>JAZHEH010002118.1:2470000-3670000 GCA_036589455.1 Ateles fusciceps | reverse complement strand
TTCTCAAAGCCTCAGCAGATGCAGCTTGGATCCCACAGATCCATCTTGAGCACACTGTTGGCAGAACACATAGTCTCTGAGCACCCTGCTGCTAGCTCCTGCCACTGAACGTCTTCCCTGTAAGCCTGTGAGATTAGCAGCGAGGGAGAGCTTACCGGTGTCCTGGCAGGGGCAGCCGGTGCCACTTCAGAATGGGTCAGGAGGACCAGACGTAGCTGTCCCTCCCCCACACTGCCTGCATGTGCCCACCCACAAAGCAAGCAGCTTTGTGTATTCACACCCACTTTGGGCTCACCAAGACACAGAGAGAAGTCACGTGACGTGGAGCTCTTTGTCACTCCACTGTCACTAAATGAAGAGCAAACCACCTCTGGAGGAGGCCACAGACAGAAGGGAAAGACACTTAAATCTACACATGGGAATCATGTTATATACACATTTAACCCATGCAAATCCACTTCTACGACTGCGGAGCAGGGGTTGGGGGAGGTCCAGCAAACAGAGAGATAACTCATTGAAGTAGTGCCAGTAGGCGCCCTCTGTGGGGAGGGATGAGAATGTGCAGCTCCCCCAGCAGGCATCAGCTCCTGTAGACTTTGTGCGAATATCTCGCCATCTGGGTGAGCTCTGAAGTTTTTGTGCTGCTTAGTCTTAAATGCAAACTGAAGCATCACTTTGACTAAATGCCAATGTTGCTGTGTGCTCTGAGTCATGAGATGCCCCTAGTGAAAGGGTTCCACAGTCACAGAAGCTTGGGAAACCTTACAGTACAATCCCCTCCAATCACCTTGGAAAGCTGCAAGGGATGTTAGCATACTAAAGGCCCTGAGAAGTCCTGCAGTAAACTCCCTTTTGACTGATTCAGGGATTTGTGTTCTGAGGGAATATGCAATAGGGAGCCACTGCAGGTTTCAGTGCAAGGGAGTGACAGCATCGAATGCCAATGATGGGAGATAGGATGGCTGGGTTGGGCTGGACGCAGGGAGGCCACTGGGCGGCCTGGTCACTGGATAAGTCAGAAGGCCCATCTGCACAGCTCCTGGATGTCTGGGAAGGGCCCAGCGAAACCACCAGGGGGAGGAAGAAGTTGACGACAGAGAGTGGGAGAGACAAGCTAGAAGGCGGCCACCGATGCTGCAACCCAGAGCCTCCTTCCTCTCCCAGCCGGGGTCCCCTAGGCTGCTTCCAGGACTTGGGAGGAGCCGCTGAATAGCCAGCATTGCTTACATTCAGGTGCAAGCCGCCTCCCAAGCTGCCCCCATGCAGGTTCCAAGGATACCTGCTTCCAGCAGGCACATCTGGCCTTTCTTCACCTTCAAGATTAAGGAACGTAACATTAAATCCAATCCATCCCCCACGCCACCCCAGCCCTAAATCCTTTGGCAGAGTAGAGAACTAACTCTCCTGTGGGGTTATCACGACGAGCGCTAAAAGCACTTCTTGCATCTTAGACGGACCTGCTTGCTGGAGGGAGGCTTACCTTTCAGGAGTCTCTGAAAAATTATCTGTTAAAGGTATTTCATGGCAGGGAGCGGCTGAGACTCTGAGGCTGGGAACTTCACAACCAGCAAGAGCAGAAGGGCTCTGGCAGCAAGCCTGCCAGAAGAGTCACACCGTGGAGAGCATGTGTTCGGTGGACATCACAAGGAGCAGTGTCGGTGGGCGAGTGGCCATCATGGTGGGGGGCTTTCTACATCACTCTCTTCCCACTTGCCCATTTCTGTCCTCCACTGTCGCAGTTCTTGTCAATACCGCCATAGCTGCCACATCTCCAGAGGAGGCCTTGTAGGCAGATTGCTTATAGCTCCTTATTTCTCCGTGGGCCCTCTTCCTCCGTGGGTGTAAAAGCCAGGGGACAGAGGAGTGGGAAACTCTGCAGGGATGGCATGGGGAGAGGCCCCCAAGCTATCCATGGGGAGAACTCAGACCCTCTGCCTCATTCGAGTCGTTCGTTCGTTCATTAGCTCGATGTATATTTACTGAGTGTGTTCTTGGACCTTATCTTTGTATTCATGTTGGGGATAAAAGGTAAATAGTCATGAGCCTCTAGGAGTTATTGTCTAGGAGGGGAGGCTCAGGCAAACCCCAAATACAGCTTGCTGTGAGGGCAGCCGCTGGAGCGGTGTGCAGAGCGTGCCCAGATGAGATGCAGCAGGCGGTTCCCAACCCCGCCGAGAGAGCTCTTGGGCAGGGGCTACTCTGAGCTGCAGGAGAGCAGCAGGAATGTGTCGGAGGGCAGGTTTCGGGAGGGGTGTCCCTGTGGAGGGACCCACGTGGGCAAACACACCAAGGCTTGACTCGGACCGTGAGTGGGTCAGTTTGACCAGAGCTGGACATTTGAAGGGCATGTGGAAGGAGACGAAGAAGAGAAGTGGGGAGCCCGGACGCAGGCATGAGGGGTGATCTCCAGGCTACATAACGCGGCTTTCCTCAGGGAGGCTGTGTAGGGGGCCATTGAAGGCTCTTGGGCAGGGTCGCTGTGTGCTGCCAGCACCAGGATGGGTAAAATGAAAGAGAAAAGACGGTGCTGTTGGTTCCAGGAGGGGTGATGAGAAGCTGCCATGGGAGAGAAGTAAGGTGGGGGTGCAGAGAGCACCAAGAGGTCAGACAGCAGGAAGCCTGGAGCGAGAGATGAAACCTGGAGCTGACGTCCGAGGGCAAAGCCGAGGTCAGCCTGTGGGTTTTTATTGCACCTATCTTAATGGTACAATATTGGAAGCCACTCAAATGTCTGATGCCACCAGGCAATGGCTGAGGAAGTTACCAGGCATCCGTTTAGTGGCACAGTATTGAGCCAATGAGCATCAGGGGAAAAGAAGGCTGTCTCCCTACGGCCACAGGAGTGTGGGTCCTGCCCTCTCCCCAGGCTCTTGCTCCCCAGGAAACGAGGCTCAGCTCTTTCTGCTCCTGAAGCCCACAGTGTCCACTCAGACGCCTGACAGGGCAGGGGTGGGCAGCGGGGAATCCCTCTGCACTGCTAATGCTTCCCTCCCCACCGGTCCTCAGTGAACTGTGGGGGCGGAGAGTTCATGAAGGCAGACAGACCCCCACTTTATCAAACACCCCCGACACAGAGGCTTCACGTCCTCATCTCAACAGGCGGGAAGCAAATGGCCAAAAATGGAAATATTTGTGCTAGGTTGGTGGGATCGTGAGTGAGTCTTATTCGTAAAATTTCCTGGAATAGTATATCGTGGGTTTTTTTTGTTTTGTTTTTATTTTTCGGAGACTGAGTATCTCTCTGTCGCCCAGACTGGAGTGCAGTGCTTGATCTCGGCTCACTGCAACCTCCACCTCCTAGGTTCAAGTGATTCTCCTGGCTCAGCCTCCCAAGTAGCTGGGACTACAGGCGCATGCCACCTTGCCCGGCTAATTTTTTGTATTTTAGTAGAGATGGGATTTCACCATGTTGGCCAGGCTGGCCTTGAACTCCTGAGATCAGGCAATCTGCCCCATCAGCCTCCCAAAGTGCTAGGTTTATAGGCTTGAGCCACCACACCCAGCCTATATTGTGTTTTTAATAATAACGTTGGAAAACCACACCCACGCACACACGAAGCCCTGGTTGGATACAAGCATTGTATTATAGCCTGCAATGCAGGTTTTCATGTCTCCAGCTGCCAATTAATGCTGCTGTGAACCTGTGTAAATTCTATGCACTCTGCTTTCTTCTGCTTTGATACTAGATGGTCAGGACACGTGGACTTCATTTCCCAAGAAATGTCAGCTGTATTATGAGTGCAGGGAAAATCAGTAAAATATTGTACAAAATCCCAGGCTAAAATGGATTGAATACATCTTTTGAAAATCCTGGCAGCTGACACAGGAACTTTCTGATCCTACAGGTCCTGGTTTTATTCTCAGATGCCTTTGAAGGTGGGTGAGTTTAGCTCTGGCCTCTGGGGGAGTGGCCTCGTTGGATTGGGTGTTTCCTACATCAGTTAGCTCTATGAACCCAGGTGTGAGTCAACATCAAACCAAGATGTGTGGCAGATGATTCACTTAACGTCCTGAGACAGCAGATCACCCATCTGTGGGAACCCTCAGGGGAAGGGCACGAGAGTAACTTCCTAATGTGCACACAGCCGGGGTCATAGGGAGAGCAGCGTCACCCTGGCTCGGCGCCCATCACCCTCCCGGAGAACGCCGGCCAGGCTCCAGGGGCTCCGGGAGTCTGGAGCCCGGCTGCACTCACATCCTGAAAGGAACAAGGGGCAAAGAAACTGAGTCAGGCACCAGCACAAACATTTCCATTTTTGGCCATTTGCTTCCATCCTGCTGACTGACCTGAAATCGTGTGGGCCTGTGTGGGCTGGTGTTTGATAAAGCAGGGGGCGTTTCCCTCTGTGAACTCCCCCGCATCCGTAGCTCACTGAGACCCCAGGGGGAGGGAAGCATTAGCAGCGCGGAGGGGTCCCTGCTGCCACCCTGCCAGAGCTGAAGGCCCAGTCAGGAGAAGAGTCTGAGAGGCTCCAGGAGCAGAAAGGACTGAGCCCGGGTTCCTGGGGAGTGAGAGGCCGGGAGACAGCGGGACCCACACTCCTACAGCTGTGGGTGACACCCCCACCCCAATGCTAGTTCCCCCAGCTGTGACAACACAAGTCCAGCCACCAGGGGGCTGCCACAGAAGACTACCCTGTCAGGACCTGCTCAGGCTCTAGGGACAGACCCCCTAGTTTGGAGTGTGCTGGGCAGCCCAGTGTGCTGGCTTGGATGCGGCGGGCAGGGAGGCTGGACACGGGAGGAGCAAGAGCTTCGCCACCCAGCTAACCTCTCACCGTGCTCTTCCTCCTCACAGGCTCTTACACACTTTTCTGTTAGGGACTTTTGAATGTTTAAGAAAAGGCACAGCTATGTCCCTCAGGGGGACTCCAAGCCCCAGGCTGTTCTAGGCCGTCCCCAGTGGTACAAGGGTCGTGGTGGCTGTTAGATGTAGACCCTGTGAGCACTCACTCTGACTCGATGGGTGATGGCCCTGGGAGGCTTCGGGCTCTGAAACTGAACGCATCTGAGTTCAAGTCCAGACCCTGCCTCCTCTTAGCCTTGGTTTCCATTTCAAACCCTGACCCCCAAGGCAGGAGGCAGAATCATCGCAAGAGCTGGGAGGGAGGTAAGGCACGCTGGCCCAGCACAGTGCCCCGTGGGCCGCTGGGGAGGAATGCACTCAGCGCCGTCCATGTGGCCTCCAAAACGCTGAGCGGGGTGGACAGGGAGGAGAGGTCTGCCTTGAAAAGCCACGGCCTGGTTTACCACCCGAATGAATAGCCCCAGGATTTCCTGAGGCTTCACCTCATGTCAAGACTGAGGAGTCAACACCTTGTGAAAGCTGGTTTAGAGAAAACATCCAGGCAGTGACCAGGCTGGGCCTCTGTCGCTGGATCTGGGTTTTGAGAACCTCCCTGGTCGGGGAGCTCTGTGCATTTTCGATCCCAGTTCAGCATGAGGTGTGTCTGGCTCCACACTGCTCTCATTGCTACCTTTATTTATTTATTTTTTTTATTTTACTTTAAGTTCTGGGGTACATGTACAGATCGTGCAGGATTGTTATATAGGTATACACATGACGTGGTGGTTTGCTGCCTCCATCCCCTGTCACCTACATTAGGTATTTCTCCTAATGTTATCCCTCCCCCAATCTCCCCCACCCCCTGCTATCCCTCCCCTAGCCCTCCATCCCCCAACAGACTCCAGTGTGTGATGCTCCCCTCCCTGTGTCCATGTGTTCTCATTGTTCAGTACCCACCTATGAGTGAGAACATGCAGTGTTTGGTTTTCTGTTCTTGTGTCAGTTTGCTGAGAATGATGGTTTTCAGATTCATCTATGTCCCCAAAAAGGTTGTGAACTTATCCTTTTTTATGGCTGCATAGTATTCCATGGTGTATATGTGCCATGTTTTCTTATCCAGTCTATTGTTGATGGGCATTTGGATTGGTTCCAAGTCTTTGCTATTGTAAATAGTACTGCAATGGACATACGTGTGCATGTGTCTCTATAATAGAATAATTTATAATCCTTTGGGTATAAACCCAGTAATGGGATTGCTGGGTCAAATGGTATTTCTATTTTTAGATCCTTAAGGAATCGCCACACTGTCTTCCACAATGGTTGAACCAATTTATGCTCCCATCAACAGTGTAAAAGCATTCCTATTTCTCCACATCCTCTCCAGCATCTGTTGTCTCCAGATTTTTTAATAATCGCCATTCTAACTGGCATGAGATGGTATCTCAATGTGGTTTTTATTTGCATGTCTCTAATGACCAGTGATGATGAGCATTTTTTCATGTTTGTTGGCTGCATAAATGTCTTCTTTTGAAAAGTATCTGTTCATATCCTTTGCCCACTTTTTGATGGGGTTATTTGTTTTAGTTGTTTGTAGATTCAAGTAGCCCTTTGTCAGATGGGTAGCTTGCAAAAATTTTTTTCCCATTCTGTTGGTTGCCAGTTCACTCTAATGATTGTTTCTTTGCTGTGCAGAAGCTCTGGAGTTTGATTAGGTCCCATTTGTCTATTTTGGCTTATGTTGCCAGTTCTTTTGCCTAGGTTATCTTCTAGGGTTTTTATGGTGTTAGGACTTGTGTTTAAATCTTTAATCCATCTGGAGTTAATTTTGTATAAGGTTTAAGGAAGGGGTCCAGTTTCAGCTTTCTGCACATGGCTAGCCAGTTTTCCCAACACCATTTATTAAACAGGGAATCATTTCCCCATAGCTTGTTTTGGTCAGGTTTGTCAAAGATCAGATGGTTGTAGGTGTGTGGCATTACTTCCAAGACCTCTGTTCTGTTCCATTGGTCTATATCTCTTTTTGGTACCAGTACCATGCTGTTTGGATTACTGTAGCCTTGTAGTATAGTTTGAAGTCAGGTAGTGTGATGCCTCCAGCTTTGTTCTTTTTGCTTATGATTGACTTGGCTATGCGGGCTCTTTTTGGTTCCATGTGAAGTTTAAGGTGGTTTTTCCCAGTTCTGTGAAGAAGATCAATGGTAGCTTGATGGGGATAGCATTGAATCTGTAAATTACTTTGGGCATTATGGCCATTTTCACAATATTGATTCTTTCTAACCATGAGCATAGAATGTTTTTCCATCTGTTTATGTCCTCTCTCTATTTCCTTGAGCAGTGGTTTGTCGTTCTCCTTGAAGAGATTCTTTACGTTCTTTGTTAGTTGTATTCCTAGTCATTTTATTCTTTATTTAGAAGTTGTGAAAGGGAGTTCACTCATGATTTGGCTCTCTGTTTTTCTGTTATTGGTATATAGGAATGCTTGTGATTTTTGCACTGTGATTTTGTATCCTAAGGCTTTGCTGAAGTTGCTTATCATCTTAAGGAGATTTGGGGCTGAGACAATGGGGTCTTCTAAATATACAATCATGTCTTCTGCAAATAGAGACAATTTGACTTCCTCCTTTCCTAATTGAATACCCTTTATTTCTTTTTCTTGCCTGATTGCTCTGGCTAGAACTTCCAATACTATATTGAATAGGAGTGGTGAGAGAGGGCATCCTTGTCTAGTGCCAGATTTCAAAGGGAATGCTTCCAGTTTTTGCCCATTCGGTATGATATTGGCTGTGGGTTTGTCATAAATAGCTTTTATTATTTTGAGATACATTCCATCGATAACCTAGTTTATTAAGGGTTTTTAGCGTAAAGTGCTGTTGAATTTTGTCAAAGGCCTTCTCTGCATCAATTGAGATAATCATGTAGTTTTTGTCTTTGGTTCTCTTTATGTGATGGATTACGTTTATAGACTTGTGTATGTTGAACCAGCCTTGCATCCCCGGGATGAAGCCTACTTGATCGTGATGGATAAGCTTTTTGATGTGCTGTTGGATTCAGTTTGCCAGTATTTTATTAAAGATTTTTGCATCGATGTTCATCATGGATATTGGCCCAAAATTTTGTTTTTTAGTTGTATCTCTGCCAGGTTTTGGTATCAGGATGATGTTGATCTCATAAAATGAGTTAGGGAGGATTCCCTCTTTTTGTATTGTTTGGAATAGTTTCAGAAGGAATGGTACCAGCTCCTCTTTGTATGTCTGGTAGAATTTGGCTGTGAACCCGTCTGGACCTGGACTTTTTTTGGTTGGTAGGCTATTAATTGCTGCCTCAACTTCGGCCCTTGTTATTGGTCTATTCAGGAATTCAGCTTCTTCCTGGTTTAGTCTTGGGAGGGTGTAAGTGTCCAGGAATTTATCCATTTCTTCTAGATTTACTGGTTTATGTGCATAGAATTGTTTGTAGTAAGCTCTGATGGTAGTTTGTATTTCTGTGGAATTGGTGTTGCTATCCCCTTTGTCATTTTTTATTGCATCTATTTGATTCTTCTCTCTTTTCTTTTTTATTAGTCTGGCTAGCAGTCTATTTTGTTTCAAAAAACCAGCTCCTGGATTTATTGATTTTTTGAAGGGTTTTTTGTGTCTCTATCTCCTTCAGTTCTGCTCTGATCTTAGTTATTTCTTGTCTTCTGCTAGGTTTTGGATTTGTCTGATCTTAATCCTCTAGCTCTTTTAATTGTGACGATAGGGTGTTGATTTTGGATCTTTCCTCACTTCTCTTTTGGGCATTTGGTGCTACAAATTTCCCTCCTAGACACTGCTTTAAATGTGTCCCAGAGATTCTGGTACGCTGTGTCTTCACTCTCACTGGTTTCGAAGAACATTTTTATTTCTGCCTTCATTTAATTATTTATCCAGTAGTCATTCAGGAGCAGGTTGTTCAGTTTCCATGTAGTTGTGCAGTTTTGCGTGAATTTCTTAATCCTGAATTCTAATTTGATTGCACTGTAGTCTGAGAGACTGGTTGTTATGATTTCTGTTCTTTTGCATTTTCTGAGGAGTGATTTATTTCCAATTATGTGGTCAGTTTTAGAGTAAGTGTGATGTGGTGCTGGAAAGAATGTATATTCTGTGGATTTGGGGTGGAGAGTTCTGTAAATGTCTATTAGGTTTGCTTGGTCCAGGTCTGAGTTCAAGTCCTGGATATCCTTGTTAATTTTCTGTCTCGTTGATCTGTCTAATATTGACAATGGGGTGTTAAAGTCTCCCACTATTATTGTGTGGGAGTCTAAGTCTCTTTGTAAGTCATTAAGAACTTGCCTTATGTATCTGGGTGCTCCTGTATTGGGTGCGTACATATTTAGGATCGTTAGCTCTTCTTGTTGCATTGATCCTTTTACCATTATGTAATGCCTTTCTTTATCTCTTTTGATTTTTGTTGGTTTTAAGTCTTTTTTTTTTTTTTGAGTTGGAGTCTAACTGTCACCCTGGAGTGCAATGGTGAGATCTTGGCTCACTGCAACCTCCGCCTTCTGGGTTCAAGCAATTCTCCTGCCTCAGCCTCCTGAGTAACTAGGATTACACACGTGAGCCACCACACCCAACTAATGTTTGTATTTTTAGTACAGACAGGGTTTCACCTTCTTGGTCAGGCTGGTCTCAAACTCCTGACCTCATAATCTGCCCACCTTAGCCTCTCAAAGTGCTGGGATTACGGGTGTTAGCCACCACACCTGGCCTCATTGTTACCTTCTTAAAAGTGCCAGACCCTGGCCCTGCCTCTGGGTTTTCTCAGTGGTCAGCCTTATTTTACAGTCACCCCTTTCTAGAGAAGAGGGGTCTTTGTAGAGAGGTGGGACCTGCCCGGCTGTGACAGGAGGTGCAGCCCAGGCTTGCACAGAAGCCGCCCGGTGAAGTCCTGGGCCCGCATATCACACAGCCTGGCCTCATTTGCTAACAGGATGGATAGCAGGTTTCCATTTTGATCTTCTCTGAACTCTCTAGCCATTCATGTCTATCATTTTCTGAGATTCTTTTTGTCTCTGCTTTTTTTTTCTATTTCTCTCATAAGGTTTGCTTTTACCATGTCCGGTGTGAGGCCCCGGGGTAGGGACTACACAAAGGAGCACCAGAAGTCATGCGTGGTTTTCCTAGAGGCTCTGCAGGCCATTTAAGGATGCCCCGCAACCCCACCCCAGGGTGCCCCCGGCTAACACTTCTAAGGACTGTGATTGTCCATGCAGACTCGGAGAAGGATGTTCCGCCTCCAGGCCCAAGGCCCAGGTTCCCATGAAAAGTCCTGGGACACAGGAAGGCTGATGGGAGCTTCTCCAACCCCAAGCCCACCTCCCCGAGGAACAATGGGACAGTCTTCTGGGGCTGAGTCCCTGGAGAATGGGGTAACCAGCATCCCAAACTGGGTGCTGGGCCTGCAGGTGGCAGAGACCAAGGCCCAGAGCTGAACTTCCCTGGGACCCCGGAAGGGGCCAGCTGAGCCATGGCTGGGCAACAAGCTGGACCAAAGGAGCCGCCCTTGATCCCTTAAAAGGACATGTCCTGGTTTCCTGACCACAGATTGGGTCAGGGCTAGGCCCTTGTCTGTAGAATTCTGATCAGGTCGGGCAGGGATAAAGCAGGCTATCTCTGTGAGAAGCTGGTTCCAACAGGAGCTGAGCATCTGGCCTAGAACATGGTAAAGTGCAGTTCCCAGACCAGCAGCTGCAGCACCTGGCAAAGTTCCAGAGAGCAGAAATGCAAATGTCTGGGCTTCACCCAGAGCTGGTGGAGGGGAGAGGGGGAGGCAGCAGCCTGGGTCCTGACAAGTCTGCCCTAGAGTTCCCGTGCATCTCAAGTCTGAGAACCGCGCACCAACCGCACTCAGCCCTGATCACAGACACCCCCTGGCTCCTGTCAGCTTTTCAGGAGCCCAGACAGGTGGAGACTCTCACCTCCCCAGGTCTGCACTGCAGTGGCCCCTTCCCTCCTCTCTTCAGCGCCTCCCCCACCCCCTGGTTGCCACCTGGTTTTACTTTACTTCCAGGCCAGCCAAGAAGCCAGTCCTCCCTGAGTCACAGCTGACGCTCAGCCTTCTGACTCCTGCTAAGGTCGTGGGGGAGGGGTGTATGGGCCCCGAGGCAGGGCGCTTCTGAACCGTCTACCTGAGCCATGCTTCTCTCTCTCAGTGCCCCCGAGTTCTGGGCCTGGGGCTCTCTCTTCCATTTCACACCCCTCAGGGATCAAGGCCCCATCTCCCCACCTCCTGGGACTGGAGGGGCTTAAGAACATAATAAGGCCAGAGGCAGTGACTCACACCTGTAATCCCAGCATTTTGGGAGGCCAAGGTGGGCGGATCACCTGAGGTCAGGAATTCAAGACCAGCCTGGCTAACATGGAGAAACTCTGTCGCTACTAAAAATACAAAAAAATTAGCCGGGCATTGTGGCAGTTGCCTGTCTAGCTACTCGGGAAGCTGAGGCAAGAGAGAATTGCTGAAAACCCGGGAGTTGGAGGTTGCAGTGAGCTGAGATTGTGCCATTGTACTCCAGCCTGGGCAACAGAGTGGGACTCTGTCTCAAAAAAAAAGAAACATACATAATGAGGGGTCACAGTTTCTCCCCCACCTTTGGCACTGGGCTGCCCTCTTTACCCCTCACTCTGGCCACGGTGGGGCATCCGTTCACCCCACTCTTCCCCGTTGCCTGCCCTCAGGTCCTGCCTCCTCCAAGTCTCTCCCTGTCCCCTGCCCCAGCCTGGCATCAGATGATTCCCATTTTCTAGCCTGGCCGCCACAGGAGGAGAGTGAAGGGGCATTCTCAACATGATTCTCATCCATTCTTTCAATATATATTAACACTAGGCCTGCCTGTGCTCACAGAAAGAATCTGATTCGAAACAGACACAAGAGCTCTGGAGACTGACCAGTTTGTGAGCTTTTCAGTGCCACCCTTACCACCCCAGCACTCCCTCCAGGCAATGCGGGTGATTATCAGGAGCAGCAGCTGCAGCTGGGACTCTGTGCCCCCACCACTGCTGTGTGACCCTTAGCAGACACCCAACCTCTCTGAGTGTCGACCTCTCAGCTGAGAAACCCCAGCCCTCAGAGACTGTACCAGAATCCCCCACCCACTCCCCGGAAGATTCCAGTGTGGACTGAGAACCGAAACGCAGAAATAGGCATCTCTGTGTTGGTCTCACACGGAAACTCGAGGACAAGACTGACCTGTCCTCAGGATGCCTAGGATTCCCACCAGGCATCTGTCCCCCCACCAGAGGGGGAACAGGCCAGTTTGATCCCAAAATTCCAGGCCAGGCTGAGTGCGATGGTTCATACTGGTAATCCCAGCGCTTTGGGAGGCCAAGGCAGAAGGATGGCTTGAGCTCAGGAGTTTAAGACCAGTGAGGGCAATATAGGGAAATCCCATCTCTATAAAAGATAAAAATCATAGTGGCACCCACTTCTAGTCCTAGCTACTCAGGAGGCTGAAGGGGGAGGATCGCCTGAGCCCAGGAGTTCAAGGCTGCAGTGAGCTGTGATTGTGCCACTGTACTCCAGCATGGGCAACAGAGCGAGACCCTGTCTCATAAAAACACTCCAGGCCAGATCACCCTGTGTAACTAGGCTTGGGCTCGGAGACACAGAATGACTGCCGCGTCACAGCCTGCTGCTCTGAACACCATTTCATCCTCACTAACACAAATGCATGCATAGATGGCAACAGCACAGAAGCTCGGGTGAAACTACCCACAGACCAGCGGCAGGCAGGGCCCTCTTCCCCGGGGGCGCTGGCGTCCCAAGCAGCCGGTCATGCTGGCATGGACATGCCTTCTGCTGGGAGTGGCGCTTCTCAGCCTTCTCGCCATCCCCCACGGCCATTGTACTTGCTGGGCAATGTCTGGGACTTCCCAGGGTGATCTAACCCAAGCACCCCTTTCATGCGCCCCCTCAGTCCTAACCTCCCAGGAAGAGGGCCTTTGCTGTGTCTGCCCAGGGCACCTGCTGGGTGCCCTCCACCTTCCCCTGTGGAAGGTGGGAGTCAGGGAACCAGCAGGGCCCCCTGGGCTGGTGCAGCCTCCACACTTCCCTACATCCTGAGGAGGGCAGCTGCTGGCTTAACTGTCCTTCCTTCCCAAGTCGAAAGGGACCTTTGTAAGCCACTCCCTAATTACCTCTTGAAGGCAACATCACCAATCCTCACTCACAGGCTGAGTGAATGAGTGAGGGGCAGGGAGTGGCCGAACCTGGCTCCACTTCAGTGACTGTGGCTGTGCTGGACCCTCTAGGCCCAGGGAGGCCAGGGCCCCTTGATTTTCCAGGCAAGAACTTGCAAAATTAGGACTTGACTATGAAATCACCTGCCTGGTAGCACTGGCCACAGATTGGAGTGGGCCTAGCCAGATGTGCCTGCCGGCTGGGTAGGCCCACACATCCCCAGGGTGCATCTTTGCCCTGACCTCCCTACTCCCTTGCCCTGCTCAGCCTTTGCCTCAGCTGCTGCCACACACTGCCCTGGAAGGCTGTCCTGGCCGAAAACACTCATGTTGTGACCCTGCTCAGCAGGACGCTGGGGACAGGTAAAGTCCCTGCCTCTTGTCTCCTCTCTCCTACTATGGCTAGTCCCCAAACTGGCCCCAGACGTGATCCTCCCTGCCTCTGTCCAGGCTGTCCTCTTAGCCAGGGCTGTGCTGTCCACGCCACCTCCTTCACTGGCGGTTCCTATAAGGCTCAAATGTCACTTCTCTTTCACTCATTTTGGTTTCAAAACATTGAAAAGCATTTCCATGTAGAAATGTATACATTCCATTAAAGATAATGAATAATGAATGAAATCACCTACAACTGGAAAATCAGAATGTGGAACTCCTGATCAGCAGCTGTGCTGACAGTGCCTTTTCCCCTTTAGCAGAAAAAGAAAGAAAATATGAGAGATGTACAAAAAGCAACACACACACATACATGCACACACACACGTGCACACGCATGGACGCACGCACATGCACGCACACGCACCACACACACGCACACATGCATGCTCTGGAAGTCCAAGGACAGGTTTTACGGGGCTGCACTGGAGTGTCTACATCACGCTGCCAGGCCCAGCCTCGGTGCGCCACGTTGGACCCCCTCACCTACGTCAGTCACCTGTGACCCAGGGTTGCAGTCCCCGCAGCAGACTCTGGTCTTCATCCTGCTCCAACCCTAGGCAGCAATTGACCCACTGACGTTCCACACCCTGCTGTCTGTGGCTTCTACAGATAAATAAAACCATTCTTTAGTGGTAAAAAGGAGCTTCAGCAAAACAAGCCAAATGTAGAATTTTGTGTATAGTTCATTACTGTTTACAAAGTACCCATGAACTGTACTATTTTGGGGGGTCATGTTGGAGGCAGCCTGGGTTCAGGAACGAGAGACTATGGAACCTGGTTCCAATTCCAACCTGAGGCTATGGGGCCTCCCTGACCTTCAGTTTTCTCATCTATAAAATAAGTAGGTTGAACTAAATGGGTGGTTTATTTTTCCTTGTTTTTGTTTTCATTTTTATAGTCCTAGTTTCTTCTCAATTAATTATAGAAGTAATACATGAATTCTTGCTTATTGTAAAAAAAAATACAAAAAGTACCAAAATATAGAGAATAACATGTCAAAGGCTACCTTCATCCCTACAAGACCCCTCTGCCCAGAGGTCCTGCTATTACCAGCTTCCTGCGCGTTCATCCAGGCCTCTTCCTCTGCACGTCCACACACACAGGTGCGCAGTGCACGGAGAGAGTTTGTTCAGTATTTTTCTGTTTGCTTAACTTTTCCAATCCCAGCGTCTACGGTCAACGGTGCTGATTCATTAGATACCTTGAATAAGATTTTTGTTTTTAGTTGAACACAATGTCTTGGAGAGCTTTCTGTTTTGTTTTAACTACTTTATAGATACACAATAATTTAATCAAATTTCTCTAATGCGAATTCACAATCTGTTAGCCAAACCCTTTGAGCTTGATGTGTGCAGAATTCAGAATCCTTCTGGGGCAGCTCCCATAACCAGACAGGCTAATGTTTCTGCAGTGAAATGTATAAACACACCCCCTAAGTGGGATAAATAAAGTCTAGAAACAGCCTCACATCAGTCTGGCTTGCCTCCAGCTGAGACTGCTACAGTTTAACATAAACTCTCAGGTCTTAGAGCTTTTGGGATTCCGAGTAAGAGAAGGATGGGGCCTCTGTATGAAGCCTCAAAAACACTCAGACCTGTTGGGCAAGATTGGCTGAGCCTGGGTCTCCCTCAGTGTCCTCTGTCTTCGGCCGCTGCCACCTGCCAGCGGTCTCCATTCACCCTGCCCTTGAGCCTTGGTGATGAGGGTCCTTCCTCACAGTGGGACAGGTAGCGGCCTTTCCCAGGAGACACAAAATCTCCCTGGAGACTCGAAGCTGCTCCGTCCCTGCATATCCTGCAAGCTCCCTGGCCCTGCCCCGCGTCGCCTCAGCTCTGCTCATTGCCGCCTCTCCATGGGGATTTCTCCCATTTCCATTCCACCTTCTCCCTCCTGGGTTGGTGTTAGTGACCCCCAGCTCTAACCTCACTTGGGCTCAGTTTTTACTACTTTGATCACACTGGATTTACCAAAGCCCGTGCCAATTCCCAGTTACGCTTCCCCAGCTCCGCCCTTCTTGCCGCTCTGTCCAGGCAGCCGGCTGCAGTGCAGGTCCCATGCTGGCATCTTGCTGTGGTGCAGGGACTGCAGGCCTGGGGGTGGGGGAATGCATGAAAACCCTGAAGTGGGGCAGACTGAGTGTCTGTGCCCCTGTACACTTTCCCAGGGCTCTGTGGGGCCTGTTATCCCCTTGGAGAGCTGCCATTGTGGCTCTTTTTGCTTTTTAAGAGATGGGGTCTCACTGTGTTGTCCAGGCCAGAGTGCAGTGGCTGTTCACACACAGACACAGTCCCACTACTGACCAGCATGGGATTTTAACCTGCTCTGTTTCTGACCTGGGCCAGGTCACCCCCTCCTTCAGCAACCTGGTGGTCCTCTTCTTGTGGGAGGTCACCATATTGATGCCAAACTTAGTGTGCACACTCAATTAGCATTGTACTCTTCAGCCTGGAGCTCCTGGGCTCACCGATCCTCCTGCCTCGGCCTCATGAGTTTCTGGGGCCATAGATGTGCACCAGCACGCCTGGCACTTTGTGGCTCTTGAGTAAAGCCCTTCCCTAGGTGACCCCTGCCTGCCTCTCCAGTGCCTTCTTCGCCATGTGTCCTGGGCCACAGCTCCTGCCACTCATACAGGATGGCTCGCCAGCCCCTAAAGCGCCCTCCGAGGGCAGGAGTTCCCCTCAGCCTGCCCCTGCCCCTGCTCTCTTGCCCTCCCCCGTGCTGGACTGTGACCATGACTTGCACACTTGTCCATACCACCTCCATGTCACTCCCATGGCTTCCCACACCCTTGAAGATTGAAGGTCCTCGGGGTAGAATCTGCAGGAGGCCTGGCCTAGGGGAGGATGGGGCCGCCTTGGAGATGGGGTTGGGATGGGGAATTGTACCCAGGGAATTAGGCTGGAGAATCCTAGGACAGATGGCTAGTGGCAGAGGGTGGAGAAAAGGCAATAGTCCCAGGATGACGTTTCTGACTGTGCGGTGACTTTTCACGAGCCAGTTTCAGTAGACCCATGTTGGGACCAACTGCCAAATGCCTTGAGCTCATTCTCCAGCAGCAATGGAGTAGCTCAGACCTCTGGAGATGAGGGCCAGAATTTCACTTCTTAGAAAACACCAGACAATTCATTCTTTCCCTCAAAAAAGTAAGGAGGAACTCGCTCTCTTTGCACAGCCAGGAGAGAAAGACATGGCATGTTTGGAGGAGGCGGCTCTGTGTCTGACAGATGTGAAACATCAGCCCATTACAGGGGAAGATTTGCTGGAGTTATGTTAATAAAAGCTTTGCTGGGCAGATGCTGGTTCTTACCCACCGCCCACTGCTGACTCAGACGCTTCCCTGCGCGTGGCCCATGTAGTCCCATCAGTCTGCAGCCAGCTGCCTGTCAGACCCCGTAAAACAGGCTGTGGGGCATCGTGTTTGTCCTTGAGACATCCTCTAGCCAGTGACCCCATTCGAGAGGCAATGAGTAGTCCAGTTACTGTGGTTCCTGGTGTGCCAAGGTGTGGGGAGGGCTTTTATGCAGCGTATCAGCCTTTTCCGGGGGAAGATGAAAGTGGCCAGGGTTCACTTTGGTGAAGTCACGGGAGGCGGCCTGCTGATGTTTCCCTTTCACTCCCATCCTGCTAAGCCCTAGTGTAACCTCCTGGGCACTTTTGTCCCCAGCAGTGCTTATCTCAGGGCAGTAAACCAGGCATGACTTTCGCCTTGCAGATGGTGGGGTCAGCTGCATCTAGGAGCTTGCTCACCTTACGCAAAGAAGCATCTGCTCTACCGTCTCCTAGCTGTGTGGCCTTGGGTGTGTTCCCTCACCTTTCTGAGCAACGATTTCTCTTCTATTAAATGGAAATGAGAGGCCTGACTTGCAGGATTGCTGGAGAATTTGAGATGGTGTATCTAAAGCGCCTAACTCAGTGCCTGGTTCCTAAAGAGCAGCTGTGGTCATCTGCTGCCCTGTGTCTAGACCAGGGGCAACGATGCAGCACAGGGTGCCGCCCGGCACCAGGCAGTGCTGGGCCTCACACCCAACTCCCTGTCCCAGCTGTGGCCCCTGGGGCAGGTCAGCCAACCTCTCTGAGCCATCATGCCCCACCTGAGAAATGGGAATGATAATACCTACTTCTCAGAGACATGAAGACAGAGTTCCTCCTCACATGTTCACCAAGCACCAACCAGGAGCAGAGGATATAGAAATAACAAAACAGACGGAAATCCACATCCGATGGTGTGCCCGTTTAGCATGGGGATGGCCAAATCATGAATATAATAAGCACGCCCTGTAGTACTCTAGAAGATGACAAGTGCTGTGGAAGAGAGAAAGCACAGATGAAGACTGATCGTTGGGATGCGGTGTGTGCAGAGTGGAATATTAAATAGAGTAGGGAGATGGGGCCAGGGGTCCCCTGGGGAGAAGACATTTGAGCCACCACTTACAGTAGAAAAGGGAATGGGGGTCGGGAGCCGTGGCTCACACCTGTAATCCCAGCACTTCGGGAGGCTGAGGCAGGCAGATCACTTGAGGTCAGGAGTTTGAGACCAGCCTGGCCAACATGGTGAAACCTCATCTCTACTAAAAATACAAAAATTAGCCGGGTGGTGGTGGCTGCCTGTAATCCCCGCTACTCAGGAGACTGAGGTAGGACAATCACTTGAACCTGGGAGGCGGAGGTCGCAGTCAACCAAGATCGTGTCACTGCACCCCAGCCTGGACGACAGAGGGAGGCTCTGTCTCAAAAAAGAAAAAAGAAAGAAAAAGGAATGTGTCAAGTGGATTTCTGGTGGAGATGGGGATCCAGCAGAGGGGCCGCCTCAGTGAGCAAGTGTTTGCCTGGTGAGACTGAGGTCAGCGAGGTGGAGAAAAGTAAGACAGGAAAGCAGGAGCGAGGCTGTGGGAGGGGACAGGGTGGGACCCTGCAGGGCCTTTTGGGCCTTTGTGAGATGAGAGCATCTGTGCGAGACAGGAAGTCATTGCAGGGCTCTGAGAGAAAGGCCAGGTTCTGATTTAGGTTCTTACATGGTCACGCTGGCTGCCGTGCGGAAGGCAGGATGCAGGGCGAGGTGGTGCCTGGAGGCAGTCAGTAGGGTCTGGAGAATCCGGGGGGAGAGATGTCCATTTTAGAACATTTTCATCCCCTGCGGAAGAAGTCCCATGCCCTGTAGCTATCATCCCCCACCTCCACATCCTCTCCCCCCGGCCCCTGGTAACCACGAATCTACTTTCCATCCATGTGGATTTGTTTATTTGGGATATTTCATAGAAATGGAATCCTGCGGCACGTGGCCTTCTGTGGCTTCTGTCACTGCCCGTCATGTTTTCAGGTTCACCCACGTTGTCGCATGTAGCATGTTGCAGCTTGTTACGGTGGAGTAATATTCTGGTGTGCGGATCGACCACATTTTCCTCATCCATTCCTCAGTTGATGGGCATTTGGGTTGTTGCCACCTTTTGGCTGTTATACATAATGCTTCTATGAACATTTGTGTACAAATTTTTTTCTGGATATATGTTTTCATTTCTCTTTGGCTACTTGATTATGGGTTATTGGTTATTGGAGTTATTCACTTATTTGACTGCTGATTCCTTGAAGAATGGAATTTCAGGGTTACAGGGTAACTCTATGCTTAACTGTTTGATCAAACTGCCAGACTGGCTTCCAAAGTGGCTGTACCATTTCACATTCCCACAAGACATGTGTGAGGGTGCCAAATCTCACCATGTTGTGCCAGCTCCTGTTATTATCTGACTTTGGATTCCAGCCGTCCTAGCAGGTGTGAAGTGGTTTTAACCAACAGGTTTTCAGCATTTGTTAAAGCTGAACCCTGACAACACCTTCACATGCGTTCACTCATCTAAATTCTTACAACAGCCCAGGTGAGGTAGGTGCTGTTCTCATTTTACAGATGAGGAAACTGAAGCACGGAGAAGTCACAGGTGGCAAGAGCGGGAATGCAAACCCAGGCAGCTTGAATGCCAAGCCCATAATTTTAACTGCATTCAAAAACCTTAGGAGGCGTGGGAGGCACAGCCATGAGCTGTTGTCCACAGCGTATGTGACAGGGGCTGCAGCAGAGGTGAGCAGGCAGGGTAGCCACCATGAGGAGTCAAGGAAGTGACTGTTGACCTGCGCCTGGAAGGGAGAGGAGGAGTTTGTGCAGCGGAGAGAGGTGGATGGAAAGGCACTTGAAGGGTGGAAGGGTTGCAGAGGGAAGGGTGTGCAGAGGCTGGGAGGAGCAAAGATTGGCTCAGGTTATCAAGGAGCATCGGCCATGCCCTTGCCACCTCCATTAACATACTTACTACTCTGATCCGTTCAGCAGATATCCTTGGATCCACTGTCTCAGTCTTGGTAGAAGCTAGTGTGTGCTAGAATTATACCCTTCTGCATCCTTGTGACGAAAATTGGACTCAAAGGTGCATATGACCTATGAGAACACCTCCAAATGCAACAGAGAAAACAGGGGAAGTTGCAGGGTGCCGGCCCCGGCCCCACTCACGCCCTGCCCTGCTCTCCTTCGGGGAGGCCCTGCCCAGGTGTGTTCAAAGTGAGCTCTGACTGACTGCTCTGTCACACGACAACTTTGGCACCTACCCCTCCCAGGGGAGGCAGCCCCCCAGGACGAGGATGGGAGGAAACAAGGTGAGCAGTGTGTCAGGATTATGCCAGCGACTAGGTTTCATCTCTTCAGATTAAAGTGTAGCTCAGGGCTGGGTGTGGTGCCTCATGCCTGTAATCCCAGCACTTTGGGAGGCCATGGCGGGCAGATCGCCTGAGGTCAGGAGTTGGAGCCAACCTGGCCAACATGGTGAAACCCCATCTCTACTAAAATTATAAAGATTAGCTGGGCATAGTGGCGGGTGCCTGTAATCCCAGCTACTCAGGTAGGCTGAGGCAGGAGAATCACTTGAACCCGGAAGGCGGAGGTTGCAGTGAGCCGAGATTGTGTCACTGCACTCCAGCCTGGCAACAGAGGGACAGTCTGTCTCAAAAACAAAAATAAAATTAAAAAATAAAGTGTGGGGCAGGACACCTGGAGGGTGGCGGACTCTTCTGGGCTGAGAGGGGCAGAGCCAGTTCTACGGAACCCAAACACGGGCCCTGCCCCTGTCCTGCGTCCACTCCCACCCCTGGCAACCCTGTGTCATTACTGCTGCTGTGCCCATTTTGTAGCTGAGAAAACCAAGGCCAGAAGAGATGCCCAACCCAGTGGGGGTCCGAGGGCACAAGGCCAGCTGGTGAGTGACACTCAAACCCACGTCAGTTTTGGGGTCTTGTTAAGCCGGTGCTTTTGCCAAGGGTTTGATTTCTTACTCTGGCAGTACTCATAGTATAGTTTCTCCTCAGAAATCTGAAGCTGTACTCGGGAGGCTGAGGCAGGAGAATCGCTTGAACCCAGGAGGCAGAGGTTGCAGTGAGCCAAGATTGGATATTGCACTCCAGCCTGGGTGACAGCAAGATTCTATCCTAAAAAACAAAAAAGAGAGAAGAAAAAAAGAAATCTGAAGCTGGGGGCCGGGCATGATGGCTCCCGCCTGTAATCCCAGCACCCTGGGAGGCAGATCACTTAAGCCCAGGAGTGTGAGAACAGGCTGGGCAACATGGCGAAATCCTGTCTCTACTAAAAATGCAAAAAAAAAATTAGCCAGGCATGGTGGTGGGTGCCTGCGGTCCCAGCTACACAGGAGGCTGACACGGGAGGATGACTTGAGGCTGGGAGGTCGAGGCTACAGTGAGCTCTGACCTCACAGCTGCACTCCAGCCTGAACAATAGAGAGAGACCCTGTCTGGAAAAAAGAAAAAAGAAATCAGAAGCTGGGCTCTCGCTTTCCGCCTCATCCTCTCTCCCTTGCAGGGACCCAGCCCCCCCCCCCCCCCCCCCCCCCCCCGGATTTCGCTCCTGTGGACACTGCTCTGGTTCTCCAGCCCTGTTTTTCCCTTTGGCATTGTCTGTCCTGCCTTCTTCATTTCCTGTTGGCTGTGTATTTCTGTTTAATAAGGCCAGGGCTAACGCCAACACCAGAGTCAGCAACTAAGCCCTTGGACTAAAAGCTTTAATAAGAAACAGAAAACCTGGAGGAAACGGTGCTCCTGCCAAGTCTGTAAATTGTGCCAGTGCTCCCAGCCAAGCGAAGTCCACATTGGAGCCCGGCACCACTCTCCTGGGCAACACTCTCGAAACACGTCCCAGCCTGCCCCACTGTCCCCCAGCCCCCTGTGCCAGCCCCATCTTCGGAGGGTCAGCTGCCCCCTCACCTTATTTCCTCCAGAGGAACCAGAAATCCAGAGTTGTGTGTGAAATCGCCTGATTTTCAGACTCTGGGCCATGAGTTCCCATGTTTTAAAAACACTCTGCAGACCAGACAAAATACATCTGTGGGTCACGGCTGTCATTGTGCAGCCTCTAATCTAAAAAGGATACTGGATTTCCTATTGTAGACTTGGTCAGGCTCGATTTTCTTTTTCCAAACTCCTTCTTAACAAACTTACTCGATTTCAGCGCTGTAGTTGGAGTTCAAGCTGAGTCGGAAAGATTTCACTCTAGTTGACAATAGCTAGAAAATGAATGCTTAGAAACATTTCCCACCCTCAGATTCATTTCGTGGAACCCCCGGGGTGGTGGGATGGGGTGGGGGCTCAGCTGGGTGGCCAGGAGTAGATGACAGGATGGAAAGCGCTTCTATATTGGTGGGAAGCCCACCATCAGGAAGGGACCACGGAAAGGGCTGCCCTGTCGGAGACGGAGAACTGTGCAAGCCCCAGGGCGTGTGGGGGTGGGGGAGCTGTGAGCCAGGGAGGGTGCTGCCAAGGTCAGTTGGCCCAGGGGTTGATGACAGTGCCCCTGAAGGAGGCTTAGGCCCGTCACCATGTGTCCAGAGTTCAGTGCTGATTCCAAGGTCAGCTAGCTCAGCCAAGGTGTGGGGGGTGAGCTCTGAGGCAGGACTGGCAGTGTCTCAGCTGGAGCCAGGCCCCTGAGACCCATCCGACCCAGGACCTGCAGCTGGCCCCTCTTTCAGCCATCTTCCCCTGCTGTCGCATCCCCTGCATATGAGGATTTGGGAGTAAACTGGGGCCATAGTCTTGAGTGTCCACACAGCCTTTCACCATTCTTGGGCTGAAGTGCTGCCTGGAGATGCTGGTCAAACCTACATAGAATAAGGAAGTGGAGATACTTGGATGTATGTTTTAGGGTCTGACTCCTTATCAATTCTGCACAGAAAATTTTTCCTTTGGCATTTTATATGTATTGATTTTTAACTGGCAAACATTGTCTAAATGGTGTGCAGCATGATGTTTTGATATATGTCTACATGGTAGAGATACATCCACCTCATAAAAATTTATTACCTCACGGGCTAGCAGTTTCTTTTGTAATGAGAACACTTAAAATCCATTCTTAACAATTTTAAGAAATACAAAACCTTGGTATTAACTCTAGTATTATGTTGTGCAATAGATCTTTGTGAGACAGGGTCTCACTCTGTTGCATAGGCTGGAGTGCAATGGTGCTATCATGGCTCACTGCATCCTCAACCTCCTGGGCTCAAGGGATCCTCCTGCCTCAGCCTCTCAAGTAGCTGGGACCGCAGGTGCACACCACCATGCTGGGCTAATTATCTATCTATCTATCTATTTTAACTTTTTTCCTTTTAAGCAAGTTTAGGATTGACTAGATTGAATAATATTATTATACAATATTTTATTTTTAAAAGAGATAGAGTCTCACTATGTTACCCAGGCGGATCTTCCAGGTTCAACCCATCTTCCTGCCTGGACCTTCCAAAGTGCTGGGATTACAAAGGTGAGCCACCTTGCCCTGTGGACAGTAGCTTTCTTGAATTTATTCCCCTTGTCTAATAAAACATTGTATTATTTGGCCAATGTCCCCCACTTCTCTGCCTCCAAGTTTCTAAAGCCTCTCTGCTTCCTTGAGCTCCATTTTTTTTAGATTCCACATATCAGTGAGATCCTTCGGTGTTTGCCTTCCTGTGCCTGGCTTATTTCACTTAGCATCGTGTCTTCCAGGTTCACACATGTTGTCTCAAATGACAGGATTTCCGTCTTTTGTAAGGCTGAATAGTATTCCATTGTGTATACACCACATCTCTTTATCCCTTTGACATTTTAAACACAAGGGTGAAGAAGCACGCCCGGGGCCTGCGGTCCAGCAGCCTGGCTCACGCTTTCCCCCGGCATGTTCTTTTCAACACCTTTTGTGAGTCCTTTGATTCCATCCAGACTGCACGTCTCCAGAAGGTTCAAGCATAAGTGACATTGATTGTGGGATCCTACTGTGGAGACACTTGATGTGAATTTGGTGCTGGCCTTCATTCTGGAACTGGCTGTACTTTTCCTAGGTGCTGGTTGGGTTCTATTCCGTGGGTACCATGAGTGGTTCCTCCGTCTGGGTTCCACACTGACGTGACTCAGTACTTTGGGCCACATCTAGAAGGGTGTGGAACCTCAGGTCTTGCCTTTTAAATCCTGGGCCCTGGCATGGTCATTTGGTTCAGCCCTTGTGTTTGTGCCTCCTTTTCATCCTACCCTGCTGAATCGTATGAGTCTGTTCTGATGCTGCTGATAAACACATACCAGAGACTGGGCAATTTAAAAAAAGAAAGAGAGGTTTAATGGACTTAGGGTTCCACGTAGCTGGTGCGGCCTCACAATCATGGCAGAAGGCAAGGAGGAGCAAGTCACGTCTTACATGGATGGCAACAGGCAAAGAGAGAGTTTGTACAGGGAAACTCTCCCTTATAAAACCATCAGATCTCATGAGACTTATTCACTGTCTGTCACGAGAACAGCATGGGAAAGACCTGCCTCCTGATTCAATTACCTCCTACCAGGTCCCTTCCACAACACATGGGAATTCAAGATGAGATTTTGGTGGGGATACAGACGAACCATATCATGAACTAAATTTATTATTGTAATTTCTCTGCATGCTTTCTGGACAGAAGAAAAGACGAAGATGAAGCTTCTCTTTTGATCTGCCATGGGTGGGGGAGATGTTCTCTTCCGCTTCCCAGAAGGCCATTATCCTTAACCCAGGTCATGTCCTCTCAAGGTGTGAAGTTTCCTGGGAGCTGGAATTGGAGCTGGAGGAGTCTGAACAAGAACAGGAGGGTGGTGTCAGGGGAAACGTTTATCTCTTCAGGGGTCTGTTTAAGGCTCCCAGACCTGTTCCTCTCCCCCTGGACAGGACAAGATACACACCCACCGAGCCAGCCTCCCCCGAGGCCTGCCTAGCTGGGCTCACGTGACTGATACTGTCCCTCCTGACTTGCACCAAATAGCTTCGACCAGCCACCCCCCACCCACCCTGGGGCAGAGGGGCCTGACAGATGCAACCTAAGGTCCTCACCTCTGGCTGGGTCGGAAAGATGACTATGGGGGGGGAGCTTGCTAAACCTTAAAGGGGCACGCACTGAGCAGCCATTCATTTCCTTGTCTCCCCCCAACCCCGTCTCAGGCTGCCCTGACTGGGCTTTGCTGCCATGAGGAGCATGGCTGTGCTAGGGGTGCTGGGACTTGTGCATGTCTGCCCTGGAGCCAGCAGGAATCAGTCAGGAGGGGAAAGCCGGTTCATGACCTGATAGCCCAGGAACAATAAAAAGGGCTCAGTGTTCCACTTGGCTTAGAGCAGTACCAGCTGTACCAGGTCCTTCTGGAAGAAAATCACTATGAAACTTGATGGCTGTGCCGCTCTGGATTGGAGGCTGACAACTTCTGGAGGCCTGACTTGGCCTCCCTACTCCCCCTGCTCACGTCACCATGGTATGGGGAGGGAGGGGCATATGGGTGGAGCTTAGAGGACTTTTAGGGCAGTGGAACTACTCTGTGTGATACTGCAGCTAAGGTTACATGTCATTACACAATTGTCCAAACCCATAGGATGTATGCCACCAAGATGAACCCTAATGTACACTATGGAATGTGGGTGATGATGACCCATCAATGTGGGTTCGTCAGCCGACAGACGTACTGTCTGGTGGGGGTGCTGATTATGGGGGAGGCTGTGCGTGTGTGGGCTGAGGGGATATGGGAACTCTCGGCACCTGCCACTCTATTTTGCTGTGAACCTAAAACTTCTTTGAAACCATAAAGTCTTTTTTAGAAGCACTATGGTAGCTCCTCCCTGCCCAGCCCATGGGATTCCTCCTCCTCAACCCATGCCCTCGCCACAAGGACTTTTATTTCCCACGTTGCCTTTCACACTTGGAAAGTTCTAAACAAAGCGAGTTGATCCTGGCTGACTTGCTTCCCTATTTTGTCTTGAGCTCTTCCCCACAGCTGTTCTTTGCCTTCCCTTTCAACACATCGAAATCCTCTCTCCCTTCAAGGCTCTGCTCAAACACAGCCTTTCTGATTAGTTCTTCCCCCGCCCTCCCTGCACCCCTGGCCCCATGCATTTCCACAGTGTGCACAGCGTCTCCCTTAGAGCAGCTCTCCCCGGTGCCTCCCAGGTCCTGCCACCCGGCCCATCCCTGAGCCCCTCCAGGACAGCAGCTGGTCTCATCCCACTCCGTCCTCCATAGTGCCCAGCCCAGGCCAAGGCCTGAAGGGTGGCAGCCGTGCCCCCAGGAAGCCTGGACTCACGTGCACCTGTGCACCTACCTGCTGGTGCCCCAGGACAGTTTCTGAATCTGGGAGCAAGCAGTTCCCAGAAGTGGGAAGTAGATGTTTGGGTGGTATGCTAGAAGGAAAGGGAGCCACTGTTGTACAATGGCAGCCTGCATCTGTTCAGCAGCAGAATCTCATGGGCCTTCTGCAGCCTGCCTATCCTTGGCTTGACCCCCGCCAGCCTCCCTAACACGTCAGGGCTCCTGGCTCATACAGCAGGACCTAGTGTCCACCTAGGGGTCTCCCCCATTCAACACGGTGGTAAGGCCAGATGTTGCAGCCACAAAGGGAACCCCCAGTCTACTATTTGGTCTTGGAGCTCTGTATAAATGTGCAGGACACTGATTTCCGAGGGGTGCTCTGCATCAGCAAAATAGGGACTGCTCCACCTTCCATGTGACGTTGCCGATACACTGGCCGGTGCCTCTCGCCGCTCCAGAGGAGAAACAGGGGCACCCAGAGAGGCATGACCCACCCAAGACCAAATGCCCCTCTCAGACATGGAGCTCCTGTCAGCTGAATGATAGAAAATACACTTAGCGCAGCAGCTCACATCTGGACATCATCAGAAGACTCAGAGCAAATACCATTGGTGGTTTCCAAGCAGATCAAGCTAGTGCTGATATGCATTCCAGAGACCCTCAGGTAATAATTTGGCCATAGGGAAATGTCTGATGTGACCACAACTAAATTTTGTCTGATAGCAAATGGACCGTTCAGCAGTCAGACTAAAACCCAACCAGAGAAGAGTCTGAAACCCCTGCCATGTAAAATTCAGTTTCAACAAACTGAATTTTGTTTGACCAGTGACCACCCATTCCAGGTCCATAGGAGATGCCTGGAATGCAGAGGTGAAGAAAGCAGAGCCCAGCTGTTATGGCCAGGAAGGCCAGCAAACCAGCCATTCATGCCAAGTGGGCCACGTGGGACTGCAGAGGAGGGCAGGACCCCACTCCCCTGGGTGAAGGAGTCCGAAAGCCTTTACAGAAGGGGTGACATCTGTTGTGAACCTCAGAGATAGATATTACTTAGACCAGTAAAAGCACAGGCACAGAGCGGGAACGTGCTTCCGGAGAGGTGCGGGAGCTCAGGTGGCTGCACCACCGTGTCAGCGGCGGAATGCGGTTTTGGTTCTAGCGGGAGCTGGAGGGTGGGTTGGGGGTCAGATAGACACCACGACTTGTTCTAGTCACAGTGATCAGTGATACATTTTCACAGAGCGGGTGATCTGAAAGCACTCTGTTGGGGCAGGGTGGAAATCGGGGTGGAGAGGTCAGATGGGAGTGCAGGTGCAGAAGATGCTGTGAGCAAAGATGCGCAAGAGAAGATGGCCCCAAACTGGAGCCAGCCCAGGAGGATGCAGGGAAGGGCAAATGGGATCTGGGAAGGCAGACTTCAGCAACCAGGCGGAGCCAGACCAACAGGGCACCTGGAGTCAAGTTAACCTGGTGCAGCAGAGGATGGACGAGGCGACGCCCATTGTGGGGTGCAGAGGGAGCCTCAGGCAAGGCAGGTGTGCCCCTCCCCACCGGACAGCCAAGCTGGGCTGAGAACAGGCCCTTCAGCCAGCAAAGAGTTGCAGAGAGACCCCTGGGCTCCGGGGAGGAGGAGGTGAATCAGACCCAGCCCTGCCCTTGAGGACTTGCATCCTTGTAAGGGAGATGGAGCTTTAACAGACTCAGTACTTGCTCCCATGGAGGCTGGGTCAGGTGCTGGCAACACACAGCGGCAGATGACCACCTGGCACTGGGAGCGGGGGGGTCATCTGAACTGAGCTTGGATGAAGTGGGGAACTCGCAGGCCGTGAGGAGTGACCCAGCTGGGAGGGCTGCAGTGGGGCTTGAACTGGATATGTCTGCTTCCAAGCCCCTGGTGCGCTTGACCATCACCCCTTCCTGCCGCACTCACTGACTCCAGATGTGCCCAGGCTCTGCCTTCAGGGAGCTCCCAGAGTGGCTGGGAGATCATCACAAGCCAGTGCCCAGTGCAGAGGTGGTGGGGAGTGGGCCCCCTCCCAGGTCAGGGAAGACTCCTGGGTATGAGGAAGGTGACATCAGAACAGGGCTTGGAGAATGAGGCATGGCTTTCCAGGCAGAGAACGGGAAATGCAAGGGTCTGTCAAAAAGAGCAAGCACACACGGCTGTTGAGGAGAAGAGAGGGGCACTGCACGCCTGGCAGGTGCTGGGTGGGCCGTGGCGTGGGGCTAGGGCATGTGGTAGAGACCGGGAAGCAGCCAGGTGGGCCCAGCCAGACCTGAGGACCCTTCGTGCCTGCCAAAGAGGCTTGTGCTTGATCCCGTCAACATCCAAGAAAGAGGGATTGGGTGGCGGGTACCGGTCAGACCTAAAACATGTGAGCATGGGGGAGGGAGGAGGCCAGTGGGAAGCTAAGCCTTGAGCTGCCTGAGGCCACATGCAGAGAGGACAGAGCCTGGGACATCCGCAGAGGTCTCGGTGCCCCCTAAGGCCCCCCCCCCACAGCACGATTCAAAGCACAACCTCGCTCTCCCACACCATCTGAGTGAGGTTTCCTGTGAGCAGCTGGGGCTGCACCCCAGTTATTTATCTAATGTTCTTGGATGGAGTCCCAGGAAAACAATTTTGCTTATTTTAAAAACAGACACACACACACACACACACACACACACACACACACACACACAGCAACATCGTAAAGCCCACCCCCCAAAGAGAAATTACAAAGAGATCATTATTGTCCCTACGGTTTACTCTTCACTGATTTATCTGCTTGTGCATCTGTTTATTGGCCTGACAGGATGGCCCCATTGCTTAATAAATTCAGGCTGTATTGGCAAGGGTTGTGAGTGAGCAGCTCAGAGCCCAGGCTTCCAAGCCAGTTCAGCCCCAGGCACTGGATATGCTGGCTGTGCATGCTGGAGGCTGGGGCTCTGTGCAGGGTGCCCTGAAACCTGGAAGGTGCTGGCTTCCCCATAGGCGAAGAGGGGGGCCCTATGCAGTTCATCAGCAGAGTCGTGGGGGATGGGGGGCCCTTTTGTAGATCCAGATGCCTTAGGCCCGCCCAAGATCTTGTGACTCAGAGCCTCTGGAGTGGGGATGGGAAAAGCTGTCCAGATGATTCTGCTAATCAGAGGTGCAACTGTTGGGCCCAGTGATTTCCCAGGTGCCTCCCCCAACCACCCTTCTGGAATCATAATTCCGTGTCTCCTGATGTTAGAGGTGGGAGAGACAGGATCAGATAGTATTCGGGAGACAGCCCATAAGGAATGATCATAGCCCCAGCTCTACCAGGTGAACAAGCTCCTGCATTTCAGGGGACCAAGGCTGAGTCCTCTCTGCACAGGTGGGCCCCACCTGTGGACCTGCTCCACCCTCACCTCACCCTCCTGGGGTCCTGCAGCTCCCATCCCAGATTCAAAACCTAGAAATGAGGAAAGCAGACATCAGGAGGAAGAAGGAAGAAGACAGGCTTCCTATAAGGGGTGCGGGCCAGGCAGTGCTGGCCACATGTGGAGCTCTCTTCTCAGACTTACAAGGGACGTGGACTTAGGTGAGAGGGAGAGAAACAGAGCCAGCGAGGGGCCCAAAACCAGCAGGCAGAAATGTGCAGGAAAGCACACACGGCTTTAAAAGTCTGTGTGGCACAGGGTCAAGAAGAGCCCCCGCATGTGACCAGGGGCCTGAGACGGTAGCCAGACCAAGGGTGCCTTGAGTCCTGGGTTGCCACTTCTTTTTTTCTTTCTTTTTTTTTTTTGAGACAGTGTTTCGCTCTTGTTGCCCAGGCTGGAGTGCAATGGCGTGGTCTCGGCTCATTGCAACCTCTGCCTCCTGGGTTCAAGTGATTCTCCTGCCTCAGTCTGCCAAGTAGCTGGGATTACAGGCATGTGCCACCACACCCAGATAATTTTATATTTTTAGTAGAGACTGGGTTTCACCATGTTGGTCAGGCTGGTCTCGAACTCTGGACCTCAGGTGATCCTCCTGCCTCGGCCTCCCAAAGGGCTGAGATTACAGGTGTGAGCCACTGTGCCCGGCCTGGGTTGCCACTTCTACCTCAGGTGGAGGGCTCTGGAGGGGAACAGTCGGGAGGACTGCAAAGCAAAGGGCATGTGGGGGAGGTTCTAGGAGGCTCTCCCACAAAGCAGGTGCTGACCACATATGACAAATCCCATTACGTGAACCTACGTATCCACACCCAGATGGATTTTGCCAGAGTGTGGAAAGGACTTGCTAATGTGATCGCAGAAATATGGCTGGGTCTTTGAGGAAGAACAGAGGGTGATGGATAAGACGGCAGAACCATGCCAGTTTCCAGAGGGATGGACTCTGGAAACTCTGGTGGGATGAGCCAGTGTCGGACCTGCAGCTGCCACCCGCAGCAGATGGGGAGGCAAAGCGGCCATAGGCTCTGTGGCTGAGTAACAGGGCGCTCCTATGGGACTGTGGATCAAGGGAGTATTTAATTCCAGTGCATTTGGACTTCAGATGGTTGTTGACCAAAATGTCCTAATGTGTTTTTGTCTGAAAAGGAGACATTTGGGACCAGAGTCTGGCTGGGAGTGTAGCTGGTTGGTTAATAGTCGCACAAGTCTAATTAGAACTGTGACTGTCCCATAGTAGGACTCAGCAGATAATTGAGTAAATGAATGAGTGAGTGAATCAGTGAGTGCACTATGTCAGCCAGGAAGTGTTTTCTTCTTCTGGACTGTAGGTTCTACACTTAGGCCACCCTGTCAGTGTTTTCATCAACTTGGAGATGTAAAACTTATGCAGTGATCAAATTAGCAGATAACAAGAGGATGATAGGTCCTATGGGAGAAGCCAGAATTAACATGTCATGAAACCTTGATACATTGTCACTCTAGGTCACTAAGTCTTGCTTACTGCCCTGCAGTTATGTTGTCTGGCTCCCCCAGAAATGCTGCTTACACCTGTTAGGACACTGTTTGCTGCCTGTCACATAACACCTAACTTGAACTGACTTAAAGCTAAAAAAAAACCCCGTAGGGTTGCTGTGGGCATGGGTGTGTCATAAATTTGGCTTCTGCAGGGTGGGTCTGGCTGCTGACCTGTGCCATTAGGCAGCCTCTTCCAGTGCCTGGGCTGCCTTGCTCTGTGCTGGCTTCACTTTCAGGAAGTGGAGTTTTCGAAGTTACAGCCTTGCTCCTTTCTTGTAGCTGCAGGAAGAAAGCCTCTCTTTTTCTTTTTTTATTTTTTATTTATTTTTTTTTTCTTTTCTTTTACACACAAAAAAACCTTGAAGATAAGCCTCTCTTTTCTAATAGTTCCAACAAAGTCCCATGGCGGAGACTCCTGGGTGACATGTCTAACTCTGAGCCAATCATTGCAGCCAGAAAATCAAGGGTATGCCCATGAGCCAGGCGAAAGTCACCTGCCAGCGGCTGGGTGGGTGGGGAGAGGCTAAACTTACCAAATCCAGGTGGACTGAGAGTGGGAGGGGTGGCTCTCCAAAGGCAAATTGAGGTGCTGATGGCAAAAGAGAGAGAATGGCTGCTTGGCAGGCCACAGACACCCCTCGGTGAAGTGAGCAGTGGCTTAGCCTGGATTCAGTATCAGCCCAGAGGTTGGCGCCATGCTGTGAGCCCACTGAGATGTAGGGCTGTCCAAGGTCAGTGGGACATGCCCCCACCAACACTGGGGCCTGTGATCGAGCTGCGATTCGGACCCACAGCCACCTGGCTCCAAATTCAGCCTCCCTCCATTCGCTTGGGCTCTGGGTGGAAATGGGAACGGTGTCTATCTAACAGCCCACAGGCAGGGACAGGAGGAGCCTCTCTGCACACGGCCTCTCACCAGCTGTATATGTTTCCCACCTCCATGCCCCACCACACCTGCAGGGATATCCACTAAAAGTTAGACCCAGGAAGTCTCCTTGTTGCCTGTAACAATGACCCCATGTCCACAGGAGGGGAGGAGGGAAGCTTTGTATAAACATCATGACTCCTTCATCTCCCACTCAGCATTTCCCAGGGAGCGTCCCTGGTTCCCTGTGTGATTTCAGCTTGTGGTTTGCAGAGAGAGTTCCAGAGTGAGATGGTGGAAAATCCCTGGAGGGGGAGGCAGGAACCTCCGGGTGTGGAGCCTGTCCGGTTGCTGACTGCTCTTGCTGGACCTTACTGTGCTCATCTGCAGCAGGAGACAGTGAGAGCTGGTGCACGGCGCGAGCGCACATAGGGAAAGCACCTGTCATGAAGGTGACCGAGGTTCCCAAGGGGACAGAAGTCCAGCACGGAGTCGGCAACTCAAGGAGAGGAACTGGGAGCCGTCAGGGTTGGAGATGTTGTGGGGGGTAGGAATGCGCTGTGCACAGGTTCTGGTGGAGGCTGTAGGAAAACGTGAGTCCTGCAGGTGGGTGTATGATGGAGACAAGGCCAGGGGACCAGGGTTGGGTTGAGGGTAGAGGTGGGGGAGAAGGGCTGTATTGGCGGTACATGGAGCCCGTGGAGGAATGTTGAGGAGACATGAGGAGAGGGAGACTCTTAAGAGCATCAGTTTGCACCCTCCTCAGGCCACGTGTGCCCACATTCACACACACATCATTCCTCAGAGCAAGGGCTCAAAAGCATTAACCCAATATCCAAAGACAGTAACTCCACAGGAGAAAGGCCTTCAAATCTCTGCCCCTAGTGTACCTTTAACACTCCTTTAATACTTGCCAATTTCCCTTTCGACAAAGAGAATAGACCTTAGGTTGAGCTTTCAGGCAAGTGTTTTTGCTGGAAAGAGCCTCATTGCAGTGTGTAGCTTTCATCGCGTATGATTTTAACAGCAACCATCTTATGGCATGAAAGATTGGTTTTCCTTTTGGAAGTAATTTGGGTTTCATTTTCAGATATATTTTATTTAAGTAAAAAAGGTTAATTTAAAGAAAAAAAGGTTTTAAAAACACAGTACAGGTGGCACATGAATGACTAGAGACCCAGAAAAGGCCCTGACAGCGGCTCCAGGTAGCGTTTGCTTGGATGTAGCAAGGATGTGACCAGAGTATGTCCCGGCGACATGTTCAGTCCAGCCCTGTTTGCTGAGTCTGAAGCCGAGTGTCAAAAATGTCTTCTGTTGTTCTCCAGCATCATGTTGGCCTAATAAAGACCACAGAACTGCTCTTGTTTAAGCCCTAGGTGCATGGTGTTTCTCTCCCCATCACACTGGCTCTGTGGCCAGCCCAGGGACATGGAGCTCTTTGGGTCCCCTGGTTCCCTGAAGGATGTCACAGCAGAAGCATAGCGGCAGCCGGTGCACTTGCTCCGCGTGGGTCAAGGACAACACCTCCTGACCACTCCATGGCTGGGCATGGCATGCAAGTTTCTAATATGTTTCTCATTTGAAATATATTATGTTTCTGTGACCCAAATTGAGGGGATATAATTCTCGTTTTTACGGTGGGGACACCAAGGCTCAGAGAGGTGTTTGCCAACAGTCCTGCGGCTGGCAGTCTAGTGAGGGATTTGAACACAGATCTGTGTTGGCCAGGTCTCCTGCTCTTTGCCAGGCAGGCCCCTAGGCAGGACTCCAGCCCTCCATCGCCTCCCACATGAGGCCCAGCCTGGCTCCCCAGGAACGTGTGGTTCACTCGGCAGCTTCTCCCTGGACATGTGTGTCATCCTTGCAGGGCGGCCACTGCTTTAAATTGACCTGTCCCCCACTGGGAAAAGATTTTGCAATCTAACAAAGAAACATACTTTCCTGGAAAAACACTTTGCAGTTTCTATTCTTATTCTATCTTCCACAAAATTCAGTGACTAGGTTTTCCCAACCGAGAAATCCCTATGCTTTGTCTGACAAAGAATTTGGGGTCACTTCTGAGCAGGAGAGGCTGTCTCTGGGAGATGGTGTTTGCATGTCGGCAGGCTGGCATCCAGGGACATTTGGGAAGTTCTACGGGACCACAGGAGAGAATTGTGTGGTTGGGGCTGTCCCCAAAGACCTTCGATGGGAGTGGCAGCACATCTCACTGGAGCCTCTGGCCTCAGGAAAAGCTCTTTGGCTTCCATAAGCTCACCCTTGACCCCACCCCTGCTCCAGGGACCCCCTCTGTAGCCCCTCTCCTTCTCCACTTGGCTCCTCTGCTCCCTCTCCCTTCACCCTTGAGGAAGATGCTTGATTTCTGGGAGCCGTCCCAGTCCTGCTCCATCTTCTCCCTAGAAATAGGCTGATTTCTGAGTTTCTCTCTGTCCTTTCCCTTCAGAGAAGTTGCCTGGGCCCCCTCCCAGCTTGGGCTTTGCACACAAGATCTGAGCTCAGCAACTTTACTAAGCGAACGTTTGCTGGACATACAGAGCCAGCGTGCAGCAAGAGAGAAATGCAGACTGGGTGTTCACACTCCACACTTCGCTCAGGAATCTTTTTATCAAATCAGACAAGGAAAATGAACACTTAGTAGCAGTCTACACTCTGAACAGGAGCCATGCCAGTCACTTCGCCATCTTTTTTTTTTTTGGGATGGAGTTTAGCTCTTGTCGCCCATGCTGGAGTGCAGTGGTGCGATCTCGGCTCACCACAACCTCCACTTCTCGGGTTCAAGCAATTCTTCTGCCTCAGCCTCCCAAGTAGCTGGGATTACAGGTGCTCACCACCACGTCCAGCTAATTTTTTTTTTTTTTTTTTCATAGACCCGGGATTTCACCACATTGGCCAGGCTGGTCTCAAACTCCTGACCTCCTGCCTTGACCCGAGGTGTGAGGCACTGCGTCCGGCCCCTTTCACTGTCTTATTTCATCTTGACAACAACCCGAAAGTGGGGTGTTGTGGAAACCAAGGCTGAGGGAGGTTAAATGACTTGCCCAGGGTTACAGGAATATTTACTACAGTGCCGGAGTCAGAGCCAAGCCTGACCCCAAGCCCCTTCCACCCTGTAGAGCTGCCATCCTGCGACCTCTGTGCTTTCTGTCTCTGTAGATCACCCTTTCCTCTCTGAAACCAAATCAGAAGACTTTTATTAGAAAGTCGGATGTGACATCTGGCCTGGAACAAAAATTTAACTGCAGTCATACAAAGGTGATGGAATATGGATCATTTTCCCTTTATTTTTAAATTTTTTTCATAGGCACTTTTATAAAGAAACAAACATACTTTTAATATATAGGTGCATATTTTATGGGTGGGGCTTATATACACATGTTAAATCACACATGGTTATATCATGTTTGTACACACACACGCACATACACACATTTTAAATCTGATCTGACATTTAAGCAAAATAACAACTGAAAATTTCAGCTGATGGGTAAATTCCTTTATATTTGGGCAAACATGCAAAATCAAGAGTGATACCCATCAGCCTGGAGTCAAAGGCTGGCCTCTGGAGGCCGCCTGCCCCTAGGTATCATTCAGACCAGATTCCAAAATATGTTTTCTTTAAAGAATTCACTAGTTTCCCCAGCTGACAGTTAAAACCTCAAAGGCGCACAATTCCCCAGTGTGCTGTTCCCAGCAAGACCCCACATGCCAAACCTCATTTCATCGTGAGTTCTCTGAGATGAGGCTGTTCGGCCCCAGCCCTGCAGCCAAGCTGACCCCCCCTCACCCTGGGGGGCAGAGGCTCATTCTGCCAGCTCTGAGCTGAGAGCTTCTGTATAAAGCACAGAAGAAGGTGGGGACAGACCAGAAGCCTATGAGAAGGGAAGGAGGTCACCATCTGAGGGGATGCACTACTCGGCACTTCAGAGAGCAGGTCACTGGGCAGGCGCCCTCAAGGTCACTTCCTGCCGGGAAGCCCCAGGTCACCAGGGAGGGAACCCCTGCTTAATGCAATTAGATACTGAAAGAGCAGAGGGGAACAGGAAAACAGGAGTAAAGGGAATTACATCTTTAGCTGCGTTCATTGTTCCATTCTTCTGCAGACTTTAGACAATACTTGTATTTGATTTAAAGCACTTTTTTGAAAAACCCAGCCTAACTTTTGTTGAGCATTCACTAGTGTCGGGCTGTGTGGGAGCCCTTTTTTATGCAGTGTCTCTAATTATCTGGAGAGGTGGGTACAAGTGTGCTGGGTTGGAGAGTCTCAGCGTACAGATCCCAGGGGGCTGCACTGGGACCAGCCCCGGGGTTCCTGAGTCTCGGAGCCCTGGCATCTCCTCTTGCTTCATAGCCAATCCCCGTGCCGGGTGGCAGGGGGAGGGTGGGTAACTCCTGCCCAGGCATCACTCTGCTGGGTTTGACACGTGCCCACCTTCTCAGGCAGCCAAGCCAGCTCTGCTCCGGCAGCAATGGTTACTTTAATGTGGGGACTGGGGGAGCCGCTGATCTTCTCTCTGCTCTTCTTTTCCTTTTTTTTTTCTGTGTCTCCCCTTCTCTCCCTTAACCCTTTGCACCCTGCCTTCCACTTTCTGGGAAGAAGGAATGCATAAGTGAGGCAGAAAGTCTCCTCCCACCCCTGCCTCCAGGGCTCAGGCCCCTCTCCCGAGGCAGTCAGTCCATCTGGTGTCTTCTGGATCTCCCCCAAAGATACCACAAACAAATGCCCCCTCTTTTAAACAAGCTGTGAAATACTCTACACACTGTTCTTGCCTTCTTTTTTTAATAACAGCTTTATTGATATACAATTCACAGACCATACAATCCACTTGTTTAAAATGCATGTGGGAAGTAGAAAAGTTCCTCTTTAAAGTTTCCTTTCTTATTAAAAAATAAATTTGCTAATAACTCTTTGTTAAGCCCTATCCTATGTAGCTGTTAGACATGCCATGCTTACAGGCACATAGTATATTCTATGTCCTTGTACTTTAACCAAGATATCTGTGCTGGATATGCTCACAGGCATGTGCCAGCTCACAGCCTATGCCCCTTTCCTGTTTAAAAAAAGTTTTAAGTTACTAGTCAATTGGGTTTTAGTTTAGATTGTGAGATCTGGCTCCAGCCAACAGAGATCAGACACAGCAGTAAGGACAACCCCAAATGCATAAGGGATCGATATATCTGCTTTTCCTTTGTTCATTTTACTCTGGTGGCAAGATGACTAATGTACCCTTCCTGCAGTCCAGGAAGTAAAAATTGCTTTGCTAAAAAGATCCTTTGTCTCAATGCTAGTTTTTCTTGCAGCACTGAGCATCTGTTTCCAACAGTGCACTACTCAGTGGTTTTCAGTATATCCAGAATTGTGTAGCCATCATCACAATCAATTTTAGACCATGATCACCCCCTTAAAAGAAATCCCGTACCTATTGGCTGTCTTCCTCCTCCCCGCCTCAGCCCCAGGCAGCCACTCCTCTGCCTCCCGTCTCTGCCTTTGCTTATGCCAGACACTTATGAGTGCAGCCCTCAGCCTGGGGTCTTCTGTGCCTGCTTCTGTCACTGAGCCCCATTTCCAGCTTCCTCTGGGCTGCAGCATGCTGGGCACCTTGCATGTTATACTTCAAGACACCTTGGAAATCATCCCATATCAGGAAATATAAATCTGCCTCATTCTTTTTACTCCATTAACTTTAATAGGTAAGATATTTGATCACTCAGCATTCAAATGGTATAGTAACTGCGCAAGTTGGTGACCATGTTCGCTAGCTCCGTGCCGTCGATCATTTCACGATACGCAGTCAGCCCTCTGAACCTGCATCTCTGCATCCATGGATTCAGCTAAACACAGATAGAAAAAAATTCAGAAAAAAAAAACAAACACGCCTGTAATCCCAGCACTTTGGGAGGCCAAGGCAGGTGGATCACGAGGTCAGGAGATCAAGACCATCCCAGCTAACATGGTGAAACCTCATCTTAACTAATAATACAGAAAATTAGCTGGACGTTATGGCATGCACCTGTAGTCCCAGCTACTGGGGTGACTGAGGCAGGAGAATCACTTGAACCTGGGAGGTGGAGATCACGCCACTGCACTCCAGCCTGGGCAACAGAGCAAAACTCCACCTCAAAAAAAAAAAAAACACAACAAAAAATATGGATTTTTAAAAATGCAGAATAATAACTGTTTACATAGCATCTACATCATATTAGGCATTATAAGTAATCTAGAGATGATTTAAAGCATATGGGAGGATGTGTATTGCTTATATGCAAATACTACACATTTTACCAGGAATTCAAGGCTGCAGTGAACTATGATCACACCACTGCACTCCAGCCTGGGCCACAAAGAGAGACCCTCAAATAAAATAAGATAAATAAAATAAAATGAATAAATAAGCATTTTATATCAAGGACTTGAGCATTCACAGATTTGGGTATCTGCAGGGGAGTCCTGGAACCAATCCCCCATGGATACCAAGGGACAACTCTTACAGATATGGAAACATTAAGTCGTATACTATAAATAGATACAGTTTTCCAGCCTGGGTAACACAGTGTATTCGTTTGTTCTCACATTGCTATAAAGAACTACCAGAGACTGGGTAATTTATAAAGAAAAGAGGTTTATTTTTATTTTTTTGAATTTTTATTTTTATTTTTTTGGAGACAGAGCCTTACTCTGTCGCCTAGGCAGGAGTGCAATGGCATGATCTCGGCTCACTGCAACCTCCACCTCCTGGGTTCAAGCAATTCTCCTGCCTCAGCCTCCTGAGTAGCTGAAAACACAGGCTGACGCTGCCACACCTGACTAATTTTTTGTATTTTAGTAGGGATAGGGTTTCACTGTGTTGCCCAGGTTAGTCTTGAACTCCTGAGCTCAGGCCATCTGCCTGTCTCGGCCTCCCAAAGTGCTGGGATTACAGGCATGAGCCACCACACCCGGCCTAAAGAAAAGAGGTTTAATTGGCTCACGTTTTCACGGTCTGTACAGGAAGCATAGTGGCTTCTGCTTCTGGGGAAGCCTCAGGAAGCTTACAATCATGGTGGAAGGTGAAGGGGAAGCAGGCACATCTTCACATGGCAGAGCAGGAGAGAGAGAGTGAAGGGGGAAGTGCTACACACTTTTAAATAGCCAGATCTTGTGAGAACTCACTCTCATGAGAACAGCACCCAGGGGGATAGTGTTAAACCAATAGATCCCACCCCCATGATCCGGTCACCTCCCACAAGCCCCACCTCCAACACTGAGGATTACAGTTGAACATGAGCTTTGGGTGGGGACACAGATCCAAACTGTACGACACAAGACCCTGTCTCTACAAAAAGTAAAACAATTAGCAGGATCTGGTGGCATGTGCCTGTAGTCCCAGCTACTTTCAAAGCTGAGGCAGAAGGATCACTTGAGGCCAGGAGTTAGAGGCTGCAGTGAGCTACGATCACCACTGCACTCCAGCCTGGGCAACATAGGAAGCCCCTATGCCAGTCAATCAATCAAGCAATACAATTTTTATTGGTCAATTATACTTCAATCAAAATAGGGGAAAAGAATTCTAAAACTGAAAAAAAATATTCAAATGATATAAAACAGTATCCAGTGGGGGAAAGTCCCACCCACTCCTGTCCTTCAACAACCAAGCTGCCTCGCCTGGGTGTAACCATAGTTGCCAATCACTCCTGCATCCCGGCCACAGTATTTTAGGCTCACACAAGCAAACACATATGTAAATACAGTCTTTTCTCCCTTTTTTTTTTTTTTTTAACTCAGCGGTAGCACAACACATACAGAGTTTTGTCTCTCTGTTTCTACATCATGGACTGTCTGAGATGTTTTGTCTCCCAGATGGAATGTTCTTGGTTTTTTTTTTTTTTTTTTTTGAATGGCTGCATTAAATGACATTTGGGTGAGTGAATGGGAGGGATAAATTCCTAGATGTAGACCTGCTGGGTCCACGTGTCTGTGATGAGATAGCACTGATTCCCATCCATGGAGAGACGGCGCCCACATCCCAGCCTCCTCCATGCACCTGAGGATGTGCTTTCCAGGGCCCTGCTAAGCCTGTGACTATTTCATTGCAAGAGGGTACTATTTCATGTTACTACTTTATCCTAAGAGATGAGAGGCTGCATCCCAGGGGAGAGGTCATTTGCAATTCTCTGTGACTAAAGGTGAGTTGGATTTGTTTTTATTCATACGTTTCAGAGAAACTTATATTTCCTTTTCGGCAAATGGCCCAGTCCTATCCTTGGTTCACTCTTCTGTTGGCTATTCACATCTTCCTCACCGATTTGTAGGAATGCTCTAAGGAAGTTTTCATATGGATTGGGAATATTTTCTCATGGTTTTATACTTTTAACTACCTTGGGGGGGTTTTGTTTTGTGTTTGCATCATGAAAAAAAATTTCAATGTATTCACATTTATCAGTCTTTTGTGGCCTCTGAGGTTTGTGTCATATATAAAGGGCCTGTCTCAAATCAGACATAAAAGAAATTTGTAGCTCCTTTTACTGCTTTTATAGCTTCATTTTACTCTGTTCTTTCTAAAGGCGGTATACGGTCTCATTGCATGAGTATGTCATAATTCACTGACGTCCCATTATTGGGCATTGGAGTTGTTTCCTGTCTTTTTCTATTAAATGTGATGCTACAGTGATTTCCCTCATACATCATACTTTCATACATATGTGGAAGTGTATCTGAGGATGAATTCCTCAAAGTGGAGTTGCTAGATCAAAGAGTATGTGCATTTTAGATTGGAAAGTGTGTATTACCAGTTACTTTCTGAAGATGGTCTCATATATTTCCCATTTTCAGTGGTATGTGAGAGTAGCTTGCCAACTCTCGTTTTCTCAAGTGGGAAACATCTTCCTTTATTTTCTTCCCCAAAACATTCAGTGTGACGAGGATGGACAAGCAGATGTGCTGGGCCTAGTCTCTACACAAGTGCAAGGGATGGAGACTCCTCTCTCAGCAGCCCCGGGAAACAATTACATTTATCTCATCTTGTACCTGAGGAGCAGGCAGACCACTGCACTCAGAGCGGCATTCTTAGAAGGAGAATGAATCTTCCAGAGTTTTTAGTCTATGTTGTCTATTAGGCCACAAGAAATGGATGACTCTTGTCTCTTGGTTGGGTGCAGCATTCCTCTCTGGAGGGAAGATAAAGAGGTTTGTCTTTGCTGTGCATTAAAAAGAGACCAAGAGGACCTGCGCTTCCATATTGTATCTATTAATTCAAATTCCTCTTTACAGTGAACTGTGCTCCTTATAAGAATTGATCACAAGGTCAGGAGATCAAGACCATCCTGGCCAACATGGTGAAACCCTGTCTCTACTAAGGATACAAAAATTAGCCGGATGAGGTGGCAGGAGCCTGTAATCCCAGCTACTTGGGAGGCTGAGGCAGGATAATCACTTGAACCCAGGAGAGGGAGGTTGCAGTGAGCTGAGATCATGCCCCTGCACTCCAGCCTGGTGACAGAGCAAGACTCCATCTCAAAAAAAAAGAATTGTAAGAGCAATTGCTCTAAACGCCTGCTGAGGTCATGGGGGTTCATCTCATCTCTTCCCTTCTCCCCCATTTTCATTCTTCAGCAGAGGTTCTCACCTCATTGGCTGAACTCTATTTTTGTTTGTTAAATTTCTTTAATAGCATTTCCATCTTGCGAATTTCAAAGGTGGTCATTTTATCTGTCTCTTCTTTTAAGAGAGAAAAGACCCAGAGCAGTCAGGTGTTTTGACCACTGTGCCATAGCTCTGCAAACTTGATCCAGTCACAGAACCACCTGCAGCTTCTGGAAGTCTTGCGCCTTCTTGGTGAGACCAGGACGGTGAGGAAGATGCCCACCTCACAGGTCCGCCGGAGAACTCAGTAGAGAAGCCTAGATGAAGGTGCCTAGCTTAGGGCCTGTGCCTTAGTCCACTAGGGCTGCCATAACAAAATCCCACAGACTGTGTGGTTTCAACAACAGAAAGTTATTTTCTCGAAGTTCTAGGGGCTGGATGTCCAAGACCAAGGTGTCGTTAGGGTTGATTTCTGGCAAGGCCTTTCTTCCCAGCTTGTAGGCAGCTGCCGTGTTCTCACCTTGCAAAGACAAGGAGCTCTGGCCACCTCTCTTCTTATAAGAGCAACAGGCCTTTCGGGTTAGGGCCCCACCTTATGACCTCATTTCACTTTAATTTAATTGCCTCCCTAATGGCCTTGTCTCCAAATATAGTCACAATGGGGACTAGGAGCTTCCACATATAAACTCAGGGGGCACAATTAGTCCAAACAGCCTGGAACACAGAATGCAGCCCCAGAGGCTGGGCACCAAGAAATCAGCGCTATCCCCAGCAGGATCAAATCTGAGATCCCAAGATGACCCCAAATCTTGCCCTGGCCTGAGCTGCCACCTCGTGTCTCCCCCACACTCCAGATGCTGTTTTCTGTCTCATCCTCCCTGTTAAAGAAACAGCCCTAGGGGTCGTCTGCTACACTGGCTGTTTCCATCAAGCTCCCAGTTCCCCGGGCAGAGGCCGCTGAGACAGGTCCCCAGCAAGGCTCACCAAGTGACCAGTCACGCTGTGCACACGTGTTATTGCTCATCCAAAGGTTTGCTTCTACAAGGGGAGAAAATGTAGTTCCTGCTCCCCGCCCTAAGCTGCCAGGGAACTGTGAGCACGGGAGGCTGGGCCTGCTCTCCCTCACTCCTCCTCTTGCTCTCTTCTCCCCCCACCTAGGTCTTTCTCTAGAGCTAGAATCCCCTGCCCACCTCCAGAGCCAGCCGCAGCTCACCTCATTCATCCGTTAGCACCCTCACACTCAGAGGTCCACCTCCATGTCTCTGTTGCTGGGTGTGAGCTCTGTGCCATGCCACAGGGACAGTCAGTGGAGCTGCGAAGCACAGCTTTCCTGCTCAAGTGGCCCTGGGCTTTGGCCTTCTCAGGGTTGGCAGAATCTCCTGGCACCCCCAGGAGACCACCCCCGCTGGCCCTGTCCTTGATGTCAGGCAGGAAGTGGTCCCTTCTGGATGGAAAGATTCCAGCCTGGGACATGATTGTGGGATAGATAGCTGCTGTCGGGCCAGTCTGCACCTCGGTTTGTTAAAAGTGAGAATCAACACAGCTGGCCGAGGGTCAGAGAGAGAGGCTTGCGTGCTGCAGGGAAAGGCCCTTAGACAAGAAGCGGCCCAGCTTCAGTCACGGCCAGGGGGAGTGGGGGTGGGCCGGCCACACACAGGGCCTAACAGGCTGGCGCGGCAGCAGGGCTGCTCAGGGTCTCGGCAGCCTTGTTCCGTTAACAGATGCCCCCAGCAAAATTAATCACTCCATCTTCAATGTTGTCATTGCAGCATATCAACACTTCCTCTGTGGCTCTTGGAACCCTGGGTTATAATTATCTGGTGAGGAATCCCAGGGGGAGCCATGAGCTACCTGTGCCAGATTCCTCCCGATTCCTCCCTCCCAATATCACTAAGTCCTGGCATCGTGCTGGGCCCACTCCCCCTGTCTGTTCATTCAGCCTTGCTTCCTGACTGCCCTGCCCCAGACGCCGTGCTGGGTGCTGGAGTACCACGTCGGCCACTCCCCAACCTAGTGGAGGGCTGGTGGGGGACCAGCCACTTTTTTCTGCTGCCGAATCTATTGTGACTTTAATAAAGTGAGAAAGGAAGCCAGTCACAGCGTCACCTGGGTTATCAACACCTGTGTGATTATCCTGGGCACCGGCCACAGTGAGCCCCTGCCTCCTGCCAGTCCTCATCATGGGGGGAGATGTGACCCCGCCCAGCCTCTGTCACATCTTTCAGCTCCTGTTCCCCCTCTCCCCAGCTGCCTGTGCCCCTGTTATTTCTCTGGTCCCAACTCATTGTTGGTTTTTACCTTGAGAAAAAAGAATCCAAGCATGGAAACCTCTTAATACAAACCAGATGAGGGGCTGGCAAAATGTTTTTCCCCACAATCGCCCGAGTCCTTGCTGTGCTGAGAATTTGGTAAGCCCTCATCGGCTCTACCAAGAATCTCTTCCAGACTGCCTGGCAAGATGCAGGAAAACAATGCTGCCTTCTGTGTGTTTAGCAGAGCACCTTTTCACACGCATTCACCCCACTCCTGCTTGGGTCCAGGTGGGGTCTAGGGGTCGGCCTGTGCTGCTGGTGCCAGTGGGGGGTGGTGGCGAGGCTGACCCTCTGCAGTGGGGTGAGCTGCAGCCCTTTGGATCCCCCCCTCCCTGCCAGGGGGTTGGCCTGGGCCATGTGCAGAGCGTAGCTGGGCCTCAGATGGAAGGGCTGAGGAAGGGCTGGATTCGGAGCAGGTGGAGTGCAGTACCCAGGACCTCTTGGAAGTCCCTCCCTAAATCAGACTTAGGAAGATGAGAGCCATTGGGCACCCATGGGGGCCTGTCCCTGGGGAAGGGGGCCAGCAGACCCATTTCCCCCTCCTGAGGCAGAATGCTCTACAGCCAGGCAGAGAGCTCAGCCCAAAAGCCAGGTAGTAAATGGCATGAGGCACTTGGTAAGCTGGGAAGCTGCTGTGATGGTGTGCCTGCTGGCCCAGCCGGGTTCGGAGTCCTGAGGCCAAATACCCAGCCCTGACTGCCCAGGGAGGCAGCCATGAACACAGAAAAGGACCAAAGTGTAGTGTGACAGGGCTGCGGTGGAGACGGGGGACACAGGACGGGGCCTTGACCCCACCAGGGGCAGTTTAGGGTGCCCATCTGCCTGAGATATCCCCTCCCTCAGTAAGAAAAATAGCCATTAGCAATGGGGGCAAAGAAGGGTTCTTTTCAGCAAAATAAGAAGAAAGCAGGTGAATCGTAGCTGAGAGTCACGCCGGGGTGCATGGGAACACAGAGGTCCCTGCAGGAAGGAGGCAGAGCTTCTGGGAAGAGCCTGCCCAGGCCCTGGCCTGCAGGTGGGGGTGCCAAGGCAAGGCCAGTGGGGAGGAAGGCATCGGTGCAGCTGGAGTTGGATGGAAACGGGTGAGGGTAAGGTCACAGGGCAGCAGGAAGCCCACGGAGGCACAGGAGACCCCTGAGGGGTACCGCTGGGGCTGGGAGGCGTGAATTCAGGATGGGGCGGGGGATGATCAAAGTTCCGGACCACTCCTCTAAGCTTCTAGAACTATGCTGGCCTATATGGTAGTCACTAGTCCATGTGGCTATTTAAAGTTGTTTTTTATTTTTTTTTTAATTGAGATTATAACTCAACATAAAATTCACCATTCAAAGTATACAACTAATTGGTTTTTAGTATAGTCACAGACTGTGCAGCCTTTACCACTGTCTGATTCCAGAAAGTTTCCATCACCCCAAAGAGAAGCCCATGCCCCTCCCCCAGCCCCAGCCCCTGGCAACCCCGCATCTACTTTCTGTCTCTGGATTTGCCTGTTCAGGACATTTCCTGTGAGTGGAACCATACACTGCATGGCTTTTTTCGCCTAGCACGTGTTGAAGGTTCATTCGTGGCTATTTTAATTTAAAAAGTTAAATGGAATATAAAATCCAGTCCTTCAGTCACACTGGTCACATTTCAGGTGCTCCACAGCCACCTGGGCTTTTAGTTTCCATGTGGATGGCTCAGCGGACGTTTCCATCCGTGCAGAAAGGTCTCGGGCCAGTGTGGCTCCTGGCGCCTCAGTGCATGGTGAGGACAGGGAGGAGGAGGAGGCGGCCTCAAGCAGGGCCACCAGACCCTGCTGGGCCTCACCCTGCTCACCAGATGGCCATGGACTCATGATCCCCTTTTCAGATCCTGGGAGGACATAAGGAGACCCACCAACGATTTTTGCTATTTCACAACCTCAGGAAAATCATGGCTTGTTGAGGGATGAGCCTCCCTGGCCAGCCCAACACTGGGTCGCTTGGATTTCCACTGGAGCTTTATCAGCCCAGTGTGAGGCTGGTGTCTATCTGCAGCCTTCAGAGGCTCCGACGGGCCGCTGCATATGACTCTGATTAATCATGATGGAAAAGCAAGTTAGCTGTTGCTACGTAAACACAGCTTGGGACACATGATTTTTTGGGGGGGAAGGAAAAGAATGAAAAGGGCCTTTGTGTGATTTCAGCATCTACAGGCAACCATTATTAGCATTCTTGTTGATAGCCTTCAAGAGTCAGATTTTGGGGAAGTGAGGGAACACATATAGAAACATTCATATATGTATATTAAAATACATGTACATATGTGTGTTTAACTTAGATCAATTCGTGGCTGGGCGCAGTGGCTCATGCCTGTAATCCCAGCGCTTTGGGAGGCCGAGGCAGGTGGATCACCTGAGGTCGGGAGTTTGAGATCAGCCTGGCCAACATGGTGAAAGCCCGTCTCTACTACAAATACAAAAAAAAAAAATTAGGTGGACGTGGTGGCAGGCGCCTGTAATCCCAGCTACTAGGGAGGCTGAGGCAGGAAAATTGCTCAAACCCGGGAGGCGGAGGTTACAGTGAGCCAAGATGGCACCATTGCACTCCAGCCTGGGCAACAGAGCAAAACTCCGTCTCAAAAAAAAAAAAACAAAAACAAAAACAAATAAAAATAATAAATAAATAAATAAATAGATCAATTTAAACCCATAGCTTTTCTTTCATTCCTGACAATTTACAGCAATCTTTATAAAGAGAAATTTGGGAACTCTCTGGAGGCACTGGGCATACAGTCAGCCCTCTGTATCAATAGGTTCTCTATCCCTGGTTTCAACCAACTGTCAGTCAAACATGATAGGAAAAAATGGGTAGTTGTATCTGTATTAAACACGTACAGACCTTTTTTCTTGCCGTTATTCCCTAAGCAACTGTGTAAAATGCAGTGCGACAACTGTTTACATAGCATTTACATTGATTCGGTGTCATAATCTAGAGAGAATTTGGAGTATATGGGAGGATGTGTGTCGGTTATATGCAAATACAGCATCATCTTCTGTAAGGGACTTGAGCATCCATGGATTTCGGTATCTTTTGAGGGTGCTGGAACCAATCCCCCCACAGATGCCAAGGGATGACCGTACTTACATTGCTACATAATAAAACCAGTTTCTACATGTTCACTTCTTTTCTAAAAGTTCAAGTGATGTGCACAATGTAAACCTGGCAATAGACAGCTGACTTGGATTTTTGGAGAAGGGAGAAATTTGGGTCGAGAATGCTTTTTAAAAAAACATTTTAGGCTAAGCATGGTGGCTCATGTTTGTAATCCCAGCACTTTGAGAGGCCAAGATGGGTGGATCATGAGGTTAGGAAATCGAGACCATCCTGGCCAACATATTGAAACCCTGTCTCTACTAAAAATACAAAAATTAGCTGGGTGTGGTGGCACAAGCCTGTAGTCCCAGCTACTCAGGAGGCTCAGGCAGGAGAACTGCTTGAACCCAGGAGTCGGAGGTTGCAGTGAACCAAGATCGTGCCACTGCACTGCAGCGTGGGCAACAGAGCAAGACTCCGTCTCAAAATGTTATATATATATATATATATATATATATATATATATAATGGAAAAATTCAGATGTTTGCACAAGCAGAATGGTGTAATGAACTCCCATGCATGGACCCCACATCCAGCTTCAAGAAATCCCAGCTGGATCTCATCCACGCCCCCTTCCCCTTCATTTCTCTGATTTATGACTTAGTTGTCTTTCTTCTAAAAAGCCTATAGCTGGATTTTGGGTTCTATCCAATCAACAGTCTTTGCCTTTTTACTGACAAGTTCATGGCTTCAGCTTGTCCCCTGCATTTTCTAGGCTTCTTCGTTAATCCTTTTTATAAATAAAACTGTATCCATCTGAGCATCAGTCACAGGACTGCTCCCTCGTGTCCCCGGCTCTCCCCTCCACTCAATCCCCATCCTGTCACCCTGTCTTTCTCTTCTGGATCTTAGCTAATTGATGGGGGCGGAGGCGGGGAACAGTCTTCGCTTCAGAATCTGACCGCCCTTTGATCTACTCCTGTCTTGAACCATGTGCTGGTCCTCCGTGTTTCCCTCCCACGTGGTCTTTATGTGGCTGACTTCTAGGGCCTTCTGTGTTTGAGAATGTGTTGGTCATGCCCTCACACTTGGATGACAGCTGACTGGATGTAAAATCCAGGGTGCAAAGTTCAGTACTTCAAACTTCAGTGCTCACTTCAGTACTCAAAACTGTGCCTCCTCCCCTGTGGCCTTGCAGTCGGCGTGGCTGTCGGAAAGTGTGGTTCTGTTCGAGTCTTGCTCCTTCGCCATGTTCTCTGCTCTCTGGGGGACTTTTAGGCATCTCTCTGTCTCTGATAGTCTTCAGTTTCACTCGGATGTGTTGCAATAGGGATTTTTTCTTCTATTTGGAACTCTATGGGCCTTTTCAATCTGAGATCCTTCATCTTTAATTCTAGAAATCAATCTCTATTATTTCCCTCCATCGTTGTCCTTTCCTCCTGTAGGTGCTTTGTCAGTCTGTGTATGAAATTGTAATAAAGCCTGATTTCTTATTTAATAAAAATAATAGAAAAATAGGGACCCTCAAGGAAGAGAGGGTTGAGAATTCTTGGCATATCACAAGCAGTCTTCCTTTTGTTAAATAAATTAATTGTTCCTGAAAGCCCGCCCTGTCTGAGCTTTCTGTATGGATCTTCTCTTCCCCCGCTCCTCTCAGCCCAGCATGGTAGGTCCTGCTTTGCAGATCAGGGTTTTCCGGCATAGGGAGGACAAGGCCTGTCCAAGGTCACACAGCTAGACGTGGGGCAGTGATGGGGTTTGCACCTCGGTCCTCCTGACTCCACTGTCAAAGCTCTTTATTTTTATTTATTGAGACAGAGTCTTGCTCTGTCGCCCAGGCTGGTGTGCAGTGATGCAGTCTTGGTTCACTGCAGTCTCTGCCTCCCGGGTTCAAGCGATTGTCGTGCCTCAGCCTCCTGAGTAGCTGGGATTACAGGCACGTGCCACCAAGCCCAGCTAATTTTTTTTTCTTTTTTTTCTTTTTTTTTTTTTTTTAGTAGAGATGGGGTTTTGCTGCATTGGCCAGGCTGGTTGCGAACTCTTTACCTCGAGTGATCCCCTTACCTCAGCCTCCCAAAGCACTGGGATTACAGGCTTGAGTCACCGAACCTGGCCTTAAGGCTCTGTAATTGTCCGGGGACTCCTGGGGTGGAAGTGCTTCGATTCCTTTGCTGAACTACTTCTGCGGAGGGCTGCTGAGCGTGGCTGCAGTTCCCACGTGGCCCGTGGAGGAATGTTTGCACTTAGGACAGTGTCTCCCACCTGGCGGTCCAGCAGGTCTGGGATGGGGACTGCCCTCTGGCCGGGTGACAGCTGGTTACAGTTCACTATGTGGAATCGCTAGCACCAAGATGGTGTCCTGGCATCCTTCTTCTCAGGCCACAGCACCCCTCCTGCATTTATCATCCTGAGTCTGTTTCCTCCATGTCTTCACCCACCTGGCCTTCACTCATGCAAAGGTAGCCTCAGGCTGGCAGGGGCAGTCTGGGCAGTGCCTTGAAGGCTCCCTTGATACCTGCAGTTGTCCTGGGCAGAGACACAGGCTGCTGCTCTGGGTTGAGCTGCTCTGGGTCGAGTGATGCCCCATTTCCCACATCCCACCAGCCAGAGCATCTGAGGCTCTGCTGGGTTTGGCAGCTTCACTTCATCCAGAGTAAAACGCAAATGCAATGAGGCCCGAAGTTTAATTTTTGGGATGTGGCAGTTCCTATGCCTATTCTGTGCCAGGTGCAGCTAGTTATACAGGGCGTGCTTGTAACTGCACCCGTGGTGAATGAGGCATGTCACATGTGTCACACCTTCTGTCCCGTACACAGACGTGAGATCCCTGAACAGCCCCAGGGACACCACAAAGCAGGTGTTGTTAACAAATATTGCCAGGGCACCTACTGTGTGGTCGGCTCAGAGCTGGGCACTGAGGAGATCGTAGCACAACAAACAGCCATCCCCCACCCCATGGAGCTTACGTTGTGGTTAGAGGAGACAGGCCATACATGAGGGTTTAACAGGTCCAAAGGTTGGCATGTTATGAAAAGGTAGGCAGGTGAGGGAAGTCTCAAGTGCCAGGTGAGGGTGAAGGTGGCAGTTTTCTAAGAGACGGTGGCATGTGAGCAAAGGCATGATGGAATTCAGGGGCTCGCCAGGTGGCCATCTGGAGGAAGACAGTCTCCAGAAACAGAAACAGCCAGGGGACAGGTCCTGAGGTGCGCGGGGTGCCGGCTGCTTCATGAGCAGCAGAGGCTACTGTGGCTGAAATGGGGGTGAGGGAGAGGGGTGGGAGACGAGGTCTGGGACAAAGACGAGGTCAGGGATGAGGTCAGGGACAAGAGGCCCAGGTCCACCAGCAGATCAGGGCAGCCTATGGGCAGGCAGGCCACACCTGAGACCCTGTGCTGGCTCCCCAGCCTCTTCCAGCCTCACCCACCCAGAGCCCAGAGCAAAGCCCAAGGCAGAGCCATTTGTGGAAAACATCTGTCTCTCCACCCTCGTCATGTTTACTTATAGATCTTGAAAACAATACCTTCACTGAGGGACCCCTTTGCTCACATCAGAGGAGCCGGGCTAGGCAGGCCCTTCCTTCTGTGCTCTAGGGTGCCTGATTGGAGCAGGAGCCAGGAGAGGGAACACCAAAGCGCGTTCTGCACGGGAGGTCTCGACTCAGGGAGGCTGAAGGAAGTGTTGACCATCCTGTCTTGGGTTCCCCAGCCAAGGTTCTTATTCTCCTTGGAAAGACCTGACAGAGGTCACGCTTGGTGGCAGGCACCTGTGATCCCAGCTAGTTGGGAAGCTGAGGTGGGAGGATCACTTGAGCCCGGAAGTTCAAAGCTGAAGTGAGCTCGTTGCACCCCTGCAATCCAGCCTGGGTGACAGAGACCCTGTCTCAATAAATTTTTTTTAAAAAGAAGACCCAGTGGGGCAGGCACCGGACAGGGAGTGGGGGATACAGCTGGGCCCTGCTCCACCATCAGGAGCCATGTGCCTAAAGGTCAGCCCAATTGTCTCAGCTCAAGGGACTCAGTTTCCCCATCTTCAGAATGGAGGAAATAGAGCTGGTGGGTATGGTTGGGGTGAGGTCTAAGCGAGGTGATCTCTGCCTGGCAGGACAGCCACCCCTGCAGAGTCTGACCTTGAACGCAGACTACCATCTCAGTGCCCCAAGCCCGTGCACATCAGCCTTGCTGCTTGGCCTCACACTTCACTCTTGCAAAGAGAACAACAGCATGGCTTTCTGGATGAAAAGTGGGAGCAATCACTTAAGAAAAGCCAGGCCTTGCCCCTGCCCACCTCCATTCTGGTGAGTAGACTCCCTCACTGCCCCTGGGAGGGCTGAGGACTGGAAACCCCAGTTTGCCATCAGCCAAACAAATGCAGAGCCTTGATGGGTATTCCCTGCATCCCCCGGGACCATCAGCTTCTCCTGAGAGAACTTTAGGCCACTCCCAACCTCTGCATCAGCCCCTGGATTTCCACAAGATCCCCAGATGATTTGCATGCACAAGGGATTTGAGAAGCTCTGACCAAAAGGAGCAGCCCCCACTGTGGGCTTCAGATCCTTCGAGACCAGATTGTAGCTGGAGTCGTGTGGAGCTGGGCTCTTCAGCCTCTGGGGGCAAAAGCAGAAGTGAACGTTAATTGCCAAGAAGACCAGCTTTTATTTCCCTTTGTACCACTCCCACCCTGGAGACACCAGTAAAGCTGTTCTGACATATGCTCCTTGGAAAATTGCTTTTCTTACGTGAGCACATTTTTTGGTGAGGCTTGGCTGGTCAGAGAGGTGTTCTTGTTCTCAGCCAGGTGCATCCCTGCGTCAAGCTCCCTGCCTAGGAACTTTCATAGGTGGTTTCCTCATAAGAACTCTGTGAGGAGGGAGTATGATGCCCATCTCATGGGCATGTGAGATACCCAAGGTCAAACAGCTTAGAGACAGGCAACACCAGAATTTATCTCCCTAACCCACCCATTCATTCATCATCGACCCCCCTCATCCATCTACTCACCTCTTCAGTCCCAACAGCCACCCCCCACCCACCCATCCCACCATCTAATCATAAGTCATTGTTGCAGAATACACATTTTAGGTGGGATTTTTATTCTTGCGTAAGGCATACATTTTACATGTTCCAAATCACTCCTGAAAATCCCTCAGGCTACCCATAAAACACAGGAATGCTTCATCTCTGTCAGCCCAACAGAGTCAGTGTTTGCTCCAGTGCTGGGGAAAAACAACTAGAGCTGACATTCAGGAGCACTTGAGTTCAAGAAAGTCCTCATCACCAAACTCCAGAACTCACCTGGGGGTTCCCACGCCACGCAAGGCCATGGGAACTGAGGCCCGCTGAGGGGCCAGTGGATTCACATCCCCCAGCTCACATTTACTCCAGTGCATAAAGGAACATCCTCAGTGCTTTCATCATTTTTCTCTTATTTTCCCCCCACACATGCCAGCTGGCTGTGGGTCAGTGAGACTGCATATCCACTGCACAGCCAATAATGGGCTCACTCCCACATCCCACACCATCCCCTCATGGCCTCAGCTGCCTGCTTGTCAGTGCAGGATCTGAGGCTGCAATAACAAGAGTACAATGCCTTGAACAAGGGAGGTGATTTTCCTGCTCTGCTCTGAGGCTTGAGGATCTCAGTTCAGGAGTCTTAGTGCAGAGGGACAGAGTATTGGATAGGGCAGGTCCAGAGAAAGTTTTCAGGATGGCAGAGGCTTGAGGAACACACACTTGTAGAAATAATTCTGGAAACTGTGGTCATAGCTTTGCCTGTCCTCCTCTTAGGAGCTTTTGTGAGGAGTGGTTGGGTTTGTTCTGTGCCCCAAAGCCCCAGACTAGTGCTGAGTGGACCTCAGGCAATGGGTTTTATTTCAGTGGAGGAAGAGCTTTCTAATAGGCAGAGCTATCCAAAGGCAGCGTGAATCTGTTTTTAACGCTTTGAGTTAGTGAGCTCCCAGTCAAGGGAAGTGTATAAGTGGAGGACACATGAACATTCCTCTGGAGGCAGGGAAGGAATTCCTGCCTAAAGCAGGAGTTGTGAATTCATGACCCATAGGCTCACGCAGCCCCTGAGCTTCTGTTTCCAAGCCCTAAGATGTGTTGTTGGTAGAGACAAGTCTCAGCCCCTGTCTCTGGCCTTCATTCAGCTCTCTGTCGTAGCCTCATCAGGTGTAAACGTAATTGAGACAGATTCCTGTTAAGCCAGAAGGGGAAAGTGGCAGAGGATTCTTCTTGTGTGGGCACTTGGTCCCCCTCTCTTCTGACACCCTGGATCTGCATGTCCTCAGCTGGTTTCTGTTCCCCAGGAGCCCCCTAACCAAATCACCTGGAGTTTAAATACATGGTTCCCCACCAAACACAAGCCAGCTTCTCTACCTGGTGTTGGCCGGTGACCCAGGAGCAACCCCAGTTCTTGGGGGAGCAACCTGCTGCACTGCTGTCATTAAGGGGACAGCTTCCAGGATGACGGCACCAGTGCCCCAGCTTGCACCTGAGCCACAGCACCATGCTCTTTGCAGGAAGTTAGTCCTTGCTGTGAGTCCTATGGGCTGTGGGAGAGGGGTTAGCGCCTGCTGCCCCTGGGGCATTGTTCTACGGGCTTGATCAGCCTTTGCTATCTCACTGTGCCCTCTGGACTTGCTGAGATCAGGCTCTGAGACTGACACCGTCCCTCTCTGGCCAGCCTGGTTCTGGGTCTGACTGTGCCGTCTGTGCTGTCTGCTTGGGTCCCTGGCAGGGCTCAAGGGACTTTCAGAAGCACCTGACCCTGATACCGAAAAGTCATGGCTAACAGCATGGACCCTGGAGTTAGACTGCCTGGGTCAGTTCCCCTGCCCATACTCCCAAGATGTGTGGTCCCGAGCATAACACCTCGGTTTCTCAGCTTGCTCTAACATGGGGATAACAGTGGCTGCCACTTCATGGAGCTGTCGGGAGCCTGGGTGAAATGATACATGCAAAACACAGTGCCTGGCATGAGGTAACTGCTCCATAAATGTCAGGGATTATAATTCAACAATATTAATAAAAATATATAACCAAGTAGGTTGTATAATATAATCATAAAATATAATAATGATTAAAATTATTATCATCATTATTTTGACTCCTCCATGACCCCCATGAACCTGTTTCCATCACCAGATGCTAATGGTGGACAGCGAGTGATGCTATTGTAGCAAGAAGATAGGGGGTTCTGTGGAGCAGCCGCAGTCTCTGCGCACAGAGGAAGCTTGCAATCCGGGCTGGCAGGGAGAACAGCGCTCCTGAGTATCCCCCACCTCCTACTCCCTCTACAGCACCTCCCCCAGCCCAGCAGAGCCCACCTACCCTCAGAGTGGGGGAGTCTGGCTCAGGAAGGATGGGACCCCCAACCCCGCACTCCACTGCCTCTCTCTGTCTTTCCACCCACTCTGGATGTGTGGAGAGCCTGGCAGTCAGCCCAGTTTCTGGAAGGGTCTCATGTGTTTGCATTCACTCCAATTTTAAAACTAGGGAGAGGTGACGTCTGGACTGTGCCATTAGAATCTGCCTCCAGAGCGGAAAGATGGGTGACATCTGTTGGTGTACAAAACGCTCCAATTCCCACGGTAACCCCTGGTCCTTCCCTGGGTCTGGCCGGGGATTACTGGGACAGGAACACGCATGCTCCCCCTCGCCCTCGCGTACGGGTCTCTGTGCTCCAGCGCATTCGCGCGCAGGCTGCGGGGCGGATGGCTCCACAGTCAGACACCTCGCAGATGAGCGAGGCCAGCCCGGTGCAATGTGTCGAGGCCCACCCGTGCTGCTTCCACGCTGCAAATTTCCTGATGTCCTCTGCAGGCTTCCGTCCCGTGGGAAATCAAATTCTGATAAGGGGCAGGGACAGACTGTAGAGATCTGCGTGATTCCTTTTCTGCCGCTCTGAGCAACTCGCTGGCTCTACGGGAGAAGCAGATTTACTCAATCCAAGTGCAAACCACGCCTCAGTAAAACAGAGGCCTTGGAAAAACAGAGGCCTTGGAAAACCAGCTGCACGAAAGCTGCACTTGTTTCAGCTTTGCCTTTTTTTCCCCTCTTTTCTTATACCCTTTTAGGAGAGCCAGTTTTCCCCTCCTTTTAATTTTTGTTTTTAAAAGCACCATTAAATCCAAGATGAAACAGATTGCTCTGCCAAAAGGAAGATGAACTATTAGCTGGATTCTTTTTTTTTTTAATTATTAAAGTGAAATTCATATCACATGAAATTAACCAGTTTAGTGGAACATTTCAGTGGGGTTGAGTACATTCAAGGTGTTGCACGACCATCACCCGTATCTAGTTCCAAAACATTTAGGCCCCCAAAAGGGTACCCCTACCCACTAAGCAGTGGCTCTCCCCCGTCCTCTGCAGGGCAACCACCAGTATGTGCTGTCTCTGATTTACCTATTCTGCACCTTTCATATAAATGGAATTGCGCAATCTGCGGCCTTCTGTGCCTGGTTTCTTTCACTTAGCACAATGCTTTCAGGATTTATCCATGTTGTAGCATGTATCTGTATTTCATTCCTTTTTATGGCTGAATAATATTTCACTGTATGGATATACCATGTTTTGTTTAACCATTTATCAGATGATGGCCATCTGGGTTGTTTCTACCTCGTGGCTATTGTGAATAATGCTGCTGGGAACATTCATGTACAAGCACTTGTTTGAACACTTGTTTTCAATTATTTGGGGTATATACCTAGCAGTGGAATTGCTGGGTCATATGGTGACTCTATGTTTAGCTTTTTGAGAAACATCTGGATTCTTTTTTTTTTTTTGAGATGAGTTTCGCTCTCTCGTGCAGTGGCGCGATCTCAGGTCACCGCAACCTCCTCTTCCCAGCTTGGAGCAATTCTCCTGCCTCAGCTTCCCAAGTGGCTGGGATTACAGGTGTGAGCCACCATGCCCGGCTAATTTGTCTATTTTTAGTAGAGACAGAGTTTCTCCGTGTTGGCCAGGCTGGTCTTGAACTCCTGACCTCAGATGATCCACCTGCCTTGGCTTCCTTGCTGGGATTACAGACATGAGCCAACATCTGGATTCTTTTAGATGTCATTGAACACCTAGTGTATGTGCCAGCCTGTGCCAGGTCCTGACTTCACCTTACCCTTCTCAGAGTCCCAAAACTCTAGGATTCCCTCAGGTACTTGCCTTATTCCACTCGTGCCACAGAGGGTTTCTGCATTCCTATTAGCCTGCCACTTAGATAAGGCAAAATGAACCTCAGAAGCAGACACCACACGCAGCCACCTAAAAGCTGGCAATAGAGCTATTTGCGTACCCCGAATCCTTTGGAATTCCTTGCAAAGACATTGTAGATCAACTGTAGCTCAAATATAGTGAGCAAATTGGCATTTTGTAAGCACTTTGCGAAGGATCACAGTGTCCAAATGGTAGTTCCTAGACCTAGGAGCTTACTGCAGACCTTCCTCCTTGATTTGTTCGTCTATGCTGAAAGCAGGCAAGGCGGAAACTCCTTCTTGATCTCTCCTCTCTATAGGGAGATGCTGAAACTGCGGTCTCTATATGGCTGGAAGGACTGGCATATTCTAGCACAGGATACACATGGACCAGGCCACCTGCCCTGGCTCAGTTTCAAGGAGGAATATCTGGTATATGCCCAGGCGCTGCATAGTCAACTCATGAAATAAGCAGGAAGTCGTGTGATCTAAGCAGCTGGCATCTTTTTGTCTTCCTTGTTCCTTCTCCCTGTGCAGGGGGATCGCTCTTCCTATGGGAATGCTATTCCTATGGGATTTTCATCAAATTGATAAAAATTCAATTATACCTCTTGAAATTTCTGATTACCATGAGGTTACAGAAAGCCCTTCCATCACTTTAAATCACAGAACGCATTTGGGATTTGTAAATTATGTTATCTACTCCAAAATCATTATGAACACGTCATTTTCCTTCAAAGATCTGAGTGGCTATAGGGTTTATAATGTAGCCTTCCTGTGAAATCTTTCATTTTAATTAGGAAACATTGCTTCTGAACACCCCCTCTTGGTTGGTGCACCAAGGCAGGCCCTCCTCAACTGCCTGTTATTGTCTTCAGTCTGTGGTCCTGAGACTTCCCACTTGCCACCCGCCCCAGCCTTAGGGCTGCTCTTGGGGACACCTGTGGTTTCCACTTATGAAGGAAACGTTTCATGCTTTGAACAGAATGTCAGAACATGCTCAGCCCCTTCCAAGTCTGGGGTTTCGGGGAGGCACAGGCTATGCGGTCAGCTGTCTGGATCTGAGTCTCAGCTCATTACCTACTAAGTGTGTGACACTAAGAAGGCCACCTCTTTGGGCCCTGTCATCTTATCTGTAAAATTACTAATAATATTCCCACCTCCTAAGACTTGGCAGAAACACATGAGACAACATATATGAAAATCCCTAGACTACACCGGACACTTGGTTTGTGTCTTCTAGCAGGGCTTCAGGTTGCTGTCTTTAAGTGCAGATGGCAGGTAGATGACAAGACCCACATAGGTGATTTTCTTGGGAAGTGTGTCTCCCCTTGAGATTTCCCATGTGTAAGAGAACACACAACTTGGGGAAATCAAACCTTGGGGTGCCGCTGGGTAACGCTCCCAGCAGGAAGGCCTCACATATGCAAGCCGTAATCACTGAGTTCTGGTCCTCTTTGAAATGCTAATGTGGACTTGTTCCCATGAGCTCATTTCAGCTGGGGGAGCCAGAGGCACGAGAGGTTGGCCAGTGTCTCCTGGCAGCTCCCTGCCTGCCCCACAAACGGAAATCATTTCTTTTGGCAAAAGGGCAGGATTGGCTTTGGGGGTGTGGGCTCGATTCAGGCACATGCCTTGGGTATGTCATGAGACAGATCTCAGAGAATTGTTGTGGGTCTTCTTGCTGATGTGGACACACCCAGCACTGTGCCGGGCACATAGTGGGAGCTTAATAAATGTGAGGTAAGGCTGCTTAGAGTCTGGGGAACTGAAATGCGTCACAGCCGCACTCCAAGTCTGCAGTGGAGGGCAAGGATGGGAGTCAAGTCTGCAATGGAGAGCAGAGAAGACCTGGGCACCCTTAGCCCACAGCCTGAGGGCCCAGACACCCCCCAGGGCCTGGGCTGGAGGACCAGGAACATGGCTGCAACCTCCCAGCTACTCCCCCTGAGGAGAAAGGGAAAACCTCGTCCTGAAGGTGCTCAGGCATTTCCAAGATCTGGAAGGGGAACTGACCAGTGGCTCACTCATTGGACAGTGAGTCCAGCTGCCCCATGGCTACCCTCACAGCCCCTGTCCAGGTTTGGGGACCCCATATGACTGAGACAGGAAGAAACAGGGTGAGTCTGCCTTCCCCATGCTGGGTTCCCTAAACTGACCCCCCACACCCTGTTCTACCAGGATGGGTGCTCTCGAGACCCCGGGAGCCGCCCACTTCCTCTGGGGGCCAGCCCACTGCCCAGGCTTGTTCTGCAGATGGATGTCCTCCCAGCCCTGGGCTTGGGGCATAGAGACCCTGATGATCACCACCCAGGGTGAGGAGCGCCAGGATGGAAGGTGTGCAGGGGACTGTGGGAGTGTCAAGACTGACACGTCGGGTCCAGAAGGCAGGGGATGCATTTCACAAAGGGTTTGATCATTGGGACCAGGCTGCACAGGCATGTTGCCAGGCAGAGGAATGAGGACATGAAAGGGTGCGTCTGGGCGGGGAGGCAGCCTGGATAAGGGACAAAGATAAAAGCTGTCGGTCCCTGCATGCAGGGATGGCGAGGGAGGACACTGGATTCATGCCAGGGGCACTGAGTGCCATCATGGAGAGCTGGAACTTCACCCTGCAGGCCATGGTCACAACAGCAGCCACAGGCCAGACCCAGACGTGAAGGTGTTGGCCTTCCGGGTTGCTTTTGGCCTTTATGGTGTTTTTAAAATATGAGTCGACAATGAAAAATAAGAGATATTTCACATCAAAATCCTGATGTCTGGCTTCTCTTGACAAATGGAAAGATCTGGAAACGGTCAGTTATAACTCTCTAGAAGCTGCTCTCTCTAGATAGGATATCCCATCTCCGGGGCACCACAGTCTCCCCACTCCTAGTGTCTCTCTGGTCTGAAATTGAGGGTCAATCACCATTTACCACGGGGCCTACACGCTTTTTTCTAATGAAGAAAGGCGACTTTGAACCACATCTCTGTTAAAATCAATCATAGACCAAGTGGGCTGCCTTGTGATTTTTGCTGAACAAGTCTGTTTCTGTGTAACCTGTGTATCCTTGTAGGCAGCAGAGTTTGAAGCCCTGCCAAGGAGTCAGTCATTAAGGAGTCTGTCAGGATTTATAGTTGTAGACCTCAGAATCCACTCCAGCCAGTTTAAGCCAAAAGAAAAAAGAGTGATGAGAGGTTATTGAGGGGGTCCAGAGACCTCAGAGAACAGTGCTTCCAGGAATGGTTCCCAAGCTCTCCTGCCAGATCTGGAAGCTGCCTCCCAGATGCTGACTCAGGATCATGCTCTGTCCCCACCCAATTCTGCTGCATCTGAATCTCACTGAGACACCTCTGATAGGTGGACCGTAAATCACACCTGCATCCTAGCAGCCGTGGCGGCAGGGACCTGTGCAGCCAGTGCTGGGAGGTGGGGCTTGCACTGTGGAAAGCTTCCAGATGTGGAGAGGGTGACCAAAAGCTGCAAGCGACCACTGCAAGCTCTGGAAAGGGAGGTAGCTTTGGTGACCAGGGATGTCACCAGCAGAGATCTAGCCACACCACTCACTTTGCACCCCAGGTGGTCCTGGAGCAGGACCTTCACACCACCAGAAGGCTCCTGAGTACACAGTGTCAGGCCCAGCTCAGAGAAAAAGGTGACCCCCAGTCTCTCAGCAGCCCCAGAGCCTGGGATGGTCCCGGCTGGCTGGTCAGCCAGGCCTCCAGCACCCTCCCACAGCTGTGCCCACCCTCTAGCCAAGTGGCTTTGCTTGGCTTTTGCGTGCCGTCCTCCTGGCCTGGCCCTGCCGGCAGACTGCCCGGGCTGCCGGTCAGGACAGCTGTGTCACTATTTCGGAACTCTTTGTTCTCTTTGTGGAATTCAGAGGAAGCCTGTGCCAGCTAGGAGACTGGGCTCAGCTATTTCCCAGCAGCTGATAACAGCTGGTATTAAACGATGAAAAACCCTGCACATGGCCCAGCCCTGCCTGCAACCCAGAAGCCAAGTGCATGTGTCCAAACTCCGGCGCCCTGTGGTGTTTGCTCCTGCCCCACCCTCCTGTCGGTGGCTGCCTCTGTCCTCAGAGCCTCGCCCTGCTACACACCCTACCCTGAGGGCTGCAGATTCCTTGGGGACCATTTACAGGGCTCTGAGGCACCTGGCCAGGTGCTTGCTGTGCTGGGTATCATATGAGCTTCACAACAATCCAGAAGGCAGGTGCCATGTTATGCCCAGTTTACAGATGGGAAAACTGAGCCTCAGGGAGTGTATGTGGCCTGCTCAGGGCCATGCAGCAGGTAACTGGAGAGCTGGGACCCACCCAGGTGTGTTTGGCCTCAAAGCCTCCAGTCTCTGTGACCTCACTTTCCTCTCTGATTTGCAGGCTCTGCAACTGCCTCTGCCAGATACACCCAGAAGTGTCATTTCTGCCTTCCAGGAGGTTCCTTTGACACAGAGCCCCCCAAGCCACCCAAGCCAGTACCCCAGCAGGGAACACAGCGTGACAGCAGGGGCAGTGCCCAGGCATAGCAGGCCTCTGCCAGCTTGCCACTTGGGGCCGGTCACTCCTTTGTACTGGGCATTCGTGTTCTTATTTCATTTATTTAACCAATACTTATGAAGCTCCTACTATAGGCCAGGCACTGGGAAATAAGAAAGACAAGATTTAGCCTGCTAAGAAGTCTGCGTTTTAGCAAGATGGAAGCATGCAGTAGGCCTGGACAGGATGTGACAAAGTAAAGGCGGGGCTTATTTGGTAGGACTGCCAGAGAGTGCCTCAATGATGAAGTGACATTGAGCTGAGACCTGAGTGACAAGAAGTAACCAGGCTAGGGAGTTGGCAGGGCTTCAGGCAGAGACCCCTGCCCTGCAGTGGGATTGTGGGGCTGGGGTGGAAGAGCAGAGAGGCGGTGGTTCACTGGGTAGGGGGACCTAAATGGGACCAGAGATGTAGTCAAGGGACAGATTCAGACAGGGTCAGACAGGCCAGAGTGAGGTGGCTGTAGACAGGGTCTCACCCTGTCACCCAGGCTGGAGGGCAGTGGTGCAATCTTGACTCACGGCAACCTCAAACTCCTCGGCTCAAGCTATCCTTCTGCTCAGCCTCCAAAGTAACTTAGACTACAGCTGCCTGCCAAATGTATTTTTTTTTTTTTTTTTTTTTTTTTTGTAGAGACAAGGTTTCACCATGTTGTCCAGGCTGGTCTTGAGCTACTGGCCTCAAATAATCCTCCTGCCTCAGCCTTAAACTACCGGGATTACAGGTGTGAGCCACTGCGCCTGGCCACGGCTCGATCTTTACCCACGTGCAGAGGAAGGCTTCGGAAGGCTTGACCCAGGAAGGGGGAAGTAACACCGCATTGGGTTGCTGTGAGGACTGAGAACCAAATAAGCTGAAAGAGGCCAAAGCCAACAGAACGCAGTGCATGTGTGACTTGAGCCTTCATTAATGGGCAGGAGACTCTAGGCCCTCCTTCCTGCAGGGAGGGCAGCAGTCCCAGGGTCCTAGGCTTTCAGGGGAGAAGCCTGCAGGGAGCACCTCTCCCCCTCTGAACACACTCCCTCCTGGAACCTTCCAGCCAGAGGACACTATCCAGGCCTTGGCCTCCTGGATCTCTCTACTGATGGCTCCATAGTCACAGGGGATGAGGGCGCCAGGGAGCAGGCCACTGACAGCTTCCATGTGAGTCTTTCCTTTTTCCTTTTTTCTTTTTTTGAGACTGAGTCTTGCCCTGTCGTCCAGGCTGGAGTGCAGTAGCACGACCTCGGCCATGGCTCACTACAACCTCCACCTCCTGGGTTCAAGCGATTCTCCTGCCTCAGCCTCCCAAGTAACTGGGACTACAGGTGTCCGCCGTCATACCAGACTAATTATTGTATTTTAATAAAGATGGGATTTCACCATGTTGATAGGCTGATCTCGAACTCCTGACCTCAGGTGATCTGCCTGTCTCAGCCTCCCTAAGTGCTGGGATCACAGATGTGAACCACCGCACATGGCCCCATGTGAGCCTTTCATCCTGTATCTAAATGTGGGTGGACTGCAATGACCCAGAGAGGATCTCCAGAGGACAGGTGTGACACAAGGTCTATACGGGCCTGGTGGGTGCAGGGCCTTTTTGGACTTCCTTGGCCCTAGTTCTGGCTGAGAAACAGCAGTCATTCCTGATGGGGGTCGGGAGGCACAGGTGCTTTTTGGGAGTCTGTGGACTGTCTGCCTCCTGGCTGGCAGGGGGAGCGTGGGGCCTGGCTTGTGGAGTATCTAGGGCTGGCTGATGGACTCGGGGCCCCACTCTCTTCATCTGGCTGAGACGCAGTGGAAATTGGTGCTCCATCCAGTTGTCTGAGCAATGGAAGCTGACTCTGGTAAATTCAAAAGTCAGACAAAGCAGATTTCCATGTTGGCTGGTCATCTGCAAAAGAAATCAGATACAGTAGTTTTCACCTGGGAATAAATTTGTTTCACAAAATTTGGAAATCAATTTGGCAGTGAACTTTCTAGCAGGTTATGGAGACTGTGAGCAGAAAATCCAGATGACACTTGAAACCTGACATTGGCCACCTGGAGCAGGGCTTTCTGCCTGACAAAGGGGCTTTGAGCTGCCAGAGCTGACTGTGCTAGTTGGCTGGGGAGCCTGAGGTCTGATTCAGGACCCCCAAGGCTAGAGCCCCCTGGGGTTGGCTGTGTTCCTACACACCCTTCAGTTTTCAGTGTCCTCAAGCCATCTGCAGCCCTGTCCAGTTGCCTCTCAAATCCATCCTGACTTTCCTGGGTTGGCGAGGCCCCCACCCTCTCCCTCCTGCATTACCAAAGTCCCGTGCCCCCTGCTCCCAGCCCTCCAGTGCCCTCCCAGTCCAGACACATTGTCAGGCTCCACCCAGCCCAGTCCCTCAGCATCTCTGGGGGTGGCCTAGTAATTGCTTGCTTAACAAGCACCCAAATGACTCTCCTGTTTGAGAACCTCTGGCCTAAAGAATAAAATACAAATTTGTTAGGTTTGAGCTTTGCAGACGTTGAGGCCAGTGTTTCTCAAGCTGTGGTTCTGTGAGCGGCAGCATCAGCGTCATCTGGGAATTGTTAGAACTGCAAATTCTTAAGCCCCAGGAAGCCTCAAAAACTCTGGGAGTGAGACCCAGCAATCTGTTCTAATATCCCTTCAGCTGGTATGCACCTTCGCACCTGCTGTTCCTCCTGCCCGGAACACCCTTCCCTCTCTTCTCCCAGCCAGCCCCAATCGTGTGTCTGGCCTCCTCATCTCAAGCATGTTTATCAGGGAAACCCTGACCCTCAGACCAGGTAGGTAGAACACCAGATAGGTGGTCACCTATCATGTACTGTAAGAGGTCACTGAACCTTTCCTTCATAGCGCCTGGCAGTTCGTAATTCAGTACACCACCAGGTCGATGCCCTTCTCCCTGCTAGTCTGTGATGGTGGAGGACGTATTCCCATGGTATCCCCAGTCCCTGGCACAGCACCTGATGAATAGCAGAGGGGGCTTCAGTTAATAACTATCATCTTCCTCCAAATAGCAATGAATATCCTGCAACTCCTTGATGTTTCAGTTTTAGATATTAGCCAGTAGAAGTCCAGAGCCTTCCTTTTTTCTCAGCCCTTTACATGAAATCTGCTACTTTCTCTCTTGGAAGTTTTTGGATCTTCTCTTTAACCCTAGTGTTATGGACTTTTAAGATAAAGTACTTTTTCACAGTCTGTTTTCTTTCACTACACTATCTGGATTCTCAGAAGATCAAACTTCTTGAATTATTTCTTTAATCATTTCCCCCTCCAAATTTCTCTGTTCTCTCTTTCCAAAGTTGCAACTTTGCAGGGAAGGGGGCACAGTCCCTGGAATGATCCTGACTTCCTGGACTGATTTTCTTAACTCTGTTCCTATCGTCTGCACCTGTGTGTCTTGTTCTGCTTTCTTGGAGACTTCCCCAACCTTTCTCTCATCGTCGATTTCTTTCTCTTTTTTTGAGATGGAATCTTGCTCTGTCACCCAGGTGGCACCATCTCGGTTCACTGCAACCTCTACCTCCCAGGTTCAAGAGATTCTCCTGTCTCAGCCTCCCGAGTAGCTGGGATTACAGGTGTGCACCACCACAGCCAGCTAATTTTTGTATTTTTAGTAGAGACAGGATTTCACCATGTTGGCCAGGCTGGTCTCAAACACCCGACCTCAGGTGATCTGCCTGCCTCGGCCTCCCAAAGTGCTGGGATTACAGGCACGAGCCACCGCGCCTGGCTTCATCATCTATTTCTAATGAAATTGTCATCTTTGCTAGCATGTGTTTGATTTATAAGGAATTTTAATTGTTTGATTTACAATTTTGTGCAAATGTTTCCAAATATTCCTTTTTAATAGCATCTTTGTCTTGTTTTATGCATATAGTATCCATCATTATGTCTGAGCATGTTAGTTACTTTCCTTTTAGGTTTTCTCTTTTTGAAAAGACTTTGTCTCCTCCAAGTGACTTTTCTCCATGTGCCTCACCTTCTGTGTCTCACGTTAGAAGCTTCCTCATATGTCTGGCACCTTTGGCTCATTTTTCAGAGTGGAAGCCTAGAAAGCCAACAGGCAGCTCCAGGCACACAGATGGAGCTCGTTGAGTGGGGGTGCACAGGAGCGTAATCTGACAGGGGCTTTTCTCTTGGCCTCACAGATTCCCCAAGAAGAGCCTGCCCATCTCCCCACCTGGAAGCAAAGGTCTGACTGCCCGCATCCGGGGGAGCCACCTTGAGGAAGGAGAGATGTGGGGGCCTCCATATTCCATGTGTAACTTTCACTTAACTCCTCCTCAACTATGCCTGGCGTCCTGCAAACTGGAGACTCTGTCTTTCCCTCTCCACAGAATAACCACCCCCACTCCCGACACACACACACACACACACACACACACACACACAAGCTTCTGCCCAGCTTGGAGAAGGGCAACTGTCCAGATTGGGTCCAGATAGTGAATAGTTTAGCTTCTGCATGCCATACAGTTTTCCTCACAGCTACTCAACTTGCCATTATAGAGTAAAAATGGCCATAGACACATAAATGAATGGGCATGGCTGTGTCCTGATAAAACTTTATTAACAAAAACAGGTGGCAGGCCAGATTTAGTTTATGGGCCATGGCTGGAGATGCTTGGTAGAGATTCCAGCTCACCAGGTAGCCCGTGCTGGCGATTCCTGAGCTTTGGGACATGTCTCATTGCATACTGGGATTCTCTTGAGCATTCTCCATTGCTGGGTTAAAATTCCGGCTGTCCCATTTCTGCACGGGCAGGTAGCCCTCATTTGTCTACTTCTCAGCATTCTAATTGCTGCTGGTGTTCCTTTCCTGACCTCTCTGTCCTTCTGGAAGTAGTAAAAATAAATTTGTACATTTAATCTCCCGCCCTGAACTCCAGGCTCCTATTTTTCTAACGGACCCCTCGCGTCACCTCTATAACCATCTAGAACTAACGTTGATTGGGGTTGGTCTAGGCTGTATGTCTGCACCAAATGGTACATTGTCGTCTTTTTTTTTTTTTTGAGATGGAGTTTCACTCTTGTTGCCCAGGCTGGAGTGTAATGGTGCGATCTCAGCTCACTGCAACCTCAGCCTCCCGAGTTCAAGAGATTCTCCTGCCTCATCCTCCCATGTTGCTGTAATTACAGGTGCCCACCACCATGCTTGGCTAATTTTTTGTATTTTTAGTAGAGACGGGGTTTTACCATGTTGGCCAGGCTGGTCTTGAACTCCTGACCTCAGGTGATCCACCTGCCTTGGCCTCCCAAAGTGCTGAGATTACAGGTGTGAGCCACCGTGCCCAGCCTGTTGTCTTTTTTTTAGAGTAAATTTGTTGAGCATGCATCCCATAAAACAAAAGACTTCTGTAAAGACTTGAACACAAAATGACTCCTTCCTTTCTGAGGCATCGTTTTGGGGGGAAAGCCTTACTTTATATTCAGCCATAATGCTAACAGCTTCTCCATAAGAAAGCCATAAATATACCCATTTCACAGATGGGAAAACTAAGGTCCAGAGCTGTTGAGTTACCCAAGTTCATGGGGCTAGCCTATGAGAGAATCAGAATTTGTACCTGGGTCTCTGACCGTGCTGCTCTGTGCTGAGGAGGTAGAGAGAAGCCTGGACAGTGTTAGAAATGCTGCTTGGATGAGGCTCAGGGAGAGGCTGGATGGAAAGAGCAGAGCCTGGGGGAAGAAAGGCCCAGAGGAGGCTGCTGCAGATGGTGAAACACAGTGGGGTGTGTGACAGGGACTGGGTGGACAATGAACAGGAAATTCAGTGGGGACATGTGGGAGTGGATGGCAGGAACGATGGCCCCAGACACTTGCTGTGACAGAGGAAGAATCCTTGGCCAAGGGCAGAGGGGCCGCCCTGACATCCCCCACCTAGGCAAGGCAGGCTGAGTCTGCCAGCTCCCAGGGTTCTTGGTTGGAACATATCACTCTCTCCACAGGATCCAGAACCTGGGGCCTGGCCAGAGCCTGGAATTGGGCATGCACGGTCCCTGCTCTGCAGGCAAGGTCCTCATTCTTAATCCTTAAATCCTAGACTGGGAAAAGGGAGGTGCTGAGACACAGCAGGGCTTGCTGGTGTCCTTTGAGCAGTCACCTTCCCACAGAGGGAGAGCAGCTTGTCTGCCAGGAGTGTTCAGGTAGCTCTGGGCTGTGTGGGGTGCAGGGAGAGTACTGATCCCAAATAGTTGAGCGTAGGTACTGAACACCCAGGAGGCCTTCAGAGGGGGAGCAGGTAGCCCAGTGGTTGGTGCTGTCCTGAGGGCCACCCCCTGGACAGAGGCTGCAGAGGGCCACATGCTCTGTCTGCCAGTGCTCAGACGTGGGCTCTGCTGCTCCTCACCTCTCCAGTCTCCTGAGCCCAGGTCTCCTTTGCTGCAGAGTGGACGTGGTAACACAGGCCTCACGGGACTGCTGTGGGATTCACTAAGGGAGTGGCAAGTCTGAACCAGCCCAGTCCAGAAGACCGTTTCTGGCAGATAAGATCTCGAAGGCCCTAGAGTGGCCGTGAATTCTGCTCTGCCCAAGGTGGCTGCCTCACTGGTTCTGAGAGACAGGGAGAGGTGGCCAGGTTTCCCACAGGTGTTTTCCATCGCCCACTCTGTACCCAGAAATATTTCCAGGCATCAGTGCTCCTGCGCTGACACCCACAGCACCTGCACGTGTCTCTAACAGCATTTCCCACACTGTGCTGTAATTAGCTGTTTGCATCTTATCTCTCAGATTATTGTGAGCTACTCAAGGGCAGGAACTGGGACTCACTCACTTAAGTATCCCAGTGCCTTGCACAGAGTGAGTTATTAGTACGTCTTTCCTGGATGGATGGATGGATGGATGGTCAGAAGGATGAATGAGCAAAGATTGCTAATATAATGGATGGATGAATGGATGAACCAATATGCAAATAGATATTTGATTGTCTGGATGAATAAAGTCATTCATTCACTCCTGAGTAAAAATTGAGTCATTTTTCTAGGGTTGGAAAAATGGATGAATGATGATGAGTGGAAGGAAAAGAAAAAGAAGGTCTGAGGGAGGGAGAAGCAGATAGAATAACAGGTGAATAAATAAAGAGAGGGCGAACTGGAGAGATGCCTGCGGGGGACAGATGGCCAAGGTTCCCACGTTCACGGCCTCTTCTCAGGGTGTCATGTCTGTGAGTCGAAGGAATTATTCCCAAGGTCCCAGTGAGCCAGGGCTGGGAGAAAGAATCCACAAGCACTCTCGCTCAGTATTTTTTTTTTTAATGTTCTTTCTAAATAAACTTTGAATCCACTTCGAAGTATGTTTGGAAAGAGCAGTGACGGCTTTCATGGAGGGTAAATTATAAGTGCTTCACTCAGAGCTGTGTTTAGGGACGTTCAGAAATACACGCATTCCCCAGAGCCAGTGCTAAAACGCGTAGGAGACAAGAAACATATGCTGGGCGTGGGGATGTCAGGCAGGCTCGTTGAGAGCACATGTGCTGCACTGTTGACGGAGTATTCGGCAAGTATTCCAGAAAGAGGCCTTTCCTGAAACGGAGGTCAATGGGAATACTCCCCCGCTCATAAATCCTTGGGAAGAAAAACGGGCCTGTCTCCCCACACACATGCAGCTAATTATCTGGGGTCTCGGGCGCTCCCTGGGGGAGTAGTTAAGAGCCGTTTACTGGGGCTAGATCCACTCAAGTGGTTTCCAACAGCTCCAGCTAGAAAGACCATGGCAGCTCACCCTGGGTTCATAAACTGGCATTTCCCACCCCAGTAGACAGAGGAGACAGGCACAAGTGCAGGCACAGCAGTGAAAAGGAAAAACGATGCTCCCCCACATGCTCCATTCCCAGGGCACGGCAAACATCAGACCCAGGCACAGGCTGCTGTGGACACCCTGGAATCGGGGAGCCTTTTTGCATGGCCATTGGTGAATGTCCACGTTGGTCCAGTTTAGCGGGATTCTGCCTGGGCCTGGGCCACTCAGAGGACCTAGACCAAGCTGACACGGGCCCTGCTTTGTGGAGCTCATGGTCTGGCAATGGGACTGATGGGCCGGTGACTCCATCCCAGTGTTCTAAGCACTATAGCGAGTAGATACCCTGGCCTAAGAGTGAGCAGCTGGGAAGGCCAAGACATAAGTCCGTGTCCTAGCTGCGTATTGTAGGATGAGTAGGAGTTTTTCTGGCCAAAAAAGAAAAATGGGATTAAGGATGTTGGAGACTTGGGTAACACAGCCCAGGGGGTGTGGCATGTCCAGGCCAGGTGTCTGGTAAAAAGTGGGCCAGGAGTAACTCATGGAGGGCAAGTAGAGCTGGGTGGAGCAGGCTGGAGAGGGAAGTCCAAGCTGGACAGGAAGGGCCTTGGCCAGGGAGCTGTGTCCCAAGGACCGTGGGGAACCTGTGGATGCCTTTAAAGGGAAGTGACATGATCCGATCTGTGCTGTAGAAGGACGGCCCTGACTGAAGGGTAGAGATTGAGAGGAAGAAGGCGAAATAGGGAAATGGGGCAGCCAGAAGGGACACGGCGACCCTGGAGCCTGGAGCCTGGGAAGATGCTGGTATTGGACCTGGAGGGGACAGAGGGGCAGCATCTGGCTCTTTCTCTTCCTGACTGCATGACTTTGAGCAGGTCACTGATCATCTCGGTGCTGCAGTGCACATCTGTAAAGCTGGGAACAGTGACAGTACCTGCTTCACAAGGTGCTTGTGAGGTTTGTGGTCAGTGTGCCTAAAATGCCCTGCAGGGCAGCATGCAGACAGCAATGTAGAACCTCAGCTTTGCTGCCGCTCGGATTTGGAGGGGTGGGCAGGAACTGTGGATGTGACGGGGCCACCCACATCCCCCGCTGAGCTCCTGGGTAGGTGATGATGCTGCTCACAGAGCCCGGGAACTCAGTTAGAGAGAGGGCAGGGAGAGGACCTTGGTTCTGGCCATTCGATGCATTTCCGTTAGAACTGGCGAGGCATTTCTGTCCCAGCTCATCGAATCCTGAGGCTGGGTGCATGCTTGCACAGACCACCAGGGGCTGAACCCCAGCCTTGCTGCACGTGTGTGGGTGTGTGTGTGTGTGTGGCCTCTGGCCAGTGACTCGCCCTCCCTGGTAGAGTGAGATGGTGGTGGCTTCTGCCTGGGAGGTGGCTGTGAAAAATAATGGAGCAATTTGCGTGACAGTGCTCAGAATAGACACTGTTCCGTGAGTGCATCCCACAGTAGCAGTCGTGGTCATCATAGAAGAAATCATTGCCAGCGGTTGATGAATCCAGAATGGGTGTCCCTGGGTTTTGCAGACTCACAACTTGACTCCAGCTATTCTGAGCGTGTACAAGACAACATGGCACAGTGAAAAGTACGTGAGGCTTGAAATATTTCGTGAAAGAGAAAATAATATTTAAAGACAGAGAAAAAGAAGCCAATTGGTTTCCAAAGTGTGTTTACAAGACCAGCAGCAACATAGCCTGGGAGCTTGTTAAAAGCGCAAATTCTCCAGCCCCACTGAATCTGAAACTGCACCTTCCAGAGTAACCCTAGCCCTCCTGCCCCCAAAGGGCCTCAGCCCACCCACACACCCCACAGCATAGGACCTCGAGAGGGGAAAGGAGCTGCTTGTGTCTGGAGCTGCCCAGGGATCTCTGTCTGGAAGACGGCATCTGAATAGATGGAGAGACGGCAGGCAGTCCCATTTCTTTTTCTTTAAAAAAGAAAAGGCAAGTGCTTTGGAATTGAACACAGCTGGGTTTGCATCCCAGCTCTGCCACACACCAGCTGTCCCAGCTGTGTGTCTTGGGACATATCACTTCTCTGTGAGCCTCTTTTGCTTCATCTGCAAAGGAGGGTTGATGCTACCTCCTGGAAGGGCTGCGTGGACCAGATAAGCAGACATCAGGACAGCCCAGCACAGCGCGTGGCTCACTGTAGGTCCACACGTGGGAGCCACCCTCCCTGCTTCCTGCAGCATTCCAGCGCCCTGCTCCAGGGAGAAAGGTTTTCTAGAGAGCTGCAGAAGCAGCCAACATGTCGGTGGCATCTCTGTAGTGCAGAAGCCCAGGCTTGCACTGGATGCAGAACCTGGGATCTGCAGGATGGAGCTGCTGCTCCCAGCAGGGGGCTCCCAGCTTCCCAGCAGATCTCCCTCAGCCTCTGCCCAGAAAGGACCTTCAGCAGTTAGCCCGACCCCACTCGGAGCAGCACAGGACCTAGGGGGGAAAGGAAAAGGATTGCTTGTGTCTGGGGAAACCAAGAATTCTCTGACCAGACTGTAGCATCTGAATAGATGAGAAACAGCCCCATGCAGTCCCCAGGGTCCCCATAGAGCAGGGGCCTTCGGGACTGGGGGATCAAAGCAGGAAGATCAGTTACCACAGGGCCTTTGTGGGAAATGAAATAAGTCTGGGAAGGGCAAGAGCTCAGGTCCATGGACATTCCCTGTGCATCCACTGTTTGCCAAGCCCCAGAGACAGGCTAGCAAGGGCCCTGCCCTCTAGGACCACAGAGCCTGGTGGGGACCATTTGGGTCTAAGTGACCCTGATGTCAACACAGCTGGCCTACCCTCACCCTCAGGCTCAGGAGCCCCTTCTACTGCCCCAGATCCAGGCCCTGCCCACTTGGGCCTCCCTAATCCTACAACGCCACTCCACATCCTCCACCCCATCCTGCTTAGCCTCCCCCTCCAGAAGAGGCCAGTTTCCAGGCACCAGGAAGGGCCCTCTAGATGCCCTCTAGATGGAGAGGGGTTCAGCAAGGGCATGAGCACCTCCGAGCTGCCAGGGACAGCATGTCCTCGAGTGGAGTCACTGGGGGTGCAGCCAGGGGGGAGAGGGGATAAGGAGGTAGTGTTTAATAGGTAGAGAATTGAGCTATCAGCCTGTCCCCCAGCCTGCCTCCCAACGCTGTATTGTGGTTTGTGCCTGTGTGGGGAACGTCGCTCTCCTTGGAGACCGGGGGACAAGGCTGACCCAACTCCCCGGTCCCTAGTGCCCGCAGGGCCTCCAGTGGGTGTCCCTAAAATGACCACATGAGTGACAGGCCCTGGGATTGGGTACAAATGCCCATTTTTGAGGCAGAGGAAACAGAGGTATGAGAAGTTCAATGTCTAAGGTTATTTCAGACCTGGAGAGGGGTCAGGACCTCAGTTCGGCAGCCCTGAGGCAGGAACCAGCTTGTTCTGAGACACACTCAGAAAAGCAGCGCACAAATCCAGATCTTTCCCCTTTGGGAAATGGCCTTTGTGACAGTAGGGATTCTGTCTCTCTTGTTCACAAGGGAGCAGATGAAAACGATCTTTTGAGGCCACATGCAGTGGCTCACGCCACCAGCACTTTGGGAGACCAAGGCAGGTGGATTGTTTGAGGCCAGGAGTTCAAGACTAGCCTTATCAACATGGTGAAACCCCGTCTCTACTGAAATACAAAAATATAGTCAGGCATGGTGGTGCACACCTGTAATCCCAGCTACTTGGGAGGGTGAGGCACAAGAATCACTTGAACCTAAGAGGTGGAGGTTGCAGTGAGCCAAGGTCATACCACTGCACTCCAGCCTGGGTGACAGAGTAAGACTCTGTCTAAAAAGAAAAGAAGATGATCTTTTGAGTTTTATGCCCATCCATAGCAGCTCTGAAAGAATGGCCCTGCTGGGCAGGGTCCCTGATCCCAGAAACAGAGACAGAGGGAAGGAGGGTCAGCTTTGCCCAAGGGATAAGAGAGAGCCCAGGCACAGGAAGAGCCTCTTTCTCCTAAAAATAAAAAGTGCTGCCCTGCTAAGCATAGCTTACCACACGGCCCAGCAATTCCATTCCTAGATATATACCCCAAAGAGCTGAAAGCAGAGTCTCAGATATTTGTCCACCAGTGTTCATGGCAACATTAGCAACAGGTGGAGAGAGAACAAGTGTCCACCACCAGAAGAATGGATGAGCAAAATATAGCCTACCCACACAATGGAATACTACTCAGCCATGAAAAGGGATGGGGTGCAGGCACATGCCACAGCATAGAGAACCCTGAAGGTGTTGTGCTTAGAGAAAGAAGCCAGTTGGAAAGGACAATTACTGCAGGATCTCACCTCTGTGCAATATCAGGATGTCTAGAATAGGCAGATTCATGGACAGGAGACAGATTAGGTGTTACCAGGGACTAGGGGTGGGGAGTTATTGCTTAATAGATACATTAATAACCGGGTCTGTTTCGGGTGATGAGAAACTTCGGGAAGTAGAGAGTGGTGATCGCTGCACTTTTACTTGTTATTTTATTTTATTTTATTTTTGTTATTTTTGAGATGGAGTCTCACTCTGTTGCCCAGCAGGCTGGAGTGCAGTGTTACAATCTCCACCTCCCAAATTCAAGTAATTCTCATGCCTCAGCTTCTCAGGTAGCTGGGATTACAGGCACATGCACCACACCCGGCTAATATTTGTATTTTTATTAGAGACGGGGTTTGACCATGTTGGCCAGGCTGGTCTCGAACTCCTGACCTCAAGTGATCCACCTGCCTCAGCCTCTTAAAGTGCAGGGATTACTGGCGTGAGCCACGACGCAAATTAAAATGGCAAATTTTATGTTATATATATTTTTTACCACCATTTTAAAAAATTATAACAAAACGTAGTCTATCCATACAACAGAGTATGACTCAGCCTTAAAAAGGAAGGTGGCCCTGTCATTGTCACAGGTTATAGCACAGATGGACCTTCAGGACACCATGGGAAGTAAGACAGTCACGGGACAAATACTGCTGAGCTCCACTTGTATGAGATACCCAGAGTAATCAGATTCATAGGGGCAGAAAATAGGATATGATTGCTAGTAGCCAGGGGGAGACAGGATAGGGAGGTAGTGTTTAATAGGTAGAGAATTTCAGTTTTGCAAGATGAAGAGTTCTGGAGAGGGACGGTGCTGATGGCTGCACAATGATGTGAATATGCTTGACGCTGCTGAACTATACACTTGACAATGGTTAAGGGCCGGGTGCAGTGTCTCATGCCTGTAATCCCAGCACTTTGGGAGGCCGATGCAGGCAGATCAGGAGTTCAGGAGTTCGAAACCAGCCTGGCCAACATGGTGAAACCCCAGCCCTACTAAAAATACAAAAATTAGCCAAGCATGGTGGCACACACCTGTAATCCAAGCTATTCAGGAGGCTGAGGCAGGAGAATCACTTGAGTCTGGGAGGCGGAGGTTGCAGTGAGCTGAGATTGTGCCACTACACTCCAGCCTGGCGACAGAGTAAGACTCATCTCAAAAAAAAAAAAGAATAGTTAAGATGGAAACTTTTATGCTATGTATTCTACCACAATTCTTACAGAAGAGTTTAGAAATTTACAAGTACAATGTAATCTACCAAATACCACTGGGTGAACTGTATGGTATGTGAATCATGTCTTAATAAAGCTGTTTTTAAAACCCTGCTGCCCAAAGCACAGCTGGATGCACCATGGCTGCCCTCTCAGGGCAAGGACAAAGAACTGCTGATGGCTGAGCACACAGCCTGCCCACAACCCCCCCAACTCGAGTGTGCGGGAGGCAGGGTCCAGCTCTGGGCCCACACAAGGGCCCCACAGCCATGCAGAACGGGGAGCTGTGGCTTTAGAGGGAATGAAGGGTGTGAGACACTGGGGAGCTACCCTCTGCAGGCAAGGGCCAGGCAAATCAGACCCGGCCCAACAGCTGAAACTCTTTAGCAGAAGCTGGGCCTTAGCCCTGGCCCTGGGGGTCAAAAACAAGTCGTGAATCACCCTAAGGCCCCTGGGGTGCAAGTCAAGGTTGCATGAGAACTGGGTAGGGCTTGTAGCCTCATAGGCCAGGATCTGGGACCAGCTCCTCTGGCTCCCCCCCAATCTTTCCTCTCAGCCTCAGGCTCCTCTACAGCTGAGGTCTGCAGGCTGCACCGCTGGTGTGGCTTCCTCAGACCTCAGCATCCTGCGGAGCCGGGCAGCAGAGGGGCCAGGCGTGGGGGGCCACGTGGGAGCCACATGGGACCTGCTCTGAGAATGAGGCGAGAGGACGCAAGGCTGTGTCTGCCTGTGCACAACCTGGCTAGACACTGCCCAAGGCCATAGGGGCCTCATCAGTGCCCACTTCTTCCCAATTCAGGCGACTCTGCACCAGCAAGGCTGACCATCGCCCCGGCCTAGGGACCCAGCACCTTGGAACCCCCACTAATGGCCCCACTCAGGGGCTGCATGAGCCATGAGCCAGCGTACAGGAGCCCTGCCCTCAGGAAGCTGACATTCCAGCAAGAAGAGAGAAGCCATAAACTCCGAAAAGCACATAAAAAAAGCTAGGTAATTTTCATAGAAATAAGTGGCTGGAAGAAAATAGGAAAATGTGACAAAGAATGCCTGAGGCAGGCACTTTTGAACTGAGACTGGGTGGTCAGGGAAGGCATCCTGAGGGGGTGGCAAGCATTCAGCCATGCAGGGATGTGCAGAGAGCCCCGGGCAGAGGGAAGCTGGTGCAGAGGCCCCGAGGCAGGGCCAGCCTGGCAGGCCTGAGGAGTGAAGGAAGGGGCATGCGGCTGGGTGCAGGGAAGCAGTGGAGAGATTGGAGGGAGGCCGTCTTTCTCACAGATGCCCTCGGGGTGACCGCAGTTCCAGTTTTCCTAAGACTGACCTGATTTCAGCACTAAGAGACAAGGAAACCCCTCAGTCCCCAGCAAACCATGACATTCGGTCACCCTGGTGCCAACTCAAGCTCCAAGGGATGCCGAAGTTAAAACTGGGCCGTGTGGGGCCTCTGTGCCCTTCGCTCAGGAGGGCGCTGGCCCACAGTCCCGGAACCCTAGAGTTGCCAGTCCAGGGCCCACAAAGGTCAGCTCGGCTGGGAGTGGGCAGCGCATGCTGTGTGGCCAGCTTCTCCCGGCGAGTGCCTGCCAAAGGCCATGCCCACCCCCGCCAGCCGTGTGCCAGGCCTCACCTGCACTTAGAAGCTCGGAGTAGGGCAGGGTGGGGCTTTTAGCAGGCAGGTTACAAGGAATTCTCATGAAAATCAAAGCTCACATGAGTGACCTTTTAAGTTTAAAAAAAATAGAACTTTTCATTCTCTGAAAGCAATAAATCCTGGCCTTCGTTAAGTTCAGAGGAGTACATGTGTCAGTGATTAAGGCTTGGGGTGAATGGAGAGTTGAGGAATTTGTGATCTTTGGGGTGTGCTGGTTTACATGCGCCTCTCCGGAGCCTGTTTTCCAATAGGAAACAAGATCCCCGGGAGATGACAGACTCTGGGGCGAAGCTCACTTGCGCTAGCACAGATCACCAGCCATCAGGCCATATAGCAAGAGCCATGTCCCCAGCCCCCCACCCACCGCTGGCCACCCAGTACCCACCCAGCCCGAGCTGTGGCTGTACCTGCCACCTGTGCGGGTACCAGCAGTCCCGCCGCCAACATCGGCAACAGGCTTCTTTGTAGGCAGCACCCCCCTTCGCCTGGATACAGGCTCTTTAAATATTCAGGTTCACCTGACCTCCACCCTTGAGAGCCCCTTTCTGGGATCCCCCCCACCACTCCTCTTCCTGTCCAGCCCTTCAGAGATGTTCCCATGGCCCTGACCCCCTTGGGCAGGAAGGGTCGTGGTCTTTTCCCTCTTCCCATCTGTTTTGCTCAGTCCTCCCTTCAGCTGCCTGGGCTGAAGGGGCTGGGGAGGGGCTCTGCCAGGCCTGAGAAATGGCCCGTGGCTTGGCTCCCCATCCAGCCACTCATGTGCCTTATATCTGCCAATCGAAAGGACTCCTGAGCAGCGCCTCTCCCTTTAAGTCTCTGCTGGAAGGCACCGAGGGCTGGGGGCTTTCAAAAGGCAGTGCTTCTACTAGAAAACATTCACGCTCTGCCTCCCCTGGACACCCTCAGCGCCTGACTGGAGAAACTTACAGGGGCCCTGCCAGCCTGATCCAGAGACTGTGACCGGCCCTTGTCCCCTTCCCGTGCCCCTGCCCCTTCCCGTCCTTGTTGCACCCTCGGGGTGGGACATTCCATGTTTAGCTCTGGTGCCAAAACCACAGTCATTTCCCTGAAAAGGAGGAACTTAGGAGGGCATCATTGGTGCAGGAAAACGCCCTGGCCTGACCAGCTCTAAGCCTCGGATGGTCACCTCACCGGTGTGCCTTGGTCTTTTTATCTGTAAATGGGGCCAGTCTTGTACATCTCAGAATTACTCAGAGGACTGAAGAGGTGGTAAAAGCCCCCCAGAACATGGTCCACAGGGCTCAGCACATCAGCAGGTCCTACCCTCCCCAGCCCACCAGGCACCCCCTTGCCTGAACTCTCTAACCCGAGCCCTTGGGGGAGATGCTCTTGGGGCTCCAGAGGACACGTGTGGTCGAGCCGCGGCACAGCTGGTGTGCCACCAGGATGCGTCGTGGGTCTGGACTCCCTAATCCCATCAGAAAAGCTTACTTAAGGCCGCTGCCATTTTGGATGGCACAAGGAGGGCGTGCTATGCCGAAAGGGGGCTGGAGTCATCCCAGGTCTCCAGGGCTGCCAACCACATTGGCCTTGTAATTAGACATTTAATTCACGGACCTCTGAGAGCCATCCTGGGCAGCTTCTATTTTGTGAGGTTCTCGGTGTTTCAAATAATAAGTAACAAATGCCAAGAAGAGGTTATGAAAACCGTGGACTATTTAATCACCCTCCTTTAATAAGTATCATCTTTAATCAGAGAGAGCCAGCCAGTGTTTAAGGACATGGCTCTCAATCTAAACTGCATGGCTCTACCTGCTACCAGCATATGGTTTCAGAAAGTCCATTAGCCTCCCTGTGCCTCAGTTTCTTCATCTATAAAATGGAGATAACAATAACCGCCTTCCTCACGGGTTTGATGTCAGGAATATGTGAGTTGATACCATAGACTTGAGATTGGTGCCAAGCATAAAGCTGACTCTCCATAAATGGTGCCGGCGGCCCTTGCTTTTATTAAACACCGTAGGGGGTCGCTGTGGCTGTCTGGTATCTGGTGCTGTCAGTCCCTTTGGAGAGCACATGAATGTCCACAGTTGAGGCCTCCATGAATGTGAGATTGGGGCCACCTGCCACCCCAGCCCCTCCTGACAAGGCCCTATTCATTCATCCACCAAATGGTACTATGTCCAAGCCAACTTACCAGGTCTGGTCACTGGGTTAGTCGGGGTCTGTCACTAGTCTGGACAATAGCCCTTGCTCCAAACAAACCTGACGAAGACCATGGCGATGCCTTAAAACCCCGGCAGCTTGTGGTGTTGGCTTTCCAGACTGCTGCAGGACCTTCCAACAAGCAGCAGGACCCAGCACCGTTCGGCTCCCAGTTCAGCATGATGGATGGTGGAAGATGACTCTGTGGGGACATAAGCAGCTTCGGAATGAACTGTATTTGTTTTGCAAGAGGCCATGATTTTAATTCCTGGAGGACCCCAGTGCCTGCAGCAAGCTGGCCAGCCTCTCCGGGTCTCAGTGTCCCCTCCAGGAGCACTAGGGTCCCCAGGCCCACCGGGAGAGGGGAGACACCCACTGGGACACACCTACTCCTTCACTCCTCCAAGGGGCAGAGGGCTTTGTGAGGCCAAGCTGGAAATGTGCAGGGAGAACACTCCCTTGTCTGAGCAGTTTTCAGCTCTGAGGTTGGTCTGAGACTTGTAAAAAAAACGAAATCGTCTGAGGCGATGTTTTAATGATCTGGTCTTGGAAGCTCATATCCAGGGACCTTGCCTGCCTTCTATACTCATGGTGCACCCCTGATGGCCCTGGAGCCCTGGCAGCCTCAGAGAGCTCCAGACTGAAGGTCTGGGGGGGGATTCAGGCCATCTCGCCCCACTCCCTTCCGAAGTTCTGGGAAGAGGGTCATATAAAGGGGCTTTCAGTGGTGTTGAGAAGGACCAGGTCTGAAGGGACACTGGACACATGGGGGGGGATGAGAAGAACTTGGTCTTGGTCACAGTGGAAATCACACACAGATGTTCAGGGACAGACCCCGAAGTCACACAGACCAGGGTTCCAATCCCAGTTCTGCCATTTCCTCACTGTGTGACCTTGGAGATGCCACCCTTTGTGACTCCACATTGCCAGGCTCCTCACACGGACACTCTGCTGAGCCGTTTGCACATTGCCAGGCTCCTCACATGGGCACTCTGCTGAGGCCGTCTGCATGGCTGCCAGCAGCATCCCCCACAGTCTGCATCAGGCCAGTCGGGCTCACAGCCTCAAGCAGGAGTAGCTAAGACCCCTGGGGTTTTGTTTTCTTTAATCGCGATAAAATACACATACCATAAAATCCCCCATCTTAAGCATTCTTCAGTGCACAGTTGAGTGGCATTAAGTGCGTTCATATTGTCATGCAACCATCGCCACCACCATCCCTCTCCAGAACTCTTTCACGTTGCAGAACGGAGACTCTGGGCCCCCTAAACACTGACTTCCCAGTCTTGCTTCCCCCAACCCAGCCCACCAATGGCGCCCACCATTCCACTTCCTGCCTCTATGAACCTGACGACAACGGCAGGAGCCTCCAGAAGTGGAAGATAAAGATAAACCATATTTATCTTTCTGTGTCTGGCTTACTGCACGCTGCATAACGTCCTCCAGATCCGCGTGTGCTGCAGCCTGCCCCAGGAACGCCTTCCTCCCTCGAGCTGACTCGCATCCTGCTGTATCAGTGGGACGCGTTTTGTTTGCTCATTCTTCTGTCCGTGGATGCCTGAGTTGCTTCCACCTTTTGGCTGTTGCACCTGGTAGTAATTCTTGATTTCTCTGAGCCTCAGTTCCTCTGAGCTATAGGAAGAAAGAGGAGAGAGAAATGAAAGCACTTTACAGACTGTTGCATGGATTCAATTAGAGAAACTGCATGAACTCCCTGTCTTCAGGGGCTGGCAGAAGGGAGGACCGGGATTGGGGCTGAGGGCAGAGCGACCAGTCAGGAGCCCACGGGAAGCAGCCAGGCCAGCAGGGTGAGAGGGAGAGGCCAGGGCAGGCTGTCTCCGTGTGGCTGAGGTGGGGCGGCTGCAGGCTAGTGAAGGGACCGAGGTAAGACAGGCGCTGCTGGAAGGGACATCCTCCCAGAGGGGGTGCCTGGAGGGCTGGGCTGGGAGAACCACTTAGACAGCCAAACCCTTGCTGCTCGGGTCTCAGAGGAAGCCTGTTGGGGGGTTCAAGGCCCCCCCTTTGGAGCAGATCAATGGCATGAGTTCTCCACCCCAACCAGAGATGAGATTTTTTATGAGTTAGCAATGGTTCCATTTTGTCTGGCCTTGAACAGTGCTGAGAAAGCCATGGGTCTCCCTGGAGTTATTTACTGTGCTGCTGCTGCTCTCAGATGTCTAGAGTCATTTGGCAACAAGCTGGAGCCTCGCTGACCCATGCTAGGCCTGGCACCCCGAAATTTCATTGAGAGCCTCATTCCCAGCTTGCTCAGCCTCTGCATTCACATCCCCAGGTTCACAGACAGGCAGTGAGTAGGGACATGGAAGAGCTCCCGGCTTTCCATGGGGCTGCCCTTGCGCTTGCCCTGCCCTTGCAGTCAAGGGCTCCGTCGGCCTTGGGGCCTCGAACCTGCCTGCAGCATTGCTGAGGTGGAGTCACTGTGTCTCCAGCTTCACCCACCCGGGGGACTCATAAGAACCAGTTATGCAGTGGCTCAGGCCTGTAATCCCAACACTTTGGGAGCCCAAGGTGGGTTGATCGCTTGAGCCCAGAAGTTTGAAGCTGTAGTGAGCTGTGATCACGCCACTCTACAGCCTGGGCAACAGAGTAAGACTCCAACACACACACACACAGAGAAAGAACCCACGCATATTAAAGTCCCACATTATAATGGCCCAGAGGGCCCTGCAGCCAGTTATTTCTTGGGTTCCCAAATAAGCACCCCCTTTTGTACCCCAGGCTGGGGTGTCTGCTGCCAGCTCATCTGGTTAATGATTCTGCAAGGCAGGTCTAGTTGCCACCACCCCCAAACCTCTGTCCCCCCGGGTCGGAAACCCTAAGGTTCAATGAGGTTGAGTAAGTTGCTCAGAAGACACAGCTTCCCCACCAGCCAGGTCCTTCCCTCCTGCTCTTGCACACCCCATACCCGTCGCCACAGCCTCTGAAAGGAAGTATTGCAGATGCCACTGTGGTGGCACCCACTGTAACATACCATCGCTCCCCAGCAGCCAGCCCCTCGCTCAGAGCTATGTGGGTCCCGTGCAGACTGGGGGACAATGGCCTTCTTCCAGCCCAAGGTGGTCCTCAGCACTAGACCCTCCAGCTGGGACAGTTTTTCCAGCAGCATCCTTGGGCAAGACCTGTCCTATCCCTTGCAGCCTCAGTTTCCCCCTCTCCACATGAGCAGATCCATCAGGACAGACTCTCGGTGCCTTGCTGAGTGTCTGAGTCTCCGGCAGCAACAGGAGAGGTTCTTCTACTTGTAGAAAGGAATTAAAAAAAAGAAACAAGAGAAAACTCTGGGGCCAACTGCCTGGCCAGAGGCCTGCTTTTGCTTGTGGGAGCCAGGTCTTAGCTGCAGCCAAGCTGGCCCTGCTCTCCCAGGGGCCGGGGCAATCTGCTCCACGCCAGGCCCAGATGCCCTGGGGCACAGCCAGCCCCAGCAAAGGGGCCACAAGCCCAGGGGAACAGCCTCCCTGGTCGCCAAGGCCACCTGCCCTGTGGCCAGCATGCAGGGCACAACTGTCTTTACACTTAGGAGCCACAGACTGTGAAGGGCTCCAGGAAGGCTCTGGTAACACAGCCTTAGGCAGGTCCCTTCACCTGGCTTAGCCCGAGTTCTCCTCCATACAGGGAGCACTAGCACCTTCTTCAGAGGACTGACAAGGCAGAAGGTGAGCCTGCTGGGTGGGCACGGGGGAGACCTGGAGGAAAAGGTCCCGAGTTCGTGCTTGCTGGGTGAGTAGCCGGCCTGGCACCCAGTAGATGCTGAACGCAGGTGGCTGCCTGTGGCAGGCTCTCAGCACCTGAGGGTTGTTGAGACTCAGGAAGGGCCATCCGTCATACCTCTCCCTCCTGTGGCTCCCACAATCCAGTCCCCAAGCGCACCTGGCCTCCCTGTTGGTGAAAGCAGCAGAATAGGAGCCCACGCTTAGAGTGGAGCCCAGCTCCGGCACGCTTGCCCTCTTTCAGGGCCTCACCACCTGTCTTCTTGCCATCCAGGAGGAGGAAGGGTGGAAGGCACTCCCTGTCTCACTGGCCCCTGAACATCACACCACGTGGCCCTGTATCTCTCCTAAGCTCTGGGGCTTGCTGGACTTGCAGTCTTTTCAGGAGAATGCCAGGAGCAGTGAGGAGACCTGAGGCCTCCCTGCCTGTCCACTCCCTCCCTCCCCTCCTTCCTCCCCTGAACACAGTCACTTGGTCCTGTCCTGCAGTGGGACTTGGGGACACAGAGCTGCCTGAGATGCAGAGTGCATACTGCAGGAGGCAGAATCGAGCGCAGCAAAAAGGGCGAGTGGCAGAGCAGGGAACCGGGTGCGGGGGCAGCGTTTGCCTGATGCCGAAAGGAAGGGGTCCAGGCTGGGGGCTGGAGCAGGGTGATGCCCGGCGGTTTCTGGCTTGGCTGCTTGGGTGCTGCCGGGACCTGCACGTAGGTAACAAGGGAGGCAGGGGGTGCGGGGGGGAAGCTGGAGGCGAGTTTGAGTTTGGAAGTGGTGCCTCCCCCGTGGAGTTGGACATTTAGATAAAGAGCTCAGAATAAAGGGTAGGCCAGTTGTCCATCTGCACGTTGGTCACAGGGCACCCCCAGCCCTGTGCCTGGTTAGGATCAGCCCTGAGGAGTGTGCACAAGCAGCTTTATTCTCTCCCCCTCCACGTGGGCCCTTTCACATCCAGCCTGCCTGGCCTGCAGCTCACAGGCCCTGCATGCTCAGCAACACCCCAGTCCTGCCCCAGCAGCTGCCCACCCTGCTAGCATCCTTCCCCCGTCAGCCTCTGCCTAACCATGCCACCCAGGAGAGCCACCAGACAAATCCATTAGTTCAGCCGCCCCAACGCAGGCAAATGTCCTCATCTGGCTTCAGTTACCCAGACAGAGAACTTCCTAGTCGTACCCAGCAATGCCCATCAGGAAAGCACAGTGCTGCATTTGCTTCAGGTCTAGCAGAGTCTGGCTTCTTCCCCTACTCACGGCCCCTTTCCTGCCATGCCCCACACTCTGCCCGGGGTCTGGGGCCAGCGGCTTCACTGAGCCAAGCACGACCTGAGGCCTGGCAGGAGTCCCGAAGCTTTGTGGGGTGGCCGCTGGGCCTTCCTCCTATTCCTCCTACAGCCAGAGGAGAGGAACGCAGTGCCGAGTGTGTGTGGGGGTTCCCGTTCTTATACTTCGCTCTCGTTGAAAATAGGCTCAAAGGGAAGGAAAGGCGACCCGAGTGCTGACCTGCCCCCGCCCGAGACCTGGGGCTTAGTTAATAACCAGGGCTGGGTCATCCTGTGTGACTGGCTCCGGAGGTTCCCAGCACCGCCAGCCCCGTGCAGGGCACTGGGGGGAGATCAAGGCAGATATTTTGGCCGCAATGGGTCTGAGATGCTGGTGGGACAAGCGTGTGGAGATAGGAAGGTAATTGGCCGTGCAGTGTGCGTGTCGCAGGCCTCGGCCGAGAGCGTGGCCCTGGAGGTGGCTCAGAAGCTGTGACCCCACGCAGTCTGAGGAACTCTTGTCTGTCTCTGGGGGTCCCAGAATCCTGGCCTCGCCAAGTCAACACAGCCCCTGGCAACTCCAGCACAAACTCCAAACTCAAGATCCGTATCCGGGATGGGAGAAAACCAAGGGCTACGTCATTGACATGGGTTTTTGCCCTACAACTCAGGAGAGCAAGAATTAACATGTTTTTCATTTAAATTTTGTTTAACCATCCTGACCTCAAGTTCCCAGTCCATAAGGCTGGCAAGAAATTCATTCTCGCTTCACCCCTGGGCCTGCAAAGCTTTTGGCATCTAGTGTAGCCCTGAGGGGCCCTCTCCACCGGAAGGGATCTCTCCTCTCTCGCTGTTCTGAGAGGCTGGCCCTCCCTCCTCCTCTTCCCTTAAAAAGTTGGGAAGCACCCCCAACCCTGCACTGCTTCTGCTTTTCTGCCCCGTTTCAATTCCTGGGCAAGGGGTACAAATGGGCATGACCACCTGCCAAAAAATGGGGAGTAGGAAAAGAGACACATGTACGCACACACACACACGCACACACAAGACACAGACACACACACACACAGAAACACACACACATGTACACACAAGACAGACACACACACAGAAACACAGAGACACACACACATGCACACACAAGACACAGACACACACACACAGAAACACAGAGATGCACACACACACACGACACAGACACACATACAGAAACACGGACACACACACGACAGACACAGACACGCAGAAACAGAGACACACACACGACACAGACACAGAAACACAGAGACATACACACACGCACTCACAACAGACACACAAGACACATACACACAGAAACAGAGACACACACGCACACACAAGACACACAGACACACACACAGACTTCACAGACACATATGTACACACAAGACAGACACAAACACAGACACACACAGAAACACACACATACACACATAAGACAGACACACACAAGACACACACAAACACAGACACACACACAGAAACACAGAGACACACACATGCACATTACAAGACACAGACACACAAACACACACACATGCACACGTAAGACAGACACACAAACAGACACACACGCACACACGACAGACACACAGACACACACAGAAACACAGACATCGCACACACAAGACACAGACACCAACACACACAGAAACACACACAAGCACACATGCACTCACAAGACACAGACACACACAGACACACACAGAAACACACACACATGCACACATAAGACACACAGACACACACAGAAACAGAGATATGCACATGCACACACAAGACAGACACATACAGACACACACAAACACAGACACACACAGAAACAGATATACACACACACACACAAGACAGACACACACACAAACACACACGCACACATAAGACACACACACAGAAACAGAGACATACACACACGCACACATGCACACACAAGACACAGACACACACACAGAAACACAGACACACACACATGCACACATAACACGACACACAAACACAGACACACAGAGACATACACGCACACACAAGACAGACACACAGAGACACACACACACAAGACACACACAAAGACACAGGCACACAAACAGACACAACACAGAGACACACGCACACACAAGACACTCAGACACACACAAAGACACACACAGAAACAGAGACACACATGCACACACAAGACACACAGACACACAAAAATAGACACAAACAGAAACACAGAGACGTACACACATGCACACACAAGACACAGACACACACAAACACACACACAGAAACATACACGCACACATGCACACACAAGACACAGACACACACAGACACACACACACAAGACACACAGACACAAACACAGACACACACACAGAAACACACGCATACATGCATACACAAGACACACAGACACGAACACAGAGACACACACAGAGACACAGACACACACACAGAGACACAGACACGCACACAGACATGCATACAGACACACACAGACTCACTCACACAGATACATGTGGACACCCACACTAATTTTTCCATGAACCATCCTGCCACAGATGCGACTGGGGCTAGCCTCCTGCATCTCCTTCATGGTGGTTCTGAAAACTCTTGAGGGGGTTTGAGGTTGGCTTTTGCAGGAAAGGGCAGCGCCTTGTCTTAGGGTCACAACCTGTCCCACTGTCACCTCCAGGCCCAGCCCAGAGCCTGGCATGCAGTGGGTGAGCGAGGAAAGTAAGGGTGAAGTTATCTTAGGAAAGCCCTGACAAATGCTTCTTAATATTGAGTGTATCAGATGCAGTTTACACATTGCAATGTTGTACCTATATCCACCTTCACTGAAACCGGGCGAGAGGGGGGTTCCAGGAAGGATTGCAGTGAGTGCCAGAGGTGAGGGGAGGGAGAGGGGAGGCCTCAGACCTCTGCTCCCACGGCCAGAGCCAAGGCGTCTCCTTCAGCATTGAGGTCACTCTGGTCTCAGGATCTGACATGGGCGGAGGGCTAGAGGCGGAGGTGGGGGTCTGCACGGTAAATTCAGAAGGGCTTTCAGTGCACAGATGGAGGACAGATGTGGAAAGGAAGCCCAGCAGGCGGCTGAGCAGCTCCTGGCTCTGGGGAAGGAGGAGCTGGAGGCCCCTGGGAGTGGCGGAGGACTGCACCCGATAGCGTGGTGCCTGTCATGACCAAATTTCAGCACTGCGCAGCTGGAATGGCCTCTGTTGTGTTGGCTTTGTTGTTTTACTTGAGTGAATATTAAGAAGCATTTGTCAGGGCTTTCCTAAGATAACTCCACCCTTACTTTCCTCCTAAGTCTGAAGTTTCTCAGCTGCAAATCCCTTTGATTACAAGAGGGCTTAGGAATGACTAAGTGAACTGATGATTGAATAACAGAATGAGTGTGTGGGACATGAGGGGATTCGGTCACCTGGGGATGGGAGCTGGCAGAACGGGCGAGGTAGTGGCAGAAGGAGGGGTTTCTCCCCCACGCATCTCCCCCTCAACAGCCGCAGACCCCCTCAGGCAGGACACTCCCAGAAAGCTGTTGTGGGCAGACCGGTGGGTGGGCTGGGTGGGCTGGGCATGCCCCACGCAGCCAAGCCCACTGGCTTCCCTTCTTAATGAATGCGTCCTTGTTTTCCTGTCTAGGGCCCCCCCGGACGGCGCGGCAAGCCTGGGAGAAGAGGCGACCCTGGTGAGTCCCAGGTTTTCTCAGCTCCTGAGCCGAGGCTCTGGCTGCAGGGCCTGACCACCTGCTCCCCACCCTGAGTGAGGTCTCGGCCCTGGGCAGGTGCTCCTCCCCCTTCCAAATCCAGCTGCTGTTTCCTGAGGCCACAGCACCCAGGACTGCCTTTCCCGGGCTTGTTGGCATTCGGAGTTCCAGGACTGTCCCCCTCTGCCCCCAGCCATCCCCTGAATCTCATTGTTGGCCTTGAACACCTTGGCCACTAGTCTCCCACTCCAAAGCAGCCCCCTCTCTCTGAGGCAGAAGGTGATGACTCTACCAGCCATGGCTTCCCCCATGGGTCCTTCAACACGACCTGAATCTCCTGTGGGTTTTGTCCCCTCCCAAGATGTGGCCTGTCCTTCCTTAGCAGAGCCACCAGGAAGAGACTCCTCCACCTCCCTTCCCTGCAGCCCTCAGAGGCACCTGTACTCACTGCCCTTCCTTCCTGCTGTCTCTGTTTCACCCAGAACTCCTCCTGCCCAGCCCCCAACAGTTTGCCGCCTTTGCCCAGAAACTCTTCCCCTAAGCCCCTCTGACATCATCTTGGCTAAAGTCATGCTGACCTCTGATGGCCACACCGGATGCTTTGCTGTCTTTCTCTTTTTTGACCCCCACCCTTGGCCACTCCCTCCCACCTCCCTGTGAATGAATCTCCCCTTGGCCCCCTCCCCTCCCCTCTTTTCCTTCTCCCCCTCCCCCTCCTCTCCTCTCTTCTCCTGTCCCCCCACAGTCTCCCACACCTGTGACACTGACCAGGTCCTCTCCCCTGCCTCCAGCTACATCCTCTCCTCTGGGTCCCCGAGGTTGGACATTGCCCTGCTGAAGCCAGCATTCTCCCCAGCCTTCTTCCCCAGGCTTCCCCATTGTAGGGAGAAGGTATCTAGCCACCTGCTTCCCTGTGTAGACACCTGGCTGCATCCTCCACCCCCTCCCCCTGCCCATGCCAAGTCCTCTTGAGCCTCCTCCTCTGTGCATCTCGGACCCCGGGTCCTCTTCTCTGTTCTCACCACCACAGCTTCCTACACCTGTCCCCTACCCCCCACGCCATGTCCCCCACCTCCAGCCTCACCGTGGATGTCCAGAGCCCTCCAGCTTCTGAGTCATTACTCATGTCCTCCCACTCCCAGAAGGGGTCCTCTACCTGGACTCTCACCCGAGATTATTACCCTTTGTCCGTCAAGCCTCACTCAATCATCTTCTCCAGAAAACCTCTAACCGTTTTGGCTGAGAGGTATCACCCCACACTCAGCACAAGCAGCCCCCAGGCCTGTAAATGCAGGGGACAGTGAAAGAATAAGCAACTTCACAAGGTGGCCATGGTGATGAAGCTGGGCCAGCCCACCACCAAGAGGACCGGCCAACTGGGCCCAAGGGGAGGCAGGGGCAGGTTTGCTCCAGGCCTCAGACTCTTCTCCCTGGAGCTGGACACAGGCTTTCTGCCTCCTTGTTCTGCTGGGTTTGCAGTGTCGAGTTCCTTACACAGAGACCCTCCAGATAAACTCCTTAGTGCTCACTGACAGGAAGCACTCTTCCTGTCTCTTTTTGCCTTGACTTCTGGAATCTGAAGCCTGTTTGAGTTCGGTGGGTTGAGCTTCCTTTAGCCTGGCTTCTGTGTGTAATCACCCCATACGCTGCCAAATACACACTTCATTACTCAGTTCTTATTTTCTACCCTCGTAAAAGGTTTTATTGCCTTTTATTGGAAGTTCCTGACATGCTTTTTGGAAGGAACTGTATCCTCGATCCCTCCCGTGCTGACGCCAAGTCCCGCCCCTGCCCACGCCAAATGAATACAGAGTAACTTTTTCAGGACAAAGTATAATACTATTCAGCTTACTCCGAAATCCATTTAAAACATGACTCAAGTTTACAACAACCTCAAAGTCAAGGAAACACAGGCTCACTGGGCCCCTGACCCTGTGCTGGGCGCTTTCAAGCCCTTTATCTCATGCGATCCTCAGAGCGCTGCAAGATAAGAAGACATTATTATACCCACTTGCTGATGAGGAAACTGAGGCTCCAAGGGGCGCAGCACCTTGCCTGAGGCAGCTGCTGGGCAAGGAGTGGGCAGGATGTCTCCCCCCTCATTGTTTTTCCGGTGTGGCGTCCCTATTCTCTGCCTGTCCAAAAACAGAGTGAGCTACACAGAGCAGATGTGCCTCCCTGACTGGCCTTGGCTGCGCCTGGTATTTGTTTCTAGATAGTTACACACATATGCACATTCTGGATTTCCTGCCTTCCCCTGTACAAGGCGGCCTCTTCCTGTGTCCCCGGGAGATCTGTCAGTCAGGCTGGAGTGCAGTGGCACAATCTCAGCTCACAGCAGCCTTTGCACCCCAGATTCAAGCAATTCACTTGCCTCAGCCACCTGAGTAGCTGGATTATAGGCACACGTCACCATGCCCAGCTAATTTTTGTATTTTTAGTAGAGACAGGATTTCATCATGTTGGCCAGGCTGGTCTCGAACTCCTGGCCTCAAGTGAGCTACCTGCCTTGGCCTCTCAAAGTGCTGGGATTATAGGCGTGAGCCACCGTACCTGCCAGAGAAAGGCTCTTCTTCCAGGTGGGGCAGTACCTGGCTGGGGTGCCTTCCTGAGGCCGCTGCAGACCTGCAGGTAGGATGATCCTGCCTGCCTCAGGGCAGGAGCCTCCCTAGCTCCCAGTAGGAGCTCCACAGTCCCGCAATGTTTCTCTGTCTCTATTCAAAATGGAATGGATTTCTCACCTTCCCCTGGCTGATTTCTTAGCTGGAGAATCTCAGAACTGCGCCTGTGCTCTGGGGTCCTCTTTCTTCTAAGGGCCTTGGGCAGGATCCTTTCTCTTCCCAGACCCTGCTTTTCCCAAGAGTGTCCATCACTCTCCCCTGCTCTGGCATCCCTAGATATCTCCCTCCATCTCAGCACTTCCCACACTGGGGTGTTGGCCTGGTCTTCAGACTTGTCCTGCTTCTCCACCAAAGCATGGGCTCCTCAGGGCAGGGGTTGGGCTGGGCCCCCACTCAGGAGATGGTCCATAAATGCTTACTGACGGGAAGAGGAGAGGAGGGAGAAAGAAAGAGGTCCTTGCAGACAAATGAAGAACATAGTTATGAGACTGCTTGGCCAATGCCTACACAAACCTACAGAGACAAATGGAAGCACTCACCAGATCTCCACAGCTGCTAGCCTTGGGTCAACAGTTTCAGTGCTAGAGTCTTTTATCTGCCCTGACCCCAAGAAATTTTTTCAAAAATCCAGTGGAAGAAGCACTTCTGGAATGGTGGGGTGAGGACCTCTGAAGATCTCCATAAAGGAGCAAAAACAATGGGAAAGACTGACCTTTTCAGAAGTCTGGAAATGAACAAAAGTTTTGCAACAACCCAAGAAATGTTTATTCAGAAAATAGCTGAATCTTGCTGTTAATAAGAACTGTAAGGTTTGTAGCATTTTAATTTTCTCCTCTCTCAAGCTCCATGGTAGCCTTAAAAACCAGCCTTAAAAGCCAAGCATGGTGCACACCTATAATCCCAGCACTTCGGGAGGCCGAGGCGGGTGGATTGTTTGAGGCCAGGAGTTTAAGACCAGCCTAGCCAACATGGTGAAACCCCATCTCTACTGAAAATACAAAAATTAGCCAGGTGTGGTGGTGCGCACCTGTAGTCCCAGCTACTCAAAGGTTGACGCACATGAATCGCTTGAACCCAGGAGACAGAGGTTGCAGTGAGCTGAGATCACACCACTGCTCTCCAACCTGGGCAAAAGAACTAGACTCTATCTGAAAAACAAACAAACAACAGCAACAAAAAACCCAGCAATGTCACAACCACAGTACTTGTTTGTGAAAACTAGCAGCCACTGGAGGAAACATAACAGAATGAAGCTTGCAAATGCTCATCCCCAGAGAATTGTCACTATTTGAACTTGTCTGGCAGCTCCATGGAAAAGCACCAGGCCCAAGGCTTGTCTTTCGGTGACCTGATGCACAGCTTGCTCAGAAGGAAGAGGCCTGTCCCCCAGGGTGCTTAACAAAAATAATCAGCAGCAATTGTTCACATTGAAGCTGCTTGAGGTGATGACAGCAGTGGATGACTTGAAAACTTACAATGAAAATATAGGGAATGAGATGTTCAAAGGAGCTTTGAAAAGCTCCAGCTTATTCTTCAGTATCTAGAAGGCACATGCATGTGCAGGGTTATATACATGTCCAGGAAGAACCTCTCTTAGAGCCCTGGTCTCTCACCTCTGGCTGACCTTGAGATTGTTCAAACAGGAAATGAAGACAGAGGCAGAGCTATAGCCTGGTAGAACGTTGAAGGTGTGTTCCAGCACACACAAAGAGCCCACCAGCACAGAGTGGGAGACATTGGATCAAGACATTAAAGGAAATCTCTGTCTAAGCTGACCACTAAGCTAAACAAGCAGAGAATTCAGTAGCTGCAAATGACAAAAAATAAACACTTTAAAGAATTAGTCCAGGAAAGGCCCTCAACAGAGAGCAGCAACACTAAACAGCAACAATAGCAAATCCTGGAAAGGAGAAGAGAGGTCTGATTTCCAGAGGAGCCACATTAGATTAGTTTAAATGTCCAACTTTTAAAAAAATTAAAAGACAGGAAATTATGGCAATCAAAAAAGAGCCAGTACAGTCAATAGAAACTGCCCCTGAGGAAACCCAGATGTAATTACTAGACAGAGATGTAGTATTGGTTATTATAAATATGTTCAAAAAACTAAAGGAAACCATGTTTGAAGAAATAAAGGAAAGCATGAGAATCATGTCCTTGGAGATTATCAGTAAACTGATAAAAAGCATTTTTTAAAGAACCAAATAAAAATTCTGGAGGTGCAAAGTACCATAACTGAAATGAAACGTCAGTAGAGGGCTTCGACAGTAGATGTGGGCTGACAGAAGAAAGAATCAGCAAACTTGCAAATAGGTCAATTGATACCATCTAGCCTAAGAAACAGAAGGAAAAAAGAATGAAGGAAAATGAACAGAGCCTCAAAGACACTATCCAGTGTCCCAACATACACATAATGATGGTCCCAGAAGGAGAGAAGAGTGAGAAAGAAACAAAGGAATATTTGAAAATATTGAAAAAAAATGGTCAGGCCGGGTGCAGTGGCTCATGCCTGTAATCCCAGCACTTTGGGAGGATGAGGTGGGCAGATAACTTGAGGTTGAGAGTTTGAGACCAGCCTGACCAACATGGAGAAACCCTGTCTCTACTAAAAATACAAAATTAGCTGGGTGTGGTGGTGCCTGCCTGTAATATCAGCTATTCAGGAGGCTGAGGCAGGAGAATTGCTTGAACCCAGGAGGTGGAGGTTGCGGTGAGCCAAGACTGTGCCATTGCACTCCTACCTGGGCAACAAAAGTGAAACTCCACCTCAAAAAAAAAAAAGAAAAACAAAATTAATTTTAAAGAAAACCATTAATCTACGCATCTAAGAAGCTCAACAAACTCCAAGGATGACAAATACGAAGAAATATATACCTAAGCACGTCATAGTCACATTGCTAAAAGCCAAAAAAAAAAAAAAATGAATCTTGGCCGGGCACGGTGGCTTCTGCCTGCAAACCCAGCCCTTTGGGAGGCCAAGGCCAGAGGACCACATGAGGTCAGGAGTTCCAGCCTGGCCAACATGGTGAAACCCCATCTCTACTAAAAAAAAAAAAAAAAAAAATTTATCCGGGTATGGTGGCATGTGTCTATAGTCTCAGCTACTCAGGAGGCTGAGGCACAAGAATTGCTTGAACCTGGGAGACGGAGGTTACAATGAGCTGAGATGATGCCACTGCACTCCAGCCTGGACAATATAGTGAAACTCTGTCTAAAAAAAAAAAAAAATCTTTAAAGCATCATGAGAGAAATGGCATATCACAGAAAAGCGTTGCTTAATAATATTAACAGCTGGTTTCTCACCAGAAATCATAACAGCCAAAAGGCAGTGGGATGACATATTCAGTAAGTAACAAAAGGAAAAAAAATTACCAACAAAGAAATCTATACCTGGCAAAACTATCTTTGAAAATTTAAGGAGAGTAACCAGGCAAGGTGGCTTGCTCCTGTAATCCTAGCACTTTGGGAGGCCAAGAGGGAGGATCACTTGAGCCCAGGAATTCAAGACCAGCCTGAACAACATAGCAAGGCCCCATCTCTATAAAAAAAATTTTTTTTAATTAGCTGGGTATGGTGGCACATGCCTGCATTCCTAGCTATTTGGGAGGCTGAGACAGGAGGATCACTTGAGCCCAGGAGGTTGAGGCTGCAGTAAGCCATGGACCACCAGTGCACTCAAGCCTGGGTGACCAAGCGAGATTCTGTCTCAAAAAAAAAAGAAAAAAAAAGCAGAAGGAGAAATTAAGTCATTCCTAAATAAATGGAGAGAATTTATCACTATCAGACCCTCCCCCCCCAAGAAATGGTAAAGAGAGTCCTTCAGTCTGAAATGAAAGACTATTAGATGATAATTTAAATTCACACAAAGAAATAGAGTGCCAGTGAAGGTAACTACATAGGTAAACATAAATGATAGTATATGAGTGCTTTTATTTGTAACTGTTTTCTCTATTCTGATTTAAATGAAAATCACATAAAACAGTAATGATAAAATTGTGTTGATGGCATTATAGTGTATAGAGTAGTAATTTTGTGGCAATGATAGTACAAAGGACAGGATAGGGAACAGAACTATATTAGAGTATATTTGCATACAATTGTATGTATATTTGTGTACAATTGAAAGTGAGTTGCTAGGCCAGGAGCAATGGCTCACTCCTGTAATATTGGATACATAGGTGAAATTGACACATTCCTAGAAAGACATGACTGTCAAAACTGACTCAAGAAGTCAAAAATCTGAATAGACCAGTAATAAAGAGAAAGATTCAATCAGTGCTCAAAAAACTTCTTACAAAGAAAAGCCCAGAATCAGATGGCTTCACTAATGAATTCTAAAGAATACTTAAAGGAGAATTAGTAACAGTCTTTCACAAACTCTTTAAAAAACAGAAATGGAGAGAACACATCACAACTCATTCTGAAGCAAGATTTACTCTGATACCAAAACTAGACAAAGACATCACAAAAAAGCATAGACCAATGTCTCTTATGAACACAGACATAAAAATCCTCAACAATACAAGCAAAGGAATCCAGCAAAAGAATTATAAACCAAGTGGGATTTAACCCAGAAATGCAATGTTGGTTTAACATACAAAATCAATCAATGCAGTACATCATATTATTGAATAAGGGGTAAAACCACATAATCAACTCAGTAAATGCAGATAAAGCATTTGATGAAATTCACAACTTTTCATGATTTAAAAAACCCCACACAGGCCAAGCGCAATGGCTCACACCTATAATCCCAGTACTTTGGGAGGCCAAGGCGGTAAGTCACTTGAGGTCAAGAGTTCGAGATCAGCCTGGCCAACATGGTGAAATCCTGTCTCTGCTAAAAACACCAAAATTAGCTGGGTGTGGTGGTGCATGCCTGTAGTCCCAGCTACTCAGGGGGCCAAGGCAGGAGAATCGTTTAAACCTGGGAGGCAGAGGTTGCAGTGAGTTGATACCGCACCATTGCACTGTAACCTGGACAACAGAACAAGACTTCATCATAAAATTAACTGACTAATTAATTTAGGAACCCCACTCAACAAATAAAGAATTAAAAAAAAAAAAAAAACTTCCTCAACTTGATAAAGGGCATCTATGACAAACCCACAGCTAACTAATAGCATGCTTAATGGTGAAAGACTGAATGATTTCCCCCAATATCAGGAACATGACAAGGATGTTCACTCCTGCTACTTCTGTTTAACTTTATATTCAAGGTTCTAGCCAGGACAGTTAAACAGAAAGGAGGCATTAAAGACATTAATATGGGAAAAGAAGTAAAACTATCCCTGTTTGCAGATGGTGTGATCTCATGTACAGAACATTCTGAAGAATCCACATCTGGCACATGTGCCCCTGAACTTAAAGTAAAAGTTGAAGGAAAAATAAATTTTTCCCAACCTCGAGTGAAAAAATATATTATTTTCTATTCTTTCTGAATTTTTACTTTTTACATTTGAATCCTTAATCTATATGGAATTTATTTTTTATATTTGGTTTGAGATACATATATAATTTCATTTTTCCCCAGTTTAATTTTGATGAAGTCCAATTTCTCAATTTTTTCTTCTAAAATTTATGCTTTTGGTGTCATATCTAAGAAACTATTACCTAACTCAAGGCTATGAAGATTTATTCCTATGTTTTATCATGAGGATTTTATAGTCAAATCAATAGCCTAACTTCCCTCCTTAACAACTAGAAAATGGGCTGGGCATGGTGGCTCACACCTGTAATCCCAGCATTTTGGGAGGCGAAGGCAGGAGAATCACTTGGGGTCAGGAGTTTGAGAACAGCCTGGCCAACATGGTGAAACCCCATCTCTACTAAAAATGCAAAAGTTGTCCCAGTATTATTTATTTATTAAATACTAGGGGTTTTTTTCCCCCTCAGCTGATCTGCAGTTCCAGCAGTATTGTAAGTCTGCATACAGTGTGGTTTTCTTTCTGTACTCTATTCTGTTATGATTTTGCTTACCTCTAAACACATCATTGTCTTAATTACTATGGTTTTATAATAAACCTTGATTTGAAAAAAAAGAATCCACCAAACAAATTATTAGAGTTAGCAAATGCCTTCAGCAAGGTTGCACGATTCAAAACCAATGTAAAAGAGAGCAACAAAGAATTTTAAAATGAAATGAAGAAAAGTTATATTTACAAAAGTATGAAGAATAAAATACTTAGGAATTAATTTGACAAAAGAAATGTAAGACCAATACACTGAAATATATAAAACTTTATTGAAAGAAATTAAAGAAGACCTAAAGAAGACATCTCTTGTTCATGGATTGGAAGACTTAATACGATGTTAAGATGGCAATACTTCACAAATTGATCTATAGATTCAGTGCAATTCCTACCAAAATCCCAGCTGAATTTTTTTTCAGCAATTGACAAAATGGTCCTAATATGCATATGGAAGTGCAAGGGATCCATAACAGCTAAAACACTTGAAAAAGTGGAACAAAGTTAAAGGACTCACACTGTCCAATTTTAAAATTTTATACAAAGTTACAGTAATCAAGATAGTGTGGTACTGGCATAATAGTAGAAATATAGGTAAACAGAATGGAATTGAGATTTCAGAAATCTTTACATTTACCATCAATTTACTTTTGACAAGGATACCAAGATAATTCAGTGGTGTTAGGACAACTGAAAGCAAAAAAAAAAGGAAGGAAGAAGACTGTGGAAGTATGGAAGAGGACTTCTTCCTCACATCATACACAAAAATTAACTCAAAATGTATCATAAGCCTAAAAGTAAGAGGTAAAACTATAAAATCCTCATAATAAAACCTAATAAATCTTCATGGCCTTGAATTAAGTAACAGTTTCCTAGGTATGACACCAAAAGCACAAATTACAAAAGAAAAAATTGATAAATTGGGCTTCACCAAAAATTAAAAATTCCTTAGAGATGTTCAGCAGTAGAATTGAACTGTCAAAAGAAAAAAAACAGAGAACTTGAAGATAGACTGATAGAGATTAAGCAGTCTGAACAACAGAGAGAAAATGAAAAGAATGAAAATCAACAGCCTCAGGGAAATGTGGAATACCTTTAAATGCACCAATATACTTGCAATGGGAGTACCAGAAAGACAGGAAAAGAGAAAAAAAAGAAAAAATATTTGAAGAAATATAGATGAAAACTTCCCAAATTTTCTGAAAAACATATGCTACATATGCTTAATGAACTCTACATAGGTAAATGCAAAGTGATATAGACCCAGACCCATCAGAGTAAAAATGCTGAGAGTCAAAAACAAAAAGAAAATACTGAAATCAGCAAGAGAAAAACAGCTCATCCATAGAAGGGAACCTCAATTAGATCAACAGATGACTGTCCATAAGAAACAATGAACTCTGGAAAGCAGTAGATGATGTTACATATTCAAAGGACTACAAAAAAAACCCTGTCAACCAAGAATCACATATTCAGCAAAACTACCATTCAAAAATGAAGGATAGGCTGGGCCTAGTGGCTCAGATGTATAATTCCAACATTTTGGGAGGTCTAGGTGGTAGGATTGCTTGAGCTCAGGAGTTAGACACCACCTGGGCAACGTGGCAACACCCTGTCTCTACAAAAAGAAAAAAAATTAGTTAGGTGTGGTGGCACACACCTGTAGTCCCAGCTACTCAGGAGGCTGAGGCAGGAAGATCACTTGAGCCTGGGAGGTAAAGGCCGCAGTGAATCATGTTTCTGCCACTGCATTTCAGCCTGGGCAACAGAGCAAGACCATGTCTCAAGAAAGATAAAGAAGGATAAATAAAAGTATGTAGTGGTGATGGTTGCACAATCCTGTGAACATACTAAAAATCACTGAAGTGTAAACTGAAGAGTAAATTTTATAGTAGATGAATTATATCTCAATAAAGCTGCTTTTAAAAGTGTTTACCTCCCACCAACACTTCTAATCGGCACCACTGCCTGACCTACACAGTGTCTGAGCAAGGTTATTACCTGAGCCGATCTTAGTGCCCAGGCTGCTCTGTGTCTTTGCTGAATTCCGGAGATGCAGTCTCATTACCTGACAGTTCTATCACAGCTGAAATGCTTGGGGTCCATGTGAGCTGCCAGTTACATAGGAGCTTCTTTCAATCTGTTGTACAGTCAGAGTTCTACATCATGAAATCAAACAACAGAAAACTACCGGCTTATTTCTCCACTCTCTGAGCACTAAGGTCTGTGTGCATACGTGCTGTTAATTCCTACCTCTTCTCTGCCAGTGCTGTACTGGGCACTTTCCACACCCACAAAATATCTCATTCAGTCCTGGCAGCCATCCAGAGAGACAGAAGTGGTTACTCCCAATGTTCCACAGGAGCAAACTCCTAACTCATTGTCCCAACTAACTCATTATTGCCTCTGGATTTGCCAGCTTCTTAGCCTCATTTCCTCTACCTGCAAACTCGGTTTAAAAGCCCTTGGCCCACTCTACTCCTTTGGGGAAAAGTCCTGAAGGTTGTTGTCCTTATGGTGGGGGTAGATTCAGGCTTCTGAGGGCTGAAAGTCAGGGCACAGCATCTTATCCAAGTTGGCTGAATAGGAGAGGCAGAGGGCTCAGTCAGGACCAGGGAGAGCAGGTCACAGGCAGAGGGGAAGTTAGGATTCCAGGGACAACAGAAAGGAGCAGGTGTGGGGCTGTGAGCAGGGGCAGTGACCCTGGCAGCCTCAGGCCTCGGAAGCCAGCCCTCACCTGCTGGTTTGTGGGCCAGGCCTCTGCCAGGCTGTGGGAAATACTCTTCCCCCGTTTGCATTTCAGGAAGGCTAAACACACCCTTTGGGAAACACTGGCGACATGAGGGGCTAAGACCTGAAGGTGGGCACTGTGGGCTCTCAAGCCTACCACGCACTTCTGCTTACCTGGTAACACGGCCAGCAGCTTGCCCACCCCAGGCTTCCTTTCCTAACCCTGAGTTGTGAATGGGCAAGGTTTCCAGTTTGAGGAACTCTCTTGGGCCACATCCATTCAGCCTAAGAGGCCCCAGAATCATCGAACCCTCTACTTCATCAGATGCATTTTCCTTATTGCCCAGGTCGTCTGGCTCTTACTGAATTGCTCCCCACATTCCTGACAGCAAAGTCAGTGGATCCAGCCCATGCCTGGAAAACATTTGAAGGCTGTGTGTAGAAGGGCTGGGCTGTGGGGCACCACCATGTGGTCAACTGGAGGCCTTGCAGCCAGCTCACTTTCTAAGCAGGGACCCCTGGCTGGCCTGGACCAACTCCTCTGTCCCATCCATCACTCTTGGATGCCCAGCTTCCTGCGGGCCATATAATCCATCTCCAGAGGCTGTGGCAGCCACAGCACAAACCTAGAATAAGAAGTCAAGTGCAGAGGGCTTCGAAGATACGATGGCCTCCAGGCACTCTTGCCTTCATCCATTCGGCCTTCATCCATTCAGCACATACTGACTAAGTGCTTGTGCCTGCCCGCCTCTGATCTGGGCAGCAGGGAGACAGCATGAACAGGGCAGACATGCTCCCCAGGAATGTGGTCCCTCTCAGGGAAGTGTCTAGCTGCGGGCTGACAGAAACAGTCCCCATCCCACAAGTAAATAATCACTACCAATAGCAACAAGTGCTTGGAAGGAAATAACCAGGGAAAGATGATAGAAACCAATGTGGGAAGGGTAAGGAGACATCTTTGTCTTTGACATCTTTGTTTTTTGTTTGTTTTTTTGAGACAGATCCTCACTCTGTTGCCCAGGCTGGAGTGCGGTGGCACGATTTTGGCTCATTGCAACCTCTACCTCCCAGGTTCAAGCGATTCTCCTGCCTCAGCCACCTGAGTAGCTGGGATTACAGGCGCCCCCACCACACTCAGCTAATATGTGTAGTTTTAGTATAGACGGGGTTTCACCATGTTGGCCAAGCTGGTCTCAAACTCCTGACCTCAGGTGATCCACCTGCCTCGGCCTCCCAAAGGGCTGGGATTGCAGGCATGAGCCACCGCTCCCAGCCTCACTACCCGAGTGATCTCCGGCAAAGTTCAGTACACATTAGAGCTCTTCTGCCAGAACAGTTTCTCTCTGCCCCAGGTCACAGGAGGACAGGATTCTGGGCATGGCAACCTTTCTGGGCCTCAGTTTTCTCACCTGTAAATGCACCTAGTGAGGTTGCAGCAGGCGTTACATGAAATGGTCTGGGGAACGCATTCAGTGGAGCTGCCAGCGCTTGATGAGCGCTCAGCATAAGTGTCCTCTGTGAGCCTTCATCTGGTAGACAAGCCGCAGCCCCAGCCCCAGCCCCTGCTACTCCTCATGCATTTCCAACTCTGGAGCTGGGCTGCAGGAACCCTCTCCCTCAAAAAGCCTGTTGAGCCACACCCATTTGCCCTTACTCCCAGCATTCCTTCTGTCCAAAGTGTTTACTCCCCTAGCTCTCTCCTCAATAGAAACAAACCATCCCCCTCAGGAGCACCAGAGCTCGTTCTTCAAGTAGGAACAAGTTCTGGTTCCTACTCAGTGACAGAACCCAAAGCCGCCTGGTGACATAAATGCATGCACCCATGCCTGTGGGAATTGTCACCACCGGCCCCTCCAAGGGAAAGGTGCTCCTCTCCGCTTTGCCCCCAGCTTCAGGCCTGATGCCTGATTTCAAGGCCAGGAAACAGCCATGGCAGCATCAAAGCCTTGCAGGGAGAGGTGGCCGGGAGCTGTGCTGAGGACTGGTAAGGGGACTCTGACTTCGATGCTGACTGTGGCTTCTCTGCTTGTGTTTTTCAGGTCCTCCAGTAAGTGTCCTGGACTGTGCTGTCTACTTCTGAAGATAAGATGTTTGGCTCTCTCTTCTCTTGCAATTCCATGAAAATAATTTTGGTTAGGGAGGTATGTCCTCAAAAAATCGGTCCTATTAAAAAGCGGCCAGGCACGGTGGCTCATGCCTGTAATCCCAGCACTTTGGGAGGCCGAGGTGGGCAGATCATTTGAGGTCAGGAGTTCGAGACCAGCCTGGCCAACATGGTGAGACCCCGTCTCTACTAAAAATACAAAAATTAGCCAGGCATGATGGCAGGTGCCTGTAATCCCAGCTACTTGGGAAGCTGAGGCATGAAAATTGCTTGAACCCAGGAGGTAGAGGTTACGGTGAGCCGAGATCGTGCCACCGCACTCCAGCCTGGGCAACAGACAGAGCAAGAAGCCATCTCAAAAACAAAAACCAAAAAATCACATGTTTGGGGAAAAAAATCAGTCCTATACGGGAGTCATGTTATTTGTTAATTTGTGGATGAATGCAGACACAAAATTCCACAGGCTTGACCTGTCCCCTGGAACATTCTGGGACCATTTCCCTTGCAAGAGAGCCAGTGGCACAAGCCTGGCTGTTCCTCACCAAATCTTGGGCTCACCTCGGTGCACAGAGGTGTTAGCACCATGCCCATAGTTTCAAAATGCGCTACGGCAGTGATGTTTCTAAATGCTAATGCTTCAGTGTCCCGTGATTTGGCAGAAAGGCCTGTAGAGTCGGGCAGTTGTCCAAGGAATAAGTCAGGCTTGATCGCTAGACCCTGGGGTTTCATTTTTCTTCCTTGACAGAACGTGGGTCAGACAGCTGAGACCTTGTGAGCATAGCTGGCTGGTGAGGCTGTTGCGTTGGGGCAGGAGGAAAATGTCACTGCATTTGTGAGGGGTATGAGGGGGAAGCACTGGGCGGCCCCCTGAACATCTCCTGGCCAGCCAGAGGCAACTTTGAATGTAAGGGATTGCAAGTGGCCCCCAGAAACCCCATTCATTATTCAGGGCGCAAGATGTGCCTGCCTTTGATTTGTCTTGTCAGCTTTTCAAAGCCCGATAAATCCCAATTAATCCATTCAAGAAGCACATTGACAGTCGGCTGGAGCCAAAATCAACCTTTTCAAGGAATTCCTTTCAGATGAGCCATTTTATTTTTTACTTCCACGTACTGTGATTCATTTCCAATCGGTGCCCTTCGGAATCTGGGCTGCTCGGTGCATGCAGCCCCACCATGAGCCAAAAAGCAAGGCAGCAGAATTGTGTCCATTTAGTGGCCTCAAGCAACATTCCGCTGCCTGAGTTCTTCCTGGCTGTCTCAGGGAGGTTAGCGTGCGTGAACTTGCTGAAGTACCTAACGCCGGGGGCTATGGTGTGATTTTTTTTAACTTGGTGGTTAAAATGTTATTAACTAAATGCAGAAATTCTCAAGCTGCAACCTAGAAGGGTCTAACCTGGGAGAGGGATGCCAAAGTGTGGCACAGGCAGGGTGGTCACTGCTCCAGGGACCCAAGGGGGCAGAGAACCTTCCAGCCACAGTGAGCACCCCCCATATTCCCGGCTTCCAAAGCTCTCTTTCTCGGTTCACCCCATCCCAGTGGCAACTGAGAGATACCAAGGCTCTCCTCCAGGCCTCTCTGCGGGCACAATTTAAGGAACATCTTCAGTTCCTGGTTGGGTCATGTGGCTGTGGCTCACCCACCCCAACCCGACATCCCCCACGTGGCATTTACCATATGCCCAGCCAGTGTGGGGAGGACACACATGGGACTATGCACGGGGCCCCATGAAGCTCCGAGGCTCCTTGTCCATCCCTCCAGCCTAGCCCTCCGAGGCAGGAAAGGGGTGCTCTGCCCCCAAGACCCCTGGAGCCCTTGAGTCCTCCCCCTACAGAGCGAGTCACCAACCAGCCGTCTCCGCTGCACACCACGAGACTCGGGGGCAGGTGGGGGCCGGGCCCTGATTGAGTTCTAAGTGTTGCCATATGGTTTCTGCTGAAAGTCTGATTATTAATGACGTATTAATTACCACAGGGGCAATCAGGACGAGATGGCTACCCGGTAATTTGTCTTTTATTTTTTGTTCTCTTCACCCTTTTCTCTTAAGCCAATATTCTTTCCCTGAGTCTTGATTTAACTCTGTCTGCACTCCTGCCTCCTCCTCTGCCCTCAGCAGCCATGGTCTCTCTGTGGAGGGGATTAAGCGTGAGACAAAGGGCTGCACAGATCTCCAGGGCTGCCCAGGAGGCAAAGCAGAGCACCCCAGGCGGGCGTCTGGGCGGCACTGAAGCCACCAGCACTGCTTCTTCAGCAAGTCCAGCCAAGAGCCAGTGGTCCAACCCCACACTGTGGCCTGCTCCACGGGACAGGCTGAGCCTCTTCTCAGTGGGCAGGGGACTCCCTGCCCCAGCCACCGTTCCTCGTCGTCACGTAACGGGAGACTGTCCTTGTGGTGTCATCCCTCGGCAGATACCTTACAATTAACCCAAAAGTTAGCACATACTTGGAATAGTTGTCCCAGCCCAGCCCAGGCCAAGCACGCACCGCGTCAGCAGCAAGACGCAGTGTGGCTGTGCCGCCACCGGGTCCTGCGCAGGGGTTGAGGGCTGTGGCAGCAGCATCTTGAGGTCCTGGCACTTCACAAAGAGCAGGGGAGAGCCCAGCAGAAGAAGGGATTGGCAGGCCCATCAAGGGAGGAGCGGTTTGTTCTGTGCCTCCTGGGCAGGAAGATGCAGAGAGGGAAATGCTGGCTGATGCAGGGGCCAGATCTGTGCAGTCAGGGTGGCTGGCGATGGAGAGGGGTGGCCCCTGGTCCTGTGGGAGATGCTGTCCCAGAAAGTGGAGAAGAAGAGTCCAACCCCAGCACCAGGGAGCCTTGGCGTGGGGTCCACTCCACTTCCTCCTGGCTGGGTGACCCTAGAGAAGGTGCTCACCTTCTCTCAGCTTTAGTTTCCTGCTCTGTGAATGCAGAGATGAAGGCACAAAATTTGTCACAACCCCAACCCTCCAGGACTTGGTGGTACCTCTGGGGAACACTGACGCCATGCCAGAGTGGCCCTGTGCTGGGCCGAGTAGTTTGGGATCTCCCAGGCGGTCAGGGCAGCTCCCCCAGCAGCAGGCAGCCTGGCCTCTCAGACTCTGTGTGAAGTAGAATGAAATGTGAAAACCAGCTGTGACCAGCCCTCATCGCACTGGGTTAGGGCCCTGCCACAGTCCCCAGCTGCTGCTTCTTAGGCAGGGGTCAGGCTCCCAACTCCTGGGCACACCTGGGCCTTTGGGCATCCAGCGTCTTGGGGAAGCACAGGCTACGTTGGAAAGTTCAGCCCCGCCATCTTGGCATTGTTCACTATACCAGCTCAGGAGGACCAGAGACTCACAAACCCCTCCTGGCGTGACCCAGTTTCCCTTCACCCCAGGCTACTCTGTATTCACAGGTCTGGAGGGGAGAGGGTGGGGAGTGGGTGAGCAATTTCCTCCCACTCTTTTTCCCATTGTTTCCTCTGAGCAAAGAGTGACCCAGTGGTGGTCCCCCACCAGCCTCCAGCCTTGGAGAGGATGCTGCCTGCTCACCCTGGTGAGGGGCCAGGGGTTTTGTTCTCAGCCACTCCAGAGCAGCTGCCAGGGTCTGTCTGCCACAGAGGCCTCTTCTCCCTCACCCCTTCCTCCCAGGAGCCTCCCCAGGGGTGGGGTGGGCAGCCGGCCCTGTGGCTGACAGGTGGGAGGCTGGGTGTGGATTAAGTAGCTGGGCATGGTTCTCTATCTCTGTAGCTTACCTGCTGTGAAGCCTTGGGAAAGGAAAGCCCCTTGGTTTAGAGCACCCGGAACATGACTCAGGGCAAACCCGGGGCTGCTGTCACTGGAGCCATGACAGGACTGTCGGGAATTCAAGATGAAGTTGAGTGTGGGGGGGACGTTGGGCTCCCTCACACCTGGGCTTGGCCTGGAGAAGGGGCGCTGTGACTTTCAGGGCTGGGAATGGAGAGATGGAAGTGCATGGAGCCCCCGCGGGTGGCCCTCTAGACTTGACACTGGGAGCTGTCTTCGAAGGAGGAGAGCTGGGGTCCAGCAAGCCCCTACTTCCTGTGTACAGGCAGCTCTGGCAGCCTGTGCCCCTGGTTTCACTAGCAGCTCGCCAATCACTGGGAAGCCTGAGCAGGCTGGGCCCAGTGAGGGGTCAGGGGACCCTGTCAACGTCTCCAGGAAGCTGGCATCACAGCCCACAATGGCCTTCTTCCTGAGGTCACCCGGCCCCATCTTACACGAAGACCCCCATTTCTACACTGAGGTAGGTGTCTTTCCTGGGTGGGCTGGATTTAGGGCATTCACGTTGCCAGCCCCAGGAGCAAGCCTAGCTATGCACCTTCAAGCCCCTCATTCTCGAACCACCACCAGGGCCATTCCTTCCGTGAGACCCACAGGGTGGGGCAAACACCCTGCTCAGCTTCCCCTGCAGGAGGAAAGCAGCCCCCTGCAAGGAGCGGGAGGAACTTCTGCAGTCTCCTGGGTCCAGGTCTGAGCAGAAATCCCTATCTCTTGACCTGTGGAGGACAGAAGGGCGCTGCCCGGCTCTCAGCTTGGTATATATTTGCAGACAGCTCCATGTGATCACCCCAGAGGCTAGGGTGACTGCCTCGTGCAAAGGGCCTGGGCCACCTCAGAGGCCTCTCATGTGCAGAGGATTGCCATGGGCTTTGAGTCAGTCACCTGTGTGGACTTGGGCAGGCTACTTGACCTCTTGGGCCTGGGGGAGATCACACCTGCAGAGCTGAGGTTAAATGAGTGTCAGACACAGTCTATGTCCATTCCCGTGTGTGGCAGCCCTTCCGTAAATATCCCTGTCTTTCCTCATTGTCTGAAACTCTCAAGAGAAGTAAAGATGGGTTTAAGAAATCATTCTAATCTACTCAGCATAAATATGCAATATTTGGAAAGAAAAACAACTTTGAGAATGGTCAATTTTAGAAAAAGGAGGTTTTTTTTTTGTAGCTTAGTAAACTTCAGGACCAGCCTCAGGGAGGACTTTTGTCTCTCTCTCTCGCTCGCTCTCTGTGTCAGAAGCTTATTACTTCCTAAGAGCAAGAATACAGTCTGGCAGGGGGCGGTGGTGGAGTCCGTCGGTTGCTTTTCTGGGTTAACTCAGGCTGGCTCCCTCAGCAGAAACCAGGTCCGTATATGGACCCGATGGGAGTGGCTGGAGGACATGTGGCATAGGAGCCACCCACATCTGTGCGGCGGGTTGTGAACTCAAGAAAGTCAGAGCCGACAGGGGCGCTGCTCGCCCTGTCCGTGCCCTCCATGCACAGAGGCTGGGCTGTCCTCTCTGCTCCCAAGGATTCATTAACAGCCTCTTCTGATTACAACAAAAGGCATGTTTACTGTAAAACGTGGACAATAGAGAAACACAAAGAAGGAAAAAGCATTTATCTCTAATTCTGCTCCTCACAGATAAGTCCTCTCAAGATGTTGGTGGTGGGTCTAGCATTTCTTACCTGCAAGTTTGCTTTCATATGTATTGCTTTTAAAATACAATTACAAGTGCCTTCTTAGCACAGTAGGCAGCACGTCAGTCTCATAATCTAAAGTACAATTACATTCGACATAACTTTTGTACATTTTTTTCACTAAATGTATTGTAAGACGTTTCCACATCATTAAAAATCCTTAGAGAATGTAATGACTACATCATATTTGATCCTATATATCATTTATTTTACTAGTCTCAAAGTTAAATTATTTATATTGATAATTTTTCACCCTTACAGTCAACATCCTGGGAATAAATATAGGCTTATTTCCATGATTATCTCCTTAGAATAAATAACTAAAAGTGGAGTTGCTGCATCAAAGGGTTTGCACATGTTTAAGGCTTTTGATGTGTATTACCAAATTGCCCTCCAGGAGACTATACTAATTTACATTCCCACCAACAGTGAATAAATGCTGCATATTTCCCCAAATGCTGGCCAACTGTGGGTATTACACTTGTAAAACTATGCCAATGTAAGTTTTAAAATATATGCATATATGTATGAATATTGTTTTAATTTAGGGCATATTTCAATTAGTAGTCAGAGAATATAAACTAGTTTTGATAAGGTTTGTGTAATTCTGTCACCTGGTGGTAAAGATTGGAATTGCAGGCATAGTTTAAAGAGGAAATGACCCGTGTTTAAGAGCTTTTGGATCCCCATGGGTCCAGGGAATCAGCAGCATAGGGATAATTCTTAACTCAGAACATTTTGAATCAAAGGTTGAACCTGCAGAGGACCCTGAGTGCAGCACTCTTGCACTTTGGGGTAGTAATCAGTATTTATGTTGATGAAGTGATTTTGCCATCTCATAAACAGGAGGCTTGGCTCTGTTCAACAAATCTGGTGGGTGTCATACCCTGTGCTGAGCACTGGGGTGGCACAAAGATGGATCAGGCCCAGTCACAGTCTTTGGAGAACAATGTAGGAAATGAAATTTGCCATGGGATAGAGAGGAATGGATAATTAGAAGCTCAATGTGATCTTCCTGGAGGTATCTTGTTTATCACAAGCCTTTTTCTTCTCTAAACTGTGGCTTCTGACTAAGATGAAACCACCTGTCAGTCACACAGGGATTAATCTTGCCTAAACTTTAACTTTTACACAGAAAACGTTAGACTTTCTCCATCATCTCCTGATGTCACAATGTTGGCTTTTCCTCTTCTTTGGTAGTTTGATGGTCCTAACTCTTAACACGAAGCTTTAGTGACTTTCTGGTTTGTTTTACACGTTCAGAAGGCTGTTTATTTCTTAGGTATGGTGTGATGTGCTTAAGAATGTGATGAGACTGTTGGTGGGGTGAAGGGACAGGTATAATTTGGATTAAATAATCAGAAGACTCTTGAGGAAAATGACATTTGAACTGAGATTTAAATGTTGAAAAAGCTGCAGAGATTTTGGGGAGATCCCGCTAGAGGAAAAAGCAAGTTCATAGGGCACGAAGTTGAAGTAAGCTTTGTGTGTTCAGTACACTCACAGTGTGGCAGGAGCAGGAGTGGGTGAGCAGCTGACAGGGAAACGATAGAAGGGGAAGCCAAAGAGGTCTCCCAGAGCTGCACCAAGTAGAACCATGACAGAGATGAGGGCTGGGGGATAGAACTTGACTCTGTGTTTATAGAACTTGACTCTGTGTTTATATCACATCCCCAGAGATAGACTGCCAAAGGGTCTGAGATCCCCACCCCCGATGCTTCCTTTGGGAACAGAGAAGAAAAGACTGATCCTTCATCTCCCAAAGCCCTTCCAGTGTGCCAGGGAAGCAGGTGGAAGTATTTAGTGCTTGCTGGGTGCACACTTATGCATGCCATCTCACCATGGGAGGCTGGCGGTTTCAGCCCTACCTGACAGATAAGAAATCTGAGCTCAGAGGGTGACAGGACCTAGCTGAGACACACAGCCTGCTTGTGTGCCAAAGCCTGGATTAGCACCCAGGCTGTGTGACCCCACTCCCTCACACGGACCAGCCAGCCTCTCAAGCCGTCTATAGTAGCAGGGCTGGGGCCAGGACGATCTGCGTGTCAGCTAGAGAGTGCTTCTTGGACCACCCCGAGAAACAGGTACTTGGAGTGGAGGTTTGGTTTCTCCTGCTCACCCCGGTCTATATCCAGCCCTGCCACTCCCTTCCCAAATACTGTATTCCACCTCTGGTATCAAAGTGTTAGGATGCTTTCCGAAAAAGAAAAACAAAAGCGAAGTCTGACTGAAACTTACAAGTCCATTTCTTCATTTAACCTCCTCCTCTATTCCTCATTTGTACCTCCCTGTCATAGCCCTTATTAGACGTTAGGAAGAATTTCTCATTCTTCTCCTAGTGATGAGATGCCCAGTTCTGTTTCACTGTCCAGGCGCCCCTGCAGAGGAGCAGCTGGACAGAGCAGGGAGTGCAGCCACACTTATGGAATCTGAGGCTTGGCCTGGATGAAAACATCAGGAATCAGATCAGTGCCATGCTTCCCAGTTTCAAATCACATTCCATCCCTAAACATTAGGACTCGTGCCCATTCTGCAGATTGAGAAACGGAAGGGTAGAGTGAGCATGCAGCATCTCCAGACCTCACAGTGACAAGCACGTGGGGCTGGCTTCCACCCCTGAAGACCCCCTAGGGCCCTGCCATTCCCACCATCTGCCATTCTACCTCGCTGACCTCTGGGATCCCCTGGATTGTCCCCACCTCCAGAGGCCTGTGTTAATCCGGGCAAATCACTCAGCCTCGGCACGTCTCATTTCCCCATGCACAGAATGGAGCGTGAGGTCTCCGTCTCTCACGTGTGTGATTTGAGGGGGAGGAGATAAGGTCCATAAGGACCTTGGAACCACACATCCCACTCAGCAAGTGCTCAGAAGTCCCTGCCAATTTGGCCTCTGAGCTGCTTAAGCTGCTTTCTGGGCCTGTTGGGATTCTGAGCGCAAAGGGAGGCCTGTCACTCACTCATCCTGCCCACTGTCCCCCAGTTGAGCACGAAATTCTCCCTTAGAGATGTTTACAGTACAGTGGGTAGAGCTGTAATACATACAGATGGGGCTTGCAGTCCCACAGAGGAAGGAGAGGCTAGTTCCACCTGGGACCTCGGGAGACCACACAGAAGAAGGACATTTGAGGTGGCCTGAGAGACAAGTAGGGGTTTGGCAGGAGGGCAGGGTGGAGAGCATTCCACGTAGCACCATCACAGCACGGTGAGCCCTGCATGGAGGCATGAGGGGCAGGAGGAGAGATGTGGTCCCATGTGCCAGGTGCGGGGCAGGGAGACCAGGGAAGGTGATGCTGAGTGGCCCAGAGAGTGGAGAGCACCCCCTCACCCACCCAGCAGAAGAGCTTGGAGCACACAGAAGCCCCTTAATGACTTGGACAGATTTGTGTATGGAAAAGGCCTCGGTAAGCCAGCCATGGTGGCTCATGCCTGTGATCCCAGTATTTTGGGAGGCTAAGGTGGACAGATCGCTTGAGGCTAGGAGTTCGAGACCAGCCGACCAGCAAGGTGATACCCCATCTCTACTAAAAATATAAAAATTAGCCAAGCATGATGGTGGATGCCTGTAATCACAGCTACTTGGGTGGCTGAACACGAGAATCGCTTAAACCCAAGAGGTGAAGGTTACAGTGAGCGAGATCGCACCACTGCACTCCAGCCTGGGCAACAGAGCGAGACTGTCTCAAAAACAAAGCAAAACAACAACAACAAAGAAAAAAGGAAAGCTTTCGGCTGGGCAGTGGCTCGCGCCTGGAATTCCAGCACCGTGGGAGGCCAAGGCAGGAGGATCACTTGAGCCCAGAATTTCTAGACCAGCCTGGGCAATATGACAAAACTCCATCTCTCTCTCTCTCTTTGTTTTTGATTTGGGTTTTTTTTTTTTTTTTTTCAAGATGGGGTCTTGATTTGTCACCCAGGCGGGAGTGCAGTGACATGATCTCAGCTTCTCGGCTCATTGCAACTTTACCTCCCAGGTTCAAGTGATTCTCATGCCTCAGCCTCCCAAGTAGCTGGGATTACAAGCGCCCACCACCACACCTGGCTAACTTTTTGTATTTTTAGTAGAGACGAGGTTTTTTCATGTTGCCCAGGCTGGTCTCAACTCCTGAGCTCAGGCAATCCGCCCCCCTCAGCCTCCCAAAGTGCTAGGATTAGAGGCATGAGCGCCATTCCTGGCCAAAACTCCATCTCTTTTAAAAAGTAAAATTTTAAATCAATCAATTAATTCTTAAAAAGTAGAAAAGGCCTCCCTGGCTACAGGGCAGTGACTAGAGGAAGGGGTTCGGGTAGGGGGGCAGTTGTACTAATTTGCTGGTGAAGCCTGAATGACCGAGAAACGAGGGCTGGCAGGCGCTGCAGGTCAACTCTGAGCAGAACCAGAACTGCACACACCACACCTCCTGGGCCCCAGAGCGCCGTGTCCAAGCCCTTCCGGAGTCAAGGGAGCAGGGGCTGCACTTCATCTCCAGCCTCAGTGCCCGAGAGCAGTAACAGTGGAGCCCCCAGGGGACTGCGAGAGCTCTGGGCTGAAATGTGGTCTGTGAGATGGGGCCTTGGCCTGGGACCAATTTTGAAATGAAGAACGCAGATAGACTGTTTGGAATTAATCAAGTGAACAAAAAAGGCCCACGGAGCACCGCACGTTCACATGCTCTCTTGCACTCTCATAGTTCAAAAACAGCTTTGATTGTAAAAATGTAATTCGTTAAATGATTCATCTGTAATATCCCAAATTCATCTGTTTTTAGATTTCAGCATCCTCCATCTCATTTTCATCTGACCCCTACAGTGCCATCCCCCCCAAGCCCCAGATTCTAGTGGAGCTGGGAAAGGATGAAAGCAGACCCCGGAGTCCCCATAACAGCCCCCAGACTGGAACCTCAGGGAGATGCAACCAGGGCCACCATGCTGGCTGTTCTTCCTGGGGCCCTGAGCCAGCACAGGGCAGGTGTCTTGAGTCCAGCCCCTTGTCTTGGTCCAGCACTGTCCCCAGTGTCCCTAGGAGTGTCCCATGTGGGGCAGCCCAGCAACCGGAGGCAGCCACTCCAGGTCAGCGGGGCCGGAGCTACTGCTCCGCCCTTGGCTCCCAGATGCCTCCTGTGTCTGCTGCAGATTTTTGCATCCTCCTGGCAGCGGCCCAGGGTGCCTCCTGTCCACACCTAGCTCTGGGAGGTGACTTAGCAGGGACAGCAGTGCAGGGGGGCCCAGCAGACTCGGTTAGTCCTGCACTTTGCCAGTTTGTCTGTGATATGTTTGCAGCGTGGTCACTGGCTGGAACCCCTCCCGCTTCCCCAGAGCACCCTCACAGCACCCTCACCCCATGGCTTGGAAGAACATATTCACAGACAGACCTGCACAAGGTCACTGACCCAAGCCCAGGTCTTCAAAGCAAAGAGACTAAAGAGAAAGCAGTGATTTGGGTATGAAGCTGCCCCGCCCAGAACTCAGGGCTGGCACCATGTCCAGTCCATGCCGTGGAGACAGAATGGCACATCCCTAACCCCTCCAAGCCTTACCCACTTCAACAGTTGGGGGAGCCAAGTAGATGACCTCAGGAGGGGCTCAGAGTTGGGCACACAGACTGGGTTCAGGGACCATTCCCGCTACCGTGACCATTGCCGACGCCAGCAGGGGGAGCCTGTGAGGCTGAAGGTGCCCCTTTTGGGCCTGAGTCCTCAATGGCCAGCGTCCTGGCTGACCTCCCAGGCTATGGCCCTAGGGCAGGAGTCTGCCAGGGCTGGCGGCCCCTTCGGCAGGTCAAGAGTGCCCTCTAGTGTTCCCTGGCCAGGCACCCAAGCCAGTGGGATAGATGTTCATTCAGAAAATCGTTCCTTCATGGTTGATCCATTCAGCAGGTATTTACTGTGTTCTCATTATGCACAAGGCACTTGGGCATTTGGGATACCATAGCAGGAAACACATCCAGGGAGTCCCTCCCCACTTGGAGCCTGTGGTTGAGTGGGAGAGAGAACAAAATACTCCCACAAATTCCAGCTTCACTGTGCGTCGTAGCCAGGGCTAGGAAGCAGAGCTCCTGTAACCCAGACCTGGCCTGGTGGGGCTCAGCGGCACCACCTTAAGAAAGGGAGGTGTGAGTCGAAGTCAGAAGACGAAGAAGATGCTGATGGTGGAAAGTTTCAGGGAAACATCCAGACTGAGGGTGCACCCAAGATGGGCCGGGCTGTAAGGGCATAAGGAGAGGCGAGAAGCCCGTGGCCCTGAAGCATCCAGCCTTGAGGAATGGCCATCTTTGTCCACTCTGGGGTTCCACAACAGGTGGCTGGACAAAGGGGCCTACAGCCCCACCCAGCCAAACTGAGAGGCCTCCACAGGCTGGAGCCTGAGGCCTCATCTTCTCGGCCACATGGAGGTTCTGGGCACAATTGAGCCAGGCGCAGCAAGGTGGAGGGTCTAGCCCAAGAAGGGCCTCCGGGCTTAAACCAAATCTTTGCAAACCCATCAGTCTGCCCAGGGAGCAGTGAGTTCCACATCACTGGGGGTGTGCAAGCCAAGGCTGAACATCCATTGGTCAGGAAGGGCATCTGGTGGTCACTGGAGCCTTGGGGCTGGTCACTGGGAGGAAAGGTGGCAGGAAGACAGAGCAGTGAGTCTGCATGTGAAAAACTGGAGGAGAAGGAGCAGAGTCTGGAAGGAGGTGCTCAGGAGGAAGAGGCTGTCTTTGAATGCCAGGCCAGGGGTACAGCTTTGCCCTGAGGGCAGTAGATGAGGGTGTGCCAGGTGCTACAGCAGCCAGAGGAGGGCAGTCAGCAGGAAGGGCACGGGCTCCAGCAAAGCTTCAGGCTGGCATCCTGGCCTCTCCGAGCTCCAGTTCCTCATCTGTGAAATTGGGATGATGAGGCTCCCGCCTGGTCAGGGTCAGTGACATCTAGATAGGGAGGGAAGAGCCCATGTCGCTTCAGCTCCACTCCATCTCCTGGCTTCATTTGCCCCAGGGCCGGCCCAGTGCATAGCAGCTACTCTCATCAGCCTGCCCTCCTCTGTTGCCCGCTGTGTGCCCAGATCCAGGGAGCCTTTCCGTCCGCAACATACTCAGTTTCCAGAGGAGGAAACGGGCTCCAGGGAAATTCAGCAGCTCACTCCAAGGTCTACGGGGCAGCCCATCATCCTCAGGATGTGCTCTGCTCCTTCACTGTGCAGGAAGGACGGGTATGTGGGGCAGGAGGCAGGGAGGCTGGCCAGGAGGGTGGGAGGACTGGGAGAGATGGACCTGAGCTAGAACTGCAGGCTCACCGGCTCACCGATGCCTGCAGGGGCCAGCCGGTAAGAAAATAGATGAGGCTGGTTGGGTGCAGGAGAGCAGAGAAAACAGCAGGGCCTAGGGTGAATGAGGGGTACCTGCCCCATCGGGGTACAGTTCTGCCCATGCAGAGTCACCACGACCGCATCTTCCAATATTTCCAGAGAAGCTAAAAATCCAAATTCTACACAAAATGTTTGCATTTTTAAGGGTTTCAACCAATTCTTTACCAGTGGGTGACAATTGTCTGTGGAAACCAAAGAGGGCCCACCCGCAGCCTAGGGGCAGCTATTAGGGAGGCTGTGAAACCAACCATGAGGGCGGCCCCAGCAGGCCAAGGTGGGGCAGGAGGGCAGAGTTCAGCCTGGGTGTGGTCCAGGGGCCGAAGGGTGAGGCAGAGTGACTGCAGCCTCAGTGTGTGCTTCAAGCTGTCTCCACGCTGTGGCGGTTACCCTTCTGTGACAGTCGCCCTTCCGGTCAGCTGCTGCTCCCTACTCCAGATTTCCACCTCATCCACGGCTGCCACCAAAATGAGCTGACCGTGTGTTCCTCCAGACTTCCTTCCACCAGACCAGCCCACTGTGCCTGAGCTGGTGACCCCAGCGGCTCAGGCAGACACATCCTGACCTGCTTGTCCCGTCGTTCATGCTCCTTCACCCTGTGAAAGTCAGGCTCTTTCCTCTCCATCACCCTAATGAGGAACAATATTTTCTGACCTGTTAGGGTAATCGTGTCTCTCCCCACCAGTCACGGGCAAATATGTCATTTCAGCAGGTATTTTGGGATCGGTTCAAAGGCACAGTGCTGTAAACACCACCTCTGCTAGCCATGATGTGTGACATGGACATACATGTAATTACTTCCAGCACACTTGGGCATCACTGAGCAGGCCTTCTCCCCAAAATAGAAGCCAGCTGGTTTCACAGCCTTACAGCAGCATAGAGCGGAAAGGGCCCTAGGAGATTTTCTAGGCCAAGGGTTACAAACTCAGGTGCCCTGTAGAGCTGGCGAGTCACCTCGCTGTGGGCAGCGGGCCAGGTGTGAGACCACAGGGAAGGGTGGCGCCTGTGGGCCAGGGTCTGTAAGATCTCCCAGCTTTTCAAGAAAAGCCCAAACTCTGGATGTTTATGTAAAAAGTTGCACTTTTTAAATGTTGTGACTAGTTCAGTTGGTTTTGGGTTCTTCATTTTTGTTTGTTTATTTGAGACAGGGTCTTGGTCTGTCACCCAGGCTGGAGTGTAGTGGTGCCATCATAGCTCACTGCAGCCTCAACCTCCGGGATTTAGGCAATCCTCCCACCTCAGCCTCCTAAGTAGCTGGGACTACAGGCATGGGCCACCACACCCAACTCTTTTTTTTTTTTTTTTTTTTTTTTTAAAGAGATGGAATCTCACTATGTTGCCCAGATTGGTCTTAAAATCCAGAGCCCAAGCGATCCTCCTACCTTGGCCTTCCAAAGTGCTAGAATTTACATGAGCAAATCATGCCTCGCCTGGGTTCTTTTTTTTTTCTTTTTTTTTGAGACAGAGTCTCACTCCGTCACCAGGTGCCAGGCTGGAGTGCAGTGGCGCAACCTCGGCTCACTGCAACCTCTGCCTCCCAGCTTCAAGCAATTCTCCTGCCTCAGCCTCCCGAGTAGCTGGGACTACAGCGCGCACCACCACGCCCAGCTAATTTTTTTGTATTTTTAGTAGAGACGGGGTTTCACCACGTTGGCCAGGATGGTCTCCATCTCTTGACCTTGTGATCCGCCCGCCTCGGCCTCCCTAAGTGCTGGGATTACAGACGTGAGCCACTGCGCCCGGCCCCGCCTGGGTTCTTTTAACTGCACAGGTCAAATAAAACCTGGCTCCAGGAAAGACGTTGAGCAATTTCAGCCCTTCACATTACAGACAAGCAACACAGAGGGAGGAAGCCCAAGCAAGGCCGAGGAGCACATGAGGGGCGAGCCCCTAGCCTTGGTGCAAGCTCTTGGGACCCCACCCCAGCTCCAGCTCCTGTGGTTTGCTGAGTTGAGGCGCAAAGGTCACTACAGAGCCCACTCTACAAGATGTCCTTGATCCCAGGAAGAAGTGCTCCAGGAGGAATATTGTGCCACCCTCAGGGCACCAGCAGCAGCTGGACTGAACCTAAGTTTGAGGGTCGTTTCTTTCTTTCCCTAGCACAAAGAATTTGAAGTTGGGAAATTGCTAAGCCCCAGTCTTGCTGGAGCTCACGTGTGTACAAAGAGCCTAGGCTGAGAAATCAGAACCATATGGTGCTGACCTGCCCTGAGAGGGGCTGCCCACCCACCCCTCATCCACCAGCCAGCCCTAATGAGGGCTGAGAGGGGGCTCAGGGAACCTTCACGCAGAAATGTGCACTTCCCAGACTGGGACCTCAGGCCCCACCACTTGTAATTTGATGAATTGTCAACATCTGGGGCATAATTACTAGGCCCTGGCCTGGTAATCCTGGTAAGCCCTTCTTCCAGGGGCCTTGTCCTAGTGCATTTTGAGGGCTCCATTCCCTGACAGGAGCCGTCAGCATTAATTACAACCAGAAAGCAAGACAGGCACCCAGCTCTGGCTGATTTGAGCATTTACTCCTGTCTGCATCTAAACGTGGCCAGTTTATTCATTTGGTTCAGTTCAGCAGATGCTGGAGACTACCTCGGGGAGGGCTGGGCCACAGTCAGGTGGAGGGCAGTGCCAGCCCTGGACCTTTCCCTGACGTGGAGTGACAGGGTCAGCACAGGCTTTCTGGCCGATGAGCATCAAGACACTCCGGGGATGGAGCCACCACGCTCCACATCCCAAATGCACTTCACTAGGAAACCTCCCCTCTTAGCCACATGGTTATAGGACCACAAGGTTCAACTGCCTGCATAGTACCAGGCCAATTACACTGAGACAGCAGGGTTTGCTTCAGAGAAAGAGTATAATGATTGCAGGCCATCCAGCAATGAGATGGAGGAGACCCGCAAATCCATCTCCCTGAGAAGTTCTGGGCCGGGGTGTTTAAGGGGATCATGGAGGGTGAGGGGCTGGAAAATCGGGGTCATTGATTGGTCAGGGCAAGGGAGATGAAATCAGCATGATGTGGAGACTGCATTCTTCAGTGGATCAGCTCCCATGGGATCCTTCAGACCAGCTGACTTTGTAGTTTCACTAGTGTACAGGATTTGAAAGAATATCTCAAAGGGAAAACTTAATTTTTTACATTCAAATTGCTATCTACAGAGCAATTAAGGGGAACAATGACCCTGTAAGAGAATCTGCACAATTCTGAGGCAGCAGGAAAACAGTTCTGAGGAAGGGGTCAGGGAGCACGATGACCTCAGGATGATGCTGAGCGTCCTGCAAGCTCGGTGTATTTTTGTTCCTCCCCCCTCCCTTCTTCTCTAATTAATTTTATAAAGTTTATAGGCATAGTTTCAACACTTGTTAATATGTCTCGAAAGATGGCTCTGTGAACCCGGCTTAGGAAATACTCAACAGGCCGAGGGAGGGAGAGAGCAAAGCCCCAGCTTCACAGGTGCCACCAGCGGCACTGTCCAGGGTTCTACTGCTGGCCCCTTGGAAGGCCACACAGAGGTCACTCCCAGCACTGCCCCCCCAGCGCCGGGGCAGATCCTAATCCAGTGTCTGCTTGCCCATGGGGTCTCGCATCTTGCATTGGTCTGGGAAACAAAGGACACTGACCTGGGACCCAACTTGAACTTGTCGTTTGAGAGGAGAATGGCATGACTTGCATTTCACAAATGAGGAAACAGGTCAGGGACAGCTGGCCGCCTCTCCTGCTACTCATGTGCAGCCCAGAGCTTTGTTTGTTTCTCACACATCCGGAAACACCCTGGAGCCCAGCTGATCTCCATGGGGAAAGAGTGATTTAAAGCAGAACCGAGGCTTGTAAACAGCTGTGGGGTTTCTCAGAGGGCAGAGGCGTTGAAAGCCTCTGGTGGATTCAAGGGCTTTGATCAGACAGGGGGAGGGAGCTGGACAGTCATGAGCATCCCCAGGCACATTGCTGTGGCATCCGTAGATGAGGAAGCTGAGGCTCAGAGGAGGGATTTGAACCCGGGCCCTGCAAGGCCAAGCCCTGGCCTTTACTCTGTGAGTTGCTGGTAAACCTCCCTGAGCTACCTTCCTTCCCACTCCGTCTGTGGGAAATGCAGGGAGATGAGCAGGGCAGCTGATGGCCGGTGCCCTGTTGTCTGGGGTAGGGAAGGGCTGCCTGGATAGGAGAGACCACCCACCACCACCACCCAGGGGCATCTCCCCCCTCCAGTCTGGGGCTCTGCCCTTCCAGACTGCCCAGCTGCTCAGAACAGCTCTCGTTCTGCTCAGAAGGACTTGACTTGGGCTTGAACACTCAGACACTTGCCGTGCCCTGCCTTTGTCCAGCCTGCACGCCCCCACCCCATGTTTTCCTTGGCTCCATTCAGACCAGCCCCAGGCCCTACCCTGAGGTGTTTGTCCTCCTCTCAAGAACACCCAGAGCCAGGCTCAGCCCCCGCTCCACGGTAGAAACACCGTTTGTAGGCGGTCTGCACAGCCTCACACCTTAGTTGCTTTGCTAAGACCCAGCCAGGCACTGAGTCCATCGAGGCTGAGTCCCCTGAGCCCACTGCAGGGGTGGAGGGAGCACTGTCCTTTTAAAGACCCTCAAAGTAGAATGACGGCTTAGACAGCCTGCAGGAGAGAAACCTGTTCTGCAGAGTGTATCCCAGTGCTTCTCAAACTTACTCAACCATGGAATCCCTGTCTCCAGGCAAGCCTGTTGGCACCCTGCAGGGCAGTGTGCTGTGGGGCACCAGTTTGGGAAAGGCATTCTGTAGGGTAATTGTGGGCAGGGTCCATCTTCTGGAGATTCACAGCCAGGGTCCCCCAGACCAGAGGGCAGGCTCCACTTCCCCAGGACAGGAAGGGAGGTCTGAATCACATCCCCAAGCCAGGCAGGTACATCTGACTCCAAAGCCAGCTGCTCCTTCCCTGCCCACCTCGGAGTCCCCTCCTCAGTGACCACACCCACCCAGCAACCTCTCCAAGGTCTGCCACTGCCCCATACAGAGAGCTCAGGGGCCTGGGGACAGTTTTCTTGCCCAGGTGTCATCCTGGCTGTGGGTTGCCTCTGTCCCAGGGGCTGGCCCAACCCCGTCTGCTCCATCGGTTTTCACACAGGGAGCTTTGGTGCCGGCACAGACATCTGCTCGACCTCAGCTCCAGGCTTGGCTTCTGGGAATTGGAATTGACTTCCCTTCAGCCCAAGGTGGGGGGCTCCCAAGAGCACTGCGCACCCCACACCCTCTGCCTCTATTGGGAAGCTACAAACTGTATTCACTTGTAAAAACTCCCAGGGCTCTGTGATCACCCATACAGGCAGGGCCTTTGGTGGGAAAATTGGTTTTCTGTCACAGATGGGGCTTCTCACACATCAGAAAAAAGCCTCGGGGACCAAGGCAGCACCATCAGTGACCCCTCAGGAACAGTCTTAGGTTGGAGAGGGCAGCGTCCAGCTCAGGAGGCCTGTGGCCACTATAAGGTCCGGTCGGGCGAACTTTTCCAGAAACAGCTGGCAGAACTGAGACTCTGTCTCTGAGGTTGAGGCCAAGGGGGACAGCCTGGGCTCCCTTCCACAGGCGCTTCTAGAAAGGCAGAGCCCTGTGGTTCCATGTGCTTCACATCCAGGGGCCTTGGGAGCGGGGGAGGGTTTAACAGAGGCATGCAAGGCCTAGAGCAGGAGAGTGGCCAGGAGGCCAGACAGCGCCTTGGCAGGGGCCTGCAGTGCAGGCAGGATGGAGATGTGGGTCCCAGACCCACTCCAGCTGCATGGCCCTAGGCAAGGTCTTCCCCCTCACTGGGCCTCAGTTTCCTTCTCCATAAGATGGGGATGATGACACCTACCATACAGGGTTGCTGTGTGATTAAGACTGAGTGGGGGCCAGGAGGAGCTCCCTGAAGAGACCAGGAGGACCAGCCCCCATGCATGTGGGGTCAGGCCCGGGGAGGAGTCCAGGGTGGGGATGCCCAGGGGGGACATGGCCCTGAGGACACCCGCAGGGCCTGGGTCAGGGGCTAGCTGGACAAGGGACAGGGCCCAATTTAGTGGACTACCGAGGGCAGAAGGCCTGGGGTATGGATCTCGGGATCCGGATAGCCGGGAGCTGGCAAGAGGACACTGTCCAGCTAGGGCAGCTCCTGGGAGGCTCATGGCAAGGACTAGAACTGCGCCTGTGATGGGGGCTGAGGCCCTGACCTGGGTCCCCCAGGGCCTGAACCCTCAAGACTTTGGAATAGCCCCACTCTCTCTCTCCTGGGACCCCAGCTGTCCCCAGGCCATCACTCTGATGGCCAAACCCTCAGCGACCGTGAGACTGGTGGCCAGAAGCACTTGGACACCAATTTTTAGAAGTGCCCTGTTTTCTTTCTGCCAGCGAGGCCCTGGCTGTGAGCCCCACGTGGAGTGGCCACTTTCACACCATCTGGGAATCGGCAGATGGGCCGTCTTCACACGAGGCAGTCTGGAGGCTGAGCCAAGGAAGCCAGCAGCTTACCTCCTACCTGGCAGGTGGGAGCCAGCTCCCAGCTGTGTTCAGAGCCGGGGGCCAGAAAAGGCTTCCCAGAGCAGGAGGCTGTCCCGGGGGCTGGGCTGCCTCCCCACCAGATGGAGATGCAGGGAAAGCACTCCAGGAAGAGGGAACAGAGAGCGGAGGGATGAAGATGGAAAGGAAGCCAGAAAGCTCGGGGACGGACAAGGGCGCAGAGTGACCAAATGGCAGAAGCTGGCCCTAGCCACGGAGGACCCTGATGCTGGGCCTGGGAGTCCATCCTCAGCCAGTGGAAGCCTGGAGAGGCCAGGACAGCCCTGAGCGAAGGCTCCGTGAAAGCCACAGGTTGGGGGCTGAAGAGAGGCGCTGAGACCTGCGCAGCCTGCTCCTCCGCCACCCACAGGGTCCTCCCTCCCGCCTTGGCCAGGCTGCTCTCTTGCCTACAGGGCCCTCCCCCTCCCCCACATGCACACGCTTGTTAGGTCCTAATCCCCAGCGTTACTGTCCCCACAGTGCACCCTCCTGGCTGGAAGCTGGCAGAGCCTCCAGCTCTCCGCCTCCCCTTTCTACTGTGCAGTGCGTGCATTTACAGCATTATCGTTCTCGCTCGACTTCCTTGGTTTGATTTTGCACACGTTTCCTGGGCACAGGCTGCCTATCAGAGGCACAAAGATTAGACCCTTTTCCTGACTCTACAAGGGAAGAGTTGTGTAGACCCCACATTAACAACAGGTCATGTCACATGCGACAGTTAGAATACATGTGGTGGGAACAGGGACAGATGGCCTGACTCTGGGAAGGAGAGAACCCTAGAAGGCTTCCTGGAAGAGGAGGTAACTGAGCTAAAGATGGACAAAGAAGGGAAGGACGTGCCAGCAGGCGGGCAGTGTGTGCAAAGGTTCAGAAGTGTGGAGCTTTGTGTGTCACTGCTGGGGCCAAGAGCGAAATGTATGTGGGGATGAGGGGACGGTGCTGGGGAGGAGATGGGGGATGGCAGAGACCAGGCAGCCCTGGTCCCAGCATCCCTACCAACTGGATTCCTCCCCCACTTCCACACACAGGGGAGCTAGGTGAGGCTTTGCTGAGTGGGCAGTGGATGGACAGGTGAAGAGGTGTGTGTAGCTGGCCCTTTGCAGACTCTGCAGGGGACCTGAAGGTCCCTGAGTGCCTCCACCCTCTGGACGCACCCTGGTGTGATTTGGCTTCTCTCCAGCTTTCCTTTTGTCTGCAGAGGCTGCAGCAATGCGGGGAAGCTCAAAGAGCATTCAAGGCTCTGCCGGTTACAAATGACAGGAACTCAATTCAAGCTGGCTTAATTAAGGAAAAATGAAAGTATTGATTAGCTCACAAACTGACATGTGCAGGGGTAGTTTCAGCTCCAGGCCCTCACCCCTGTCTTTCTGTCTCTCAGCTCTGCTTTCCTCTCTGTTGGCTTTTTCTCAAGCCACGTGGTGGCCCCTGGAAGCTCCAGGCTTAGCTCTGTCAGGAGAAAAGAGCCCTTTTCCCCTAAAGCCCCACCATTAATTCCCAGGCAAGATGCTCATGGCTCGGTTTGGGTCTCAGGCTCATCGCTGACCCCGTCACCGTGATAGAGGGAATTCGGCCACATGCCCACCCCAGCAGCCCACCCAGACCCCATGGGTGGGGATTCTGGGCAGCAGACAACACACAGATGCCTTTTCCCTCCCCCCTCCCCCCAGCCCCAGCCCACATGGACTGAACCCAGACCCTGGGCTCGGACAGGCTTTGTTTTCTTGTCACTGAATAATGCACCTGGGTCCTAAGACTCGGAAGAGTGCCGTCCCCCACGTGTAACCTGTGTTCTCTCTTGTTTTCCAGGGACCCCTGGGTCTGGATGGCAAGCCCGTAAGTAATGACAGGGCAATTCCAGGGGGTCCTGGGCTGGGGCTGCCACCATGGAGCTGGGAGTGACTGCCGGGCACTGGAGGAAAGCAGCCACTGGGAACTTGGTTCAGCACAGAGAGAAGCATTTTGGGTGTCAGACTTGACTTTAAGTCTAGCTCCACCACCTGCTGACGGTGACCAAGGGGAGGCCTCCTCACCTCCCAAGCCTGAGGCTTCTTGTCTGACAAGTGGGTGCATGAATACCCCCGCCCCTCCGCATAGGGATGCTGTGGGCCTGTGGAGAACTGTGGACAGCACAGTCCCTGGGGTCTAGTCAGCCCTCAAAGCATGCGAGGCCCTCCCAGCAGACCCCAGGCACAGTGTCCTCACTACATTCTCAAGACTGCCCTGGTGGGCATCAAGCTGAGTTCTCAACATCTGCACCAGGAGCCTGTGGTCCCAGGCGTCCTCAGCAGATGGGCAGAACATGCAGGGAGACATGAGCACAATTAAATAAGTAATTTGAGGTGGATGGATGGATGAGTGCATGGGTGGATGGATGGATGGATGATGGCTAGATAGATGGGTGGATGAATGAATTGGTGAGTGAATGGGTGGGTGGATGGATGGATGGATGGATGGATGACTCATACAGGGATGAACAGATGGAGCCCATACTCTAAGGAGCTGCTTCTGTTAAAGAAGAGAAAGCTTTTTTTGGAGAAAGAAAAAAGAAAAAAGAAAAGAATGCCTCTGGAGAGAGAATCTCTGTCTACTGCCTGCCTTGTAGATTCCAGAAAGATTGCGTGGCGGCAGTGGTCTCCCACTGCCACCGACAGGGCCGGTGCTGAGCAGTAGGGGACCCTGTGTGCCCTCTGGGAGCAGTGGCCAGTGCATGTGCCCCTTTTCTCTGCTGTAAGGATGCCAGTGGGCCCTTGCTGTCACCCCCAAGTCCCTCGTCTCCCTCAGGCTGAGGACTGAGGTGTGGAGCTTCCTTGGGCCAGGCAGGGCAGCTCTCATTGAGGGCTGACAGCTCGTGGTGATTTTCCACTCAGCCGGCTGCAGCTCTGCTCAGCATCACGGGCCCTTCTGCCCTCAGAAGTATAGGGAAGCCGGAAGGGGAGCCAGCCTAGGCCCCTCACTCAGGCCTGTCTCTTTCTCCACTTTCCTTCTCTAGGGACTTCCCGGCCCGAAAGGGGAAAAGGTAAGCGATGCCAGAAGCTGTGCAGATGCAGTAGGCAGGTGAAGGAGGCCAGAAACCTGCATCTGAACCCCAGTTCCAGTGTGCCCTCAAGCATGTCACAGCCCCTCCTAGAACCTCAGTTTCCCCATCTATAAAGTGGGAATCGCAATGCCTACCTTCTAAAATGGTTACAAGGCTTACATTTGACAATATAGCCTGCCCAGAGAGTTGAGTCTGAGTTCTCCTGGGACCAAAGCATAACCCAACTCAGAGGCCCAGTGTGCCCAGAATGACGAGTGTCCAGAGGACTTCATGGTGAAGAAGGAGTGCCAGGAGGGCTGGGGGATTGAACCATGGCTGTTAGTGGTATTCTCTGTGGAGAGGACACCCCTCAGGGAGACATGGCAGAGTGCTATCTCTGCGGCTCCTTGGGAGAAAGGCTTCCCTGGCATCAGGCACTAAAGTCCCCTGGAAAACAAGGACAGCCAAGTGCCTCAGAAGGGGACAGAAGAGACCTGTGTTACCCATGGTAAAATCTGGGGAGGGATCAGAGCAGGCCTGGGCATGCCAGGGCCAGCTGGGTGCTCCCACGGCTGGACCATGTCCACCCCTACCCAGAATTTGGGAATGGGAGGTGAGATCTGCAGATGGGCCCTGCTGTGATCTGGCAGCTCAGGCCAGGGCAGGAAGGGTTCCTGCCCCACTACCAGGGCTGAGGGAGCCATGGGGAGGCATGGGAGCTGGTGTTCAGAACCTCAGCTTTGCAGTCCAGCTCCACCAACTGTGTGGCCTTGGCCAAGTTGTTGGGCTCTGTGGGCCTCAGTTTCCCCATCTATAAATTAAGACCCAATCTCACAGAGCCACAGGAGAGATTGCATGAGGTCATGGTCTCGATGTTCTCCTCAAGGATGAGAGACTAGCGCAGTTGGTAGGTGTCCTGATTACCTTCCCCCTGGCCTTGGCTGATGCCACCGCGTCATAGAAGTGATTCCATCAGGGGCTTTGAAACCAGAGAGAACTGGTGTCTTGGTGTCTGTTGCTGCTTAATGCACTGCCCCAAAACTGGGCGGTGGAAAGCAACATTTACTCATTACTATCCCTTCTAGAGGACACGGTGGGAGGGGCTGTCTGCTCCACAATGTCCAGGGCCTCGAATGGCCAGGGCTGCCCCTAGTTAAGGGAACACCTGGTTTCAAGCCCTGGATCTCGTAGCTGTGTGACCTTGTGCAGGTTAAGTGGCCTCACTGTGTCTGTTTCCTCATTGGAAATGGAAATAAAAATAGAGCCTGCCTGCTATTTTCGTTAGAATTAAGTCAGCCCCTGTCTGTGAAGCACTGAGCACAGATGCTCGATGGTAAACGTGAAGAAGTGATGAAAGCAGTGCTGACACATCCCTGTCTCTTGTTCCTAGGGTGCACCAGGAGACTTCGGCCCCCGGGTAAGAACCAGGCACGACCTCCCTCACTGCCCACACGGCTTGTTTTGTTTAATAATAAGGCATAACTGGCGCTGCTTCTGGGTCCCGGCTCCCTGCAGCTCATCACAGAAAGAGGCCATGAGGCAGCCCTTCTTCCCCACCCATAGCACCCAGGCACCTCGGTGGTGAGGCTGCCACCTCCTGGACAGGTGGAGAGTCTCTGGAAGACATCCAGGTCTTCATGCTTCTCACTGTGGATGCGGGACAGTGGGGCTGGCACTTGACCCAGACTGGAGACTGAGCGTCCTGAGGACAGCTGGCACCCCAAAAGGGGGAAGGCTCTGGGGTCAGCAGAACTGAGCTCAAAGCTCAGCTCTGCCACCTACCAGCTGAGTGACCCTGAACAAGTCACTGCCCTCCGAGATTCAGTTTCTTCAACTGTGAGTGGGGGACAGCCCCCACCCCAAGAGGTTGTTGTGGGAGTGAAAAGGTAGTGGGAGCGGCAGTGCAGAGAGTGCGGCTGCAGCTTGTGGTTTGGCCTGGTGGGGGGCACCTGCCCTGCACCTCCACGGCCCTGAGTCGTGAGCAGGAACAGGGAAGGGGGCTGGCCAGGCCAAGCCCTGAGGACACAGCTGCTCTGTGCCAGCCACATAAATCTGGTGAGATTGCTCTGCAGTCAAAGAAAGGGGCGCTCGTGCTGAGTTCTGGCTGCTGAGAAAAATCCTTTTGCTTCCTTCCTGGTGAGTGTGTGGAGCTGATTCCAAAAGGGGATGCCTTCTTCTCAACAGACTAGAAGTCCTGAGGCCCAGGGGTCATGGAAGAGTGGATCTCCTCCCAAGCCCCACACCCTCCTCATGAATACTCTCCCTATGGTCCCAGTGTCCGACTCATCAGGACACCACCCCTCAACACACACACACACACACACACACATTTAGTGGCTTAATGGCTGGGCGTGGTGGCTCATGCCTGTAATCCTAACACTTTGAGAGGCGGATCACCTGAGATCAGGAGTCTAGACCAGCCTGACCAACATGGTGAAACCCTATCTCTACTAAAGATACAAAAATTAGCTGGGCATGATGGTGCATGCCTGTGGTCCCAGCTACTCAGGAGGCTGAGGCAAGAGAATTGCTTGAACCCGGGAGGCAGAGGTTGCAGTGAGCCAAGATCTCCCACCACTGCACTCTAGCCTGGGCAACAAGAGCAAGACTCTCTCAAAAAAAAAAAAAAAAAGGGGTAGTGGCTAAAGACTTCAATTGCCATTATCTCCCATGGCCCCTGGGTTAGGGTTAGGCTCCCTCAGGAGGTTGTAGGCAGCTGGGCCGGGAGCCCCCAATGATGGTGTCGTCACATGGCTGCAGGTGGCGTGGATGCTGGTGGGTGCCCAGCTGGTAAGCAGCCATCCTTGAAGTAGGAGTCTGCACACCTGATTACCTAACTGCCTTTCTCTGGGCTTGGTTAAGTGGCTTTGCCTCCAGGTGTCAAAAGCCTTTTGGTTTTTGAAATCACCTTCCTGCCTCTCTGACCACACAACGTATCTGCTGACTAGATGGTTTTCCCACGGCTCAATCCGGGTTTTATAAGTAGAGACCATCACCTGTACAATCGCCGGATCCTCAAGGTACACTGGCTGAGTGGGGGTCTGGGCCTGATGGCTTGCTGTGTTGCCCCCAACTCACCCCACATTTGCAGGGTTAGACCTCAGCCATCCAATCCCTGAGGGAGGACCAGGCGGGCTGGCCAAGAAGGAGCTTAAGAGCCTCTCCCAGGACCTGCTCCAGTGTCGGGCCCATTTTCGGCCTTAATAAGTAGAGTCCAGGCCAGTAGTTCCCAGCCCAAGTGCCATTATAAAAGGAGCAGTGGGGAGCTCAGGGGGTGTCTTCAAATTCTACCTGATTCAGTGCAAAGTAAAATAGGAATTACCCACCACCATCACCACCCATGCCTGGCGACCTAACCAAACTGTCAGTTTTCTTACCTTTTGACTGGAGCTGTAACATTTTGACCAGGACCCTGGCCATGCCAGACCCACGGGAAGACCTGAGTGGTGGGTGTTGACAGCTTCTGCTGATTTTTTAATTGGGAAAGCAAGGGAATTTGTGTTACGTGCAGTTTGCTAAAGAGGTGAGCTATCTCAGATCAGGGAACATCTGTGGATGAAAAGAAGCATCTCAAAGGGACCATTTGCCCTGGCAGTGAGAGGAAGCTCTGCCTTCCCTAGCTCTGTAACCCTGGGCAAGTGACCCTCTGACCACCCCCCCACCCCAGCCATTCCATCTGTAAAATGGGACAATAACAGTGCCCTGGCCCATTCATCACAGAGGTTAAATAAGATCATCTTCAGCCAGGCTCACGCCTGTAATCCCAGCACTTTAGGAGGCCGAGGTGGGTGGCTCACTTGAGGTCAGGAGTCAAACCAGCCTGGCCAACATGGTGAAACCCCATCTGTACTAAAAATACAAATAATAATAATAATAATCCCACCTACTTGGGAGGCTGAGGCAGGAGCATCGCTTGAACCCAGGAGGTGGAGATTGCAGTGAGCCAAGATTGTGCCACTGCACTCCAGCCTAGGCGACAGAGCAAGAGACTCTGTCTCCGATTTTTAAAAAAAAAGGTGTTTTTTTTTAATTATCTTCAGGATATCCTTGCTAGCTTAGTGCTAGGTCTTCCTTTCTTTGTTACAAGAAGGTTGGGAGCCACTGGCACCATGACCCGGGTGTTCTTCACTCCTGTGCCCTGTGCCAGTGCAGGGTAGGGCCCGCTGGGGCAGAGGGAGGTGCCAGACAAGTGGTCTTCCTTCCTTTTGGGTTGGGCCATGAGGTGGGGCTCTGGCTGCCTGAGGTCTGACCCAGTACTAACATCAGGTTCTAAAGTTGGGGATTTAGTGCTGTGTGAGAGAAACTGTGTGGCCCTTCATCATCCTTTCTTTTTTCTTTTATTTTGAGATAATTGTAGATTTACATGTAGCTGTAGTAACTACCACCTGCGTACCCCTCATCCGGTCTGCCCCAGTGGTAACATCTTGCATCTCTGTAGTACAGTCTCACAACAGGAAATTGACATTGATACAGTCCACCAACCTTACTCAGATGCCGCCAGCTATACACACACTTGTGTGTTTAGTTCTATGCAATTTTAACACACTTGTAGATTTGTGTAAGTACACAAAGATCCCTCATGCTGTTCTTTTGTAGTTACAGTCACCTTCATCCCCCCATCCCTAATGCCTGGCAACCATTATGGGCTCTCCATCCCTATAACTTTGCCATTTCAAGAGTGTTATGTAGATACAACCACACAATATTAAGCTTTTGAGATGGACTTTTTTCACTGAGTATAATCCTCCTGAGATGCATCTGAGGTGTTGCATGTGTCATGGCCTGTTCCTTTTGGTTGATTGCTGAGTTGTGTTCCATATGTGGATGTACCCCAGTTCCTTAACCTCCACCTCCCAAAGGACTTTTGGATTGGTTTCCAGTTTGGAGCTGTTACTAATTAAGCAGCTGTGAACAAGGGTAAATGCCCAAGGGTGTACCTCCATACTTAAAATGAAGCGGGAGTTGACCAACCAGGAAGGTCCTTCAGGAGACACTCAGTCCCCATTCTACAAAGGGGGGCAGCTGGGCACACATGCTTTCTCCCACATGTAGCGTGTGCCATCTCTCGCCTAGACACCATATCTGGGCTTTCAGGTGCTAGAGAGCTGGCACATGGCATGTAAAAAATCCTGTAGGGCCTCTTACACCAAGGTAAGGGGACCTGTTCCTTCATGTGGTCTCCAAGAAGTGGCAAGAGGCCCAATAACAAAGCCTTCCCCTCTGAGCCTGCCCCAAGGGCTGGGGAAGGGGATGGTGTGGGGCTGCCTGTCTGAGGGAGGCTCTCTCTGGAGGCTGGACCCCCTGCCACTCAGAGTCATGCCAAGCCCCATCTCTTCCAGGGAGACCAAGGACAAGATGGAGCTGCTGGGCCTCCAGGGCCCCCTGGACCTCCTGGGGCCCGGGGCCCTCCTGGTGACACTGGGAAAGATGGCCCCAGGGGAGCACAAGGCTCAGTGGTAAGAGAGGGCATGGAGTTGGACCACCCAGGACTTAACCGAAACCCCAAACCCTGATTCCAGAGCCAGCCCCAGCCCCATCCCCCATCTCTAGTGCAGACCCCACGCCAGTCTTAACCCCAATCCAAACAGTGAACCAGGGCCCTAACTCCAACCAAGATCCAACCCCAATTCAGATCCTGCCACTGACCCCAGACCCAAACCCAACCCTAACCTCAACCCAGACCCTTACCCCAATGGAACCTTAAATCTAACACTAACTGGGTCTCTGACCCCAATCAAGACCTTGACTTCAAACTCATTCCCAAATCGTGATCTACACCCCCAGTTCAGACCCTAAGTCTGACCCCTACAGACTTGACCCTGACTCCAAGCCCAACTCTAACCTCAAATAGACCCAGAGACCCTAGGCTGACCTTAGTTGCAATCCCAGTCCCAATCCTGACTCGACCCTGAGCCTGAGATGCTTATGCGGGCACTGCCTCTGCAGACCTTTATCAGCCCCTCCCCCTCCTTCTCCCCCAGTAGTATCTCAACCTCAGCTTTCCTCCCAGGGTCTCCAGATCCTGGAGGCCAGGCCCCATCCTGCCACCCCTTTCCCTAACCCAGAAACTCCAGCCTGTCCTTCCCTCCAGTGTGGAGCCCACACCACCACCAGACTGCCACCAGGGTCCCCCCCCAGTCAGATGGGTCCCCCCACCACACTGCTGCCAGGTCCCCCCAGGACAGCTGCTCAGTTGGCTCATCCATTACTTGTCATGCCGGGCCAGTGGCTTCCCGAGCCTAACATTCTCATCTGAGGAGTGGGGGACAGTGATACCCACTCTTCCGGTTTGGCAAGGATAAAATGAAATAATGTACTTAGAGCCCCAGCCCAGGGTCTGGCCTGAGATTTGGGCTCAGTTCAGGGTAACAACCTGCTTCCCTCACTGCTGTCCCCTTACACTTCCTCAGGGCCCCAAAGGAGAGCCGGGACAAGACGGCGAGATGGTCAGTATTCAGGGCATTCCAGAGGCCTGGGCTGGTATCTGTGGTTCTCAGACCCGGTAGCCCCTTTCCCACACATGCCGACAGCAAGGTCTTGTGGGTGTGTGTCTGTGTGAGCCCATGCCTCTGCATGTACCTGTCTGCATGTGTGCACCCCTGTGCACCTGCCCCTCCCCCCCCACCAGGCAAGGCACCAGCCCAGGCGGAATTCCAGTAGCTTCACATTCCTGTGCGGAGGCTGCAGTCCACTTGCCACTGCCTGAGCCCTAACACAGAAGCTGTCCCAGGCTTGAGGAGTCAGGCCCAGGGTGGCAGCTCCAGTCTGCTTCTGACAGCAACCCTGCCTCCTGCTCTCCGGGATTGGTGTCGCCTTTTACAAAGCCAGGATGCTAAAAGGACAGGCCCAGGAACAGCCTCCAGTATGACATTTAACACCTTTTCTTCTCTTGTTCCAGGGCCAGAAGGGATCCCCAGGGCCCAAGGTGAGTGCTCCTCATTCCCCATGCCACTCCCCAGATCTTGTGGGATGGATTCCCCCACGACCACTTCCTGTCTCTTGCCCCCAACACCCCCAACGAAGCCAAGGCAGCAGGGTCAGGAGACGAAATTCCCGGACCTTGGGCAAATTGCTGCATCTCTCTGGGTCTCAGTTTACTCATCTGTTAAACGAGGGCACGGTAAACGTTTTCTGCCTTTTTTACACAGTTGCAAGGGTTGAATCATAAAACATGTTAGGTTTTTAGTTTCAAATAGATTTTCTTTTATTTTTTTTATTTTTTTATTTTTTTGAGACGGAGTCTCACTGTCGCCCAGGCTGGAATGCAGTAGCACGATCGTGGCTCACTGTAACCTTCACCACCTGAGTTCAAGCAATTCTGCCTCAGCCTCCCAAAGAGCTGGGACTACAGGCATGCACCACCACACCCAGCTAATGTTTTGTATTTTTAGGAGAGACGGGGTTTCACATGTTGGCCAGGCTGGTCTCAAACTCCTGACCTCAGGTGATTCGCCCAAAGTGCTGGGATTACAGGCATGAGCCACCACGCCTGGCCCAAATAGATTCTATTTTTAGAAGAGTTTTTGTTTCGAAACAAAATTGAACAGAAAGTACAGAGTTTCCATATGCCCCTGCCCTGGCCCATGCATCCCCTCCCCTGCTATCAACAGCCCCCACTTGTTACAGCTGATGCGCCTGCACAGGCAGATCACCATCACCAGATGCCGTAGTTTACATTAGGATTCACTCTTGCCGTGGTATCCACCACTGTCGTGTCATGGAGTATTTACCCTGCTGTAAACATTCTGTTACCTGCGTGAACAACCCTCCTTCTCCCTAGCCCCTGACACCACTGATCTTTTTTCTTTTTTTTTTTGAGATGGTGTCTTGCTCTCGTTGCCCAGCTGGATTGCAATGGTGTGATCTCAGCTCACTGCGACCACCACCTCCCAGGTTGAAGCAATTCTCCTGCCTCAGCCTCCCAAGCAGCTGAGATTACAGGTGCCCACCACCACACTCGGCTAATTTTGTATTTTTAGTAGAGAGGGGGTTTCACCATGTTGGTCATGGCTGGTCTCGAACTCCTGACCTCAGGTGATCCACTCGCCTCAGCCTTCCAAAGTGCTGGGATTAGAAGCATGTGCCGCCACGCCTGGCCACCACTGATTTTTTTTCACTGTCTCCATAGCTTTGCCTTCCCCAGAGTGTCATCTAGTGAGAATCACACAGTGAGTGGCCTTTTCAGATCAGCTTCTTTCACTTAGTAGTACACATTGACTTGTCTTTTCATGGCTCGACAGCTCATTCTTTTTAGCACTGAATAACAGTCCATGTCTGGCTGGGCACAGTGGCTCATGTCTATAATCCCAGCACTTTGGGAGGCTGAGGCAGGCAGATCACAACGTCAGGAGTTCGAGACCAGCCTGGCCAATATGGCAAAACCCCATCTCTATTAAAAATGCAAAAATTAGCCGGGTGTGATGGCACGTGCCTGCAGTCCCAGCTACTCAGGAGACTGAGGCAGAAGAATAGCTTGAACCCAGGAGGTGGAGGTTGCTCATGAGGTTGCAGCGAGCCAAGATCTTGCCGCTGCACTCCAGCCTGGGTGACAGAGCGAGACTCCATCTCAATTGTCCGTGTCTGGATTTATTATTTATTTAATGATCAGCCACAGTTTATTTACCCACTCACCCACTGAAGGACATGTTGGCTGCTTCCAGGTTTCGGCAGTTTTGGGAAAAGCTGCTGTCAGCATCCATGTGCGGGTTTTCATGTGGATATAGTTTTCCAGCATGTTAGCTTGTCCAGCCCTCTGCAGATGTCAGCTCTCTCTTTTCTGCCCTCCTTGGGCAGGGCCTGGGGTGGGGGAGGTGGACTGTGGTCCTCCCTGCCGGAGACGGAGCCCCCGGCCTGAGGAGGAAGGATGGGAAACAGCTTGCTTAGCCAGTGCCTCGTCCTCCAAAACCCTCTGGGACTGCAGGAGTTACCACCCAACTTTGAAGAACAGTGCCTTGCCCAGGGTTGTTGAGCTTGGGAATGAGTGGCTCAGAAGTGGAATTCAAGACTGTCAGCCCCACCTCTCTGAAGCATTCAGAGGTCTCTGGGCTGGCCCTGGGCATGGGTAATCGGTGCCACTTCTACCGGAGGAACAAGATGCCTGGGGTCCGGGCCACGCTCCTATGGCTCTGACCTTGCTCTTGAACCCCCATTGCCTCCCCTAGGGTGAGCCCCGGAGCACCTGGAAAGAAGGTGAGAGGGACCGATGGAGGAGCTTCCGGGGCAGTGTTGGGAAGTGGCTGGAGAGAAGGGCAGGGGCTGGGAGCGGGATGGGGATAAGAATGGGAGCCAACCTACAGGGAAGACGGCCTTTTCTTCACCAGACCTGGGCCCTCACTGTGGGCGGCTGCCCTGTCCTTGCTCTCCGTGAGGCCGAAATTCATTTTATTCATTTGTTTATTCACTCATTATTTCCCCCTCCTCAAACACATCAAATTCATGCCCACTTCAGGGCCGGGGGCATTAGTCTCAGAGTGTGGTCCTGGGGCCCACCCTGGACCCACTGAATCAGAGACTCTGGAGTGGGGCCGGAGTTTGTTTGACCAGCTGCTGGTGCCGCTGATGTGAGCTCAAGCTTGAAACCACTGAATGAGCATGATCCTCCCCAGCCTTTTCTCCTGGGCCAGCCTCCTCCTTCAGGTCTCAGCAAAGCCCTCCCCCCAAGGCCAGCAGGCGCACTGGCTCACCCCTGCAATCCCAGCACTTTGGGAGGCCAAGGCGGAGGGATCACTTGAGATCAGGAGTTCAAGACTAGCCTGGCCAACATGGCGAAACCCCTTCTCTACAAAAAATAAGGAAATAAATAAGCCAGGCGTGGTGGTGAGCACCTGTAATCCCAGCTACCCTGGAGGCTGAGGCAGGAGAATCACTTGAACCCGGGAGGTGGAGGTTGCAGTGAGCCAAGATCAAGCCACTGCACTCCAACCTGCTGGGCTGAGACTCATCTCCAAAAAAAAGACCAGCCTGGATGATACAGCAAGACCTCATCTCTACTAAAAATCAAAAAAATTAGCCAGGTGCAGTGGCATGCATCTGTAGTCCCAGCTACTTGGAAGGCTGAGGTGGGAGGATCGCTTGATCCGGGAAGTCAAGGCTGCAGTAAGCTATGATTGTGCCACTGCACTCCAGCCTGGGTAACAGAGCGAGACCCTGTCTAAAAAAAACAAAAAAACCTCTCCCCACCTTCCAGAAGACTTTCCCTGACCACCTGCTGAAATAAGCCCTCCCTGCAGTCCCCTCTCCGCCATGCCATCCTCTTCTCTTATTTGCATGTATCTATACTTTTTAGGACAGGATCTCACGCTGTCACCCAAGCTGTGATGGATGCAGTGGCACAATCACAGCTCCCCTGCAGCCTCAGGGCGGTTCTCCCACCTCAGCCTCTCAAATAGCTGGGACTACCGGCATGTGCCACCATGCCCAGCTAATTTTTTTACTTTCTGGTTTTTGTAGAGATGGAATTTTGTTCTGTTGCCCAGGCTGGAGTGTAGTGGCTATTCACAGGTGCTATCATGGTGCGCTACAGCCTCAAACTCCTAGGCTCAAGCAGTCTTCCCACCTTGGCCTACCAGAGTGCTGGGAGTAAGGCATGGGCCACCGTGCCAGGCAAGCTTGTATTTATTTGAACATTTATTTTCCCTCGGCCTCCTCTGACTCCGCCTGAGCAGGGACCTCAGCTGCCTGGCCCACACAGAGAATGGCCCTCATTCACCACCCATCCGTTCTTTCTGCAAATGCCTGTTGAGGCTTGCCCTGGACTGGCCCTGGGCTGGTGGGGACAGGGGACGCACACAGATGGGTCCCTACCCCACCCCTGCCCTGGAGGGGCAAGGAGGGTAGGGAGGAGCTGCCTGGTACAGTGTGCCAGTGCAGGTGCCAGGAGCAGACTAGTGTGCTGGGAAGTCCAGAGGACGGAGGGACCCACTGGCCACCTAAGGGTCTGACCGGCAAGCCCCAGCTGTCCTCTCCTCAGGGCAACGATGGGACACCAAGCCAGCCTGGACCACCAGGGCTCCCTGGACCACCAGGGCCCAAGGTGAATATCTGCCTCTCCCCCCCGCAGCTCCCTGCCCCACCTCCCATGTTTCCCATCTGCCTGGTGAAGCCCCTAGCCTGGACCTTTGGCACCATGGGGACCTGGGCCAGTGCCTGGCACAGGCCAGAGACAGGCAGAGGAAGGCCCTGGCCCCACCCCACAACAGGCCTGGTGTCTCACCCAGGCCGTGTGCCTCCCTCACCTCAAGTCCTCTTGTTTCCATCTCAGGGGGCTTCACTCTGCCCTGTCTCCAAGCCAGGAACTGGGTGTCATCCTCACGCCTTGCTCCCCCCAACCCCTTGCAACGGCCACCAAATCCTGGCCAGCCAATCTCCAAAATGTCCCTTGAGCCCCTGAGCTGCCCCAAGTAAGTGCCAAGACCCACACCAGAAGGTGGTGGCCGTGGTCCTGAATCCTCTGGGCTGGGGAGAGCCCTGCGGTCCATCCACCAAATCCCCCCATGGACTCAGTAACGCCCAGGAGGCCTAATCACAAGGCTCCAGGCAGCCCCAAGCTCTCCCCACCGCATACTGTCTCACACTTACTCTCACAACTGTTTCTATTTCAGGGCGAGCCAGGGAGCGTGGGGCCTCAGGGAGAGAATGGTGTGGATGGTGCCCCCAGGACCAAAGGTGACGTGAAAGCTTGCTGCTCTGGCTCAGACCATCACCCAGTCAGGAGTGGGAGATGTGGTTTCACCTCTAATTTGCCCTTTTAAGTGGGGGAGTCCCAGGAGGGCCTAACCTGGGGTCTCCTTCAGCCCCATTGGAAGCTGGTGTGGGGGCAGCAGTGGTAAATCTGGGTGAGTGGCAAGGCCTTCACTGGGGCCCAGCTTTGTGGCCAACTCACCATGTAGCCTCAGGCTCCTGGACACCAGTGTGCCCTATACACTCGATCCTATACAAAGCGATGTCAGAGGAGGGTCTCGGAGGCCCCTCTAGGAGCCCCGTTCATCGGGTGCTGTTCTCATACATTCGGCTCTTAGGGCTCCAGCACTTGGGCCCTGGGCCCTCCTGGGACGAGGGACTGGAGGCAGGGTCGTGGGGGGGGTGTTTTGGCTTTACACCGGCACCTCTGGCTGCAACCGCGTGTCTCCACAGGGGGGAGCCTGGCCACCAAGGTGCGGACGGAGCTGCAGGGCCCCGGGTAAGCCACCACCTCTCAGGCAAGGCCTCAGAGATGGGATCTAGGGGCCCCATAGCTTCAGAAGCCCCTGTCCCCACAGAGACCCCAGAGGAGCACTGGAGCCACAGGAACTGGGAGTATTTTACTTTTTAAAATAATTTATTAGTGATTTTTGGAAATTCATAATACATGCTTTTCTGGGTAAAATGCTCAAATATGGAAGTATAAAAATAAGAGTCCTGATTTGCTATTATGAAGCCAGATGTCTCTCGACCCCTCATGAGCACATGCCCATCTAAAGTCCTTTCTTCATATATTCAGACACAGGTCCTCCATTGTCCTATGCCTGATCCTACCAAGGTGGGCAGGGCCTTGCCTTTTCCCCACCCCACAGGGAGGTTTGTCCCTGCCCCTAAGAGCACAGCACCCCAGCCCACCCCACCCCAGATCTTTTGTGACCAGCCCCTATCAACATACCTTACCTTTAGGGTGACATCTGGGATCCTGGCCTCAGCTCTGTCCCTTCATGCTCCCAGAGGCTGACTTCTTCCTCCAAAAAAATGGATCTGAGCCCCGCGCCTGGCTGTGCAGGCAGGCGGTGGGGAGCTGGAGGGGGGTTGGATTAGGCCACCAGTGAGTCAGGCAGTTCTGGGCAGGCTGTGACCAGGAGGGGGGCTGCAAATGAGGCCCAGGCAAGGGTCTCTACCCTGCACAAGGGGTTGGCTTGGGCCTGAACAAAAGTGCTCCCAGCAAAAAGCAGCCTGGGTGGGGAAGTGAGGTTCACAACAGAAGGGCTGGCCAGTGGCCATATGTGCAGTGTGAGCGTGCAGTGTGAGTGCACAGTGTGAATGCGCAGTGTGAGTGTGCAGTGTGAGCGTGCAGTGTGAATGTGCAGTGAGTGTGCAGTACAGTGTAAGCCTGCAGTGTGAATGTGCAGTGTGTGCAGTGAGCACATAGTGTGTGTGCAGCGTGAGTGTGCAGTGAGCATGCAGTGTGAGCATGCAATGTGAACGTGCAGTGAGTGTGCATTACAGTGTAAGCCTGCAGTGTGAATGTGCAGTGTGTATGCAGTGAGCATGCAGTAAGAGTGTGCAGTGTGAGTGTGCAGTATGAGCATGCAGTGAGTGTGCAATGTGAGTGTAGTGTGAGTGTGCAGTGTGAGCGTGCAGTGAGCGTGCAGTGTGAGCATGCAGCATGGGCACGGGCATGCTTACATGTGCCTGTAACCAGGCAGGAATAGGCTCTGGGTGCATGGTGTGTGCAGCCTTTACCAGAGGCTGCGAAATGGAGGCACAGGGGCCAGATCCAGCCTGCTCATGTCTTTGTGTTTTGGAGGCTTTGGGGTTTTTCTGTTTGTTGCACCATTTAAAAATCTGAAGAACATCACATCAAAATCAGGCTTTCCGGCCAGGCACAGTGGCTCACGCCTGTAATCCCAGCACTTTGGGAGGCCAAGGCAGGCTGATCACGAGGTCAAGAGATCAAGACCATCCTGGCCAACATAGTGAAACCCTGTCTCTACTAAAAATACGAAAATTAGCTGGGCGTGGTAGCGCATGCCTGTAGTCGCAACTGCTCGGGAGGCTGAGTCAGGAGAACTGCTTGAAGCCGGGAGGCAGAAGTTGCAGTGAGCCGAGATTGCGCCACTGCACTGCAGCCTGGTGCCTGGCGAAAGAACGAGACTCTGTCTCAAAGAAAAAAAAATCACTCATGTTCAAAATCAGGCTTTCCATTTTCCCCTGAGAAGGCAGGGATCCGGCCTGAATGCCCACATGGAGGCAATTATAGCCGCCCCCAGACCAGGCAGAAATCAGTCCCTCAGCTGGCCCCAGGGCCTGCCTCCCCTTCCCTCCCTTGCTGGGATCCACACTGGGGGAGGGGGCATGCGTGTGGCCTGGGTGACAAGGTTCTCCCATTGCTTCCTCTCTGGGTATGATGTGGGGGACAACTGCCACTTCACCCCCCAACTTAGCTCTTCCGTGAAATTCTTCTTCTTCTCCTGCCTCAGGGCGCCCCAGGCCTCAAGGGAGAGCAGGGAGACACAGTGCTGATCCACTATGATGGCAGAATCTTGGATGCCCTCAAGGTAGTGTTCCTGGTGGGACCAGGATGTGCCTTAGATATTCTTTTCCTTGGGTAATATCACTCCCTTTGTGAGTAATCCTGAACTTTTTTGCACAAGGGACTAGAGGCAGCTTAGCACAAAGACCCCAAAGTTATTAGGTGCCCAATGTGGAAATCAGGGCTGTGTTGAGACTGCATCAGAGAAAAACAGTGAATATGGTTCATGTGGCCCCGAGCTCCCCAGAGGCCAAGTCAAAAAGGGAAGCTCCCCGCTCAGGGCAAGAGGCAGAGCATTTCCTGGGGTCTGGTCCCAGCAGTGTCTCCTGGGACCTTCCCAGAGGTCACCGGCTGGAGAACTAGGTCTTCTAATGATGTCATGGGGAGGATGAGAGTGGCAAGCCCTGCCCTTGGAGCCTTGGGAGATGTGTGACCTCCGAGCCCAGTCGCTGGTAAACTTGGGACTTACCACCAGTGGAGAGAGGCACTAGGTGCCAGCTGCTGTGGGTACCCCGGAAGGGAAGTGGGTGAGGAAGGAGTGGTCCCCAGAGACCAGACTGGGCAGGGGCCCCTGGCCCTACCTGATCATCATTCCCAGTTATCTCCCATAGGCCTTGGGGAAGTACAAGTTGACAGTAACTGTGGCACCCACCCCAGGCCTGCATGGTGTCATGTGGTGTGTGGTGTGGCATGGCCCGAAGGGCAGGCACATGCATGGTGTGTCCCAGACTGACCCAGCCTTGTGGGAGAAGCCCTGTGAGTGCAGGGAGTTGGGAGACGGACTTTGTTTGGTTTTTGTTTTTGAGACAGAGTTTCACTCTTACCACCCAGGCTGGGCATGATCTCGGCTCACCGCAACCTACTCCTCCTGGGTTCACGTAATTCTGCCTCAGCCCCCAAATAGCTGGGACTACAGGCATGCACCACCACACCCAGCTAATTTTTTTTATTTTTAGTAGAGGCAGGTTTCACCATGGTGGCGAGGCTGGTCTCAAACTCCTGATCTCAAGTGATCCACCAGCCTTGGCCTCCCAAAGTGCTGGGATTACAGGTGTGAGTCACCATGCCCAGCCAGAGATGGACTTTGGATACCAGACTGAGATGCTGACTCGATTTGACGGGCAGCAGCCAGCCATAGTCCATGCAGGGGATGATGTTAAAAAATAAAAATAAGGCCGAGTGTGGTGGCTCACTCCTGTAATCCCAGCACTGTGGGAGGCCAAGGCGGGCGGATCACGAGGTCAAGAGATCAAGACCATCCTGGCCAACATGGTGAAACCCCGTATCTACTAAATATACAAAAATTAGCTGGGTGTGGTGGCGTGCACCTGTAATCCCACCTACTCCAGAGGCTGAGGCAGGAGAAGCACTTGAACCCAGGAGGCAGAGGTTGCAATGAGCCAAGATTACACCACTGCACTCCAGCCTGGCGTCAGAGCAAGACTCCGTCTCAAAAAATAATGATAATAAAAAATAAAAAATAATTTAAAAAAAATAAAAACATATTAGGGGAAGGCTAGCTGGGGGAATGGTATGGACAGTGAATGAAAGCAAGTGTTGGCAGGGAGCAGGCAGCAGGGGGCCCCCAGGCAGAGAGGCCCTGGGCCTGGGCCTAGAGGAGGGTGGATAAGATGGAGGCCAGGGGCATCTCAATGGGACACCAACAAGAAGCGGGCAGGATGGGGAGATGGGACGGGAGAGACCTAGAGCTTGTCGGTCAGGGGCTGCACAGGGTACAGTTTTTGGGAAGGGAGGGGAGGAGAGTGTAGACGCTGAGCAGGGGGCAAGCTGAGCCCTGGTGGCAGGCAGCCTGGAGAAAGCCTGGGTCGGGACAGAAGTTTGGGATTGGGGTCAGACCTGGAACTCTGGAGACCCCACCCCTACCTGTGAGACTGAGGAACTACCCAAGCCAGCATATGGCAGGCAGTGGAGCCAGAGGGTCAGAGAGCTCATAGAACAGTCAGAGAGGGTGGTGCTGGGCCCACTGGGGAAGTGATTCTTGGCAGGCTTGAATGCTAGCAGGGGATTTAAGCTTGCTTCAAGAGGCAATAGGGAGCCAACATAAGATCTTGAGCAGGGGAACATCATGAAGAAATCTGTATTGGGGGAGACTGGCTCTGAGGGCAGAGGGCCCTTCATGGCAGCAGACACTGGTATCTTGTCAAATGCTGGCTGCCATCTCCTGGCCTCCCCCCACAATTGAGAGGCCAGATGAAGCCATGCACAGTGTGGCCTGACTTGACTGGGGAAGAAGCAGTCCCCCGAGGACCCTGCCCCTGCTCAGCTCAGCTGGACAGGGACTTGGTTCCAGGGCGGGAGCTGGGTAGGCAGTGAGGGGAGGCCCTGCCTAACCACTGACTGGCTTCACTTTCACACACAGGGGCCTCCCCGGGCCACAGGGGCCCCCAGGGCCACCAGGGATCCCTGGAGCCAAGGTCAGTGCAGATGTAGTCCCCCAAGCATTTGTCTCCAGGGTCCACCTCCCTGCTCCTGTCTGCTCTGTGACCCTCTTCTACTTCCCTTCTGGTGTCCTGTCCTGGCTTCTAAGGGCTCAGAGAAAGGGGCTGGGCTCCCAGGCTGAGTACCTTCTTCTTTCGCCCTTTCTACTCTGGGAGATTTCCCTGGGAAGCCTCATTCATACCTTTAAACTGAAAAATCATGCAGCTGTAAAAAGGAACGAAATCGTGTCCTTTACAGCCACACGGATGCGGCTGGAGGCCATTATCCTAAGTGAATTAATACAGAAAATAAAACCGGCTGGATGCAGTGGCTCACGCCTGTAATCCCAGCACTCTGGGAGGTCAAGGTGGTGGATCACCTGAGGTCAAGAGTTTGAGACCAACCTGACCAACATGGTGAAACTCCATCACTACTAAAAATACAAAAAATTAGCCAGGCATGGCAGTGGGCACCTGTAATCCTAGCTATTCAGGAGGCTGAGGCAAGAGAATCGCTTGAACCTGGGAGGCGGAGGTTGCAATAAGCCAAGATTCTGCCAATGCACTCCAGCCTGGGTGACAAGTGTGAAACTCTGTCTCAAAAAAAAAAGAAAAAAAGAAAAGAAAAATACTGCATTTTCTCACTTAAAAATGGAAGCTAAATGTTGGGTACACATGCACACAAAGATGGGAATAATAAACACTGGGGGATTCCAAAAGGGCAGATGGGGGAAGGCAAGGGTGGAAAAACTACCTGACAGGTGCTGTGTTCCACTTGGGTAACAGGATCGTTAGAAGCGCAAACCTCAGTGTCATGCACTGTACCCCGTGTGACAGCCCTGCCCATGCACCCCCTGACTCTAAAACTTTTTTAAAAGCTATAAATTTTTCTATGAGCACTGCTTTAGCTGCCTCCTACAAACTTTGATATGTTGAATTTTATTTTTATTCAGTTCAACATAATTTCTAATCTCTCTTTTGATTTATTCATGGATTATTTAGAAATATGTTATTTAATTTTACAACACTTGGGAATTTTTCCAGATATCTTGCTGTTTTGTTTGTTTTTAGCTTTTATCATATTTAATGTATCCAACTGACCAGATATCTTATTAATTTCTTATTTAATTATCTTGCAGTTAGAGACCTTTTTTTTTTGTTTTTGAGATGGAGTCTTGCTCTTTTGCCTAGGCTGGAGTGCAGTGGTGCCTTCTCAGCTCACTGCAACCTCCATCTCCAGGGTTTAAACAATTCTTCTGCCTCAGCCTCCCAAGTAGCTGGGATTACAGGCCTGTGCCATGATGCCCCGCTAATTTTTGTATTTTTAGTAGAGAGGGGGTTTCACCATGTTGGCCAGGATGGTCTCAAACTCTTGACCTTAGGTGATCCACCTGCCTCGGCCTCCCAAAGTGCTGGGATTACAGGTGTGAGCCACCACGCCCGGCCAGCACATATTCTTTTTAATACAACATTGATCTTTTTAATGTATTAAAACTTGTTTTAGAGTCAAACTACAAGTGTTTTGTTGAATGTTTCATGTGCACACAAATTAAACATATATTTAGCTGCTATTGGGTGTAGTGTTTTCTAAATATCCACTAGCTAAAAGTAAAGAACTGAAAACGCAGCCCTTGTGACAGCACACCAGTCTGGCGGACAGACCGCGATGCACATCCTGTGGCCTGTACCCATTCGTTTGCATCCTGTCCATTTGTCTCAGAAGAGCCAACAGCTTTGAAGTCAGGCAGATCTGGTCCTGGCATCCTTGCTCCTGGGCTCTGTGGCCTGAAGCAAGTCACTTACCCTTCGAGCCTTGGCTCCTGAATCTATGACATACCAACTTATAGGTGACAGCCACGGGCTACATCTGCCCGTGATGGGCTAAGGAAACAGAGAGGAGGTGATGGGTACTGCCACAGTGCTCGAACCCCCTGGGTGCCTTCCTGGAGGTCCAACTGCAAAGACCCACCCTGGGCTGGGTGTACTGGCCCTCTGGCTGCTGACACCTCTCTAGGGAAGAAAGCCATAACCCCTCTTGCCATCTGTTCCCTTCCAGGGTGAGCTTGGATTGCCTGGTGCCCCAGGAATCGATGGAGAGAAGGTCTCTGGGCCTTTCATTTCCTTGGTGATGCCAGCGCCTGGTATTGGGGGTTGTGTGTGTGTGAGTGTGTACGCAAGCGCATATGCATGTGTGCACAGAGTTAGAGGAAGACCATGTGTGAGAGGCAAAAATCATGGATTCTTGCACCAGGCTGCCTGTGTGCAAACCCTGGTCTGCCCTCAGGCCCTGGGCAAGTTGCCCACTCTCAGGCAGGGCTGAGTAACCCTGTGCATGGAGAACACTCAGTGCAGTGCTTGGCACATAGTGGAAAGCCACAGAGGCTAAGAGCATCACTGCCACCATAGGTATTACCGAAGTTCGAGAGAGAGAGAGAAGACAGTGTGTGTGTATGTGTGTGTGTGATATCCTATACAGACATGAGCATATTCATAGGGTCACTTGCTATATTCAAGGGCAAGTCTTTCCCACTGGGCCCGTAGTGTGTGTTTCATCCTGGACGTTATGTAATTGGTTGAGTGGAGGGATTTGGTGGCTGGATGAGTTGGCGGGGGTCGGGGGGTCCCACCACTAGCTTCTAAGATGTGAGCACAGAGCTGGCCCCATGAGCACGCCCAGAGGGGCAGCTCCAGACTCACATGCTCCATGCATCTTCCCCTGGCCCCGGTCCTGAGGTGTCCACACCTGGATGCAATGAGGCAGGAGTGGCATTGCCCCCCACCCCCACCCACTGCATTCAGCTGAGGCTCTCAGCCACCATGGCTGGAGGTGGGGGACCCACAAAGAGGAAGTGGGGGCCTACCATGGACTAAGCTCTGGGGACCCACTAGGGTGAGGAAGAGAGAGGACCTGCTGAGCCCCACAATCCCTTGTTTTTGTGGCTTTCAGGGTCCCAAAGGACAGAAAGGAGACCCAGGAGAGCCAGGGCCAACTGGACTCAAAGGGGAAGCAGGCGAGATGGGCTTGTCTGGCCTCCCGGTATGTGACTGGGCTGGGCCACAGGTTATGTCTCCTGTGTGGGAGCCCTGAGGTGACTATGTGGCCCCTGTGCTGTGGGGGAGGCCAGGGGCCTCCAACAGCCCTTGCAGTCTCAGTGCCCAGCCTGCCAGGGACACTCTAGGCTCCAGGCCAGTGCTGCCCTCCTCTCTCTAGGCATCTACTTCCTTGTCTGGAAGAGGCTTTCCACCTGGCTTAGATGGCAGGTAGAATCGGGAGGTGTGGCTGTGGAAGCACATTGACCAGATGGTTATACCACTGTTCTCTGACCTAAGCTGCCCAAGTTTGCATCCAGCTCCGTCCTAGTTGACTTTGGAACCCTGGGCAAGCAACCTAACCTCCTGGGGCCTTGGTTTCCTCACCTCCAAAGTGGGGGTGATCTTTCCCCTCCCTCAAGGGCAGGCGTGGCTGGGCTGACAGTGGTGGCTGGCACACAGCAATACCCGCTGTTGTCGTCCTCATCATTTTTCTTGTTGCTTTTGTGGCCCGACTGGAAGAGCCGCCAGGTGTAACACCACCACTGGGACACATTCACTGTCCATCCCTGATGATCACTGGGCTAGAGGAGGTGCTGGGGCTTGACCCGGGTCTTTGCTTCAGAGCCCCTGGTTGCTCCCTGCACCCCAGGAAAACAATCTGCGCGGCTGCTCATGTGCTCTCTAAGCCCACGCTGCTCACCACCCAGGGTGTGGTACACGGATCTAAGGAAAACTTTTTTCAGTTGCAACAGCTAACTTATGACTACTGCCAGAAGCCACATGGGGGCAGGAAGGGAGGTCGCTAAGCACCATGGGTGGTGATGCAGGTGCTAGACACGAAGGACTCACAGGCCATGCCATTCTGCAGGGTGCCGACGGCCTCAAGGGGGAGAAAGGGGAGTCAGCGTCTGACAGCCTACAGGAGAGCCTGGTAAGCGTGTGCAGGGGGCAGTCCAGGCTGGGTGGGGACACTAAGCCTTGGGACAAAAAGGCCACCTGGCCTGAAAACAAACCCAGGGCAGTAGGGGAGGAAGAGTAAGGGGGAGCAAGGCTCCTCTGAGAACCCACAGGCCAGCTCCCATCCACTCACCAGGCTGTGCCCTCTGGGGGCAGGAAGGAGACTCACTCCAGCAGTGTGCAGTGAGCTTGGGTGTGGGCGGGTGAGGGTGACAGGCGGTGGGTGACTAACCTGTCTCTCACCCTCCCTAGGCTCAGCTCATAGTGGAGCCGGGGCCCCCTGGCCCCCCTGGCCCCCCTGGCCCCCCTGGCCCCCCAGGCCCCATGGTAAGGACGGTTTGTTTTGGTTTGGTTTGAAGGAGCCAGGAAACCAAGAGGCGGGGTGGGGCTAGGTCCCGGAGCCATGACCCAGGAGAGAGCAGGCTTCTTCATTCAGGGAGGGGCACATGGGCAGAGGGCAGAGCCCAGGACAGAGCCCCAGGGGCCAGCAAGTGGCCACTGCAAGAGGGTCCAGAGCCAGCCTTCTCATCTGCTTCCTCTTCCTGCAGGGCCTCCAGGGAATTCAGGGTCCCAAGGTGAGTGGACGTAGATTCCCCTACTGGCCTCAGACTCATCGCCCGGCAGTTTCCAAGAACCTCACGAAAGCGAAGAGCCTGACCTCCGCCCCAGCCCATCCCTGAGTCTTCCCAGCACCTGAACATCCCAAGTCCCCAGGGCATAACCTCCCTGATGTTGTCAGGGCCAATACTCCCTCTCCACACCTAGGGCTCTCTCCTCCACTGTCTCCCTCTGCCTGGGACCCCAGTTTGTCCCTCTTTCCTTCTCAGGTCCACCACCCACTATTTCTTCTGCTTGTCCCCTTCTCCTTTCTCTGTGCCTCCCAGTTCCTTGCACTGTCCTCGCCTCTCCCCATCCCAGCCCTCCCCCACACACATCTGTCTCTCAGCTGCCACAGGCTGAGCACGAAGTCTTGGGGTTGGTGTATATTACATAATGGCGTGTTCCCTTCTCTTACATTAAATCTTCGAGTGTGGCCTGCCCACATGCCCTGCCCCAGGGAGGCACACACAGAAGGTGGGGCCATCTGGCCTCACTCCTTGTCACACCACCCCCCACCCCCGGGGTGAGCACATCTCTGCTTCCCCAGCTCAGAGGCCAGATGTGGGATTCAGAGTCATGGAATCCCAGGCCTGAGCATGTGGCCCCACCAGATGCACTGCTTCTGGTTCTATTTTCTCTTAAGGCCTCCTCAGTTCATGTTTCAAAGAGGTGGCTGCTGTCAGGGACAGGGTTCAAGGCTTGCCGCAGAGGCCTGATGGGGGACCCAGCTCTGCTGCCTTCCGCTGTGTGTCTGGGCCCATCCCCGCCCATCTCTGCACCTGCTTTCTTCATCTGTGGAATGGGTGTGACCATAATCACCTTCCATACATGGCCAGAGCTCCTCCTGATTACCCTCAGCAGGGAGTAAGCCAGGGCTAGGCCTGGCGGAGCCTGGATTTGTTCCTCTGCCCACACACCAGCTCCCATGCAGTCTCCAAGCTTGCCTGTCCTACTGTCTGTCTGACCCCTTCCCCCTGACTGATTTCCCTCCTTTGCCTCCAGGGCTTGGATGGAGCAAAGGGAGAGAAGGGCGCGTCGGGTGAGAGAGGCCCCAGCGGCCTGCCTGTGAGTGTCACGAGCCTTGTTTGTCCCAAAGGTGTTAATTCCTGTAACCAGCATGCGTCTTGACTCATTCATTTTCTATCCAGGGGCCAGTTGGCCCACTGGGCCTTATTGGGCTGCCAGGAACCAAAGGAGAGAAGGTAACTGCCTTATTTGGAACTCCCTCTCCAACTATGGCCACATGTTGATCGTGTCGCTCAGCCCTGGGAGCCCAAACCTGTACCTCACTGGGTCCCTGCACTTCACAGGGCCAGAGTTTATGTTCTGTGGATGCCAGGTCTATCCTGGCCTCTATCTATGCCTGCACGGTTGGTGGGTCTCCTTGCCCCCCCTCTCTGTGGCCAGACCTGGCATCCACAAGGCTGGACTTCCCAGGAGCTGTGCTCCAGCACCCCTCCCCTAACCCCTCTCACCCACTCTGTGTCTCTCTTCAGGGCAGACCCGGGGAGCCAGGACTAGATGTAAGTGACTCATCATTTGCTTTGAGTAATCGGGTCCCTCTTGTGTGTATCTTCCGCCCTCATGTAGTAACCTCATCTGGCTACTCAAGTGTGACCCCCTTCCCCAGGGCTGGGACTGCAACTGACTGGTCCCCCCTGTGTCCTCATTGGCAGATGCAGTGCACAGCCCAGAGTAGGTGTTTTTATGGATAGATGAATGGATTGTTGATGGATGGTTAATGGATGGATACATTGGTAGATGGATGATAGATGGAGGATGATGGACAATGGAAGATGCATTGATGGATTGATAGATGCATAATGCATGCAGGATGGATGGATGAAGAGATGGATAGATGATGGATGAGTGGATGATAGATAAATGGAGGATGGGTGGCTGGATGATAAATGGATAATGGAATGTGGTTGGATGGATAATGGAAGAAAGATGGATGATGGATGGAGGATGAATCCATTCAGTCTTCCATCCATGCATCCATCAATCAATCCATCTGTATTCATTATGGATGGATGTTTGGATAGATAATGGATGGATAGATGTTGGATGATGAGTGGATGGATGGATAGATGGATGGATGGATGATGAATGGCAATGGAGGGATGGATGGATGGATGGATGATGCATTGTAGCAAGGAAGTGAAGAGCCTGTTGCAATATCCTGGTGAGAGATAATGAGGCTTTAGCTAGAGCAGTAATTTGAGAAGAAGAGGAAGGGAAGTATTAGCCCAGGTTGATTATATCAAGTCTGTTCTGGTAGCATACATAGAAAACAGTTTAAACTGGCTTAAAATGACTCCTAACTGAAAAGTCTGGGGGTTCAACACATGGATCCAGGGCTCAACTGTGTCAACACAACTCAGCCTTTCACCCTCTTTTGTCTGCTTTCCCTATGGAAATCAACTTCCACGTGGTGGTGAGGTAAAGCCAGCAGCTCCAGACCAGCATCCTCCCAGGCCCAAACCAAGAAGAAAGAAAATTTACCTCACTCCAGTGTTCTACAGGAAGGCTCATGGGCTCTCACTGGTCCCAGTTAGGTTAACGCTGAACCGTCACTTGACCATAGGAATGCAGTGCCCTGATGAGTCAGACCATGGACTGGGGTGGAATCAATGGGTTGTGAGAAGGGAGGTTGTTCTCAGGAAGAGCAGGTAGCTATTTTGAGGGACATAGGACAGATGCAGGGCTACAAGGACTCTGGTGTCCACCCTAGACTTTAAAAGAGAACGTTACCTGGGAGAGCAACTGTGGACAAGGGAAAGGAAGAGCTGTAGCCTCGGTTTCCGACTGGGAGGGCTGGGTTCCATCAATGGGGAGGGAGAGGACAATGCTGAACCCACTGCAGGTTCTGGGGCCAGTTGGGGGTGGAGCTAAAGAGACTCCATGCCACCATGAATGTGGTCACAGCTGCATTCTAGGAGGCTTAGTGCTCAGGGTAGCATCTCAAAACCGTGCCCACCTGTTCTACCTGGCAAACCCCAACCCCCCCCTCAACTCCACCAGGCTCAAATGTAATGGGGACTGTGCTCAGAAGCTCCCTCTGACCCCCCACCTGGAATAGAACAGCCCTTCCCCCCACAACCCCACCCCACCATCTCACACCCGTCACTGAGCATTGACTGTCATCAGCACTCTGTTGCCTCCCCCTTACACATGAACAAGGAAACATGTCCAATCCAAATCTCTTTTTTTATTTTTTAACTTTTGTTTGTTTCTTTGTTTTTTGAGATGGAGTCTTGCTCTGTCTCCTAGGCCAGAGGCAGTGGCGCAATCTCAGCTCACTGCAACCCCCACCTCTCGGGTTCAGGCGATACTCCTGCCTCAGCCTCCTGAGGCGATACTCCTGCCTCAGCCTCCTGAGTAGCTGGGATTATAGGTGCCAGCCACCATGCCCACCTAATTTCTATACTTTTAGTAGAGCCAGGGTTTCACCATATTGGCCAGGCTGGTCTTGAACTCCTGACCTCAAGTGATCTGCCTCGGCTTCCCAAAGTGCTGGGATTACAGGTGTGAGCCACCATGCCCAGCCATAACAAATCCAATTCTCTGTCCCCCAGTGTCCAGCCAGTCCAGCTCCTAGTAGATGTTTAGCCACATTGGATGGATGGATGGACAGATAGATGAATGGACAGATGGGTGTACAGGAAGCTGAGCCAAGAGCACAGGACAGAGGTCACCATTTCTCATTCCATCAAAGACAGTGACATAACTTCCATGGTTTCTGGGGTCTCTGTCCCCAGCCTAGCCTAGACCAGTGCCAGCCGCATCTGTGATGTGAGAGAAAGTCCCCTGTCAGCAGCTCTGCCTGACTGTTGGTGTCCAGGGACTACTTTGGAGCAAGCCCAGCTGGCATCCTAAATGCATGCTCTTCCTACATCAGCCTTATACCTGGCAGTGTATCACCTACAGCTGGGGCCGGGCCAGCTTGTGCCACGAACACGCACGGGGGAGGTGGGCGGAAAGTGGGCATGTGGATGGGAGAGGAACGGAGATGAGCAGATAACAGAGGGGCAAACCTCCAGCCTCATTTTCGGATTTAGCCTCTAATCCTTTTGTCAGGGTTTCCCTGGACCTCGAGAGGAGAGAAAGGTGACCGGAGTGAACGTGGAGAGAAGGTAAGGGCAGCTGGACGGGAGCTAGGGCAGGAGGAAAGGGGGAAGGAGGCAGGTAGGAATGGAAGTCTAGGGGGAATCAGGCAGCGAGAAGCCGGCCAGGCAGGTAGGCGGGAGGCAGGGGGAGGCTGGCCCCAGGTGCCTCTCTCGGAGAGGCGTTGGAGGTGCCCAAGCCTGGCAGCTGTGGCCAATACCACCATCTTCCCTCCTGCACAGGGAGAGCGAGGAGTCCCCGGCCGGAAAGGAGTGAAGGGCCAGAAAGGCGAGCCGGGACCGCCAGGCCTAGACCAGCCATGTCCTGTGGTAGGTGTCGGAGGAGGGCCCCACCCCAGGTCTTTTGGCCTCCAGCCAGGGTCAGACCAACATCTTACCTGTCCTGAGAGCTCAGTTGCAAGTCCCAGAGGCCCCACTGGTCACGCACCAGCCTTTCTCACTGTCAGGAACACTGCTGCTGACCGCCCCAACCGTGGGCATGGCTCAGGGAACCCAGCCCCTCTGTAGAGATGGAGGCCTGGCCCCTCATTGTTCAGCCCCAAGACAGGCCTGGCTTGAGTCAAACCCACTTGGGGTGGAGGTCGACAGGGGCCAGACCATGAGCAGAAGGGCTTTACCTGGAGTCATCAGTACCATCAGCAGTACCCTGAGAGGGGGCTGGGCCCTGGAGAGGGATTCGAAGTCAGCACAGGTACACTGCTGGGGGCGGGGCAGTGAGTGTCCAGCCCCATCGCCCTGGCCACCTGGGGCCACAGTCAGGGTCTGACTCCTGCTGGGCTGGAAGTCAAGCTGGGCTGAAACTCAGCTTCGCCAGCATAGAGGATGGGACCACTCTGACCTCTCTGGCTGGCTGCCCCTCCCCTTCCTTCCTCCTTCCCAGAAGAGTCTCTCTGGGTGGGTGCAACACCTCCCTCTTCCCCCGCATCCCCTCTGCCTGCCCCCATACCCTTCCTTTACCTCCTTCCCTGCTCTCTCAGTGGCCCTTGGTAGCCCACCAGCCCCAGTACCCAGTGCGTGAAACAACTACAATTCAAAAGTCAACTCCTTTTATTTCTTTTTAAAGACAGACTCTTACTCTGTCGCCCAGGCTGGAGTGCAGTGGTGCAATCATGGCTCACTGCAGCCTCGATCTCCCAGGCTCAAGTGATCCTCCTGCCTCAGCCTCACCAGCCAAAACTATAGGAATGTACTACCATGCCCTGCTAATTTTTAAGTTTTGTAAAGATGGGGTCTTGTGATGTTGCCCAGGCTGGTCTTGAACTCCTGGGCTCAAGTGATTATCCCACCTTGGCCTCCCAGAGTGCTGGGATGACAGGTGTGAGCCACCATGGCCTGCCTAGTTTCCTTTTTCTAGAAAGCAGGGAGGGTTTACATGTCATACTCTCTCAGTGGAGCTCAGAAAAGATAGGAAAAACAAAACAGCTGTGTTTCCATACTAAAACTGGGCAGATATTCATACCTGGCTACTCCAGCCATGGGAATAGGGTGGGGGCCTTCCTCGGGGATGCACGCCAGCCTCAACCTCCAGTGGCACCAGAGCTAGAGACCCCCTCCCAGACCTTTGGCCTCTGTTCCCCAGTGTCCTCATCCTGCAGTGGGGGGTACCCCTCCCCCCAGACAGTTTTGAGAAGTCAGTGAGAAAAAGACTTACAGAGTGAAGTGTTCAGAGCACAGAAGGGGCAGGGACAGCAGGGGCAGGGTGACTCAGCCCCACAGCTCCAGACCGTGGCCCAGGACTCCCCTCCAAGTCAGTAAGCCCTTGTCTCCTTTGAAACAGGAGAATCCCACCTGCGGAGGCCGGAGAGGGGCACCAGGCTGGCGGGGCCCTGTGAGGGGCAGTGGGCCATGCCCTGTGGTAGGCAGTCTGGCCTGCTGTGTGCTGTTTGCCGTGTGCTGTGTGGGCCTTCTGGGCAGCCCGAGGCCCTGGGCTGTGCCCCGGCCTTCCTTGCTTCCGCCTTCCTTTCCATTCTGCCCTCCTCCCTACCTTCCCTTTGGTCCCTAGCCTGGTCCCCTGGCGTACTCATGGGAATGTTCCAGGGGATGCCCAGTGAAGCCTGTGCCAGTGCTTTGGAACAGAATGACATGTTTTGTGCTCTAGCGCCCCCAGGGGTGCCAAGCTGATGAGTCAGTCTTTGTTCCTCTCCCAGTTTCCCCACCCTCCAGGCTGCCTGAGGAAACCCAGACCCTGCTTATCTCTGGCTGCTGAGTGGGCACCACATGTGCCACTAGACAGCCCCAGCCCCATGCTCAGCCCCAACCCCCCAACAACCTGAGCCTGCCCTGCCCAGGGCCAGTACAGGCTGAAGCAGGATGCCAACTCCTGGGCCATCCTCAAAACCCTCCAGAAGACATTCCTGCCCAAGGCCTGAAAGTTCACAGGCCCCAGGATGAGGAGCCAGAGTCACTGTCACATCAGGCAGGAAGCCACACAGCTCTCGGCAGGACCCAGGCCAGCCCATGCCTGCCTGGTACAATGCCCATCCCTTCTGTTTCTCCCCCACTGCACAGTGGTCTCCACAAAGCACAGAGGGAACACACTCAGGACAAGCTCAGTGAGAGGCCATCATGTCTCCATGACCCCACTACCTGGGTGGACAGAGGAGGCATTGTGGCCCTGCCTCAGTGGGCCCCCAGCAGCCTCACATGACAGCTCCCTGGCCTGCACCTCCCTACAGACCAGGGAGGGTATGTGGGGCATAGAGGAGCTCCCCCAGGCCCCATCCCCATCACTGAAACTTTCTTCTTTTCTAGGGCCCCGACGGGCTGCCTGTGCCTGGCTGCTGGCATAAGGTACCTTGCAGGGAAGAGCCTCCAGGGCAGGCTCAGGGGAGGCGGGGGAGGCAGGGGAGGGTGGGGGGATGGGGAGGACCCCGGAGTCTGAGTGCTGTCACTCAAACCTCTGGGTGTCTGCAGCTCACCCCACAGTGACTGAATAGCCAGGTTTCCCGTCATGACCCTGGTTTTGACTCTCCCAGCTTGCAGCTGAGGCGTGGGACTATAGTCCTGGGTGATGGTGTATAACTCACCCTGTTGGTCACATGGACTCAAATGACACTTGGCCAAGGCAGGGTAAAGCCATCAGTGCCTCCTGGGATATTGTCCAAACTGGCCCACTGAAAGGGAGTAGGGGAGGCGAGGGAAAGAGAAGGGGTCCACAGCTGTTCCTGAGGAAATGAGCAGGAAATGAGCAGGAAACGGGATGCCGGAGCAGGGTGGCCTGGATGGGGGCGGGGCCTCTCGGCTCCTTATCACCTTCAGTCTCTTCCTCCTTTTCCAGTGACCCTCAGGCCCAGCTCACACCTGTACAGATCCGTGTGGACATTTTTAATTTTTGTAAAAACAAAACAGTAATATATTGCTCTTCTCATGGAATGCACTACCTGTGGCATTTTAACATTCGAGACTGTGCCCACCCAGCCCCAGAGCCTTCAGCATGTGAAGCTACAGGAAAGTGGACAGGCCAGACCAGGGAGATGTGTACCTGAGGGGCACCCTCGGGCCTGGGCTTTCCCAGGAAGGAGATAAAGGCAGAATCGCCTGGCTAGGGCGAGGCTGGAAAGATGCTAGGTTGGGCCTTCGCAGAGAGACTCTCAGCTGTGTTACTGCCCTGCAAGAACCTGCCCCCCCAAAACCCTGGATTCCCCAGGACACACCCTATCCAAGAAGGCCCAGGGCTGGGACAGCAGCTGCTGCTGCTGCCGGCCTCACCAGCCTCCAAACTCAGCCACAACCAGCTGCCTCTACAGTTGGACAAGACTTGGCCCCTGGACAAGACTCACCTGGAACTTGCAGCTGAACCCATGGAGCAGTGAGTGGAAATCCCCCAAGAGGGTCTAGCTGCCACCACATTCGGTAGGCCCCAGGAGGCCAGCCTGCCATGAGAATACATGTCCTCTGGCCAGGAGTAGTGGCCAAGCTCTGTGATAGCTGTGATGTGGACCCCGCTCCAGGGAGCTGAGTGTCGGGGGATGGAGGGGCCCAGGCGGGACTGACTGCTACTTCCGGTCTCTGTTTTCATATCACCCAGAGAGGGACAAGATGGGACATGGCCCAGCCCAAGAAGGCAGTCCTCCCACTCAGAGTCTGAGTCTCACTGACCCCAAGTCTCCTACCCAGAACTGTGGCCAAAAATGACTCGACGTGGGCTGTGCAGGCAAAGCAAACCTCAGGGCTGGTTCCCAGCTGGCCTGAGCAGGGGGGCCTGCCACCAGACCCACCCATGCTCTGACAAGAGGCTTTTTCGCTTCCAGCAAGCGTTCCCAGCAACCAGCTCCATCCTGGCTGCTCGCCTTCCATTTCCATGTAGATGGAGATCACTGTGTGTAATAAACCACAAGTGCGTGTCTGGGTGAGCCTGTCCTTGCGGACTACCCCGGGGGCACCTCTGGCTTCGGTTTCATCTTGGCCACTGCTGGGTGGGGGAAGGAAAAGGGGACTCTTCCTGAGTCAGAGCCATCCCAGAAACAGAGAAGGAAGTTCAGGGTCAGGGCAAAGATGGGATTTGGAGTTCAGAAGACACAGATTCACGGCCTGGTCCTGCTACACACCGAGTCCTCTGGCGAGTCTCTGTCAAACTGAGCCCCTGTGTGCTCCTCTATTGCAGTTACCACACTGCTGCATACCACACCACCACAAATCTCTCCAAAACTTGTTGCCTTAAAACAATGGTCATTTTGGCCAGACACAGTGGCTTGTGCTTGTAATCCCAGTACTTTGGGAAGGCAAGGTGAGAGGATCACTTTAGCCCAGGAGTTTGAGACCAGGCTGGCAGCATAGGGAGACTCCATCTCTACCAAAACTAAAGAATTAAAAAACATTAGTAGGGCATGGTGATGCATGCCTGTGGTCCTAACTGCTGGGCAGGCTGAAGCAGGAGGACCACTTGAGCCCAGAAGTTCAAGATCAGCCTGAGCAACATAGAGAAATTCCTCTCTTAAAAAAAAAATAATAATTTCTATTTCTCTTGTATAGTCTAGGGTTAATGGGCTCAATGTGGGTGCTTCTCACTCAAACTCTCCCGCATGGTGGTTGCTGCCGGTCCTATAGCCAGGACTTCAGATGGCAAATACCTATTTGTGGCCTCTCCACTTGACCCAGGCTCCCTCCCACATGGTGGCTAGATTCCAAAAGTGACTGTTCCAGGTCAGCCAGGTGGAAGCTGTGTCACCTTTTAGGGCCAAGTCTCAGAAGTCATGTGCTGTCACTTTCTGAAAGAGTGGAGGGAGGAGAGATAGACCCCATCTCTCCATGGGAAAGTGTCAACATCATATTTCAAGAAGAAAATGTGGAATCATAAATCTTGTTGCAGCCGTCTGAAAAAAATGCAAACTCCCACCTCAACTGTGAAATGAGAGGGCACTATTTACCACTCGGATTGTGGTTCCCTGAGGATCCAGTGCACAGAGTATGCAAAGAATGTAGGATGAGTCCCTTACCCAGAAGCACCCTCAATTCTGATTTTTCTCCCTCCTCCTGACTCCAAGACCGAGCAAGGGCCACAGTCCTGCAAAGTGTTCCCACTTCTCTCATCACAACTGGTCCCTATTACAGCCCTAAGAGAGGGACCCTCTTACAGATGACAAAACCAAGCACATCCAGGGTGGCCTAGACAAGATGGGCCTACAGTGATGGTGTCTCTGATGGTGGTGTGGTGCATTGCACTGATGGTGTCTGAGTCTCCAAGGACTGAGGCCTAAGGAGGGCCACAGTATGGATGGTCCCCCTCAGACCTGTGTGACACGGCCTCCTTGCTAAGCAGAAGAGGCTCAGCCATACACTGGCTAAGGAGGAGGGATATGTCCAGTCCCCATCTCTGTTTCCCTAGGGAACTGGCAATAAGTGGCAGGCCACATCACTCAGCCAGTTGTCTGGGTCAACAGGGAAGCCAGTAGTAGGAAACACCACTGTGGTGTTTCTCTTCTGTGATGACTGACTGATGGAGGTCACTGAGTGTCCACACCTCCTCTGGAGTTCCAGCATAACCTCACAGTCTACTGCATGCTACACTTCACAGTTCCCTCCTCCCTCCATCCAGGAACCCCACTTGATCCCCTCACCAGCCCTGCAAAGCCCAGGGCTTGTGTGATAGATGTCACTATTTCCATTTTACATAGGGGGAAAACTGAGGCTCAGAGAGGGTAGTCACCTGCCCAGGGATGCACAGTGAGGACATAGTGGCAGGCTTGGGACAGCACCTAGGATCTTGGGTTGTCTTCTACTTTGTCTTTCCAAAACTTGTCTGGCAGAGCCTGGAATCCGATAGGCAGTTCCATGATGCCGGGTGGTTAACAGGTAGATCCTCGTGGGGGTAGAAGCCATGTGTTTCCCCCTCTTCCCCAGTCTTCTGAGGGGGTCTCTCCTGCTCCTTTGGGCAGGACGGGGTATTCTTGGCCCACTGCTGCCCCCCTGCGGTGTTATACCTTGTATCCTAATGCCTGCAAACTTGTGAACTGCAAGCTTCAAAATTTAGAGTCTGCTGAGTCCTCAGAGCACCCAGGGTTGAGCACAGAGACGGCAGAGGAATCAATGATTTGTTCAAGGTTCCAGCTGAGACACTGGGGAGCATCCTGCTTCACAGCTGAGTCTCAAGGACTAGGGGGCCTCAGGTCTCCTGCCAAGAAAGGCAGTGCAGCCACAAAGTACCCCTTTCTGGAAAAGAGAGAAGTACATTTACTGACCCCTGCTGCATGCCATGACAGCTAAACTAACCACAAGGATAACTATCCCTTTTTATAGATGAATCTGAAGTGGACTTACCCAGGTCTCTTTCCTCCTGGTCCCTAGGAGACCACTAGAAATACATGGGATGCTCTTGGTTATCACAATGATTTGGGGACACCCTGGCATTCAGGGGGTAGGCCCAGGGATAGTGAACACCTAAAATGCATAGGCCAGTCCTACCCAATGACAAATCATCTCAACAAGAATCCCAGTGCTACCCCCTGTTCAGAAACACCATGCCCTGGGTTCAAATCCTGGCTCCGCCACTTCCATCTCCTACCCTCTTGGTCTCCAACGTTGCCTCGAAGGCCAGGCATGAGATAAAAGACAGAGGAGTGCTTAGCACAGGACTAGAGACAAGAAGTGGACTTTTCTGAGCAGGAAGAAGGTGAGGCTTCCTGGTGTTGTCCCTGGCCATGCTATAAGATACTCTGGCCCAGGAAATGACTCAGCCTGGTCTGACCTCAACTATTACTTTTTTTTTTTTTTTTTTGAGACAGAATCCCACTCTGTCCTCAGGCTGGAGTGCAATGGCATGACCTCGGCTCATTGCAATCTCTGACTCCCATGTTCAAGTGATTCTCTTGCCTCAGCCTCCCGAGCAGCTGGAATTACAGGTGCCTGCCACCACGCCCAGCTAATTTTTTTATATTTTTAGTAGAGACGGGGTTTTGCCACGTTGGCCAAGCTGGTCTCGAACTCCTGATCTCAGGTGATCCGCCCACCTTGGCCTCCCAAAGTGCTGGGATTATAGGCATAAGCCACCGCACCCAGCCTATATCACATCTTGACCAAGGAGCAGGTGAAATGTTAGCTGGGCCCAGCTACAGCCTTCTCACCCTCTGCCTCAAAGCAGGAAAAGCCCCTGAGCCAATCTGACTCCTCTGAGCTGCAATGGGGCCACAGTTGTGGCTGGAGTTTGAGCTGCAAGACAGGGCTGAAAAGTGGGCCTCAAATAGGACACACACACACACACACACACACACACACACACACACACACACACATATACTACTTTAAAAGCCGGAACTGCAGGGCATGGAAGTATCATAGGTCTCTCTACTAGTGAGGAGAAACCAATCTACTAGGAAAATGGTGACCACGATCCCACTCACACACACACAGGGTCTGTGAGGACTTGATCCTTAGAAACGAAGTACAGGGTGGGCATGGTGGCATGCACCTGTAGTAGCAGGTACTTGAGAGGCTGAAATGGGAGGATCACATGAGCCCAGGGAGGAAGAGGCTGCAATGAGCTATGATCATGCCACTGCACTCCAGCCTAAGCAACAGAATGAGACCCTGCCTTAAAAAAAAAAAAAAAAAAAAAAAGACATACAGGCCACAAGCAGTTAACCTCTCAGTTAATTTGGGAATAATTTTTTTCCAAAAATCATGTAAAATATTCAATTCAGCTTTACAGTTAAAAATAAGAAACTCCATTCTGTTAGGGAAGATAAGAAAGTCCTGTTGCATGGATGGTGGTGATGGTTGCACAACGATGTGAATGTACTTTTGCCACTGAATTGTATTCTTAAAAATGGTTAAAATGGTGAACTTTGTTACGTATATTTTACCACAATTAAAAAAAAAGAACTCCAAATGTTCTCTAATAAATGCCTTAAGCATCTTACAACTGTATTGGGAAGAGAAGAAATCAGAAATGAGGGATTGAAGCAGAGGCCTGGGAATCATGAAGAGGTAGACAGAAAAGGAGGGACAATCAGGTGCCTCCCCTGCCCCAGCCCGCAATGGCTGCAGTCCCAGGCCCGTGTTCTAGGGTTCTTCAAGGCAGAAAGCCCCAGTGCCCCACCCCAGGAGGGGGCTTTTCTCATATCCCAGGCCCTTGGGAGGTCTTTTCTTCTCACTCCCTGGGCTGGGGAGTCAGACCTCAGTTGGAGTCCAGCCTCTGCAGCCTTGCTGCGTGTCTTACAACGAAGCCCTTTCGCTTTCTGGGCTTCAGGGTCATGGACATGTACTACAGGGAGGCTCCCCAACTCTCTTCTTGCCCAAACACTGCACGATTCTCTTAGCCTTAGATATAGCTCGTGTTCATCCTGCCTGGATTCTAACAGGAACCATGGTGCCCTGAAGGTCAAGCCCACGGTGATCTCCTTGGTCAGCCCCAGAAAGGACCCTCGGCTCTCCGTCTGCCCTTCCTGCTGCCCCTTCATGGGGCTGGGAAGACCTAGGACCGGCTTCTCCCACATTGAGGCCACTGCTGTGTAGCAGGCCCCGGGTGAGGTACCAGTCATGCACTCGCACTTTGGCCTCAGAGTTCGTCCCATTTTATGCACGCGGAAGACGACTCAAAGACCGAGTCCGGCCTGAGCAAGGCCTGCGGCAGCTGCGACCCTCACCTGGGCGCCGGGAGCAGGGGCGGGGTCGTCCGGGACCCTTTCCCGGAAGGGAAGCCGCAGCGGTCTGCGGGGTGAGGCCCACGGCGCGTCCCGGAACCAGAGCCGGGGCAGCGCTCGAGCTCCCGCGCGCGACTGCCAATGCACGACCCCGGGGCCGGAAGGCTGCCAGGCCCGGTCGCCAAGCGAAGAAATGAACCTCCACAATGCGGGCTCTTGGGGGCGGGGGCCCGAGTGCGAACCCGAGCCCCAAATCCCGACCCAGTCAGGGGTGGGGCTCGGGGCGGGGCCTTGGAGGCCCAGCCCGCGCGGCGACGTCTCCACACGGCGACTTGGCATTGACTGACAGCCCCACGCCATGGCCGCAGACCGGCGAGCGAAGGCCGACACCCTGGCGCTGAGGCGGCAGTTCATCAGGTACCCGGGCAGAGGGCGGGCGGCGCGGGGCTGCGCGGGGAGGCACGCGCACGCACGGCGCACGCACGCCCGACGCACGCGCTTCAGGGAAGGAGGCCGCAGCTCCCCAACCCGCCCCGCCCCAGTCCCGGCCAGACTGCAGCTTCGCAGGGCCAGGAAGCGGGCGGTGGTGCTGGGCTGTCCGTGCGGGTGGTCTCCGCGGCTGCCTCCCCCCACAGCGCCGTCTCCAGGCCGCCCAGTTCAGGAGCCGGCCCCACCCGCACCGCTGTCTCGGCTGTGGCAGCCTCGTTCGGCAGCCTTTGCCGCAAGAAGACTTTCACCCTGGCGCTTGGGAGGACCTCACCCAGCGTGGCCGGTCAGCAAGCAGCACCTAGGCCTGGCTCGAGAGCGACCTGGGTTGGGGGGCGCTGAAAGGGCAGACGAAGGCAGAGTCGGGGGGAGTCGGTTAACAGGCAGCCTTAGAGAAGGCCCACACTTGACCTGTGAGGGGTCCCTCGGTGGGCGGTGGGTGAGGCAGCCTCCCGCTGGAGTTTAGGGCTGCCACCCAGCCAGGGGGACCACGTGGCTGGCAAGGAGCGGTTAGGGCTGAGAGTCAACCACCTAATGTTAGTGCCCTGCCCCATCCCATTGAGGACACGCGGCCTTATGAAGCCCCCGTGGGCCTTGGTCAACCACCTGTTCTCAGGATCCAGGGAACTGACGTGGCCACATGCAGAAATGACCAAGGAGGCCACAGAGGCTTAAAATGCTTTAAGAAACAATTCTAAGTTTCAGCATCTGCTTCCTCCTTTGCAACCACCTGTGAGGTGGGGAGACCACGCAGGGAAGCAGCACCTTGCCCTTCAGGCTTTCATGTTCTTCCCAGAACTGGGAAGGGGTGGGCGGGGGCCTGTGATGAGTAGATCTCCCTTTAGGTCTTCAGACATGGCTGTCCACTCCTTGCCTGTCCCCCACAGCTCTTCCTGCAGACTCTTTTTCCCGAGGATCCTGTTAAGATTGTCCGGGCCCAAGGGCAGTACATGTACGATGAACAGGGGGCAGAATACATCGATTGCATCAACAATGTGGCTCACGGTCAGTATCATACCTCAGGCTGGCAGGGCAGGAGAGAAAGCCAAGGCTGTGAATTTGGTCCCAAGGTGACCCGAGATTGCAGCGAAGTGTGGAGAACCTGGGTTGAATTAAGGCACTAACAATATGCAGAGGAGGCTCAGTCTTTGCAATATAGCTGTGGAATGCTGCAAGCTGAAGCTGTGCTAAACCAGGCAGGAGTCAGAGATCTAGGTCTGTGGGTCTAGTTCCACTTGGGACTGATGATGAGCTCACATTCACGAGGTCAGGAGTTCAAGACCAGCCTGGCCAACATGGTGAAACCCCATCTCTACTAAAAATACAGAAAATTAGCTGGGCAAGGTGGTGGGCACCTGTAATCCCAGCTACTCAGGAGGCTGAGGCAGAAGAGTCGCTTGAACCCAGGAGGCAAAGGTTGCAGTGAACTGAGATCATGCCACTGCACTCCAGCCCGGGGACTCTGTCTCAATTAAAAAAGAAAAAAGCAGAGACTCTAGTCTTAGACTGCTTGGGCTCAAATCCCTGTTCCCTACTAACTTTGTGATCTTGGGCAACTTACTTAATTCTCTGTGACCCTATCTGCAAAAGACATGATGATCCTAGGTATCCACGTTAAGGTGTTTGGAGAATTAAGTGTGTTAATTTATGTAGCTTGCTCTGAATATGCCTGACACATGGTGAGCTCTGAGTACATATTCATTGTTTTATCCTTGGCCTTGGGCAATCAAGATTACCACCAGCCGTTGGCTGGTGAAGTGAAACCAGTTGACAGTCATCCCCCAACCCCACCTTTGTCATGGAAGCCTCAAAAGGCCTTCCAGCCTAGGCAACATAAGGAGACCTTGTCTCTAAAAAAAAAAAAAAAAAAACTTAAAAATTAGCCAGGCATGGTGGCTGGTGTCTGTAGTCCCACCTATTCAGGAGGCTGAGATGGGATGATCACTTGAGCCCAGGAGTTCGAGGCTGCAGTGAGTGCCATGACCACATCACTGCACTCTGGCCTGGGCGACAGAATAAGACCCTGTCTCAAAAAAGACGTGGGCTTTCTAGATAGGGTTCTTCTGCTGAAGAACCTTTTCCTTCTGCCAGAATCTCAGGAACTCCTGGATCTGCCTTTCCAGAACCAGCATTTCTCACCCTGCTCCCCTCTTTCTACCTGTCCCTCTGGAACTGCGTCTCTTCTGTCTGGGTTTATAGCTTGGGGCTGGGGGAGGCCAGGTGGGACTCACTGAGCGGAGTCAGCTGGGTGATGAAGGTGGCCCTCTTCCAGTTGGGCACTGCCACCCTCTCGTGGTCCAAGCAGCACATGAACAGAACCAGGTGCTCAACACCAACAGCCGGTACCTGCATGACAACATCGTAGACTATGCGCAGAGGCTGTCCGAGACCCTGCCGGAGCAGCTCTGTGTGTTCTATTTCCTGAATTCTGGGTAAGTGGACTGCAGCCAACGCCCGGCAAGAGGGTGAGATGATAACGAAGAGAGTTGCTCACATGGGCCCAGCTTTATGTAGCTGACCGAGCATGGACTCGGGGAAAGACAGCCCTCGTTGCACCAGACTCCTGGGATTCCCAGCTGTAGGCCCTGTTACTTTTTCTGTTGGATCCAGTTTCCTTGTCTCTTTCTGAAGGATGCTGTTACCTCCTTTCTAGGATCATTGCTGGGGCTTAGTGAGGTAATATGTTCCCTTATTTCTGCCTTATGGATACAGCCAAAATCCCTGCCTATAGGTTGCTCAGTAAGGAACAAAAACATCAAGTGATTCTGCAAAGGAATACAGAATTACAAGGAGGGCTCTGGAGGACGTGTACAGGGTATCCTGAGGCCTAGAAATAGTGAGGGACCTGACCTGTTCTGGGGGTACAGGGAAACCTTCCCTGAGGAAGTGATGTTAGGAGCTGACTAGGAGAGGAGGAAGATGTTAAGCTACGAGCTGACTAAAAGAGAAGGAAGGAAGGGTGCTGCCACTGCTAGTCAGAAGTCTCGTCAAGGCTGGGTGTAGCCAGAGGCACCTCCTAAAATGAGAGCTGACTTATGTCCAATTTCTCATTAAAACTCTTCAGTGGCTTCACATGGCACTAAGAAGAAAACCCAGGCTCCTTCCCGGCCCTGTGCATGTGGCCCCTGCGTATCTCCCAACTTCCTCTTCTGGTCTGCCCTCCTTAGGCCCTGGCCTCCCTCACCTTCTGGTTCCCTGAGCACAGAGTTCTTTTCCTTCACAAGGCCTTGGTGCATGCTGTTCTGTCTGCCTGGAAACTTCTCCCTCAGGACCCAGTGCAGGAGTTAACCTCCCCCTAGAAGCTTCCCCTGACCTTCTGCTTTGGCTGCCATAACAGAATACCGAGACTGAGTGTCTTAAACAAGAGACATTTCTTTTCTCACAGTCCTGGAGGCTGGAAGTCCAAGATCAAGATGCTGGCAGGGTTGGTTTCTTCTAAGGCCTCTCTCCTTGGCTTGGAGATGGCTGCCTCCTCCCTTTCACCCTGGTTAGTCTTCTGTCTGCAAGTGTCCCTCGTGTCTCTTTGTGTGTCCAGATTTCCCCTTATAAGGACACTGGTTAGATTGGATTAGGGGCCCCCGACAGCCTCATTTTAACATAATCACCTCTCTTATTTCCATATCCATTCACATATGGGCTGTTCTGAGGTACTGGGGATAGGAGTTCAACACATAAATTGGGGGAGGGGGTGCAGTTCAACCCATAACGTGCCCCCTCTGGTTCTCTCTCCCAGGGCATCCATCGTAGCGCTTAGCAAAATGATCACTTTTACTTTTTTGGCTTTTGTGGTAGCGTGTGTGTGTCTGTGTATGTATATATACGTATGTGTGTATATATATATAAATACACAGACACACACGTATATAAACATATACATACATTCATTTTTGTCCACAGTTCCTGGCTCATAGATCCCACAGCCCTTGTTACAACATCTTTTGTTATAACATCAGGTGTGTTAGGCCTCAGGAGACAATCACTCTAACCTTCTCCTGCCTTCTTTTCACCTGCCCAAGGCAGGACTCTAATCTTCCCCACCTTTCTGATGATGGATCGTAAGACTCATTCCAGAGAGGGTCCCACCCCACGTCCTGGTGGAAGGAATGCTGCTGTCATGAAGCTTCCATAAAAACCAAGGGGACTGGATTCAGAGAGCTTCTGGATAGATGAACACATAGAGGTTCCTGAAGAGTGGCGCACCCAGGGAGGGCATGGGAAGCTCCATGTCCTTCCTTCATGCCCCACCCTATGGATTTCTTCATCTGTATCTTCTGTAATATCCTTTATAATAAACCAGTAAATGTATTTCCCTGGGTTCTGTGAGCCACTCCAGCAAATTAATTTAACCTAAAGAGGGAATTGTGGGAACCTCGACTTGAAGCCAGTCAGTCAGAAGTTCCAAAGGTGGCTGGCATGGTGGCTCATGCCTGTAATTCCAGCATTTTAAGGCTGAGGTGGGAGGAATGCTTGAGCCCCCAGTCTGGGTAATATAGTGAGACCCCCTCTCTACAAAAGGAAAAAAGAAGTTCCAGAGGCCCAGACTTGCTAGTGGTGCCCAGAGGGCTGTGAGGCAGTCTTGGGCATTGAGCCCTCATGCTGTGGATTCTGATGCTGTCTCCAAGTAGATAGTGTTGGAATTGAATTGGAGGACCCCCAGCTGGTATCCACTGCAGAAGTGATTGCTTGCCTGCTGGTGGGGAGAAATCCTTACATATTTTTTGGAGTCACAGAACTCTTCTGTGTTGATTGTTAAAGTGTGAAAGCAGAGGAAAAACAATGGTTTGAGTTTTTTCCAAACAGCTTTCATGACACATAACGAGAATATAAATTCCAGGAGGGCCAAGGCTGTGTCTGTTTTACCTGCTCGTTTTGACCCCAGCTTCTAGCACATTGGAGGCATCTGATATATACCAAACAAGCAAGTGACTGACTAGTTGATGTCCTGAGAATCTTCTTGCTGCTGGAAGAGTCCTGCCCTCAGCATTTCTCTGTGGGAAGCTCCTGGAGCACTGTCTGAGTCATGCCCACCTTTTTGGTCACAGGTCAGAAGCCAATGACCTGGCCCTGAGGCTGGCTCGCCACTACACAGGACACCAGGACGTGGTGGTATTAGACCAGTAAGTGCAATTCGCCACCCTACCGTTTCCAGAAGCCTGGCCAACAGGCCTCTTGGAGATCTGTGAGACTGACTCCGGGTGCCTTAGGCAGGGAGGACGAAGGGCCTGGGCTACTGAAGACAAGCATGGCAGGCAGAGGAGCAAGCCTGAAACCTCCCAGAGGCTCTGTCACCCTGGGCCACCATTCTGGGAGGGCAGCTCTGGGGAGCAGAGAGTGCTATGTAAGAGTCAAAGGTGGTTCTACAACATTTTACACTTTCAAACTGTCCCCCACAGTAGCTTCCATGAATTGAGTATGTAATGTGCACAAGGCCCAAACTGAGAGCATCAGCACATTTAATATTCATTATAAACCAGAAAGAGGAACTCCCACCCCATTTCACAGGAGAGAAAACAACCCAGAGAGGTTAAATGATGAGCCACTGTCACATAGCCAGTCAGCAGTCTTCCAAGAAGTGCTGCTGACTCCAAAGCCTGTGCTCTTTCCCAGCCCAAGGACTTGGGGGCTGTGTCAGGAAAGTTGGCCTCCCCTGTGTGTCTTCAGGGGTGGGGGAGACCATGGTCAGATGGGCCAGGGAGTAGGTACCGCCCAGGCCTGAGCCTACCCTCCCTTCTCCTCCCCAGTGCGTATCACGGCCACCTGAGCTCCCTGATTGACATCAGTCCCTACAAGTTCCGCAACCTGGATGGCCAGAAGGAGTGGGTCCATGTGGTATGCACTGCCCAACTCAACAACAGGTCGGTGCCTGCTCCCAAGCCCAGATAACATGGCACTGTCACTCCCCCACAGGCACCTCTCCCCAGACACCTACCGGGGCCCCTACCAGGAGGACCACCCCAACCCAGCTGTGGCCTATGCCAACGAGGTGAAACGTGTGGTCAGCAGTGCACAAGAGAAGGGCAGGAAGGTAACCATGTTCATGCCTGTCCAATCCAGCAAACTGTCACCTCCATTGTTGTCACCACTCCTGTGCTAGATCCTGGGAACCCAGAGAGAAAACCAAACGAGGCCCTGCCCTCTAGAAATCTGGGTAGGGGCAGTTCAGGCTCAGCAGAGAGTCTTAGTGCATGGGCGTGATAGGCAGCCAGACGCCGAGCAGGCCTCAGGGGATTATCAAGGGAGGTCCTTGGAGGAGGTGCTCCCTAATACGGTAAGGGTCAGCCTCTCCAGGCGGGATGGGGAGTAACAGAGGAAGGGCATCCTAACGGGTGGCTGAGGCAGAATAGGTCAGGAGCTGAGCCTGGAGAGGCAGGCAGGTCCACATGCCAGAGGGCACCAGAACTATGCTGAGCAGCTGGAGTTCTGCCCTGGAGGCCCCAGAGAGACACCAAAGAGTCTTAAGCAGGAGAGCAGTAAGATCACGGGGCTGGGGCTGGGGCTGGGGCTGCTGACTCCAGGGCTGTGTGGAGGATAGATTTGAATGGGGCAGCTTGAGGTCAGGTGACCATGATTTAGGCCCCACGTGAGCAGTGGGGAAGCCTGATAAGGGCAGTATAGTGGGGGGGTCTGCCCTAGGCAGTATAGTGGAGACAGAGTGGAGGTGTGTTACCCATGGTGACAGCAGAGGGAAGACTGTTGGCGACAGGTGAGGGCTCTCTGAAGGCTTCACTGAAGGAGTGACAGAGCCAGACACAGGAGGTATGGCAAAGAAAGGCAGCCTGTGGGGCCAGAAAGGTTAGCAGAATCCAACCAGGGAAGCCTTGCCTATGTGTTTCAGGGGCTCTGCAACCACTTCTATAAAACCTAAAAAAGCAGATTGCTCTGATTGCAACAGGTGTGGCAGACCAGTATCCCATCCCATTGGCCCTGCCTGCCCACCTGTAAGGCAGAATACAGTTAGGAAGTCACTGCCATATGCAGAAGGGGTTACTGAGGGGTTTTAAACAACAGTGACATGCTCAGCTCTCTGGGTTGAGGCATCCATCACCCTGGTGGCCATGTGGAGAATGGACTGGAAGAGGCATCCAGTTAGAAGGCATCTGCAGGGCCGGGCGCAGTGGCTCACGCCTGGAATCCCAGGACTTTGGGAGGCTGAGGCGGGCGGATAACGAGGTCAGGAGATCGACACCATCCTGGCCAACCTGGTGAAACCCTGTCTCTACTAAAAAACAAAAAAAATAGCCAGGCATAGTGGTGCACGCCTGTAGTCCCAGCTACTCGGGAGGCTGAGAGGCAAGGGGAATCGCTTGAACCCAGAGGAGGCAGATTGCAGTGAGCTGAGATTGCGCCACTACACTCCAGCCTGGCAACAGAGCAAGACCATGTCTCAAAAAAAAAAAAAAAAGAAAAGGCATTTGCAGGAATCCAAGGAAGAAACAGGCAGATCTGCAGGAGACAAGCGTGTCCACGCAGAGAGCAAGGAATAGGTTTAGAGAGGAGGCTGAGGTAGAATCCTTGGGCAGTGCTGACTGATGGGTTGAGAGAGAGGGACAGGGAAGGAACAGACTTATGGGGGAGAATCAGTGCATTTAGTTTGGGGCATACCAAGTACTAGGGGCCTAGAGGCATCCAGATGGTAAGAGCTGATTGGAGGCCTGAGAGAAAACTGAGTCACAAACCTTCAGATGTGCCATGGAGTCCAAAGTAGGGGTGCATCAGTGACGGTGACTTGTCCTTCTTGGACTAAGCCAGCATTGGCAGGGCACACTGAGCCAGTCACTGCACACCTCCATGGTCATGTTCCCAATGTCCATCTCTTCACAGATTGCAGCCTTCTTCGCTGAGTCTCTGCCCAGTGTGGGAGGGCAGATCATACCCCCTGCTGGCTACTTCTCACAAGTGGCAGAGTGAGTAGGTGGGCGGGGTCTGCCCTAGGGAGGCCAGGGCTCTAATGGGGTTTTCCAACCTCTGGTCCAAATCCCAACTTCAGCCTGGCCTAACTGCCAGAATTTTGAGACAAAGCCCTTAAAGAAATAATGGCCCAGAGAAGGCCAGCCATTTGCCCAAGGCCCCCACCTTATTGCTGGCAGAGACAGGATGCAAAGCCCGAGACCTCCTGACTCCTGGTCTTATCCCTCTCAACCACAGCCCCCATGTCAGTCATCTGTCCTCTGCTACAGGCACATCCACAGGGCCGGAGGGGTCTTTGTTGCAGATGAGATCCAGGTTGGCTTTGGCCGAGTAGGCAAGCACTTCTGGGCCTTCCAGCTGCAAGGAAAAGACTTCGTCCCTGACATCGTCACCATGGGCAAGTCCATTGGCAATGGCCACCCTGTTGCCTGTGTGGCCACAACCCAGCCTGTGGCAAGAGCATTTGAAGCCACCGGCGTCGAGTACTTCAACACGGTGAGTGACAGCTCTAAAGCAAAGGAGCAACATGAGTTCTGATAGGCCCCTGGTGATCAGCCTGTCATTAGTCAGCAAAGGCTACAGGGCTAGCACTGTGCCTAGCACACACTTCCAAGATACTGTCCTTAAGGAGATCACAGCCAAATCAGGTAAGAAAACATAAAACATCTTTTAAAATTAATGTCAATCTAAAAGCTGTCACAAGGGACTATGTCTTATAAAACATATACAAAAACATGAGTCCCTGTCTCCCCTTCCAGCAGAAGCCACTCACTCTGTGCCAGGCCCTGTGTCAGGTGCTGGAACTTGAGCTGGTTAAGAGGCATGAGGATTGTGGTCTACTTAGGTAACACATGATCTGGAAGCAGAGTTCACATTGCAGTAGCTCCCTGTCTTTGGGGTACAGGGTCAAGAGCTTTCCCTGAGTGAAGCTGACACATGGCATATTCAGTGGCCCTGAGGCAGCAGTTGCAGAGCAGGTGAGAAGACGATGGCAGGCAGCAGGAGCCCTGCAGGAAAGAGCTGAGGAGTCTGTACTGATCCTGAAGACAGTGAGGACCGCAGGAGCGTTTTAGTCCTGGAGAGAATACCCTTTGGAAAGATCTCTGGTGCTCAGTGTGGAGAAGGAACTGGAGGGAGGAAGACTGGGTCCAGGGAGGAGAGGAGGAGGCCCAGAGGAGGGGGGAGCAGGGACAGAGGGTTGAGAACTCACTGTGAGTTCCTTAAAAAGCCAGTTCAAATTGGGGACTGAAACATGTCAGGATTTGGCAAGATAAGGCAGAGAAGGTCCTTGGGGGTGAGGGAAGTGACACTTTGGCTGGTGCATTCAGCCAAAAACCACCACTCTGTGTCCACGTGACACACAGAGCCTCAGACAAGCTCACTGTCAGGGAAAGACAGGCTTACAGACTCATGGTCATGACAGCATGGAGGACAACAGTGGAAGTGGTGTGTTCACGGGGCTGTGGGAGCACAAAGGCCATCCCAGATGACAGGTGGGTGAAGAGCTGTGGGACAAGCAGTAGAGGCTTCATATAGAAGGCAAGACTAGAGCTGAGTCTGGAAGGCTGAGCAGAAAATCAAGTGTGTTGTGTAAAGGGAACAAAAGCCCAGTGCAGCAGCATCTTTACTTTTATTTCTTTATTTGACCCTCAAGTGTAATGAGAATCCTTGGTTTATGGAAGACTCTCAACATCTGTCTGTGCATAGCCCTCTTCCAGTTATTCAGTTAACCTTTATTAATGTTCTAAGCACCTGGGAAGCCATCATCCCTCATAAAAGCTGGGACCTTGACAATATCCTGCATCTCTCCAGATGTTCCCCCAATCCCCTCTTATTGCCTCCTCCACCCATCACTCTGAATCCCGTATTCACTATTTAGTTGTTTTTTGACTTTATCATGTCTGTCGTGCTGTATATACTGTGGGAAATCTTTTTTGACTAACGTCACTAAGAATCCTCCCTATTGCCTGTCACTGAAATTCCTTTGCTTTGACCGTTTTATAATCTTTTGTGTAAATGTACCACAGTTCACTCATCCATTCCTATTGATGTGCTTTGAGGCTAGGATCCTTTTTTTCTTTTTGCAATTATAAACAGTGCTGCTTTGAACAATTTTTCTAAGTCTCTGTTGTACATGAGGTAAGAGTTTTTCTTAGGACTGTACCTGAGGGGTGGAATTGCTGGCTCATATGGTATGTGTTCACCTTTAATTTTAAAAGATAATGACATTTGTTTTCTAAAGTAGTTCACAAGTTAACACCCCACCCATAGTGTGTGTGTGTGTGTGTGTGTGTGTGTGTGTGTGTGTGTGTATTTTTTCTTTTTGAGATGGGGTCTCACTCTGTCATCCAGGCTGGAGTGCAGTGGCACAATCTCGGCTCACTGCAGCCTTTACTTCCAGAGCTCAAGTGATCCTCCCACTTCAGCCTCCCGAGGAGCTGGGACCACAGATGCATGCCACCACACCCAGCTAATTTTTTGTATTTTTGGTAGAGATGGGGTTTCACCATGTTGCCCAGGCTGGTCTCAAAACTGAGCTCAAGTGATCAGCCCACCTCAACCTCCCAAAATGCTGGGATCACAGGCATGAGCCACGGCACCCGGCCTATATCTTCTTCGGTGCCTCTTAAATTTTGCCAGTCAAGTGGAGCGTAAAACAGTAGCTTGTGTGGTCTTGATATGCCATTTCCTGATTTCAGATTACATGAATTATCTCTTCATGTTTTTGGCCATTTATTTCCTCTTCAATGAAATGTCTATTTGTGTCTTTTGCCCATTTTTTGATTACTGGTGCTTTTCAATTGTATTTGTGGGAGTATTGTGTCTGTTTGTATATGTGTCTATGCGTTTGTGTGTATATACTAACATATACATATCTATATATTCTTGATGCTAATTCCGTGTCAGTTGTGTATTTGTGAATATGTTCATCTAGTTTATAATCTGTCTTCACTCTCTTTACATATTTATGATAAAGTTTTAAATTTTAACACTGTCAAGTCTATCATTTTCTTTCATAGACAGTGTTTTTCATGTATTGTTAAAGATATCTCTCCCTACTCCAAGTTATAAAATATATTCATTTATGTTTCCTCTTAAGTCTTTTAACATTTTGTTTTGACATATAGGTCCTTAATCCATCTGGAGTTGATTTTTGTACACGATGTGAATCAGGAATCCAATTACATCCTTTGTGCATGTGATACCACAGTGTTTTCCTTTTTTCAAAAATCTTTTTCTGCTCCCTTTGTTCTCCACTAATCCTACATGCCACTTCTGTTATGTAACCAAAGTGCACACATGAAAGATTTGTTTCAGGACTCTTACACTTTTTTGGTCATTTTGGTCAGATTACTGTTCATGTACCACATTACTAGAGCTTCATAATAGGTTCTACATTTATAATTGGTTCTGGTATCTTGTAGAAAAAGTCCCCTTTCACCTGTGACTATTCCTGTCCCTTTTCTCTTTCATTTAAATTTTAGAGTTACCTTTAAACAGTTTATGATAAACTCTGCTGGGATTCTGATAGGGGAATTGCTTGATCTTTTAGATCAGTTTGAAGAGACGTGGTTTTTTTTTCTTTTTCTTTTTTGAGACACAGTCTCACTCTGTTGCTCAAGCTGGAGTGCAATGGCATGATCTCAGCTCACTGCAACCTCTGCCTCCCAGATTCAAGTGATTCGCCTGCCTCAGCCTCCCAAATAGCTGGGATTATAGGCTCCTGCCACCACACCTGGCACACTGGATATTTTTTGTATTTTTAGTAGAGACGGGGTTTCACCATGTTGGCGAGGCTGGTTTCGAACTCCTAACCTCGTGATTTGCCCACCTCAGCCTCCCAAAGTGCTGGGATTACAGGTATGAGCCACCACATCCACCTTTTTTTTTTTTTTTTTTTTTTTTGAGACGGAGTCTTGTTCTGTCACCCAGGATGGAGTGCAGTGGCGCGATCTTGGCTCATTGCAACCTCTGCCTCCTGGGTTCAAGTGATTCTCCTGTCTCAGCCTCCCAAGTAGCTGGGACCACAGGTGTGTGCCACCACACCTGGCTAATTTTTGTATTTTTAGTAGAGATGGGGTTTTACCATATTGGCCAGGCTGGTCTTGAACTCCTGACCTTGTGATGCAACTGCCTCGGCCTCCCAAAATGCTGGGATTACAGGTGTGAGCCACTGCGCCCTGCCAATTTTTGTATTTTTAGTAGAGAGGGGGTTTCGCCATGTTGGCCAGGATGGTCTCGATCTCTTGACTTCATGATCTGCCTGCCTCAGCCTCCCTAAGTGCTGGGATTACAGGTGTGAGCCACTGCGCCCTGCCAATTTTTGTATTTTTAGTAGAGAGGGGGTTTCACCATGTTGGCCAGGATGGTCTCGATCTCTTGACTTCATGATCTGCCTGCCTCAGCCTCCCTAAGTGCTGGGATTACAGGTGTGAGCCACCACACCCAGCCTAGATTTTTACTGTATGCTCTCTATCACATTAAGAAAATTTTCTTCTGTTACTTTACTATGAGATTTTACTGTGAATAGGAATTGAATTTTATCCTGTCTTTTTTATGCATGTAGTAAATATTTTTTCTCTTTTAATTTGTTAACATGGGGAATTATTTTTATGGCTTTTCTAATATGAATCTTTGCAGACCTGGGACAAATCAAACTTGGGTATGGGGTGTTATTTTTATATATTATTGCATTCTGTTTTTTATTTTATGAATTTGGCCTCTATTTTCAGGAGTAAAATGTTGCCTCACATTTTTTTTCTTATATCTTGGGTTTTGATACTTGGGTCCTACTAGCCTTATAGAATGAGCTGGGAAACATTTCTTCTTTTCCTTTTATATAAAATTGGGATGATCTGTCCTTTGAAGGTAAAAACTCACCTATAAAGCCATCTGGGCCTTCTGTTTGTGGGAAGGTATTTAACTGCTGCTTTAATTTCTTTAAAAGTTACGTTTTAGTGAATTCAAGATGCCATCGACTGGGTGGGTTATAAACAACAGATTTATTTCTCACTGTTCTGAAGGCTGCACAACTAAGATCAGGGTGCTAGCATGGTTGGGTTCTGGTGAGAGTCCTCTTCCAGGTTGCAAACAGCCAACTTCTTGCTGTACCCTCATATAGTTGAAAGGGTGAGAGCTCTCTGGGATCTCTTCTATAAAACCATAATCCCATTCATGAAGACTCTATTCTTGTGACCTAATAACCTAAAGGCCCCACCTCATAATACCATCACATTGGAGGTTAGGATTTCAACATATGAATTTGGGGGGGACACAAACATTCAATTCATTGCAAGTTACATGGGGTTTTTCAAGTTTTCATATGTGCTTTGTCCCTTTGTCTCCCTCCTCTCCTTCTGGGACACCTATTTGCATATGTTGGTATGCTTGTGTCCTCAGGTCTGTAAGACTGTTTTTTTTTCATTCCTTTTTCTTTCCGGTCTTCAGAGTGGACAATCTCAGTTAACATTTTTTTTTTTTCAGTGATTCTTTCATCTGCCAGCTTAAATCTGTTGCCTGGCACGGTGGCTCATGCCTGTAATCTCCAAGCACTTTGGGAGGCTGAGGTGGGTGGATCACTTGAGGTTAGGAGTTCAAGACCAGCTTGGCCAACATGGCAAAACCCCATGTCCAATACAAAAATTAGCCGGGCATGGTGGCAATGCACCTACAGTCCCAGCTACTTGGGAGGCTGAAGAACTGCCTGAACCTGGGAGATGGGTTACAGTGAGCTGAGATTGCAGCGCACTCCATCCTGGGTGACAGTAAGACTCTGTCTCAAAAATAATAATCTGTTAAGCCTCTCTAGTGAATTCTTCATTTCATTTATTGTGCTTATCAACTTCAGATTTTGTCTGAAAATTAAAATTTGTCTATCATTAGACTCTGTTTTGGTAAGACATCATTTTCGTGCTTTGCTTTTATTTATTTAGGTACAGTTTCCTTTCATTCTTTTTAACATATTTGGTTTTGGGGTTTTTGTTTTTTTTTTGTCTGTCTGTTTGGAGACAGGGTCTTGCTGTCACCCAGACTGGAGTGCAGTGATGCAATCTTGGCTCACTGCAGCCTCAACTTCTCGAGCTCAAGTGATCCTCCCACCTCAGCCCCCAAGCAGTTGGAGTACACTCATGTGCCACCACGCCTGGCTTATTTTTTGTAGAGATGGGGTTTCACCATGCTGCCCAGGCTGGTCTCCAACTCCTCAGCTTAGGCAACCCGCCCACCTTGGCCTCCCAAAGTGCTGAGATTACAGGCATGATTCACTGCACCCAGCCAACATATTTGTAACATCTGATTTCATGTCTTTGCCCAATAAGGACAGTATCAGCTTCCTTGGGGACGGTTTGCATTGATTGCTTTTTTCCTCCCGTGTCTGAGACATGCTTCTTTGCATGTTTCACAATTTTGTTAAAAGGTGGACATTTTTAGTAATATAATGTGGCAACTGTGGAAATCATACTCTCCTCCCTCCCCATGGTTGTTTTCTCGTTTAGTGCCTTTTCTAAACTAATTCTGTAAAGCTGTGTTTTTTGTCATGTGTGGCCACTGTAGTCTCTGCTTGATTAGCTTGGTGGTCCTCTAAACATTACATCTCCTTAACTACCTGGAACCTATACGTCACTCGGCCAAGAGCTTATAACTGCCTTAGACTTGACTTCCTCATTCTGTAGACCCTCAAGGTATTCAGTGGTGAGAGCTTAGGGCTTTCCCTCTCTCCCCTGAGCATACAGCACTGGGCATGAGCACATCCCTATGCGTATGAATGGCCATCTAGATTCCCAGGAATATGTCAGAGCTTTTCAAAGTCCCCTGTAGCCACCTCACAGTGACAGAAAGCAGATCAGTGGTTGCCTGGGGCCAGTAGTAGGGGGATGGGTACACAAGGAAGTGATGAAAACGTTACACAGGTATGTACATTTGTCACCTCACACTGAACTTTATACTTTAAACATACAGTTTATGTAAATTACACCTCAACAAAGCTGATTTTTTAAGATGTAATTTAAAAACAAAAAGCATGGTCTGCAAGAGACACCTTCCTCCTGATCCTCTAAAAAACAGGTCTCCACTCTCATACGTGCAGGACAAGGACAGGGTGGGAGGAAAAGGAGCCCAAGCCCTCCAGGTGCCTGAAGGGAACTGCCCATGCTCGGCCTGACACAACCAGATGAGCCAGGGTTAAGTCAGAAATACAGATCTGTATGTGTGAAGTCTGTTTGTTAGCACCCAATTCTTAACTTTTAATAATGCTACACAAGCTAAACAAAACAAGTTGGCAGACAAGATGTGACTCCCAGGCAGCCAGCTTGTGTGCATCCTAAAATTTGCCCTGGGTTCAGCCAGCAGAGCTGTGAACTCACACCACGGTGGCTTTTCCTGGGTGGGCCCTTGGCATGCTGCGCTGACCTTCCTTGAAGGAGGAAGTGAGAACTAGTCCAGTGCTATGGGTCTGGGCCAGTGCATGAGATGGGGCCTTAAAGCCTCTCTTGGTAAAGACTAGCTCTGTGGGAATAAACAGGACACCCTCTCCTCTGATTCTGTGTATCTTCTGGGGGCTCCTACTGTACTTCAGGGGTACCTGACCTGGGTTGCTCCTGGAAAGGCAGGACAGCCCATGGAGGCCCCCAGCAGTTACTACTACTGAAAACTGTGTGCCCTGAGGGGTTTGGGGCTTGTGCTCTTGCCACTGCCCTTGGAGCACATGTGGCAGTTCTCCTGCCTCATTCTTTTGGGACATGGCCCACTCTGCCAGGCATCTGACATGTTCTTTGTCCCTGGCTCAGTTTGGAGGCAGCCCAGTGTCCTGCGCTGTGGGGCTGGCTGTCCTGAATGTCTTGGAGAAGGAGCAGCTCCAGGCTCACGCCACCAGTGTGGGCAGCTTCCTGATGGAGCTCCTCGGGCAGCAAAAAATCAAACATCCCATCATCGGGGACGTCAGGTGAGGCTCTGGGGGCAGCAGTCACCACCCACCTGCCAGGGTCCAGTGTGGTACCATTTCCTTTACCTAACCACCTGGGATGGTGGGGCTATGTCCGCTCTCATGAGGAACTGAGACAGAGAGGTGCTATTGCCCAAAACAGCACTGCTGGGTACAAGAAAGCCAGTACATGACCGGAGCCCTAGCTACGCCTGAGCCTCTTTCCTCTGTCCACATCAAAGATCCCTCCCAGTCCAGTTACTCCCTGAAACTGTTCTCACCACCTTCTGAGGGTGCCTCCTGTGCTCAGCCTCCCCAGGAGGCACAGGTAGCCCAGGCAGAGGGTGAGGCGAGCACCCTGGCCCCTCAGGCCTGGTCTCCTGAGATGTCACCTTCCCCTCCAGGGGTGTTGGGCTCTTCATTGGTGTGGATCTGATCAAAGATGAGGCCACGAGGACACCAGCAACTGAAGAGGCTGCCTATTTGGTATCAAGGTATTTTCTTCTTCAAACAAGTTGTTTCCTGGAGTAGGAGACATTCCAGGTGCCTCTTTGCAGGGCCAGGGGCCCCGAGTGGAAAGGAGCCTCTTCATCTGTACCCCCATTCCTAGGCACTCTGGGCCAGACTTAACTGAAAGAGGGCTGGGGGCTTGAGGGGACAGCTGATCCTATCAGCTGAGGACAGAGGTAAGTGGCATTATCAGTTCTGTACCAATGACTCACCACAAAGGCCGCAGATGAGACACAGGCCATTCCCAGCTCAGAGCAGCACCTCTGCCTAGAATGCCCAAGTTAGCAGGGTGCTTCAGACCCAGGAACCCCTAATGCCACCTCCCACAGGCTGAGGGCTAGAGAAGGGAAGCAGCTTCTCCAGTTACACCAGGGAGCTGTGGCAGCACCAGACTCCGGGTTCCTATGCCACGCAACAGGTGGTTGGGATGGACAAGACTCCTGCTACTAAGCTGGGTCAGGGGTGTCTTGGAACTCAGACTCTACCAGCCCCACTGCCCCAGTTTGCTTTCACTTGGACCCCAAGGCCCCAGTACTTCTCCCCCTTCTAGTTTAATTATGATTCCCTTTTATCTCCATTCCCCCAGGCCTACCCCCTCCCCACTCCCCCACCATTTAAAGTTCTTCTGGTATCTGATGTGTCCTTATTCAAACTATGAGACATGCATGGTATTGATGTAAATTACCCTGTGCTGTATTTGAGCTTGGCCTGCCTTCTTAGTCACATCACCAGCTTACCCCTACCACCCTCCCAGGAGCCTCAGGGATTCAGAATGGTCGGGTGGCATGGAAGGAAACCCACTCTTTCATCTCACAATACCCTGGGGGTGCTTTTCCAGTTCAGTGAGAAAATGGGTAAGTCACCTGCAGTCACCCTGCTAGGTGGCAAGAGCTAGATCTGGCCCCAGGGCCATATTAACTCCAAAGTCCAAGCCCTGTTCTTTCCGGCATGGCCATGGTCAGTGCCAAAAAGACTGGGATACGAAAATGAAGCCAGAAGGCAGACTCCCCACCTCCCCCGCCAAGGCAAAAAATAACAAGGTTTACAAAAAGAATGGGAACTAGGATCAAAGAATATAAACACAATCATGCAGACCCCTCATCTCAGAGATGAGGTTAGGCTGTGGACTAAAAGTGATTGGTAGCTACTAATAAGATAAAGCCATCTTCCTAAAAATAATTGGAAATTTTAAACTGGAATTCTAAGACAACCCAGAAGACAGGGCAGGGAGATTCCTGAAGCTAGTGAGCAGCATGTGGGGCTCATTATACCAACTGCACTGTTGGACATTCTCTACACACAAAACCAGAGAATTGCTGCAGTCTGGTGTTTCCCTATGGCCATTCATTCTTGGCTTAGCCTGGGGCTCCAAGGTTAGGTGAGGCAAGGCGCCTGTTCTGGGGGCAGCATGCTCAGGGCTAGGTGTGGTACACCCCAAAACAGGGGCTGCTGTGGGCCAGATGCACAGGACTTTGGCAGAGGTGACCAGTACAGTGTCCTGGCAGGAACTGGGCCATGAAAGGCTCCAAAGGCAGTGTGGCTGAAGCACTGGATATGAGGCTCTAGCCAGGCTGAGGAAGGCCATGTAAAGAGGGGTGTCCTGTCCTCACAGGCTGAAGGAGAACTACATTTTGCTGAGCACTGATGGCCCTGGGAGGAACATCCTGAAGTTTAAGCCCCCAATGTGCTTCAGCCTGGACAATGCACAGCATGTGGTGGCAAAGCTGGATGCCATCCTGACTGGTGAGCTTGAACCCAGCAGCTAGAGCCTCCTAACATGGAACAGGGAGGGAGAAAAGTCCAAGAGCAAAGGCACATGTCCTTGGACAGTGCAGGGAGCAACAAGTAGAGGGGCCTTCATGGCCCAAGTTGCTACTATTCCTTGCCTGTGCCTGAGAGCTTCCAGGGCTGTGGGTAGATGGAGCTGAACCACCACCCAGCCTGCCTGAGCAGGTATCAGATGGATGCAGGACAAAACAAGGCTGGCCTGAGAAACTGGCCGTAAGAACTACAGCGGGAGGTGGAGACCCCATTACTGCCAGCCTAGGGTGTAGCAATGGCAGGGAGTTTCATTCTGTTCACGAGCCAGGTCACATGAGGCTGCTGGGTGGCTGAAATAAGATTTGCAACACTGAGGGCTGACTGAATGCAAAATGAAAATTCTACCCCACATTCCCTATCACCTAGGTTGGTCAATGTCAACCCAGGCCCCCCTAAATCCATTTACAAGGAAATCTCCTGGCTGCATTGCCATTTACAGCTCAGTGAGACCCCAAATAGGCAAAGCTACATCTCACAGTAGAGATCAATGCTGCCGCCCAAGCAACTTGTGCCCTCTACCTCTAGATGATCACTGCTACCCATAGGCGTGTTTAATTCCCAGGGCTCTGGAGCTGGGGGAGCCCCATCCCTGCTAGACAAAATTGGAAATGGTAGGGATCTGATGTGGAAGGAATGTGTTTGTGGGGCGCAAAGGCTGGCCACAGAATTGGCTTAGGGATCCTGGGCAGAGCCTAGAAGTCTAGAACTGAAGGCTGGCTCTGTGCTTTTCAGGAAATTGCTGCTACCTCTTTGGGGGAATAGGACATGGGTGTGAATAGCCAGGGGGCCTAATCTCTAAACTTCCAGTTTGGACACTGAAGTAACAGGGGGGTCTTTGGAGAAAGGTGAGTGAGTTGGGGTGGCTTTGTGGTCTTTTTCAGACATGGAAGAGAAGGTGAGAAGTTGTGAGACGCTGAGGCTCCAGCCCTAAGCCAGCCTGCTCTGCCTAAGTGTACACTCCAGGTGAGTGGGCCTTGTTTCTTGCTGTTGGAGATGCTGAGCAGGTTCCTTACCATCAGCAGTGAGCAGCCTCAGCAAGCTGTGCCTTTATAAAAGACATTTTTGTTCTGATTGATGCTCCTTCCCCCAAAGGTTAGTTTCAACACTGGAAAATCTCCAACGCTTAGCTTGCACTTGATGGCAGGAATAGCCGTTTCCTCCTTTGAAACCTATGGGGCCATATCCACGTGGAAGCCCAGCCTGCCGGTACCTCTTGCAACCAACCACCTAGTCTTATGCCCCAAACACCTGACCTGGAGTTGGGCTCCCATCCAGCCAATAAACAAACCCTGCCAGAGCAGGCTTTTCTGTACCAGCCAGGAGGGGGGCACTATTGTGCCCCAATTCAGCTGACTCTGGCACTGACCAGTTACTGTGTAAAGAGTTGCATTTTCCGCCGGGCGTGGTGACTCACTTGTGTAATCCCAGCACTTTGGGAGGATGAGATGAGAGGATCACGAAGTCAGGAAATGGAGACCATCCTGGCCAACATGGTGAAACCCCGTCTCTACTAAATACAAAAAATTAGCTGGGTGTGGTGGCACGCGCCTATAGTCTCAGCTTGAACCCAGGCGGTGGAGGTTGCAGTGAGCCGAGAACGTGCCACTGCACTCCATCCAGGCAACAGAGCAAGATTCCATCTCAAAAAAATAAAAATAAAAATAAAAATTCCCATTTTCATTCATCAGCCAAGAAGGTTGGTGTTCCAAGGTGTCCCAGGAGGGGGCATGCCTGCTGGAGATGTGAGGCCTCACTGCCCCATCCTCACTCCCCATAAGCCTCTTACTCCTTTCTTTAAAGGGAGGGCAGTAGTGAATGGACATGCCCACAACTGGGCCTGCAGTTGGGAAGAATCTGCTGTGGGGGAGGAAGCCCCAAGTCCAGGGCACCTGGCACCCCCACCCTGAGCAAGAGGTCTCACACAGCATATCCCACACTCACCCAGGCTTGGGGGTTTTTTAATTTTTATTTCAAAAGCTTGGATAGCTTTAATATCCAGGTTGTGGCAAAATCAGGACACGTGTAAAATACCTTACAATACATTAGATTCCCAAAAGGTACCAAAAAGTACAGTAAAATTAACACTTCCATTACAGGAAATGTATGACACAAATAATATAAAATTAAAAGGTGAAAAAAAGGTGACACTGGTTTCCTAAGATACAATTTGCTCTTTACAACCAGGGTCCACAGATCCAGGCTGCAGAGCGGCAGCAGGAAGCCGAGCCTCCCATCTGGTTCTGGGGGACCTGGTAATAAAAATCAGCCCATAATGCCGCTCTGGCCTCTCAGACACCACACCCTGCCTAAACAACTAGAGCTCTGGAAATAGTAGAGTGATTTCCATGGGGGAAATTTTAAATAAGATGCACATGGGACAGGCCATAGAAAGTTTGCCAAGTTAAATTTGGTACATAATTGTGTTCACTCCATATCCAAACAAAGCATGTGTGCGGTGAGTTGGTCGCTCCTGCTGCCGCCTCAGTATGGCTTGTAGTTATTCTGATGGCCACCACGTCGCTGGCTCTTGCCGTAGTTTGTACTACCCTGACCTAGGGACGAGAACAACCATAGCAGCTACTATTTACGAGCATTTGCCCTGTGCCAGGCGCTTGATACGCATCTTCACAGGCTCCTTACCAGCCCTGGGACAACAGATTGCCTTCCTCATCTTACTAAGGCCTGGAAGTCTATAGGGCTCAAAATCGATTAGCTCCCATGGCTGAGCCAGGCCTGTCTGACTCCAAAGCCCCTGCTGCCGGTGGCTCCTGCACTGTCTGTCCTGCCTCCCCTGGGGGTGGTGAGTGGATGGGGCCTCCCTCTCTCCTACTTACTGTAGTCGTAGCCGGGGCCGTAGCCGTAATAGCCATAGGGCGAGTAGTCGTAGCCGCCATAGCCAGGCCCGTAGCCCTGCTGGTAGCCGTAGCCCTGGTTCCAGTAGTTGCCGTAGCCCTGATTCCAACTCTGACTCTGACCTGTGGGGGGGGGAGCAGGGCACAGGGGCCCGTGGACCATTTAGCATATGCAGGAGCTAGGATGGAGGAAATCCTGCCCTTTGGGTGGCAGGTTACTATGGCAACTCAGGCAGAAGCCAAGGGGCTGCTGTTCTGGCGTACAGGGCCCTGGGCCCAACCCTGCATCTCAAGAGACCCAAGCAAAGGATGAAGAGCCAGGATGCTAACTTTACTCGGGGTAAACAAGGCAGCTCACTCACTCAGTCACTCTCTGACCACTCCCACTCTCCTTGGCAGCTTGGCCTTTAAAAAGATACAGTTCAGGCTTTGGAGTCAGAGGGGCCTGGGATGGAAGGGGATAAACGCCTGGCACAGCTCTGCCCTACCCACCCTTCTGCCTACCTGCTCAAAGGTGTACCAGACTCAGGACATCCAGAGCCCAGACATCCATCATGTCCCCTCCCCCAGAGTATAACACAAATGCTCTCTGCCCTGGGCACCCAAGCCATTCCAAGGGGCAGCAGCAGGCAGCAACAGCCTCAAGCACACAGCCCCCACCAGAGCCATTCCTATTCCTCTCGTTCCCCACCTCACACAATCTGCCCACCCCTGCTGCACAGCACCAAAGGGAGCCCCAAGACAGGCATGGAAGGCTCCATGTAGGTAGACAAACAGGACCCATCTTCATCCAGGTTCCACTCACCTCCACCTCCACCTCCACCTCCGCTGCCTCGATTCCCTCGGTTGCGGTTTCCACGGCCCCCAGAGCCATACTGCTGCTGCTGATAAACTTCTTTCGGCTGGGCCACCTTGATCTCACACTAAAATGCCAAGAGGACAGTGGTCAGGCCAGCAGGACAAGCTCAGGGCAGTGACTACACAAAGACCTTCACTACAACAAACATTCAGATGGTAGATAAGGTCCATTTGCTTAAGAAACAAAATATACTACTGTGGAAAGCCACCTGTGGGTTACAGCTCATGGAATCCCAACTAAAACCAAGGGCCTTCCAGCTGAGACCCTTTCCCACAGCCCCAGGGCAACTCCATGTCTAACGGAGGCAGGCAACTGGGCCAACTGCAGCCCAGGGGAGCATAGGACAGGCTGGGAGCAAGAACCACACCTTGGTCCTACTGGGCATGAAGGTCAGATAAGACTTCTCAAATGAGGGGCCTTAGAAAATGAGGTTTTAATATCTTTTTCTCTTTACAGAAGAAACTCATCTCATTCAAATACACGCTATTGAGAAGGTGACCCTGATCTCCCTCTTACAGATAAAGCCAGCTTTCAGAAGCTCAGAGTGGGGGGCGGGGCCTGCCTGAGGCCATAATGCTACCCATCCCCTCTTCCTAACCACTGGTCTGCTGTTGGGATAGGCCAGACATCTGCATCCCCCTCAAGTCAATTTCCTTTTTGTCCACTGGGAGTGGGTTCAGGTAGGGTGGGGTACTTGCAAGTGCTACTGCTTAAAAAAGTTAGACCAGACCAGTATATTTCTAAGAAAAATCCTGATACACACCCCCATTAAAAATAGTACATTTTAGTGTCCCCCGATCATACTTTAATTGACAAATTAAAATAATGCAATGATAGTCTATCATACTGAATTAAAAACACTGAATACAATCAACTAAATATTCCTTTTTTTGTTTTTGTCGTTTTTATATATGTACATATATTTTTTAAGAGACGGGGTCTCGCTGTTGCCCAGGCTGGAGTGCAGTGGCTATTCACAGGCGCGATCCCACTACTGATCAGCACGGGAGTTTTGACCTGCTCCGTTTCCGACCTGGGCCGGTTCACACCTCCTTAGGCAACCTATAGTTCCCCGCTCCTGGGAGGTCACCACATTGATGCCGAAACTTAGTGCGGACACCCGATCAGCATAGCGCACTACAGCCCAGAACTCCTGGGCTCAAGTGATCCCACCTCAGCCTCCCGAGTAGCTGGGACTACAGGCACAAGCCACCGCGCCCAGCTATATATACTTATTCCTAAGACTCACTCCCAGTAGTTTCACTTAAACCCTGCCTTAGAGGCTTTTCTCACCCATTTCCCATTATGGCACAGAGAAAAAGGCCTCTTTATTACTGTCCGCTGGAGTAATAATCAGTGACCCCCAACTGCCTCTCAGACTTGTCATTTTATAGAAAATTTGAGACTATCCTAATCCAATCTTCCCAAACTCCCAGCCAGGACAGACTTCCAGGAGTTGCACCTGTACCACCTTATCTGGCTGCCAAGTCCTCAGAAATAGAGCCTGCCACACCCTGCCACTGCAGGCCGCACCCTAAACTCCCAACTGCCAACTTGAATTCTGAACTACCCTCTCCCTGACCAGAGTTCAGGAGAGTTACACCTCTCTGCACATGATTCCACTCATTTGAAAGTAAAACTGACCCTGGATTTAAGGTGGTCAGGACCCTGGCACCTCTTTGAAAGGATTTTTGCCTGGGTATAGGGTTGATTTAAAGAGATCCCAGAAGACCAAGTGAGATGGTTCATGCCTGTAATCCCAACACTTTACAAGGCCAAGGCAGAGGATTGCTTGACTCCAGGCAACATAGTGAGACCACGCTTTAAAAAATATGAACCAGGCCTGGTGGTGCGTTCTTCTGGTCCCAGCTACTAGAGAGACTGGGATGGGAGGATCCCTTCCATCCAGGAGGCCAAGGCTGCAGAGAGCCACGATTGTGTTACTACACCCCAGCCTGGGCAACAAAGCAAGACCTTGTCTCAAACCAAAGAGTACCCAAAACAGATGGAAGTGGACAAACTGGTTGTAGAAGGAGGTAGAAAGGCTCTGGAGCAAGAAAAACTTCACCATAGAAGAAAATCAGTGAGTTGAAGTTCTGGGATCTTTTGAGACCTTAACTGCAGGCTTCATACACCCTGGACTCAAGAATCTAGAGCACTGTCACCTCTAGCTTTAAACGAGGAACCAAAGAGGCTACCCAACCTGCTCTATTCAGAGGCCACTTTCTCCTGCCTCCTTCACATCCCGTGTTGTTTACTGGCAGTCCTCCCAGCCTGGGAAGTCTTTGAAGGATGGCAGCACTGCCCCAATCAGGGCAGCATATGCTTCAGAGAGATAGTAGGGTCTAACCAACCTGGAGAGCTCCTGCAGGCGGCCCAACCTAACCCACCCGTGTAAAGGCCAACTCTCCAGCACCACAGGAGACCAATAGGGCTGGGGACAGCTTACCTTGCTTCCACTGATAGTATGAAACTTTTTCTCCAGAACCTTCTTCACAGGTTCTTCTTCTTAAAGGTGATAAACACAAAACCTCGTCTTTTGTTCAACTTAGGATCCATTGGAAGTTCAATGGCCTCAATCTGCAAAAAGCAGAGGCGAACTCAAGCCCAATACCTCCCTACCCCCAGGGCATACAGGGAACTCACAGGAAAAAAGACGCCGTTGAAGGCAAGAAATAGGGAAAAATAAGCCCTGCCTGGGAGGGTCTAGCCAGCCAAGGATACCAAGGACCAGAAAGAAGGCAGTCTTAGGGCAGCTGGTGGGCTACTCCCAGGGCCACACTCACCTCCCCAAACTCGCCAAAGTACTCCCCTGATCTTTTCCTCAGTGGCTTCAGGATTCAGACCCCCGACAAAGATTTTCTTCACCGGGTCCTTCTTCATAGCCATGGCCTTTTTAGGGTCAATGACACGGCCATCCAACCTGTGCTCCTTCTGGTCTAGAACCTGTTCCAACATAAAGGGGTCAGGCTCTGACTCAGCAGCATGAGCCAGACAAGGCCCTTCTAGACTCTAAGCCATAAAGACACCAGCACAGATACAAAAATGTGTTTCATCACCTCCAAATTCTACCCCAGCTTAACCTCCCAACCCACTTTTCTTCAAAACTCCAGTACAGCTGGTTTACCTGGACAACTAGAAACCAGTCCTCACCCTAGAGCCTTTGATCATGCTGTGTACCCTCTTCCTGCCCATGCAATCCCAGCGTGAGGCCCATCTCCAGAAGCAAAGCAGCAGGGACTCAGCATAGGCTGAAGATGGCCTGCAGGGGATGGAATCCTCGCTCCACACCCTTACTAGTTGTGACCTCCTCTACCTAAATCTCTGTGAGCCTTAGGGTTTTGCTTTTTGTCCTGTAAAATGGGGCTAAAAGTCTATCTCATAGCAATTTTGGACTCTCTTGTAATCCTCCCAGATGTTTAGCACGGTGCACAGAATAGGTACATAAAAGGTAATGAATGACAACTATAATCTTCCCAAACCACTCCAGCACATACTCTTGACTCCCAACTTGTATTTTTATCCCCCTCAAAAACTGGAACCTAACCTCTGGCTTTGCCCAAAGCACTCAACCACATGCAGAACACACAAAACTAGTCATGCTGTAGGAAAGGTGCCCTCTTAGAATTCAAATCGTTTCCACTGAGACTGCTGAAATCCAGTACCCCAGCTTACCTTCTCCACACTGGCCGCATCTTTGAACAGGATAAACCCAAACCCTCTTGACCGTCCAGTGTTGGGATCCATTTTTATTGTACAGTCAACCACCTCTCCAAATTTAGTAAAATAGTCTTTTAAATCTTTTTTGCTGGTATCCCAGCTCAGGCCACCAACGAACATTTTTCTGAAATGATAGAGTGAGACACATGTCAACAAGTCTTGTAAGCAAGCTGTGATTTTGGAAAGGACTGGCCCTGGCAAAGCTCGCACAAAGTCTACAGCCACCCTTAGAGTCTGCAAGGTGCACGTCTGAAGGATGTTAAATCTCCACTACCCTCCAAATTCAACCAAACCAGGACCCTAAACAGGCTTAACAAGGCTTTGCAGCCCCAGACTGTGAGAAGCAAAGAAAAGACCACCTCACCAGGGGTATGGGCCCTGACCACTCACATCTGGAAATTCATGTGTTCTACAACCATGTATCAAAGGGCCAGCGTCTTCACCACCTCCTGAGAACTAATTTCAAGGAACTCTAGGCTTCCGGGGGCCAAGCCCGCCCAGGGTTCAGAACATGACTCCGCCCCCGGGAGAGGCGGAGGAGGATGGTCCGGGGCCCAGCGCGCGCCAACTCCGCCTACGCAGCCCCCGGGGCGGCCCGAGGAGCAGCTGCCGGGCCCCGGGTCCGTGCGCTTTCCCTCTTCCGGGCCGCCCGCCCCTGCGCCGGCTTCGGCCCTGGCAGCGCGCGAGCGGCCCCGGGGCGGCGCCAGAGTCGACCCAACAAACTCCTGCAAACTCCAGCGCAAGCGGCAGCTCCAGGCCCGGCCCCGAGTGCGGCGGGGACGATCCGCAGGCCGCCCCAGCCTCGACCCGAGCCAGGCCGCCGCCCCTCCCCCCGCCGCGTGGCGCCAACAAAAGGCGGCCCCGGAACAAAGGCGGCGCCCCCGTCCGCCCGCGGCCGCACCTACCCCGCATCTTCCTCGTTCTTGCTGGCGTTGATCTGGTCGCCCTCGGCGCCGTTCTGATTCCCGCTCGGGGGGCGCCACGGTCGCGCCTCCAGCCCCTGCCGTGGCGCCCGTGCCAGCCCCGGCCGGCGACTCGCCTTCGGGGGCGGCCTCGTGTCCGTTCTCGGTGGCGCCTGTCGTCTCCATGGGCTGCTCCTCGCCCGCTTCCGACATCCTAGACCGAAGCGCGGCGGCTCCTGCAACCAGCGGCGACAGTGCGTCAGGCCGGTGCGGCTCTCGCCCGCCGCCCGCCGCCCGCCGCCCGCCGCTCACCTCGCCGCCGATGACGCCGCGGGGCCCGCTCGTCCCCACCCGCCGGGGAAGGCGCCGCGGCCTCGGCCGCACTCAAGCTCGCGCTGCTGAGGCCTCCCCCTCCGTCACGCGACGGAGCTTTTCCAGCTGCGTCTCCTCCTCCTGAGCCGCGGCCGCACGAGAACCCACCAGCCCACAACCGAGCTCCCGCCCGCGCGGTACTGCCGCCTGACAATGCCGACTCGTGGCGCTCTTTATAACGCCGGAGCCGGGGACCCACTTCGCAACAAACTGCATGCTCATTGACTGCTCAATCCCGTCACTCAGCCTGATAGCAGCCTCCCATTGGACGTGGTGGCGCGCGCTCTAGATCCGGGCGGGCTTTGTCCTCATTTAGAACGGAGTTCTGCCCTGCGGAGGGTTCCCGAAGCCGGGCGGGACGGCGCCGAGTTCAGGTTGGCCCGGCTGCAGCCACAGCATAGCGATGGGAGCGCCTGACTGGACTGTACGCTTGTCGAGGTGGTAGTCTCTCGCTTTCGTGCGCTTCATTCCAGCATTGGCTCTCCTCCTCCCCATGTCCCAAAGAGGAAACTGGGCCGGAGAAAGCTTCGCAGCCCAAGGTTGCGTCGCTGGAAGTGGCAGAAGTCAGGCTTCTGAGGTTGGGCGAGTAGGGTCCTCCAAGGCCCTCAGCACGGCTCCGAGGGATTGGAACGTAGCCCGCCCTCTCCCTGGACCTTGGTGCTCTCCAAGCCCTGTGCTTGCGCCCTTTCTGTCGCCTCCACCAGAGATCCTCGGCAGGGACGATGAGACCTTGGTGTTGCCCGATCTTCGGTCCCCTGGCACCACCTTGACTACTGACATCGCATTTGTACTTTTGTTTACTTAAAACTTTTCCTTTAAGTCAATCCATTTATTTGTGTTTCGATTTCTTTCTTTTTCTTTTACTTTTTTTTTTTTTTTTTTTTTTTTTTTTTTTTGAGACAGAGTTTCCCAGGCTGGAGTGAAGTGGCGCGATCTGAGCTCACTGCAACCTCCGCCCCCTCTTCAAGCAATTCTCCTGCCTCAGCCTCCCAAGTAGCTGAGATTACAGGCGAGTGCCACCACACCCGGCGAATTTTTGTATTTTTAGTAGAGACGGGGATTTCCCCATGTTGGCCAGGCTGGTCTCGAACTCCTGACCTCAGGTAATCTGCCCGCCTCGACCTCCCTAAATGCTGGGATTACAGGCATGAGCCACCTCGCCCGGCCAGTGTTTCGTTTTCGTTTGTTTGAGACATGGGTCTTGCTCTGTGGCCCAGGCTCATCTCAATTGCTGAGCTCAAGAGATCTGCCCGCGACGGCCTCCCAAAGTTCTGGGATCACAGGCTGAGCCACTGCGACCGGCGCCATTTATTTTTGTTGAAACTTTTTTTTTTTAAGACAGATAAACCACTTAACTCTTGAGTTTAAGGAGGGGGGTGGGGAGAGTTCTTCCTAATCCACAAAACTCCTTTATGTTATCTCCTTGACCACAAAACTTGAAAGGCCTAGGTAATCCCATTATTCCTTTTAATCGAATGGTTGGCCGGCCCCAAGGCAAGCAGGATTACAACCTCCCATGCCTGCAGGTTACCAAATAGGAACCCAGAATACAAGGAGCTAGCGTTTCCATCGGATTCCTGCAGCCAGGACCAGTGTGGCGGGCTGAGCATTCCATTTTCTCTTTGTGTCTTAACGACCCAAGTAAGGTGGTACCGTCACCAATTTTATTTTATTTTTATTATTTTGTTTTTTTAACACAAGGTTTTGCTCTGTAACCCAGGCTGGAGTGCTGTGGCACAACCACAGCTCTCTGCAGCTTCAACCTCTGGGGCCCAATTGAGCCTCCTGCCTCAGCCTCCCAAGTAGCTGGGACCACAAGTGTAGCCACCACACCTAGCAAATATTTTTGTATTTTTTGTAAACACAGGGTCTCACTATGTTGCCCAGCTACATCACCAATTTTTTTTTTAATTTTTATTTTATTTATTATTTTGAGACAGAGTTTCGTTCTTACTGCCAGGCTGGAGGGCAATGGCACAATCTTAGCATACCGCAACCTCTGCCTCCCAGGTTCAAGCGATTCTCTTGCCTGAGCTTCCCGAGTAGCTGAGATTACAGGCATGTGCCACTACGCCTGGCTAATTTTGTATTTTTAATATAAGAGACAGAGTTTGTCTGTGTTGGTCAGGCAGGTCTCCAATTCCTGATCTCAGGTGATCCACCCACCTCAGCCTCCCAAAGTGCTAGGATTATAGGCATGAGCTACTGCACCCGGCCCAATTTTCATTTTTTATGTTATTTTGAGATGGGGGTCTCGCTCTGTTATCCAGGCTGGAGTGCAGTGTCGCCATCTTGGCTCACTGCAACCTCTGCCTCTCAGGTTCCAGTGATTCTCCTGCCTCAGCAGATTACAGTAGCTGGTATTACAGGTACATTCTACCACATCCAGCTAATTTTTGTATTTTTAGTAGAGATGTAGTTTTACCATGTTGACCAGGCTGGTCTTGAACTCCTGACCTCAGGTGGATCACCAATTTTAAATGAGAAAACTGAAGTCCAGAGCAGTGGCCCAAAGCTACACAGCCAACTCAGGCACTAACTCTACCCAGGCAGTAGAGTTGCCCTGAGGGTGAAAGTCGAGGAAAGTCTGAAGATTTAGCTACACTGCACTGCATTCCCCGAAGGTGGCAATCAAGTGGAGCTGGGATACCCATACCCAGGTGAGCAAGTGCTCTCTGGTTCACCCCAAGGCCACTCTTCACTCTTCCAGGCTATATTCCATAACAGGAAGTCACATATTTCCATATGACCTTACTCATGTCACTGAGATCTGGCAGTAAGGCTTTCAGGGAGGTCTCTTAACAAACGGCTCACCCCATCTCCACCCCAGCCCTTGTCAACCCACACAAATGAGGGCTATGGCCATGGCCTGCAGGAAATGATGGACACAGCTCCCCCAAGCAGTGAAGGTAATTCAAGAAATTAAGTTCAAAGTCAAATAGTGTACATGTAGCCCAAGGACATGACTGTAGGTATAAATTCTCTTCATCTCCCACATGGATTCCTTTAGCACAACTCAGACACACTTTCAGTGACAGGTAAAGTCTGAGGATACAACATTTGGACAGCGCTTAGCAGCTTACAAAATGCTTTCACCAACCTTGTTTTATTGGTGCTTCAGAATAGCTTTTTTTGTGCAGTTACCCATATTTTATGCACAAGAACACAAACCACAGGTAAAACTGTGGCCACAAAACCAACACATCCAACTCCACACGGGATTGTTTCCAGGGCTCCTGGCTACTGGGACAGGCGTGTCTGAGCTTCTGAGTTCCTTCCTAGTGAAACCCCATCTCTACTAAAAATACAAATAATTGACTGGGCCTAGTGGCCCAAACCTGTAGTCCCAGCTACTCAGGAGACTGAGGCGTAAGAATCACTTGAACCTGGGAGGTAGAGGTTGCAGTGAGCTGAGATCGTACCACTACACTCCAGCCTGGATGACACAAAGAGACTCTGCCTCAAAACAAACAAACAAAAATTATTCTGAAACTCAAATAAGGTAATGGCTTAGAAAATGCTTCGTAAACTAGAAAGAACTGCAGGCAAGTACGGGTCAGTCTCAGCAAAAAAAAAAAAAAAAAAAATGCCTTCATATTATATCCGAGGGTGTTCTGCCAGAGGCAAGGCAGGACACTGGAAACAGTAGTAAGTCCTTTTGACACAAGGCTCCCTACTTTTGTTATTAGGTCCTGTTACAGACCCTGAGTGGGGGGGCACTTCCGTGACAGCAAGGTTTTCAAGTCAGCCAGGAGCTCAGTTACCCCTGAAAATTTCTTAAAAGACCCATAGAGTACACACTCCCTGGCTTATTTGGGCTATCCAGAATATGTGCATAAAATGTGTACAATCTCAGCCAGGTGCAGTGGCTCACACCTGTAATCCCAGCACTTTGGGAGGCCAAGGCAGGCGGATCGTGAAGTCAAGAGATCAAGACCGTCCTGGCCAACATGGTGAAACCCCATCTCTACTAAAAATACAAAAATTAGCTGGGCGTGCTGGCATGCACCTGCAGTCCTAGGAGGCTAAGGCAGGAGAATCAGGTGAACTTGGGAGGCGAAGCTTGCAGTTCCAGCCTGGCGACAGAGCAAAAAAAAAATGTGGACAATCTCCAATCTAGAAAAGGACACACACAAAATGCTTTTGGCTGGTTTTTTAATCACATGAATTAATTTTTCTCACATTCTTTTTTTTTTGGTTTGTTTTTTGGCTGAGCCTGCAAGGTGGAAGTTGCATGAGTTAACTACAAATATATTGTGCCTTGGCTGTGGCCAGCTCCCCACTGCAGCAGCTTCCCACACTCCACCAGACCAACCCCAGCTCCCCCTCCTTCAGGGGGAGCTGGAGTCCTCCAGCCAGAGGGACATTTCTAAAACACAAGTCGTAAGATCTGAGAGCTACAGTGAAAAACGGAAAAATTTCAGATTCAAGTCCCATCTCGTCACTACCCTGTGTGAAAACTGGCTGACTTCCCAGTGCTGTGAGGATGAAGCCTTAGCCTTAACTTCAGGTGAATACAAGTGGGGGAGACAGGTGGGGCTCACAGAAATCCGTGTCCCCACCTTGCCAGCCTCCCTTGCTGAGTGGTCTGTGAGTGGAAGTGTCCCTTTCAGGCTGGGGCCGTGGAGACTGGGGGCCTCCTCCAGACTTCCCTTCCCCCAGTGACCATGTGTTCTACATGGCTAAGCTACCTTATGGAGAAGAGCTGTTCAGCCCACATCAGATTTGACGCAAGCTGAAAATGACCTGTACTGGGCCTGGCACTGAGATTTGGGATTTTTTTTTCTCAAACTGTAGCCTGGCCTACCCCGACCCTTCCACCTGGCCTGTGAGGGCCGTCATGAGCTGCCTCAGCTGCACCTCCTTGCCACTCTCCACTCCAGCTGTGCTGAATTTCTTTTACTTCCTGGAACTCACCAGTGCCCTCCTGCCTCTGGGCCTTTGCACCTGCTGTTCCCTCTACCTGGAACAGTCTTGCCAAATATCACCTACCTATTGTACTCATTGGGGGTTGAATTGTGTGCCCCCATAAAAGGTATGTTCAAATCCTAAGTCCTGGTGCCTCTGAATGTGGCATTACTTGGAAATAGTGTTTTCAGGTATAATCAAGTTAAGATGAGGTCACACTGGAATAGAGTGGGCCTTTAATCCAATATGACTGGTGAACTTAAGAGGGAGAAAGAGACACACAGGAAAAACACCATATGACAACGAAGGCAGAGATTGCAAAAAATACAAGATTTTTTTTTTTTTTTTTTTTTTGAGATTGAGTCTCACTCTGTTGCCCAGGCTGTAGTGCAGTGGCATGATCTCAGCTCACTGCCACCTCTGACTCCTGGATTCAAGCGATTCTCATGCCTCAGCCTCCTAAGTCACTGGGATTACTGGCGTGCACCACCACACCTGGCTGATTTTGTATATTTAGTAGAGAGGGGGTTTCACTGTGTTGGCCAGGCTGGTATAGAACTCCTGACCTCAGGTGATTTGCCCTCCTCAACCTTCCAAAGTGCTGGGATTATTGTGCCCAGCCCCAAATCTCATCTTGAATTGTAATCCCCATAATCCCCACGTGTCATGGAAGGGACCTGGTGGGAGGTCACTGAATCACGGGGGCAGTGTTAGCCCATGCTGTTCTCATGATAGTGAGTGAGTTCTCACTCACTCACTCACATGATCTGATGGTTTTATGTGTCTGGCATTTCCCCCTGCTGGCACTCATTCTCTCTCCTGCTGCCCTGTGAAGGGGTGCCTTCCGCCACGATTGTAAGTTTCCTGAGGCCTCCCCAGCCATGCGGAACTGAGTCAATTAAACCTCTTTCCTTTATAAATTACCAAGTGTCAGGTATTTCCTTATAGCAATGGGAGAATAGGCTAATACAGTTCAAACCAGCACCTTGTGGACTAAAGACTCTTGGACCTGCTTGCTTGCCCTATACAGTGTTTTGTTCTGTTTTTGTTTTTGAGATGAGGTCTCGCTGTATTGCCCAGGCTAGAGCACAGTAGCTGTTCACAGGCGTGATCATGGCTCATTGTAGCCTCAAACTATTGGCCTCACGTGATCCTACCGCTTCACCCTCCTTAGTGGCTGAGAGTAAAGGTGCACATCACCTCACACAGTCCTGTACCGTGTTCGGCTCGTTTGCAAAAAACTGTTTGCCAACATTTATGGATTATGATCTTTCTTTCTTTCTTCTCTTCTTTCTTTCTTTTTCTTTCTCTCTCTCTCTCTTTCTTTCTTTTTTTTTTTTTTTTTTTTGAAATGAAGTCTTGCTCTGCAGCCCAGGCTGGAGTGCAGTGGCGCAATCTTGGCTCACTGCAACCTCTGCCTCCCGGGTCCTGGTTCAAGCAATTCTGCTACCTCAGCCTCCCAAGTAGCTGGGATTACAGGCATGAGCCACCATGCTCAGATAATTTTTGTATTTTTTAGTAGAGATGGTTTCACCATGTTGGCCAGTCTGGTCTTGAACTCCTGCCCTCTTGATCTACCCACCTCGGCCTCCCAAAGTGCTGGGATTACAGGCATGAGTCATCACCCCCTGCCTCTTTCCTTCCTTCCTTCTTTCCTTCCTCCCTTCTGCCCCTTCCTTCCCCTCCCTCCCCTCCCTCCCTTCCTTCCTCCCTTCTTCCCTTCCTCCCCTCCCCTCCCTCCCTCCCCCTCCTTCCCTCCCTCCCTCCCTCCTTCCTTCCCTCCCTCCCTTCCTTAATTCCCTCCCTCCCTCCCTTCCTTCCTACCTTCTTCCCCTCCCTCCCTCCCTTCCTCCCCTCCTTCCCTTCCTCCCTCCCTCCCTCCCTACCTTCTTCCCCTCCCTCCCCTCCCTTCCTTCCTTCTTTCCCTCCCTCCCTTCCTTCCTTCCCTCTCTCCCTCCCTCCCTCTCTCTCTCTCTCTCTCTCTCTTTTCTTTTTCTTTCTTTCGATGGAGTCACACTGTGTCACCCAGGCTGGAGTGCAATGGCATGATCTTGGCTCACTGCAACTTCCACCTTCTGGGTTCAAGCGATTCTTGTGCCTTAGCCTCCCAAGTAGCTGGGAATACAAACCACCACACTAACTTTTGTATTTCTAGTAGAGAAAGGGTTTCATCATGTTGGCCATGCTGGTCTCAAACTCCTGGCCTCAAGTGATCTGCCTGCCTTGGCCTCCCAAAGTGCTGGGATTGCAGGCGTGAGCCACCACACCCTGCCAGATTATGACATTTCTACACAATGTTATATGCCCGGTTACTTTTGAAATATTGTTAGCTGAGGTCACACTGGGCCACAGTCTCATGTGTCCAGAATCAGTGGGAGCTGAGTCACAGTGACCCCCAGCAGATGAGGCAGGTACTGTCCAGCTAACCCCAGCCCCACCATGTTCTAATGTCTTCCTCCAGGGCCCCCTAAACCCATTCCCATCCAGCAAAAGCATCTGAGATGTTGATCCCTAAGCAGACCTCCAGGAAGCTCAGCTTCATCTTTTTAAAAAAAATTTTTTTGAGACAGGGTCTTTGTCTGAGTGTAGTGATGTGATCATGGCTCACTGCAAGCCTCGACCTCCTGGGCTCAAGTGATCCTCCCACTTCAGCCTCCTGTTTATCAGGGACTACAAGCGTGTGCCACCACACCCAGATTATTTATTTATTATTATTACTTTTTTTGAGACAAGTCTCGCTCTGTCACCCAGGCTGGAGTGCAGTGGTGCAATCTCGGCTCACTGCAACCTCTGCCTCCTGGGTTCAAGCGAGTCTCCTGCTTCAGCCTTCCTAGTAGCTGGGACTACAGGCACATGCCACCATGCCCGGCTAATTTTTTGTATTTTTAGTAGAGACAGGGTTTCACCGTGTTAGCCAGGCTGGTCTTGAACTCCTGACCTCATGATCCACCCGCCTCAGCCTCCCAAAGTGCTAGGATTTACAGGCATGAGCCACTGCACCCGGCATATTATTTATTTATTTATTTAGCTAGCTAGAGACAGGATCTCCCTGTGTTGCCCAGGCTAGTCTCAAAGTCTTGGGGTCAAGCCATTTGCCTGCCTTAGCCTCCCAGTGGGCTGGGATTACAAGTATGAGCCACCGCACCCGACCTTCTTCATCTTTAGAAAAAGGAAGATGGTCAGTCTAACAGGCTGTAGAAAAAAAAAAGAAAAAAAAGAGGAACATGGGCTGGCTGGGCACGGTGGCTCATGCCTGTAATTCCAGCACTTTGCGGGGCCGAGGCAGGTGGATCACGAGGTCACGAGTTCAAGACCAGCCTGGCCAAGATGGTGAAACCCCGTCTCTACTAAAAATAAAAAAATTAGCTGGGCATGGTGGCAGCCGCCTGTAATCCCAGCTACTCGGGAGGCTGAGGCAGGAGAATCGCTTGAACCCGAGAGGCGGAGGTTGCAGTGAGCTGAGATCACACCACTGCACTCCAGCCTGGGCAACAGAGTAAGACTCCATCTCAAAAAAATAAAAATTAAAAAAATAAAATAAAAAAGGCAGATAGCACCTGTCTCTCCACAGTTCTGCAGGGTTCTGGGAGGATGGGGGCTAAGGGTTTAGAACAGTGCCCGATGTAAGTGAGACCTGTGACTGCTACCAACAGCAACAATAGAAGCATCTGAGGGAACACTTCTTTGCCTGCTGATCGCCCCCAACAATATGTCTCAAGTCAAATCCTCGAAAGAGAGGAGTAAGAGATCTGTAGAGACACGCTGTCGGCAGCCTCCCTAAAATCACACATTCTTGCAACAGCCACCCCGAGCCCTGCTGAGTCTCAGAGGCAGCCTCTGCCCACCAGAAACCAATCAGAAATGGCTAGAACCCCATTCTGGAATCAGACCTTAATGAAATATGTGATTCACATTCAAAACCCTAATCCTACAGTTTCCTTGAGAGCTTACAAAGCTGCATACAGTAGGCGCAGTTCACACAGGGGCCCGGCCTCGTTCACAACACTAACCTGTGTAGTTTTTGAAACTTTGGACTCCCTGGCCCCTGGGGCTGGACTCTCACTTTTTTTTTTTTTTTTTTTTTTTTTGAGACAGGGTTTCGCTCTGTCGACCAGGCTGGAGTGCAGTGGTGCGATCTCGGCTCACTGCCACCTCCGCCTCCCAGGTTCAAGCAATTCTCTGCCTCAGCCTCCCAAGTAGCTGGGATTACATCTGCCTGCCACCACACCCAGCTAATTTTTGTATTTTTAGTAGAGATGGGGTTTCACCATCTTGGCCAGGCTGGCTTAAACTCCTGACCTCATGATCCACCCACTTTGGCTTCTCAAAGTGCTGGGATTACAGGTGTGAGCCACTGCACCCGGTCTGGACTCTCACTTTTATAAAGCATTCTGGGCACCAGTCATTGGGACAGGGACAGATTTTAGGACTCACTACTGCAGACTAGGTGGGGGAGAAAGCCTATGAAACTGGGAAATGTCTGTCTCCCTCTGAGAGGCGGCAGTGGTTCCTAAAAAGAGGCTCTTTTGTTTATGTTTATGCCTTTGCATTGCCTCTAGGTCAGTGTGGACCTGCAAGACTCTCCCTTTGAGCCTCAGTTTCTTTCTACTCTTTTTTTTTTTTTCTAGACAGGGTCTTACTCTGTGGCCCAGACTGGAGTGCAGTGGCGTGACCTTGGCTCACTGTAACCTCTGCCTCCTGGGTTCAAGTAATTCTCCTCCCTCAGCTTCCCAAGTAGCTGAGATTAGAGGTGCCCACCACCATGCCCAGCCAATTCTTGTATTTTTAATAGAGAAGGGGTTTCACCACGTTGGCCAGGCTGGTCTCTAACTCCTGACCTCAGGTGATCTGCCCGCCTCAGCCTCCCAAAGTGCTGGGATTATAGGCATGAGCCGCTGCACCAGGCCTGAGCCTCTACACTTTCTGATTCCACAGAATTCATTTATTCACTCATGTATTCACTCAATTGAATCGTTGAGGCTTCAATGGCCAGTAGCATGCCCTTGACCTCCGGGACAGACTGGGTCTCTGAACTCTAAACTCTCATGCATAACTGTCCCTTAAATATCTTTACTGAAGTTGAGCAGGGGCTCTCCAGCAGAGATGGGAAAGAAGAGGTGCAGGTAGAGGATAAGATGCGGCTTAGGCTCCAAGCTTGAGAAAGCAGAGGCTGCCTGGAGAACTGCAAGTTGCTCCACATGATGGACAGGAGCTGGGACTGCACAGCTGGGCAGGGGCTTTGGGTGCCATGACAAAGGATTCGGATGTATCCTACAGGCCACTGGAAGTCAGTGGATACTGCTATGGCAGTGGGCCAGGGGAGGAGCTGGGAAGGCGGGGTCGATGAGGAAAATGGAGGAGGGTGAGCTGGCAGCACATTGTGTTTGTGTGTGGCGACTACCCCCACTCCATGCATGGAGCAGGATGGGCAATAATGCTGGACCACTGGACCAGGACTGGTTGGTGGAGGGCCTTCAACTCAGAAGCTCGCTTCTCTCAAGGAGAAACCATTCCACTGCTCGCTTCCTGGGTATGCCTCCTGCCGGGGGTACCAATTGTCTTGATCATTTCTTCTAGTATGTTTGTCCGTAGGGGCTAGAGAAGGATCAAGAGATGATCCATTTCCAAGATCAAGTCCAAACCCCTTGGTAACAAAGGCTGGCAGAGGAGGGATGTGAGAGAGCAGAGCTGGGCTTCCCGCCTCCCTATGCCGGGTCCTTCCAGCTCTTCCACCGCACAGCCTGATCAGACCCAAGTGAAAGAGACAAGAGGCCCTCTGAGGTTTTCATCTTCCTACCCAAGTGCTGAGTCTGAAAGACCACAGAGACATAGACACAAAAAGCCTGCCTTACTCCTGCCAGCTAAGAAACAGGAAGCCACAGACAGGACCATCCCCCTCCGCACCTCCCCCACCTCCCTTCTCCCTGCATAGCAGAGGGGGAAGGCAAAGCTGGCTCAGTGGGTGTGAACAGGAAGCGCAAGGAGCCCCAGCTCTGGCTGCTCCCAGCACAGGCCCAGACCAGGCAGGGCTCCCCAGGCAGGGCAGAGGAGGCGGCAGCAGGCGGGGTGTCGAGGACAGAGACTCGGCCTCCGGTCAAAGTGGCATACAACCACAGGCCTTCTCCCCTCTGTGAAAAGAAAGGATTCTTGGCTTCTTAGGGCTTCATGCCATGCATGTCTTAACATACACTTTTCACATTCTGCCAGTGAACTGGTCAGAGCTCTTCTCCAATAGTGAGCAGGATGTAGGCTTGGAGTGGAAGACAAATACATGCTGTGTGCTGATCCAAGTCGGTGAGAGACGGAAACCCCTCAGGGCAGGGTCTCTTTCTTTTTTTACTTTTTTTCTTTTTTTTTTTTTTTTTTTTTTTTTGAGACAGAGTCTTGCTCTGTCGCCCAGGCTGGAGTGCAGTGGTGTGATCTCGGCTCACTGCAACCTCTGCCTCCTGGGTTCAAGTGATTCTCCTGCCTCAGCCTCCACACCCAGTGGGTCTCTTTCTTCTTTTTTTCCATCCTGTGGTATTTCAGGAGGGTCTTTTTCTTTCATACTCACCACCCAGCCAATTACTTGGCACCATCTTGCTTTTTTTTTTTTTTTTTTTTTTTTAAGACGGAGTCTCACTCTGTTGCCTGGGCTGGAGTGCAGTGGCACAATCTCAGCTCACTGTAACCTCTGTCTCCCAGGTTCAAGTGATTCTCCCAAGTAGCTGGGATTACAGGCACCTGCCACCGCGCCCAGCTAATTTTTGTAGTTTTTCTTTTTTTTTTTTTTTTGAGACAGAGTCTTACTCTATCACTAGGCTGGAGTGCAGTGGTGTGATCTCGGCGCACTGCAATGTCTGCCGCCCAGGTTCAAGCAATTCTCCTGCCTCAGCCTCCTGAGTAGCTGGGATTACGGGCACCTGCCACCGTGCCCGGCTAATTTTTGTAGTTTTAGTAGAGACGGGGTTTCACCATCTTGGCCAGGCTGGTCTTGAACTCCTGATCTCATGATCTACCCGCCTCAACGCCTCAGCCTCCCAAAGCGCTGGAATCACAGGCGTGAGCCACTGTGCCCAGCCGACATCTTGCTTTTTAAATTTTATTTATTTATTTTTTTTATAGAGATAGGGTTTCACTATGTTGATCAGGCTGGTCTCTAACTCCCAGCCTGAAGCAATCCTCCCACCTTGGTAACCCAAAGTGCTGGGATTACAGCCATGCACCACTGTGTGCAGCCAACATCTTGCTTCTTGCCACCTGCCTTGCTGCACAGCCAATTACAGATACCCCAAACAGCTCAGTCCCCTACCCACAAAGCCCACACCACTCCCTCAACTCACTGCTACAGAAGCCTCCTCAGTGTGTGCCTCCCGAACCCTGCCCCTCCACCTCCCCTTAATGAAATCTGGCTGTCCCCTCCGTGGCCCCACACTCCACTCCTGAACACCAGGCCACGCCCTTCCACTTCTCCCAAGACAAATTGGGGTCATCTCACTCTGGGCACTCCAGCGTCACTACTAGAGCAGCACTGTACGGCAGATATAGATACAAGCCACAAGAGCAAACGCATGTATCATTTAAATTTTTCTAATAGCCACATTAAAAAGTGAGAAAGTGCTATGGTTTGAATGTGGTTTGTCCCTACCAAAACTCATGTTGAAATTTAACTGCCAATATAATGGTGTTGAGAGGTGGTGGGACCTTTCAGGGGTGTTCGGGTCACGAGCGATCTACCTTGCTGAAGGGATATTAATGCAGTCCCACAGCAGTGAGTTCTCATTCTCTTGGGACTAGATCAGTTACCTTTAGAGTTGGGTTGTCATAAAGCAAGGTTGCCCCCTCATGTTTTCTGCCTTTCCCCCGTGCACCTGGTCCCCCCTTCCATTTCTCTGCCATGTTTTTATGCAACACAAAGTCCTCACCAGAAGCTACCAGACACAACTGTCCAATCTTGAACTTCCCAGCCTGCAGAACCGGGAGCTGAGTAAACCTCTTTTCTTTATAAATTATCCAGTCTCAGAGACTGTAACAACAGAAAGTGGACTAAGACAAAGTAAAAAAAAAGGGGAGGAGGGTGAAGTTAATTTTAAAAATATTTTTTTATTTACTCTGATAGATCCAAAATATAATAAACAAAAAGTTATTGGGATAGTTTATTTGTTTTTTGTACTGGCTTCAAAATCTAATGTGTATTTTACACCTAAGCATATTTTAATCCAGTACAGCCACATTTCTTTCTCCCTTCCTCCCTTCCTCCCCCGCTTCTCTCTTTCTTTCTCTCTCTTTCTTTTCTTTCTTTCTCTCTCTCTCTTTCTTTTCTCGCTTTCTCTTTCTTCTCTCGCTTTCTCTTCTTCTCTCGCTTTCTCTTTCTTCTCTCTCTTTCTTTGTTTTTCTTTCTTTCCCCTGTCACCCAGGTTTGGGATACAGTGTTGCAATCATAGTTCAGTGTAACTTGAAATTCCTGGACTCAAGCCATTTTCTCACAGTAACCTCCAAAAGCGCTGGGATTACAGGTGTGAGCCATCGTGACTGTCCCTGGCCACATTTCAAGTGCTCAATAGCTGCATGTGGCCAGTGGCTACTCTGATGAACAGGGCAGATCTAGACCAGGGGTTGGCAAACTATGGCCCATAGCCCAAATTTTGCCTAGCACTTGACTTTATATAATCCTTGAAAAAAGAATGGTTTTTACATTTTTAAATCATTGAAAAAATATCAGGCCAGGTGCGTTGGCTCTCACCTGTAATCCCAGCACTTTGGGAGGGCGAGGCAGGCAGATCACTTGAGGTCAGGAGTTCAACACCAGCCTGACCAACATGGTGAAACCCCAGGTCTACTAAAAATACAAGAAAATTAGCTAGATGTGGTGGCATGTGCCTGTAATCCCAGTTACTTGGGAGGCTGAGGTGGGAGAATCGCTTGAACCCGGGAGGTGGAGGTTGCAGTGAGCCAAGATCATGCCACTGCATTCCAGCCTGGGCAAAGAGCGAGACTCCGTCTAAAAATAAATTAAATAAATCATTGAAAAAATCAAAAGAATAATATTTCATGACACATAAAAATTGTATGAAACTTAACTTTCAGTGTCCATAAATTGACTTTTACATTCTATCAATAACAGTCCCCCAAAATTATGGAAGTTTGTTTTATTTCTTGTTATGTACTTACCTACTTAATACCCTCGATTTTGCCTGTTGGCCCAAAGCATAAAATATATATTCTAGCTGGGAATAGTGGCTCATTCCCGTAATCCCAGCCCTTTGGGAGGCCAAGGCAAGTGGATCTCTTGAGATCAGGAGTTCGAGACCAACCTGGCCAACATGATGAAACCACATCTCTACAAAAAATTCAAAAAATTAGCCCGACATGGTGGAACATGCCTGTAATCTCAGCTACTCTGGAGGCTGAGGCACAAGAATTACTTGAGCCTGGGAGGCGGAGGTTGCAGTGAGCTGAGATAGTGTCATTGCACTCCAGCCTGGGCAACAAGAGTGAAATTCTGTCTCAAAAATAAAATAAAATAAAAATAAATAAAATAGAGATCGTAAGACTGACAAAACAGACTTTTTTTTTTTTTTTTTTGAGGCAGAGTCTTGCTTTGTAGCCAGGCGCCAGGCTGGAGTACAGTGGCGCGATCTCAGCTCACTGCAACCTATGCCTCCTGGGTTCAAGCAATTCTCCTGCCTCAGTCTTCTGAGTAGCTGGGACTACAGGCGCTTGCCACCATGCCCAGCCCATTGACAAACAGACTTTTTATAGCAATAAGATACCAAATTCCTACCTAACTCTGGTACAATATCACATAACAGATAGCAGACCCTGAAGGAAATCAAAATATTTTACCCCAAAATATATTTATTTGACAATATTTTGAAATGGCCCTGCAAAGCTGTCTCCTCTTGTGGGGGAAATTTGCATCTGTAGAGAATCTCCATTAATGTAGCCAGGGCTTTCTCAGATTTAGGAGAGATTCAATGAGAGTCTGATACCTTTGAAGGTCTGAAAAGAGACATTCACTATTCTCTCTGAGGGCTGCTTCCTGGAGGCTTATCTACGTAACAAGAACCTCCTCTTTCACAATCCCTTTATCTTAACTCCAGCATTTCTTCCCACTGACTTCAACTCTTTATTTTATTTTGTTTTATTTTATCTTATTTTTTTTTTTTGGAGACGGAGTTTCACTCTTGTCGCCCAGGCTGGAGTGCAATTGCGCTATCTTGGCTCACTGCAACCTCTGCTTCCTGGGTTCAAGCGATTCTCCACTTCAGCCTCCAGAGAAGCTGGGATTACAGGCATGCACCACCATGCCCAGCTAATTTTTGTATTTTTTAAAAATATATATTTTATTGCATTTTAGGTTTTGGGGTACATGTGAAGAACATGCAAGATTGTTGCATAGGTACACACATGGCACTGTGATTTGCTGCCTTCCTCCCCATCACCTATATCTGGCATTTCTCCCCATGCTATCTCTCCCCAACTCCCCCACCCCTCCACCACTGTCCCTCCCCTAGTTCCCCCCTACAGATCCCAGTGTGTGATGCTCCCCTCCCTGTGTCCATGTGCTCTCATTGTTCAACACCCACCTATGAGTGAGAACATGCGGTGTTTGATTTTCTGCTCTTGTGTCAGTTTGCTGAGAATGATGGTTTCCAGGTTCATCCATGTCCCTACAAAGGACACAAACTCATCATTTTTTATGGCTGCATAGTACTCCATGGTGTATATGTGCCACATTTTCCCTGTCCAGTCTATCATCGATGGGTATTTGGATTTGTTCCAAGTCTTTGCTATTGTAAACAGTGCTGCAGTGAACATTTGTGTGCACGTGTGCTTATAACAGAAAGATTTATAATCCTTTGGATATATACCCAGTAATGGGATTGCTGGGTCAAATGGAATTTCTATTTCTAGGTCCTTGAGGAATCGCCACACTGTCTTCCACAATGGTTGAACTAATTTACACTCCCACCAACAGTGTAAAAGTGTTCCTATTTCTCCACATCCTCTCCAGCATCTGTTGTCTCCTGATTTTTTAATGATTGCCATTCTAACTGGCGTGAGATGGTATCTCAATGTAGTTTTGATTTGCATTTCTCTAATGACCAGTGATGATGAGCATTTTTTCATATGTGTGTTGGCCTCATATATGTCTTCTTTTGAGAAGTGTCTGTTCATATCCTACACCCACTTTTGAATGGGCTTGTTTGTTTTCTTCTTGTAAATCTGTTTCAGTTCTTTGTAGATTCTGGATATTAGCCCTTTGTCAGATGGGTAGACTGCAAAAACTTTTTCCCATTCTGTTGGTTGCTGGTTCACTCTAATGATTGTTTCTTTTGCTGTGCAGAAGCTGTGGAGTTTGATTAGGTCCCATTTGTCTGTTTTGGCTTTTGTTGCCAATGCTTTTGGTGTTTTAGTCATGAAGTCCTTGCCTAGGCCTATGTCCTGAATGGTTTTGCCTAGATTTTCTTTTTTTTTTTTTTTTATAAGATGGGGTTTCACCCTGATGGCCAGGCTGGTCTTGAACTCCTGACCTAAGGTGATCCACCCACCTCGGCCTCCCAAAGTGCTAGGATTACAGGCGTGAGCCACCGTGCCCAGCTGCCTAGATTTTCTTCTAGGGTTTTTATAGTGTTAGGTCTTATGTTTAAGTCTTTAATCCATCTGGAGTTAATTTTATTGTAAGGTGTCAGGAAGGGGTCCAGTTTGTGCTTTCTGCACATGGCTAGCCAGTTTTCCCAACACCATCTATTAAACAGGGGAATCTTTTCCCCCATTGCTTGTTTTTGTCAGGTTTGTCAAAGATCAGATGGTTGTAGATGTGCGGCATTGCCTCCGAGGCCTCTGTTCTGTTCCATTGGTCTATATCTCTGTTTTGGTACCAGTACCATGCTGTTTTGATTACTATAGCCTTATAGTATAGTTTGAAGTCAGGTAGTGTGATGCCTCCAGCTTTGTTCTTTTTGCTTAGAATTGACTTGGCTATGCGGGCTCTCTTTTGGTTCCACATGAAGTTTAAGGTGGTTTTTTCCAGTTCTGTGAAGAAGGTCATTGGTAGCTTGATGGGGACAGCATTGAATCTGTAAATTACTTTGGGCAGTATGGCCATTTTCATGATATTGATTCTTCCTAACCATGAGCATAGAAAGTTTCTCCATCTGTTTGTGTCCTGTCTTATTTCGTTGAGCAGTGGTTTGTAGTTCTCCTTGAAGAGGTCCTTTACGTTCCTTGTTAGTTGTATTCCTAGGTATTTTATTCTCTTTTGTAGCAATTGTGAATGGCAGTTCATTCTTGATTTGGCTCCTTTAAGTCTGTTATTGGTGTATAGGAATGCTTGTGATTTTTGCACATTGATTTTGTATCCTGAGACTTTGCTGAAGTTGCTTATCAGTTTAAGAAGATTTTGGGCTGAGATGATGGGGTCTTCTAAATATACAATGATGTCATCTGCAGATAGAGACAGTTTGACTTCCTCCTTTCCTATTTGAATACCCTTTATTTCTTTTTCTTGCCTGATTGCTCTGGCTAGAGCTTCCAATACTATATTGAATAGGCGTGGTGAGAGAGGGGCATCCTTGTCTAGTGTCAGATTTCAAAGGGAATGCTTCCAGTTTTTGCCCATTCAGTATGATATTGGCTGTTGGTTTGTTGTAAATAGCTTTTATTATTTTGAGATACGTTCCATCAATACCTAGTTTATTGAGAGTTTTTAGCATAAAGGGCTGTTGAATTTTGCCAAAGGCCTTCTCTGCATCTACTGAAATAATCAAGTGGTTTTTGTCTTTGGTTCTGTTTATGTGGTGGATTACGTTTATAGACTTGCGTATGTTGAACCAGCCTTACGTCTGCGGGATGAAGCCTACTTGATCGTGATGGATAAGCTTTTTGATGTGCTGTTGCAATCGGTTTGCCAGTATTTTATTGAAGATTTTTGCATCTATGTTCATCATGGATATTTCCCTGAAGTTTTCTTTTCTTGTTCAGTCTCTGCCAGTTTTTGGTATCAGGATGATGTTGGTCTAATAAAATGATTTGAGAAGTTTGGAATAGTTTCAGAAGGAATAGTACCAGCTCTTCTTTGTATGTCTGGTAGAATTCGGCTGTGAACCCATCTAGACCTGGGCTTTTTTTGGTTGGTAAGCTATTAATTGCTACCTCAACTTAGAACCTTGTTATTGGTCTATTCAGGGTTTTGACTTCTTCCTGGTTTAGGCTTGGGAGGATGCAAGTGTCCAGGAATTTATCCATTTCTTCTAGTTTAACTAGTATATGTGCATAGAGTTGTTTGTAATAATCTCTGATGATGGTTTGTATTTGTGTGGAATTGGTGGTGATATCCCCCTTTATCATTTTTTATTGCACCTATTTGATTCTTCTCTCTTTTCTTTTTTATTAATCTGGCTAGTGGTCTATTTTGTTGAACTTTTCAGAAAACCAGCTCCTGGATTTATTGTTTATTGAAGGGTTTTTTGTGTCTCTATCTCCTTCAGTTCTGCTCTGATCTTAGTTATTTCTTGTCTTCTGCTACATTTTGAGTTTTTTGATCTTGCTCCTCTAGCTCTTCCAATTTTGACGATAGGGTGTCAATTTTAGATCTTTCCTTGCTTCTCATGTGGGCATTTATTGCTATATATTTTCTTCTAGATACTGCTTTAAATATGTCCCAGAGATTCTGGTATGTTGTGTCTTCGTTCTCATTGGTTTCGAAGAACATCTTTATTTCTGCCTTCATTTCATTGTTTATCCATTCATCATTCAGGAGCAAGTTGCTCAGTTTCCATGTGATTGTGCAGTTTTGAGTGCTTTTCTTAATCCTGAGTTCTAATTTGAATGCACTGTGGTCTGAGAGACTGTTTGTTATGATTTCCATTCTTTTGCATTTGCTGAGGAGTGATTTACTTCCGATTATGTGGTCAATTTTAGAGTAGGTGTGATGTGGTGCTGAGAAGAATGTATATTCTGTGGATTTGGGGTGAAGAGTTCTGTAAATGTCTATTAGGTTTGCTTGGTCCAGGTCTGAGTTCAAGTCCTGGATATCCTTATTAATTTTCTGTCTTTTTGATCTGTCTAATATTGACAGTGGGGGTGTTAAAGTCTCCCACTATGGGGTGTTAAAGTCTCCCACTATTATTGTGTGGCAGTCTAAGTCTCTTTGTAAGTCATTAAGAACTTGCTTTATGTATCTGGGTGCTCCTGCATTGGTTGCGTATATATTTAGGATCGTTAGCTCTTCTTGTTGCATTGATCCTTTTACCATTATATAATGCCCTTCTTAGTCTCTTTTGATCTTTGTTGGTTTAAAGTCTATTTTATCAGAGACTAGGATTGCGACTCCTGCTTTTTTTTTGCTCTCCATTTGCTTGGTAAAGCTTCCTCTATCCCTTTATTTTCAGCCTTTGTGTATCCTTGTATGTGAGATGGGTTTCCTGGATACAGTACACCAATGGGTTTTGGCTTTTTATCCAATTTGCAGTCTGTGTCTTTTGATTGGGGCATTTAGCCCATTTACATTTAGGGTTAATATTGTTATGTGTGAATTTGATCCTGCCATTTTGATGCTAGCTGGCTGTTTTTCCTATTCGTTGACGCAGTTTCTTCATTGTGTTGATGCTCTTTACCATTTGGTACATTTTTGGAGTGGCTGGTACTGGTTGTTCCTTTCTATGTTTAGTGCTTATTTCAGGAGCTCTTGTAAAGCAGGCCTGGTGGTAATGAAATCTCTGAGCAATTGCTTGTTCATAAAGGATTTTATTTGTCCTTGGCTTATGAAGCTTAGTTTGGCTGGATATGAAAATCTAGTTTGAAAGTTCTTTTCTTTAAGGATGTTGAATATTGGCCCCCACTCTCTTCTGGCTTGTAGGGTTTCTGCTGAGAGATCCACTGTGAGTCTGATGGGCTTCCCATTTGTGGGTAACCCGACCTTTTCTCTCTGGCTGCCTGTAGCATTTTCTCCTTCATTTCAACCCTAGTGAATCTGACGATTATGTGCCTTGGGGTTGCTCTTCTTAAGGAATATCTCTGTTGTGTTCTCTGTATTTCCTGGACTTGAATTTTGGCCTGCCTTGCTAGGCTGGGGAAGTTCTCCTGGATAATATCCTGAAGAGTGTTTTCCAGCTTGGATTCATTCTCTCCGTCACATTCAGGTACACCTATCAAACGTAGATTAGGTCTTTTCACATAATCCCATATTTCTTGGAGGCTTTGTTCATTCCTTTTTACTCTTTTTTCTCTAATCTTGCCTTCTCATTTTATTTCATTGAGTTGATCTTCAATCTCTGATATCCTTTCTTCTGCTTGGTCTATTCGGCTATTCAAACTTGTGTATGCTTCGCAAAGTTCTCCTGTTGTGTTTTTCAGCTCCATCAATTCATTTATATTCCTTTCTAAGCTGTTCATTCACGTTAGCATTTTGTCAAACCTTTTTTCAAGGTTCTTTGTTTCTTTGCATTGGGTTAGAACATGATCTTTTAGCTCAGAGAAATTTGTTATTACCCACCTTCTGAAGCCTGTTTCTGTCAATGCATCAGACTCATTCTCCATCCAACCTTGTTCCCTTGCTGGTGAGGAGATGTGATCCCTTAGAGGAGGAGAGGCATTCTGGTTTTGGGTATTTTCATCCTTTTTGTGCTGGTTTCTTCCCATCTTTGTGGATTCATCTACCTGTGGTCTTTGTGGTTGGTGACTTTCAGATGGGGTCTCTGAGTGGACATCCTTTTTGTTGCTGATGTAGTTATTTCTTTCTGTTACTTGGTTTTCCTTCTAACAGGCCCCTCTGCTGTAGGACTGCTGGAGGTCCACTCCAGACCCTGCTTGTTTGGGGATCACCTGCAGTGGCTGCAGAACAGTAAGGGTTGCTGCCAGTTTCTTCTTCTGTTACCTTTGTCCCAGAAGGATACCCACCAGATGTCAGCCTGAGCTTTCCTTTATGAGGTGACTCTTTGGATATACAGGAGTCAGGGGAGCTGCTTGAGGAGACAGTCTGTCCCTTATAGGAGCTCAAGTGCTGAGCTGTGAGCTCCGTGTTCTGTTCAGAGCTGCTGGGCAGGTATGTTTAAGTCTGCTGCAGCAGAACTCATAACCACCTTTCTTTTGCAGGTGCTCTGTACTGGGAAGGTGGGGCTTTATTTGTAAGTTCCTGTCATTCTGCTGCCTTTTTTCAGAGATGCCCTGCCCAGCGAAGAGGTAGCCTAGTCACAGTCTGCCTGCAGAGGCGTTCCTGAGCTGCTGTGGGCTCTGCCCCGCTGCTTTGTGAACTTCCTTGCAGTTTTGTTTATAGGAGTATAGTTAGAACTTCCTTGGTAATGGCAGTCTGCCTCAGTAATGGCAGACTGTCTCTGTAATGGCGGGCTGCCTCGGTAACGGCGGGCTGCCTCAGTAATAGCAGACTGCCTCAGTAGTGGAGGACTGCCTTGGTAATGGCAGATGTCCTTCCCCCCCCACAGAGCTGGACTGTCCCGATTCCAGCTGTGCTTGCTGTGAAACTCTCAATCCAGAGCGTTTCAGATTGCTGATCTTTGTTGGGGTAAGACCAGCCAAGCCAGATCACCTGGCTCCCTGTTTGAGCCCCCTTTTTATCAGTTGAACAGGTGACTGTCTACTAGGCCTTCCAGTCGCCAGTTGAAATGGCATCTTTACTAATAATACAAAATTAGCGTGTGGTGCATGCCTATAGTCCCAGCTACTTGGGAGGTTGAGGCAGGAGAATTGCTTGAGACCAGGAGGCGGAGGTTGTGGTGAGCCAAGATCGTGCCATTGCACTCCAGCCTGGGCAACAAGAGCGAAACTCTGTCTCAAAACAAAACAAAACAAAATAAAATTTTTTTTGGCACTAAAGCAAATGCAAAAAATTACTTTTCATTTTTTTTTTGAAACAGAGTCTCACTCTGTCACCCAGGGTGTGGTGCAATCTCAGCTCACCGCAACCTCCGCCTCCCGGGTTCAAGTGATTTTCCTGTCTCAAGTAGCTGGGATTACAAGGCGCGCGCCACCACGCCCAGTTAATTTTCGTATTTTTAGTAGAGACAGGGTTTTACCATGTTGGCCAGGATGGTCTCAATGACAAGGTCAAAAAAAAAAATTTTGGAAACAAGGTCTCATCCTGTCATACAGGCTGGAGTGCAGTTGTAACTGAGTACCTCTATTTATCTAAGGAATTATTTTATTTTATTTTATTTTATTTTTGAGACAGAGTCCCTTTATCACCCACGCTGTAGTGCAGTGGCACGATCTCAGCTCACTGCAGGCCACCCCCCGCCGACCTCCCACCCCCCACCCCACCTCCTGGGTTCAAGTAATTCTCCTGCCTCAGCCTCTGGAGTAGGTGGGACTACAGGCATCCACCACCACTCCTGGCTAATTTTTTAATTTTTTGTATTTTTCGTAGAGACAGGTTTCACCGTGTTAGCCAGTATGGTCTCAATCTCTTGACCTGGTGATCCGTCCACCACAGCCTCCCAAAGTGCTGGGATTACAGGCATGACTAACATGCCCAGCCCCTTCTCTGTCTTAAACAAAGCTTGAAGCATCACATTACATTACCCAATTTCAAACTATACTATAAGGCTACAGTAACCAAAGTAGCATGGTACAGGTACAAAAACAGACGCATAGACCAATGGAACAGAATAGAGGACCTAGAAATAAAGCCACACACCTACAGCCATCTGATCTTTGACAAAGTCAACAAAAATAAGCAATAGGGAAAGGACTCCCTATTCAATAAACGGTGCTGTGACAGCTGGCTAGCCATATGCCGAAGGTTGAAGCTGGATCACTTTCTTTCACCATATACAAAAATTAACTCAAGGCCGGGCGAGGTGGCTCATGCCTGTAATCCCAGTAGTTTGGGAGGCCAAGGCGAGTGGATCACTTGAGGTCAGGAGTTCAAGACCAGCCTGGCCAACCTGGTGAAACCCCATCTCTACTAAAAAATACAAAAAATTGGCCAGTCGTGGTGGCTCACACCTGTAATCCCAGCACGTTGGGAGGCCAAGGCAAGCGGATCACAAGGTCAGGAATTTGAGACCAGCCTGGCCAATATGGTGAAACCCTGTCTCTACTAAAAATATAAAAAGTAGCCAGGTGCGCGCCTGTAATCCCAAATACTCGAGAGGCTGAGACAGAAGAATCACTTTAACCTGGGAGGCAGAGGTTGCAGTGAGCCAAGATCGTGCCGCTGCACTCCAGCCTGGGCGACAGAGTAAGACTCTGTCTCAAAATAATATTATAGTGATAATAATAATAACAACTCAAGATGGGTTAAAGATTTAAATATAAGACTTCAAACTATAAGAATCCAAGAAGAGCCGGACATGGTGGCTCACACTTGTAATCCCAGCACTTTGGAGGCCGAGGAGGGTGGATCACCTGAGGTTGGGAGTTCAAGACCAGCCTGACCATCATGGAGAAACCCCGTCTCTACTAAAAATACAAGATTAGCTGGGCGTGCTGGTGCATGCCTGTAATCCCAACTACTCAGGAGGCCGAGGCAGGAGAATCATTTGAACCTAGGAGGCGGAGGTTGCAGCGAGCCAAGATCACACCATTGTACTCCAGCCTGGGCAACAAGAGAAACTACATCCCCCCCGCCAAAAAAAAAGTGGGAGCTAAACATTGAGTATACATGGACATAAAGTGGGGAACAGTGGACACCAGGGATTACTAGAGAGGAGAGGGAGGGGATGAGTACTGAAAAACTAACTATTGGGTACTATACTGAGTATTGGGTACTATGCTGAGTACCTGGGCAATGGGACCAATCATACCCCAAACCTCGGCATCACACATTATACCCAGATAACAAACCTGCACATGTCCTCCCTTAATCTAAAATAAAAATTGAATTTTTTTTTAAACAACAACGAATTTTGGAAATTTCTCAAATGTTTCTATATTTAAATAACATTTATTTTATTTTTTAAAAAATTTATTTTATTTTATAATACCAGCAACTAAACAAGTTTTTAGGTTGAATTTTTTTTTAAATTGAACTTTAAGTTCTGGAGAACAGGTACAGATCTTGCAGGATTGTTGCATAGGTACACACATGGAGACAAATTTGCTGTCTCCATCCCCGCTTCACCTACATCCGGCATTTCTCCCAGTGTTATCCATCCCCAACCTCCCCCGCTCCCCTCTGCTGTCCCCTCTCCTCGGCCCCACCCCGAAACAGACCCCAGTGTGTGATGTTCCCCCCCTGTGCCCATGTGTTTTCATTGTGGTTTTTTTGTTGTTGTTTTGGGTTTTTTTGAGGCAGTTTCACTCTTGTTGCCCAGGCTGGAGTGCGTGGTGTGATCTCAGCTCAACACAACCTCCGCCTCCTGGGTTCAAGCGATTTTCCTGCCTCAGCCTCCTGAGTGGCTGGGATTACAGACATGCGCCACCACAGCTGGCTAATTTTGTATTTTTAGTAGAGATGGAGTTTTGCCATGTTGGTCAGGCTGGTCTCAAACTCCCGACCTCAGGAGGTCCGCCCGTCTTTGGCCTCCTAAGTGCTGGGATTACACTTGTGAGCTACCACACCCAGCCTAAAAATTGACATTATTTTAAAAATTTTTGAAAAAGCAACATGCAGAATGCTGTGCATAGTATGCTACCATTTCGTTAAAGAGAGGATGGACATTTACTAAGAAATAGGTGGAAGAAAAGAAAACGGGGGTGAGGGAAGCATAGTATTGTGTATACATACAGAATATTTGCAGAAGCAATGTTAGAAGTGGATTCCATCGCTTGCTTCTTTTGTAATTTACATTTTTTTCTTTCTTTAATCTTTTTTTTTTTTTAGAGATAGAAGTCTTGTTTGTTGCCCAGGTTGATAAGCTTCTGGGCTCAAGTGATCCTCCCACCTCGGCCTCCCAAAGCATTGGGATTACAGGTGTGAGCCATGGCCCCCAGCCTCAGCCATTGCACCTGACTGGAGAAATGGTTAGGCACCACCACCATCATCCAAATCAGAGGTCGGCAAACTATGACCCGTGGACCCGTGTTTTTGTTTTGTTTTGTTTTGTTTTTTGAGACGGAGTCTTGCTCTTGTTGCCCAGGCTGGAGTGCAGTGGCGTGATCTCGGCTCACCACAACCTCCGCCTCCCGGGTTCAAGCCATTCTCCTGCCTCAGCCTCCTGAGTAGCTGGGGTTACAGGCATGCACCACCACGCCCAACTAATTTTGTATTTTTAGTAGAGATGGGGTTTCTTCATGTTGATGAGGCTGGTCTTGATCTCCCTACCTCAGATGATCCGCCCACCTTGGCCTCCCAAAGTGCTGGGATTACAAGCCTGAGCCACTGCACCCAGTGGACCCATGTTTTTATGAATAAAGTTTTATTGGAACATAGCCACCCCATTTGTTTACATATTGTCTCTGGGTGCTTTCCTACTGTAACAGCAGGGCTGAGTTATACAATAGAGACTGTATAGTCCACAGAGCCTAAAATGTTTACCGTGTGGCCCTTAATGGAGGACACCTCCTGACCCCAATCTAAATCAACTGGACTGACACACAAGCCCTTTGCCTAGCAAGCCCCAAACTCCCTCAGCCCAGTTCCCCACCCTCCCCCTCCCCCCATTCTAGCCTGGCTGGTCTCCTCTCTGTCTTTCATGAAGAAAGAGAAAAACAGATGCCTCCTTATCTCACGAGAAAGGAAGGTCCAGCAGCGCCAGATGTCTGTTCCTGGAGAAGGAGCACAGGTCAGAAGGGGGGAGACCCAGTGCTCCCCCGCCTCTCCTCCTCTCCATGGCCAACTGGAAGCCAAGGAATGAATGAAGGAGGGGGTACCTGGGTTCTCCTCCCACCTTGGAACCTGATTTGCTCAGTGTTCTGGGCGCAGCCTTGTCATTCCCCTCTGTAACAGGGGAGGGTGAATCAATGAACTCTAAAGACCCTTCCAGTTCTCACTTTCTAGGGTCGGAGCGTGACCTCCCTGCCCCCTGCAAAGCAAGAGGCCGGATGTCAGTCGAGCACGGTCATAAAAAGAAGTACAGGAGACAACTCCCAGAACGGACGCTCGCCCCTGACGGACTGCTGGCGATTCCACACTCCTCCACAAGGTGGCGGTACAGGCGAGGGAGAGGAGGCCACAGCCGGCTCCCGGGCGATGGGGCCACACACGGTGGCTCGGGCCTCGCAATGCCACCTCCTTTCCTTACCAGTCACGTTTCTGCGGGAGGTGGGGGCCTTTCTGCCACAACCCACAGATCTCCATTCCCATCTCCACCCTAGGTCTCCCAGTTCCAGCTGCGGCTGCACATGCCCTCGGCTCTCCCAACAGCCTGATGAGCTAGGGACCCTCATTACCACTCCCAAGTCCCCTGGGCCTCTTTCCTCTGCCAGCCTGCCCTGCCTTGCCCTCTGTCCCTCTGCGTTGGTTTCCTTTCCTTTCCTTTCCTTTCTCTCTCTTTCTCTTTCTTTCCTTCTTTCTTTCTCTTTCTCTCTTTATTTTCCTTCCTTCCTTTCCTTTCTTCCTTTATTTTTTCTTCCTTCCTTTCCTACTTTGTTTCTCTCTCTCTCTCTTTCTTTCTTTCCTTTCCTTCCTCCTTCCTTCCCTCCCTCCCTGCCTCCCTCCCTCCCCCTCTCTCCCTCTCTCTCTCCTCTCTCTCTTTCTGTCTCTCTTTCTTTTCTTTTTTTTTTTTTTTTGAGACAGAGTCTTGCCCTGTTGCCCAGGCTGCAGTGCAGTGGCATGATCTCAGCTCACTGCAACCTCCGCCTCCCAGGTTCAAGCAATTCTCCTGCCTCAGCCTCCCAAGTAGCTAGGATTACAGGTGCCCGCCACCACTCCCGGGCTAATTTTTTATATTTTTGATAGAGACGGGGTTTTGCCACGTTGGACAGGCTGGTCTTGAACTTCTGGCCTCAAGTGATCCACCTGCCTCACCTCCCAAAGTGCTGGGATTACAGGTGTGAGCCACCACGCCCAGTCCCTGTGTTGGTTTTCACTGCAGCGAATGTGTCCAGAAATCCGGTGTATTTGCTGCCATTGCTGCTGTAACAAATGACCACTCAGTGGCTGAGAAGAACACCTACGTATTATCTCACAGGTCTGTACGTCTGTATGTCCTGGATGGCAGGGCTTGGGGTTGAAGGCTCACATCACAGGTCTCCACCTACCGTGGTCTCATCTGGTGCTTGGAATCCCCTCCCAGGCTCACTCCTCTTGTTGGAAGAGTTGAGTTCCCAGTGGCTGTAGGACCTGGGTCCTGCCTCCTGTCAAACCGTCACTCTCTGCTTCTGTGGTTGCTCTTTGGTCTTCACACGTGGTCCCCCCATCCTCACAGCTGGCAGCAGCAATCAGATCCTGGAATCTCCCTCACTGCCCCTCTGCCACCAGCCAGAGAAAGCTTTCTGCTTTAAGGTCTCAAGGGATTACATTGGGCGAACCCAGATAATCCCGGATTGTCTCCCTGTCTGAGTCAACTGTGCCAAATGATGAGACATGCAGGAGCGACAGCTCCTCCTACTCACAGCTTCTGGGCAGGGCATCTCTGGGGGGCTATCTCAGAAATTCTGCCTGCCTGACCCATCCTCTTGTTCCACCGCCACACCCCATATCTCAAAGTCCCGTCATGTCCTGTAGATCGCTCTCACCAACTCCCTGAGCGCAGCCTCACGGCCCCCATCCTGGGCCAGGCCACACTCGAAGCTCCCTCGCTGCTCTCATTCTTCTCCCCCTTCCCCAGGCATCCTGCTCACCCTCTGTTTCCCCTGCCATAGCCTAAATGCTCTTCCAAAAACACAAAGCTAACCATGCTACTCCCCCAATTTAAAATCCTGCAGTGGTATCCCAGGAGCCTCAGGGGATGAACAGAAGTCCATAAAACAAAAATAATTTGTTCAAATGATTTCTGAGCACGGACTCTCCACCAGGAACCTCCTGCAGCTTCCTGTGCAGTAGGATGGGGAGGTTCAACCATGAAGAAGACTGCAGTAAGCACTAAGGGTGGCTGTCCCAGCAGACCCTGCCCTCATTCCCTCCTCACCCCTAGGTCTCCCCCCGTACTCTCCTCTTCTACCCCGTCCCATCCAGCATTTCTGTAGAGAGCGGTTTTCCCAGATCCCTTCCTAGGTTCCAGTCCTACATCGCTACCACGGCTGGTACTTTCCCGTGGGGAACCTTGGGAGGCCGGGGACTTTCTGTCTAGCTCACCATGGCTCCCCTGATACCGAGCACAGGGTTGGGCACACAGTTTTCTCTCCCTGCTCTCTCAAGCCATTTTTGGACCTGCTTGGGAACCATCTTGGGATAAAGTTTCATTATGTGAGTAATAAAGCTTTTAATATCAAAAAAAAAAAAAAAAAAAAAAAGATGCTCAGTAAGTTGTTCTGAATGAATGCAAAGTCCAATATGCATGGTGCAGACCCAAACCTCCTGAGATTCCCTTCACTCGTAATAATTGTCTGCCTTGTGCCAGTGATTTTTCAGTGAACCTCTGGGGGCTAATGGTCCTGGCCCCCACAGCTCCATAGCACAATGTCTGGAAGAGGCTGGGTGGGTGGCTCACACCGGTAGCCCAGCACTTTGGGAGGCCGAGGTAGCAGATCACTTGAGGTCAGGAGTTCAAGACCAGCCTGGGCAAGATGGCAAAACCCTGTCTCTACTAAAAATACAAAAATTAGCCGGGCATGGTGGTGCATGCCTGTAGTCCCAGCTACTTGGGAGGCTGAGGCACGAGAATCACTTGAACCTGGGAGGCAGAGGTTGCAGTGAGCCGAGATCGCACCACTGCACTCCAGCCTGGGCAACAGAGGAGACTGTCTCGAAAACAAACAAGCAACAATGAAAAGAACAAAGTCTGGCAGGAACGTCAATGTCAATTCCAAGGGGCCTAGAAGAAGGGAAGACATTTTCTGGCACAAGAACAAAAAATGTGGCCATCAAGAACTTGCTCAAGAGGCCAGGTGCAGTGGCTCACACCTGTAATCCCAACACTTAATGGGAGGCCAAGGTGGGTGGATCACATGAGGTCAGGAGTTTGAGGCCAGTATAGCCAAAATGATGAAACCCCGTCTCTACTAAAAATACAAAAATTAGCCAGACGTGGTGGCGGGCACCTGTAATCCCAGCTACTTGGGAGGCTGAGGCAGGAGAATTGCTTGAACCCAGGAGGTAGGGGTTGCAGTGAGCCAAAATCTCACTACTGCACTCCAGCCTGGGCGACAGAACAAGTCTCCATCTCAAAAAAAAAAAAAAAGACGAAGAAGTTGCTCAAGAGTCCCGGTAAGCAGTGGGTGGCAGCATGGTGCTGTGGAGAAGGGCAGGTTTTGTGCACATGTGGATATACAAACACCCCCAACAATACCCGCCAGCCTTTAGCAAAACAGCAAAGAAAATGAGAGGGAAAGGCCCCAGTAGAGGAAACATTTTCCTGATTTTTGAGACCATGGCAAGTGAATAGAAGAAGGTAACAGATGAAACAAGTGTCGAGGGCCGCAGCCCAAGAAAGGCTGCAAGGGGACCACAGGGGAGACCAAGCCACCAGGCACCCCAGGCCCAGGGAGCGGGAAGTGGAGAGTCAGCATTGAAACGTGGCTGCACTTGGCATGCGCCACCACCTTGCTCCTCTAGAAAGCCCCAGACAAAAATTTCGTCTCTGGGGCCAGGGGCAGTGGCTCATGCCTATAATCCCAGAGCTTTGGGAGGCCAAGGCAGGAGGATTGCTTGAGATTAGGAGTTTGAGGCCAGCGTGGGCAACATGGCAAGACTCTGTCTCTATAAAAAATGTAAAAATTAGTTGGGTGTGGTGGTGTATGCCTGTAGTCCCAGCTACTCAGGAGGCTGAGGTGGAAGGATCACTTGAGCCTGGGAGGTGGAGTTTGCAGTGAGCTGTGATTGCACCATTGCACTCCAGCCTGGGTGACAGAGCAAGACTCCATCTCAAAAATAACAAAAACGAAAACCAAATCTGTCTGGGAAAGGCTCGGCCTTTGGTTGGTGGCCCAGAGTAAAACCTGTCTCCAACTGCAGTTGGGGCTCTGTGGCTGATAATAGATTCGACGGCCGCTCCCTTCCCCCGGCCAGAGCCTACAGGTGCCATCCCTCCTGTGGCTCACCTCCACAGGAGCACCCTGGCAGTGAAACTAGTCTGTGTGAGACAGCGGTGGATACATCTTATAAATGTGTCCAAATCCACAGAATGTACAACACCAAGGGTGAACCCTCACGTCAACCATGGACTCTGGGCGGTAATGACTTGACAATGTAGGCTGATCAATTGTAACAAATGTACCCTCTGGTGGAAGATGACGACGGGAAAGGAGGTGAATGCATGGGGCCGGGGCAGATGGGAAATCTCTCTACCTCCCTCTCAGTGTTGCTATGAACCTAAGACTCCTCTGTGGAGGCTAAAGCAACTCCATCTTGGATGCTAATCTACCATGTTGGCTTCTGATTAACTCTTGTTCCAGGAAGGCCTCTAAGATTTCCAGTGTATCCATTGTTCCTTGTGTATGAGACTGTACTTACCATACATCCTACCATTAAGTCAAATAGCCTTGATGTTAGCATACCTCACTTGTCCACACATCCCTTCTGAATGCCCTGGGTCTGGGGATACTGCTGTGGGGGATCTACTATTTTGTCTTCCCACCACTGGAGACACAGATGTGGCTTCTGCTCATAAGTCCCTATGAAATGTTTATTTTCAAGAAACTGGATTTGTCAGACAACAACGTGTTGAAATGTGAAGAAACTGAATGCCTGCACTCTGTTGGTAGGAATGTAAAATGGTGAAGCCACTTTGGAAAACAGCCTGGACTTTCCCCAGAAAGTTAAATATAGAGTTACCATTTGACCCAGGCATTTCTGTTCTAGGTATCTACCCAAGAGAACAGCAAACATACACCCACACAAACACTTGTCCACAAATGTTCACAGCAGCATTATTTATAATAGCCAAACAACCCAATCCATGAACTGATGAATGGATAAAATCTGGTATATCTATACAATGGAATATTATTTAATAATAAAGCACTAGGCTGGGCACGGTGGCTCACGCCTGTAATCCCAGCACTTTGGGAGGCAGAGGTGGGCAGATCATGAGGTCAGGAGTTTCAGACCAGCCTGGCCAACATGGTAAAACCCCGTTTCTACTAAAAATACAAAAATTAGCTGGGCATGGTGGTGCACGCACCTGTAATCCCAGCTACTAGAGAGGCTGAGGCAGAATTGCTGGAACACAGGAAGCGGAGGTTGCAGTGAGCTGAGATCACACCATTGCACTCCAGCCTGGGCAACAGAGCGAGACTCCATCTCAAAATAATAACAGTAATAAAGCACTAATAAAGGCTACGACATGGACAAACCCAGAAAACGTTAATCTAAGTAAAAGAAGCCAGTCACAAAAGACTACATATTATGTGATTCCATTTCTATGAAATGTCCGGAACACCGAAATCTATGGAGACAGAAAGTAGATTAGTGGTAGCTTAGAGTTCAGGAAAGACGAGGAGGTCAGAGGGTGATAGCTAAAGGATACAGCATTTCTTTTTTTCTTTTCCTTTTTTTTTTTTTTGAGGCGAGTGTCTCGCTCTGTCACCCTGAATGGAGTTCAGTGGCACAATCACAGCTCACCATAGCCTTGACCTCCCGGACTCAGGTTATCCTCCTACAGGCTGGCTCGAACTCCTGGACACAAGGGATTCTCTCACCTCGGCCTCCCAAAGTGCTGAGATTACAAGTGTGAGTCACTATGCCTAGTAACATCTCAATTTTTGGCTGGGCGAGGTGGCTCATGCCTGTAATCCCAGCACTTTGAGAGGCTGAGGCCGGGTGGATCATTTGAGCCCAGGAGTTAGAGACCAACTGGGGCAACATGGCAAAACACTATCTCTACACAAAATACAAAACTTAGCTGGCATGGTGGTGTGTACCTGTAGTCCCACCTACTCAGGAGGCTGAGGTGGGAAGATCGATTGAGTCCTAAAATTATATATATATATAATTTTAAAAATCCTCCCCAGTTTTTTAAAAGATGGGACTTTAGTCCACCTAGATCTAACTTTCTCACTTTATAGATGAAGCACTGAAGCCCAGAGAGGCTAAATGACTTGCCTAAAGTCATTTGTCATTTAGAGCCCTGACTAGCGCCCATTAATCATTATGTTATCACTGATTGTTCACTGCTTAAAGTAAGCTTGGCTGGGCACAGTGGCTCACGGTGCCTGCAATCCCAGCATTTTGGGAGGCCGAGGTAGGTGAATCACTTGAGGTCAGGAGTTTGAGACCAGCCTGGTCATCATGGTGAAACTCCGTCTCTACTAAAATACAAAAATCAGCCAGGCATGGTGGTGCACTCCTGTAGTCCCAGCTACTTAGGAGGCTGAGGCATGAGAAGTGCTTGAACACAGGAGGCGGAGGTTGCAGTGAGCTAAGATTGCACCACTACATTCCAGCTTGGATGACAGAGCGAGACAAGAAAAGAAAGAAAAGAAAGAGGAAAGAAAGAAAGAATAAAGAGAAAGAAAGAGGAAAGAAAGAAAGCTCAAGTAGCCATTTCAACAAAATAAAAATCAATAAAGTCATGCAGAACAGCTTGGACCCATAACAGATCTCCGAGTCTGGCTTTAGAAATACACAGTGTGTTCACAACAAAAAAAGAAAACAGGCCGGCACGGTGGCTCACATCTGTAATCCCAGCACTGTGGGAGGCCAAGGCGGGTGGGTCACTGAGGTCAGGAGTTCAAGACCAGCCTGGCCAACATGATAAAACACCATCTCTCCTAAAAATACAAAAATTAGCTGTGGTGTGTGGTGGTGGGCACCTGTAATTCCAGCTACTTGGGAGGCTGAGGCAGTAGGACCACTTGAACCTGGGAGGAGGAGGCTGTAGTGAGCCCAGATCGTGCCACTGCACTCCAGCCTGGGTGACAGAGGGAGCCCCTGTCTCAGAAACAAAAACAAAAAACCCAAGAAAACAGTGTGGTTTTCTGAGGACGTATTTGTTCTTAGCACTTCATTGTCTTATGGCTCAAAATGCTGACGTGTGACCTGGGCCAAGCTGAGGTTCCTACACTTTCACTATTTACATATCCTTTAGAACTAAAGTCAAATGTCAAATGACAAGGTATGGGTAAAGTCCGGACTTGGAAACAAGTGGACCTGGGTTCAAATCCAGCTTTGTCTGAGCTGCACCAAACTATTCACCTTTATGTGTCTCAGTAAATTGTGAATATAAAGGTATATATTCCTGGCAAAGGAATGGTAAAGTCTTTACCAGACTGAGAGATATGGTAAAGGTAATAAAGGTATTTTTTGGTGGGCACTGAATGAGATATTGTATTGTAATATGCTCAGCACATAAATGTTAACTTTCTTCTTTCATCCATGTAAGAACTGAAAGGACTTCACAACTGAGGCTCTGAGTGAGGTCAGTCAAGCGAGCACATTTGTTTGAATTTGTGTGAATTGGGTTTCTCAGGAATGAAATTCTCCATCACTCTGCTGGAGAGAGTTCATTGTGCCCCATGCACACAACTGGCAGTACTTCTCCCCTTGGTGATCCTGGCACATTTTCATCTGTCCTAAAAAGCAGAAACACCACTCAGAAACAAGAACAGAAAACCACGCTGCAGAGTCCTGCTGGCTGTGTGCTCGGAGAAGGCCACAGAGCTGCTCTCACAGACCTCACATGACACTCAAGAAAGGATTTCCAGGGGAGGGGCAGAACTGCTATTACAAGACAGAAGAGGAGGGAGAAGGGTGGCGAGAGTATGTGGTGGGGAATGTTCAGCAAAGTTGTCAGCAGGAAGACAAAAGCTGACAGTAACCTAAAGCTCAGGAAGGAGCTATCTTTTCTCAAGAAACTGCAAAACAGGCCAGGCACAGTGGCTCACGCCTGTAATCCCAGCACTTTGGGAGGCTAAGGCGGGTGGATCACCTGAGGTCTTGAGTTTGAGACCAGCCTGACCAACACGGAGAAACCCCATCTCCACTAAAAATACAAAATTAGCTGGGCATGGTGGCATGGGCCTGTAATCCCAGCTACTCAGGAGGCTGAGGCAGGAGAATTGCTTGAACCCAGGAGGCAGAGATTGCCGTGAGCCAAGATCTTGCCATTGCACTCCAGCCTGGGCAACAAGAGCAAAACTATCTCAAAAAAAGAAAGAAAGAAATTGCAAAACAAAAACCTTTAAAGGATCAATTTTTTTTTACATCATATGTACAAACCTTGTTTACTTTCGAATTGTTTTTTACTGTTTATATAGCATGTTGATTGATGACTCATATATTTTTCTATTTGTGAAGAGTTTTGGGGAGGTCTAAAGTTAAAATGGATTACATCATAATTTCTCTTATTAAAACACTAAATTTAAGGTCTGGTGCAGTAGCCTATGCCCGTAATCCCAGCACTTTGGGAGGCTGAGGCAGGCAGATCAGGAGGTCAGATCGAGACCATTCTAGCTAACACAGTGAAACCCTGTCTCTACTAAAAATAAAAAAAATAAAATAAAAATACTAAATTTTAAGCTAGATACAGGTGCACCTATCGTCCCAGCTACTTAGGAAGCTGAGGCAGCGATTCCTTGAGATCAGGAGTTAAGGCCAGCCTGGGCCACAAATACACTGATATCCCATCTCTAAAAATAAGTAAATAAATAAACAATAAAATAAAACTAAATTTAAAAAATTTTGTTGTTGTTGTTGCTTTTAGACAGTCTCTCTCTGTTGCCCTGGTGCAGTCTCAGCTCACTACAACCTCTGTTCAGGTGATTCTCCTGCCTCAGCCTCCCGAGTAGCTGGGACTACAGGCCCATGCCACCATGCTCAGCTAATTTTTGTATTTTTATTAAAGATGGGGTTTCACCATGTTGGCCAGGCTGGTCTCGAACTCCTGACATCAAGAGATCTGCCCTCCTCGACCTCCCAAAGTGCTGGGATTACAGGCATGAGCCACTAGCTCCACCGTAAAAACCTATTTTGTTTTTATTTAATGCAAAACAAACAAAATTTATCGCACCTTTGTTCCGGTGTTAAAAGGTTTTTTTGTTTGTTTGTAGTGTTTAAGATACAGGGTTTTCCTCGGTGGCCCAGACTGTCAGTGGCTATTCACAGGTGCAGTCATGGCTCATTGCAGCCGCTAATTCCTGGGCTCAAGCGAACCCCATCTCAGCCTCCTGAGTAGCTGGGACCACCGGCACGAGTCACCACACTGGGGAAAGGCCAATTTTTAAGTTAGTTTAACTGACCTGTGCTCCCACAGCCACCAGAACACTTCTGTTTCTATTTACTGGCCTATTCTAGCAATATAAAAATGGCAGTCCTGCCACATCAGGATCAAAGGTAATTAGTATTACAAGTTAGTCATTTGTAGTAATTAGCTAATTAATATCCATCCAGAGTTCCAAAACACAGTGGAAAAGGCTAAACAGAGATACCAAGATCCACTGGATGTCTGCCTGCCACCGCCCCCCACACCCTGGTGGCTCTGTCCCTTAGCCTTCTACCCATCCAGCGGGTGGCTCTTCACAGCTCTCCCCGTGCCCGCCAGGGACCTCAGTCCCCAAAGCTTTCCCTCAGCTGTTCCTGGCTTCGCTCGCGCCATCCTCCCCTCAGCGCCGCCTGACTTCTCAGCTAGGCCCTCAGCGTTTGTAGCGTCAGGCAGGGGTAAGAACTGCGGGGAAAATAGCGGGTGAAAGGATGCTGGTGGGGGAGGGAGGGGACTGCAATTTTAGATAAAGTCACCGGGGGAAACCTCTCCCATGGAAAACACTGGAGCAGAACCCTGCGGGAAGAGAGCGAGTCACGCCCTATCTGGGGAAAAACGGTGCAGGTTAGTGGGGTGATCCCTTGCTCTGGATCTTTCACACCTGCGCATCGGGGTCCAAGGGTCAGAAAACAAAGAAAGAAAAATTATGCAAGAAAGGAAGCAGCCTTTCCAGCACCGCCCCCGGGTCCCGGCCCCGCCCCCTCAGACCCTGCTTCCCCAGGGCCCCGCCCCTTGCCTCATATTCCCTCGGCTCCGCCCTAATCCGCTCCGCCCCGCTCCTTGGTCGGGGGTGGCCCCGCCCCTAGCATCATGACTCCGCCCCCCCTCCGCTCCGTTGTTGTGAAGCTGAGCATCAACGGTAGGGCTGAGTCAAAGACCTCGTTTCCTGATTGGCCGTGTTGTACGGCGGCTTCTCGTGCAGCTGATAACCCGGAAGTGATGCCTAAAGCTGCGGACCGCGTGGTCTCGCCTCCTTGGGGTTAAGTTTCCGCGGCCGCTGCGATGACCAAAATAAAGGCAGATCCCGACGGGCCCGAGGCTCAGGTGGAGGCGTGCTCCGGGGAGCGCACCTACCAGGAGCTGCTGGTCAACCAAAACCCCATCGCGCAGCCCCTGGCTTCTCGTCGCCTCACGCGGAAGCTCTACAAATGCATCAAGAAAGGTGAGGCGGGCGCCGGCGTGGCCCGGGTCGGGGCGCGGGTGGCGTGGAGAGGTCACCGACCTACTCTTCTGTCGTTGCAGCCGTGAAGCAGAAGCAGATTCGGCGCGGGGTGAAAGAGGTTCAAAAATTTGTCAACAAAGGAGAAAAAGGGTAAGACCCTCTTTCCTCTAGAGTTTGCATTTCCAAACGGTAACGGAGAAGTCTCTACGTAGTAGGTGCACAGTAAAATATTGACTCTGACCTAGCCCCATATACAGAAGCCAATTAAGCAGTCGTAAAGTCTCTTTAGTACAATACTGATACGAGCTTAAAGTGAATTCCAGGGTGAAGCGAATTGTGTAAGCCGAGTTCCTTAGACCCACCTTCCTTCATTCAGGGATCCTCCTCCCCGGGCTCCTTGCCTCAGATTACCTCGGCCCCTCGCCCTAATCCACTCAGCCTTGAATCTGTCCTAGGGGTGGCCCCTCTCCAACTCTGTATTTAAGGGGCTGAGCATTAATGTTTTTGTTTGTTTTTGAAACAGGGGCTAGCTCTCACCTAGGCAGGAGTGCAGTGGCGCAATCACAGCTCACTGCAGCCGTGTTCTCCTGGGCTCAAGCGATCCTCCCACCTCAGCCTCCCGAGTACCTGGGACCACAGGCTTGCGCCACTATGCCTGGCTAATTGTTGTTTTGCAGAGACAGAGGAGTCTCGCCATGTTGCCCAGGCTTGTCTTGAACTCCTGGGCTCAAGGGATCTTCCTGTCTCAGCCTCAAGAAGCACTGGGATTACAGACATGAGCCACCACACCTGGCAGCCTTAACGATTGAGTGTACTCTTTTTCAGGCACTGTGCTGTGGTAGAAACAGTGACATTCATTGATCAGATAATCACACACACGAATAATTACACGTTGTGATAGATAGCCGTGAAGGAAAATAACAGAATGCAATGAGAATTGCTTCATTACCCCACTTTTCTTAATGGCATTTATCAAAATTTGAAGCTTGTTTACATTTTTCTTCCTTGTATCATCCTCTCAGGCCAGATGGTAAGCTCCTTCAGAACAGGGCCTTTCCCTGCTTTATCCCAAGAAGTGAAACTGAGGGTGCTCAAGAGATCGATACTGTTGGGCAGACTTGATGCTTAATGGTGTCTAACCTACTTGGAAGGGCACATCAGGGGAAGTTTCCCTCAGTAGTCCCATTTGAGCTGAGATCTTAAGACACAGGGATGGCCAGGCGAATGGCTCATGCCTGTTATCCCAGCACTCTGGGAGGCCAAGGCAGGTGGATCACTTGAGGTCAGGAGTTCGAGACCAGCCCGGCCAGCATAGTGAAACCCCACCTCTACTAAACATACAAAAAAAATTAGCCAGGCATGGTGGTGGGCTCCTGAAATCCCAGCTACTCAGGATGCTGAGGCAGGAGAATTGCTTGAACCCGGGAGGCAGAGGTTGCAGTGAGCCAAGATCGCGCCATTACACTCCAGCCTGGGCAACAAGAGCGAGATGCTGTCTCAAAAAAAAGAAAAAAAGACACAGGGATTAATTTTGGAGTGGGGTGGGAGGAGCCTGCCAGAAGAAAGACTGGGCCTCAGGGCAGGAGAGGGGGTCTGGTAAGCCCCCCTTCTTAGGGGGCCTTGTAGCCCACAGTAAATACAGTTTTTATACTCAGTGCTTTGGAAGCCATTGGGGGGTTAAAGCCAGGAAGTGACATAATTTTTATTATTTTTTACACCCTAAGATTTTTCTGACAATTGATGAAAGGATTAGAGCGGTAAGAGTAGGTTTGGGAATGTTCAGATAGTAGACTATTATAGTCCTGGAGAGGTGATGGTGGAGACAGAGTTAAAGTAAATAGATTTGAGAGGACTTTTAGATGTGGAGAATGAGGAGGTATTGACGACTTCTAGGTTCTGACATGCCCAGCTGGAGGGACAGAGGCCCAGTCTGAGATGTGAACAGTGGAGGGGGGACCAGAAAGATCACAAGTTGGCCGAGTGCGGTGGCTCATGCCTGTAATCCCAGCACTTTGGGAGTCCGAGGTGGGCAGATCAGGAGGTCAGGAGATTGAGACCATTCTGGCCAACATGGTGAAACCCCTCTCTACTAAAAATACAAAAATTAGCCGGTGTGGTGGCGTGCACCTGTAGTCCCAGCTACTTGGGAAGCTGAGGCAGGACAGTCACTTGAACCCAGGAGGTGGAGGCTGCAGTGAGCTGAGATCGTGCCACTGCATTCCAGCCTGGCGACAGAGTGAGACTCCATCTCAAAAATAAAGATCACAAGTTTGGTTTTTGTTAAGTTTTGGAGGTACCTTAGAACAGATGACTTCCTCCCCTCCCCCAACCAGGAGAACTGTCAAATAGGCAGATGGCTATAGGGGTTTGGAGCTGGGAAGAGAGAGGGCCAGGCTGGAGATAGTAAGTAGATCTGGGAGTTATCAGCACACTGATGGCACTTGACCCCATGGCAGTGGCTCTGGTCAGCCAGGAAGAAGGTACTGAGGAGAGGGTGGCTGAGGGCAAGGCTATGAGGAACTTACAGTTGAAGGCGCTTAACAGAAGGGGGAGCTGGTCCTGGTGTGTCTGCCTTTACCCAGCCTGGGAGAGCAGACTTTTTCTTCTGTGTCCTCAGGCTCCTAAGGCCCTTGCCCCCCAAGTCCTGACACCTGGCCAGCTAGGAACCCTGGCTGAGGAGTCTCTGGCAAGGTTTCATTGCCTCACTGTCACTCTTGGGACAGAGCCCATGCTTCTTAGCCTGGTACTGAAGGCCTTGGAGGTGTCCCCTGCCAGTCTCTCCAGCCCTCCAGCTGTGTCTGGTGCCGTTGATTCTCCCACCACATGCTCTCCCCACCTCCAGCCCCTCAATGGGCTCCCTGACACACATTCGTCATTCAGCTTTCTGTTCAAGTGTCACCTCCTGGTTGAAACCTTTTTTGACTCTCCAAGGAAAGCTGAGCTCTTACTCCTTGACACCCATCCTGTACTTCAGCTGTCCCAGCACTACATCATTTTGGCGGCACTTACATGTTGCCAAGAGGTAGAGATCACCTCCCCAGAAGAATGCACTCACCAAACAGTTTTGTCTCTCTACCCCTAAGGCCCAGCCCAGCACAGCACTTACAGCTCAAAGAGAGGAGCAAGCCAGAACAACAGTGGTTTCTCTCATTTCAGGATCATGGTTTTGGCAGGGGACACACTGCCCATTGAGGTATACTGCCATCTCCCAGTCATGTGTGAGGACCGAAATCTGCCCTATGTCTATATCCCCCTCTAAGACGGTAAGGAGCACATGGCCCCCTGACCTTGGTCAGCCCTGGGATGTCTGGGATATTGTCTGCCGTAGCAGGACAGATTGGGAAAGAGCCAGGAGGGTTGGAGCTAAGACAGGCCTGGATGGATTCTCGGCTCCATGTCTTCTTCATTATGGGACTACAGATAAGTTACCTCTTACATTTCAGTTCTCATCTTGTAAAATGGGAATCCCAGCCCAGGTGCTGTGGCTCACACCTGTAATCCTAGTGCTTTGGGAGGCCAAGATGGGAGGATCAGTTGAGGACAGGAGTTCTGGACTAACCTGTGCAACAAAGAGAGACTCCATCTCTACAAGAAAATGTTTTTAAATTAGCTGGGTGTGGTGGCACATGCCCGTACCCCAGCCACTTGGGAGGCTAAAGCAGGAAGATCACTTGAGCCCAGGAGTTCAAGGCTCTAGTGAGCCATGATCGTATACTACCACACTCCAGACTGCATGACAGAGTGAAGCCCTGTCTCAAGAAAAGAAAAAAGGCTGGGGGTGGATCTTGAGTACCTACAGTATCACTTCTTGGGAAAAGCAGGGAAAGGCCCTATTTTTCTGAAGGAGCTTACCATCCGGTGTGATGGTAAGACTGAATTGTGTTTTCTGTGGACTCTGAGAATGAAAACAGACAGACGTATGTGGATGAGCTTTGTAAGCTAAGATGCTTCACCCATGTTAGTCCTGTTAGGTGGGTTTAGGCTCAAAGGGACCTGTTGCTGTCCTTATCTTACATAGCAGGGGCCAGATCTGAGGCACAGGAAGTGGGGGGATAGCAGGAACCTGGAAAGCACAGGCCCTGCCTGTGGGGACAACCCCTGCTGGGCTGGAGCCCTTTCATAGTTGCCATGTGGGAATGTAGGCCCTGTGTGGCTGAACCATGGCTTGAGGATCTGATTGAGTTTAAATGATGGCAACCAATCCAAGATGCTTTTAAATAGAATGTGGACCCAACAGAACATAGTTGTGGGCCACATTAGGCTGGTGGGTCATCAGTTGTGACTTCCTGTCATACAGGTTGTATAGCTTTTTTTTGAAACAGCACTTCCTTCCCCTCTGTAGGACCTGGGTGCAGCTGCAGGCTCCAAGCGCCCCACCTGTGTGATAATGGTCAAGCCCCATGAGGAGTACCAGGAGGCCTACGACGAGTGCCTGGAGGAGGTGCAGTCCCTGCCCCTAGCCCTATGAGGGGTCCTGGTAGCACCTGGGCACCTGCCTCTGGAAGCTACTGGGCTGGCGGCAGGATGACTGGCTGTCCTCCTGCCCACCCACACTGACAGCATCTTCCCAGTTCCCTAAGGCACGCCTTCTTCCCAGGCAGCTCTGACAGCCCTTTCATGAGGTAACGCCAGCTTTCTCTTCATCAGTGCCATTTCCTGTGGAACTTAAGTGAAGGCTGTTCCAAGAGTGTGTGGTGGGGAAAGTAAATGCTAAAACTAAAATGTGGTGAGTCTGTGGGTGTTTTCTTAAGCAGCAGCTGTTGGTGGGGCCAAGGAGTTGGTGGGCAGGAAGAGTGTACCAGTCCTCCTCAGCAGAGAGCCCGAAGGACTCGGAGGGTTCTGTGCTAATGCTCAGCTGCCCAGCACTGGGTACTTTGGCTCAAGCTGCGAACTGGTCCTGCTACCCACCCCCAGCGCTTTCAACTCCCTCTTCCAGGGTAGATGGGGGCTGTGAGATAAGGCAGGGGGCCCAGAGCCACTTCATGGAAACCTAAAGCCCCCACATCAGGAAACACCCCCATTCCTACCTTTCCCCCAGGAGCTTTAAATGCCACTGTGAAGCTTATGGAAGCAATTTACATACCCACACAGTAAATTTTAAATAGGAATATGAAGCTAAAATGCATCCCCCCCCCAGGCCATCTCTCTTGCTTAACATAATGGCCCTAGTAACCAATCCCTTCAAACATTTTAGACTTGGCCCCTTCCTGCTGTCAGAGGCCCTGCACAGGACTCAGTACATAGCGATCAAGCTTCAGGCACCCTGGAATAAACAAAATAGCTTGGGCTTGAGGGTCAGATCTAGTTAAAACTCCAAGTTCTCTTCTTTCCAAGCTGTGAGCCCTGTTGTGCAAGTTATTTCATTTTCCTGAGTCTCATTACATGGATTTCTCCTATAGAGGTAATAAGATCTGGTATGTGTATTTGTAAAAGCACCTTGCCCGGGGTCTGACATCTAAGCTCCCCCTAGTCAGAGATGCAAGTTGGTTTCTTTCTGCCTGCACAGTTGACACCTGCTGACCATGCTTTTGTTTGCAGCAGCCACCAGGCCATGCCCAGCACCTGTGTGCGGTAGACATGTGGTCATAATTTGTCAGGGAGGTTAAAGGTTGGCTAGGAGAAGTGAGAAGGGCAGCGAATATATTTGTTCAAAGTTATAAAACAACGGCACTCTCTTCTAACTGGGACTATTTACAGTGGGAGATGGTACATAACAGTTGAGGCTGTACAGCAGGAGGAAGATGTGGGCCACCGCTGGACACCCTTGGGCCGAGGGGCAAGGGTGGACATAGCACTGGCATGGCAGCAAGAGACCTGGCTGAGGGCAGGGGTGGAAGGATGTCTGCTGCTAAAGACCAGATCCTTTGCCACTCTGTTGGTTGCTACTAAGTCAAGGGCAAATAGAAACAGGAAGACACAGCAGGAGCACAGAGGCCAGCATCTCCCTTTCCTTATGCCACAGAGCCAGCTGCCAGGTGTGGGCTGGTCCGTCTCCCTCCTCAGCCTTTGCCAAAGGGCTGCTCCAGTCCTCGCCTCCACAGAACTCCTTAGCCAGGCACTCAAACCAACCGCAGTCCACTGAAGCTAACCACCCTACTGAGACAGACCAAGGCTATAGGTGAAAACTGCTTTCAACAAACTTCCAGGTAGGAATCAGAATATGATGCGTTTCCCATCTGCCGGGTTCTGCTCCATGGGACAGTAGGGACACTTCAGCCTGCAAAGAGAGGAGAACCAAGAACGTCTCAGGGGCAGCCAGTAGGAAAGCCAAGCCGAGGTGGAGTAGAGCAGAGGGAACTTACTTTCCTCCATTAATGAGCTTATTGAGTGCATCTCGGGAGATAACGTGGCCACAGATGAGCTTGATGGGAGGGTTGGAATCTGACGTCTGCTGGCGGAGGATGGGGCAAGCGAACACAGAGTGGTACCAGCACTTCATTCCTAGTTCAATCTCAATCTGGGAAGGGCAGCAAAGGGGGTGAGTTTACTTCCTGTCATGGCTGTCCTCCCCCAGTGCCTCTTGCCCACAACTCCCTGGGCCAGGCCTCACCGGTAACTCGTCCTTGTGACTCCAGACCCCAGTGCACTGCCTCTGCTCAATCACAGCCTTGATGTTCATTAACACGGGCAGTGCCACACAGCCAGAGGCAAAGCTGCAGACAAGGAACAGGGGCTAGAGTGGCTCAGGTCACAGCAGACAGGCAAGGGGCTAGCACGCCATGCTTCAGCGTGGACCCTGAGACAGGGCTCTAAAGTGGCACACGGTCAAATCGGTCCTCAGAAATCCCTCACATTGTTCGTAAGGTGCCACATAAGTACTTAACGTGTATCTGACTCTAGACTCATTCTAATGTACCCCAACATTTGAGAACCTACAGGGAAGACTTCCTATAGCTCTAGGGGCAGATAACAGCTCATCCTAATGACTGAAAAGTCCTTGGTGTGACTGGGGGACAGGGATCAGTTCCAAAGGCCCTAGCCTGCCTGTAGGCTGTACCCTGCTATATAGTCATAACACATCTTTATAATGGTAGCTACCAACTAGGCCACTTAAAAAATGGAGATTGGGGATTCAGTTCTCATGACACTTGCATGGGGAAGGGAACCTACTGGCTGGAACCTCATATGCTAAATACCCTATAAGGCACAGGACAGCTGTCCACTGTGGTGGACTGTGTGGCTCTGGGGTCAGGTCCAAGTGCCCTTTATTCCCTGTGAGGCCTTGGGCAAGTGAGTGAGGATAACAATGCCTCTCCTCCCAGGGTTGCTGTGAGCTGTGAGGGAGGCGTCTGAGCAGTGCTGAATACATGTTACTCAACCACTCACATCTCCCCTGAAGGCAAGTGGTGTTTAAGACATGAGGTCATGAGGAAGGCGGGCTGCAGAAGGGCGTGGGTTAGCTGGGTAGGTCTTGCCGTGATCCAGGGTGAGGTGCAAGAGAGGCAGGGCCTTCATTCAGGAGACCTTACAAAATGTAAACCTTGACCATGCCACTGACCTCATGGTGACCTCAGGTCATAACTCTTCCTAGTCTCGGTTTAACTATAAAAACAGGTAATTCCTCTCCTGAAGAATGACTAAGAAAACCAGTTTCGGTCTCTGAAAGCACTGAACACTGTTCCTGGCACATGGCAGGGCCTTGGCAAAATGATTCCCTCTCTACCCTCCCACTTGTGTTGCCCTCACAGGGCTGGATTGTACCTGACGCTGAGGGGGGGACTCCACAGAAAGCCCCAGCAGAGAACAGGCATCCCGGGTAAAGGTCTCACAGATCTCTGCCCAGTGGCTGTTGTCCAGCAGGTGGCAGTAGGGTGACTTCTCCAAACCCAGCCGCAGGTACACCAGACTGCCCATCATCACCTGGATCTCTACAAGGCAACCAGGGCGGCAGCTCAGAGGGGGTGCAGGGCTCTGGGTCCACCCCCTGAGGGGATAGCCAGACTGTATAGCACAATATGCTGAGCCCAGCACCTCCCAAGCCCCTGAGCAGACTGAGCAAGGATGGAAACGCCCTCAGGCAAATTTGACTGTAAAATCCAGTGGGGGAGAGATGGAGGTCCAGGCTGCTTCTGGAGAACAAGAAACGGCATTACTAACACAGAATCAGGAAAGACAGTTCTTTTCCGGTTCTCTTTCCTCCCCCAACTGCATCAAGGAGCAAATAAGTCTCAGGTTGGTGCTGGTGTCTCCACACTAATCTCCATTTAGAGCAACCCCAGGTTCAGAGCTCTCCGGAGGCAGCAGTATCTAGCTAAAACTTAAATAATGGCTTGTTGGCTCATGCACTTTGGGAGGTTGAGGTGGGTGGATCACATGAGGCCAGGAGTTTGAGACCAGCCTGGCCAACATAGTGAAACTCCATCTCTACTAAAAAAAAAATAGAAAAAGTTAGCTGGGCATAGTGGTGTGCACCCGTAATCTCAGCTACTTGGGAGGCTGAGGCAGGAGAATCGCTTGAACCTGGGAGGCGGAGGCTGCAGTGAGCCAGGATCATGCCACTGCACTCCAGCCTGGGCAACAGAGCGAGACTCTGTCTCAAAAATAAATAAATAAATCATGGCTTGGTTTTCATACTTATTTTGAGATAAAATTAAAAATAAATATGAGCGGAACTAAAGAAACAAGTTAGTACAGGTTACTACTCATTAGCATCTCAAAGGTGAGACTTAGATTCCAGGTCTGGAAATCAGCATGACAGGAAGAGAGCTCAAATGAGTCTTTTTAATTTTATTTTTTGTAGAGATGGGGTAGGGGCAGGGGTTTGCCATGTTAACAAGGCTGGTCTAGAATTCTTGAGCTCAAGTGATCTGCTGCTTGCTTTGGCCTCCGGAAGTGCTGTGATTACAGGTGTGAGCCACCATGCCCAGCCAAGTCTTTTTTTTTTTAAGGACTTTTCTGTAGGCCGCCAAGGTCAGGGAGGCACATGAGGCAGAGCAGGCGGGACAGGCATGGCATGCTCTGAGTGTGGTGTGGTGCACGGCAGGCACAAGGACCCCAGGTGGTCTGCACTGAAGGTATAAGCTAAAGGTATGACAGAGGTAAGAGAGCAAGGGCCTTGAGTTTAGAGTTCATCCTGGACACAGTGAGGGGTCAAAGAAGTTTCTAGTTGGGGAAAGGCATCTGGGTAACAGACAGCCCCACATGGGTGCAGGGACTAGAAGCCTGATGTAACCTACCACATCCAGACATCTGTTGGGCCAGGCAGCACAACCCCAGCCCCCTGAGTACTCACCCCCGCTGATGCAGCCGAGCAAAGGGCTGGAAGTGCCGGGCATAGCTAAGGGCCTCTAGCTGCTTCTCAGGGCCTCCTGCCAGGAGGCGGATGAAGTGCAGTCGGTGCAGCTTGAACTCCAGGGGAGCTGTTGAGTTCCAGCAGGCGCTGCCTGTGGGAGACGGCCCATCTGGGAAGAAAGGGGCCAGTTTAGTGTAGAGCTGGTGGGGGCTAGGACCTGAGAGCCAGGACCTGTGAGGAGGGCCCCAAAAGCCTTTGCGAGGCTCTTGAGACAGGGCTGGAGGCAGGTCAAGTACATCTGGGTGAAGTGAAGACCACAGTCAAGCGCTCTGCCCTGAGAGGTTGGAGCAGAGTGCTGCTGGCCCACCCAAGGGCCTCCTTACTCCAACGCAGGACCCAGGTCTTGTTCGTGCAGGGCTTCCAGGATTCGATTCAACTCCAAGAAAGGCTGCTTGAAATCCAAGTCCACATTCAGCGTTGACTCCTATAGGGAGAGAGAGAAGAGATCCCACCACTGGAAGATGGTGTTTCCAAAGTTCTCTACTATGTACATCATAAAAGCTCACCCAGAAAGACAGGCCAGAGAGATCTGGGTTTTGCTTGAGGAACTTGTTCTCCTGCCAGCCATTTGGACCTCTGTTGTTCCCATCTCAGTCCTGGGGTGGCTGAGTGTGACATGCTGACCTCCAGAGTGCAGACTGCAAACCCCACCCCACAACCGTAGCAGTGAAGACAGTCCCCAGGCCACGCACTGAGCTGTATGGCAAGAAAATTATCCCCTTCAGTCCTCCTAGTACAGTAGGGAAAATCTTCACTTTAACCACCAGTGTGTCTTTAACACCTAACAAGTACTACTTTGTCATTTCACTCATCTCCCTTTTCAGTAAAGGGGTATCAGGCCTCAGCTCAGAACGCTGGCTGGCAACCAACTCCAACTAGAAATGAGTAACTTCTCTTTTCATCATATACATTTCTAACGCTACCTTCTATTTCTGGCAGAGGCACTGATTTCCTTTATGAAATAAATGGATTTAAAGAATGGCTGGGACTTCATATAATGAAAGCTATCAGGTGAAAGGCAGAGCAGACAGGTTGTCAGTACCCACCCAGCCTGGCTGTACCTGGCACAGCTCCTCAGCCACGCTGAGCATGCCCTGCTGGTACAGGTGTTCCACGATGGCCATCTGCAGGATCTGCTGCTGCTGCTCCCGCGCGTCCCCACACCGCGTCTGAGACAATACCACAGATCTCAGAGTCGAAGTTCTGACAAAGAAAGAGAGACAGGGCCTGGTGATGTGGGCATTCTCGCTGGCTCTCCTTTGAGTCCGTGTACATCCCCAACTTCAGGATATTCCCACCCCAGTCCTGGAGCCGGCCACATACATGCTCACCCTGTCAATGGCTTTGCCCACTCGGGATACACTGCTGTGAATGTCTTTATGGTCCGAAGCCAGTTTCTGCACAGTATCTTTAATCTTCCGGCAGCACTGTGACATCACCAGAGAGAGGGTGGCCGAGAGAGGGTCCCCTGGAGTGCTGCAGAGAAAGTGGAATAAGGACACAGAGGAGGCAGCCCAGAACACCTGATGTGGCAGCAGACCCAGAGGTTAGCTCTGCCTCCTCTATTCTAAATGCCAGCCCTGTGGCCCAAGACGCCAGGGTGAAAGAACTAGCTTCTCTTCCAGGTCCTGCCACTTTTTAACTGTCTGACTTGGAACTAGTCAAGTGGGAAAAGCCAGTTCACCTCTGGGAGGCTTCATTTCCTCATCTGTAAAATTACAGGTTGCTGTGAAATGAAGATGATTTGGCACTTACTATGGGTGAAGTATTTAATTCATGGACTATAGCATACATTGGATTCTATGTATTTAACTTCCAAGTTAAACATAGAGTTACCATATGATCCAGCAATTCCACTCGTAAGTATATACCCAAAAGAAATGAAAACATATGTCCACACAAAAACTTGTACATGAATATTCATAGCAGCAATATTTATAATAGCCAAAAGGTGGAAACAACCCAAATGTCCATCAACTAGTGGATATATGTGGCACATCCATACAATGGACTATTATTCAGCCACAGAAAGGAAGTGCTGATACAGGCTATGACATAAATGAGCCTTGAAAACATGTTAACCAAGCCAGACACAAAAGGCTACATGTGATATGATTCCTTTCATGTGAACTGTCCAAAATAGACAAATCTATAGAGACACAAAAGAGATTAGTGGTTGCCAGAGGCTAGGGAGAGGGAGGGGATGGAGAGAGAGTCAATGGGTTAGGTTTCCTTTGGGGGTGATAAAAATGTTCTTAAAACAAAAAAAATGTTCTGAAATTAGAGAAGTGGTGAAGATTGTACAACTCTGTAAATATGCTGAAAACCACTGAGTTGTGCTTTATTTTTTTAATTTGCATCTTTGTATGTATGTATTTATTAATTTTGAGACCAGGTTATGAGACTGGCTAATATTCATATTTTTGGTAGATAGGGTAACCATGTTGCCCAGGTTGGTCTTGAACTCCTGGACTCAAGCGATCTACCCACCGCGGCTTCCCAAAGTGCTAAAATTACAGACATGAGCCACTGTGCCCGTCCAGATTGTACTTTATTTATTTATTTATTTTGATACAGAGTCTTGCTCTGTCGCCTAGGCTGGAGTGCAGTGGTGTGATCTCAGCTCACTGCAACCTATACCTCCCAGGTTCAAGCAGTTCTCCTGTCTCAGCCTCCCAAGTAGCTGGGATTACAGGCACGCGCCACCACACCCGGCTAATTTTGTATTTTTAGTAGAGACAGGGGTTTCTCCATGTTGGTCAGGCTGGTCTTGAACTCCTGACCTCAGGTGATCTGCCCGCCTCCCCCTCCTGAAGTGCTGGGATTACAGGCGTGAGTCACTGCGCCCGCCAATTTCTTGGTTTTAATAACAACGCTGTGTTTATGTAAGAGAATGCCCTTGATTTTAGGAAATACACATTGAAGGCTTGGGGCTATGTTATCTGCAATTTATTTTTTAAATGGTTAAAAAGCAATGGTAACGGTAAATATGGCAACATATGAGCAGCTGGTGAATCTAAGTAAAGGGTATATATCAGTTCTTTATACTACTCTTGGAACTGGTCTGTAAATTTGAAATTATCTTTAAAAGCTAAAAACAGGCCAGGCCTGGTGGCTCACACATATAATCCCAGTGCTTTGGAAAGCTGAGGTAGGAGGATCACTTGAGCTACGAGTTCAAGACCAGCCTAGGCAACACAGAGAGGCACTGTCCCCACACAAAAAAAATTTATAAAAGTGAAAAAAAAACAAAAACCTAAGAGTAGAAAAGCAAGTTGAAAACCAAATGTAAATGGGAATCATCTCAGGTAAATTAATAATTTCTGTTGGGCTTTTAGAAATAGCTCAGAGACTGTCATTACCCGGTTTCAAGGAGGCCTAGAGATGTAGGTACCAACATCCTCATCATCGTCCTTCCAGAACCCTGTCACCCAGTAGCTTCAGGTCTCCCATGTCCTCAGGGAGGCTGTCGCAGGGCACTTGCAAGGGTGGCCACCCACCTGCACTGGCCAGCTCAGCCCGCAGCTGGCCCACGTAGTGCAGCAGCTCCCCCAGGCTCTGCTCACAGTGCTGCCCGTAGGTCAGGAACTTCTGCAGGACCTTGTCCAGCTCTCTCTCCACGCATGCACACTGCTCCATGGTGGCCTCGGCCTGGGGGAGGGTCAGCTGCGTCAGGCCCCATCTGGGCCACGGTGGCATGGCAGGCAGGGTGCCCAGACCACCTCTTCAGATCCCTCTCACCATTCCCACATCATGTATCAATGTTCCCTGCTTACCAAAACATAGGTGTGTATAACATCCTCATTCCACTGGGGTGCCCAGTGGAGGATGCAGCCTGGTGTGAGGACGGGGTTTTTCTGAATCATGGTGAGAAAATTAGTCCATTTTCAACTCCTTTCATGCTTTAATCTTTGTTCATCTCCCTTTTAAATCAGAAGACAGAGCAGGCCTCACCAAGCCCTTAGCTGGCAACACCTTCTAACTAGAAACCATATACCGTGTAACATCATATTACATGTATGTATTTTCTTTTTTTCAAACAAGCTCCTGTTCTGATGCCCTGGCGAGGGTCCAGTGACATAATCTCTCAGCTCCTGGCCACCTTGACCCTCTAGGCCCAAGGGATCCTCCCACTTTAGCCTCCTGGGTAGCTGGGACCACTGGAATGTGCTTCTACACCTGGCTAATTAAAAAAAATTTTTTGGGCCAGGCGCAGTGGCTCACACCTGTAATCCCAGCACTTTGGGAGGCTGAGGCGGGTGGATCACAAGGTCAGGAGTTCAAGACCAGCCTGGCCAATATGGTGAAACCCCGTCTCTACTAAAAGTACAAAAAATTAGCCAGGCATGGTGGTGGGTGCCTGTAATCCCAGCTGCTTGGGAGGCTGAGGCAGGAGACTCGCTTGAATCCAGGAGGAGGAGGTTGCAGTGAGCCAAGATCGCACCACTGCACTCCAGCCTGGGCAACAGAGCAAGAGGCTGTCTCAAAAAAAAAAAAAAAAGGGTATGTTTGGCTGGGCGTGGTGGCTCATGCCTGTAATCCCAGCACTTTGGGAGGCCGAAGTGGGTGGATCGCCTGAGGTCAGGACTCGACACCAGCCTGACCAACATGGTGAAACCCCGTCTCTAAAAAATAAGAAGAAGAAGAAGAAGAAATGAAAATTGTTTTTTATAGAGATGGGGTCTCCCTATGTTGCCCTGGCTGGTCTCAAACTCCTGGGGCTCAAACGATCTCCGCCTTGGCCTCCCAAAGTGCTGCGATTACAGGCATAAGCCACCACACCTAGCCCATGTATTTTCATACAGTCATTATAGCCACATTCTTACAGTTAGAGGAACTGCTTTTCCACATAATATAGTAACATAAGCCATAAAGGCTGTCCTTGAGCGGCTGATACTTGGAAACACAGCTTGGGGGAATAACTGCCAACCATGCTGGTCTGACAGGCTTGCCCACCACTCCTGCCTCACCCTCACCTGCTGCGTACCCGAGGACAGGCACAGAACCCTTGCTGTCTCACAGCTCCATGCCCTGGTACCTGCTGCTTCCTCACCTGGCCTGCTCTCCATCACCCTCACCTCCTTGACTACTTGAGAGGGTGGCCCATCACTTCTGAGTTAGCTCAGATATCAGCATCTTCAGCAGCTGTCTCTAGCCTGTGCCCACCTAGCTCCCTCTACTCTCACGTTGCACCCTTCTATTTCAGTTTTGGTCCCTAGGCCTGCCTCCCCCGACCAGACTAGAGCCTCTTGCTGCAACACGACCTTCCCTCTCTCATTATGCCACTGAAAGAAAGTTGACTTTTCTTGTCCTACCTCCTCTCCCTACCACTGGGGCTTCCTTCTGCATCCTTTCTATCCTGGGCCACTGCTCCTTTCCATTTCAGAGCAGCCTTTGACACTGAACACGTGGGGATTCCTCAGAATGTGACAGAGCTGATTTCCCTCCCCATCCTTCCATCTATGAGATTTGAAATGAGAGGGCTCTGTCATGTTTCCCTCTGAAAGATTCAAATCTAGCCAAATGCACATTCTCAAAGAGGGGTACGGAGGAACATCAGAAAGAGAATCTTAGGTCCAAGGTGAACATCAAGATCCTCCCAGTTTCACAGGCTGTCTTTCACATTCCCACCAGTCCTGGCCTCAGCACCTTGGCCCATATGTAGCCACTGTCTCTCTACCTGACAGAGAACAAGTGACAGGGAAATGGCACCCAGGGTCTTGGGGACTGTTTATAACCTCTCTCCTTACAGCTAATGCTACTACTGGAATCTATAGTCATGGAGTCCAGAAGCTATGCCACCCCACCCCCCACCATTCCCTCTGAACAAACACTCTGAAACTGGATGTGACCCATTATTGACAAAATGTAACAGGGTCTCCTATCTGAAATGATGTAATTATCATTATTGCTATTACTAACAGCTGACATTCCAAATAGGGGCCTGTTACGTGCTAGGCACTGTTCTAATGACTTTGCATACATTAACTCATTTACTTAATGCTCACTAAAACACTATGAGGTAGGTACGATGATTAGACACACTTTGCAGATGAGAAAATGAGACACAAAGATTAAATTAGTTGCCTAAGGTCAGCCATCTGGGAAGTGGAGGAGCTGGGAACTGAAGCCAGGCAGTCTGGCTCTAGGTCTCAGAGTCCTTCTCCAGGACTTCCCATCACAGGTACTCCCAGGACCAGCTTCACAGGCCACTGTTTCACCAGAAAAGAAAAGCAGCAAATATCTATGCTGGAATGAGTGTATAGCAACCATTAACGATGACGAGAAAGAAAACCACAGAGCTTGTGAGAATGATCAACTGGGAAAGATGGCAGGACACTAGCATGTTGGCCAAGAGTGTCTGGGAACTAGAATCACAATTTATCAAAAATAAACATGACTCAAAAAAGGTCAAACAATCTGGCCCTGTCAGATACCAACAGCTACTAGGCTTATCAAAGGCAAGCTCAAATCAGCATCTTGAAATGTACTTACAAAGCTGAGGAAGGAGATGGTACAGGATTGCACTGTGGCAAGGAGTAGGAAACAATCTAGGGACCTCATCACTAGAGGAATCAAGTAAGTAAAATGTGGGGGGATGCATCTATGGAAACCTGTGGAGCATTTAGAGGAATATACCCAGAGCAGCATCAATAAGATCCACACATGGCAATGAGGTAGGAAAAAATGAGGTCTAAGTACAATCCATTTATATAAATTAAAAACAGGCTGGGAGCAGTGGCTCACACCTGTAATCTCAGCATTTTGGGAAGTCAAGGCAGGCAGATTGCTGAGCTCAGGAGTTCGAGACTAGCTTGGGCACATGCCAAAACCCCATCTCTACAAAAGAAATTACCTGGGCATGGTGGCACATGCCTGTGGTCCCAGATACTCAGAAGGCTGAGGTGGGAGTATCGCTTGAGCCCAGGAGGCTGCAGTGAGCCATGACTGTGCCACTGCACTCCAGCCTGGGCAACAGAGTGAGACCCTGTCTCAAAAAAAAAAAAAAGATATACACCAAACACCTAAGAATGATTTCCTATGGTGAGGAGGGGGAAGAATAGGGACAAAGAGAATAAAATACAAAGGAGAAAAAGGCCCTGCATGGACTAGTTCACTGTATCATGAACTGAGAAGTATGATTAACTCAGTAATTTTTTTATTTTTTTTTTGAGACAGTCTTCCTCTTGCCCAGGCTGAAGTACAGTGGCACTATCTCGGCTTACTGCAAACTCCGCCTCCCAGTTCCAAGCAATTCTCATGCCTTAGTCTCCCAAATAGCTGGGATTACAGGCACGCCACCACACCTGGCTCATTTTTTTTTTTCCCATTTTCGTATTGTTAGTAGAGATGGGATTTCACCATTTGGCAGGTTGCTCTCGAACTCCTGTCCTCAGGTGATCTGCCTGCCTCAGCCTCCCAAAGTGCTGGGAATACAGTGGTGAGCCAAATCGCCTGGCCACATTTTTAACAATAAAATAAAGCTGGTTGCGGTGGCTCACACCTGTAATCCCAGCACTTTGGGAGGCCAAGGCAGGCGGATCATGAGGTCAGGAGTTCAAGACCAGCCTGGCCAACACGATGAAACCCTGTCTCTACTAAAAATACAAAAATTAGCTGGGCATGGTCGCAGGCACCTGTAATCCCAGCAACTTGGGAGGCTGAGGCAGGAGGACTGCTTGAACTTGGGAGGCGGAGGTTGCAGTGAGCCGAGGCTGCGCCACTGCACTCCAGCCTGGGTGACCGAGCAAAACTCCGTCTCAAAAAAAAAAAAAAAAAAATTAAAGTAAAAATAAAATAAATGAGCTGAGAAACAGAACTGTTTGCAAGTATTCTATCCAAAAAGTCCAGGAGGTTAATTCAGTCTGTCCAGAGCAAGCCACTCTGCCTGAATCATAGTCAATCATCAGGCACAAGGAATTCTACTTGTCTTTGACAAACTTCATGATTAATACAAGTGCTGATGATTAAAATTTCACGTTCACTGGTCCTAAGCCTTCCTCCCGAAGTCCCACATATACAGAAATTATCCACCAGGATAACCCTCCAAAACAAACACCAGATCCTGTTACCTTTTGCCCCACACTGCCATGGGTTGACATGTAAGCCCTTTCCAATTATATTTTGCTTCCTTTATACAAGTTCCTGTTTTTAGAGTGCCCTCTGCACTTCTTTGTATAGAGTACATAAGCTGTAGTTTAATCATCACCTCTCCTTGAGCCCTCAGTGAAATCTCCCCAGCCTCTTTTTCTGCTTCATAACCTGGCAAGAATGGCCATACCACACCCATCTGAGTCCTCAACTACTGCAGCACAGTAACAGCCTGTCCAAGTCGGCCTCCCGCATTGGTCTGTGAGCTGCTCAGTGGCTGGCGTGTAGTCTGGTTCTTTCTCCCCCTCAGTGCCAGGACCAGGGCCTGGTCCATGACAGGTGCTCAGTAAACATTTGCTGATTAAATGACACATCCATTTCCTAACTTTGGCCTAGACAGCCTGAGCTCAAATGTGTAGGGGTGGGTAGAAGAGACAGGAGTGAAATATTAAAATCCCCCACCAAGGTATGCATGGAGGTTTTTCCTGGAGTATTCAGCATCCTGAAACGAGGGGCTCCTGGGCAGGGAGAAAGGAAGTTTGAGCAAATCGTAAAGGTCCCTTTTGTCTGACAAAGATTAGACAACCTCCATTGACCCAATTCTTAATGCTTTTTTTTTTTTTTGAGGCAGGGTTTTTTTTTTTAATGGTTGCTAAAAAAAAGAGAGAGAGAAAAAGAGAAAGACAGGGTCTCAATCTGTTGCCTAGGCCAGAGTGCCATGGTATAATCAGGGCTCACTGAAGCCTCGACCTCCTGGGCTACAGTGATCCTCTCACCTTAGCCCCCACCCCGAGAAGCTGAGATTACAGGTGCCATGTTAGCCCCCATGAACACTTCCCAGTTCATGACACATTTATTTAGTACATGCAGGACCTTTTCTCCTTTGTATTTATTTATGTATTCCCTCTTGTCCCAATTCTTCCCCTCTCTCCCCACCACACCCAGCTATTTTGTTGTTGTTGTTTGTTTTGGAGAGGAAGTCTCAGTCTCGCTCTGTCATCCAGGCTGGAGTGCAGTGGCACAATCTTGGCTCATTGCGACATCTACCTCCCAGTTTCAAGCGATTCTCCTGCCTCAGCCTCCCAAGTAGCTGGAATTACAAGCCCCTGCTACCATGCCCGGCTAATTTTTGTATTTTTAGTAGAGATGGGGTTTCACCATGTTGGCCAGGTTGGTCTCCAACTCCTGGCCTCAAGTGATCCTCCTGTCTCGGCCTCCCAAACTGCTGGGATTACAGGCGTGAACCATGGTGCCCAGCCTAATTTTTTTGGGGAGACAGGGTTTCCCCATGTTAGCCAGGCTGGTCTTGAACTGCTGAGCTCAAGCCATCTGCCAGCCTCAGCCTCCCGTAATTCCTGTGCTGGAATTACAGGTGTGAACCACCGTGCCCAGCCAATTCTTACGCTTTTACAGCCACCACCTCCATCCATTCTCTACCCTACATGTCACTCCTCTGCTTAAAACCAAAAGATTTCCACTGTACTTAGAAAAATCTCCACGTTCCTTTCTACGACCTACAGGCTCTATGTGAGCAAACCCCAACTCTCCGACCTCATCTGCTACCATTCTCTTTCTTGCCATACTCCAGCCACACTAGCTTGCTTTCTGTTCCTTGACTATACTCCCAGTTTATTTCTGGCTCAGGGTCTTCATACTGGTTGTTTCCGTTGCCTGGACCACTCTCTCCCCATATCTTCCTGTGCCTGCCTCCTAATTTGGGTCTCAACGCAAATGTCATCTTCAGAGATGCTCCGCATTAGACCACAGTATCTAATGCTGACCACCCCTCTGCCCCACCCTCACAACAGTTAACCTGTCACATCGCCCTCTTCATTTTTTACTACACAGCCCTACTTTTCTACATTTTTTACTACACAGTCCTTTCTTTTCTCATTAACCAAAACTGGAGGGAGGAAAGCCCACCATCTTCCCTGGACAGCAGCGCCTACTGGGAGTTTCACCCACATTAACATGCAAACGACATGCAAACGACAGGCAAACTCCCAGTCGTCCTTCCAAAGATCCTGCTCCAATGCCCTGCTGAGCCCTGTGCGCACCTGCTCACCTCCGACCCAGCGCCGTCACACGAGGACTGGACTCAGGCCGAGTGACTGCCCCGGCAGAGGCGGCTCTTCGAGGGCTGGGCCGGGACCTATGAGTCTGGGACTCCAGCTCCCGGCCCGGGGCCGACAACTGCGAAAAGAACAAGCCCAAGGGCAGGTTGTTCGGGGCTTAGTCGGCGGTAGCAGGGGTTCCGGAGAAGGCTGGCGCCCGGGAGGCCGGCCGAGCTGTCCCGGCTGCGCGCCTCAGCTCGGCCGGCCGCCACGCCTGCCCTCAGCCCGCACCTGCCGGTCCCGAGCCCTCCCGCTCTCACCTCGCCCCCGCAGCCCTGGCCCCGGCTTCCGGCGCCGCTGTCATCGGAACCGGAAACCGCGGCAGTTGATCAGCTGCCCGGGCCCGCCCACTGACATTTCGCGGAGGGGTGGCCGTCCCACGAGCCCGCGCGGCTTTGCGCCTGGCCGCCAAGCCTCCCCGCCGCGCGTGCCGAGTGGAGTCGCCTGCGGGGAGCCTGGCGGCGGCCAGGGGAACCCACGCCCGGTCGCTTCCTGGCGCCGAGTCCCTCCGGCCTGGAAGCCGATGGCCCCGACCGCTCCTCGCCGTTGGAAGGGTTCTCCATCTGGCAGAGGCGGCCTGGCCCCGCACTCCACCCAGTGCCCGGCTCCCGGGTCCCAAGTCCCACGTGGTTACGCCTCCCACGCTGCCCGCCCTGCGGGCGGCGCGGGCTGTGAGGGGCGGCGGCTGGGCTGTGCCCGCGGTGCTCTCTTGAAATATCAAGTGATGACCGGGCGCGCTGGCTCACGCCTGTAATCCCAGCACTTTAGGAGGCCGAGGCGGGTGGATCACCTGAGGTCATGAGTTCGAGACCAGCCTGACCAACATGGAGAAACCCCATCTCTACTAAAAATACAAACTTAGCCGGGCGTGGTGGCGCATGTCTGTAGTCCCAGCTACTGGGAGGCTGAGGCAGGAGAATCTCTTGAACCCGGGAGGCAGAGGTTGCGGTGAGCCGAGATCGCGACACTGAACTCCAGCCTGGGCAACAAGCGTGAGACTCCATCCCCACAAAAAAAAAAAAAAAAAAAAAAAGGAAGGAAGGAAAGAAAGAAAGGAGAGAGAGAGAAAAAGAAAGAAAAAAGATCAAGCGATGCTTAAAGAAAGAAAACTCCTTTTTTTCCGTCCCAATTCTGCGGAGATGGGGGTCCAGCCTGGCCTTGCCGCCTTCTGTTGGTCGCTGTCCTGGAGAAGCGGGGAAGGGGAGAAGCTGGAAGTTGCGCATCTGCTCTAAGGAGGAAGGGTGAGGGTTAGGGAGGAGAGAAGAGACGCTGACCCAAACCCAGGCCCAGACTGAACTTTCTTTTTTTAATTGAGACAAAGTCTTGCTCTGTTGCCCGGGCTGGAGTGCAGTGGCACGATCTTGGCTCACTGCAACCTCCACCTACAAGGCTGGAGCGATTCTCCTGCCTCAGCCTCATGAGTAGCTGAGATTACAGGCATGGGCCACCACCCCCAGCTAATTTTTGTATTTTTAGTAGAGATGGGGTTTCACCATGTTGGCCAGGCTGGTCTCGAACTCCTGACCTCAGATGGTTTGCCCACCTCAGCCTCCCAAAGTGCTGGGACTACAGGTGTGAGCCACCACGGCTGGCCCCAGACTGAATTTTCCATCCCCCCCAGGCCCTCTGCTCTGGAGGGAAAGAGTAGAGAAGTCCCCCACTCCTCAGGCCTCAGAGACCGGGACTAGAAACAGCCCTGGAGAAAAAGCTAGGTCTCTGTGTCGCCAACTTCTCCCTCTTTGGAGAGGCCTCATTCCAGGCCATCCTCCCCTTGAATCCTCCATGACTCACCCTCCTCCCCTTTGCACATCTTACTTTGTTTGTGTGTTTTTTCTTTCTTTCAGAATAGAGACATGGTCTTCCTATTTGCCCAAGCTAGTTGTGAACTCCTGGCCTCAAGAGATCCTCCCCTCTCAGCCTTCAGAACTATTGGGATTGCAGGAGTGAGCCACCATACCTTGCCCTGTTTTCTTTATTTTTGAGACAGAGTCTCACTCTGTCGCCCAGACTAGAGTGCAATGGCACAATCTCAGCGTACTGCAAGGGTTCAAGCAGTTCTCCTGCCTCAGCCTCCTGAGTAGCTGGGACTCCAGGTATGTGCCACCATGCTCCGCTAATTTTTTGTGTTTTTAGTAGAGATGGGGCTTCACCATGTTGGCCAGGCTGGTCCTGAACACCTGACCTCGTGATCTGCCTGCCTTGGTCTCCCAAAGTGCTGGGATTACAGGTGTGAGCCATTGTGACTGGCTGACCTGCTTTCCTTTTTTTTTTGAGACGGAGTCTCGCTCTGTCTCCTAGGTTGGAGTGCAGTGGTGCAATCTCGGCTCACTGCAACCTCTGCCTCCTGGGTTCAAGCGATTCTCCTGCCTCAGCCTCCTGAGTAGCTGGGATTACAGGTGCATGCCACCACGCCCAGCTAATTTTGTATTTTTAGTAGAGATGGGGTTTCACCATGTTGGTCAGTCTGGTCTCGAATTCCTGACCTCATGATCCGCCCACCTCAGCCTCCCAAAGTGCTGCGATTACAGGCATGAGCCACCGGGCCTGGCTGACCTTTCTTTATAGCACTTGACTTGAAGTTATCTTGCATGCTTATTTTTTCATTCTGTCTTCTGGTCCGTACTCCCATCACCCTCTTTGGGGCCAGGCATAATCCCAGCACTATAGGAGGCTGAGGAGGGAGGAATGCTTGTGCCTTCGAGTTCTAGACCAGGCTGGACAACATAGACAAATAATACAAATATTAGCCGGGTGTGGTGGTGCACATCTGTAGTCCCCGCTTCTTGGGCGGCTGAGATGGGAGGACTGCTTGTGCCTGAGAGGTTGAGGCTGCAGTGAGCCGTGATTGCAGCACTGCACTCCAGCCTGGACAACAGAGTAACAGACCCTGTCTCAAAAACAGACAAACATGGGCCAGGCGCAGTGGTTCCTGCCTGTAATCCCAGTACTTTGGGAGGCCGAGGCTAGTGGATCATTTGAGGTCAGGAGTTCAAGATCAGCCTGGCCAACATAGTGAAACCCTGTCTCTACTAAAAATACAAAAAAAAAAAATTAGGCAGGCATAGTGGTGGGTGCCTGTAACCGCAGCCACTCTGGAGGCTGAGGCAGGAGAATCGCTTGAGCCTGGGAGCCAGAGGTTGCGGTGAGCTGAGATTGTGCCACTGCACTCTGGGTAACAGAGTGAGACCCTGTCTCAAAACAAAACGAAACAAAAACAAAAAACTCCACTGGGTCTAGGCTTTGTCTTCATCACTGCCTCATCGCCAACACCACATGCTTGGCACACAGGAGGTACTCAGATACTTGAGAAGCCAATGTCCTCCACGTATACATGAGGAAACTGTGGTTCAAAAACCTTATGATATACAGCAGGGGAGAAGGCCCACACCAGGACTGTGTGCCCGCAGGGGCATTGGGATGGCCCCTCCCAGAGGTGCCTGCCCCAAGCATGAGGAGCCTGGGTGGCCCTGGCCCAGGAAGCCACAGGGATGGAGAGTTGATGGAACCTTGCCTGGGGCCAAGGGGCCCAAGCTGCCTCCCAGCCAGCCTGACCTCACAGGCTTTGGCAAACACCCCAGGATTCCCCACTTCCTCTCACATCAGCCCTGGCCTGCCTCACGGCCAAGATGGATGTCAGCGAAGTTGGGGTTCTTCCCCCCCCCACTTCTGTATGTGGCCATCCTTGCATCTTGGTATTATTTTCAAGTGTGCACCAAGTTGTATTAAATAGTTCATTTTGTTAGTCTTTCCTCATAGGGATTGTGTTTTTGTTTTTTTGTTAGGGATGGGAAAGATTCCTTCAAAGCAATCAATTCTCCATCAATTCAGTAATGATCCAATTAACTTTTTGCCAGTGTAGAAATTTTAAACATTCCCTGTATTCTCTGAAGGTTCAGTAATTTGAGTCTCTGGAATAAAATTGACAGTAGACAGATTAACAGGAGAAAAGGCATGCAAATTTATTACATACATGCACAGGAGTCCCACAAAATATGACACAAGTAAGGGCCAGATTGATGAAGTCTAAACAGCATTTGAGCTCCAGAAACTGGGGCTTAGGGTTTCTAGGAGGTGGCCACAGATGATGGGTTGCTGAGGGGGAGGAAATGCATGGCAAGCAAAGGCCGTCTTGTCATGCAGATAAAATCTCTCAAGTAGCCCAGTCCTCAGAAGAGATGGTATCAACTTCAGTCTCCTTTCCTGTGAGTTAATCTTCCATGTTTTATGAGATGATAGGGAAGGGGCAATGGCATTCTTTCTGCAGGAACTTCCCTTAGAAAGATAAGCAAACTTTAGAGACGGCCCCTCCCCTGTGTTTCAGGAGGGTTCTGGGAGGGAAGAGGAGTGAGCGATGGATGGTCAGAGACTTTAGTTCAAAGCATTCAGCCTGCCACAGCTCCATACTTAGGGGTATCATTTTCTGAGCACCAACACCAATTTCCTAGGATAGGATTTTGAGAATTTAACTCAATAAATGCAGGGCCGAGCGAGGTGGCTCATGCCTGTAATCTCAGCACTCTAGGAGGCCGAGGTGGGCGGATCATGAGGTCAGGAGATCGAGACCATCCTGGCTAATACGGTGAAACCTTGCCTCTACTAAAAATACAAAAAATTAGCCGGGCATGATGGCGCCGTGCCTATAGTCCCAGCTACTAGGGTGGCTGAGGCAGGAGAATTGCTTGAACCAGGGAGGTGGAGATTGCAGTGAGCCAAGATCTCTCGCACTGCCCTCCAGCCTGGCCAACAGAGTCAGTCTCAAAAAAATAAATACAAATAAAAATAAATAAATAAATGCAGGGCTGGTGCAAAGTATGACTTATTTTTTCCAATTATCCCAGTACCTCTTGTTAAAGAATCCTTCCTTACCCTTGTTTTGAAGTCCTTTATTGTGTAAGATTTTCTAGAGAATACAATCTATTTCTGGCTCTTCATTCTTTCCATGAGGTGTAGATTATTTTTACACCAATGTCGTATTTTTCTTGCTACTTTGTAATATGTTCTAATATTACATATTAGAGCAAAGGAATTAAACACTGCTCACAAGAAGGAAAGAGAAAAAACCCCATACAGTTTTTGTGAAAGCAGATCAGTGGTTGCCAGGGGCTGGGGTGGGGCAGCGGGGTGGACTAGAGGGCCACAGGAGAATGCTGGGGGGGGGGTGACAGAACTATTCTGTCTTCATTGTCAGGCTGGTTACATAACTCTGCATTTGTCAAAACTCTAAGTAGACCCAGAGAAAAATAAAACCATGAGACCATTTGTCCAAACATTCTTAAGAAGTCCGTGATAGTGATGGCAGAGCATTACCCCAAGTGCCTGGCCCTTCTGACTGAGCGGCCCTGCGTGATTGCACAGGTCACACACACTGCACACACTGGTTCTGGCCCTTGCATTGGCAGCTTCCTAGGCTGTCCACGGTCTGCCTGGCTCCTGCCCCGCTTCCAGAGAGGACACATCCCTGGGACGTGCCCCACACTTCCCTGTGTCCAAGTCTGGGTGCATCTGGGAATGCCCTCATCCCCTGCTGCTCCCAGAGAAATTCCTCAAATCTTAGTGAAGGCCAACTTGGCCTTCACCGCCTCAGGGAAGCTTACCTGCCACCCCACCACCTGGGACAGATGAGTCAGCTGGGAAAGCCCGTGGGCCTCCAACCTCTCCTCTCGTGACATAATCACTTTTGTTTTTGTTTTGAGAAGCATCACTTTTTCTTTTCTGAATCCAATATGGAGGCCTAAGCCCCCACCCACCAGGGGGATGGGTTATCTCTACCTGAACTGTCACTGCAGGGCCTGCGCCCTCTTTGTAGAAACCCCTAACATCGATATCCCCTTAGTCTCAGAGAAATGTACCTGGGCTCCCACATAGGCTTCGTCTGCCTGTTCCATGCTCTGCTGACCCACTCACCACCATGGGGCTCCTCTGTTGTCCCTAGGCCTGTCTGAGTCCTTCTGGATTCTTCTCTGTTCTCTTTACCTCCTGCCTGGCCCCAGTCACTATTTGGAGTGGCCTTTACTATCTCCAACCTATGTGGTCTCCCTCCCCCACCCACAGGTAAGCCCCACTAGGGCAGCGGCCCGAAGGCCTTGACCACCTTGGCTTCCTCATCTGAGAAGGGCCCCGAATACATCACTGGAATGAATGGCAGCTGGCCTTGGAGTCCCTGTGCTTGACACAGACCCGGTACCCACGAATGGTGAATGAACATTCAGAGTGTCTTCCCCACCCACCCCATCCCAAGCTCAAGCCCATTCTAGTAAGGGGGAGCTCTGATTGCTCCTGACTTCACATCCCACCAGTGCCTTCTAGAGCTGTGAAGACACCACCCTACCCTGGCAATGCCCACAGCTCAAAGGAGACGGAGGCAAACCAACAATTACAGCAGCACAGAAAGAGTTGTCAGAGCAATGCATGGGGGCTGTGGGCTCAGGGAGGAGGGAGTGCCCAGGCAGGGGAGGTTTCTCTGAGCACCGTGGGGCTGTCTGCAGGATGAGGTCTCAGAGGGCTACAAGGGCCTGCCAAGGTTGGAAGGAGGCACCACTATCAGTGACCAGAGGCCACTAGTGTGTCAGAAGCCTCAAGGGATGGGCCAAGGGAGAGAGCTGCTGGAAGGGTTGACACTGAGTGGAGGACTGGAGGTCCCAGAGGCAGGGAGCCCAGCAGCAGGAGGCAGCCACCTTCTGCAGAGCTGGCTGCCTGGGCCAAGCCTGCTGGGGAGGGACTGCAAGGATGAACCAGGGCAGCTGGGGAGCTGAGGCCCCACCAGCAAGTGGGAGGGGCTGCCCTGAGGTGGTAGCCACTACAGTGACACCTGTGGTCGGCTGGCCCCAGAGCCACCCAGCTGGCTGGGGTACCCAGGAACTGGTTTGTCCCGCCTGGATGAGCTGGCAGGGATGCGGCTCTGGCTCCGAGACGCCCCAGGGTCAGCTCTGGTGCCCTCCCCTACATCTGGGCCTGGCTTTGGTTTCTGGCACAGCTGCCAAGTTTTGGTACCGCCCACCCACTCCCCCACTAGCTGTACTGGCCAGCCCAGCTCCCTAATTGCTGGGTGGGGGAACTGTTCTGCAGAGCTGGTAAACTGAGGTGGACCCTGGCACCAGGTGTGAGGGCACCTGGCCTGACCCAGCCCCTGGCCATGGCGGGTGTGATCAAGGCATCTGGCCAGCACCTGGCTCTGAGGGGCCTCTGGAGGAGCCATTGTCCCAGAGATTTCCGTTTGGGGTGTGGAGGAGTTTGTGAAATGGGAATGGGTACCAAGTGGGTGTGTAGGAGTCTGGCCTGCCTGACCTGGGCACGCCCCTTTTCCCTCCTCAGGCAGACAGCTCAGGTGTGGGCCTGCATGGGTCTCAGCTAGGCCTAGGGGTCTGTCTGGGACACAGGCTCCACCCAAGCCTGGCCAGTGCCAAGACAGACTGGGGCTGACAGGAAGGAATGGGCAGAGGGTGGGGCCTGGAAGGAGCCTGCACGGTCTCCAACCCAGATGCTGGCTTTTGGAGGCCAGGCTCCCAAACACACCCCCTCAGACACACCCACCACCCACAAGCACATCTTTACACACCTGCCACTTACAGGGCCATAAACGCACCATCCCCACAGCAGGCAGTGTACACGCTTCACTCTGTCCTGAAAGGCAGGGTCCCCCAACTTATGCTTCATACCCCTCCCCCAACATCCATGCACACTAACTCCACTTCACAACCAGGACCCACCTGTGGGCCCTGAGGGGCTGCCAGGCATGGCCAGGGGGAGCCAAAGGGAGTGACCTGGGGCTCTCTGCAGACAACTTCTCAGAAGTTCCCTGAGTTGCTCTGTCAGGGAAGGAACTGGTGAGCTGACACCAGCATGCAGGCCCCCTGGGGCAGGGGCTCATCTAATTCAACCTGTGCCCCCACACTCACAGGGCCCAACACAGCACCTGGCGCACAGTCAGCACACACTGCACGGCAGCCAGTCCACCAGAGTGTGTAAGGAAGCTGAGCTTCCCTCAAAGGAAGGGGGAGACACCACTTGCACAGCTAGACTGAACCTGTGTTCCAGACCCAGGCACCCACTGGAGAAGCAAAGGCCCAGCGGGCAAGCCAGGCCTCTGAGAGGCCAGGCGCAGGTGTGGGTTTTAGGGACCAGCCTTAGCTGAGAGCAGGGATCTGGGAGTGCTGACAGTCCTGGAGTCCAGTGTAAGACAGAGGCAAGGCAGGTCATGGAATGCTTCCTCCTGGGAGAGCTTTCCAGAATGCAAACCAATCATATTTCACCCCTACTTAATGCCCTATAGCTGATGGGGGAAACGTTCCCATTCCTTGCTGTGGTAAAGGCTCTTTCCCAAGAAACCCATAAGCTTTCCCACCTCTCCTGCACCTTCCTATGAGCTCGGAATGGGGCAGAGGGAGGGGCCAGGAAGGATCCTGTCCTTCCTGGCCCCTCTACTCCTAGGGCCCCTCACTCCTATGGAGGGAGGGGGGCACACCACAGTCAGAGAGACAGGAGGTGGGTTCTGGGAGGGGCAGGGCCTAAACCCGTGTATACTCCAGCAGTAGCTGTCTTAGGCTGGCCCCAAGCACCTGGGGCCCAGACTTCCCCACCAAGAAAACATTTCATGTTCTCAAAATGCCTTGGTTGACTCGCCCTTTGTTTTCTTGGTGTTCCCTGGTATTGTTCCTTCTGAAAAATGCACTGGTGCTAAAGAAAGGAATTTCGGCCCCCACGGCAGCTAAGGAAATGTGTGGGGCTGAGGCAAGGAGCGGGATTCCTCCGCTCCCAACACACACGCCTAGCAGCCACACAGACAGGTACAGGGTAGGCCCTCCCACTGACCATTGCCATGGGAGAAGCTACTGCCCAGGTGAACGGCCTCAATTCCAACCATCCATCATCCTCTGGTCTCAGGCCAGGGACAGGCTCAGCATATTCCCTGGGCCTCCTAGTAGAAAACGTGGTTTTATTCTGGAAGAGGCCAATGTTCCCACTCCAGCCTCCTTCCATGGAGGAAGGCCCCAGCCCAGTCTCCAGCCTCCCTCCCTCTCACCTGCCCTTCAGGACCTTGGGGCTCTTGATCCCCCAGCCTCCTTCTCTGGGCCACAGCCACTCCAGGGAGCAGGGCTGGGCCCTGCCTAGGTGCTCCTCTGCCAGGAGGGCCTTGTCCTGGCTCCTGCCGAGGCATTCTACCCAGCCCACGGCCCCACCAGATCCCTCCTCTCCTTGCGCCTCCCCCAGCCCTGGGCTGGCCTCTGCAGGTTCCACCCCAAACATGCAAGGGAGGGCTGAGCCAGCCGTCTCAAGGCACCTTCTGACAGTGTTTCTGCTGTCAGCTCACTCTGCTGGACTCAGATCTTGGAGGACTCGAGCCGGGGGACTCCAGGGCGTGGGGGGCTCCCGCAGTGCCCGAAGTTCCTGCTCCAGTGCCTGGTTGCGGCGGTACATGTCCATGTAGCCCCCCTGGATTTCCCCGCTGGTAGCGCAGCACGCGCTCCTTCTCCTCCTGCCAAGTCCGCCGCTCCTGCTCAAAGCGCAGTGCCTGCTCCTGGCCCCGAAGTCGCTCCTGCAGCAGCTCAGCCCTCAGCTGCTCAGCATCGTCCCTGGCCTCGCTGCCTCCTGCCTCCCCCAGCAGGCCCCTGCTCTTGCAGTCATCAGTCTCACAGCTGCCTGGAGCCTCCTCCCGAGGGGCCTGCTCCTGCAAGCTGTGCACAACCTCTCGCAGCCGGGCCAGCTCTGCATCCTGAGCGTGGGCTTGTGCCCGGCTGCCCCGAAGTTGCGTCTTCAGACTGAAGATCTCGGCCAGCTTCTGGGCCAGTTCTGCCTGGGCTTCCCGCAGCTGCTGCTTCAAGAGGCTAATCTCTGCTGTCTTCTGGCACACCTGGGGGATGGGGGAGGATGCAAGCAAAGTAGGGTGTGGGGGAGCTGGTTTGGGAGGGGCAGGCAGAGGAAGGGACCGGCAATGGAGATGGGAGAGTCTCCGAGCCCTGTGGCATCTCTCACCTCCCATCGGGCTTCCTCCTCCTGATCGTGCACTGGGGTCGGCCTCTGGGAGGGTGCCGGGGGCCCGAGGCTCTGGAGCCAGGCCCTGCTGAGCCCGCAGCTCCTTGCGCAGGCGCCGCTGCTCCTGCTGAGCCATGAACAGCTGCAGCTGGAGGTTGCGCTCGCTGCGTTCAGCCTTCTGGGTCACCTCGTGCAGCCGCTCCACATACAGGCGCTTCAGCTCAGCCAGCCACAGCCGCTGGCGCTCCTCCAGCACCTGTCAAGGGGAAGCGATGCATCCACTGTGCACGTCCGGCCACTGATCATGTCCTGTGCCCCTATGCCATGCACTTTAACCCAGGATGCCCTCCAGAGGTGTGGTGTCCCCATCTCATGGCCCTCCCAGGGAGCCTCTCTCCTTCCTTCCCACACAACTCTCAGGCAGTGACTCCCAGTGACATGAACATGACATCCCCACACCTGGGATGCAGGGGAAGGAAGCCAAGACAGCTCTCTCTTTCTTGCTGTCTTGTGTCCACAGCCACGTGGGTGAGCTGGCTGGAACCCCTCTCTCTGACCTGTTTCCCAGTGCTGAGGTACAAACAGGACTCCAGGGCAGGGGCTCCCTCACCTGCGTGAAGGGGTTGGAGTCAACCTCATCGCCGAGTCCCCTCTTGAGCTCCTCACAGGTCTCAGGCAGCACGGCTCCCATCTCCTCAGCAGAGGGGCAGGAGAACTCGTAGGGGGGTGGTGGCTCGGGCAGGCAGCTCAGCACAGCTGGTGGCCCAGCCTCCTTGGGTCCTCGAGAGGCCCGGTCCAGGGAGCCCCCGAGGTGGTTAATGTGACCAAGGGAGGAGCTGAAGGGGCTAGGGCCAGTACCAGGACTGCGGCCGAAACTACCCCCCGCTGGAGGAGTCAGACAGGCTGGGCTCGGGCTCAGGGCCGCCCTCGTCTAGGCTGAGGGCATGCAGCAGCTGCGCCCGGGCCTGGCTGGCACGGGGGCCGGGGCTCAGAGGCGGGTGGCAGGCCAGCGTGTGCAGGCTGCCATTGCTTCGCCACAGCTTCTGGCCTTTGTGGGCCGCCAGGCTCTGCATGGACAGGAAGCCTTTCCCGTTGCCCGCCGAAGGCTTGAACACAGAGGGGCGGATGCGGCACTGCCAGGAAGAGAGGGCAGGTGTGAGACCTGGGCAGCTGCCTGCTCTACCTTCCAATGCTCCCAAAGCCCTTGAGGGATCCTCTTTGAGACTGCGGGGCATGTGCCACTGGGAGGCAGTGACCAAGCCTCAGGCCAGCCCATAGCACAATTTCGTATCTCAGCAACCCCTGTCCCCACACCATCCCATCATCAGGGTCTCTAAGGAGACCCCACCCTCCCCCACCGGGGGAGGCGCACCTTGTCAAAGCGACCCCGCTCCGGCAGCGAAGTCTTGCTGAAGTCACCCCCCCCGAGGATGTTCCCGGTAGTAGAGGGTGGCATAGTCGGCAGGCTCGTTCCGAGGGGCCCGCTTGGTGCTCTTGCCGTCCTTCTTGGGGGAGGTGCAGGTAGCTGAGGAGCTCACGCTGGCCCAAGCCCTTCCGGAGGAGGCCATCAGGCTGACGGGAGCCCCGGGACCCGGCGAGTGCCGCCCGCAGCTCTTCAGGGGGAGAAGTCCTGCCGTTCCAACAGGCTGCCCACGCTGCCCATGGCAATGCCAGCAGGGCCTGGGGCTGTGGCCATGAAGTTTCAACAGGGCACAGGCAGCTGCTTCTGGGAATTGGGAGGCTCCATTAGGGGCAGGTGGGCACTGGGTGCCCAACTTCCCTGGGGCTTGAAAACAAGGTGCTTGCTCCCTGTAGCTCCCCACAACATGGCCCAGGCACAGGAAAGGCAGATGTGGGTCCAGAGAGAACCCCAGGACAGGATCCCTAGACTGGCAAGAGAAAGAAGTATAGGCCCCAAAGCCACCTGCCCATCTGATACTCTGCTGGAATGAGTCTAAGCAAGTGCAATGGTGCTCTAGCTGTACACCGAAGGGCCTGTTCCACCTAGGGGCCTGTGCAGGATTGAGAGGTACGGGGAGGGGATAGGCCCAGAAGCAGCAGGACGGGAGCCCTCCTCCCAGCACTGGGCCCGCATAGGGCTAAGGAGGATGGACTCAGCCTGGCTGAACCTGACCTTGCTTACCCCCCTGCCAAATTCCTCACCAAATTTGTGGGGTGGGGGAGAAGGCACAGAGACCCAGGACCAGTGGGACTCTCCATTCCTCCTCCTTCCCATGGGAGAGGGATAACTCCTGCAACCCGTCTTCCTGCAAAGGGTCAAAGCTCCCCAAGGGAAACATCTGGCACGGGTGTGGTTGGGGGCTTCAGTGGGAGGGATACAAACAGGAAGGGCCCAAAAGGAAGAAGGATGACGTGAACAATGGCCCCATAGTTTCCGGGACAGGTGTTCACGTCTGGGCAGCGGTGGGAGGGGGAGGAAGGGGGCAGCTGGACTCACGCCAGCCCTTGCATATGCTCTTACTCCAAAGCCTAGCAGCGTGGGTCCCAAATCCTAACCCTGGCAGAACCAATCCAATCGGTGTGTGACCCCGGCCAAATCACTAACCTCAGTGAGCCCAGGCTTCCGCACCCACACCTGGCGATAACACTTATCACCAAGATGCTGGGAGAATGGGTTGGGATAACATGACAGACACCCAGTCCAGGCTCTGGGCCACAGCCAGGGTCAACAGGCTGGCCGGAGCCAAGCTCAGCCAGGCACACAAACATTGCCAAGGGACCAGGCTGATGGATCATCTCCCCACCTGCACTGGGCCACATACTCTGGAGGCAGGGCTGGTACCTAGTCCCCAGGGGGATCCTGTGCACAGCCCAGTGCCCAGCCTAGAGCGGATGTGCAGAAGGTCTGGCCAAATGAACGAATGCCACCTTCTCTGCCTTCCATCCCCAAGCAGCTGCTCCTATTCTCGAACAGAAGCCCAGCAGGCAAGCTGCAGCTGTGAGTCCCCTACTACCACCCATGCTTCCGGGACACCCACTCCTGCCCTAAACAATGGTCGTTAGGAGGCTCCATCTTCCTCAACCATTTCCAGGTTTTGTGTTTGTGGAAGACAAAGTTCTCTGGGAGGGGGACCTGCCCCAAGCCCACAGCCTCACCGCACCTTAGGCAAAAATGACCTCAGCTCTCTCTCCACCAAACCCCAGACCCAAGACAGGGTGAATCTGGATTTGCACAGCACACTCACCCCAGCCCCAGAGAACAGGCATTGCAGGACACATAGGGGATGCATCCAGGTGAGGAATCACAGGGGCTGGGTTCCCACAGCGACTCAGCCCTGCATAGCAGTCCCGCTGAGTCCTGTGACAGAGTTATGGTCCCTTTCTTTCTTTCTTTTTTTTTTTTTGAGACAGGGTCTTGCTGTTTACTCTGTCACCCAGGGGGGAGTACAGTAGTGCAAACATGGCTCACTGCAGCCTCGACCTCCTGGGCTCAAGTGATCTTCCCACTTCAGCCTCCTGAGTAGCTGGAACCACAGGTGCGTGACACTGTGTCCAGCTACTGACCCTTCTTAAAGGTGAAGTGACTTGCTCAAGGTCATAGCTGGTCAGGGCTGCCCAACGTATATCTCGTACCTCGGATGTTACCACCTACAGCCACAAGTATTGGAATGGAAGCATCCTGCCTCCTCGTCTGATACCTCCTCCCCCACGACAAGCCCACTCCAGCTAGAGCCGTGGTTTGTCCCTGAGCACACTCAACTCCTGTTGCTGCTTCTTGGGGAGGGGACAGCAGAGAGCTGCTCTCCAGCCTGCCCTCACTCTTTCCAGGGGACGGTAGACACAAATGCTCCGCCATTTGCCATGCCTCAGTTTCTGCATCCCTGAAGTAGGAAAGGGCCGGGCATGGTGGCTTACGCCTGTAATTCTGGTACTTTGGGAGGCTGAGGCAGCTGGATCACTTGAGCCCAGGAGTTTGAAACCAGCCTCAGTAACATGGCGGGACCCCATCTCTATTTATTTTAAAAAAGGAAAAACAATAAATAACGTGGGGAAAGACTCTGCCTGCCGGGCCTTCTTCAAAGGATTACTGACAGTCAGAGATGGAGGTGAAAGGGCTTGCGAACTGTAAGTCCTGTGTGGCCCTGGGGGGTGGGGACGTTGGCAGCAGTGCCAAATACGCCCACCTCACCCCAAATGCACACCACCTCAGCTTCCCTTGGGCAGATGCTCACTTCCCGTCTCGGGGGAGGCAGAACCGACGCCCCATGTTCTCCATGAAGCATCTCAGGTCCAGGGAGAGTCCTTGAGCTAGAGGTAGCCACGGCCGCAACAGTGCATATAACCACACTCACCACACGGTGTGCCACATGTCAGCCCCACCCAGCAGCACAGAACCCATGTTAGAGGACACAGTGCGGACAGTCACATCCAGCAGGAAACACCATCATCCAGCCGTGCACAGGGTCACCACAGCACTGAGAACCTCCCAGGACACACCGACAGAACAGCAGCAGCCCGTGTGATGACCCAGGTGTCCTTCCCAGCGCCTAGGCTAGTGAAGGAGCAGCAGACAGCCCCTTCCCTTTGTCTCTCCTTAGGCCCCCACATTCCCCCACTCTGCCTCTCCTCGCTGATTTCTCTGGCTGTATTATCAGCTCCCCCAGCAGGGCTGAGGCCCCCAGCTTTCAGGACGCTCCTCCCTGCCTATGTCACAGAGTGGGGACAGTCTCTTTTCCTAAATGGGTCCATCCCCACCTCCACCCCCCTCCCCCAACACACATTCCTTCCTTCCTGTTGCTTGGAAGCCCAGGGATTGCCTGCTCAGGGCAGGGTGGCTGTGCAGGCTGGAGAGGATTTGGTTGGGGAGGAGGGGAGGGAAGACAGCAAGTGCCTTGCAGCCTCACTGCAACATCAGAGCAAAAAGCCGGGGCCCCTGCACGGGTCATGGAGAGAAGGGTAGGGGGCAAGTCAAGCGCCTGGGCTTCCCTGCCCTGGGAGCTGCAAACCCCCAACCACCCAGCTGGCTAGATTTGGGCTGGGACACTCAAGCCACATTCTCTGCAGATCCCAGTTGGCCCCAATAAGGCCTCTTCACTCCTGCTCCCCCGCCACCAGTCCCCTTACCCCTTTCCAGTCCCCAAGATTAGTGGATAGCACTGGAATCCCTGGACACAGAGAGGAATCTCTTTTGGACCAATCCTTGGTGCCCTGGCTGGCCAGGAAGCAAAGAGAGAGGACGTGCTTTCTTTGGGGGTGGGGGGGTGTCCCAGAGCCTGTTAGTGGGTGCCTTTTTGGGTCAGGTCAGACAAAGGGCACTATCACATCCTCACAACAAGATGAGTTCTGGTATCCCCCCACTTCACAAGAGGAAACTGAGGTTCAGAAAGTGAAGTGATTCGCCTAAGGTCATGTTCAGCTGCAGGGGAGAAAGCACACAGGCTCCCAGGACTAGAAGTCCTCTCTGAACCCACCTTGCATCTCCTCTGGGGTGGGACATCCCAGCCCCCACATGGGCAGGAGTACTGCCTGCCCTGGCTACAGTCAGCCCCTCCTGAGCCCTGGCCCCAGGGAAAGGTCCCACCACCTGCTGGGGGATCAGCTCTGCTAAGGGGCGTGTCTGCAGCTGCCCCTAAGGAATGGGACTGGAATGTCCCAGCTCCAAAGAGGCGGTGGTGGGCAACGGGGGCCCAGAGAGGGGCTGGGAGAGGCTGGCCCCCCCCATCCCCTCTGTGACAGACACTTGAGGCAAAGACCAGGGGCTAACGCCTGCAGGAGTGGTGCTTAGTATCACGATACAGGCCTTGACGGCCGAAGCCCTTCTATTTCATTATCTCATTTCATCCCCCACAACAGCCTCATGGGGGCAAACAGGACAGTAAATACCCTCACTCCATTTTACAGATCAGGAAACCGAGGCCTAGGAAGACGAGGTGAGTTGTCCAAGACCCCACAGTGAGAAGCAGTCTCCACTCCCTGGGCAAGGTCCTCTACCTCAGCAGGCCATCCTAGCCAAGGGTCACGGATTCCCTCCATGGGCACACTGCTGTGTATGTATTCCAAGTATGTCTGCCCGGCCCTCCACACGTTTCTCCCAAGGACACCTGCAACCAGGCTGGTCTGGACTGCGATCCACCCGGCCTGGAATCCCTCCTGTTGACCCCCCAGGTCAGGAAGAAATAGAGGAAACCTGCCTCATGGGGATTCCAAGTCCCTATGCTAGCTCTAGCTCTAGAGGCGGTAGCAGGAGCAGGCTGGCCGCATTCATTCAGTCTCGCACATGCACACCCACATACTGCCAGCCGGTAGAGGAGCCCTGCCCGGGAGGGCCCTGGGAGAAGGCTGATCACTGCGTCCAGGATGGCCTACTACGTCCGCTCCCTCCTGAGGACAGCCAGGCCAAATGTGTTCCTATGTAGCTGGGGTCAGGGGGGTGGCCCAGTGGGAGACAATGGGTCCCAGTTCTCTTTCTGGATACTGCCAGGGCCCTGATTTCGGCTTGGCCCCAGCCCTCACTTTGGCCAAAGGCTATGGCCGGGACTGGACCGCGTGCTCTGGCGGTCAAGACCTAGGAATGTCCCCTACCCCGCAGACCCGCAGCTGCAGCCCGGACACGGCAGGGAGTTGAGGGGATAAAGGAGGTGTTGGGGGGAGGCGAGAGATCTCGTGGGGAAGTCGGAGGGGGTGAACAAGGTTGGCAGCCGCACGGAATTTCTCTTAGGAAAGCAGGGGGTGAAGGCGAGGGCTCCCCCAGAGCTGCGGGAGGTCCCGGAGCTGCTTGGGGGCGGGAGGGAGGCGCGTCTCCTCCTGGCCCCTCCCTGGGGCCTGTCTGGAGCGGCTGGGCAGGGGGGCGGAGGCAGAGGTCAGACTCCGGCGCCAAGGACGCCTGCCCCACCCAGCCGTGGCGCAGGGGTCCCGCGCACTGCTCCCAGGAAAGCGCGTTTGCAGGGGTTGGGGGAGAGCAGGGTAGCCTGCCGCTTGCCCCTCCAGCGGAGCATCGGGGTCGGTCCCCGATCCGGCGCCTCGCTGCCCGGGAGCAGGGACACCTGGGCGCACGCCGCACCCTGCCACCCCCGCCCATCTCTCAGACGGGAGCCTCGGCCAGCGGGGGCTGCACCTTCGCCAAGGACGCCGGAAAACCATACCTCGGAGACCTGCCCCGCCCCACCCCCCGAGTCCAGCCCCGGGTCCCGGCCCCGAGAGCGCCCCGCTTACCATGCTGGCGACGCGCTCGCCGGCACGCGGCTCCGCAGCCCCCGCGCGTCGCAGCTCCCCCGCGCGGATTTGAACCCTTCTGCAAAACGCCGGCTCCAGCCGCGACTGCGAGCCGGGTCGGAGCGGCGGGGCGGCAGGCGCCGGGAAAACGCGGGCGGGCGGGCTCCGGAGCCGGATTGGCGAGGGAGGGACGCGCTCCGCGGCGCTCGCTCGCCTGCCCCAAAGGCGGAGGGAAAACCCGGCCTGACTCACCCGCGCGCGGCGAGCCCAGAGCCCGGCCCCGGCCCCCGGATGTGGGGGGGCGGGGCCGGGGCAACCCCCCCCCACCCCCGAGCCAACCTGGGCCCCGCCCGGCACCGACCGCGCCCCCGGCCCGGACCCGCCGAGGCGCCGCGTGGTGGTGGCGCGCGAAACCCGGGCTGGCTGCGCCCACGTCGCTACAGCCCTGAACGCCGGGGCTCGGACCCGGGGGGCGGGGTAGTCCCGAGCGCGGCCCACGCCCCAGAGGGGCGCACAGCCCGCCCGCTCCTCCTCCTTTCCGGTTCGCCTCGCCTGCCTAACGAAGAGGCTCGTGAGGTCCCTCACCTCCAGGATTGTCGCCGCCTCCTCTCCGGAAAACACGATCTCCCCCACTTTGAGGCTGAGCCACAGTAGTACTTTGAGAAGTGAAAAGACTTTACCCCACTACTCTGGCTGAATTGGGCACAAGGTTATTTTCTTTTTGCCTCCAAAGTCTTTTGGGGGCAGCAAACTCAGGTGCCTCCAGAGACTAGAAAAATTACGTAAACGAGCCCTGAGCTTCCTACTGTAAGACAGTAGGAAGACATGGAAACAGAGACACAGACACGTAAAGGATTCATATTCGAAAAATTAAAACACCGTTTCTAATTCAAAAGTTAAACAAAGAGTTACCGTATGACCTAGTGATTACATTCCTCAAACATGTAATATTCTTAGCAGTGCTACTCATAGTAGTCAAATAGCCAAAAGGTGGAAACAGTTCAAACTAACAATTGATGAAGGTGTAAGCAAACTATGGATCCATTCAGTGGAATATTATTCGGCCCTAAAAAAGAAATGAAGGCCACGTGGTGACTCACGTCTGAAATCTTCCAGCACTTCGGGAGGCCAGGAGTTCAAGACCACCCTCGGCAACTCGCAAAACCCCACATCTGTCTTAAAAAAAAAAAGAAGAAGAAGAAGACTGGATGTGGTGGCTCACTCCGGTAATCTTACCACTTTGGGAGGCCGAGGCAGGCGGCTCATTTGAGGTCAGGAGTTCAAGACCAGCCTGGCCAACATGACAAAATTCTGTCTCTACTAAAAACACAAAAATTAGCCAGGCATGGTGGAGCAAGCCTGTAATTTCAGCTACTTGGGAGGCTGAGGCAGGAGAATCGCTTGAACCCCGGAGGCAGAGGTTGCAGTGAATGGAGATTGTGCCATCAACTCCAGCCTGGTTGATGGAATAAGACTCTGTCTCAAAAAAGAAAAGAGGAATGAAATACTGATGATACCTACTTCAACATGGATGAACCTCCAAAACATTATGGCAAGTGAAAGAAACCAGACACAAAGGCCACATGCGGTAATGATGCCACTTGTAAGAAGCAAATCCACACAAACAGAAGGCAGATTAGAGCCAGAGGCTGTGGGGGAGGGAGAAGGGCAGATTGATTGCTTAAGGAGCATAGGGTTTCCTTGTGGGAAGAGGAAAATGTTTTGGATCCTCATAGAGGTGGTGGTTGCACAACATTGTGAGTATACAAATGTCATTGAATTGTTTGCTTTAAAATGGCTGATTTTATGGTATGTAAATTTTACCTCAATTAAAAAACATCTTCTCACTTACGGACAAATTTGGCCCACAGCCCAGAAGTTTGCAATCCCTTGCGTTCTATGCTGTCCTTACCAATTCTTGTTAGGACAGCATAGAAGTATAGAACTTCTACCAGGAACTTCTTTTTTTTGAAATAAATTCTTGCTGTTGTCACCCAGGCTGGAGTACAGTGGCGTGATCTCTGCTCACTGCAACCTCCGCCTCCCAGGTTTAAGCAATTCTTTTGCCTCATCCTCCCAAGTAGCTGGGACTACAGGCGTGCCACCAAACCTGGCTAATTTTTGTATTTTTAGTAGAGATGGGGTTTCACCATGTTGTCCAGGCTGGTCAGGAAGTCCTGACCTCAAATGATTTGCCCACCTCAGCCTCCCAAACTGCTGGGATTACAGGTGTCAGCCACCTCTCCCAGCCGGAAAAACTTCTTTTATGATTATTTTTTTTTTAGATGAAGTTTCACTCTTGTTGCCCAGGCTAGAGAACAATGGCGTGATTTTGCTCTGCCAGAATTTCTAAAAGTAGTGTCAGATTTCAGAGGACCTCTCTAAGAAAACTCATTAACAGCTGCTCTGGGTCTCAGCCCTTGAGGATTACTCATTGAGACAGATAAAGTTTCACAGCAAGGACCCATTTGACTGTTTGGGGGACCCAAGGAAAGGCTTCACTGGACCAATGGCTTCTGAGATGGTCCTGGAAGCATTTCCATCGAGGAGTGCTCCCAGCAGAGCAGATGGCAGAGCTAGAGAAGGCAGGGCACGTTCAGCTCCCTAGCGCGGTCCAAGCCTGGGATGGGAAAGGTTAGTAACGGGAAGGGACGAAGGTGGCACCCAAGAGCAGACCCAGAGAAGCCTCAGGAAGTGAGCACTGGGAGCCTCTGAAGCATTGAGAGAGAGAGAGAGGGACTTGTGCACGCAACTGGACGTGGGGCTTGTGAGGTGGCGCAGGCAGGCAGGGAGGTCGGGTCACCTGGGTCTCTAGAGAAAGAAACAGGGCCAAGGAGGGCCTGGAAGCTGGGTCTTTGCTGCCGAGAAGGTGTTCATTCTGTCAACTGAGTGGGAGAGGCAGTGATAGAGATAGATGTTCATGAGAGGGTTTGAATGAAGGTTCTTGTAAGAATACCCTTGCAAGAAATGGCATGAGGAAGAGAGGCGGGGGTCACAGATAAGTTCTGATGAAAACTCAGATTCTGGGCTGGGTGCAGTGGCTCACGCCTGTAATGCCAACACTTTGGGAGGCTGAGTCGAGAGGATTGCTTGAGCCCAGGAGTTCCCTGGGTGACATAGCAAGACCCCGTCTCTACAAAAAAATTAAAAATTATTAGCCGTACATGGTGGTGCGCGCCTGTAGTCCCAGCTGCTTGGGAGGCTGAGGCAAGAGAATCGCTTGAACTCGGGAGGCAGAGGTTGCAGTGAGCCAAGATCGTGCCACTGCATTCTGGTCTGGGCTACAGAGCCAGACTCCATCTCAAAAACAAAGAGAAGAAGGTGCTCAACTACACTCCTGTCCATGCAGGCTGCCTTTTGTTCTCCCGTGACGCTGGCCTCCCACTGGCCTTGCTGAGGTCTTTGAGAGAAGGAAGTGGGCTGGGCAGAGGTGAGGAGGCAGAAGCTAATAGGAGGCCAGACCTCTTTTCTTTCCTCCAACATTTGCCTGGACAGCATGGGAGAGGCCAAGCTGGACTCCTGCTGGGGTGGGGGGAACTTGTATTCAGTGAACTTTATTCACCTTCCTGGGCTTGCACACCAATGCCCCTGCAAGGGGCCACTTGCCCCCAGACATGACATGCCTGTAGAGTTGGCATGGGAGCCATGCTGCTCAGATGCCAAGGGTGGGGCTCTGAGGGCACCAGGCCAGGGGAAGTGAAACCAAGCTCCCTGGATGCACCCACTTCCTGAATTGGCTGACCTGGGACAATTTAATTTCTCTCTCTGAGCCTTGGTTTCCTCATCTCTAAAAGGGGGAGGGTTAAGTGAGCTAGCATCTCTAAAGCACCCTGCACAGTACCTGGCAAGTGGCAAGCAACTGTGAAGATCAGTTGGTCCTTCTCCCTTTTCCTTTTTTTTTTTTTTTTTTTTTTTTGAGACCGAGTTTCACTCTTGTTGCCCAGTCTGGAGTGCAATGGCGTGATCTCAGCTCACCCCAACCTCTGCCTCCTGGGTTCAAGCAATTCTGCCTCAGCCTCCAGAGTAGCTGGGATTACAGGCAAGTGCCACCATGCCTGGCTAATTTTGTATTTTTTGTAGAGACGGGGTTTCTCCATGTTGGTAAGGCTGGTCTCAAACTCCCGACCTCAGGTGATCTGCCCGCCTCAGCCTCCCAAAGTGCTGGGATTACAGGCATGAGCCACCAAGCCTGGCAGGTCCTTCTCCCTTTTACTTATGGGGAAGGTTTGTCAGAAGGACAGAATGCTTGTCATGGGCCTGTCTTGAAGTGCTGGAAGGCTGTGTACTCCCCCACACCGGCATGCACCTTCACTGTGGTGGGTCTGTGGTCTGTCGTCCTGCACTCATGCTGTCTGTGAGTGGACTGTATCATCCTGCAGCCGCCCTGGTGAGGAGAAGTTTCCTCATCTCTCTGGCCACCACCTTTGGCCTCATCACTTTTCTTCTTGACTATTGCAACAACCTGCCCTGGCTTCCTACTGCCCAGCCACCCACTGCTCTGCCCCAGAGGGAGCCTTGTAGCCTATGCATTCTGCCCCTACACTCCTCTGCTAGAGAGGTGGTGTCCCAGCTTCAAGACTGGTCCTGCGACTCCTTTAGTCTTTGGTGCAAGCCACTGCTACTGCTTCCGTGCACCTTTGCTCTGGGGACTGCCTCTGTGTCCTCATCTGTAAGTGGCTGGTTGTTGGGATAGTCCATTAAGAGCACTCATTGTCCTCAAGGCCCCTCCTTCTACCCTCAAGGCAAAATTAATCACCCCATCCTCTTGCTGCTCCAGGCTTTTTCCATTGCTTTGCTGTGATGGTGCTTGTCACAGTGCATTATCCTCTGTCACCCTCAAAGACAGTGAGCCCTGAGTGTGGGAGACTGGTGGCCAGCACATGTCCAGATTCCCCTAATTCCTCTTCCGGTGCCTGACAGTTGGCCATGCTCAGCTCCAAGCCATCATCTGCAAAAAAGCAATTCAGGGCTGTTTTCTAACTAGGAGGAGGAGCTGAAGCAAGGCAGCCCTGGCTCTGAATCCCAGTCCTGTCTGTGACTTCCTGGTGACCTTCCTGAGTTTCAGATTCTTCATTTGTAAAGCAGGCAGCATCCCCTGGGCATGTCCAGGGACTTGACAGCTGTGTGTCCCCTGGCCGTCCTTCACTCCTTGCCCTCCCTTGTCCTCTCTCTCCCTGGAGGTGGGCCAGGCCCCAGCCTGAGGGAGGAGAGCTGGGTTCCTGGAGAGGCAGCATCGGAGGGTTTCAGATCTTGCAAAGGGCAAGCTAACAGATAACTCCTGGTGCCGGCCCTAGCTCTGCCAGTTCCTCCAAGATGGGTCTTTTTAAAATTTTTATTTATTTTAAAATTGTTTTTTAGGCTGGGCATGGTGGCTTATGCCTGTAATCCCAGCACTTTGGGAGGTCGAGGCGGGTAGATCACTTGAGGTCAGGGGTTCGAGACCAGCCTAGCCAACCTAGTGAAACCCTGTTTCTACTAAAAAATACAAAGTTATCCAGGTGTGGTGGCACATGCCTATAATCCCAGCTACTTGGGAGGCTGAGGCAGGAGAATGGCTTGAGCCCAGGAGGTGGAGGTTGCAGTGAGCCGAGATTGTGCCACTGCACTCCAGCCTGAGTAAGAAAACAGCAAAACTCCATCTCAGAAAAAAGAAAAAGGTTTTTGGTAAATAGAGGCAAGGTCTATGTTGCCCAAGCTAGTCTCCAGCTCCTGGGCTCAAGCGATCCTCCTGCCTCAGCCTTCAAAGGTGCTGGGATTACAGCTGTGCATTGCCACATCCAGCCTGAGATTGTTCTAAAGCTGTGTCACAGAGGGGTATTGTGGCTGTGGAGTGGAGGCAGTGGGGCTGTGCACCCACCCAGCCCACTCTTCAACCTAGGGTGAAAGTGGACTCCTGGACCTGGACTGCCCTTCCTGAGTCAACAGAGCTGGCGGGGGGAGCCTTTGTTAACTCCTCCTGCTTCCTCTTCCATGGGTGCCCCCACCCCCAGGGGTGACTGGGGCAGCCCCAGGCAGGAGGTTGGGGTGGAGGTTGAGAGCTGCCCCGACTTGCTCAGGTACCTGCCCGGGGGCAGAGCTCAGACCTCCAGGAGCCCGCAAGGACTCACGCTCCGAAAGTCCAGGCAGTCCAACTGGCCCACTCATGTGCCACCAGAAACATGGACCAGCCCCACAGCTAAGTCCAGGTCGAGCTGCCACCCCAAGTGGTAACAGGGTACTTTGCTCAGGAACTCCTGGGCTGCAATCCCTCAGTTGCAGTGATTTATGTCAAGAGGTTGGGGGGTGGAAGACGTCTGGAGGAGTCATTGTGAAACTACAGCAGCAACATGAAGAGAGCTCTAGAGATGGGTTCCACAACAGTGCAATGTGCTTCACACCACTGAACTGTATGCTTAAAGATGGTTAAGAGGCCAGGTGCAGTGGCTCATGCCTGAAATCTCCCAGCACTTTGGGAGGCTGAGGTGCGTGGATCACATGTAGTCAGGAGTTCAAGACCAGCCTGGCCAACATGACAAACTCCCATCTCTACTAAAAATATAACAATTATCTGGGTGTGGTGGCACACACCTGTAATCCCAGCTACTCAGGAGGCTGAGGCATGAGAATCTCTTGAACTGGGAAGCAGAGGTTGCAGGGAGCGGAGAGAGGGCTACTGTACTTCAGCCTGGGCGACAGTGACAGACTCTGTCTCAAAAAAACAACAAAAAAAAGATAGTTAAGATGATACATTTTATGTGCATTTCATCATGATTTAAAATGTTTTGGCCGGGTGTGGTGGCTAACACCTGTAATCCCAGCACTTTGGGAGGCTGAGGCAGTTGGATCATAGGGTCAGAAGTTCAAGACCAGCCTGGCCAAGACAATGAAGCCCCAACTCTACTAAAAATACAAAAATTATCTGGGTGTGGTGGTGGGCACCTGTAATTCCAGCCACTCGAGAGGCTGAGGCAGGAGAATCTCTCTGCCCGGGCGGCAGAGACTGCAGTGAGCTGAGATTGCGCCGCACTCCAGCCTGGGAGACAGAGTGAGACCCTGTCTCAAAAAAATTGAAATAAAATAAAATAAATTGTTTCAGGCCGGGTGTGGTGGTGCACACCTGTAGTCCCAGCTACCCAGGAAGCTGAGCCAGGATTGCTTGAGGCCAGGAGTTGGAGGCTGTAGTGAGTTGTGATCAGGCCACTGCACTCCAGCCTGGGCAACAGAACAAGACACCACCTCTAAAAAAAGAAAAAAAAAATAGAGAGCGAGAGAGACAGACAGAAAAAAGTGAACTTGGGTTGGCATAGTCCAGAGTTATCCAAAAGGTGCTGGTCATGGGGCACAATTTTTTTTTAAACAAAGACTTTACCTAGATTACTTTTTTTTTTTTTGAGACAAAGTCTCACTCTGTTGCCCAGGCTGGAGTGCAGTGGCACAATCTTGGCTCACTGCAACCTCTGCCTCCCAGGTTCAGGCAATTCTCCTGCCTCAGCCTCCTGAGTAGCTGGGATTACAGGCGTGTGCCACCACGCCCAGCTAGTTTTTGTATTTTTAGTAGAGATGGGGTTTCACCATGTTGGTCAGGCTGGTCTCGATCTCCTGACCTCGTGATCGGCCTGCCTCGGCCTCCCAAAGTGCTGGGATTACAGGTGTGAGCCACCACGCCCGGCCAACCTAGATTACTTTTAAAGCTTAATTACAACAGTTTTCAAATATACACAAAGGTAAAGAGAGGGAATTTTTAAAAACTCCCACGTACCCACTGGCTGCCTTTAAAAGTTATCCAGCAGAAGCTGATTTTATTTACTTCCACACAAACCTTCCCACACTCCAGGGTTATTTTAAAGGAATTCCATGCAGTATGATATTTCATCCATTTGTTTGTCAGTGCAGACAAACAATTTAAGTTGTAATAATTATGCTTGTATTTTTATTTTTTGTTTTTTTTTCTTTTACTTTTTTTTAACGTTAATCGCTGTTGGAATTGATATTTTATTATTATTATTTAATTTATTTATGTACTTATTTATTTATTTATTGAGACAGAGTCTCGCTCTGTTGCCCAGCCTGGAGTGCAGTGACGTGATCTCGGCTCATTGCAACCTCCACCTGCTGGGTTCAAGAAATTCTCCTGTCTCAGCCTCCTGAGTAGCTGGGACTACAGGCACATGCCACCATGCCCGGCTAATTTTTGTATTTTTAGTAGAGACAGGGTTTCACCATATTGGTCAGGCTGGTGTCGCACTCCTGACCTCAGGTGATCCACCTGCCTCTGCCTCCCAAAGTACTGGGATTACAGGCGTGAGCCACCTCACCCAGCCTATTTATTTATTTTAGAGGCAGTGTCTTCCTCTGTTGCCCAGGTTGAAGTGCTGTTGTATAGTCATAGCTCACTGCAGGCTCAAACTCCTGAGCTCAAGAGATCCTCCTGTCTTGGATCCGAAAGTGCTGGGATTACAGGCGTGGGCCACTGCGCCTGGCCTAAATGGTAATAATTTTACAGTTTGCCTCAAACGAGCACTGAAGTCTGGGTAAGTCTGCTGGGGAGCCTCCCACATGCAGGCAGTCTTTCTGCTGTGCCCTCTACCAGTGCTGAGGGCCACCTGCCCACAGGTACCCCTCTCCTTTCTCCTCCAGGGAAGGCCAGGAGAAGTGACTTTTGAGGTTACTTGAGGGGCTTCTGTCTGTTTGGAAAAGGATGTGAAGCTGAAGCTGATGGTTTCAGTGCCCAAAGGGGAATGCTTCCAGCTGGCGTATGGAAGCCACAGGCCCGACAGTCAGGTCCTGGTCTTGGGGGTCTCAGCCACCTGGCCACCCACTCCCCCTCACTTAGGCATCCACCTAGTGGGCTACTCATACCCCCTTCAATCTGTCTGTGTTCAGCCAGTCAGCCAATCCAGGGTTATAGCCCTCCCTGCCCTGGGCCCTGGCTCCATGAAGCACCATGGGCCTTGGAAGGCCTCCAAATCATCCTGTCTCCCTAGTATCTTCTGCCAAGGCAGATGTTTCCCTGGGCCCCTGCTCTGGTCCGCTTCCTTGGCACAGTCTGTAGCTGTGCCTGACACAGCCCACCTACCTGGCTTCTGTCCCAAACCTGTAGCCAGGCCATGTGACAGCCGCTGCCTGTACCCAAACATTCATCCAGCCCCACCCAAGAGAGCCAGACAGGCACTCACACACCCTCACTGCCTGGCCCTGCCTCGCCCCCCACCACACCCTCCCTCTAAACCTACTGGGGCAGCAGCTTCCCCTACCTTCTGCTTGCTCCACCTCCTCCTAGAGCTGGGTCACACACAGATTCTCACGCCCTTGGCAGGTTGGTCATGGCCCTGGTAGGTCTGAGGACAGGATGGGCACAGGACTGTGGGCAGCATAGAAAGGTCAGGGAGTGCAGGCCTTCTACTCTGTGTCAGCTGCCAGACTCTGGAGCTTACTAGGCTGAGGGGGACAAAGAATGCACCAGAGGGGACAGTGACTATTGTCCCCAGGTTAGTCAACCACAGGACTGATGGGAAGTTCACAGTTTACTGAATGCCCTGTTGCATTGGTCCTCGGAAGCAGATGCTGAGATGGACTTAGGAGAGCAAAGGGGAGGAAGGGAGCTGGGCATGGTGGCTCATGCTTATAAATCCTAGCACTTGGGGAGGCTGAGGTGGGAGGATTTCTTGACGCCAGGAGTTTGAGACCAGCCTGGGCAACATAGTGAGACCCTGTCTCTAAAAAAAAATTGTTTAAATTAGCCAGGCGTGGTGGCTGTATTCCCAGCTGCTTGGGAGGCTAAGGTGGGAGGATCAGTTGAGCCCAGGAGTTGGAGGCTACAGTGAGCTATGATCATGCCACTGCACTCCAGCCTGGGCAACAGAGCAAGACCCTGTTTAAAAAGGAAAAAAAAACAAAAAACAGGGAGGAAGGAGATTGGGCAGAGGGCTCCCCAGAGGAGCTCTGGATCTGAGTGCCTGACAGAGGAGTCCCCTATTAGACAGAAAGGGCCCTGATACCACTGTCTTGCTTAGTCACTGGCCACCAAGGAAGAGGGTGACCTCGATCTGAGAGCTGAGAGGACCCTGAAGGCACTGACAGCTGGGCAGTGAGTGAGTCCTTTTGAAGGGGCATGTCACCTTCCCCACTCAGTCGTGCTGGGCCAGGCTGGGTAGCAGGCACCCTGGGCTGCAGACATGAAGCCTTTAGAATGGAAGCTGGTTGACAACAGGACTACGGCCTCCTAGACTCTGTTACCCCCTGTCTGTCACAGGCCAGGAGCCACGAGGCCCTTGGCATGCTTAAGTGAACGTGTGCAGGAATGAGGAAATGAACTTCCTCTAAAGAGTCCTGGCGGCGTGAGATTCTGAAACTTGATCTCAGGGACCTGCATTCACATCAGTCCTGGCTCTTCTTAGCTGTGTGACCTTTAACCTGACCTAGGCCTAGTTTCCTTGTTGGTGAAATGAGAGTGATGATGCCTGTCATGATATTTCATTTTCTTTTTTTTTTTTTTTCTTTGAGATGGAGTCTCACTCCAACCCAGGAGGCAGAGGTTGCAGTAAGCCAAGATCGTGCCACTTCACCCAGGCTGGAGTGCAACCTCCGCCTTCTGAGTTCAAGAGATTCTCATGCTTCAGCTTCCCAAGTAGCTGGGACTACAGGCATGTGCCACCACACCTGGCAAATTTTTTTGTATATATATATATATTTGAGACAGAATCTCGCTCTGTCACCAGGTTGGAGTGCGGTGGTGCAATCTTGGCTCACTGCAACCTCCACCTTCCGGGTTCAAGCGATTCTCCTGCCTCTGCCTTCCGAGTAGCTCGGACTACAGATAGATGCCACCACGCCCAGCTAATTTTTGTATTTTTAGTAGAGATGGGGTTTCACTATGTTGGCCAGGATGGTCTCGATCTCTTGACCTCGTGATCCACCCCCTCGGCCTCCCAAAGTGCTGGGATTACAGGCGTGAGCCATTGCGCCAGCCTTTTTTGTATTTTAAGTAGAGACAGGGTTTTGCCATGTTGGCCAGGTTGGTCTCAAACTCCTGAAGTCACCGCCTTGGCCTCTCGAAGTGTTGGGATTACAGGTGTGAGCCACCCCTGTCATGATGTAGAATCATGTGTATGCCATGACCTTTCTTAGGTGCAGCAGAAAATGTCACCCCCATGTAAGAAAAAGAACAAGAAGAAAATACGCCAGGAATGTTAACGGTCATTGTCTCTGGGTGATTTTTTTAAGTTTTTTTTTCTTTTTTTTTTGTCTAGATGAAGTCTCACTTTGTTGCCCAGGCTGGGGTGCAGTGGCGCAATCTTGGCTCACTGCAACCTCCGCCTCCTGGATTCAAGCAATTCTTCTGCCTCAGCCTCCTGAGTAGCTGGGATTACAGGTGCACACCACCATGCTCAGCTAATTTTTGTATTTTTAGTAGAGACAGGGTTTTACCACGTTGGCCAGGCTGGTCTCGAACTCCTGACCTTGTGATCCACCCACCTCAGCCTCCCAAAGTGCTGGGATTACAGGCGTGAGCCACCATGCCCACTTGAGCAAATTCTGTAGATTCCCTCTCTAAATATGTCTCACATCCATCCACTTCTTTAGTCTCTGCAGCCATCAGTACAAGCCTGCCCTCCCCCACCACCCACGCCAGCTTACTGCAGGAACCACCCCGCTTGCGTCCTTGCTTCCTGTCTCACTCCACCTGGTCCATTCTCTACACAGCAGCCCAAGTGGCTTCTAAGCCTTGAATCTGGTCATGTTCCTTTTCTGCTTCATTCTTTACAGTTGCTTCCGGTAGCGAGGAGACCCCATAAATGCTGAGGCAGGAGCCAGAAGCCTCAGCCTATTTCCATGTAAATAATGAAGAAGAAAGTTACTAGAAATATAAGCATAGTAGTTATTAGTTATTCATAGGAGATCTTAGTTATTCATAGGTGATCCTAATTCATTTACTAATGTCTCTCAGTTCGGAAGTGTGAACCTGGGGTGAAATTGTAAAGGAAATGACCCAAAGGCAAGATAATTTAAGCCCTCTGTCATGCCAGTGTAAGGGTAGGGTGCCTTCGCTGTGCGGTAGCGCCGCCATCAATGGGAAAGCGCTCTCTGTTTAGCCAGCTAGGGAAGGAGACGTCCAAGATGGCCGAGACTTCTCTTTCCTTGGGGGAGTTAGGAGAAAACTCTGCTCCTCCGAGCTCGTGCAGCCTGATGCTGTCAGGAAGGGGCTTAATTGTCTCTATGTGATGCTGTACTTCAGTGGTCACGTTCCATGTCCACTCTCATGTTCCGCTTCTGCACCTGGTTCCTTTAATCTTAGAAGACATAATCAGTAAAAGTCATATAAATCGTAATGTCTTTGTTCTTCTTAACAGGTATGGAACAGTGCTGATGCATTATGCTCCTTACCTCATCTCGGCTGCCTGAAAGTCTTGGGCCCCTACCTATGTGACACGAGATGTACTTGACCCTATCACCGATCACCAATGCCACGCCCTACCTACCCTGCCCCCCAGCTTTGTACTCAATAAAAGTCAGAGTGTGCGGACACTCGGGGCCACTGGCAGACTGCGCTTTGGTTGGCAGTGGACCCCTGGGCCTAAACTCTCTTTCTCTCTGTCTGTGTCTTGTGTCTTTTATTTCTATAGTTTCTCCTCTCTATACCAGCAGAGAGGGGCTCAAAGGACCCTGTCGGGCTGGACCCTACAGCTTCCCACGGCCCCCTCTTTACCGTGTCCTATCGGATTGTAGCTGCCATGGCTCCAGCCTGACTCTGACCTCATTTCTCCCACTGTTCCCTTATTCAAGCTCCAGTCACACTGGCCCACCGCAGGCCTTGTTGCTTCCCTATAGTTCTTACCTAGGGTGATTTTTCTCTAGAGCACAGGCCTCATGGGACATTCTGTAAGTCAGTGCTTCCCAATCATTTTAACATCAGGGCTTTCAGAAATTTTACTTAGTTTGAGGCCCAGCACAGCGGCTCATGCCTGTAATCCTAGAACTTTGGGAAACCGAGGCAGGCAGATCACCTGAGGTCGGCAGTCCAAGACCAGCCTGGCCAACATGGTGAAACCCAGTCTCTACTAAAAATACAAAAATTAGCTGGGTGTGGTGGTGCACATCTGTAATCCCAGCTACTTGGGAGACTGAGGCAGAAGAATTGCTTGAACAGGGGAGGTAGAGGTTGCTGTGAGCCGAGATCACTCCTGGGTGACAGAGTGAGACTCTGTCTCAAAAAAAAAAGAAAAAGGAAATTTTACTTCATTTGTGTATTTTGAGGCCACATTAACAGGTGACTGAAAGAAATACTATGCCATTCTGGGAAATTGAACCTTTATTATTATATAGTGATGTGCTTTGTCTCTAGTATTTTATTATTATTATTTTTCCTGAGTCTATTTTGTCTGAGACAGGAAGGAATCCCCCTCTCCCACCTGCTAAGCTCCCTTTAGTGCCTCTCATTGGCAGAAGCTAACAAGAAGTCAGCCGGCAAGGGGGCCTGGGAAATGTGGCCTGGGAGATATTCTCACTGTAACTTCCGTATCTGTAATCTTTCCTTCTGTATTTCACATCCTTTTGTCGCTCTATGCTTGTTTCTGGATTGTTCTCTCACTCATTTTTCAGCCATGTCAAATCTGCTGTTAAACCCATCCATTGAACTTCGTTTGAATTTTTTAGTCATAAACTTTTTTTTTTTTTGAGACTGAGTCTTGCATGTCACCGAGTCTGCAGTATAGTGGCACAATCTTGGCTGAGTGCGACCTCCACCTCCCGGGTTCAAGTAATTCTCTTGCCTCAGCCTCCTGAGTAGCTGGGATTACAGGCACACACCATGATGCCCGGCTAATTTTTGTATTATTATTATTTTTTTTTTAGAGACAGAGTCTTACTCTGTTGCCCAGGCTGGAGTACAGGCGGCATGATCTCGGCTCACTGCAGCCTCCGCCTCCTGGGTTCAAGCAATTCTCCTGCCTCAGCCTCCTGAGTAGCAGGGACTACAGGTGCATGCCACCATGCCCAGCTAATTTTTATGTTTTTAGTAGAGATGGGGTTTCACCATGTTGGCCAGGATGGTCTTGATCTTCTGACCTCGTAATCTGCCCGCCTCAGCCTCCCAAAGTGCTGGGATTATAGGCATGAGCCACTGTACCCAGCCCTAATTTTTGTGTTTTTAGTAGAGATGAGGTTTTGTCATGTTGGCCAGGCGGGTCTTGAACTCCTGGCCTCAAGTGATCCCCCCTGCCTCAGCCTCCCAAAGTGCTGGGGTTACAGGTGTGAGCAACTGCACCTGGCTTCCTATTTATTTCTTTTTTGCATATGCTACATAATTTATAGAGCTTCCAGTTCCTTGCTGAAATTTTCAGTTTTGGCATTTAATTTCTTGAACATAATAAGTATAATTTGTTTTAAAGTCTAGAGTTCCTCTCTGGCTCTATTTCTATTGACTGTTATTTCTGATGGCCTTAGCTCAAGAAATCTTGCTTTCTCATTTTTCTGTTTATTTTTGTATGTTAAAATTGTGTTTCTGAAATTATTTGTAGAAGTAATTTTAAATGGGTAATTTTATCATTCACCAAAGAGAGTTTTCTTTCTTTCTTTCTTTCTTTTTTTGAGACAAAATCCAGGAATTTTTTGACTCTGTTGCCCAGGCTGGAGTGCAGTGGCACAATCTTGGTTCACTGCAACTTCCACCTCCCGGGTTCAATTGATTCTCCTGCCTCAGCCTCCTGAGTAGCTGGGATTACAGGTGACTGCCACCATACCCAGCTAATTTTTTCTTTTTACTAGAGATAGGGTTTCACCATGTTGGCCAGGCTGGTCTCAAACTCCTGACCTCAAGTGATCTTCCCACCTCGGCCTCCCAAAGTGCTGGGATTACAGGTGTGAGCCACTGTGCCTGGCTAAAGAGAATTTTCTATTGCTTTAGCCAGGTGCCTGGAGGAATTAGCAAACTGAGATCATCTTAGTTCATACTTAGGGCATGATGTTTTCTCAGGAACCTGGATGACTCAGACCTGGATTATCATTCAGGTAAGGACTGGTTTACTTTCAGTTCACCTTTACTTCTGAAATGCAGTCCTTTGGGGGTTGAGTCAAGTGTGGGAGGTGGCTTATCACCCCCACTCTTGGCAGGCCCCAGACTTCGATGTTTATCTCCAGCCATGCAAAGCCACCAAAAGTGAGCTTAGCCTCTCAGCCACTCTTTTCATTCGGCAAAAGCTTCCAGGGCAACTGCAGCCTCAAGTATCTGGGTCACCTCTTGGGAATCCTGTTCTCTCTCAGACCTCAACATGGCAATTCTTCACTATTTTGTTAGTTCTTTGATGCTTATTATTTATTTATTTTTGAGTTGGAGTTTTGCTTTTGTTACCCAGGCTGGAGTGCAATGGCACAATCTCAGCTCACTGCAACCTCTGGGTTCAAGCGATTCTCCTGCCTCAGCCTCCCAAATAGCTGGGATTACAGGTGCCCACAATCATGCCTAGCTAATTTTTGTATTTTTGGTAGAGACAGGGTTTCACCATGTTGGCCAGGCTGGTCTTGAATTTCTGACTTCAGGTGAACCTCCCACTTTGGCCTCCCAAAGTGCTGGGATTACAGGCAGGTACCACCACACCTGCCCAATTCGCAGCTACTCAGGAGGCTGAGGCAGGAGAATCACTTGAACCTGGGAGGCAGAGGTTGCAGTGAGCCGAGATTGTGCCACTGCACTCCATCCTGGTAAGGAAGTGAGACTCTGTCTCAACAAAAAAACAAAAACAAAAAAAAACAAAGATTGTGTATGTTGGCCAGGTGCAGTGGCTCACACCTGTAATCCTAGCACTTTGGGAGGCTGAGCTGGAGGATGGCTTGAGACCAGTTCAAGACCAGCCTGGGCAACATCGTGAGACCCCATCTCTAGAAAAAAATATTAAAAATTAGCTGGGAATGGTGATGTGTGCCTGTAATCCTAGCTGAGGCAGGAGGATCTCATGAGCCCAGGAGTTTGAGGGTACAGTGAGATATGATCAGGTGACTACATTCCAGCCTAGGTGGCAGAGCAAGACCCTGTCTTAAAAAAAAAAAAAAAGATTTTGTGTGTATGTGTGTGTAAAATTTTTTTTTTTTTTTAAGAGATGGGGTTTTACCATATTCATCAGGCTGGTCTTGAACTCCTAACCTCAGGTGATCTGCCTGCCTGGGACTCCCAAAGTGCTGGGATTACAGGCGTGAGCCACCACGACCGGCCTGTGTGGGTAAATTTTTAAAACACTTAACCAGCTCTTGTAGCTGTCTTTACCAGGAGGTTTTGTCCAGAGTACCTAGTCTGCCTTTACTGAAAGGGGAGGTCCTGGTTTGTTTTTTAAACTATATTTATTTTAATTTAGTTTTTTTAAAAAAAAAAACACTTTTGGAGATGGAGTCTCACTATGTTGCTTAGGCTGGTCTCAAACTCCTGGCCTCAAGCAATTCTCCTAGTTTGGCCTCCCAAAGTGCTAGGATTACAGCTGTGAGCCTCTACCCTGACTCAGTTTTTTAAGCTATTAAACCATGAGTGTGGGGATGGATCAGAGGGTACAACAGTGGTTTTGAGGAGACTAGTTGTAGGGTGAGCAAGAAGATGATGCCATGAGCTGGGATGAGGGCATTGGAAGTAGAGCTGGAATGGGGACACTTTGAAGAGATGTCCTGGCTGTTGAGTTGATAGGACTTGGCATTAAGTTGTGTTTATGGGGTGAGAGAGGTGAGGGTGGTGGGTGCTCCGAGGTTTTGGCATGAGGAACTGGATGGTCCTAATCCAAGACAGGGTGTCTGAAAGGAAGGGCAAGTTGATGAAAGAAGGTAAGCAGGCCAGACATGGTGGCTCACGCCTGTAATCACAGCACTTTGGGAAGCTGAGGCGGGAGGATCACTTGAGGTCAGGAGTTCAAAACCAGCCTGGCCAACCTGGTGGAACCCCATCTCTACTAAAAATACAAAAATTAGGCATGCGCCTGTAGTCCCAGCTACTTGGGTGGCTGAGGCACAAGAGTCGCTTGAACTTGAGAGGCAGAGGTTGCCGTGGGCCGAGATTGCACCACTGCACTCCAGCCTGGGCGACAGAGTAAGACTGTGTCTCAACAACGAAAAAGTCAGCAGTTTGCCTTTGGGCATATATGTCTGATGAGATTTTGGGACGTCCAAGTGAGACTGTCTCATGGGCAGTTGGTTATTTGAGCCTGGGATTCAGGCAGTGATGTATAAAATTGGGAGTTTTCAACAGATGGGAGGCATTTTCAACCTGCTTTGGTGATGATCTTGAATTGAATTATTATTATTAGTATTATTTTGAGACAGAGTTTCACTCTGTCACCAGGCGCAACCTCTGCCTTCTAGGTTCAAGCGATTCTCATGCCTCAGCCTCCTTGAGTAGCGGGCATTACAAGCACGCTCCATCGCATCCAGCTCATTTTTTTTTTTTTTTTTTTTTTGTATTTTTAGTAGAGACAGGGTTTCCCCATGTTGGTCAGGCTGGTTTCTAACTCCCAACCTTGTGATCCACCCGCCTTGGCCTCCCAAAGCACTGGGATTACAGGCGTAAGCAACTGCATCCAGACTGAATCGAATTATTTTAATTATAGCCTGAGCCACATAGTGAGACCCTGTCTCTACAAATTTTTTTTTTTTTTTTGAGACAGAGTTTTGCTCTTGTTGCCCAGGCTGGAGTGCAATGGTGCGATCTCGGCTCATCACAACCTCCGCCTCCCAGGTTCAAGCAGTTCTCCTACCTCAGCCTACCAAGTAGCTGGGATTACAAGCATGTACCACCATACCCAGATAATATTGTATTTTTAGTAGAGATGGGGTTTCTCTATGTTGGTCAGGCTGGTCTTGAACTCCTGACCTCAGGTGATCCACCCACCTCAGTCTCCCAAAGAGCTGGGATTACAGGCGTGAGCCACCACACCTGGCCCAAAAATTTTTTTAGAAATAGCTGGACATGGTTGTATGCACCTGTAATCCCAGCTACCCGGGAGGCTGAGGCAGAGGAATGACTTGAGCCCAGGACTTCAAGTTTACAGTGAGCTGTGATCACACCACTGTGCTCCAGCCTGGGCAACAGAGCAAGACCCTGTCTCTAAAAAAAAAGAAGAAAGAAAAGAAAAGAAAAGAAATAAATATTTTAATTGGAATATTTGCCAACACTGATTGTTTTGTCAATAAAGCATTTTTTGGAACAAGATGCATTAAAGTAAATTAATTTATTGATAAAATGTAAATACAGCACAAACTGCTTACTTTTTGCACAAAAATTTTATTTTGTGGAAATTCTTTTCATTGGTATCAATTTAATTTGATTTTTAATTTGAATTTAATTTGAATTTTAATTAAATCAAATTTAATTAAATTCATTTTTTTTGTTTGTGTTTTTTTGAGACAGAGTCTCAGTCTGTTGTCCAGGCTGGAGTGCAGTGGCTGGATCTCAGCTCACTGCAACCACCACCTCCCAGGTTCAAGCAATTCTCCTGCGTCAGCGTCCCCAGTAGCTCGGATTACAGGCAGGTGCCACCATGCCTGGCTAATTTTTGTATTTTTAGTAGAGATGGAGTTTCTCCCTTGTTGGCCATGCTGGTCTCAAACTCCTGACCTCAGGTGATCCACCGGCCTCGGCCTCCCAAAGTGATGGAATTACAGGTATGAGCCACTGCACCCGGCCTGATTCCATTTTTAAACAAAATTGATTTATTCATCATCTGTTTGCATTTCCTTTTGCAGCCATCGTTTCTACCAAGCCCCAGTCTCTTGGATCGGATTTTACAGATCTAAGTTATTTAAAGAAATTTGGCTTTTCTGTCATTTTAAAATTAATCATAAATTTTACCCAGTGCAGGTTCAGCAATGGTCAGTTTTATTTTGTGGTATTGGAAGAGTGATTGTTTCTATGCATTTCTTAGGGAATCCAAGATAAATTTTTGAGTAGTTTTGTAAACAGGAGAGCGGAAAGGAGAAAGGGAGGGGAGAGAGATGGAGGAGAGTGGGGCGAGCATGAGAGGATGCGCAGTAAAGCAGGTCAAAATAGGGTGTAAAACGCCTGCTGAAGTCCTCCACGTATTGAAGCCCGGAATGGGAAGAGATGGTCTGGATAGAACAGAAAACAAGGCTCAAGGTCAAGGCTGCCAGATATGGCTGCAGGAAAAAGGAGGAGGGGGGACCCACAAGACCCTTGGAGGGAGCCATCAGAGGGGGGAGAGGGAACCAGGGGGCGGGCCCGCCCGCCCGCGCACCCCGGCTTGGGGGATGCCGCTGCCGAGCGCGGAGCCGGCTGCCTGCAGGGCAGGGACAGAGAAGAGCATTGAGTGCTTGGCGGTGCTGGGGAGGAGAGGCCCTGGGAAAGGACGGACACCTGCCTTCTTCCTCAGCTCCAGGCACCGCAGGTGATTCAACCTCCTCTTTGAGCAGGATGACGGCCAGCCTGGGTTTCTGGGGCCAGGTACCCCAGGGAGACACTTGCTACCCTACCGTGTTCCACCCCGGCCCATCGTCCACTTGTTCAGTGTGCCTTGTCAAGTGCACTCATTTAGCAAATAAAAACAGAATACTCAGGTAAATTGCAACTGCAAATAACCAGTTTTTCTTTTCTTTCTTTTTTTTGTGGTTTTTGAGACAAGGTCTTGCTCTGTCACCCAGGCTGGAGTGCAGTGGCACCATCAGGGCTCACTGCATCCTGGACTTTCTGGGTTCAAGCAATGCTCTGGCCTCAGCCTCTGCCCCACTAACTTTTTTTTTAAAGACATCCTGCTCAGGAATGCCCCACTAATTTTTATATTTTTTTGTAGAGACAAGTTTTCCCCAGGCTGGTCTCTTTTTCTTTCTTTCTTCTTTCCTTTCCTTCCCTTCCCTCCTTCCTTCCCTCCCTCCCTCCCTCCCTCCCTCCCTCCCTCCCTTCCTCCCTTCCTTCCTTCCTTCCTTCCTTCCTTTCTCTCTCTCTCTCTTCTCTCTTCTTTCTTTCTTTGAGACAGAGTTTCATTGCCCAGGCTGGAGTGCAATGGTGCAATCTCGGCTCACTGCAACCTCCGCCTCCCAGGTTCAAGCGATTCTCCTGCCTCAGCCTCTGGAGTAGCTTGGATTACTGGCATGCGCCACCAGCCCAGCTCATTTTATATTTTTTAGTAGAGATGGAGTTTCTCCATGTTGGTCATGCTGGTCTCGAACCTCGAACTCCTGACCACAAGTGATCAACCAGCCTCAGCCTCCCAAAATGCTGGGATTACAGGCATGAGCCACCACACCCGGCCTCCCAGGCTGGTCTCGAACTTCTGGCCTCAAGCAATCCTCCCATTTCTGCTTCCCCAATTGCTGGGTAATATTATAGGTGAGTCACCTCTCCCGGCAAAAATCAGTTATTTGTTTATACAATTTTTAACTGAAAAATTTGTTACTGGGCCGGCACAGTGGCTCACACCTGTAATCCCAGCACTTTGGGAGGCTGAGGTGTGTGGATCACTTGAAGTCAGGAGTTCAAGACCAGACTGACCAAAATGGTGAAACCCAATCACTTCTAAAAATGCAATAATTAGCCGCGCTGTGGTGGCATGCACCTGTAATCCAAGCTACTCAGGAGGCTGAGGCAGGAGAATTGCTTGACCCTGGGAGAAAGAGGTTGCAGTGAGCCGAGACCGAGTCACTGCGTTCCAGCCTAGGCGACAGAGTGAGACTCCACCTAAAAAAAAAAAAAGAAACTGTTATCTGAAATTCACATTTAACGAGGTGTTCTGCATTTGATCTGGCAACCTTACTCCTCTTCCAGTTTCCCCTACTCTTCCTCTCAGGGCCACCTGAACAAGATAGCCCACTCCCTGTGGACCCACTGCTGGGCTTGCTGGCTGGGTCCTCCCTAGGTAGAATTCACCTCCATGTCAGTCACCAGCATTATCATCAGGCCCATGCTCATCTTTGATCTTGTCATTGGTAACCTTCAGGATACATTTGGCATACTTCCAAATTAACCACCGGGTAAGGGGAAGGTCTTAAGACTCAGGGCTTACATACTGTCACAGGAAGAGTAACGAATCTTCCTGTGAGCCCCTCTGTGAGTTCCTCAAACTGTCAACATACTGATTAATACAGAACCTACTGACATTGAAAACGACATCGATCTGTTTCTGAATCATGAAGCTTTGCTGATTGTCCTGCATGAAGAACATTTTAGGCTGGGTGCATGGCAGCACATGCCTGTAATCCGAGCACTTTGGAAGGCTGAGGCAGGTGGATCGCTTGAGGTCAGGAGTTCGAGACTAGCCTGGCCAAATGCTAAAACCTCATCTGTACCAAAAAAATATAAAAACTAGGTGGGTGTGGTGGCTGAGGTGGGAGAATCACTTGAACCTGGGAAGCAGAGGTTGCAGTGAGCTGAGATTGAGATTACACTGAACTCCAGCCTAGGCAACAGAGTAAGATTCTGCCTCAGGAAAAAAAAAAAAAAATTAGGGTGCATGTTGTCATCTGCAGCCCATGATTATAACCTCTATATTGTACCCCCAATACAATAGGACAACTCCAGTACAAGGAGTTCCCGTCTCTTCTGCTAAACGTTCTTATAAAAGCCATTCACCTTGCCGCAGACTCTGGAACAAGCCCGGCTTTCTTGGTGTGACTTCATTAGCGTGTCTTCCTGTGTCAATCCTCACTTTCGGCTTCCAATAAACCTCTATCAAGTCGTGTCTATCTTAACAGCCTTAATTTTGGTCAGCATCATCTAAAACTCTGCCCTGGGAAGTGTGAAGCAAAAACGCAAAAAACATGTTTTATTTGATGGTGGTTATGTTTCATTCAGGAATTTTGACTATAAAGACTGGATTTCTGGCAGGGTGTGGCGGCTCTCACCTGTAATCCCAGCACTTTGGGAGGTGGAGGCAGGCGGATCACCTGAGGTCAGGAGTTCGAGACCAGCCTGACCAACATGGTGAAGTCCCATCTCCACTAAAATACAAACATTAGCCAGGTGTGGCGGCAGGCGCCTGTAATCCCCGATACTCAGGAGGCTGAGGCAGGAGAATCACTTGAACCCAGGAGGCAGAGTTTGCAGTGAGTTGAGATTGCGCCATTGCACTCCAGCCTGGGGGACAAGAGCAAGACTTCGTCTAAAAAAAAAAAAAAAGACTGGATTTCTGGCTTCTTGGAGCTGTGGCAGCCCCACGCCCAGTTTTCCACTTGGCCTCATCACCAAAAGCTAAGCATGCCTCTCCTTTTTAGAAAGTTGGTAGTCTCTGCTTCTCCTTGGCCACCCTATAACCTGTTCTTGTCCTGTGGGAGCTTTTGCTTGACCCACTTCACAGGCTGGGGTCAGATTCCCCAGCTTGACACTCAAGGCCTTTCCCATTCAGGCAACATCACCTCTCTGCCGCCTTCCTTCCCCTATTCCTTTCCTTCCTTCACCTTCCTCTCCTGGCCCAGGGAACACTGGATGGCTCCGTAGTATGTGCCATGCCACTGGCCCCCCGTCTCTGCACCCGCAGGTCCTGTCACCCAACTGGCAATTCTCCTTCCTGTAGTCACATCCTACTCACTCATCCAGGCCCAGACTCCATGCACGTCCCCCAGAGACCCTCTCTTGTCTCCCTGTTGGAAAGTACTTCCTGCTTCCCTCCTCTGGCCACCCACAAACCATTGCTATCCCTTATCAGCCCTTTTCTGCATACATACATACACACACATTCACACACATGCACACACACATATCCCTTACCAGCCCCTTTCCACACACACATGCAGCTAAGCATCCACTGTGTAGATGCTGGAGAAGCAAGTAGGAAAATGAACTTTGGGAGTGTTAAAGAAAAAGTGAGGCTGGGCGAAGTGGCTCACACCTTGAATCTCAGCACTTCGGGAGGCCAAGGCAGGAGGATCACTTGAGCCCAGGAGTTCAAGACCAGCCTGACCAACATGGCAAGACCCAGTCTTTACAAAAAATACAGAAAAATTAGCCAGGCATGGCAGCGCATGCTTGTAGTCTCAGCTACTCAGGAGGCTGAGGTAGGTATATCGTCTGAGCCCGGGAGGTCGATGCTGCAGTGAGCTATGTTGGTGCCACTGCCCGCCAGCCTGGGTGACAGAGTGAGACTTGTAGCAAAAAAAAAAAAAAGTGATTCAATAATACTTGTTAAAGCACTGTAAAGGCTGGGCGCACACAGGATAAAGGCCGGGCTCACGCCTATAATCCCAGCACTTTGGGAGGTGGAGGTGGGCAGATCACCTGAGGTCAGGAGTTCGAGACCAGCCTGGCCAACATGGTGAAACCCCATCTCTACTAAAGATACAAACATTAGCTGGGCATGGTGGCATGCACCTATAATCCCAGCTACTCGGGAGGCTGAGGTAGAGAATTACTTGAACCTGGGAGGCGGAGGCTGCAGTGAGCCAAGATTGTGCCACTGCCCTCTAGCCTGGGCAACACAGTGAGACTGCATCTCAAACAAACAAACAAAAAGGGCATGGTAAGGCAGCTTTTATTCAGGACCATGGAGACAGACACAGGAAGCACTAGAGTGGAATCCTGCAGTGGGGAAGAGAGATCGGGCTCAACTCTGAATACAGCACTGGAAAGTGGGGGTTGAGAGCCAAGGAGCAGGGTAGGGGCTGGGGGATGGGAAATTACTAAGAGCAACCTCAGGGGTTGGGGGATTCCAGCTAAACTGAGCTAACAAGATTCTAGCTGAAGGTAGGCTAGGGTGACCAGACATTACCTGGGGGCTGGTGGGGACTAAGGAACCTGACCGGATATCAAGGGTGATCAGATATTGAGGGTGGAGGATTACACTACAGTGAGCTAGCAGGGTTCTTGCTGAAACGGGATTTTATAAGGAAGTACACAGATGGGTCTAGAAGAAGCCTCAGGGGCCTGGGTCAAGCAGAGTCTTTGTCAGGAGCCTCCAGGTGACTTGTCTGCAGAGCTCAGGGGAGGAGAGGCCCCTGACCTGGGCTACCGGGCTAGACTGAGAATAGACTCCTCTATGGAGAAAACATGCAGCAACCTGTAACTTAAAAGAGGGATTTCCAGACTGAGAAAACTGTCAGGTCTCCATATGCAAACCTGGAACCAGAAAAGTCTGAAGTTCTGCCTGCCTCTGTGAATCGTCTCCCACCCCACTGCCTGCCGTCGCCGTTGTCCCTAATCGCCCAGCGGAGCTTCCCCAGACAAGCCCTTCACCCCCACCCTGCCATCTTCACCGTTCTTATGATAATGTGAAAGCTCCTTGCCCCATCCTGCCATCTTAACAGCTCTTCCGCCTTACCCAACCCGCCATTGTAAGTGAACTTGTGGTCATGTTTCCTCCTTGCCTCTACCCCCTACCACTGTAACTGATATTACTCTGCAGCACCCCTGCCCCCCCAAAATTACCCCAACTTATAAAACTAATTCCCACCCTTACTCCCTTTGCCTGTCCTTTCTCGGATTCGGCCCACTTGCACCCAAGCGAGAAATAAAACGGCCTTGTTGCCCACACAAAGCCTGTTTGGAAGATCTCTTTATTAAATGCATTTAATATTCGGTACTATTGGATGCGAATAACAAAAGCAACCAAAGCAATGTCACTGTGCCTGAAGGGGCGTGGCCCACCTGGAACCCAACGCAGCCTTCCTTCCTGGGAAAGTGGGGAGGGAGCTGAAACGAGCAGGGGCTGACCACAAACTGTCCTGGAGGCCACGCTCAAGACTTCTGACTCCAGCGTAATTGGAATACCAGTGGAGTTTTTAAAGCAAAGAGGTTACACAATGAGCCTGTATTTTGCTAGAATGCAAAACCCATCAGGGCAGGGATTTTTGGTCTGTTTTATTTCCGGAACACCTGGTAATAACTGAATAAACAATTGTGTAATGCATGAGTGAGAGAAAGAGTGAATGGGGTGCAGGAAGATAGATCACGCTGACCACAGTGCAGGGATTGACTTCAGTGGGCAGAGTTTGGGAAGGGAGGTCAGGAGGTTGGGATACCAGGAGAGAGTGAGAAGGGCCAGCTGACGCAGATGGCAGCCGGGGGACAGAGTGGAGGGGACAAGTGGAGAGGTTTAGAGGTGACTTTACAATGTCCTTCATACTTTAAAAGTCTGGCACAGAGCAGTCACTTGTGGACATTCTAGATCTGATCAAAGTCAGAACCACCTGGCCCTTGACCCCAGCAATGTGATGACTGGCCTGGAATCTCCTCCCCCGGCAACCGTGTCGTTCTTACAGCATTTCTTCCCAGTTTACCTAGAGCTTCTGCAGACGTTGCCTCATCAGATCCTTATCACAGCCCTGAGAAGGGGGACTCATTAGCTCCATTTTACAGACTCGGAAACAGAGGCCAAGAGAGGTTACGTGACTTCCCTGGGGTAACACACAGGAGACGTGGAATTCAGACCCAGCCACCAGTCTCTGCCTGCAGGGTCCTTTCTGCTTCCTCAGTCAGTTGGAGAGATATGATTAGCAAATGTGAAAGAGAGCACCAGGCAGCATGTGGATTCAGCATGAAATGGGATATTAATAGTGATATTAGTAAGAATGAATGGTGCTGTGTTCATCAAGTACTGCTGTGTGCCAGCTTCTACTCCAAGCACTTGACCCCGAGTCCCCTCATTCATTCTTCAGACACTCTGAGTTTGATCTGTCACTCTCCCCATTTTACACGTAGCCAAGCACATGAGGGACACCAATGTGGGCTGATGCCACAGGGAAGGCCTCAGAGAGGATGTAAGATGCGGGCGGGAGAGGAAGAAGGCACACTGGAGGCAGGCGTGGCTTCAGCAAAGGTGTGGAGGAGTGGGCGAGAAAGGAGGGGGAGAAGCTGATGGGTGCGTGAGACACGGCCTTGGCCTGCCTGCTCTCCAGGAGGGGCCAGGCCTGGCTGATTGAGGTTTGGCCACAGTAGGTCCCTAGGGTGGGTTGATGACAACGGGGTGATAAGGGTGCCCTGGGCTGCGGTGAGGAAGGGGGCAGAAGAGGGAGACAGCTGGCTGGTCAGGGCACTGCGGGTTGTTTGGAAGTTCTATGCTCAAGCTATCCTCCCACCCCAGCCTCCCAAGTAGCTGGGACTACAGGCAGTATGACTACACTCAGCAAATTTTATTTATTTATTTATTTTCGAGATAGGATCTCCCTCCGTTTGCCCAGGCAGGTGTGCAGTGGTGCCATCTTTGCTCACTGCAGCCTCAACCTCCCTGGCTCAGGTAAGCTCTCCCACCTCAGCCTCCCAAGTAGCTGGGACTACACGCACGTGCCACCATACCCTGCTAATTTTTGTCTTTTTAGTAGAGGTGGGGTTTTGCCATGTTGCCCAGGCTGGTCTCAAACTCCTGGACTCAAGCAATCCACCTGCCTCAGCCTCCCAAAGTGCTGGGATGACAGGTGTGAGCCACTGTGCCCGGCCAGCACCCAGCGGACTTCATGTAGCACATTTTAAGAGGCCAGTAAAGCAGAGGTCGCACAATGGTGCCCATAGCTTTTTGTTTGCTGCACAGTGTTGGTTCATATAGTGTTGTTTTTGAAAAATTAATAACTCAAAAACTCAGAACATTTCAAATCCAAACCCAAATTTACTGTTTCTATTGGAAAGTGAGACGATCTGGCAACGCAAGGCCTCACTTCTGCGTGGCAGCAATTGGCTGAAACACCTCTTGGTGGCAGTCCCCCACTACTCCCTGTTGTTACGCTTCACCCATCTCACTCACTGATGTCACTTGCTTGGCCCCCTTAGGCGTCGAGTTTGTAACACCCGATTTAGAGGAACGGCAGCATGTTTGGAGAAGGGACCAGACTGTCTAGTGATCTGGAACTATATTATATGAGGACCAGCTGGAGCAATGGGGGATATTTACCCTCTAGGGGCTTGATCACCGCTTCCACATTCAAAGGGCTAAGATAGAGAGGGGGGTCAGATCTGTTCTGTGCCACCCGGGCAACAAAGTAGAACCAGTGGACGTGCGTGCAGGGAGCAGGAGGGGAGGCAACAGGGAGGCAGGTTTCTGCTCAAACTGAGGCAGACATTTGAACATCATAACCGTTTCAAGACGCAACAGGTCATGTCAGGAAGCAGCGAGCTCCCTGGCACAGAGGTGGGGGCCATGTTTAGGCTCAACCTGAGCAGCACCTTCATCATGAATGTTTATAGAAAATCCAAGTGTTACGTGGGCAGCTGAACTGGATGCCCTTTGTGGTTTCTCCAGCCCTCTAGGGCTGGGCTCTGTGCCCACAAATGGGATGCCAGGGTGAAGGAGAAGGAAGAGCGCAGAATGACTCCTCCGCTGCTGGCCGGGAAGCTTGGAAGATGCTGCCACTGGTGGGAGGGGCAGGAGAAGACATTTTTTGTGATGTAGCATTAGAAAAGCAAGGGGTTTGGGTCAGATCAGTCAGGTCTTTTCAGCTTTCCATGTCTCTGTGTCTTCCTTGGAGTACCTCCCAGTGTTGTCAGGAGGATTTCAATTAAAACAGCCTGCTCAATGCTTGGCTAGCAGAGGCAGCTGGATAAAGGTGAGTGCCCCACCCCCACTCCAGCCTGAGAGACCCTGGCGTTCTGGAACTGTGAAGAGCCACACCTGAGTTCTGGTCCTGCCCTTATGGCCAGAAATCTGACATCCAGTTTCTGTCTGCCAGAGGGAGAAGCATGTTGGATGACCTCCAGGGGCCCTGCCAGCTCTGGGCCACTGCAGTCCTGACGGGAACCTGGATGCCTGAGCTCTCTGTCCAAGAGGGCCAGGATGGAGGCCGGAGCAGCAGAGTTGGGAGGCCCTGGAGGCAGCTTCTGCAAATGTCCTTCCGCCATGGGAAAGGGAGATGCTCCAGAGCTCAGCTTTTGATATGGTTTTGACTTTCAAATCATGAACATTATCTTACACACTAAAAAAGTGCAGTTAAATCAAAAAAGAAAAAAAAAAGCAAACCAGAAATAGAATATGAATAGAAAAGAAGCCGGGCACCATTGCTCACACCTGGAATCCCAGCACTTTGGGAGGCTGAGGCGGGCAGATTACTTGAGGCCAGGAGTTCGAGACCAGCCTGGCCAACATGGTGAAACTTCATCTCTACTAAAAATACAAAAATTAGCTGGGCGTGGTGGCGCACATATGTAATCCTAGCTACTAGGGAGGCTGAGACACAAGTATTGCTCCAACCTGGGAGGTGGAGGTTGCAGTGAGCCAAGATTACGCCATCGAATTCCAGCCTGGGCCACAGTGCAAGATCCTATCTCAAAATAATACTAATAATAATACAAATAGAAAAGAAAATGATGCTAGGTATAGTGGCTTATGCCTGTAACCTCAGCACTTTGAGAGACCAAGGCAGGAAGATTGCTTGAGGCCAGCAGTTTAAGACCAGCCTGGGCAACAAAGCAAGACCCCCCCACCACCATCTCTATAAAGAAGAAAAAGAAAAGCTAGCCAGGCATAGTAGCGTACACATGTAGTCCCAGCTACTCGGGAGGCTGAGGTGGGAGGATTGCCTGAGCCTGGGAGGTCAAGGCTGCAGTGAGCTGAAATCACACCACTGCACTCCAGCCTGGGCGACAGAGTGAGATCTTGTCTGGTCTGGAACTCCTGGGCTCAAGTAATCCTCCCACCTCAGCCTCCCAAAATGCTGGGATTACAGTCGTGAGCCACCATGCCCAGCCTCTTTATTTTGACAAGGTCTCACTCAGTTGTGCAGGCTGGAGTGCCCTGGCTCAATCTAGGCTCACTGCAGCCTTGTCCCCCCCCGGCGCAAGTCATCCTCGTGCCTTAGCCTCTTGAGTAGCTGGGACTACGGGTGTGCACCACCATGTCTGGATAATTTTAAAAAATTTTTATAGAGACAGGGTCTTGCTTTGTTGTCCAGGCTGGTCTTGAACTCCCGAGCTCAAGTGATCCACCTGCCTCAGTCTCCCAAAGTGCTGAAATTATAGGCGTGAGCCCCTGCGCCCAGCATGATGATGTATTTCTGACATGATTCTGTGTGTTCTGCAGGCTCCAGGTATTTTTGTGATTTTGAAGAACAGTGTTATTTGCCTGGGCTCACTGGGATTGCTCATAGCAAAGCAAGCATTTCAACAAGTAGATACCTGGCAAATAACCCCCACAGCACGTGGGACTCGACCCAGCTGAAAACAGCCCCCACCCCCTCAGCCCCAAGGCTGCTGTGGGTCGCTGAGTGGATGGCACCCCCTGCAGGACAATGCTTGCCAAGCGCCTGCCCCCAAACATCTTGTGTAGCACATTCATTACAATTTACATTTTTCTAACACCAAAAATGAGATCCTCCTCCTCCCCCGCCAGGTTTTATTGGAGGAGATGTCGGCACTCGTAGGGCCTGTGCCTCTTTTGTGATTCAGTGATGGGCCAGTGGAAACGGCCGTTTCCACAGTCAGACAGAACGAGGTTTGGGTCCTGGTGTTGCTCACAGACGTCTTAACCAGGCAGAGTCTGGGTTCCACCACGTGGCAATGACGAGAAAGTAGCTCTCAGGGTGGTGGTAGATGAGACTAGATACGAGAAGAGGCTGTCCCACTGTGAGCTGTGGTTTATAAACCCAAGGGAGGGGGCGTGGGAGCTGAGGAGGGGACCACATCAGAGGCTGCCAGGTTGAGTAGCGTGAGCTTTTCACAGGGGCCTGGTTAACAGGCATAGTAGGTCGAAACCCCGCGCTGTGGAACGCAGAAGGCCAAGGTCACTCAGTGAGTCAGCACAAGGCTATGGTGTGTGTCTAGGTCTACCCGACTCCAAATCTTGTGTTCTTTCCCCTGTGGGACCTCCACGGGTTTGCAGATGGAGGTCCCATTCTCCAGGGGCTTCCAGTTGCATTGGGCAGAAGGGAGGGGCAGAATCTGCAGGGCTGCATCCTCTACTCTGAGTCTTTCTCTGCCATTTCTTCAGCAGATGGCGGCTTCTTGCCTGGGAAGGGAGGACTGGAGTGGTCACCCAGGATGACTGGCAGCCTCCCTGCCCAGCCAATTCCATGGGAGGTCCCATGGACCCTCCGCCTCCATCTCACAGGCCTGAAGCCCACAGGAGGATCCTGAGGCAGTTAGAGCAGGTCCTGGGGCCAGCCCAGGGCTGGCACGGGGCGCGCATTTCACTTCTGGGCCATGGGAAGCTCTGGTTCAGAGCCTTAGCTCACAGCAGCCCCTCTGCACCAAGTCACTTGGCCCCTGCCACAGCAGCGCAGCCTGGAGCCCAGCTGGATGAACCCAGCTCATGCTTGTGAAGTGTGGCTGTTCTGACAGCCCCGGTCTTGGTGTTCACCACCTCCCTGTCACTGTACTTTACAGGTGTGATGGGGACAAGAGCTTTAAGTTCTATCATTGTGATTATTTTTTCTGCTGCAGTCCGTTGAATGTAGCCTCCTACCAAATACAACTTTTACCTTAGTGCTATGCTGGAATGCAAAGCTTTACTTCAGATGAGAGCTGAGCGCCAACAAGGTTGAAAGGGAAAAGGATTTACTAAATGTCTTTAGTTCCCAGGTCAGGTAGACAAGCTCGGAGGTCTTCAAACCAGGGGTACATAGATTTCTGGATACACAAAGTCTTTCTGGGAGCGAACAAAAATAGGATTTGTTACTTTATTGACTAGTGAAACTAGAAAAGCTCCCTTGTCCTCACATGGCGTGTGATGGGGGCGTGGCTCACTTCAGTGCCTCGCTGCTCAAACCTCTAGGGGGAGCATGCAGACGGGCAGGCTGTGGGGCTCCCACCCCACGGCAGCATCTGGGGCGAATGTTTACAGCCCCCTGAAGCCCCAGTGGGCATGTGTTACAGGGTGCTCTTTTAGTGTAGCTGTCCATAGGCGGTTTGCGTTAGTCAGCTCAATCAGACCCCTGCCTTATCACAAGAACAGAGGGCTTTCTGAGTCCTGTGGTCCCTGCCTTGGTGTGCCAGAAGAATCAGATCACACGTGGTCTTGGGGAATGAGCGCAAGGTTTTATTGGGTGGAAGTAGCTCTCAGATGGGGGGAGTCAGGAAGGAGATGGTGTCCCCTGGAGTAGGGCCACTCGGTGGCCAGAGCCTTCCTCCAACTGCCCCAGGCAAACTCTACATCATTGTGCCAGTCACTGGCCTGCCAATGTGCTGTCCATGTGTTCCTCTCAACCTCCAGCCGCCTGTGGTTCTGCCAGCTACAGTCTCGGGGGTTTTTGCAGGCACAAGATGGGGGTGTGGCAGGCCACGGTGGTCTTGGGAAATGCAACATTTGGGCAGGAAAACAAAAATGCCTCAGAAGAGACTGAGATGTCAAGTTAAAGTCACACCCCACCCCTAGCCCCCATGACTGGGGGAAGAAGATTCACTTGAAGACATTTTCTTTGCACATCTAAGTATCGGTGTGAGCAAATCCCAGCCATCCTCCACACCTGTGTCCCCCTACTGAAACCCTCACACTGCCAGAGCGGGGTGCTGGTGTTCTCCCTCTTGCAGAGGTGAGGTAAAGAGGTTTTGTGGGGTGAGTCGGTCTCACAAGCACATGCAGTTATTTGCAGAACTGGGACGGTCCAGTTCCCAACCGGAGCGTCCCCTCCACTGGGCTCACCTCTCTCCTCGAGGCGCCAGTCTCTCTGGGTTGGTCTCGCATAGATGGCTGTGGCCAATAAGCCAGAAAGGCAAGGTTTCCTCCGAGTCATGCTGGAAAAACACTGCTTACACACAGGTATGCATTTCTGGGGCTCCCACAGTGTGTATGTGGGTCCACTTGATGGTGTCTTGCAGGTCCTGTAGGCTCAGTTCACTTTTCTTCAATCTTTTTTTTTTTTTTAGAGGGAGTCTGTCTCCGTCACCCAGGCTGGAGTGCAATGATATGATCTCAGCTCACTGCAACCTCCATCTCCTGGGGTCAAGCGATTCTTATGCCTTAGTCTCCTGAGTAGCTGGGACTACAGGCATGCACCACCACACCTGGCTAATTTTTTTGCGTTTTTAATACAGAATGGGTTTTACCACATTGGCCAGGCTGGTCTCAAGTTATCGGTCTGCCTTGGCCTCCCAAGGTGTTGGGGTTACAGGCGTGAGCCACGCGCCCGGCCAATCTTCTTTCTTTCTGTTCCTCAGACTCAATAGTTTACATGGCCCTATTTCAGATTTGCCAATTCTTTCTTCTGCCAGCTCAAATCGGCCTTTGATTCCCTCCAGTGACCTTTTCGTTTCAGTTCCCACACTCTGGAGCTGAAGCTTCAGAATTTCTTTTTGGTTTTCTTGACTTTTTCCATGATGTCCTTTAGTTCTTTCAGCATCTTTAAGACTGTCTTTTGAAGTCTTTAATAGATTTGCCGTTAGGTCTTTTTTAGGGACAGTTTCAGTTGGTTAACTCTTTTCCTTTGAATGAACCATGATTTCTTATTTCTTTGTATGCCTTATAATTTTGTTGTTATTGCTGTAAACTAGACATCTGAATTGAATAATGTGGTCACTCTGGAAATCAGTCTTCTCCTTCCCCATGATGTGCTGTTTTTTGTTTTCATTTTTCTTTTTAGTTCAGTTTTTTGTTTTTGTTTTTATTGAGACAGTCTCACAGTGGCGTCCACTCAGCTCACCGCAACCTCTGCCTCCTGGGTTCAAGCAATTCTCCTGCCTCAGCTTCCCGAGTAGCTGGGATTACAGGTACGTGCCAAATGCCTGGCTAATTTTTGTAATTTTAGTGGAGACGGGGTTTCGCCATGTTAGCCAGGCTGGTCTCAAACTCCTGGCCTCAGGTGATCCACCCACCTCAGTCTCCCAAGTGCTGGGATTACAAGTGTGAGCCAACATGCCAGGCCAATTTTTGTATTTTTAGTAGAGACAAAGTTTCATCATGTTGGCCAGGCTGGTCTCAAACTGCTGACCTCAGGTGGTCAAGCCACCTTGGCTCCCAAAGTGCTGGGATTACAGGCGTGAGCCACCGTGCCCAGCCAGACTTTTTTTTTTTAATCTTTGTGGTCTGTCTCTGTGCCAGTGATCAGCCAGAGCCATAAACTTAAGGTCTTCTCAACTCTTCTCTGAGCCTGTGCCTTCCCTGGGGCACAGTGACTCTAGTTTCTCCCATATATGCAGTTGCTTTTGAATGTCCTGGTCTTCAATGTCTGGCTCGCAAGAAGGGAAAAAGAGAAAAGTTGAACAGGTGCAGGGAGACCCAGACTCCTTAAATCCTCTGGAAGTCACTTCAGCCAGAGGGGGAAGGGCTTGCAACACTGGGGGCAGGTGCAATCACAATAAGGACCACCTCTTTGTCTGCACCTCAGTGATCAGAAGCAGCAATCAATGAGCAGAGCACACACCTCCCATATTTGGAGGACAGTGTCTTTTTTGTCCACCCGGCTCCCACCCACCAGCTGTCTGCAAGCTGCTCCAGGAATATGTGCACAGCTGCCAGCCAGGGGCGTGGGATGGAGGATGGGTGGCTGCTGCCTGCTAAGAGCTGAACTTGACACAAATTAGCTACAACTGGAAGTCTTCAATAGACTCCAGAATTCCAAAATAGTTACCTCAGAGGAATTCTGTCAAGCAATTGTTGTTGAGATGAAAATACAGATTTCTGGAACTTGCTAGTCCACTGTCTTAGAATCCTCCTCTCCCCAACTTTTTATTTTGAAAAATTTGGGCCAGTAAGGTTTTTTCAAAGAAAAGAAATTGGCTGGAAGATACTCACATACTAACGTGCTTTGGGAGGAAGTTTTCTCACTTCTGAGGCACATGTCTTGTCTCACGGTAAAGACTGGCCTAAAGCAAGGTTTGGAAGTGACGGACTTTCTCCTTGACAGTAAGGCAGGCTGGGTGGGAATTCTCATCTCAGGAACGTCTGCGAGAAGAAGCAAATGACCACAAGGGGTCAGTATAAGCTGGTGGATGCATGAGGAGCTCCTGATCTCGGGACTGGGAAGGGACCACTCCCATCTGCACCTGGCGGCTCAGTTTCCATTTGTAGCATGGAGACTTTAACAGATACTTAACTTTTATGATATCACTTTTTTTGTTGTTTTTTTTTTTTTGAGACAGAGTCTTGCTGTGTTGCCCCGGCTGCAATGCAATGGCGCAATCTCGACTCACTGCAACTTCCACCTCCCGGGTTCCAGTAATTCTCCTGCCTCAGCCTCCCGAGTAGCTGGGATTACAGGCGCACACCACCACACCTGGCTAATTTTTTGTATTTTTGTAGAGATGGGGTTTTGCCATGTTGACCAGGCTGGTCTTGAACTCCTGACCTCAAGTGATCTGCCTGCCTTGGCCTCCCAAAGTGCTGGGATTACAGGTGTGAGCCACTGTGCACGGCCACGATTTTATAGCAAGAGGTCTTTTATAGCAAGAGGTCTCCTTGTCTGTATTCGAGTGGGGGGGGATGTAGAATGGGGAGCAACAAGTATGCCCGGAAAAGTGTCTCCCCCACCCAGCCCGCCCATCTCTTTCCCCATCCCAGGAGCGTCCTCTGTGGCCTATGGAGGGCTACAGTGCCCCAGCCCCTTTCCTCCCAGATCTGAGCCCCTTCTGAAGGGATGAATAATTTCAAGGGGAGCTGCTCTAGTATTTCAGAAGGTTGAAAAAGGAAAGTGGCCCTACCTCTTATGCCAGATTTCCTGGGCCTGGAGAGGACAAGGGCTGTGGAATCCACAGGGACAGATGCTGGAGCCCAGACCCTGCACTCTCGATGCAGGAGTCCCTTGGATGTGTTTGTGCCCAAAAGGAGTGGTGAAGTTGGCATTGTGTTCAGAAGCATCCTCTTCTGGAAGCTTATGCTGCTAATGATGTCACCTCCAGCAGGAGGGCAGCCCTCTGTAGCAGAGCTTGGTGGCCCAAGCTCTGCTGGTCTGAGATGCACTGAAGTTCTTCCCTGCAGGAGAGGGAATGTTTGGAGTACTTTCCTTCCTTCCTGCTTCTCTCCCCATCCTCCTTCCCCTCCTTCCACAGAACATTTCACATATGCATCAAAGAAAAACAAAGAGAGCAATAAACTCTCTTGTACCTATCAGGTGCTATCAGCCAGCTACAGGGAGGATCTCAGGACCACTCCTGTTTCCTCTTTTTTTTTTTGAGATGGAGTCTCACTCTGTCACCCATGCTGGAGTGCAGTGGTGTGATCTTGGCTCACTGCAACCTCCCCCTCCGAGGTTCAAGTGATTCTCCTGCCTCAGGCCTGCCACCATACCCAGCTAATTTTTGTATTTTTAGTAGATACGGGTTTCATCATGTTGGCCAGGCTGGTCTTGAACTTCTAACCTCAAGTGATCCCCACACCTCGGCCAACTCCCAAAGTGTTGGGATTATAGGTGTGAGCCATTGCGCTGGGACTGTTTCACCTTTTCTTTATTTTTTAGGTATATCTATGTGTGTATATATATATATATATATGTATATACACACACACACACACACACACACACACACACACATATTTTATTGTACTTTTGGTTCAGTTTTTTTTTTTTTCAATTTGTAGAGATGAGGTCTCACTATGTTGCCCAGCTGGTCTTGAATTTCTGTGCTCAAGAGATCCACCCGCCTTAGCCTCCCAAAGTGCTGGATTACAGGTGTGAGCCACTGTGCCTGGCCTCTTGTTTCATCTTTGTCCACTCACACGATCAGATTATTTAAAAGCAAATCCAAGACATTATAGTATTTTATCCACAAATACTTCAGGCTGTATCTCTAAAGGATGAAATTTTCTTTTTAAGAAGTGGGGTCTCACTCTGTTGCCCAGGCTGGAGTACAGTAGTGTGATCATGTCTCACTGCAGCCTCAAACTCCTGGGCTGAAGTGATCTCCCCCGCTTTAACCTCCCAAGTGGCTAAGACTACAGGCACACACCAGCATGCCTGCCTAGTTTTAAATTTGTTTGTGTATATATGGTCTTGCTATGTTGCCCAGGCTGGTCTTGAACCCCTGGCCTCACGCAGTCTTCTCACCTCAGCTGGGACTACAGGTGCATGCTACCACGAGGGTAAGAATTAAAAAAAAAAAAAACCCAATCGTAATACCACTATCATACTTTGGCATCTTTTTATTTTTTTATTTTTTGAGATGGAGTCTTGCTCTTGTTGCCCAGGCTGGAGTGCAGTGGCATGATCTCGACTCACTGCAACCTCCCAGGGTCAAGCAATTCTCCTGCCTCAACCTTCCGAGTAGCTGGGATTACAGGCGGGCCCCACCATGCCTGGCTGTTTTTTGTATTTTTTGTAGAGACGGGGTTCCACCATGCTGACCAGGCTGATCTGGGATTCCTGACCTCAGGTGATACGCCTGCCTCAGCCTCCCAAAGTGCTGGGATTACAGGCGTGAGCCACCTCTCTTGGCCACTTTGGCATCTTCTAATGCCCAATCCTTATTTGCATTTTCCTGATTTTCTCAAGAATACGTTTTTATACAGCAGTCCCCCCTTATCCGTGGGGTATATGTTCCAAGATCCTCTGGATGCCTTGATACCATAGATAGTACTGAGCCCTTGTATACTATGTTTTTTCCTATCCACACACGCCTGTGGTAAAGTTTAATTATAAAGGAGGCACAGTAAGAGTTTAACAACAATAATTTGTAATATACCGTAATAAAAGTTGTGTGAATGTGGTGTCTATTCCTAAAAATATCTTATTGAACTGTGCCCCAGGCAACTGAAATGGTGGAAAGTGAAACCATGGGTGAAGCGGGACTATTGCACTGGTACGTTTCAATCAGGATCCACCTACAGTCCACACACTGCGTTTGGTAGATGTACCTCTTAGATCTATTTTAATCTACAGTGACCTTCTCTAGACCGTGCAAGGCTGGGAGAAGTCTTGGGATGAAGGAGAAGGAAGGTAGCCCCCCTGCCTGGCAGCAGCAGCAAATTAGATTCCCACCAGGTGGTGCTGGAGCTGTTCTCATGTAATTTCAAAAGGCAAGAGGCGTTCCATGCTTTGCATCCTGAGCATAGATTATCTCATATGATTCTCACAATAACCCCATCAGGTAGTAATTATGCCCATTTTTCAGACAAAGAAACTAAGTCTGAGGGAGGCTTTTCAAATAAGTAGAAGTGAAGGTTTCACTTATCTCATTTCACAGACCACATCTATTTCTCTCCAGAATTTCCGGTGACCCTGGGACAAGCCACAGTGACAGCTGCCACCTCCAACACAGGACTCTCTTGCTGGTGGGTCCCATCTGGGGAACTTCTGAGATCCAAAGGGGGCCACCTACGATGATGTGCAGACGACAGGCACTAACAACTCGAGTGCTCCCCCGGCTGTCCTGGAGCATCAGCGAGAAAGCATCTTCATTTCTCATAACTGCTGCAGATGCAGACAGTCCTTTTCTTGTTTAGATTCAATTTTTTTCTTATGAGATTTTTTCATATATATGAAACATATATATTTATACATGCTATATAAGGTATGACAAATAATGAAATGAGCCCTTATGCACCCAACATGCAGCTTGAGAAATAGAATGCTGCTGGGCACGGTGGCTCACACCTGTAATCCCAGCACTTTGGGAGGCTGAGGTGGGCAGATCACGAGGTCAGGAGATCGAGACCATCCTGGCCAACACAGTGAAACCTCGTCTCTAAAAAAAAAAATTAAATAAAAAAATTAAAAAGAAATAGAATGCTGACTGGGCATGGTGGTTCATTCCTATAATCCAAGCACTTTGGGAGGCCAAGGCAGGGAAATAGCTCGAGCCCAGGGATATGAGACCAGCCTGGGCAACATAGTGAGATCCTATCTCTACAAAAAATTTAAAAATTAGCTGGGTATGTTGGTGCATGCCTGTGGTCCCAGGTACTCAGGAGGCTGAGGTGGGAGGATTGCTTGAGCTTAGGAGGTCAAGGCTGCAATGAGCTATGATCGTATGACTGCACTCCAAACTGGGCAATGGAGCAACACCCTCTCTCAAAAAAAAAAAAAAGGAAGAAATAGAATGCTAAGGATATATTTGAAGCCACTGTTAGCCCCTCCCAACTGAATCAGCTCCCCTCCTTATCCCCTAGTAATCTGCTCTGAGCTTTTATTTATCACTTCCTTGCTTTCCTTCATGGTTACCACATATATGTATGTATGCATACATGTTTTTGAAGAATATTTTGCTAAGTTTTGTTTTTGAACTTTATACAAAGGAATTATATATTTTTTGTATTCTGTGATTTGCTTTTCACTCAACATTATGTTTGGAGCGCTCATTCATGTTGATGTGTGCATATACACAGGTCATTTGCAATAGTGTTTCATTGTGTGTCGCAATTTACTAATCCATTATCCCATTGGACACTTGGCTTGTTTCCTGCTTTTACTTTTTCTTAATTACAAACAAGGTTACCCTGGGCCTTCCTACCTGTCTGTGGAGCACATGAGTAAGAGTTTCTCTGGCTTATATCATTAAGAGTGAAACTGCTGAAATGAAGGGCGAAAACGTGGCTAACACACGCAGGAGACCTCCAGTTACTGGATGTCTTTACCAACACAAGATACTGTTGTTTTGTTTTTGTTTTCTATTTTTTTTTCTTCATGCATGTTGCAGGGAAACACGATACTGTTGACTGTTGATTTGTGTCAATCTGATGGGGATAAACTGATATCTAATTATGTTTTTTAAATTAAATTTTATTTTCTTTATTAAGTCTCATTATGTTGCCCAGTTTGGTCTCAAACTCCTGGGCTCGACTGATCCTCCCAGCTTGGCCTCCCAAAGTGCTGGGATTACAGGCATGAGCCACTGCACCTGGCTTGCTTCTTATTCTATTTAGGATCGTTTTCTATAAAGAAAAGAGGGAAAAATCTAACTTTCAGTTGCCATGTTCAAATCAGAAATGTACTCTCTTTTAATCTCAACTTTACATTGCCTTCTCTTTCTTCTCCCTTTCATTAGTGTTGCTAAAAATGTGTCGATTTTATTAGTCTTTTCAAAGAGCCGATGTCTGGCTCTTTTGATGCTCTGCGGCTTCTTTTCTTATTTTGCTGCTCTTATCTGTATTTTCCTTCCTTCAACTTCTGTTCCTTCTTTTCTTTCTTTCTCTTGATCTCTCTTTCCTTCTCCTTCCTTCCTTCCTTCTTTCTTTCTTTTTCTTTTTCCTGTATTTCCTTTCTTTCCTTTCTTTTGTCTCGCTCTGTCACCCAGGTTGGATGGCTTACTACAACCTCCACCTCCCAGGTTCCTGTGATTCTCATGCCTTGGCCTCTTGAGTAGCTGGAATTACAGGTGTGCACCACCACACCTGGCTAATTTTTGTATTTTTTAATAGAGACAGGGTTTCTCCATGTTGGCCAGGCCGATCTTGAATTACTGACTTCAAGTGATCCGCCCACCTTGGCCTCCTAATTTTCATATTTTTGTAGAGACGGTGTCTCACTTTTGTTGCCCAGTCTGGTCTTGAACTCTGGGTCTCCAGCAATCCTCCTTCTATGGCTTCCCAAAGAGCTGGCATTACAGGCGTGAGCCACTGCACCCAGCCAACTCTCAGACATTTTGTGGAAATGAGATAATGCATCATTAAAAAACCATGATTGGTTGGAAGATGACAAAGAAATAGGAATATAGCGGTATCCTTTTGGACAGGACGAAATGCTGAAGGATCTGATTAGTATTTCATCTGGGGACCTCCAAGAAAGGATCTTAAGGCACATAACTGGTTATTCCTTCCACCTTGGACTTGTCCACCATTGTTCAACCACACGGGAAGTGCAATAGGCTTTTCTGATAACTCTGCATCGACAGTGAGACTGTGGGCCCAGGTTCTCAGACACAGCACCTTCCAATCCTAACGGCAGATGGCAGTGCTGCACACGATGCAGCCAGCGTTAAGAACAAAAGGAGAATTCAAACAAGTGTTATAAATAATGAAATATTTAGGCCAGGTGAGATGGCTCACGCCTGTAATCTCAGCACTTTGGGAGGCCAAGGCGGGTGGATCACCTGAGGTCAGGAGTTCGAGACCAGCCTGACCAACATGGCGAAACCCTGTCTCTACCAAAAATGCAAAAATTAGGCTGGTGTGGTGGTGGGTGCCTGTAATCCCAGCTACTCAGGAGGCTGAAGTGAGACAATTGCTTGAACCTAGGAGGCAGAGATTGTAGTGAGCTGAGATCGTGCCACTGTACTCTAGCCTGGATGACAGAGTAAGACCCTGTCTCAAAATAATAAATAAATAAATATTAAAAAGTTTAGGAAAGCTGTCCTGATCATCACTTGAGGCAGTTGGGACATTAGCTGAGGAGCTTCACACTGGAACCACACATTATCCACGTCTCCCAGTGTTCCCCAGGCCACCACGAGTCTCACTGTCAAGGCCAATACACGGCTTCTCAACGAGGGGGGAGCCACAAGGCTCTCAGTGAGTCCTGACTCTTGCCACTGCAATGAGACGTGCTCTGCAGTCACGGTAAAGATGGATTGCAATCTGGACAGTCAGAAGGAGCTGGAGCTGGCTTGTGCATGACATCAGGCAGGCCCCGAAAGATAAGGAAGATGAGCCACTGCAGAATGTCCACACCGTGGACTACTCAGCAATGAAAAGGGATGGACTGTTGATAAATGCAACAGCTGGGGGTGAATCTCAAGGGAATTATCTGAGTGGAAAATGCCAACATTGAGCAAGGTGGCTCATGCCTATAATCTCAGCACTTTGGGAAGCTGAGGCAGGAGGATCACTTGAGCCCAGGAGTTTGAAACCAGCCTGGGCAATATAGTGAGACCTTGTCTCTACAAAAATTTTTTTTAATTAGTTGGGCATGGTGGTGGGCCTCTGTAGTCCCAGCTACTTGAGAGGTTGAGGTGGGAGGATCATCTGAGGCCAGGAAGCGGAGGCTACAGTAGAGCTATGGAGCTAAGATGGATCTAGACCTTGTCTCAAAAAAAGAGAGAGAGAGAGAGAGAAAGATGCCAATATCAGAATGTTACAAACTCTGTGTGATTCCGTTTATATGACATCAGTGGTTGCCAGGAGGTGGGGGCAGGGTGGGGGGGGTGACTGTGGAGGGCAGCATGAGGGAGTTTTTGGGGTGATGGAACCGTGCTGTGTCCTGTTTGTAGTGGTGGTTGCATGAACCTATGCACTTGTTAAGATGCATTGAACTGTAAACCTCCCCTAAAAGTGCATTTTACTCTATGATAATGTAGAAAAGAGAGCAGAGAGTGAGATAGCCATAACCATTTTCCCAAAATGGGATAATCTTTAAGCAAGAGCATTTTTTCCTAACTATGAAACTGATGGCTGAATCTTGTATCTCTTTCTTTTTCCTGTTACTGGCCTTTATTTATCTTTAATATTCACAGCAATTCTTGGCTCCTGTTTCACTCCATGTGTTTATCAGCTCCTATATTCATGATGTTCCCAAATGTGCTAGAATTTACCCCCTGTATCTAAATGTCCTAGACACAGCACATAAGGACAGAAATTAAGTCAATGAGTAGACAGGAAAGAAGATATAGTAAATGTAATATTTTTAGAAGTCATTTTAAGAAACTCAAGCTACTAAGCCAAATATTTTAATTCTCTAAACAACATGAACATTTAGAGAGGATGGTATTTCAAAGTTTACTTCTACCAGGTATCATGTCTTTTATCCTTTTTTTTTTTTTTTTTGAGACGGAGTTTTGCTCTTGTTGCCCAAGCCAGACTGCAATGGCGCGATCTCGGCTCACTGCAACCTCCGCCTCCCAGGTTAAAGTGATTCTCCTGCCTCAGCCTCCTGAGTAGCTGGGATTACAGGCACGTGCTACCATGCCTGGTTAATTTTTTATATTTTTAGTAGAGATGGGGTTTCACCATGTTGGCCAGGCTGGCCTTGAACTCCTGACCCTCAGGTGATCCACTTGCCTTGGCCTCCCAAAGTGCTGGGATTACAGGTGTGAGCCACTGTGCCCGGCCCCTTTATCCTTTTAAGAGACTTTTCTTTTTTTTTTTTTTTTTTTCAGACAGACTCTCACTCTGTCACCTAGGCTGGAGTACAGTGGTGCAATCTTGGCTCCTGCAACCTCCGCCTCCCAGGTTCAAGCAATTCTCCTGCCTCAGCCTACCAAGTAGCTGGGACTACAGATGTGTGCCACCACGCCCGGCTAATTTTTTGTATTTTTCGTAGAGACAGGGTTTCACCGTGTTAGCCAGGATGGTCTCGATCTCCTGACCTTGTGATCTGCCTGCCTTGGCCTCCCAAAGTGTTGGGATTACAGGTGTGAGACACCACGCCCGGCCTAAATATCATATTTTTAAAAGATTATTTGAATCAGAATCCAAATAAGATCTACATATTACAATTAGGTGATATGTCTCATGGCATTTGTAATCTATAGGTCTTGCCTCTAGCTTTTTTCCTTCTCAACGTATCTGTTGAAAAAGGAACTTGGCAATTTGCTCTGGTTTTGGCTGAGGGTGACCCTGTGGTATCATTTAATATGTTCCTCGATTCCTTGTATTTCCTGGCAATCGGTAGTTAGAACTAAAGACTTGATCAGTTTTTTTGTTTTGTTTTGTTTTTCTATTTGACTTGATCAGTTTTTGGTTAGAATTTTTTTCCCCCAAATATGTATTAGGTACTCAATTCCTTCCTAGCTTCTACCACAGAGACTCGCCTCTCCACCCCGCCGTCTTGCTGTCTCTCTCACACACAACTGCAATTATAAATGATTTTCAACCTATCACAGATTAAATTCCAAGCCAGAAGTTTTATTCACTTACTCATTCATTTAATATTTATTAGCAGCTATGATTGTTTTAGCAGCTACAGATTGTTCTAGACGCTATGGGTATTACAAAACGTAACAGTGCCTCTCAATTTACATGTGCATAGGAATGGTTGTGTGAGAAGCTCAGTGGACCCTCTTCCCAGCAAAACAACACTTAACCAATAAAAATTATTAAGAACACACCATTTAATGTCTCTGGGACTAGGTGCAGTGGTTCACACCTGGAATTCCAGCGTGTTGGGAGGCCACAATGGGAAAATCGCTTGAGCCCAGGAATTTGAGACCAACCTAGGCAACAGAGTGAGACCAAGCTTTACCAAAAACTTTTTAAAAACTAGCCAGGTGTGGGGGGCACGCACCTGTAGTCCTAGCTACTTAGGTTGCTGAGGTGGGAGGATTCTTTGAGCCCAGGAGTTCGAGGCTGCAGTGAGCCGAGATCCTGCCAAGTGCACTCCAGCCTAGGCAACAGAGCGAGAATTTGTCGCTAAATGAAGTGTCTGGAAATTGTCCTAAAGGCATACAGCAAATGAAGAAACATTTATTCAAGAAAATTACAAAAATTCAGAAAGAACGAAGGGTATCTGTGATATTGAGCTACAACCCACTCCCCTCTCCTCCCTCCACCAGCTCAGAGTGATGGAGGCTTCGCTCCAGGTAGGAAGGGCTCAATATGTAGTTCCCCTCCTCGCTCAGCTGCCAATCAAGGCTTACCATGTCTCACTGGGAGGCATGGGCTGCCAGCATTTCTCATCCTCTCCCTTAAGGAACCACAAAGAAAAGAACTGAAAAATATAGTTAAAGAATCATTAAAATAACTAAAATGTTACACTGGGAAATATTTACTATTAAAAATACTAAAAAAAAGCAAAAGAAAGTAGTAAATAAGGGAGGGGGACAAAGAGAGACAGGAGACATAGAAAACAAGAATTGTGCCGGGCGCGGTGGCTCACGCCTGTAATCCCAGCACTTTGGGAGGCCCAGGCGGGCAGATCACGAGGTCAGGAGATCAAGACCATCCTGGCTAACACAGTGAAACCTCGTCTCTACTAAAAATACAAAAAATTAGCTGGGCATGGTAACTACTAAATACAAAAATTAGCTGGGTCTGTGGTCCCAGCACTTGGGTAACTGAGGCAGAAGAATTGCTTGAACCCAGGAGGCAGAGACTGCATTGAGCAGAGATTGTGCCACTGCACTCCAGCCTGGGTGACAGAGCGAGACTCCATCTCAAAAAAAAAAAAAAAAAAAAAGAAAAGAAAACAAGTATGGCAGACACAGATCCAACCATATAATAAAACCCTTAAATGTGAACAGATTGAACAATTAGAAGGCAGAGATGTCATCCCTGGTTAAAAAACAAACTATAGGCCTGCCGCGGTGGCTCACACCTGTAATCCCAACACTTTGGGAGGCCAAGACGGGCGGATCACATGGTCAAGAAATCAAGACCATCCTGGCCAACTTGGTAAAACCCCATCTCTACTAAAAAATACAAAAATTAGCTGGGTATGGTGACGCACGCCTGTAGTCCCAGCTACTCGGGAGGCTGAGGCAGGAGAATTGCTTGAACCCAGCAGGCGGAGATTGCAGTGAGCCAAGATTGCGCCACTGCACTCCAGCCTGGCGCCTGTCGACAGAGCAAGACTCTGTCTCAAAAAAAAAAACAAAAACCAAAACAAAACAAAAACAAACTATATGCTATCTACAGGAAACACACTTTAGATTCAAAGGTATGAACAGGCTGAAAGTAAAAAGATGGGAGAAAATATACCCATGGAAACAGCAACCACAGCAAGCTGGAATGGCTATATTGATATGAGACAAAATATATTTTTAAAATGTGACAAGAGGCAGGGTGCCGAGGCTCACCCCTGTAATCCCAGAACTTTGGGAGATGGAGGTGGGTGGATCACTTAAGGTCAGGAGTTCGAGACCAGCCTTGCCTACATGATAAAACCCCATCTCTACCAAAAATACAAAAATTATCTGGGTGCGGTGGTGAGTGCCTGTAATCTCAGCTACTAGGGAGGCTGAGGCAGGAGAATCACTTGAACCCAGGAGGCGGAGCTTGCAGTGAGCAGGGATGGTACCACTGCACTCCATCCTGGGCAACAGAGCAAGATCCTGTCTCAAAAAATAAAATAAAATAAAAAATAAATTAAAATGTTGCAAAATATAAAGAGGGACATTTAATAACAAAGTATCAGTTCATCAGGACAATGTAACCATTATAGACATATGTAACTAACCAAATAGCCCCAAATTATGACAAAAAAATGAACCACAGAATTGAAAGTCAAAATGGACAGTTGAACAGTAATAGTTGAAGACTTCCATACCCAACTTTCAAGAACAGATACAACAGCTAGATGAAAGATCAGCAGGGCTATCAAAGACATGAACACTGTTAATGCAACCAGACCTAACAGATATCTACAGAACATTCCAACCAACAGTAGCAGAACGCACGTTCTTCTCAAGCACACATAGTATATCATCCAAGATATCCCATGTGCTAGGCTGTAAAACAAACCTCAATAAATTTAGGAGGATTGAAATCATATAAAGTACATTCTGTGACCACAGTAAAAATTAGAATTTGATAACAGAAGAACATTTGGGAAATTCACAAATATAGAAAGATTAAATGTCACACTCCTAAATAACAAATGGATGCTATGGTTTGAATGTACCTCCCAAAACTCACGTGTTGAAAACTTAATCCCCAGTGGAACAGTATGGGGAGGTGGGGACCAATGGGAGGTGTTTAGGTCATGAGGGCAGAGCCCTCATGAATGGAAATGCCACTATAAAAAGAGCCCATGGAAGTGGTTTCTCTCTCTCTCCCCCACGCCCCCACCTCCTGCCATGTGAGAACATGGTGCTTCTTCTCTCTGGAAGACACAGTGTTCAAGGCACCACTTGGAAGCAGAGAAGCCAGGCCCTAACCTGCCAGCACCTTGATCTTGGGTTTCCCTGCCTTTAAAACTATGAGAGAATGAATTTCCATTCTTTATAAATTAACCAGTCTCAGGTATTTGGTTGTAGTGGCACAAAATGGACTAAAACAATAGGTCAAAGAAGAAAAAGGAAACTGGAAAACACTTTCAGATAAATGAAATAGAAAATACAACATACCACAACTTATGGAATGCAGCAAAAATAGTGTCTAGAGGAAAATGAATAGCTGTACATTTTCAAGACAGCCGTGAGCAGGGTCTAAAAAAAAAAAAAAAAGTAAAATAATCCACAGAATGAAAGAAAATATTTGCAAATTATATATCTGACAAGGGTGTAGTATTCAGAATACATAAAGATACAACTTAATAATAAAAATATAAATAATCTAATTTAAAGATAGGCAAAAGTCTTAAATAGATATTTCTCTAAAGAAGATACACAAACTGCTAATAAGCACATGAAAAGTTGCTCAACATCATTAAGTCATTAAGGAACGGCAAATCACAGCCACAATAAGACACCACTTCACACGCACTAGCATGGCTATAATCAAAAAGACTTAAGAACAAATTGTGGCAAGGATGTGGAGAGACGGAATCCTCATACATTGCTGGTGAGAACGTAAAGTGGTGCAGCCTCTTGGAAAACAATTTGGCAGTTCCTTAAAAATAAAAAAATAAAACTCCTTGCCTGGCACAGTGGCTAGAGCCTGTAATCCTAGCATTTTGGGAGGCCGAGATGGGTGGATCACCTAAGGTCAGGAGTTCGAGACCAGCCTAGCTAACATGGCAAATCCCCATCTCTGCTAAAAATACAAAAATTAGCCAGGCATGGTACATGCCTATAATCCCAGCTACTTGAGAGGCTGAGGCAGGAGAATTGCTTGAACTTGAGGGGTGGAGGTTGCAGTGAGCTGAGATTGTGCCACTGGACTCTAGCTGGGATAAAGAGTGAAATGAAACTGTGCCTCAAAAATAAATAAGTAAACAAATAAATAAAAACTAAATAAAACTCCCTATGACCCTGCAATTCCACTCCTAGGTATATACCCAAGAGCGTTGAAAACAAGTGTCCAAACGTGTACACGCATGTTCATAGCAGCACTGTTAGCAAAGCTTTGTGAATCCAAATATTCATCATTGGATGAAGGGATAAATAAAATGTGGTATGAATCCATATAACAGAATATAGTATCTCCCCCTTATCAGAGGACACGTTCCCAGACCCCCCAGTGGATGCCTGAAACCACAGATAGTACCAAATATGTTTATGCAGTCAGGTGCCACATAAGGGTGTTCTGGTCAACTGTGGACCATGTTTCTCAGAATGTGTCCCTGTCACTAAGTAGTGAGTGACTGTACCATTCTCTCCTACACATATGTACCTATGATAAAGTTTAATTTATAAATCGGGCACTGTAAGAGATTAACAACAACTAATACTAAGAACAGTTACAACAATATGATGACATCACTAACAGTGGGGCTTCGGAGCCACTGTTAAGTAATATAAGAATTTTGTGCACACAAGCAGTACAGTACGTGACAGTCTATCCGATGAGCCAGATGGCTGCTCAGTGACTAATGGATGTGCTGGACAGAGGGAGGACTCATGTGGACAGGAGAAAGCAGAATGGTTTGAGTGTCCTCAGAACAGTGGGCAATTCGTCAGGCTCCTCAGAACAGTGGGCAATTTAAAACTTATGAATTGTGGCCAGGAGTGGTGGCTTACACCTGTAATCCCAGCACTTTCGGAGGCCGAAGCAGGTGGATCACTTGAGGCCAAGAGTTCAAGACCAGCCTGGCTAACTTGGCGAAACCTGTCTCTACTGAAATACAAAAATTAGCTGGGAGTGGTGGCATGCACCTGTAATCCCAGCAACTCCAGAGGCTGAGGCAGGAGAATCGCTTCAACCCAGGAGGCAGAGGTTGCAGTGAGCTGAGATCACGCCACTGCACTCCAGCCTGGGCAACAGAGCAAGACTCCACCTCAAAATAAATAAATAAAACTTACGAATTGTTTATTTCTGGAATTGTTTATTTCTGAAACTTCTGTAATATTTTGAGACCATTGTTGACTGCGGATAACTGAAACTGCAGAAAGCAAAACCATGAATAAGGGAGACCGACTGCGTTATTCAGGTAGCAAGAAGGAATGGAGCAGTGAGGTGCGCTACAGCACGAATGAGTCCTCAAAGCCTGCTAAGTGAAAGAAGCCAGTTCCAAAGACCGCATATTGTGTGATTCCATTTATATGAATGAAGACAGATTATTAGAAAAGATGAAGGTGAGAAAATGGGTGACTGCTGATGGATAAAAGGTTTCTTTAGGGGGTGATAAAAGGAAAGGGTTCTAAAATTAGATTTGGTGATAGTTATAAAACTCTAAATATATTTTAAAATATTGAATTGTATTCTTCTCTTCCCTTCCCTTCTCTTCTCTTTTTTTTGAGACAGTTTTGCTCTTGTTGCCCAGGCTGGAGTGCAATGGCTCCATCTCAGCTCATTGCAACCTCTGCTCCCCAGGTTCAAGTGATTCTCCTTGTATTTTTGTAGAGATGGGATTTTGCCATGTTGGCCAGGCTGGTCTGGAATTGCTGACCTGAACTGATCCACCTGCCTTGGCCTCCCAAAGTGCTGGGATTACAGGCATGAGTCACTGTGCCTGGCCAACGCTCTCCATTTATTAAATGTGGAAAGAAACTCCATTGCACAACAACGTGAAGGTCATTAATGCCATCAAACGGTGTGTCTTCAAATGGGTAAAATGGCTCATTTTATGTTATACATATTTTATCACAATAAAAGAAAGTTACTTCCGGCCAGGCACAGTGGCTCACACCTGTAATCCCAGCACTTTGGGAGGCTGAGTCGGGCAGATCATCTGAGGTCAGGAGTTCGAGACCAGCCTGGCCAACATGGTGAAACCCCCGTCTCTACAAAAAATATATATATTAAAAAAAAAAAAAGAGAAGGAGGGAGGGGGGGAGAGAGAGAGAAGACAGAGAAAGAGAGAATGACAGACACCATTCAACTGGGATACCAGGAAGGTAAATGCAGAAAGACCTCTTAGGAGTTACCAGTATCTCAGAAGAAAGGAGATGAGTACTGTTACTCCCCAATTCTAAATCATCCTAATTCTCCTATCTTCCTTACTCTTTTTAAAAGTAGCTTGCTTGCTTTCTTTTTTGAGATGGAGTCTTGCTCTGTTTCCCAGGCTGGAGTGCACTGTCGCGATCTCGGCTCACTGCAACCTCCATCTCCCGGGTTCAAGCAGTTCTCTGCCTCAGCCTCCCAAGTAGCTGGGATTACAGGCAACTGCCACCACACCTGGCTAATTTTTGTATTTTTAGTAGAGACAGGGTTTCACCATCTTGGTTAGGCTGGTCTTGAACTCCTGACCTCATGATCCACCACCCAAGCCTCCCCAAAGTGCTGGAATTACAGGCGTGAGCCACCGTGCCAGACCTCTTTCTTTCTGTGTGTTTTTTTTTTTCTCTCTCTCTCTCTTCTTCCCTACCTCCTTCTTTTTTTTTTTTTTTTTTTTAACACTCTTGTTGCTCAGGCTGGAGTGCAGTGGTGCAATCTCAGCTCACTGCAACATCTGCCTCATGGATTCAAGCAATTCTCCTGCCTCAGCCTCCCAAGTAGCTGGGATTACAGGCATGCATCACCACACCCAGCTAATTTTTGTATTTTTTTGTAGAGACGGGGTTTCACTATGTTGGCAGGCTGGTCTCGAACTACTGACTTCATGATCCACCTGCCTCGGCCTCCCAAAGTGCTGGGATTACAGGCATGAGCCACTGCGCCCAGCCGTGGTTTTTGTTTTGTTTTTGTTTTGACAAAGTTTCACTCTTGTCGCCCAGGCTAAAGTGCAGTGGCATGATCTAGGCTCACTGCAACCTCCGCCTACCAGGTTCAAGCGATTCTCCTGCCTCAGCCTCCCGAGTAGCTGGGATTACCAGGCACATGCCATCATGCCCAGCTAATTTTTGTATTTTTAGTAGAGATGGGGTTTCACCATGTTGGCCAGGATGGTCTCGATCTCTTGACCTCATGATCCGTCTGCCTCAGCCTCCCAAAGTGCTGGGATTACAGGCGTGAGCCACTGCGCCTGGCCAGAGGTTTATGTTTAACATAATTCAATACGGAGACGTAGAAGGGTTTTGTGTGAGGTTGGCCTAATCCAAATTCTGCCTTCACTGGCCTCCTGTAAGAGCACCATTCTGTCCCAAAGGAAGAATCATCACAGCAGAGGAGTGTGTACATTTATTTCACACAAGCACACCCGGTCCCACCCCAGTCCTGCCCCTCCCCTGCTGCTGGGCAAGAGGCTCTCCTCACACCTCTGTCTTCCTCTTAGTCATGGAAGCAAGAGTTGCTTCCCTTCTGGGACTGCTCTTGGAGACACTGATCATAGACTTTCAGTAAAACACTACTCTTTTGGTCCTAGAATTAGGAAATTGTAGCTGTCTTACATTTCAGAATGAATTCACCTTCTTGGTCTGAGTGCCACGTTCACCTAGTCATTGCCTCTGTCAGAGCCGGTGCTGAAGGCTGGGGGACAGAGATGTTTGTTCGGTAATTTAAGAAGGACGGTGGAAGGTATTTCCTGGACATTGTATGTTTAGCTCTTGTGGCCAGGGTTCTTGTGAAGGAAAATGCTATTGTGTATACTTTTTGGCACCATCACATGCACTACTCTGTTTATTTTAGTTTAAACTGAAAGCCACTGAATTCTGATACTACACATTTCACACACGAGTGAGAGAGCTCTTACCCTAAAATTCACACTGTTGTTTTAAGCTTTTGATGAATTCTGCTATAAATAGGCAAGTTTTATGTGCAGTCTGTGACCAGCGCTGGACCTCCCTGCTGAGGAAACTGGGGAACACTTCGGATGAGCAGGAACAGACCAGCCATCCATAGAAGGGGTGCCCATTTTCACAAGGTGGGGACGTAGGTCAGATGTTCTCTCAGCAGTGCTCCAGGATCTGACTGAAGAGCCATTTATTTCTACAACAGCCAGAGCAGCTGCAGATTGCTCATCTTTGCCACTCGATCTCTCAATGCTCCAAAACCAAGGGCTCTGACCTGGCCAGGGGACACTGGCTTCTGGCCTCTGACTGAACTTGGAGGAGGTTCGCTACTCCACATTAGGTGGACAGAGGCAGAAAGGCAGGTGTAGCTGGGGGTGGGAGGTAAGAGACGAAGCCTTCCTAGGAACCCTCAGGTCCCCAGGGAATGCTGATGCAGTTTCTAATGAGGATTTTCATCCAAGAGATTTGTGCAGAGTGACCCTGCCTACGTGTCAAAAAGCTTCCTCTTCCGTGCTCCAGGCCCTGGAGCCTACACCTTTTTTGTGGAAGAGCCTGTTCTGGAAGCATCTGTCCGGAGAGCACCTGATGGCACAGTAGGGAGCTGAGGGCAGCTGAGGCAGGAGGGACAACAGCAGCCGCTCCCAGGAGTCCTGTCTCGGGCAGACATTGGCCCACTGACTTACAGCCCAGGGCCTGATGTGGGCATCTCCTCCAAGCCACTGTGGCAGGTGTTGCCATCAGGAAGCATAGTGTTGATGCAGCTGCTGCCCAGCCTGAGGTGTTCATCTCCACCAGACCCATGAGCAGGTGCTGCACAGCCTGAGATGTTCATCTCTGCCAGATCGAGGACCACGTCCAGGCGAGCTCCCCTCCCGCTGCCACGACAAGGCCCTATTTGTTCTGCAAACCAACTCCTTCCAGCCATCCTTGCAGGCTCCGCAGTGCGCTGAGTGCCAGGCCCAGTGACCACCGGTCTCTCCATGCTGCAGCCAGGCACCTTCCTGGGAGCCTCCTCACCTTCAGTGGGGGTGGGCCCCTTCCTGCTCCTTATGCCAGTCACATTCTGTGCCCCAAGGCTGAACTCAAACAGGGAAGCAGCAGAGAAGGCATGGAGAGCCACAAGCCATGCAGCATGGCCTGAGGAAAGCTCGCCCCCAGTATAGTGTCCTTGCCCAGGCCCTGGGCAAGTTCGAGACCAGCCTGGCCAATGCAGCAAAACTCCATCTCTACTAAAAAAAAAAAAAAGAAAAGAAAAAAAATTAGCTAGGCTTGGTGGCACGTGCCTGTAATCCCAGCTACTCAGGAGGCTGAGGCACGACAATCTCTTGAACCTGGGAGGCAGAGACTGCAGTGAACCAAGACTGCATCACTGCACACCAGCCTGGGCGACAGAGCAAGACTCTGTCTCAATAAATAAAAATAAAGAGCTTTGACAGTGGAGTCAGGAGGACGGAGGTGCAAACCCCATCACTGCCCCATGTCTAGCTGTGTGACCTTGGACAGGCCTTCTCCTCCCTATGCCAGAAAACCCTGATTTGCAAAGCAGGACCTACCATGCTGGGCTGAGAGGAGCGGGGGAAGAGAAGATCCGTACAGAAAGCTCAGACAGGCAGGCTTTCAGGAACAATTAATTTATTTAACAAAAGGAAGATGGCTTGTGATATGCCAAGAATTCTCAACCCTCTCTTCCTTGAGGGTCCCTATTTTTCTATTATTTTTATTAAATAAGAAATCAGGCTTTATTACAATTTCATACACAGACTCACAAAGCACCTACAGGAGGAAAGGACAACGATGGAGGGAAATAATAGAGATTGATTTCTAGAATTAAAGATGAAGGATCTCAGATTGAAAAGGCCCATAAAGTTCCAAATAGAAGAAAAAATCCATATTGCAACACATCCGAGTGAAACTGAAGACTATCGGAGACAGAGAAATGCCTAAAAGTCCCCAGAGAGCAGAGAACATGGCGAAGGAGCAAGACTCGAACAGAACCACACTTTCCGACAGCCACGCCGACTGTAAGGCCACAGGGGAGGAGGCACAGTTTTGAGTACTGAAGTGAGCACTGAAGTTTGAAGTACTGAACTTTGCACCCTGAATTTTACATCCAGTCAGCTGTCATCCAAGTGTGAGGGCATGACCAACACATTCTCAAACACAGAAGGCTCTAGAAGTCAGCCACATAAAGACCACGTGGGAGGGAAACACGCAGGACCAGCACATGGTTCAAGACACGAGTAGATCAAAGGGTGGTCAGATTCCGAAGCGAAGACTGTTCCCCCGCCTCCACCCCCAACAATTAGCTAAGATCCAGAAGAGAAAGAGAGGGTGACAGGATGGGGATTGAGTGGAGGGGAGAGCCGGGGACACGAGGGAGCAGTCCTGTGACTGATGCTCAGATGGATACAGTTTTATTTATAAAAAGAAAGGATTGGCCAGGCACGGTGGCTCACTCCTGTAATTCCAGCACTTTGGGAGGCTGAGGCGGGTGGATCACGAGGTCAAGAGATCGAGACCATCTTGGTCAACATGGTGAAACCCCATCTCTACTAAAAATACAAAAATTAGCTGGGCATGGTGGCAAGCGCCTGTAGTCCCAGCCACTCAGGAGGCTGAGGCAGGAGAATTGCTTGAACCCAGGAGGCAGAGCTTGCAGTGAGCCGAGATCGTGCCATTGCACTCCAGCCTGGGCAACAAGAGCGAAACTCTGTCTCAAAAAAAAAAAAAAAAAGAAATTCACATCATATTCACATATAATTTTCAACCAGACACAAAAGAACACATACTGTAGGTTTCTGTTTATATGATGTTTAAAAATAAATTTAAAATATGTTGATCATGATCAGAATAGGTATTTCTTGGGAGTTATTGCCTGGGAATTTGCCAAAGAGGGGCTGCCAGGGTGTTTACACCTGGGTGGTGGTAACACCATGTTTGTAAGAAGGCAACAATCTGGGCATGTAATATATGTGCACTGTGCCACAGGGAAAGCAACCATCAAACAAAAACAAAGTAAAACAAATAATATCTTTCCATCATGCAAACTTCCATCTTTCTTATCTCCCTCTGAGTCTATCTTACATTTTAAACAGAAACAACTCCAATCTTGTATGTACACTTCCAGATACAGAGGGAACACACTCACATTGCTCTCTCTCTCTATTTTTTTTTTTTTTTTTTTTTTTTTTTTTGAGACAGAGTTTCGCTCTTGTTGCCCAGGGTAGAGTGCAATGGTGGGATTTCGGCTCACCACAACCTCCACCTCCCGGGTACAAGCAATTCTCCTGTCTCAGCCTCCCAAATAGCTGGAATTACAGGCATGCCTCACCACGCCCAGCTAATTTTTATTTATTTATTTATTTTTTGAGATGGAGTCTTGCTGTCACCCAGGCTGGAGTGCAGTGATGCGATCTCAGCTCACTGCAACCTCCACCTCCCGGGTTCAAGCTATTCTCCTACCTCAGCTTCCTGAGTAGCTGGGACTACAGACACGTGCCACATGCTGGGCTAATTTTTGTATTATTAGTAGAGACGGGATTTTACCATATTATTGAACTCCTGACCTCATGATCTGCCCACCTCGGTCTCCCAAAGTGTTGGGATTACAGGAGTGAGCCACTGCACCTGGCTAATTTTGTATTTTTAGTAGAGACAGGGTTTCTATATGTTGGTCAGGCTGATCTTGAACTCCTGACCTCATGATCCACTTGCCTCGGTCTCCCAAAGTGTTGGGATAACAGGCGTGAGCCACCACACTTGGCCAATTTTGTATTTTTAGTAGAGACAGGGTTTCTCCATGTTGATCAGGCCGGTCTGGAACTCCCGACCTCAGGTGATCTACCTACCTCAGCCTGCCAAAAGTGCTGGGATTACAGGCGTAAGTCACTGTGCCTGGCCACACTGCTCTCTTTTAATCGGGAAAATCATGACAGCAAATTCTGTAAAAGACATTACAAGAAAGGTAAACTAAAAGCCAAATTCTGCAGAATAGTATTGCCAAAATCCAACACAATACCTTAGCAATCTTGATTCCCAGGTTTTTCTAAACGAAACACTGGGGTTTTTGATGCAGACATAAAATGTGGTGGGATGAGGACGGGCTCCCTCCTATTTGGGGTGCTGCTGGGGAGAGTGGTGAGAAGAGATAGGGCCATCGGGTTAGTGGAGGACATTTGGTGACAGAGGGAAGGAGGGCCTGGGTGGTCCTCAGGGAGAGTCCTGGGATGGGGGTTTCTAGGCTGTGGCTATGAAGGGGTCCCTATAAAGGAGATGGGACTCTGTGCACTGTCCCTATGGCCTAGGGATGAAATAGTAGTGTGTAGACACTGAGCTTTGGTTTGGAAGAAATGAACAAGGGTAAGTCCACTCCATGTTGCTTAGTCCAGCACCACAGACAGATGCTCAGATCAATGCTAATTGAGACAGGAAGCTTTACAGACAGTGTTCATTAAGCCACTGACACACTAGCCCAGCTGCCACTTAGTTAAAGGGCATTAACTGCTCACCCAGGGGTGGTCATGTGACAGCTAGTTTGGAATGTCACTTTCCAATACAGTTTGAGAGCCGAGAGGTCCTTTGCAGCCATCTGGCTGCTGGGAGTACATAGCGGTGGCAGCTGACTGTGGAGCTGCTGGGAAAGGATGGCCCTGTTCTGAATCACCCTCATCCTTCAAAGGGGCTTCATTTGAGGTCAACCATATCCTGTTGTGGGTCTAGGATGGAAAGGAAGAGACCCATGGGTCCAAGCTCTTCTCCAGGCTCAGGTGCCTTTTCCAGGGTATCAGCCCTCCTCTCATGGACAAGTTGGGTCAGGACATCTTGAGAAAGAGAACGGATCTCATGTTTTGGGGTCCAGAGCATGATTTTGAGGTCTCAGATACTATGTCCCCAAGGCCTCAGGTACATTCCTGCCCTAAATCCATCACATGACACTGCTGTGACTGGAAAGTCAATGGTCCCCTAAACAGCAACCCCCTCAACCGTAAAATGTAGGCCACAGCTCCTCCTTTGCCCACCCACAGGGCTGACGGGGGGGATCACGGGAGATGATAGCAGGTATTCGCCATGGGCTATAAAGCCTCCCACACAGGCAAAAGGCAAAAAGCCAACCCCCATCCTCCCCTGCCCCGGAGCAGCCAAGTCCCCTCTCTGGTTACCTGCTAACAAGCCCGTAGCTTCTTCTTCTAGGCATTTAATTATAGAGCATTGAAGAACCAGCCATTTTTCCTAATGCTTTAACTCTATTAGATGATGTTCAGCCTCAAAAGGCTAACACGTCAGCCCTATTAAAGTGTTCAGATGGGGCTGGGTGTGGTGGCTCATGCCTATAATCCCCGAACTTTGGGAGGCCAGGGCGGGCAGATCACTTTAGGCCAGGAGTCCAAGACCAGCCAGGAGTAGAGACATGGTGAAACTCTGTCACGCAAATGTCATGTGAGATGACAAAAGGTAGCTGGGCATGGTGGTGGAGCCTGCAATCCCAGCTAGTCAGGAGGCTGAGGCAGGAGAATTGCTTGAATCCAGGAAGCAGAGGTTGTAGTGAGCCAAGATCACGCCACTGCACTCCAGCCTGGGTGAAAGAGCGAGCCTCTGTCTCAAAAAATAAACAAACAAATAAATAAAGTATTCAGATGGCAGTGCAGAGAACTGGGGACTGAGGGGGTTGCAGGACCTTCCTGGGTCCACATGGCTCTAAGTGGGATTGAGGCCAGGCCCTCAGGACCCAGCCCGCTCAGTCACTCTGCTCTGCTGCCTTTCTGAATTGTCTCATCTGTATAAAGGCATTTTCCGCACAATCTGTCTCTTACATGTTTTAAGTGCACTTCAAAACCCAAGATCTTCCTGAAGCCCAGCTTTGGCTCAGAGGCTCTGTCACAGAGTCCATGAACAGCATGATCCACCGTGTGAGCTCTGCATAAATTATTATCCATTTCCCTCTGGTCTTCTGCCAGAAAGATGTCAGCAGCTCTCTTTACTGTAAGTGCACTTCCCAGAATCTTAGCTGATGAAAAGGAGAAAAGCATTTTCCTCTTTCAAGGATCTATACAGCCCCAGTCCAGCAATAAGTCAAGAAAGGGCCCCAGACCAAGCACAGGCGCAGATGGCCACCTGAAGGCGCTGTGGACATTCAGCGTTTATGTTGATTCAAGAATAATGATCGTAGATTTTTTCCAAAGTTGCATATTTAAGACAAATCAATAAAAATGCTTAGCCATCTTGTTATTCATATAAGAACATTTTAATTTACTATTCAATCAGTAGTGCTTCAACCACGTAAGTAAAGATGCATTCACAGCTCAGCTTTGGTTCACATTTAATAGTAAAGCACATCTGAAGCTCATGTTTAAAATTAACTGATTGTTAAACATTTGCTGAAATAGATCTGTCCCTAAAATATTGTTGTCAAACGACTTTTGAATTAATACACATTATTATTTAGATAAGTTTTAGATTATTAGCAAAAAAAAAGTAGAGCTAAAGAAATAGAGCTAAAAATAGACACTAAAGTTAGCGAGTGTCCCTTCCCTCTGGTTCCCTCATAATTAACATATTAGTATGGTGCATTTGTTATAGTTAATTACACCAATATTTACACATTATTTACTAAATTTCTTATTGGCATTATGGATTATTCTGTTTTGCAATTTTAAGGTTTGTTTGTTTTTGTATTTTTAGTAGAGAGGGGGATTTTGCTGTGTTGGCCAGGCTGGTCTAGAACTCCTGACCTCAAGTGATCCTGTCTTGGCCTCCCAAAGTGCTGGGATTATAGATGTGAGCCACCGCGCCAGGCCTGTTTTCAAGGTTTTTTTTTTCGTATGTCTTGCTCCACCTCGCGTGCACTGTCATGCAGAATCGTTGTGCTGCTGACAACCCCCTGTGCTTCACCTGTTACTCTTTCTCTTTTTCCCCTGGATTCCCTGAAAACAGCTGATTTTTTAAGTTGTCTCTAGAGTTTGCCTTTGTACAGAATGACACATGGTTTGAGTCACAGAGTATGTAGCTTCTTCAGGCTGAACTATTTTACTTAGCAATAGACATTAAAGATTGTGCCATGTCGGTCCAGGTGCCAGCACCTTGCTTTTGAACATCCCAGCCTCCAGAACCATGAGAAAGAAATATCTGCTGTTTAAACCACTCAGTGCATGGTATTGGGGGTTGTCTGTCTGTTTTTGACACAGGATCTCACTCTTTCCCAGGCTGGAGTACAGTGGTGTGCTCTGGGTTCACTGCAGCCTTGACTCTCCGGGCTCAAGTGATCCTCCCATCTCAGCTGGGACCACAGGCACAAACCACCATGCCGGGCTAATTTTCTTTATATTTTTGTAGAGACGGGGGTCTCACTAGGTTACCCAGGCTGGTCTCAATCTCCTGGCCTCAAGCAATCCACCTGCCTCGGCCTCCCGAAGTGCTGAGATCACAGGCGGGAGCCACCACACCTATCTGGCATTGTCCTAGCAGCTGCACTCACTCTGGCCAACTCTTCCAGAAGACACTGGTTGAAGCAGTCAGGAGGGGCGACATTCGGCTTTAAGCCGTGTGAAAGGGGAACTTTTGCTCAGCAGCAAGTTCTCTCAGGATTAAGAGTTTTATGATTGCCAGCCACAGTGAACTAGAGAGAAAGGTCTTCCGGGGGAAAGACTGTGCTGGCTGCTGGGGCCTTTGACCACTGCTGTCCTTCTGGGATTCTGCATTCATCGAGGGAGCAAAAGGCCTTGGAAACACCACGCAGCATAACTTGGTCCCCATGGTCTCTCTCTCCTGTCATTGTAGGTGGCCTGAGGAAAACAGGCTGAATTCTGAGGTCCCTGACTTGCTGATGAAAAATCCAGCTGAAAAGGAAGGCAGGGCTTTCCTGCTGGCTTCAGTCTGGCGATCTGATTCCAGCTTCCTGCTAGGGATGAGCCGGGGATGGCGGAAGAAGTGGGTTTTGCTGGTAAAGAGCGACGGCCTCATTGTACAGTCCCCGGAGCAGCCGTGTCTCTCTGGGTTGGGTGGGTTTGTGTGCACGGGGCTCTGGGGGTATGCATGGGTGTCATGTGGTGTGACTGTGAATGTTTGTGGGAGTATGTGGATGGGAGTGTGTCTCCTCAGGAAATGCGTCCCACCTACACAGGACCATTGGCGCAGCAGGTTCTCTAAGGCAACCCCACTGCCACCGTGTGCTTTCCATATATTGGCGCATTCATCACTCACTCATCACTCACCACAGCCTTGCCCGGGGGCTGGCTTTCCAGCCACGCCTCAGAAGATGAGGCACAGAGAATGACCCACGTTCCTGAGCTTCTATGAAAAAAGGCTGCAGTGTGAGTGAGGGGTGTGGCCCCGAGTGGAAGCTCGGGACTCCTGGGTGACCTTTGTGACCGCGGGCTCATTGGTCACAGTGCAGGGCTGATCCAGCCCCAAGCACGTGCCTGGAAGTACCTGGGCATGCGGAGGTCCCAGATGCCACCCACGGTCATAAGGCGGACTCTGTGCTTGTCTATCTGTGCATATATCACAGATTTTTGCCCAGCCATTAGTGTGAAAAGTCCAAGTTATAGAAACAGAGTAGAAGGATGGTGTTGGAGAGCAGGGAAAATGGGGAGATAGGATAGTGAAAGGGCACACACACATTTTCAGTTACGTGATGAGTATGATCTGGAGACCTGGTGCACGGCACCGTGACCGTACTTCATAGTGATGAACTGTACAGTTGAAATCTGTGGAGAAAGTGCACCTCGCATATTCTCACCACACACAGAAAAACAGTAACAATGCAAAGTGATGGGTACTTAATTAGCTTGATTGTGGTCATCATGTCACATTGTACGCATATATCAAAGCTTCACATTGTAAACTTTATATATATGCATCCTTTTATCTTTCAATGGTGCCTCAATAAAGCCAGGGAAAAAAATCCTCATAAATATTCAAATTTTGTGAGCTACACACCCCAGGAACACTGACAAATTAGAACTGGCAGGACCCCTGGTGGTCAGTGGGGCCCATCATCCCTGCCATAGCCCCCTGGTGCAGTGGGGTTAGAGCACGGGCTCCTGGCCAATGCCTGCCTCTGCAACAAACCATGTCTCCTGCCGGCATCAGCAGGGGTGCCCCTGACCAAGAAGCACACAGGCGGGATAGAAATGAAGCCTTCGAGCAGAGCTACCACATGGGGAGCAGTGGGTATTTTTAAATGACCTGACATCGTATTTTCAATATATCTATAACTTATTATCTTTAAGCAATAGGTTTAGTGAATAAATACAACACCGTGTTTTCCGGGAATTAAACCCAGTCCCCGGTGTAAGATTGCTTTTCATCCATCACAAAGCCTTGTGCAACAGAGGAGAAATGTACTGGTGACATACGCAGGTCCCTGGAGACTGAGATGGTCCAGGGAGATGTGAGGAAGGTACTGGCAATTCGGTGGCAGTTCAACGTGGGCAGGAGAGGGGAGGGGACCCTATCATGGCACCACAGCATAGAGCTGGAGACATGGGAAGACTGAACATTTTCATGTTGGTTTAGGTGGCCTCCGGCTCCACAGTTGAGGATTGTGAGCCTCATCCCAGTTCTGCTTCTCTTTTCCAGGCTTCTTCCAGCCAGGAGGATGGCCCTGCAGCTCAGCCCAGGCAGCGACCCCTCCACGCCCATGCACACCAGTGCTGCATCCATCTCAAGCAAGCGCCCTGAGTCAGCCACAAGTAGCACCACCACTGCCCTGCCAGCCACGCTGTCCTCCCAGCCTCCCTGAGCGGCCACTGGAGGAAGAGTCCCATCTCATGGCAAGGAAAGATTGCCTGTCTTTGCCATAATAGATGTGATGCTTTGTTTTATTTCATTTCAAAGTGGTTTATGCATGAAAATCTGGCACTATGTATAATGGGTGATGTATATACACTGTTTTCTGATGGAGAGGGTGTCAGTCATGAATGGCAGCCTCATCTTATAAGCACACTGTCTGGTAGAGGGCCTGCCCTCAGCACCTGTTCTTCTTTCTTGTGGACTAAGAATTTTCCAAATCTCAGCAGTTTGGGAGGCCGAGGCGGGCGGATCACGAGTTTGAGAGATTGAGATAATCCTGGCTAACATGGTGAAACCCCGTCTCTACTAAAAATACAAAAAAAAATTAGCCGGGTGTGGCGGTGCGTGTCTGTAGTCACAGCTACTCGGGAGGCTGAGGCAGGAGAATTGCTTGAAACCGGAAAGGGAAGTTGCAGTGAGCCAGGATCGCACCAATGCACTCCAACCTGGTGATAGAGTAAGACTCTGTCTCAAAAAAAAAAAAAAAATTTTCCAATTGCCAACCAAACTAGACTTGGGAGAACCATCCTCCAGGGAGAGCTCCTACACATCCCATGGTGTCCTCACACTCACTGCGGGGCCTTTGACTGGAAACAGAGTTTCCCATCAGTTTTTCTAAAGCAACCAAGAGAACAAAAGACCTTTGCCAACAGCACGCAGCAGCACCTGAGCCTCGGTTTGCTGGTCTGTGATTACGGATTATCCCAAGAGTAAGTAAAAATTGTGCTGGAATCACTCACTTGCTGAGGAAAAATCGAGGTGACGTGGCAGGTGGAACTTTCTGGCTTTGGTTGGAGGTCTTGATTCTGGGTTCCTATTGAGAGTGAGGATCAGGGAAGTGGTGATGGATAAACAGTGATGACCACGTTTTGGCAAGCAGCTGTACGTCCCTTCAGATGGTGCAAGCCTGGTGCACGGGGTGGGGGCTCTGCGTGTGGAAGCGTCCATGAGTCTGGTGCATGGGGTGGGGACTCCACGTGTGAATGCATCACTGTGCTCCTGAGTGTGCTGATGTAGGGGTCCCTGGATTCACATCTCCTCTAGCAGCACAACTAGTACTGTCAATTTCTAAATGAAAAGCTCCCCATCTCCATGAGTGCACATGTATGCATATATTTAACATTTATCAAATTTTACACTTCAAATATGTGCAGTTCATGACACTCCAGACTCTGGCCCAGGACCAAGGGAGATGAGGGTGGGCTCCTGGAAACAGTGAGGCATCCTCTCCCTTCTGCTGCAGCTGCCCTCATTTTCCAGCACAGGATTTGCAGGGCCATGCTCTTCACTCTGCTTACAAGTTGCCCACAGCTGTGCACCTCCCTAGGAACTGGGTGACTCACTGTTTAGCACCCCTGGAGCCTCACAGAGTGGCTGGTACTTGGGCATGTGTGCAGGAAATAGATATTAGATAAAATAACACAGTAGGCCATTGATAGCTACTCTGGAAGGAAAGATCAGGGGGCGGGGGAGGTGATGTCTCCCACATCTCTGGATCCCAGTGCTGTGCTCTCCGGTGTGGCAGTCATTAGCTAGGTGTGTCTGTATTTTAATTAATTTTTAAAAATTAACAGCTGGGGCTTTTACCAGAGGAGGATCCAAGATGGCTGAATAGGAACAGCTCTGGAGTGCAGTTCCCAGCAAGAACAACGCAGAGGGTGAGTGATCACTGCATTTCCAAACAAGTTTTCACTGCCCACAGACCAGGAGATTCCTGGGCCGAAAAGCACCATGAGTTTCCAGCATGGCTGTTTCAGCCAGTGCTGCAGGTTGGAGCACAGAAACTCACACAAATCTGGGTGGCCATTTCAACTGGTGCCTGGAACACCTGGGAGACAGAGCCACGCATTCAACTGAAAGGGAGGGGGCTGAGACAGGGAGTCAGGTGATCTGGCTCAGCGGGTACCACTCCCACAAAACAAGCAATCTGAAACGCTCTGGATTAAGAGTTTCACAGCAAGTGCAGCTGGACCTGGGAGGGTCCAGCTCGGGTGGGGGGGAGGGCATCCACCACTACCAAGGCAGTCTGCCACTACCGAGGCAGTTCTAACTGCACCTCTATAATCAACACCTCAAGGAAGTTCACACAGCAGCTGGACAGAGCCCACAGCAGCTCAGCAATGCCTCTGCTGGAAGACTATGACTAGACTATCTCTGTGCTGGGCAGGGCATCTATGAAAAAAGGCAGTAGCACGTCAGGAACTTATAAATAAGCTGACCTTCTTAGGACAGAGCACCTGGGAAAAGAGGCGGTTTTGAGTTCCGCTGCAGCAGACTTAAACGTCCCTGCCCAGCAGCTCTGCATGGAACAACGGAGCTTCCAGCACAGCACTTGAGCTCCTATAAGGGATAGACTGTCTCCTCAAGCAGCTCCCTGACCCCTGTATACCCAAGGAAACACCTCATAAGGGAGAGCTTAGGCCGACATCTGGCAGGTACCCTTCTGGGATGAAGATAACAGAAGAAGAAACCGGCAGCAACTCTTACTATTCTGCAGCCCCCACAGGTGATCCCCAGGCAAGCAGAGTCTGGAGTGGACCTCCAACAGTCCTAGGGTGTGTTTTGTGGCCAAGTATATAGTCTGTTCTTGGTGAATGTTCCATGTGAGCTTGAGAAGAATATGTACTCTGTTGCTGCTGAATGAAGTGTTCTACAGATGTCAATTAGATTCAGTGGCTTGACAGTGTTGTTCAGTTCAGCTATATCCTTACTGATTTTTTTGCCTGCTAGATGTGTCAATTACTGATTGAAGAGTGCTGAAGTCTCCAACTCTATTAGTAGACTTGTCTGTTTCTCTTGCAATCCAATTCGTTTTTGCTTCATATACATTGATACTCTGTTGTTAGGTGCATACACATTAAGGATTTAACAATGTCTTCTTGGAGTATTGACCCTCTTATTATTATATAATGCCCCTCTTTATCCCTGATCATTTTTCTTCCTCTGAAGTCTGCCTTATCTGATATCAATACTGCTACTCCAGTGTTCTTTTGATTAGTATTAACATGGTATATCTTTCTCCCTCCCTTTATTTTTACTCTATTTGTGTCTTTATATTTACAGTGGGTTTTTTTTATAGACAACATATCATTGGGTCTTGTTTTGTTAATCTACTGAGTGTCTTTGTCTTTTAGTTGGTATATTTAGCACGATTCACATTTAAAATGGTGACTGAGATGGTTGGACTAATATCCACCATGTCTGTAGCTGTTTCCTAGCAGGTCCACTTGTCCTTCCTTGTTTTTCTGACCTTCCCTTCTTTTTCTGTCTTCTCTGGTTTAATTGAGAATTTTACATGATTCCACTCCTTTTTCTTTCTAGTATATAATTATACTTCTTTCAAAATATTTTAATTCATTGCCCTAGAGTTCACAATACCGATTTGCAACTAATCTACGTCCACTTTCAAATTACACTTTCCCGCTTCGTGGGCAGTGCAGGAGTCTTCTTACAGAGTTTCCCAATTCTTCTCTCCTCACCCTTCTATCAGGGCTCTTCTTGATTTCACCTGTCCTTCACTAGGGTCCCCAGCACATTGTTGCTATTATTACGTTAACCAGGCAGTGACCTACTAGATCAACTGAGAACAGGAAATGGAGAAGATTTTCTATTGCCTTCATGTACTCCTTTCCCGACACTCTTCCTTTCTTTATGTGGATCTGAGTTTCTAACCTGTATCTCTTCCCTTCTCCCTGAAGAGCTGCTTTTAACATTTGTTGCAGGGCAGGTTGGCTGACAAAAACTCTCTTTTTTTTGCTTGTAGGAGAGAGAGAGAGAGAGAGAGAGAGAGAGAGAGAGAGTGTGTGTGTGTGTTTCTTGAAACAAGGTTGTACACTGTCACCCAGGCTGCAGTGCAGTGGCCAACACAGTTTACTGCAGCCTCGACCTCCCGGGCTCAAGGGATCTCACCTCAGCCTCCCAAGTAGCGTGCCACCACACTCAGCTAATTTTTTATTTTTTGTAAAGTTGGGATCTCACTATGTTGCCCAGGCTGGTCTCAAGCTCCTGGGCTCAAGGGATGTTCCTGCCTTGGCCTCTCAAAGTGCTGAGATTACAGGTGTGAGCTACTGCGGCCGGCCCTCAGAAAGTTTTTGTTTCTCCTTCGTTCTTTTTGTCAGAGCAAACATTTTTATAACATGGATGTCACCACTTTTAAACCATCATAATATACAGCGTTCTGTAGTCTGTACTACATACACAGTGTTTTCTTCACTTTTGAGGGATGCTTTTACTGGATATGGATATCTAGGTTGATGAGATTTTCTCTTCAACACTTTAAATATTTCACCCTTTTCTCTTCTTGCTTTCGTGGTGTCTGACGAGAAGCAGGCTGTAATTCTTATTCATTTCCTATATAAGTAAGCTGGGTTTTTTCTATAGCTTCTTTCAAGATTTTATGTTTGTCTTTGGTTTCCTCCAGTTTGAATATGATATGTGTAGGTGTTGAGTTTTTTTTGGTATTTACCTATTTGGTGTTCTCTAAGCTTCCTGGATCTGTGGCTTGGTGTCTGCCTTTACTTTTGGAAAATTGTGAGCCATTATTACTTGCATGTTTCTTCTGCCCTGTTCTCCCTTTCTCCTCCTCATGGTGTTTCAACTGTGCATATATTCATACATTATACCTTTCGAAAATATCCCACAGTTCTTGTATAACCTAGTTTTCTTCCCCATTTTTTTCTTTGCATTACAGTTTGGGAAGGTTCTACTAACATATCTTCAGGCTGATTCTTTCCTCATCTGTGTCCAGTTTACTGATGGCCTTCTTCATCTCTGTTACAGTGTTTTCTTTTGTCTTTCTTTCTTTCTTTCTTTCTTTTTGAGACAGAGTCTTGCTCTGTCGCCCAGGCTGGAGTGAAGTGGCTCAATCTCACTCACTCAATCTCGGCTCACTGCAACCTCTGCCAGGTTTAACGCAAGCGATTCTTGTGCCTCAGCCTCCATAGTAGTTGGGATTACAAGCACGCACCACCACGCCCAGCTAATTTTTGGTAATTTTAGTAGAGACGGGATTTCACCGTGTTGCCCAGGCTGGTCTCGAACTCCTGAGCTCAGGCAGTCTGCCTAGGCTGGAGAAGGTTAGAGACAGTCTCGGCCTCCCAAAGTGTTAGATTACAGGCATGAACCACTGCGCCCAACCAATTTCTAGCATGTCCTTTGACTCTTAGAGTTTCCATCTCTCTGCTTACATTTCCCATCTGTTCTTTTTCCTATAGAGCCCTTAGCATGTTAGTCATAGTTATTTTAAATTTCTTGTCTAATAATTTCAAAATCTGTCATATCCCAGCATGATTCTGACACTTGCTTTGTCTCTTCAGCCTGTGTTTTTTTTTCATGTCTTTTGCCATACCTTGTCATACATTATTTATTGGGCGAAGAAACTGATGTAAATAGTCTTTAATGCAAGGTTTGACGTTAATCTGATGAGGAGTTGGGCATAATGTTTACCGTAACTTCAAGTGACAGAGCCTTTCAGTTCCTCTAGTGTCTCTGGGTTTCCCTAAGAACTTCTGAAATACTGCGCCTAATAGCTCCCTCAGCTACAATCCCATACTGTTACACTTGAGCCTCGCTGATGTGGTGGCATGGCTTAGGGAATGGGGAAGCACGTTTCTAATTTTATGATTAAATCTTGGTCTTTCAATGTGTCCGTATCCCTGGTGTCTTCATGGGTGTCTTAGCATTGTCCCACCTCCTTGGGTGAGACAGGAAGGCTAGAGGGGGCTGGAGCTGGGTGACTGTCCTAGCCCTTCAGTGAGACAGGCTCTTTTTTCCTGGAGAGTAGGCTTTTGTTATGGAGATCGCTCTGGGTGTGTTTATTTTATTTATTTATTTAGAGACAAAGTTTCACTCTTGTTGCCCAGGCTGGAGTGCAATGGCATGATCTCAGCTCACTGCAACTCCTGCCTTCCAGGTTCAAGTGATTCTCCTGCCTCAGCCTCCCAAGTAGCTGGGATTACAGGTGCCCAATACCACGCCTGGCTAATTTTTTTTTTTTTTTTGTATTTTTAGTAGAGATAGGGTTTCACCATGTTGGCCAAGCTGGTCTCAAACTCCTGGCCTCAGGTGATCTGCCCATCTCAGCCTCCCAAAGTGCTGGGATTACAAGCATGAGCCACCGGGCTGGCTCACTCTGGGTGTTTTTAAATGGTTCGCTTTCCCTTTCCCTGTCAGAGGCAGGAGGGGATTTTTCTTGGGTCTTCACCAGGAGTCCACATCCTGACTTTGTCAACACTACCACTTAAATATTCCTAACCAGTGTGTGGCTCCAGCAGCTTCTGCTCTAGCTAAGGCTTTGCCTGCCTCTCCAGATTGCGAGAGGCAGTTTGCCCTGCAACCTTATCTCTGATGGGTCTAAAGGAGTTGCTTTTCAGTCCGTTGCACTTTCTTTCTTGTTGAAAGGTTGGGAATGATGATTTACAAGCTGTTTACATGTTGATGCTGGAACGGAAAGTTGCTTTTCTCTTTTTTGTTTTGTTTTGTAAAAAATGTTCTCAAGGCACGAGGGCTGAGATGGCAAAAAGACCACGTGTCCATCCATTTGCCTTTTGGGAAACAGTCTGCAGTGGAGTTGACCCTCCGTGAAGGGAAGGCCTGATGGAGTCTGGTTGATCCTGCTAGGCAGGGCTCCTACTGGCTCTAGGGGCTCAGCGGGCCTGCATCCCCACCCCCATTCCCCTGCCTCATTCTGGCTTCACCATCTCTCCCTTGGACTGGGCTCTCTCTCTTCTCAGACTCCACCCTGCAGTCCACCCTGGGTCCCCCAAAGGATCTTTGTTATCCCCCAAAAGATCTGTGTTACAGAACACGGGTAAGTGTTCAAAAGTTCTCCCCCTGACCAGGCTCACACCTGTAATCCCAGCACTCTGGGAGGCTGCGGTGGGCAGATTGCAAACATAGTGAAACCATCTCTCTACTAAAAAAAGAAATACAAAAAATTGTGCTCCCTTTGGCAGTACATATACTAAAAAAAATACAAAAAATTAGCCAGGCGTGGTCCTGCATGCCTGTAATCCCAGCTACTTGGGAGGCTGAGGCAGAAGAATCTCTTGAACCTGGGAGGTGGAGGTTGCCCAGGCTGGAGTGAAGTAGCTCAGTCTCACTCACTCAATCTCAGCTCACTGCAACCTCCACCAGGTTTAATGCAAGTGATTCTGGTGCCGAGATCGTGCGGCTGCACTCCAGCAAGGGCAACAGAGTGAGACCCTGTCTCAAAAAAAAAAGTCCTCCCCCTGCTTGAAACTCCTCAAAACCCCTGCACTCCTAGAATAAAGTACAAGTTGCTTCGTGTGGCATTCACAGATCCTCGTGACTCACCCCAGCCTTCCCTATGCTGCCCACTTCCCAACTCCTGCACAGTATCGAGGGTGCCAGGAACACCTTGAGCTCCTCCAGGTCCCTGACACACATGCTTGCTCCAGGCTTTCTGCCTTTGCGCATGCTGATCCCTTCCCTTTCCTGCTGGTGAACTCTTTCTCTATCAGCGAGACTTTGCCTCCTCGGGGAAGGCTTCCCCTAGCACTCCATACAGCCCACTTACAGTGCCACACTCTGGGTCCCACTGACGCCCCCATCAGTGCTCCTCAGCACCAAGCAGCCAAATCCCTGTCGTGCTCGAGGAAGAGGAGCCTGAGGCAGATCCTTTGCACCTCCACCATGGCCCTGTTTTCCTCCCAGCCCTCCCCATCTGCCCTTTCCAGCAGGGGGAGAGGAAGACCTGTGGGGGAAGGAACACCTGCTCATGGGCACCTGCTATACAGGGCAGGGGGAAAGAAATCTGGCTCTGAGGGTGCATTCCAGGGGTTCCCAATCCCAGCCCCCACCCCTTACAGCTCTGGGGCCTTGGGCAAGCTACTTGCCTGTCTATGCTTTGCTTTCCTCATCTACAGAACCAGTGAAAAGACCCAGCTCTTAGGTAGGGAGGCCTCAGTGAAATGAGGTATGAAGAATTTTGTATTTGGTGCATGCTCAACAAGTGATGGTTATTATTATTGCAACAGCCACTTCACTGGCCAAGCACTGTGCTAGGGGCTCCTACATCCTGGCCCCGTTTCAGTTATGCCCTGGCCAGTGAGGTAGGGATGTCAGTTCCATTCCACGAAGGAGGCAAGGGGGGCACTGAGGCAGCACGGGACTGCCACTTTTCCTCGCCGCCCATGGCTCAGGCCTCTCCCACTCTCCTGGAGAGTGGTGGAGGCCCAGGATGCAGAGTGAGGGAGCTGGAGATTTGGAATGCATCCTGCACGGCCTGGAGTGCCCTGCACAGCCTTGAAGATGGAGATGGGGGCAGCGGTCAAGGGAGGTAATGGGTTGCAGGGCTGGGGATGCACCTAGGCCCAGGTGTCAGCTGATCTCACCAGGCAAAGGGACCTTTGCTTTTCTTCTGCTCATTGTACTCCCCCAGTGCAGGTGGAAAGGAAGGAACCCCCATTTCTGAGGTCTTCCTATGTGACAGGAGAGTGCAGAGCTGGGAGCTTTGATATATACCCATTTCCACCAACTCCAAGAGCTGGTGTTACTGCCCCGTGTCCATGTCAGTTCAAGATGAGGCAGCTGGCGTTGTCCAGAGAACTGACACAGTCCCCCTCTCCACTACCCTTTCTCTGGAGTCTAGGCCCGCTTGGCCGTCACAATAGTGAGTGTGGCTGAATCGCTGGGCAAGGTCAATTTAGGATCACAAAGATCCTGGGTTAAATATCTGAACCTGAAGCTTTACCCTAGCCATCTCTGCTTAAATCCCTTGGCTTATACACAGGTTACACAGTGCACAACCCACACAACTACACACAGCAGCCCTGATCATCCTCAGAGAAGTCTTTGAACCAGAGTTGTGGTTTCTACCTTCCTGAGCTCTGGGACCACAACCCCTTCCCTCTCCCAGGACTCCAGGTGTCCCTGTGTTAAAACAAACCCACATCACCTGGGCCTGATGGTCTCTTCTGCCTTCTGCCCTGCATCTTTGGTAGCCAAATGTCTTGGAGTGGCCTACATGCAGGGTCCCTTGCCTCCCACTCTCATGGGCTCTGGGATTCCCTCCAGTGATTCCCCACAAAGCACTCCCCCAGTTCCACGTGTCCTCACTCCTCCTGGGCACTCAGTGACCACCTTAATCCCTCTGTGCTGCGAGAACACCACAGGGATCCTCTCACTTCTCCCTTTCTCCTTCCTCCCCGGCTCAAGCCATGACCCGAGGCACCATGACCCAAGGCATCGCCTGAGTGCCCTGCCTGCCTCAGTCCAGTCCTGTGTGTGGGAAGAGATGGCCAGGGGCAGACCTGTGTTACTTATAGTTAAATGATAACAAGCTTGCTTTGCTTTTTGTACACTGAGATTTGTGCCCGGATCATATCCAAACTATGGTGCAGTAAAATAAAAGCAGAGATCAAGCGTAACAGGAGGCCTATGGTGAGGACCATCTGAGAGCGCCCTGTAACCGCGGAACACTGCGGTGTGGTTGCAGAGCAGAAAAGAAACTGCTCTGGTCCCACAACTCTTCCCAACATAGAGTTTGTGTGAGAATCTCGTACAGGGACCTTATGCAAGAGACTCTGGGAAGTAATGAAACCTCTGCTCATAAGACTCGGGAGGGTCTTCACAGATGGGTGCGCATAAGGCCAAAAAGCCTTACAGGGCAGAGACACCCAAACGCCACAGGCTCTGCCTATGTTCTCAGAATATGGAGCAATTCCGATTGCTCTGTGTCCACAATGCTCGGGAGAGAAAAGCCCCTTGATGCACTGTGTGTGGTCAGACCTTATGGGCCTTATCCGCTGTGCCTCTCTTGCCAAAACACCTGGAGAGACAATGGGTGGTAAAATCTCAGTGTTCTTAGTTAGCATTTCTTAGGAGAATCGAGTTTGCTACTGAATGCTGCAAACACATGCTCCTCCTCCGGCTATCCTCCTCCTCAACCCCCCTCCCCGCAGCCTGCAAGATTAACAAGATAATACACCTAATAAAAGCACTTGGAGCCCAGAGCTCAATGCCAACACCACCAGTCACCCCTCGAGAGTTCGTTGGACCCCTGGACCTGTTATAAAACTCTATTCTTGTGACTTTCTTTCTTTTCTCACTCCCTCGTTACTGCCGGGACACGGGGCGCCCACGAAGAGGGTTGGGCTGGTTCCCAACGCTGTGGATGAATCTCCTCAGCCACTCTCCTTCTCCATGTCTAGTGAGGCAGGATGATGCTCACCCAGAAAGAAGCTGAAGGTGGTCACACCGCTCAGAAGGGCACCCAAGGGGCTGCCCGGAAGCCTTGGTGGGTGGAGGTGGTATAGGAACCCTCATGCCTTTGGCTTCTCCTCCCCGCTGGACTTCTCCCGGCCCCATCCCAATTCCTCACCAGTTTGTAACTCACCCTCCCCCCGCCCCCAGCCAAAAGTGACATGTGAGCGCTCCACAACACATTTTGCCTGGCCTGCCAAACTTTTTGAAAGTTTCATTTAGGTGCTATCATTTAAAAATCAGAAGATTTCACTTAAGAATCTAGCATTCTAGTTTCTTTTGAAAACTCAGAGGATCTGGCGACACTAGGCGCACATTCCGGCACGGCCACCAGCTGGAGCAGAGCTGGCTGTTCCCCCTGTGGGGCTTGTGCTCGGGTTTCTGAAGTTCTAACCTTCCCAGTCACAACTGTCACCTATACCAGCTGCTGGCTCCTACGCTGTGTCTCTGCACGAGGCGGCCTAGTGGGAAGGAACAAAAGCGGGGTTTATGAGAGGTTGTCCTGTTCAGCCCTCCCCACTGCCCACAGGCCTTGGCACATGAGGGAGGGCAGAGTAGGGTGAGCAGAAAGGCAGGGGGTCCCCACTCAGGACACATCCCAGCCTCTCTCTGATCACTGTCCATGGCTAGCAGCGTCCCAGGCACCCCATGTGTCCTGGTCCAGCTCAAGCCTGCCTTGGCGGCCGGGCGGCTGCAGTTGTGTAGCTTGATGTCTTGGTCCCGGCCACTCAACATCCTCCTGGAGCTGGGCCCGGGACCTGAGGCCGTGTCCTGAGCCTCAGCAACGTGGCCTGTAGGCACAGGCTTCCACGCTGTCCATCTGACTCAGCTGAATGTGCACCAGGGTGTGGCAGCCTTGTCACAGTCCAACATGATGTTGAGGACAGTGCAGGGGGCCCCACCCACTGACAGGGCCGTGCGGGGAGCCACACGGTACTTCACAGTGTTCAAGCCTCCTTCCCGGTCCACTTTGAACTGCTCCTGGGGGAGGAAGAGCACGGACTCAGGGCTGCATGGGTACCAGCTGCCCACTGACCCCACACAACCTCACCATCGGAGGTCCTGTGGTCCCCCACTAGAGAGGAGGAACCCACAGCTCAGAGCAGTAAAGCCTCTTACCCAGGGCTGTGCCCCACTAGGAAGCAGGAGAGCCGGGATCTCCTGTTGGACGCATATGCCTCCTACAGAAGGGGCTGTTTGAGGGTTCCCTGCATCTCGGGTGTGGCTGTGATTCTGGCACCTTCAGCTAAGCCTCCCCTAACCCACCCTGCCAGCCTGCATGGACCCTGAGGTCTGGGCTGACCCACAAGTGCCCAGGGTGCCCAGCAGCCACCAGAGCAAGGCATGGTGCCCAAGCAGAATGCCCGTCAACTGACCTGGGCCAAGCAGGGGAGGATGGGGCCGTTTGGGCCAAGGAGAACTTGGTGAAAACTTGGGCCTGTTGGCTCCCCACATCACCACCTATCCGTCCCCGATGAGGAGCCCAGCCAGCACCTGTTTTTGAGCCGCGATGCGCTTCTGGTCCCTCTTCCGCCAGGCTGGGTCATGCAGGTGGCGAAATGTCTTGTACCCAGTTGTGATTCCCGAGGGGCGGAAGCTAGATAGGCCAAAGGAAGTCAGGGTCAAGCCACAATTCCTGGAGCCCTGGCCCTTACCACCAGCTCCTCTGAGGTCCCACTGCCTGCCAGGAAGTCACAGGCAGGGGTCTGCACTCCCAGACTGCAGGAGAGGAGACTGGGGCCCAGAGGGCAAGGAACTGGCTAGATGACCATGCAGGGCAGGGTCAGGGCAGGGATCAGAACCAGGGCCATCTCCAGACCCTGGGAGCTTCATCTGAGGAAACAGAAGAGAATCTCTGGGCAGCCACCAAGGCTGAAGTGGCAGCAGGGCCCCGGGGAGCCTCACCTGGAGCCCGGCTCCTTTAATGCGCCGGTAGAACTCATCGTCCTCGCGGCCCCAGCCCCAGAAGCGGTTGGACATCCCGTTGCACTGACAGAGACAAGCAGCGTCACTCAGCCCATCCTCCCGGTGGACCTTTGTTCTCCCACTACTCGGGAGAGCCCTCATCCCTGGTTGCTCTGAATAAGCACCAGGTGCTTACAGGCCCCTCCACCTCTGCAGTGCTGGGGGCTGTGGGAGGCAGCACATCCAGTCCCTCTCCTATTCTCAAGGGGCCTTGAACTTGTGTGAGACGCTCGCCTTCTCAAAAATGTCTCACTGGCCAGAGGGGATCTTTTTGGGGGAACTGTCGATGGGCAGAAGTGCTAGTTCCTACTTGATTTCTGCCTCCCTCACTCCCCCTTTCTTCTGGTGACCCTGCGCTCATCTCTTCCTGTGTGTGTGTGAGGGGCAGCTGGGCTCCATGACAGACAGCCATTCTTGCACCTGGCTCAGGGCTTTCATTTACATAAAGTGGGTTTCTGCCATGGCCTGGAGAGGAGGAGACCCAGCCTGAGCTACCAGGTTCTTCCTGCCTGCCCGTCCACGAGGACGAGTTGTACCAGCCAGTCACTGGCTCGGGTGGGTTCAGTACTCAAGCTGGCCAATCATGAGCCAGTGCAGCTCAGAGCCGGACTCCTGCCTGAGCTACGAGGAAAGGGCCCCGTGTCCCACCAGACTGGGGCCTGGATATCCATCTAGGATACAGGCTGCAGTGACAACTACCACCTTGCAAATAAACCCAGTGCAGGGAAGGCAGAGCTGAGAGATGGACAGAGAAGCAGGGTCACAGTGACACTGTCCAGGAAGTGGGCAAGCTGCACCTGAACCACCCCCCACACTCTTCAATATTCAGGGCCACTAACTCCCCCAGGTTTCTGAAGCCAGCTTGCAGGGGTTCTGCTGCTGTGGCTGACTGGCTCGCCTGCTCCTCGCACTGTGGCTACTCCCGGATTCCCCTGCTAGGCTGGGCAGGGCTCCATCTGCTGGGCACCAGAGGCACTGCCCCGTCCTGCCCACCATCTGCAGCCTGAGCAGAGTGGGCTGTCCGGGCCTCACCAGCTGGTAGTGCTGCTTGGAGAGCAGCAGGATGCCGCCGACATAGGTCTTGTAGTGGTAGAGAGGGTGGAGCTCCGGGGAGGCCACGTGGAAGGGCCCAGCCTCAGGGAAGCCATAGTCCAGCTCCTCATTGAGAGGGAGCAGGTCAACGTCGTGCATAGCAATGTAGTCCGTGCTGTTGCTGCTCTCCAGGAAGCCCACGTTGATGAGCGCTGCTCGGTCGAACCTGTGCAGGGCGGCCGAGGCTGGGCAGGGGCGGCGCGTGGGCTCAATGCCCGGGGCTCAGCACCCACCCTAGGGTCCGTGTGGTGCCTATGCTGCCCTCTGGCCCAGCACTGACTTCATTCAGCCTATGGGGCTGTCCCCTCCACTCATTGCACAAATATTTACTGAGCACCTACTACGTGCCAGAAACCATTCAAAGCACTAGAGGTACAGCAGTGAAAACCAGGCCCTGCTCTCGAGGAAGTGAGATTCCAACAGAAGGAAAGAGAAACAAACAAGCAAACACAAAACGCGGCCGGTGGTGGTGGGTGGTGGTGAGTGCCGGGGGAGAAGCAAAGCAGGCGAGGAGACAGTACACAGTCGGGCAGGGCAATGTCAGGGATGACACGGTGACTGCGCAAAGCCCAAGGGCCACTGAAGGATGGGGCTCTGACTCGCTGTGGAGGCTCTGAGCAGGGGTGGGGCGTGCTGTGATTTATGTCTAGACAGGATCGCCCTAGCTGGTGTGTTGAGAATAGACTGTTGGAGAAGGGGTGAAAGCAGGGAGACCAGCTGGGAGGCTACAGCAATAATTTAGGTGAGAGACAGAGAGATGAAGGTGGCCTATCTCAGGAGGTGGCAGTGGTGACAGTGAGAAGCAGGCAGATTCTAGATGGATTTTGCTGACAGATAGGATATAGTATATGAAGAGAAGGAGAGGCTGAGGACGACTCCGAGGCTTTTGGTCTTGAGCAAGGGAAGAAAACACTTCCATTTCCGTGGGGAAGAGGGCAGAACCGCAGGTCTAGGGCGGGGTGGGCCACCAGCAATTCAGCTGTGATCATGGAAGCTTGCAGTGGCTCTGAGGCCACCATGTGGAGGGACTGTGTAGACAGCTGGGCTGGTGAGCCTGGAGTTCAGGAGAGCGGTCTGGGCCGGGAATAGCCTCGGGAATCATCAGAGTAGAGATGGGGTTTAATGCCAGGAGATGATATGAGATGCCCCAAGGAACGCCTGGAGTTACAAAAAGGGGGGCTGCCAAATCACCGAACCCCAAGAAGCCCCAATGCGGAGAGCTCAGGGAGACAAGCAGAACCCACAGAGACAGAGGGCCAGCTGGTGCAGAGGGAGGACCAGAGGGTGCTGCCCCAGCCCCAAGCAGGAGCGTTTGTGAAGGAAAATGCTGCTGACAGGTCCATGGAATACGGGCCCAGCACAGCCTCTGGACCAACCGAGTGGAGGTGGTTGGTGACCTCAGTGAGAGCTGCTCTGTGCCATGGTGGGCACAGGAGTCTAAGCGGAAGGGGTTCAAGAGAGACGAGGGAGAGAGAAAGGGAAGGAGGTCTGCCAGAAAGCAGAGAAGTGGAGTGACAGCCTTGGGGGATGTGGGATCCAGGGGAGTCTTTTTCCTTTGAGAGAGGAGCCACTTCAGCGTGTGTGTGCTCATGGGTATGCTCTAGGAGAGGAATGCTGATCATGAGGGAGAGGAAGGGGCCAACTGGGGGGTGGGGGGGAAACACTAGTGAGTAGGAACGGCGGAGAGTCAGCCCAGACAGAAGCTAGGACAGCCCTGAATCCCTGTGCACAGAGGCTGAGAGGTGAGTCGAGGTGGCGGGAACTGGGGAAAGTTCTCTTCCATTTCATTCTGTTTTCTGAAACTGGAAGCAAAGTTATCAGCTAAGAGTGAGGACAGGGGAGGAATGAGAAAAGATGGTTTTCAAGGCTGCGGTGGACAGACCAGAAGAAAGTGAGGCTCCCAGCAGGGCAGAGGGCCTTCCTGGGGGGGGACTCATTGGCAGGTGGGCAGCAGCATGGTCGCCTCACATGTGATCTTTTCTCTCCAGTCCCCTCCAGTGCTCAGGCGTGGGTGTGGAGCAGACAGCTAGAGTAAGTCAGGCTGAGATTATGGCAGCAACAAGGGGCTGGAGGCTTGAGGGAGTATGCCAGGGAGGATTTTAGTGGCAGACCTTGGACTCCAGGTTAGGTAAGGAAAAGTAAAGACAAGGAGGGTGGCAGGGAAAAGGTGGGGGACTTGGGGATCCAGATCAAGGAGACTTGAAAAGGTGAGAAGATCAGGCTGGTGTGGCTGAGAATCCATCTTCCAGTGGGAGTTAACTGGAGGGAAAGGAGGTGGGGGGCTGGAGGGTGAGATGCCAGGCTGTGGTGATGGGAAGGGAGCACTTTTGGTAAGGGTGGGGATTTTAGGATAATGCCAGGCTGTGGGCAACGTTAAAGCCGTGGCCTCGACCCTCCCTTTCCCTAATTCCCCAGCCAATCCCCAGGGAGTCCTGTCTGGGCTTCCTCCACAGCACCTCTCTGTACCCTCCACCCCCGCACCACGCCATCAAGCCACTGTCATCTCAGACCACAGCAGTAACCACCTAACTGGTCTCCCCTGCTTCTCCTCTTACCCTGGTATAATCCACTCCACACATAGCAGCCACAGTGAGCTTTTCAAAATGGCAGTCAGATCAGGGCCCTCTACAAAGATTCCCGTCACACTCAATGAGAGGGGCCTGCCACCCCCCGCCCTCCTGCCACTGCCCCAGGTGGCCTCTCACAGGCCCTGAGAAGCCTGAGCCCAGGAAAGGGGTACCGGGAGGTGGGGGAGGTGGGGGCAGGCGCTACCTGAAGTGGTCCACTTGGTTGAGCACGTAGATGTGGTGCTGGACCTTCTTCCTGCTCAGGAAGTGGTGCATGTGGGGCACAAAGACCAGGAGCTCCTCGAAGCGTTCGCGGAAGGGCACTAGCACTGCCAGGCGGTGGGGGCCCCATGATGCGTCTTCTTCCCAGTGCTCAGGGGGCGGCTCTGGGGGGCAGGCTCGGGGAGGACCCGAGGTCTCCTGCCCTTGTCCCCTGGCTGCCCGGGCCACGTCACCAGAGCAGCTGAGCTGCAGCCAGAGTAGGGAGAAGAAGCCCAGTAAGAGACAGGCCACGAAGAGGTGGAAGACGGAGCATTTTCGAGGGAGGCCGCCAGAGAGCCACCTGGACCTGGGACAAGAGTAGGGACCAGGTCAGAGGGGCAAGGCAGGGCTGGGCTGAGCTGGGTACCTCTGACAGACCCCCTCCCTGGTCTCCCCCTCGAGGAGGCTGCACATAACTGGTCTACCCCAAGCACCTGGGAATTAGTGCAAAAGCAACTTTAATGTTTTTGCTCATGCCACTACCATGCATCAGAATCCTGCTTACCTCTTTACACCCAATCCATGCCACCCACTCCTGGGAAGCCATGTGAACCATTCCCAGGTCACAGAGCTGCCCAAGCTCCTCGATTCTCTCTTACTTTCTGTGACCGAGTCCTGGTCAGAGCTGCTCAGGGCAAGAGTGAGGAGGCTCCTGTCACTTGCATGTGCTCCTCCCCATGACAGTGGCTCAATGTCCTGAGCCAATGACAGGAGCCCCACCTTAGTGATGCAACCCACTGCCTTCCAAACCCATTCCCCTACAAATCCACCCCAGCAGAAGCCGTGACTCCATCCTACTTTCCAGAATGATCAGAAAAGCCACCCAGACACGGGTGTGTGCTGGCATTAATCCAGGTGAAATGCCCAGTGTTGACTTTGGGAAGATCAGACCTGCCCCCAAAGCAATGCAAGGCCCAAATGTCAGTGGCAGTTCACTGAACAAACCTCAAACCTTTAGTCCAAGAGGCAGCTCATGTGATCAAAGATGGGAGACAGAGAGGGAAAGAAAGATGAGGGCTGGGTACAGCACAGGCACTGATTTCAGAAACTTGGAAAAACAAATGAAATGTCTCAGACATTGGGGTGATGCAAGGAGACAGCCCTTTCGGTTAGCAAATACAAAGAAACGGGTAGAATTCACCAACTTCTTTTGCCCCTCCTCTGGAAGTTCGTAAGTATGCTGAGAGAGGAGCTCAAGAATCCACGAAGGGGGAAGGTTCCTCTATGCCCCCTACCTTCTCCCCAGAATAATCTGCAAAGGAATCCACAACTTGTAAAAATCAGCAATTAGCTATCAGGTCTTATAAATTCTATCTCCTAAGTCCCCCTCTGATCCTTCCTCACTCATCTGCTCCTTGCTCTGCTGGGACCCCTTTTCAATCTTCTGAATGACCCTCCCCTCCTCTGTTTGCAAGACAAAGGCCAAGCTCTTGGCCTGACAGTCAAAGCCCTCTGTCATCTGGCCCCAACTCCAGGTGCTTCCAAACTTTGCCCCATGTTTTCATCCTGGGCACCTCAGAGCTTCTCCACTTGCCATATTCCTTCCTGCTCCAGCCCTCACACAGCCTGCTCCCTCTGCCTGAAATGTCCTTCTTTACCTGCCTGAGGCCCCCTGTTGATCCTTCAGGGCCAAACTCCAATGTCATGGCCAGCACTGCCTCCTGCCTGCATGATGCATCCACTTTTGTATTCCTACAGCATCTTACTTCTCACTTTTTCATAATGCCTTGTGTCCTTGCTTGTCAGGCCATGTCATATTCATATCTGTGGCCCCAGCGCAGCAAGCACAGGCCAGGCAGCAGAGAGCTTACAAAGTGAGTTACAGGAAGGGTTAAAGCAGTTAGGGCATGCTTTAAGTCACACGCTAGAGCCAGACTAACTTCTCCCTTTTTCTAGAGAGACAACTGCCAACCTGGAAGCCTTGAAGCCAGTCCCAGGTTCCACACACAGCTGAGAGGTGGCCTGGTAGGACACCCCTCCCCACCAGGGCTTCTGACTTACCCCCCCATTATCCTGTGGTGGTGGTTTCAGCTGGAGAGGAGCACAGCCCAGTCCTGAGAGTGGCCTGGGATAGCTGGAACCTCTACAGATTCTCCCTTGCCCTCTGGGCTTTTTCTGGGGGCAGGGTAGAGACTGGAGAGATGGATATGGGGTGATATCCCCACCTTCAGGAAAAAGAAGCAGTGACTATTACCCAGGGGAATGGCATGGATTGGGCACTCTGAGCACTTTCGCCTGCTATTCCCTTGGCCCTGCTCCCCCTCTCCTACGAGGAGCACATCCCCATGGGCATCATCCTGTGCTCTAAGAGCACAAACTGCTGAGCAATTCAATTGAACCCAGAGTCCCAATTCCTCAGGACAGTGGACACTGAGAAGAGCTGCTCCTTGTGCCCTCTGGTGGCAAACTCCAGATCTGCAGTCCCAGAAGCTCCCAGGCCCAGCCCGTTCTGGATCTGAGGGGGAAGTCCAAGAGGCTTTGTCACCTTCATCAATCATTGACCAAGGCTAGTAAGAGGCGGATTCAAACCCAGGCAGGCTGGATCCAGAGCCCACACTCAATTGCTACACTAGCCTGCATCTGTGGTGTGGATCATTGCAGCACTGTGTCAAAAGCACAGAACTGACATCAGTAAATTTCTGTGGGAACACAGTTACGGAAAGGGACCAGGAAACAGAAATGCTCCTCTATTACCTTTCCTTTCTTGTCTCATACAAACCTTTGTACTACAAGGTTTGAATCCTCAGCTGCTCTGACAGAGCCTCAAAACTGCAAAGGTAACTGGAAGACAACTGGCACCTCCTCTTGTGCCAGGCAGTGCCAAAGTATTTACATGTATGCTCTCCTTTAATCCTCACACAGCTGCAGAGTCAATATTGTGATAACTGTCTCAGCAATGGAAAGGCTGTGGTCAGAAAGATGCAATGGTCTCCGCTCACATGTTTTTTTTTTTTTTTTTTTAGAGACGCAGTTTCACCATGTTGGCCGGGATGGGTCTTGATCTCCTGACCTTAGGTGATCCGCCCACCTCGGCCTCCCAAAGTGCTGGGATTACAAGTGTGAGCTACCGTACCCGGCCCTCTGCTCACATTATTAAGGAGGACTCCTGCCCAGGTCAAACTCTAATCCATGCTTTCTGTTATATTCCTCTCTTATCCTTTCAACACCAAGTCTGAAAAATCCCCAAAAGTAAGAAGTTGTGCCCACTAAATTCCAGAATCTCATGGCACCTGGCAAACTTAAGAAACATGAAGGAAATGAGGAGTCATTCACTGGGAGGAGATCCAGTCATGTGTTCTGTGAGAAGACTTTTAGGGGCATATCTCCAGCATCTCAAGTGCCCCCAAATGGAGGCAGTCAAATCGCTTCTCCCATTCTGCTTTAGTGAAAAACATCATTAGCTAAGGTGTGGGCCAAGCTCACATCTTCCACGTAGGGCAAGTACAGCTGCATAGGAAATGGACTAATGGGTGTATGAGGACTGTCCGGTATGTGCCAGGCAGTGACCAGCCAGGCAGCGCAGGACCTTCTGTCTGGTGAGTTCTGCTGGGGTAGGCTGCGAAGGATGGTGGGTGATGGGGGAAGCGTTAAGAAGGGAGGGTAGGGTCGGAGGCTATATGGATGTGATGAGGGAGGCAGAGACCAGAGAAATGGAAAAACGCCCTCAGAGATCAGAGACAGATGAGAAACAAATCCATGGCGAGAGGTCAGCGGAGTCAGAGACCCGCATGCAGATAGAGGGAGGCTGGTGGAGAAACACAGACACAACGACACACACAATGAGAGAGACTAGCAAAGAGGGGAACAGAAAACTCCCAAAGGGAGGTCAACGGTCAATGGAGAAATACAGACCCACGGGGCGAGGGGGAAGTGATGAGGGAGAACGAGCGTCGCGGAAAGGGGAGAGAGATGGGGCGGGGAGTGGCGGAGGGCGGGAGAGACAGACCCACACGGACAGACAGAAACCGGAACAGAGCGCCAGGGACCCACAAGGAGAACCACACGCCCTCACAGAGACCCACAGACACGGAGACGCGATGGCCTCGGGCTCCCAGATTCTGCGGGCGGCCCGAAAAGGAGCGGTGCCCGGGAGGACCGGGCTTGGGCCGGCCGCAGCCGCTCACCTGCCGTCCTCCCAGGGCAGCTGCGCCGCTTTCCTCCGCGAGGGAAACATCGTGCCGGGAGGCGGCGGCGCATGGGCAAGGGCTTGCAGCCCTGCCGGCCCGGCCTCCCTGGCCTACGCGGCGCCTCCGCCTCCCGCCCCGCCCAAGCCTGCTCCGCCCCGCCCCCCGGTCCGCCTGGTCCGCTGCTCCGGCCGCACCGCCAGCTCCCGAAGCCGCCGTCTGCAAGGTTCTGCTTGCGAGCAGCGAGGGCGCGCCTCAGCGCCGAGCAGCTCCTCCTAACCGCCCCGGGACCCGGCTGACAGCCCGAGAAACTGAAGCCCAGAGGCCCAGGGCCTCCCAACAAGTCACTGGGCTGGCACTGGACCTAAGTGTCCAGACTTCTAAACCAGCGCTCGGGGAGAATCTTCATCTCCGTCCTCTTCCGGAGGGGAGGCGGGAGCGTCCCGGGATCCCCTACTTGGCCCAGGTGGCGCGTTCTCCTCTACACAGACTTGGAGGGGCAAAGCCAAGCTCAGATCTCCACGCTGAGTTCAGCCGACAGCCCAAGCAGGCGTTAGGAGCCGAGCTCTGAAGACAAGTCGACTGAATTTGAAACCCGACTCTGCCAATACAGCTTTGAGGCAAGCCCCCATCTCTGGATCTGTTTCCTCACATGGGTATATGAGTGGCTCCTATTCTATGTGGTAGCTGTGGGGATTCAAGGAGAAAGTGCAAACACTTGTACAGCGCTAGGCATACAGTTCAACGCCATAAATGACAGCTGTCATCCTGGAAAGGGGTACGTTGGTGGAGCTGAGAACTGAAGAAAGGAATAGCAGACTGAGTTCCCATATCTGCCCCGTCACCGTGGGGAATGTAACCATCCCCCTCACCTCCACCACATCCCTCCTGTTAGCCTCCTACCAGGAAAAAGAAAGCGGCAGTTGGTAGACTTGACCTCCTGTGTTCTTCCAAGTAAACTTTAAGTTTCCTAATAGCAAACATCTGTTAAGTTCTTATTACGTGCCATTGTTAACAATTCTTATTACATGAGGGTTATCTCGTGTAGTACTTATCGGTAGGTACTTATCCCACTTTAAAGCTGAGGAAACTGAGGCATAGAGAGGCAAATCAGGTAGTTTAGTTGCACAATCTATGGGTTTTGAGTTTTTTGTTTCCCCACAATCTATCTTAATCACTCGCCTTCAGAGAGAACTTCACTATGAGTGGAAAATAAATCATTCCCAGTAACCCTTTTACCCCTTAAACCTGGAAGTATATAATCCATCCATTCCCCTTCCTGTTGACTGCCCCAGGGCACTGCACTCTACACCAGAACCTTGGCCAATCCACAGCCCATCTAAAGAGGACAGCCACCACTCCATCCAGTTAGCTGTTACTACATCAGGATGAAGCCCAACTTCAGATTGTCAGATTCACTATCTCAAGAAATCAGATCTCATATAAAAATCCAAATTATCTAATTTTTAAATGTGATATTCAGCTATAAGTCATGTTTAAGTAACATAACAGGATGAGAATGGAACTTCAACTCTGTGGTCTCATTTCTTTTCTTTTGAAACAGAGTCTCGCTCTGTTGCTCAGGCTGGAGTGCAGTGGCGCAATCTTGGCTCACTGCAACCTCCACCTCCTGGGGTCAAGCAATTCTCCTGCCTCAGCCTACCGAGTAGCTGGGATTACAGGGGCCTGCCACCACAACTGGCTAATTTTTGTATTTTTAGTAGAGATGGGGTTTCGCCATGTTGGCCAGGCTGATCTTGAACCCTTGACCTCAAGTGATCTGCCCGCCTTGGCCTCCCGAAGTGCTGGAATTACAGGTGTGAGCCGCCGTGCCCAGCCTGTGGTCTCTTTTCAAAAACCCACAACCCTAGTCTAATCATGAGAAAAACATCAGACAAATCCTAGCTGAGAAATTCTACAAAATACCTGACCTATACTCCTCAAAGCTGTCAAGGAATCATCAAAAACAAGGAAGGTCTAAATCTGTCACAACCAAAAGGAGCCTAAGGAGACACAGTGACTAACTGTGATGTGGAATCCTGGAACAGAAAAAGGACAGTAGGTAAAAACTAAGGAAGTCTGGGCTGGTCACAGGGGCTCACACTTCTAATCCCAGCACTTTGGGAGGCCGAGGTGGGCAAATCACGAGGTCAGGAGATTGAGACCATTCTGGCCAACATGGTGAAATCCCGTCTCTACTAAAAATACAAAACAAAATTAGCTGGGCATGGTGGTGCAAACCTGTAGTCCCAGCTACTTGGGAGGCTGAGGCGGACAATCGCTTGAACCCAGGAAGCAGAGGTTGCTGAGATCACGCCACTGCACTCCAGCCTAGCAACAAAGCAAGACTCCATCTCAAAAAAACGAAACAAAAAAAAAAACAAAGGAAGTCTGGATAAAGTTATGCATTATGTTAATAATAGGGAAAATGTCTTCACAATTTTTCTGCAATTTTAGAGCTGTTCTTTAAAATCCTTTTTTTTTTTGGAAACAGAGTCTCACTGTTGCCAAGGCTGGAGTGCAGTGGCACTATCTTGGCTCACTGCAACCTCTGTCTCCCAAGTTCAAGCGATTCTCCTATCTCAGCCTCCAGAGTAGCTGAGATTACAGGCACGCACCACCACACCTGGCTAATTTTTTGTATTTTTAGTAGAGATGAGGTTTCACCATGTTGGCCTGGCTGGTCTCAAACTCCTGGCCTCAAGCCATCCACCTGCCTCAGCCTCCCAAATTGCTGGGATTACAGGTGTGAACCACTGTGCTCAGCCAAAAAACTTTTTTTTTTTTTCATGTGCAGAAAAACTAGTTGGCAGCATTGGCCCAGATTACATCCTCCCAGTAGGGTAAGCAGCCACCCAACTTGTCTCCTTGTTCCCAGTCCTTCTCACAGTGCTGTAACCTTTCTCACGTTTCTTGTCAGAAGGTTCTCAAAACTGCCTGCCCATTCCCCTCCCTCAACTCTCAACAGCAGCCTCACATCACTGATCAGTAACGCTGTGATACTCTGAGGTGCCAATAGGGCTCTCAGTGGCTTTACCAGCCCCTGGGTGATTACTGCAAAGGGCCCAGAGGCTAGAAGGAGGGGGTGGGCATTTGCCCCCACCAGCTGCTATTAGCCAGCCAAGCAGCTGGCTTCAGCTTGTGCCTGTGGGTGCCTGCAGCACCTCTTGAAAGGCGGGCATGTGAGTCTCTTGCCTGGAGCTAGAGACTCTTCTAACTTGAATTCAACCTTCCTTTCCAGCTTCCTCATAACACCCTCTCTAGCTGAAACAAAACACCCATCTACCTCCATTCCAGCTGTTTGCCTCCACTCCTCCAACCACCTCTGTCCTACCATTTCCTTCTAGCAGAATCCTTCCTCTCCTTCAGGGTCCTGGTTGAAATCACTTGCTGGTGGTTAAGCCCATCAACATCCTTGTCCCTGCCAGCCCAGGGTGGCTGTCCTGCAGCACTCCCCTGCTCAATGCACCTCCTTACCAGGGACTTCCTGGCCGCACCCATGACAATTCTGCTGACTGACTCTAGAAAGAGGGGACTTCACCAGGGGGCTGGCAGAGGAAAGGGTGTAGATTTGAGCCCCAGCCACACAATTTACTTGTATGATCTTAAACAAACCCACTACTCCCTGCCGTGGCAGGGAAGGCCTGGAGAAGAAGGAAAAAATTAAGCTGACTGGTGGGAATTCACTTTGCAATGTGAACTGCTTTGCTCTTTGGAAGAACTGACATTCTCTGAAGCACCTTGCAGTTATGCCCACTGATGGCTGAGTAACTTGCACTGGACAAGACGTCAATTTTTTTTTTATTGGGAAACCCATGTAACAAACCTAAATTTATTGAAAATGAAATCAGTAACTAAGACTCTGCAGGCCCCACCCCAACCAGCACCAAGGACTCTATTTGGTCTGGTCCCAGTTCTTTAAGCCCCAGAATGTACAACCATGTGAAGAAGCTGGAGTCAACCACAGGGCCCTATTCCCACACTACAAACCCCTCCACCCACCCCCCAACTGACACACACACCCTGGATCAGCAGGTCTAGGCTGAAAGAGAGAACAGTGAGGTTCCCAGGGTGGCAGGTGGGTATGACAGGCACCATATCCCAACCTGCTCAAAACCCTAAGTGTTAGCAAAGGAAGACAGAAGACTGGCTTGCCTGCCCATTCCCTCCCCACCCCACCCCTGACAGCGGCCTCACATCCCAGATCAGTAACACTGTAATTCTGAGGTGCCAATAGCAGGGGCTTTACCAGCCCCTAGGTGATTACTGCAAAGGGCCCAGAGGCCAGAGGGAGAGGACAGGCTTTTGTCCCACCACTTGCTCAGTATTAGCCAACCAAGCTGCTGCCTTCAGCTTGTATCTGTGGGTGCCTGCAGCCCCTCTCCCTTCCAGAACATGTATGGCTGGGAACCAGTCCTCCTGCCAGAAGAAGTCAGTTCCAGGAGGTCCTTTCTCCCCCCAGCCTGGGAGGATGGTTTGTGATGCCTGGGACAGCTACACAAGCTTCTTGGCTTCAAAGAAGCTCTTGAGGTGCCGCATCTGCCAGACACCGATGGCCACGAGGATAAGGGTCTGCAGAATGGACCACCACAGCACCCGCTGGTTGGTGCTCTCACTGGTCTGCCGGAGCGCTCCTCTCGCCACTGTGGGGGGATATAAGGTGAGCCTGAGTTGGCTGGGGCTGCTAGAACTGCTGGATTCCCAGCCCAAGAGGATGCCCAAGGTCAGCCAGCTTTGTCCAGGTTCTAGCCAAGTGCCTGCAAAGTGTCACTCTACCTGGAGACTATCTTTACCCTCACTAGATGATGTCAGGCAACCTACTCATTCTCCCAAGTCTGTATCTTCACCTCTCAGGGATAGTCCTCACCTAGTCCTGCCCTGGTGCCTGGGAGAGAGGTAAGGTAGTTGTGGAATTACCCCACAAGACAGAGCTGTCCTGGAGCAAGCAGGAATGACTTGCTCTAAGTCCTCTGCCTGGGTTTCCCAGACTGCTGCTTGAAGATGGTGGGCACAGGCTGTAAACTGGCAGGCTGGGGGCTGGATCCAACCTTTATGTTTGTTTTGTTGGGCTCACACAGTACACAGTATTTTGACAACATTTAAAACTCAGGTAATTTATGCAACAGCAATAGAAAAAAATAAAAAATAAATTAAAATGTTCACATAAGAATCCTGGCTATTTCCTCTTGAAAAAATGGAACATCTGTAAACCTAGGACTGGCATTTCTGCAAGGAGGCCCCCAGCTGACACTGAACAGTAGCTGTGCTTGTTTAGATGGGTCACTGCCCTACTAGTCCTTAAGGTCACAGATTCATTCATGGTACTCTCTCGTTCCTCATCACCGGTAAGTTTGAGACCCTGGTCCTGAGAGCATGTGGAGCCACTGAAACAGCACCCAGGATGTTGGTATCAACACAACCCCACTGTGTCATTCTGTGTAACTGTGATTTAGGGCAATGACAGCCTCTTAGGACTCTGTATCCTCAATTACAAGGTGGAATTAGTAATACCCACCCCATGACCTACAATCCAGTGCAGGTAAGTCCCTTGGGGGTCTCAGAATGCATCTGATGTGAAATTCCTGGCTGAGCCAGTGGGCAGCTTCTAGGATGAAGACCCCTGCTCCCAGCCCAATCACTCACCCGCTGGTAGTTCTGCTCTTTCTGGATCTGCTCCACTTGTTCCACCAGCTGTCGCACTCGTAGCTGCAACTCACTCAACTTGTCTTTAGCAGCAATTTCTGCATAGTCGTTGGCATGCTCACCTACCTGGATATCCAGGTGAACTCTCTGGGGACAAAAGATATTAGGGAAATCTAGCAGCCCTGCTCCATCTTCCTGCCAAAGACTGACAGCTCATTCCCCACTTTCCTTCATCTGTTCATTTAGCCAAAAGACTGGGCCCTCTTCAGTGTATAACCCCATGGGGCTCTGGGCACACAAGCAAGTATTAAGCCTGGGCTGGTGCTGAGTGAGGCATATACAAAGAGCTCAGCCACTCTGTCCTGGATATCCACTGGAGACCCAGTGTTCTAGGAGACACAAAATCTGACATACCCCTCTCACACTCACAGCATCACCAGTTTCCCCAGTCCTCACCAAAGGATGAAGGCTGAAAGCTACAAGTCCCACATGGGCCCACTTACCAGCATGCCTCCAGCAAAGAGGGAGAACTTAGTGGAATTGGAGTGAAGACAGATCTGGTGCTCGCCAGGAGTATGGGAGGTGAAAGTGAACCTGCCCCTCGGAGCCATACTGCCGGGCCAGGATGACCTGGAGAAAGGGAACAAGCTTTAGTTAGTGTTATGGTAGGGATGGGAGGAAAACAGTACTTACGGCTCTAAGTACCGCAAAGTTGATAAGCACAGCCTTTGGCATTTCACAACACTAAAAGATCCAAAGCTACTCAGCTGCTGTTGCCATATGTTTGTCTAAGAACTCTTTGGAGCAGGGGTTTAGCGTCTGAGAGTCTGACATCAGGGTGGCAAGTGACTGCTCCTGGGAAGGGCTTTCCTTTATAGCTCATGTCCTTTCAACTCTTTTGATGTGAGTTGCTTTATGGGGTGGGGGGGGGGGCGTTGGGGGTTTGTTTTTGTTTTTGAGACAGAGTCTCACTCTGTCGTCCAGGCTGGAGTGCAGTGGTGCTGGCTCAGCTCACTGCAGCCTCCACCTCCTGGATTCAAGTGATTATCGTGCCTCAGCCTCCCAAGTATCTGGGATTACAGACGTGCACCACCACGCCTGGAGAATGTTTTTTGTATCTTTAGTAGAGATGGGGTTTGCCAGATAGGGGTTGTCCAGGCTGGTCTTGAACTCCTGGCCTCAAATGATCCAACCCACCTTGGCATCCCAAAGTGCTGGGATTACAGGCATGAGCCACCGCACCCCACCATGTTTGTTTTTTAATGAAAAGTGACAGAAGGTGACAGATGAAGGGTTTTGGCTTTCGTTTTAATATTCTTATTTGTGAAGATTAAAAGCTGCTCATTTTGTGGGAAAAGTATCATGTTTTGTGAAATCTTAAAGTCTTCATGCCACAGCTTTAGAGTTGACGAAACTCTTTGATTTTTATCACCACAATTAATCCACCCATTTCACAGACTAGGAAAAAGGTTCCAAGAAAGTAACTAACTTGGCAGGGTCACGCATCAGTCAGTAGGAAGTTGAGAGGAGCAGGCAGCACTGCAGCAGCCCACATTTGGCCTGCAGTGAAACTCTGGGATAGTCCCACAACATCAACTGTCTCTCCCACTTTAGCAGATGCAGGAAATAGAAGAGGAAGTACCAGAGCCTGCCTAGAGGATAGCTTGGCGGAGGGGAAGGGGTCGGCTCACCTTGTCCTCTGGGTCCTTCACTTCCACAAACATGCCAAGCCCCGGTGTGGCCGGCTGGTACTCCTCCCGCTGCTTGTCATACAGCTGCGTCCGGTAGTTTCCTGGAAGGAAACAGGACGACCCCGGTCAGAGGAGTGCATCCGCGACCGCTTGAGCACTAGAGAGCTGACTGTCTCACATCCCCTGCCCCAAGACCATGGTTACGTTCCAAACTCGCCCTTTCCTCCCCGCCCCCGCACCTATGACCATGGTCTCGTCCGGGATTTCCTCAATAAAGCACTTCTTCTCCGTCTCTCCAATGTGAAAGTACAGTGCGCTTCCGCGCGTCGCCAGCCACAGCAACAGCAGGAGGGTCCGCATCACTCCACCTAGCTCGGTTCCGGGACGGGGCCGGACGACCCGCACGCCCAGCTCCACAGCCATCTTGCTCCACCCGCCCGCGCAGCCGCAGCCGGCTGCGCCACGTAGCCCTGCCGCCGCCGCGGTGCCTGCCGGGACCGCGAGTTCAGCCAGGTGGACCACAAGTCCCGAGATGTCCTGAGGTCCTGGCGCGGCAGTACCTGATTGGGGGCGCAGCTTTTACCTGGGAGAGAGTGAGTGCCCCTGAATAAAAACTTATTTCCGTTGACTCTGTTCCTGGCCGGGCGACTGAAGATGGTTACCAGCTTTTTATAGATGAAACTGAGGTCTTTTGTTTGAGGTTGCGGAGCGAATTATGAACGGAGACAAGATTCGAACCTAGGATCCCTGACTTTCCTTGGCACAGCATCTACCACTCTTAATTTGCTTCTATCTTTAAAAATCGAATTTATAGAGAATGACAAAATAATGCACAAATGTATTATCAAAGAAAGATTTTTTTTTTAAGCCAAGGTCTCCCATTACCACTTCTTTGTCTTCATACCCTGTCCACTCCTAAATCAGGTGTTATTCTCTCAGGCATTCCTCTGACCACCACACACACACACACACACACCCCGCCTCTGCTGCCGATCCCGACCGCAATGGCTCGTTACTTTCAATTCTACAGCAATAGAATTCTGTAGAATAGGATCATAAGAGAGTACTATCAGCCAAATATAAGCCAACAAATTGGATAACGTAGATGAAATGGACAAAGTTACAGAAATGCAAAACTGACTCAGAGTAGATAATAAAATCTGAATAAACCTATAACTAGTGAGGAGATTGAATCAGTAATAAAAAATCATCCTTACTTAATATAGTTAAGATGTCAATACTACCCAAAGCAATCTACAGATTTAATGCAATCCCTATCAAAATCCCAATGACATTTTTTGTAGAAACAGAGAAACTCATTCTAAAATTCATATAGAATCTCAAGGGATCTTGATTAGCCAAAACAATCCTGAAAAAGAAGAATAAAGCTGAAGAACTCACACTTCCTGATTTCAAAACTTACCTCCAAGCTTCAGTCAGCAAGACAGTGTGGTACTGGCATATAGGCAGACATATAAACCGGTGGAATAGAATAGAGAGCTCCAAAATATGCCCTCCCATATATGGTCAAATAGTTTTTAACAAGGCGGTAAGCCCATTCAATGGGGGGGAAAAAGGACAGTCTTTCCAACAAATGGTGCTGGGAAAACTGGATATCCACATGGAAAAGAATGAAGGTGGACCCTTCTCTAATGCCATATATAAAAATTAACTCAAACAGACCCAGAATTTTAAAAATCCCAAAGCATAAAACTCATAGAAACCATAGAGCAAATGCTTAACCACATCAGATTTGGCAACAGATTTCCTGGATATGACACTAAAGGCACAGGCAACAAAAGAAAAAATAGACAAATTGGACTTTATGAAAATTAAAACATTTTGCGCATCAAAAGACACTATAGCAGAGTAAAGAGACAACCCACAGAATGGGAGAAAATATTTGCAAATCATGTATCTTACAAAGGATTAATATCCAGAATAAGCAGAGACTCCTAAAACTCAGCAACAAAAAAAGAACAATCGGATTCAAAAATCACAACAAAGGACGTGAATAGACATTTCTCCAATGATCAACAAATGGCCAGTAAGCACTTGAAAAGATACTCAACATCACTAATCATTAGGGAAATACAAATCACAATGAGGTAAAGAACAAGATACTACGTCATATACCCGTTAAGATGGCTACTAGCAAAAAAAAAAAAAAAAAAAAAAAAAAAAAAAAAAAAGCAAAAAAAAAACGAAAAGAAAAGTCTACAAGCATTGGCAAGGATGTGGAGAAATTGTAATCCTTGTGCACCACTGGTGAGAATGTAAAATGGTACAGACACTGTGGAAAACAGTATAATGATTCCTCAAAAGGTAAAAATAGGCTGAGCGTGGTGGCTTATGCTTGTAATTCCAGCACTTCAGGAGGCAGGAGCAGGAGGATTGCTTGAGCTCAGGAGTTCAAGACCAGTCAGGGAACATGACAAAACCTCATCTCTACAAAAAATGCAAAAATTAGCTGGATCTGGTGGCATGCGCCTGTAGTCCCAGCTACTAAGGAGGCTGAGGTGAGAGGATTGCTTGAGCCTGGGTGGTCAAGGCCGCAGTGAGCTGTGATTATGTCACTGCACTCCAGCCTGGGTGACAGAGCAAGATGCTATCTCAAAATAAATAAATAAAAATAGAATTACCATATGATCCAGCAATTCCATATCTAGATATACACTCAAAAGAAATACAAGTAGGGTCTTAGACTATCGAACAATACAGTCACAATGGCTCAAGGGGACCCTAAGAAGCCAAAGGGCGAGATGTCTGCTTATGCCTTCTTTGTGCAGATGTGCAGAGAAGAACATAGGAAGAAAAACCCGGCCCCACGAAGTGGCTCAAGCTTGTAATCCCAGCACTTTGAGAGGCCAAGGTGGGCAGATCACAAGGTCAGGAGTTGGCGACCAGCCTGACCAACATGGTGAAACCCCATCTCTACTAAAAATGCAAAAGTTAGCCAGGCGTGGTGCGGCGCACCTGTAATCCCAGCTACTCAGGAGGCTGAGGCAGGAGAATTGCTTGAACCCTCGAGGCAGAGGTTGCAGTGAGCCGAGAGTGTGCCATTGCATGCCAGCCTGGGTGACAGAGTGAGACCCCATCAGAAGAAGAATGAGGAGGAGGAGGAGGAGGAACCACCCTGAGGTCCCTGTCAATTTTGCAGAATTTTCCAAGAAATGCTCTGAGAGATGGAAGACAATATCCGGGGAAAGAGAAATCTAAATTTGATGAAATGGCAAAGGCGGATAAAGTGCGCTATGATCAGGAAATGAAGGATTATGGACCAGCTAAGGGAGGCAAGAAGAAGAAGGATCCTAATGCCCCCAAAAGGCCACCATCTGGCTTCTTCCTGTTCTGTTCGGAATTCTGCCCCAAATCAAATCCACAAACCCTGGCATCTCTATTGGAGATGTGGCAAAAAAGCTGGGTCAGATGTGGAACAGGTTAAATGATAGTGAAAAGCAGCCTTACGTCACTAAGGTGGGAAAGCCGAAGGAGAAGTATGGAAAGGATGTTGCTGACTGTAAGTTGAAAGGAAAATTTGATGATGCAAAGGGTCCTGCTAAAGTTGCCCGGAAACATGGGGAAGAGGAAGATGAAGAAGACGAGGAGGAGGAGGAGGAGGAGGGATAAACTATTTATCCGTCTCCTGGTGAATACTTAGAGTAGGGGAGCGCTGTAATTGACACATCACTTATTTGAGAAGTGTCTGTTTCCCTCATTAGGTTTAATTACAAAATTTGATCACGATCCTATTGTAGTCTCTCAACATGCTCTAGAGATTGTCAGTGGTTTACATGAAGTGGCCATGGGTGTCTGGAGCACTCTGAAACTGTATCAAAGTTGTACATATTTCCAAACATTTTTAAAATGAAAAGGCCCTCTCGTGTTCTTCTCACTCTGTGCACTTTGCTGTTGGTGTGACAAGGCATGTAAAGATGTTTCTGGCATTTTTAAAATTTGTAAGGTGGTGTTAACTATAAGATTCTTGGCTAGAAATCCTGAGTTATCAACTGCACTTATCTATAGTTTGTAAAAAGAATGAAACAACCGAGACAAACTCTTGATGCTCCTTGCTTGCCACTGAGGCTACGGGAAAGATGCCTTTTGGAGGGGCCGTAGCTCAGGGCGTGCACTGTGAGGCTGAACCTGTTTACTCTGCAGTGGGCATCCATTTAGCTTCAGGTTGTCTTGTTTCTGTATATAGTGACATAGCATTCTGCTGCCATCTTAGCTGTGGACAAAGGGGTATCAGCTGGCATAAGAAGGTTTTTTTTTTTTGTTTTTTTTTTTTGCTTTGTTTTGTTTTTTGTTAGTTAAGTGTGGTAGTTTTTAAACTGCTCGTTTTAAAACAAACTAGAACTCTTCATTGTCAGCAAAGTGAAGCACCACTGCATCAATGAAAGTTCGAGAACCTTCTGTACTTACACACAATTTGCAATGTTCTGTTATTTTTTTTGTATGTTTAGAATGCTGAAATGTTTTGAAGTTAAATAAACAGTATTACTTTTTTTTTTTTAAAGTAGGGTCTGAAAGAGATATTTGTACACATATATTCACAGCAGCATTATTCACAAGCAAAAAAAAAAAAAAAAAATTGGAAGCAGCCCAGTTGTTCATCAATAGATTAATGGATAAGCAAAATATGGTCTATCCACACAATGGAATAGCAGTCAGCCTTAGAAAGGATGGGATTTCTGACACGTGGTACAACACAGATGAACCTTGAGGACATTATGCTAAGTGGAAGGAGCCAGACATAAAATGATGGACACTGGATAATTCCATTTATATGAGGTACTAGAGTCGTCAAAATCACAGAAATAGAAAGCAGAATGGTGGTTGCCAGGGACTGGAGGAAAGGGAGAGTAGGAAGTTATTGTTTAATAGGCATAGAATTTCCTTTTTGCAAGATAAAAAGAGTTCTATAGATGGATGGTGGTGAGAGTTATATGGAGTATAATTTTGACATATATTATGAGAGTAATATAATGTACTCAATACCACTGAACTGTACACTTAGAAACAGTTAACTTTATATTTATTTTACCACAATAAAAACAACTGGAAAAAATCCACTAAGTAATAACCATGGTATGATATGCCACAATTTGTTTAATCATTGAAAGACATCTGAGCTGTTTCTAGTTTGGCAATATTATAAATAAAAATGCACAGTGACGGCAAGGCTCGGTGGTTCACTCCTGTAATCCCAGCACTTTGGGAGGCCGAGGTGGGTGAATCACCTGAGGCCAGGAGTTTGAAAACAGTCTGGCCAATGTGGTGAAACCCCATCTCTACTAAAAATACAAAAATTAGCTGGGTGTGTTGGCATACACCTGTAATCCCAGCTACTCAGGAGGCGGAGGCAGGAGAATCGCTTGAAGCCGGGAGTTTGAGGCTGCAGTGAACCATGATGGCACCAGTACACTCTAGCCTGGGAGAAAGACCCTGCCTCTAAAAAACAAGTAAATAACAACGATGACAAGCCTACGAAAATGTGTTCATCATCATATGTCATTAGAGAATTGTAAATTAAAGCAAAAATGACATACATACTAGTATGCCCCGATTAGAATGGCCAAAATCCAGAACACTGACCACACCAAATACTGGCAATGATGTGGCGCAACAGGAACGTTCAATCATTGCTGGTGGGAATGCAAAGTAGTGTGGCCACTTTGGAAGAGAGTTTGGCAATTTCTTACAAAGCTAAACACACTCTTATTATATGATCCAGTGATTGCCCTCCTGGGCATTTGCCCAAATGAAGTAAAAATTATGTCCACACAAAAACCTACACACAGGGCCAGGCATGGTGGCTCACACCTGTAATCCCAGCACTTTGGGAGGCTGAGGCAGGCAGATCACCCGATGTCAGGAGTTCAAGACCAGCCTGGTCAACATGGTGAAAACCCATCTCTACTAAAAATGCAAAAATCAGATGGGCATGGTGGCAGGTGCCTATAATCCCAGCTACTTGAGAGACTGAGGCAGGAGAATCACTTGAACCCAGGAGGTGGAGGTTGCAGTGAGCCAAGATTGTGCCATTCCACTCCAGCCTGGGCGACAAGAGCGAGACTCTGTCTCAAAAAAAACCAAAAAAACAAACAAACAAAAAATCCTGCACACAGATGTTTATAACAGCTTTATTCATAGTTGCCAAAAGTTGGAAGCAACCAAGATGCCCTTCAGTAGGTGAATGAATAAATAAACTATAGTACATTCAGGCAATGAAATATTCAGTGCTAAAAAGAAATGAGCTATCAAGCTATACAAACACATGAAGGAAACTTTAGTGCATATTACTAAGTGAAAGAAGCCAATCTGAAAATGCTACACACTGTATGATTCCAACTAGATGATATTCTGGAATTATACAGAATCATATATTCTGGAATCATCAAACATGCATGGGTTGTGGGGAGGGCTCGATAAATAGGCAGAACACAGAGGATTTCTGAGGCATTGAAACTATTCTATTTGGGAGGCCAAGGCAGGCAGATTGCTTGAGTTCAGTAGTGGAGACCAGCCTGGGCAACATAGCAAGACCCCCATCTTTACAAAAAACACAAAAATTAGCTGGGCATATTGGTGAGCACCTGTAGTCCCAGCTACTGGAGAGGCTGAGGTGGGTGTGTCACTCAAGCCTGGGAGGTTAAGGTTGCAGTGACACAAGATCACGCTGCCACACTCCAGCCTGGGCAACAGAGTGAGAACCTATCTCAAAAAAAAAAAAAAAAAGAAAAAGAAAAAGAAACAATTTTATATAATATTATAATGGTAGATACATGTCAATATAATATACACTTGTCAAAACCATAGAATGTATAGCACCAGGAATGACCCCTAGTGTAAACTGGACTTTGGGTGATAATGATACATCTATGCAGGTTCAGTGATTGTAACAAATGTACCACTCTTGAGTGGGATGCTGATATCAGGGAAGTTGTGTGTGAGAAGATGGTGGGGTAGGGAGTATATGGGAAATCTCTGTGCTTTCCACTCAATTTTGCTGTGAACCTGAAAGTGCTCTAAAAAATAAAGTCTTTTTTGTTTTTTTGGGTTTTCTTTTGAGACTGAGTTTCGCCCTTGTTGCCCAGGCTGTAGTGCAATGATGCGATCTTGGCTCACTGCAACCTCCGCCTCCCAGGTTCGAGCAATTCTCCTGCCTCAGCCTCCCTAGTAGGTGGGATTACAAGTGCCTGCCACCACATCCAGCTAATTTTTGTATTTTTAGTAGAGACAGGTTTCTCCATGTTGATCAGGCTGGTCTCAAATTCCCAAACTCAGGTGATCCACCTGCCTCGGCTTCCCAAAGTGCTGGTATTACAGGTGTGAGCCACTGCACCTGGCCTAAAGTCTGTTTTTTAATACTACCTTTCCTCCACTGATTTGCTTTTGCATCTTTGTAAAAAAATCAGATGGGCATATTTCTGTGGCTCTATATCTGGGTTCTCTATTCTGTCCCATTATCTATGTGTCTATCCTTCTGTCAATAGCACACAGTCTTGATTGCTGTAACTATATAATGTCTTGACATTGTGCAGGCTGATTTCTCCCACTTTATTCTTCCTTTTCAAAAATGTTTTAGTTATGGCCAGGTGTGGCCAGGTGTGTTGTCCCAGTTGCTTGAGAGGCTGAGGTGGGAGGATCACTTGAGCCCAGGAGTTCAAGTCTATAGTGCACTATAATTGCACCTGTGAACACTCAGTTTGTTCCAACCTGGGCAACAAAGTGAGACCCTATCGCTAATTTTATTTAATTTTATTTTACTTTATTTCATTTTTTGAGATGGATTCTTGTTCTGTTGCCTAGGCTGGAGTGCAGTGGAGCAATATCAGCTCACTGCAACCTCCACCTCCCAGGTTGAAGTGATTCTACTGCCTCAGCCTCCCAAGTAGCTTGAACTACAAGTGTGTGCCAGCTACCATGCCCAGCTAGTTTTTGTATTTTTATTAGAGACAGGGTTTCACCATGTTAGCCAGGCTGGTTTTCAGGAGGCTGAATCACTCCTGACCTCAAGTGATTCACCATCCTCAGTCTCCCAAAGTGCTGGGATTACAGGCATGAACCACCATGCTTGGGTTTTTTTAATGTTTTAATTATGCTGATGGAACTTTGCTAGAAATTGTGTTAAACTGGCCAGGCATGCTAGCTCATGCCTGTAATCCTAGAGTTTTGGGAAGCCAAGGCCAAAGGATTACTTGAGGCTAGGAGTTTAAGACCAGCCCAGGCAACATAGCAAGATCACATATGTACAAAAAATTCAAAAGATTAGCTGGATGTGGTGGCTCACACCTGTAATCTCAGCACTCTGGGGAGTTCTCAGACAAAATCTTTGCACGATTGTTCAAATTTGTTTGGCATGTCATTAAAATAGTTGGCTCCAGTATTTTGAAACTTACACTTGAACAAGTATTTTCTTGCTTTTTATATCAGTAGTTTCTTTTGCATTTATTTAGATCTTCTCAAATTTTTTAACCAGCTTTCTTGTAGTTGTTAGCATATATGTCTAGTACATTTTTGCTAGATTTATACCTACATATTTTACCTTTTAGGGTCATTGTAAATAGTATTGTACTTTAAATTGCTGTGTTCATGTGTGGCTTGCTAGTACGTAGATATACAATTGGTTTTTTGATTGTCTTATACCCTGCAACCTTGTTAAACTCATTTGTTAGTTCTAGGAATATTCTATAGATTTTTTGAGATTTTCAGTGTAGATCATCATCGCATATGCAAATAAAGACAGTTATATCTTTCTTTTTTTTATTCTTTTCTTATTTCTTTTTTTTTAGACATGGAGCGTAGAGACAAAAGTGACTCCATCTTGGATGCTAACCTGCCATGTTGACTTCTGATTAGCCCCAGACCCAGGAATGCCCGCTGATTTCTGCTTTACTGTCTCTGGTGTCCCTAGTGTACATGTCAACCTTGATGTTATCACACAAATTATAGGTGATGATGCACATAGCATTCTTGCCTGTTCTGGAGGGGTGCCTCCCATTGCCTCCCTGGAACACATACCCACTTTTCCTGTGGTATATAAGCCCTGGGTCTGGAGAGTAATTGTAGAGATCTACCTGTTTTGCAGCTTCCCAAGACCATGCTTCTACCTATAATTTCCCCAATAAATCACCCAATACCGACAAACTGGAATTGTGTGCCTCCTTCTTTGATCTCCTGACTCTTTTGGCATTTGGGGGTCGTTTTGCATATAAAGCCCTTTCATAGAACACAGGATCTCAGTCTGTCACCCAGGCTGGAATGCAGTGGCACCATCATAGCTCAAACTCCAGGTTCAAACTCCTGGGCAGAAGGGATCCTCCTGCCTCACTCTCCTGAGTCTCTGCTGTTACAGGAGCACACCACCACACCCAGCTAATTTTTTCTTTTTTTAACAGCGATGGAGTCTCTCTATGTTGCCCAGGCTGGTCTCAAATTCCTAGTCTCAAATGATCCTCCTGTGTTGGCCTCCCAAAGGGCCAGGGTTACAGGCATGAGCCACTACATCTGCCCCTGTGTCTTCCTTTCTAATCTGTATGCCTTTGATTTCCTTTTCCTGCACTACAACTATAGCTATAACTTCCAGTGCTATATTGAATGGCAGTGTTGAGAGCAGACTTCCTTGCCTTAATCCTAATCTTAGGAGGAAACCTTCAGATTTTCACCCTTAAGAATAATGTGAGGTCTGGCATGGTGCTTATGCCTGTAATCTCAATACTTTGAGAGGCTAACGTAGGCAGATCAGTTGAGGTCAGGAGTTCAAGATCAGCCTGGGCAACATGGTGAAACCCCATCTCTACTAAAAATACAAAAAATTAGTCAGGCATCGTGGCACATGCCTGTGATTCCAGCTACTTGGGAAGCTGAGGTGGGCAGATCGCTTGAGCCCAGAAGGTCAAAGCTGCAGTGAGCCGTGATTGCACCACTGCACTCCAGCATGGGCAACAGAATGAAACTCTGTCTCAAAAAAAAAAAAAAAAAAAAAAGCGAGCTGTAGTTTTTCTATAAATGCTTTTTTTCCAAGTTGAGGCTGAGGCAGGCAGATCCCCTGAGCTCAGGAGTTCAACATCAGACTGGGCAATATGGTAAAACCCTGTCTCTACAAAAAAATACAAAAATTAGCCAGGTGTGGTGGCTCGCACTTGTGGTCCTAGCTACTTAGCCAGACATGGTGGCACATGCCTGTAGTCCCAACTACTTAGGAGGCTGAAGTGGGAGGATTGCTGGAGGCCAGGAGGTCAAGGCTGCAGTGAGCTGTGATCAAACAACTGTATTCTAGCCTGGGTGACAGTGAGACCCTGTCTTACCTGTCTCAAAATATAAATAAATACAAAAATCAGCCATGAGTGATGGAACACACCTGTGATTCCAGCTACTCAGGAGGCTGAGGCAGGAGAATCGCTTGAAACCAGGAGGCGCAGGTTGCAGTGAGCTGAGATTGTGCCACTGCACTCCAGCCTGGGTGACAGAATGTTTCTGATTATCTGTGAGAAACTGGTGTTTCTGATTATCTGTGAGAAACTATGCTTCCTTATATAGAAGAGGAACAGGGGTTTGGGGATCTATGATGGGAGAGAAATCTGCTTTGTAAATGTTTTACTGAAGCATAAAACACATATAGAACAGTGCATAAGCTAAATGTTCACATCTCAACGAATTTTTCATAAACTGAATACAATTTGGGAAAATACCAACACCAGATGCCATAAATTTGTATAGTTCTTGCCTCTGCATCTATTTTTAGTTCTGGCATAAGTTGTCTGAAACCAAGCCATACCTTTCACCTTTGGCCTCGTTAAAACTCCCCATCCCCATGTAGTTGCTTGTGCTATAATTCACTCATTCCTCATCCCACTGACTCAAAACCCAACACACCCCACAGCTGCTAACCACAGTGAAACCTAACGCTCAGCACCAGGGTCATGAACATGTTTTCCCTTCATGCATGCTTTCTTTAAAATCCTCAGCATCACTGTTGATCAGGGAAATGCGAATAAAAACCACAATGTGATACTACCTTACTCCTGCAAGGATGGCCACGATCAAAAAGCAAAAAATAATGGATGTTGGCATGAACGCAGAGAACAGGGAACACTTCTAAACTGCCGGTGGGAATGTAAACTAGTACAACCACTATGAAAACAGTGTGGAGATTCCTTAAAGATCTAAAAGTAGAACTACCACTTGATCCAGCAACTCCTCCGGGTATCTACCCAGAGGAAAAGAAGTCATCATATGAAAAAGATCCTTGCACACGCATGTTTATAGCAGCACAATTCGCAATTGCAAAAATCTGGAGTCAACCCAAATGGCCATCCATCAATGAGTGGATAAAGAAACTGTGATATATGATGGAATACTACTCAGCCATGAAAAGAAATGAATTAATGGCATTTGCAGCGGGATTGGAGACTGTTATTCTAAGTGAAGTAATTCAAGAAGGGAAAACCAAATGTCATATGTTCTCACTCAGAGGTGGGAGCTAAGCTATGAGGATGCAAAGGCATAAGAATAACACAATAGACTTTGGGGACTCAGGGGGAAGGGTGCAAAGCGGGTGAGGGATAAGAGACTACAAGTTGGGTTCTGTGTATCCTGCTTGAGTGATGAGTGCACCAAAACCAAAATCTCACAAATCACCACTAAAAACGTCCTCATGTAACCAAATGCCACCTGTTCCCCAAAATCCTGTGGAAATTTTTAAAAATAGGCTGGGCACAGTGGCTCATGCCTGTAATCCCAGCACTTTGGGAGGCCGAGGCAGGCAGATCACAAGGTCAGGAGTTTGAGACCAGCCTGGCCAATATGGTGAAACCCCATCTCTGCTAAAAATACAAAAATTAGCCGGGTGTGGTGGCAGGTGCCTGTAGTCCCAGCTACTTGGGAGGCTGAGGCAGGAGAATCGTTTAAACCTAGGAGATGGAGGTTACAGTGAGTGGAGATCACGCCACACCACTACACTCCAGCCTGAGCGACACAGCAAGACTCCATAAATATATATATATATATACACATACATATATATATATGAAATATATATATTTTATAGAGTCAATTCACACCACCTGCAGGAAAGCCTAAGGAATAACTCCCATTTACTTAATAAAGGCAGTCCCACAAGTCCTCTCTTACGCAGCCCCACCCCACCCCCTGGTTGCATTCTCCACTGTCTCTGGACTTCCCAGAGGGCTTCGTGGCGCCCCTCTCTCTCTCTGGGATCTGTGAGTAATCATCTGTCCCCGCTATTTCATGTGTTTCCTTGTGCTGTCCCCACTGTGTCTCACCCAATTGACACACCCAAACCCAATTCTCCTGACTAACTTGCTAAGAATAAGCTGGACACAGTTCAGACAAGAGCCACAAGGGTGTGTGCCAGTATAGACAAGTTTCCTGTGAGAGGGACACCAGTCTCAGGCGGGACACTTGAGTGTCCATCTGCCAGGATAAAAAAAGTATCCTGTGAGTCCTGGGCACGGTGGTTCATGCCTGTAATCCCACCACTTTTGGAGCCCAAGGCAGGAGGTTTGCTTGAGACCAGGAGTTTGAGACCAGCCTGGGCAACACGGCAAGACCCCATCCCTACAAAAAATAAATAAAAATAGTCTGGCATAGTGGCATGCACCTGTGGTCCCATCTACTTGGGAGGCCAAGGTGGGAGGAGTGCTTGAGCCCAGCAGGTTGAGGCTGCAGTGAATTGTGATCATGCCACTGGGCGACAGAGCGAGAACTTGCCTTAAAAAAAAAAAGTATCCTGTGAAAGGTACACTGTCAACAGCTTCCCCAGATCCCCCAGAGGGTAAACCGTAATCGTCAGGGCAGGGCTAGAACTTATAGCCACTTCCCAGAGAGAGACCTCAAGACCAAACTGGAGGATAATGTGACAGCAGATCAGGACAGATCTTTGTTTTAAGTGCATACTCCTTTTTGCTGTTTAAGGATTTTTTGGGGGGGGGGGAGGGGGCGTGGGCATCTTCTCTCTCTCTCTCTCTCTCTCTGTGACAGGGTCTTGCTCTATTACCCAGGCTGGAGGTCAGAAGTTCTTCACTGAAAATCATCCTGGCTCTATCACCCAGGCTGGAGTGCAGTGGCTCAATCATTACTCACTGGAGTCTCGGCCTCCCAAGTTCAAGCAATCCTGGAACCTCAGCCTCCCAAGTACTGGGACTACAGGCATGCACCACCATGCTCGGCTAATTTTTGTATTTATTGTAGAGATGGAGTCTTGCTATGTTGCCCAGGCTGGTTTTGAATTCCTGGGGCTCAAGCAATCCTCCCGCCTCGGCCTCCCAAAGTGCTAGGATTACAGGCATGAGCCACTGCACCTGGCCATCTTTCACATTTTCAATTTTTTTAAAAAAGAGTTATTTTTTAAAAAATCAAGTTATCAGTGGCTCTCGTAAAAAGTACAGACCAGTCCTTGAATATTCCAAACCTCAGAGACAGACATTGTTTATAGAATTATGTCAGAAAGACAGGTCCTAACGGGTTTCTGGCCTTTGTATCTCAAGCATGTCCCTGCAGAGACTTGGTGTAATAAGCACAAAGGCAGACTCCTGGCTGTGCATGGACCTCCCTGTTGGTCCTTTCAGAAGCCTCTCTCCTTTCCTTGGCCAGGATGATTTTCAGTGAAGAACTTCTGACCTCAGGGTGGCCGCTCCCCAGATTGGTTAGGAGACACTAGCCCTTCCTGTACTCACTCTCAACTATGAAGAGCAGGAATCAAAAGGGTTTATGGTTTCTAAGATACAGTACAATGTATGCATGAATGTGGGCTACAAGGCTGAATGTCCTGACTTGTCCTACTACACAACAGGTCGATGTCTTAGCAGTAGTAACATTTAACTGTGACCTTTTGAGCTCAGATATGAGCTTGAACTTGTTATAAATGAGAAGAACAGTCCTCAAGCACTGTTACTGAACACTGAATGGCTTGAAATTAGCTTTTGCTGCAGACTTGATCATGTTTCTTTTTTTTGACATAGGGTCTGGCTCTGTCACCCACCCTGGAGTGCAGTGGTGTGATCACAGCTCACTGCAGCCTCAACCTCAGCGGCTCAAGCAATCCACCCACCTCAGCCTCCTGAGTAGCTGAGACTATAGGTGTACACCACCAGGCCCTAATTTTTTTTTTTCTTTTTTTTTTCGAGACGGAGTCTCACTCTGTTGCCAGGCTATAGTGCAGTGGTGCAATCTTGGCTCACTGCAACCTCCGCCTCCCGGGTTCAAGCAATGCTCCTGCCTCAGTCTCCCCAGTAGCTGGGACCACAAGCATGCACCTGCACGCCCAGCTAATTTTTGTATTTATAGTAGAGACGGGTTTTACCATGTTGGCCAGGATGATCTCGATCTCTTGACCTCATTATCTGCCCACCTCAGCCTCCCAAAGTGCTAGGATTACAGGTGTGAGCCACTGCTCCCAACCCATGCCTGGCTAATTTTTAAAAAATATTTTGTAGAGACAGGGTCTCACTCTGTTGCCTGGGCTTGTCTCAACTCCTGGATTCAAACGATCCTTCCACTATAGCCTACGAAAGTGTTAGGATTACAGGCATGAGCCACCCCACCTGGCCATATTTCTTTTTTTTTTTTTTTTTTTTGAGACAGAGTCTTGATCTGTCTCCAGGCTGGAGTGCAGTGGCACAATCTCGGCTCACTGCAATCTCCACCTCCCATGTTCAAGTGATTCTCCTGCCTCAGCCTCCCAAGTAGTTGAAATTACAGGCACGCACCACCACACCCAGCTAATTTTTTGTATTTTTAGTAGAGATGGGGTTTCACCATGTTGGCCAGGATGGTCTTGATCCCCGACCTTGTGATCCGCCCACCTCAGCCTCCCAAAGTGCTGGGGTTACAGGCATGAGCCACCACGCCCGGCTCCTGGCCATATTTCTTTATTGGTTCAACCTAAAATGACCAGGCAAAACAGTCCTTCTATTTGAAACTGTGTTGGGGGTCCCCAAGACCACTCTCAAGTTCAGTGATTCACTAGAAGTATTCATAGAATTCAGAAAAGCTGTTATACTCATGGTTATGGCTTATTACAGCAAAAGGATACAGATTAAGATCAGGAAGAAGGGCAGAGATCAGGAGAGATTGCGTGCAGGCTTCTCTTGGGCCTCTCCCCACTGGAGTTACACAGACAGCACTAATTCACTTAGTAATGATGTCTGCCAACATGTCTGAAGTATTGTCAGCCAAGGAAGCTCACGTGAGCCTTGGTGTCCAGGGATTTGACCTCTGAGGGGTCAGCCATCTGGGGAATGTGACTAATCCCCCAAAGGTCAAAACTGATACAGGCTGGGTGCAGTGGCTCACGCCTGTAATCCCAGCACTTTGGGAGGCCAGATCACTTGAGGCCAGGAGTTGGAAACCAGTCTGGCTGACATGGTGAAACCCCATCTCTACTAAAAATATAAAAATTAGCCAGGCGTGATGGCGAGTGCCTATAATCCCTGCTACTCGGGAGGCTGAGGCAGGAGAATCACTTGAACCCAGGAGGTGGAGGTTGCAGTGAGTCCAGCCTAGGCAACAGAGCAAGTTCTGTCTAAAAAAAAAAAAAAACACACACACACACACACACACACACACACACACAAAACTGACACAGCATGGCCTAGGGCTGCCAACATAAATCAGACCATTAGCCTAAACTATCTGGCATGGCCCAAGACCCTGAGTATACAAACACACTCTTATCAGGCAGGATATTCCACAGACTTACATGTTGTCTCCCAGGAGTCAGTCAAAGGCCTGTTTCTTTGAAATAGGCAGGGTCTGAAAAACCTCAAACTTGCTGAGTTAACCCTTTGCAGCACAGAAACTTATACTGCAGCGAAGTCATTTCTATGACAACTATGACTATATTGTTTGAATCACAAGTAGTGTCAAGCTGCTTTATGCCTTTCCCCTGATATCAGAAGTTAGCGATGTGAAATGTCTATTCCCACACAAATTTTTAGGGGATATGTGTTTCAAGTTAAAATCACAGAGCCAGCAGCATTTTTTGGACCTTAATGCAAGTGGAAAGGAAATTTCCGTATTTCTAACTCCAATTAACATGCCATTGAAGAGCTTTCACCTAACCTTCAAATGGAAATGATTAATCTGCAATGTAACCACATGCTAAAAGGAAAATATCAAGAGAAAAAAAGCCAATAGAATTCTAATATATATGCCTATAAATGCCTTCCAAGCAATGAATGTAAGTGTTGGTTGATACCGGTATTTGGCGGTACCATGGGAAAAGATATTTTCAAAGGTGATACAGTCGTTCCAGACCAGCATTAACTGACAAACATTTGCAGTCAATTTTGATGACAGAGAATAATAACTGATTAAGTAAAATGTGATTCTCTCCCCCATATAGAAATTCTAGTCTTCTCATTAGTACGTTTGTATTACAAAAAGTACAAAATTATTATTAGCTTTTTAATTTTGCTTTGGTTTTTGTTTGTTTTTTGGAGACAGAATCTCTCTCTGTCACCTAGGCTTGAGTGCAGTGGTGTGATCTCGGCTCACTGCAACATCCACCTCCCAGGTTCAAGCGATTCTCTGCCTCAACCTCCCAAGTAGCTGGGACTATAGGTGTGCACCACCACACCTGGATAATTTTTGTATTTTTAGTAAAGATGAGGTTTCACCCTGTTTTCCAGGCTGGTCTTGAACTCCTGACCTCAGGTGATTCACCCGCTTTGGCCTTCCAAAGTGCTGGGATTATAGGCATGAGCCACAATGCCTGGCCATAAATTTTTTATTTCAAAGATGGCCAGTCTTTGTCATCTGGATCCCGCTTTCCCCCAGGCCAAGAGGAACCGAAGCTGCCTCTCATCTTGTTCCTCCCCTGCCTCTGCCCTCACCCCTTCCCCAGCCTGGCTTGTAAAGCCCTCGATGTGGGTGGGAGAACACTACTTTGGTCCTTTGGGAGCCCAGTTGTGTGAACTCTGGGTGGGGGGTGTAGGAACTATATTTTCTTATCTCCTGTGTTCTTGATGCTCTGGCATCCAGGGCCTCGCTCACCAGGAGGGACTGCCCCTCCAGGATTTGCTAATTCCTAGATAGCAAAGGATTCCACCCAAAACGCATACCTCCAATCATCTCCTTTACTGAACTCTCACACAACACGCCAATATTTCCTTGCCCTAATCAAACCTGGGCCAGGGACCTGATAGCTCAGGGCAGCCCTTACACCCCAGAACCCACTGAAATTATTAAAACCGGCCAATCATAAGCTTGCTTGCCTTGTTTTGACTATTCCTTACCACAAAAGCCACAGTAAAGTCTTCTGCACACGTTTTCCCCTTGTTCTTTCTGCCTGCTGCCAGGACCCTGGTGCTTCCTGGCATGGCCCTGCCTGGCATGGCAGGGTGTGCCCTCTCTTCTTGGGAACTGTGAGTAAAAAACGATTTTTTCTTTCTTCTTTTTTTTTTTTTCTTTTTTCAGAGACAGGGTCTGGCTCTGTCACCCAGGCTGGAGTGCAGTGGCTTGATCATAGCTCCCTGCAGCCTCAGCCTCCCAGGCTCAAGCAATCCTCCCATTTCAGCCTCCCAAGTAGCTGAAACAACAGCCACCATGCATGGCTAATTTTCAAAACTTTTTTTTGTAGCAATGGGGTCTCCCTATGTTGCCCAGTCTGGTCTCAAACTCCTGGCTTCAAGTGATCTTCCTGCCTTGGCCTCCCAAAGTTCTTGGATTACAGGCACGAGCCACTGCACCCACCTACAGACTTTCTTTTCAATGAAGGTCGTCTCCTAATCTTTTGGACTCACCACGTCTTAATAGTAGTAAGATTTACATTTTTTCAAATAGGGGAAGAGGAGGGACACAGGTTGTATTATGGGAGAGGAGAGGAGGAAAAAGATAGGAAGGAAGGACTGAAAATGAGAAATGAGTAGAGGACATGTGTGTCACCCTCTGCATTTGTCATCTTCCCCCTCTTCCTCCACTTCAATATCCCCCCTCCAGTCCCCTCCCCTCCCTTTGCCCTGAGTTTTACTCATCATAGACAATGAATGAACTTTGAACTTGAAGAATGAGGCCTCCCATGTGCATGAAATCTGGGAGAGAAAGTCTCCCTTTGAGGGCAGGAAGAGTTCTCAGTTAGCAGACTCGACAGAATGATGACGAACAGGTCTGAGATATCTGGATCCTATGTCCAGGCTCATCTGTCAAACCTCAGAGAATAGGAAATAGGATTTGTCCTTGGAGGAGCTGAGCCCAGAGAGGTGTGCTGGTGCCTCAACCAAGCCTGCATTGTTTTATCTTTCCAAAAGGAATTTTTAGAAGACAGTGGTGGGTGACCTTTGAGGAGATGGCAAACATTTTCCTGTGGGAAAGTGAAATGGCATTTTGCCTGGAGTGGTGCTGAAATGTGCGTGGGCTGGAATGTGGTGCTTGGCCACACCGCCCCAGACCTTCTCTTAGTGCTGGTAAAAATGGCTTCCTGACTCTCGGGGCCCAGGCACAGCCCAGTCACTCCCTCGATTTGCCGCACCTATGGGGCCTCCATGGTACAGGAGGGAGAGAGAACCAAACTTTCAATTAAGATTCAGTCAGGCACAAACCTGTGGGATGAAGTGCCTGGAAGCCCAAGGAGGGACGTATTAGAGGGAGAGAGTGTGGAGCCTTTCAGGAAATTTACCGGGAGAATATGTTGGGGGGACCAGTGTGAGCAGCAGAGCCCGGGGCGGGGCGGGGGGGGGGGCGAGGCAGGTCCAGGGATTGGCTCTGGGTCTGGCGTGACACTGTTCCTGATGCTCCTGGATTCAGCACCACCTCGCCCCTCCAGGTCCTGGGTGTTCTGGGACAGAAAGCACAGGGGAAAGAACTCTGATAGGAAATCCCTCTGTAGAGAGGTTTATAGGGAATAGAAGTTATTTTTCCACAGGCCAGAGAGGAAGATGAGTGGTTCAGAGGAGAGAGAAGTTGTGTGCTGGGGATGGTGTGAAGGTCACCAGCAAACCGACAGAATCCAGCTGACACCAGAGCAGAGGAGCTGCACATGGCAGCTCTGGTTCTGTGTCCTGAACATTCTATCCCAGATGCCTCCCCCACCCCCCACTACCCCCAGTTCAAGATGACTAATGGGAGTAATGGTGGGAGGAATCACAAGAAAATCCAAAGGTAGAGTATAAAGATTTTAGCTTTCCTGTAATTATGACTTACCATTACTCTTCTCCCTCCTTCATCCTTGTTTTCTTCCTTCCTCTGTCTCTCATTCACTCTTTCTTCTTCCACCTTACCTTTCTCTTTCCTCCCTCTCTTCTGCCTTTTTCCTCCATACTCTCTCGTGTCTCTCTTTCCTTTGTCTCTCTTCCCTTTCTGTCACTAAACATCCAGGGCCCACTCAGGCTGTTCCTGGTTCTGTGCGAGGCTTGGTGGAGCACAGAATTTGTGGCAGAATCCCGTGTCTTTATCTCTCCCAGCTATAAGTCCCTGCAGGACATGCTTGTAAATGAACAGTTGTAACTGAACATGGTTAACACTGTGATAGAGGGATTTACAAGGCCTCAAGGAGCCCAGGAAAGGAAACACTTAAGACAGGACTGCTGGAGGTGGGTCCTGAGGGATGAATAGGAAGCAGGCAGGTAGATGGGCGGGCAGGAATGGAGGTTGGAGGCATCCTTCAGAAAGGGCACAGTATTTAGCAGAGACCAGCCAGAGTCCTGGGGGGAGCCACAGATGGGGTGAATGACAGAGATCCCCAACGCTTCCACAAATGGCATCCAGGTTCCGTGGTCTTGGCAGCCAGTGCAGAATGAGATCACTGCCAAGTGGGAGAATCACCTGGCAGAGTGGACTCACTGCTCTTATCTTATATTTCCAGCTGCATTGTCTTAGTCCATTTGTGTTGCCATAAAGGAATGCCTGGGCCTGGGTAATTTATAAGGAAAAGAGATTCATTTGGCTCATGGTTCTGCCAGCTGAACAAGAAGTGTGGCACCAGCAACTGCTTCTGGTGAGGGCCTCAGGAAGCTTCCACTCAGGGTGGAAGGGGAAGGAAAGCAGGCATCACATGGCAAGAGGAAGAAAGCAAGAGAAAGATGAGCTGCCAGGCTCCTTTTTTAAATTTTTTATTTGGGAGGCCGAGGTAGACAGATCATGAAGTCAGGAGTTCGAAAACAGCCTGGGCAACAGGGTGAAACCCCATCTTTACTAAAATACAAAAAAATTAACGGTGTAGTGGTAGATGCTTATAATCCCAGCTACTCAGGAGGCTGAGGTGGGAGGATTCCTTGAACCCAGGAGGCAGAGGTTGCAGTGCGATTGTGCCACTACACTCCAGCCAGGGCGACAGAGCGAGACTCCATCTCCAAAAAAAAAATTATTTAGTTTTGAGATAGTCTCACTCTGTCGCCCAGGCTGGAGTGCAGTGGAGCAATCTTGGCTCACTGCAACCTCCACTTCCCAGGTTTAAGCGATTCTCCTGCCTTAGTCTCCAGAATACTTGGGACTAGAGGCTGCTTCCACCATGCCCAACTAATTTTTGTATTTTTTTAGTAGAGACGTGGTGTCACTATGTTAGCCAGGTTGGTCTCGAACTCTTGACCTCAAGTGATCCACCTGCCTTGGCCTCCCAAAGTGCTGGGATTACAGGCATGAGCCACCACGACTGGCCCAGGCTCTTTCAATAAGCAGTTCTCCTGGGAACCAAGTGAGCACTCGCTCACTCTCTAGAATGACACCAAACCATTCATTAGGGATCCATTCCCTCAATACAAACACCTGCCGCCAGGCCCCACCTACAACATTGGGGATCAAATTTCAACATGGGATTTGGAGGGGACAGATATCCAAACTGTATCATGTGTCATCGCTCAGAAACAGGTTGTTCTATCAGTATAATACATTTGCTACTTGGAAAACCACATCTCTCTTCCTAATGTCTGGGTTATGGGCTTTGCATATTGCTGGGAAGCCACTGGTGCACTATCTCCCTACATGCATGTCACTGCAAACCCTAAGAATTTTTCACTTTTATCGATTTAGGGTATTTCCATGGACAGTCTGACCACTGGACCACTACCATGGCACAGTGCAATACACAGCGTGATCTGCGGGCCAGTGCTGGTCTCTGAAGTTTGTTACGGGTATGCAACGAGGTAAGTATAGATATTTGAGCCAGGTGCAATGTGTCACACCTGCAGTCCCAGCACTTCAGGAGGCTGAGGCAGATTGCTTGAGAGCAGAAATTTGAGAGCAGCCTGGGCAATATAGAAAAATCCCATCTCTACAAAAAATACAAAAAAAAAAAAAAAAAAAATTAGGCTGGGCATGGTGGCTCACGCCCATAATCTCAGCACTTTGGGAGGCCAAGGCAGGTGGATCACGAGGTCAGGAGTTCAAGACTAGCCTGGCCAAGATAGTGAAACCCCATCTCTACTATACAAAACTTAGCTCGGTGGGGTGGCAGTTGCCTGTAATCCCAGCTACTCAGGAGGCTGAGGCAGAGAATTGCTTGAACCTGGGAGGTGGAGGTTGTGGTGAGCTGAGATCACACTGCTGCACTCCAGCCTGGGTGACACAGCAAGACCCCATCTTAAAATAAAATAAGCCAGGTGTGGTGGCAGGTGCCTGTAGTCCCACCTACTCAGGAGGCTGAGGTGGGAGGATCTCCTGAGCCTGGGAGATTGAAGCTGCAGTAAGCCATGATCGTGCCACTGCACTCCAGCCTGGGCAGGACCTTGTCTCAAGAAAAAGCAAAGAAAGGAAAGAAAAATAAATTGGGAGTAATTGTTTAGGACATTTTTATAGACATTTGACATTGATATGACATCCAAGCACATGATCCAGTTTTAAAATTTCATTTAACTTAATTTTTTTTTTTTTTGAGACAGGGTCTCACTCTGTCATCCAGGCTAAAGTGCAGTGGAGCAAGCTCAGCTCACTGCAGCCTCCACCTCCTGGGTTCAAGCGATTCTCCTGGCTCAGCCTCTTGAGTAGCTGGGACTACAGGTGCTTGAGACCACGCCCAGCTAATTTTTGTATTTTTTGGTAAAGACAGCGTTTCACTATGTTGGCCAGGCTGGTCTTGATCTCCTGACCTCAAATGATTCACCCACCAAGCCTCCCAAAATGCTGGGATTACCAGCATGAGTCACCCCGCTGGCCTTTGTTTTTTTAATTTTCAGTTCCAGGATATATGTGCAGGATTATGCAGGTTTGTTACATACTTAAACGTCTGCCATGGTGGTCTCCTGCACCTGTCAACCCATCACCTAGGTATTAAGCCCTGCATGCATTAGCTATTTTTCCTGAAGCTCTCCCTCCCCACCCCACCCCCGACGATCAGTTTTATTTATTTATTTATTTAGTTAGTTAGTTAGTTAGTTATTTGATGGAGTCTTGCTCTGTCACCCAGGCTGGAGTGCAATGGTGCAATCTCAGCTCACTGCAAACTCCGCCTCCCAGGTTCAAGCAATTCTCCTGCCTCAGCATCCCAAGTAGCTGGGACTACAGGTACCCGTCACCACGCCCAGCTAATTTCTATATTTTTAGTAGAGACAGAATTTCACCATGTTGGCTAGGCTGGTCTCAAACTCCTGATCTCAAGTGATCCACCCGCCTCGGCCTCACAAAGTGCCGGTATTACAGGCATGAGCCACCATGCCTGGCCCAGTACAATACATGTACTGCATGGAAAACCATATCACTCTTCCTAATGTCTGGGTTATGGGCTTTGTATATTGCTGGGAAGCCACTGGCGCACTATCTCCCTACATGCACATCACTGCAAACCCTAAGAATTTTCCACTTTTATCGCTTTAGGGTATTTTCATGAACAGTCTGACCACTGGACTACTACCATGGTAGTGCAATACACAGTGTGATCTGCAGGCCAGTGCTGGTCTCTGAAGTTTGTTACAGGTCTGCAACGAGGTAAGTATAGAAACTTGAGCCAGTTGCAGTGGGTACAATCTGTACTACATATCTGTAGTACAGGACTTCAGGAAGTTGAAGCAGATTGCTTGAGCCCAGAGACTTCAGAGCAGCCTGGGCAATATAGAAAAATCCCATCTCTACAAAATATACACACACACACACACACACACACACAAAAGCCGGGTGTGGTGGCATGTGCCTGTTGTCCCAGCTACTCAGGAGACTTAGGTGGGAGGATCTCCTGAGCCTGGGAGTTCGAAGCTGCAGTGAGCCATGATTGCACCACTGCACTCCAGCCTGGGCAACAGAGTAGGACCTTGTCTCAAGGAAAAGAAAAGAAAAGAAAAGAAAAAGAGAGAGAAAAAGAAAAAGAAATTTGGAGTAATTGTTTAGGAAATTTTTATATACATTTGACGTTGATATGACATCTAAGCAAATGATCAGTTGTTTTTTTTTGTTTTTTGAGATGGAGTCTCACTCCGTCTTAATTTAATTTTTTTTTGAGACAGGGTCTCACTCTGTCATTCAGGCTGGAGTGCAGTGGCATAAGCTCAGCTCACTGCAGCCTCTGCCTCCTGAGTTCAAGCGATTCTCCTGCCTCAGTCTCTGAAGTAGCTTCCATGCCCGGCTGATTTTTGTATTTTTTGGCAGAGACAGGGTTTCGTCATGTAGGCCAGGCTGGCCTTGAACTCTTGACCTCAAGTGATCGGCCCACCTTGGTCTCCCAAAGTGCTGGGATTACAGGTGTGAGCCACCTCTCTGGCCTTTTTTTTTTTAATTTAAGTTCCGAGATACATGTGCAGGATTATGCAGGTTTGTTACATAGGTAAACATATGCCATGGTGGTCTGCTGCACCTATCAACCCTAAGTCTTACACCCTGCATCCATTAGTTATTTTTCCTGAAGCTCTCTCTCACCTCTCCCCCGCCCCGATCAGTTTTATTTTTTTATTGGATTTTATAAAAATACTCGTTTTTGAGGGATTAGGAATTTAAACAACAACATGCCACACCCCCTCACACATGTTCTTTATACAGTTGGTAGCACCGGGATAGAATGATTCAGGACCATGGACAGCACCTCATTCCCAAACCCTGTCGTCATAGCCTCTGCCTGTTTCCAGCTCCAGTCAATGCCACTGGTGAGCTCCTAGCTACCAAATCCTATGGGTACTTTTCAGCACGTGCTTTAGTTGACATTTCTAAAGTGTTTAACTTTAATCAACATCTGCATCTGTCATTTTTGTTTAAAAATAATTCCCAATGAAATAATAAAAAACGTTCCCCTAGGATTATCAAGAGGACATGCTACTAGAATGAGGGGACAGTTCTTTGTATCTGAAACATTTAAATCTCAAAACATTGTATTGGCCGGGTGCGGTGGCTCACGCCTGTAATCCCAGCTCTTTGGGAGGCCGAGGCAGGCGGATCACCTGAGGTCGGGAGTTTGAGACTGGGCAACAAGAGACAGAATCTCGCTCTGTTGCCCAGGCTGGAGTGCAATGGCGTGATCTCGGCTCCCTGCAACCTCCGCCTCCCAGGTTCAAGCGATTCTCCTGCCTCAGTCTCCCGCGTAGCTGGGACTATATGCGTGCACCACCATGCGTGGCTAATTTTTTAGTAGAGACAGGGTTTTTAGTAGAGACAGGGTTTCACTGTGTTAGCCAGAATGGTCTTGATCTCCTGACCTTGTGATTCGCCCACCTCGGCCTCCGAAAGTGCTGGGATTACAGGTGTGAACCACCGCGCCCAGCCTCTGTCTCTTATGAAGATTCTTGTCACCTGGATTTAGGGCCGACCCAGGTAATCCTGGGCAATTCACCCAGAATGATCTCATCTCAAGATCTTTAAATTAATCATATTTGCAGCCAGGTGCAGTGGCTCATGTCTGTAATCCCAGCATTTTTGGAGGCTGAGGTGGGAGGATCACTTAAGCCAGGTTGTTGGAGATCAATGTGGACAACATAGTGAGACCCTATCTCTACAAAAAAAAATTAAAAGTTGGCTAGGCATGGTGATGCATACCTGTAGTCCCAGCTACTTGGGAGGCTGAGGTGGGAGGATCACTTGAGCCCAGGCGGTCAATGCTGCAGTGAGCTGTGATCTTGCCACTGCATTCCAGCCTGGGTGACAGAGTGAGACCCTGTCTCAAGAGAAAATTATTATTATATTTGCAAAGACTCTTTCTCCAAATAAGGTCATATTCAAAGGCTCTGGGGGTTGGAGCATGGCCATATCTTTTTTGTAATCACTGGTCAACCCATTACAGAGAGCAAGAAGTGTACACATGATAAGGTACCCAGTGACATTAAAAAATGGGGCAATCAGCTGGGCATGGTGGCTCATGCCTATAATCCCAGCACTTTGGGAGGCTGAGGCGGGCAGATCACTTGAGGTCGGGAGTTCGAGACCAGCCTGGCCAACAAGGTGAAACCTCATTTCTACTAAAAATACAGAATTAGCCAGATGTGGTGGTACATGCCTGTAATCACAGCTACTCGGGAGGCTCAGGCAGGAAAATCGCTTGAACCCAGGAGACAGAGGTTGCAGTGAGCTGAAATAGCACCATTGCACTCCAGCCTGGGCAACAAGAGTGAAATTCCATCTCAAAAAAATAAAAGGAAAGGTTCAGAAAAATAAATGTGGCTTGAGTAGAGTGGAGTCAGGAGAGAGGCTACATCAAACAATGGGTGGAAGTGAATATCCTTACTTCAAGTTGGACAAAGTAGGATGTCATCAGGCTGCAGACTAGTGACCTGAAGGAATATTTTGTTTGGCCTACACAGTGTTTACAATTTTTCTTAGATTAGTTGCCAGTGGTGATGATGCCACAGTTTCTGTATAATAAGAATCTGGGGACATGTTGGCTAGGAGCTTGAAGCTGTTTTGCCACATTTAACATAAATGTGAGAAAGTGACAGCTGTGCATATCCCAAGAGGAGTGATGGAGATTATGAGGAATAAGTGTCTTCACCAGTCTACCCCCGCAGCTCTTTTGCTAACTTTAAATGTAAAAGTAAGTCAGGCTCAGTGGGTCATTCCTGTAATCCCAGCACTTTGGGAGGCCAAGGCGGGCAGATCATGAGGTCAAGAGATCGAGACCATCCCGGTCAACGTGATTAAACCTGTCTCTACTAAAAATACAAAAGTTAGCTGGGTGTAGTGGTAAGTGCCTGTAATCCCAGCTACTCAGGAGGCTGAGGCAGGAGAATCATTTGAACCCCAGAGGCAGAGGTTGTAGTGAGCCAAGATCATGCCATTGCACTCCAGCCTAGTGACAGAACAAGACTCTGTCTCAAAAAAAAAAAAAAAAAAAAAAAAAAAAGGAAAATTACCTGGGTGTGGTGGCACATGTCTGCATGCCTGTAGTCCCAGCTACTTGGGAGGCTGAGGCAGGAGGATCACTTGAGCCCAGGAGGTTGAACCTGCAGTGAGCTATAATTGTTCCACTGCACTCCAGCCTGGGTGACAGAGAAAAACCTATCTCAAAAAAAAAAAAAAAAAAAAAAAAAATACATATGGCCAGGCTCAGTGGCTTATACCTGTAATCCCAGCACTTTGGGAGGCCAGAACCTGGGAGGCGGAGGTTGCAGTGAGCTAAGATTACACCACTGCACTCCAGCCTGGGCAACAGAGCAAGACTCCACCTCAGGGGGAAAAAAAAAAAAAAGAGAGAGGGCTGATCCAGTGGGGGCTGAAGTTTCCAAGGCTCCCAAGACCTTACTGTCATGCTAATCCAGGGCTGCTTCTTCATATGAGGAAAACAGGAGCCAAGAGTGAAAGGGAGGTGAGAATATGTCTTCTGCTCTTTGGAAGGCCTGGAAAAAGGCAGGGCTATCCCTAGAGGAGGGCCATATAGTCCATCCTCATTGTTGTCCTTGTTAAAATTAGGGTTGATAGACCTGGCGCAGTGGCTCACACCTGCAATCCCAGCACTTTGGGAGGCCAAGGCAGCAGATCACCTGAGGTCAGGAGTTCAAGACCAGCCTGGCCAATGTGGTGAAATCTCATTTCTACTAAAAATGCAAAATTAGCCAGATTACAGCACATGCCTATAATCCCAGCTACTCGGGAGGCTGAGGCAGGAGAATCGCTTGAACCCAGGAGGCGGAAGTTGCACTGAGTTGAGATCTCACCACTGCACTCCAGCCTGGGCAACAGGAGTGAAACTCTGTCTCAAAAAAAAAAAAAAAAAAAAAAAAAAAAAATGGTGGGGGGTTGATAGGTCATTTATATTCTTAGGAAGAAAATGTAGCAAAAACAGGATTTAAGATAACAAAAAAGAAAATGGAAGAAGCCAGGTCCTCAAAAAGGCAGGAGGGGCCAGCCACAGTGGCTCACACCTATAATCCCAGCACTTTGGGAGGCCAAGGCGGATGAATCATTAAATCAGGAGATCGAGACCATCCTGGCTAACATGGTGAAACCCTGTCTCTACTAAAAATACAAAAAATTAGGAGGATGTGGTGGCCTCAGAACCCAGGTGGAGAGATTTATATAGGATGGAAGGAGTCCTTGACACCTGGGATAGAAGGGACACAGAAAGAGAGGAGTTTTATGTCTTCTATGCATGGCTCCACATACTGTGAAGAATCTGCTCCACTGAGGAAGTCTGTGGGCAGGGATTGGGGTGTCCCACCTCTATTCTTGCCACTTGAGGATAGGGATTTTTTGTTTTTGCTTTTTTTGAGACAGAGTTTTGCTCTGTTACCCAGGCTGGAATGCAGTGGCAAGATCTCGGCTCCCAGAAACCTCTGTCTCCAGGGCTCAAGTGATTTTCATGCCTCAGCCTCCCAAGTAGCTGGGAATATAGGCATGAACCACTATGACTGGCTAATTTTTGTATTTCTTGTACAAATGGGGTTTAGCCATGTTGCCCAGGCTGGTATCAAACTCCTGGGCTCAAGTGATTCGCCCATATTAGCCTCCCAAAGTGTTGGGATTACAAGCATGAGCCACCATTCCCAGCTGGATGGGGAAAATTAAGAACCTGAAGGGAATCAGAACATGCCACCCAAAATATGCCCTTTGACATATCAATTATATTGAACTAAAGGCAATTGAGAAACAGCAGATGCAGGAAGAGCTCTTTGACCTCCCCCTTTCTACCTAAAAGAAGGGCATAAATTTCCCAAGAGAAAGGAGCCCTTCTAATAACAGGAAGTGAAGAACATTATAATCACTGGAGATGAGGAGTCAATACTGAGATGAATCTGTACAAAACAAGCCTTATTCAAATAGCCCTTATCAAGCTGAGCACAGTAGCTCACACCTGTAATCCCAACACTTTGGGAGGCTGAGGTAGGTGGATTGCTTGAGGCCAGGAGTTTGAGACCAACCTGGGCAACATGGCAAAACCCCATCTCTACAAAAAATTAGCCAGGCATGATGCCATGCACCTGTAGTCCCAGGTACCTGGGAGGCTGAGGTGGTAGGATCACTTGAGCCCAGGAGGTTAAGGCTATAGTGGGCCGTGATCACACCACTGCACTCCAGCCTAGAGGACAGCCTGAGACTCGGTCTCAAAAAATAATAATAATAGCCCTATTAGCTGGGCACAGTAGCATACATCTAGAGTCCTAGCTACACAGAAGACTGACGTGGGAGGATCACTTGAGTCCAGGAGTTCAAGACCAGCCTGGTTAACATAGAAAGACCCTGTCTCTTAAAAAGAAAAGAAGGCTGGGTGCGGTGACTCACACCTGTAATCCCAGCACTTTGGGAGGCTGAGGCAGGTGGATCACGAGGTCAGGAGATCGAGACCATCCTGGCCAACATGGTGAAACCACATCTCTACTAAAAATACAAGTAATTAGCAGGGCATAGTGGCACATGCCTGTAGTCCCAGCTACTCAGGAGACCGAGGCAGGAGAATCACTTGAACCCAGGAGGCGGAGGTTGCAGTGAGTCGAGATTGCACTACTGCACTCCAGCCTGGGACAGAGCAAGACTCTACCTCAAAAAAAAAAAAAAGATTGATTTCTTACTGTTATGGAGGGTCGAGGGTCGGAAGTTCAAAATCAATGTGCTGGCAAACTTGTTATCAACTGAGGTCCCACTTCCTGATTCAAAGATAGGCTTCTATTTTTTTTCCTTTTTTAAATGTTTATAGAGACAGTCTTGCTCTGTCACCTGGGCTGGTCTCTGACTCCTGGGCTCAAGTGATCCATCTGTCTCAGCAATTACAGGTGTGAGCCACTGCACCCCAGGCTAAAGACATCCTTCTTTTTACTGCAACCTCACATGGTAGAAGGGGCAAGAGGTCTGTCTCCGACCTCTTTCCTAAGGGCACTAATCCCATTCATGAGATCTCTGCCTGCATGACCTAATCACCTTCCAAAGGCATCATCTCTGGACCAGGCCACCTCCAGGGATCTGCTTTTACCCTTTCTTACAGTCGAATTTTAACATTATTGTATGTAAATAATTGTCCAATAACTAATAAATGAATTTTAATAAAACCAAACCATCTGTTGTATGATTGCTTTTGGATGAGGTACCTAGAATAGCCAAATTCATAGACACAGAAAGTAGAAGAGTTGTTGCCAGGGACTGGGGGAGGAGGAATGGGGAAGTCGTGTTTAATGGGTGCCGAGTATCTGTTTGGGACGATGAAAAAGTTCTGGAGATGGATGGTGGTGATGCTTGTGCCACGGTATGAATATACGTAATGTCAAGGAACTGTACACTTAAAAATAATTAAGATGGGGCTGGGCATGGTGGCTCACACCTGTAATCCCAGCACATTGGGAGGCCAAGGCAGGTGGATCATGAGGTCAGGAGTTCAAGACCAGCCTGGCCAACATGGTGAAACCCCGTCTCTACTAAAACTTCAAAATTTAGTTGGATGTGGTGGCGGGTGCCTGTAATCCCAGCTACTTGGGAGGCTGAGGCAGAGAATCGCTTGAACCTGGGAGATGGAGATTGCAGTGAGCCGAGATCGCGCCATTGCACTTCAATCTGGGCAACAAGCAAGACTCCATCTCAATAAACAAATAAATAAATAAAATAATTGAGATGGTAAATCTTAAATATATTCTACCACAATTTAAAAAGTAAATATCTGTAAGATGTGCCACTGAGGAATCTGCTAAAGTATCCTCCACTAATTTAATGTGTTTTTTAATTCTTTTTTTACTTTTAAAACAATGAACAATTTGAAAACAAAGATCAATTTTAAAAGATACTATTGAAATTCAATAAAACAGCTTCCTATATCAATTAAAATTTGCTCTTTCCCACTGTTTTACATGCTAAATACAAATAAATGTGATCACATACAGAATGACAGAAATGAAATAACTCAAGTTCTGTTTCTTTGTCTTTAAAATCATTATACAGGCCAGGAGTGGTGGCTCCTGCCTCTAATTCCAGCATTTTGGGAGGCTGAGGTGGGAGAACTGCTTAAGCCCAGGAGTTCAAATCCAGCCTGGGCAACATAGAGATACCCTGTCTCTACAAAAAATAAAAAAATTAACCAGGCATGGTGGTACACACCTGCAGTCTCAGCTACTTGGGAGGCTGAGGTGGGAGGATCGCTTGAGCCTAGGAAGTTGAGGATACAGTGAGCCACTGCCCTCCAGCCTGGGTGACAGAGTAAGACCCTGTCTCAAAAAATAAAAATAAAAAAATTAACAAATAAAAACACACAAAAAATAATAATAATTTTGATATCATTTTTTATTTTGGATCGCTAAACACAAGAATATGTACTATCAGGGAGTTGGAGACACAAACTGCTCTTAACTATAACTCAAATAATTCCAAACAGTTCCAATTTTACTTTTCTTTCTTTCTTTTTTTTTTTTTTTTGAGACAGAGTCTCACTCTGTTGCCCAGGCCGGAGTGCAGTGGTGCGATCTCAGCTCCCTGCAACCTCCACCTCCCAGGTTCCAGCAATTCTCCTGCCTCAGCCTCCCAAGTAGCTGGGACTACAGGCGCCTGCCACCAGGCCCAGCTCATTTTTGTATTTTTAGTAGAGATAGCGTTTGGCCATGTTGCCTGCCTCAGCCTCCCAAAGTGCTGAGATTACAGGTGTGAGCCACCATGCCCAGCCAATTTTACTGTTGAAATGAATGCTTCTCTGCTTTCATTTCAGAAAGCAGTTGAGGGGCGTGGAGGAGGAGACAACTATGTGACTGGGAGTTCTCACAATTAGCTTCCATGTGGAACACAATGTTTATTAAAGGGTAAGTTTTAAAAAATGCTGATTTGAAGCATACATTTATCTTATTAAAACTTATCAGCCGGGCATGGTGGCTCACGTCTGTAATCCCAGCACTTTGGGAGGCCGGGGCGGGTAGATCACTTGGGGTCAGGAGTTCAAGACCAGACTGGCCAACATGATGAAACCCCATCTCTACTAAAAATACAAAAATAACTGGGCATAGTGGTGTGCACTTGTGATCCCAGTTACTCAGGAGGCTGAGGCAGGAGAATCACTTGAACCCCGGAGGCAGAGGTTGCAGTGAGCTGAGATCGCGCCACTGCACTCCAGCCTGGGTGATACAGCGAGATTCAGCCTCAAAAACAAAACAAAACAACAACAACAAAAACTCATCAGTAACCACAGCAATTGTTTATATTAATAACTTAGACCAACAGAAGCTGGTAGAATACTTTCCTGGGGAGAGTATTTCATCAGTGACACTGTTTAGAATTGCCAACATTGGGTGATGATGAAAAGAATGCAGACCAACTTTTAGTCAGTGTCACTATCGTTTTTAAATTCTCTGCAGACACATCCCTGACTCACTGTACCCTGGGCAGAAGCCTCACTGCCTGTCCTTGGTCAGCTGCCACCATCTTGACAGGGGAAAGAGCATGTGCAAAGGGCCTGTGGTCGGAGTATGGAGAGCAAGGAAGGCAGGTGCCTGGGATACGAGAAAGGGGAAAGGAAGAGCTCAGGAGGAGGAGGGCATCCGATAAGGCCTTGCGAACCACTCAGGATTTTGGCTTTCACTGTAGGTGATATGCAGGTGTAGCTAATTCCAGTTCTCACAGTCTGATGAATAATTGTCCAATAACTAATAATTGTCCAATAACGATAATATGATTGACATGCTCCTGGGTGTCTCTGAGGAGCTGGAGAGCCAGAGGACCCGCCCCTGGGAGATAAGGGTATCACTGATATAAGGGAGGCATTTGCCAGATGAGACAGTGAGAAAATTGCCCCTCCAAGATCCAGACTCTCTGAAGCGCTATCTGGTCTGTGAAAATCCTCAGCACTACAAGGCGCCCTCCCAGGAAGGATTTTTAGAGGGAGGTTGTCACTTTGTAAATAGCTGGGAAGATTTATCTGCAGAGGAAAATGTAACCAGGTTAGTTTCTTCCCCATCTCCCCAAACGATGCCCCTCTTCTGGGACAGGAAATGAGGGTAGGCTTTGAAATGGGAGAAAGGAAGCTTCTCCCAAACTCAAGGCTGCAAATGCCATCCAACCCAGCATCAGAAAACCTCTGGGGGCTGTCACAGGGAAGAACTGCTTTTCCCTTCAAGGAGACAGGCAGGGCAAGCCATATCCTAGGCTGTTGGAAATAGATGCTCAGTGCCGCAAAGAAAACTTAGCACTAAGAAAAAGGATCCTTCAGCAACACAATTTTTACTCCTGGACTGCAGGAAGGATACTCTCACTAGCCATCTTGCCACGAGAGTACAAAGAACAAAGGAAATACACACAAATTTATTCCTTATGTATTTGGAGTCGTCCTTACTGCTGTGTCTGATCTCCATTGGCTGGAGCCAGACCTCACAATCTAAACTAACACCCAATTGACTAACAACTTAAAACTTTTCTAAACAGGTAAAAGCAATGGAGACCTGGGACATGCCTGTGAGCATATCCAGCACAGTTATCTTGGTTAAAGTACAAGGACATAGAATGTACTATGTGCCTGTAGGCATGGCATGTCTAACAGCTACATGGGATAGGGCTTAACAAAGAGTTATTAGCACACTTACGATTTAACAAGAAAGGAAACTTTAAAAAGGAACTTTTCTTCTTCCCACATAGGCCCTACTACTACTGCTTTCTCCCTTCCCAGAGCCACTGACAGTGGCAGAAGTGAAGAGGACAGAGTCCCAGCTTCCCAAGGGCACTCCAGCTGCACCAGAAAAGCACCCCCTCCGCCCGACCCTAACCCTACCCCGCTGCACTGCTGGACTTCTGACCACACCATGGGGCCCCAGCAGCAAAAGCAGCCAGAGAAAAACAGAGTGCTTCTGGAGCTTCTCTAAGCTTTCCAGGGTTCTATCCTGCAAAAGCCTCACCCAGCTGGCTGGGGCACCTGAGTTGCAGACAGCACAGGGAGGTGAGGAAAAAAGACATTCTTGGAATGGCAAGTAGGGCTCCTGGCCAATTAATATGAACTTTTTTTTTTTAAGAGACAAGAAGCCAGGGGCAGTGCTCACACCTGTAATCCTAGCATTGTGGGAGGCTGAGGCAGGCGGATTGCCTGAGCTCAGGAGTTCGAGACCACCCTGGGCAACGTGGTGAAACCCCATCTCTAATAAAATACAAAAATTAGCTGCCAGGCTCGGTGGCTAACGCCTGTAATCCCAGCACTTTGGGAGGCCGAGGTGGGCGGATCACGAGGTCAGGAGATCAAGACCATCCTGGCTAACACAATGAAACCCCATCTCTACTAAAAATACAAAAAATTAGCTGAGCGTGGTGGCACGTGCTTGGAGTCCCAGCTACTCGGGAGGCTGAGACAGGAGAATCGTATGAACCCTGGAGGTGGAGGTGGCAGTAAGCCGAGATCGCACCTCTGCACTCCAGCCTGGGTGACAGAGCAAGACTTCATCTCAAAAAAGAAAAAAAAATTTAGCCAGGCATGGTGGCAGGTGCCTGCAAACCCAACTAATCAGGAGGCTGAGGCAGGAGAATCGCTTGAACTTGGGAGGGAGGAGGTTGCAGTGAGCCAAGATGGCGCCACTGCACTCCAGCCTGGGTGACAGAGCAAGACTCTGTCTCAAAGAAAAAAAAAAAAGGCCAGGCTTGGTGGCTCATGCCTGTAATCCCAGTACTTTGGGAGACCAAATTGGGTGGATCACGAGGTCAAGAGATCAAGACCATCTGGTCAACATGGTGAAACCACGTCTCTACTAAAAATACAAAAATTAGCTGGGCATGGTGGTGCGTGCCTATAGTCCCAGCTACTCAGGAGGCTGAGGCAGGAGAATTGCTTGAACCCAGGAGGCAGAGGTTTTGTAAGCCAAGATCGCACTACTGCACTCCAGCCTGGCAACAGAGTGAGACTCTGTCTCAAAAACAAACAAACAAACAAAAAGAGACAAGGTCTCACTATCTTACCCAGGCTGTTCTTGAACTCCCGGGCTCAAGTGATCCTCCTGCCTCAGTGTAGCTTGGATAATAGGCATGAGCCTCTGTGCCTAGCATTAATATGAATGTCAAAAAACATGTAACTTTCTTTGTGTGTATAGGGGGGAATCCAAGCTATTCCTGTCAGCATGATGTCATTGGGGTAGCAGACCAGCCTGCTATCTGTGGGTCAAGGTGACTGTGCACTGACTTGTTGCCCAGAGCCAGAAAACAATACACCCTAGGGCAACAGCAGACAGGTGCAAAGCCTGACCCCTGAGGCTCCCTAAATCAAGATCTGTCACAGGCCTTCACGGCTCAATGGAATGATGTGTCTCTTTCTCTTGGTCCTGAAGATGTCCCTTACTTCCTTTGAAGCTGAACGATTCATCTACATTTTGTATGATATTTTGTGTCTGGAGTGGAGGGACTCCTCTTCCCCCTCTTGTCTTGGCAACCAAGGGAGGCTGTAGACAGCCCCCCTTGGGTAGCTAGCCTCCAAGGTGGCCCCAGTGACTCACTTTTCCTAATGTTCACACTCCTGCGTCATCCCCACCTCACACTGAAGAGGGTCAGTCTGTGTAACCAATGGGATGCAGAGAGGTCTATCCAGTGAGGACAAGGGCCTCCCACCAGCAGTAGCCTGGCTGTGCCCTCATGGGCATGGCTCTTCCAGCCCCATGAAGTCTGCAGATGGCGGCAGCCCCCAGGGTCCCCAGTGACATATATATATATATTTTTTTGAGGTTGAGTATCACTGTATTGCCCAGGCTGGAGTGCAGTGGTGCAACATCTCAGCTCACTGCAACCTCCGTCTTCCGGGTTCATGTGATTCTCCTGCCTCAGCCTCCCAAATAGCTGGGATTACAGGCATGTGCCACCATACCTGGCTAATTTTTTGTATTTTTAGTGGAGACGGGATTTCACCATGTTGGCCAGGCTGGTCTCAAACTCCTGACCTCAAGTAATCTACCTGCCTCGGCCTCCCAAAGTGCTGGGATTACAGGCGTGAGCCACCGCACCCGGCCTCCAAGTGACATCTTACCGCACCTTTCATGAGAGCTGCTGAATTGGATCCACCGCCTAGCTAGGCCACTCCCAAATTCCCAGCCTGCAGAAACTACGTGAAATAATAAATGCTTATTTCTGTTTTAAGTAATTTCTTACTTAACACTCCTCCTCTCCAATTAAGTATCCTTCAAGAAACCACCTCTCACCTTCTTCCAGATCCCCTTGTCTTGGGCACTCTGGGTGTGAGATTCCATGCAGGATCCCCTCTCCTTAGAGATGCTCCTGGGTGTGGGTTTCAAGCCCGCTGGAATTCGTGTCCCTTGCAGACAATGAGAGCTCTTGTCTCCTGGCCCGACTGTAAGCCAAGAGATATCTGTGGGACCAGGAAGTGAGCAGGGGGGTCAACAGCAGATTTCCCATCTGCACTCTGCCCTAATCAGAATGACTTCCTGCCAGATCACGCATTTTCAGATGTGTAGGTGACACCCTTCCTAATGTCCAGTGATGAAGACTAATTGTTCCTATTACTTTGGTTTGACTATTTCAGTAGGAGCTCAGAAAAGGCTATGCGTCAGAAGCACAGGTGTGGAGAGCCATTTTAGAATGAAAACCACTGAAACCCTCAGTTACATTATTACAGCTATTAGAATATTCACTCTGGGGCAGTGCATGGCAGGGCTGGAAGGTATAAATGCCTGGAGGCAGAGGGGCCCTGAGATGGGCTGTTGTTGTCTAACAGAGCGGTGACCACTTCATTATCATTTCCAAGGTAAGTCATTTTGTTAGCTGACTTCTTTTTTTTTTTTTTTTTTTTTACAGAGTCTTGCTCTTGTCCCCCCAGGCTGGAGTGCAGTTGTGCGATTTTGGGTCACTGCAACCTCCACCTCCTGGGTTCAAGCGATTCTCATGCCTCCATCTGAAAAACAACCTCCCGAGTAGCTGGGGTTACAGGCGGGTGCCACCACACCCAGCCAATTTTTGTATTTTTAGTAGAGATGAGGTTTCAACATGTTGGCCAGGCTGGTCTTGAACTCCTGACCTCAGGTGATCCACCGGCCTCAGCCTCCCAAAGTGCTGGGATTACAAGCATGAGCCACCGTGCCCAGCCGTTAGCTGACTTCTGACAGGCACGCTGCATTAGCTATCAGAGGCACTGAGAACCACACACCACATTTCTTTTTTTTTTTTTTTTTTTGAGAGGGAGTCTAGCTCTGTTGTCCAAGCTGGAGTGCAGTGGCACAATCTCAGCTCACTGTAACCTCCGACTCCCAGGTTCAAGCGATTCTCCTGTCTCAGCCTCCCAGGTAGCTGGGATTACATGTGCACGCCATCCTCAGCTAATTTTTGTATTTTTAGTAGAGTTAGGGTTTTACCATGTTGGCCAGACTGGTCTTGAACTCCTGGCCTCAAGTGATTCTTCTGCCTTGGCTTCCCAAAGTGCTGAGATTACAGGCATGAGCCAGTGTACCCAGTCTTCATTTCTTATAGATATAGGTCTTGCTTTATCACCCAGATTGGACTGCAGTGGCAGTGATCATAGCTCACCACGGCTTTCAATTCCTGGGCTCAAGCAAGCCTCCCAGCTCAGCCTCCTAAGTAGCTAGGACTACAGGCACATACTACCACACCAGCTTTTTTTTTTCTTTTTTGGAGAGACAGGGTCTTGCTTTGTTGCCCAGGCTGTTCTCAAACCCCTGACTTCGAGTGGTCCTCCCACCTTGGCCTCCCACAGTGTTGGTAGTACAGGCATGAGCCACTGAGCCCAACCTGCTTTAAATTATATTTTCTTCCAGTTCTCAGAGCAGCATAATAAGTTAATTTAATGCATAGAAATATTCGTCATGATTGCTCATCAGCACTGAATGGATACAAACTGTGATACTTCCGTACAATGGAATACTACTCAGCAGTAAAAAGGAATGAGCTATCCAAACACGCTACAATACGGATGAATCAAAATAATTATGCTGAGGGAAAGATGCCGGGCAAAGCAGAATACATACTCTATGAAAATGCAAAATATTCTGTAGAAACAGAAAGCAGATCAGTGCTCCCTGGGGAGAGAGGAAAGAGTGGGAGGGAAGGATTATCCTCTGGGGGGAGCCATGTGGTGGAATTCTCCCCCAATGTCGTGTAAGTAAAAGTGATGTATATTCATTTATGGGTACAGCTCACAGCAACGTCTCATGCAACCCTCACTCTTATCACCTTTCCCAGCCTCCAGATGAATGAAGAGAACTTTGGAAGCTGAGGAGAAGGCAGAGCCATAAGATCAAAGGAGACGGAATCCCTGAGTGACTGCAAAGTCCCCTTCAACAGACATTGGCCTGCGACATGAATAAGACAAGATCTAAGGTGTTAAAATTCTTGCTGTGTGAGGTCAGTTTGTTACAGTAGCTAACCAGCCCTAATATATAATCCAAAGTATTGATTATATCTCAAAGTTATTAAAACTACATTGTCATGAAGCATGGGACTACAGGATTACGCCACCACATCCAGCTCATTTTATTTTATTTTTATTTATTTTGAGACAGAGTTTCACTCTTGTTGCCTGGACTGGAGTGCAATGGTGTGATCTTGGTTCACCTCAACCTCTGCCTCCCGGGTTCAAGTGATTCTCCTGCCTCAGCCTCCCAAGTAGCTGGGATTACAGGCATGCGACAGCACACCCAGCTAATTTTGTGGTTTTAGTAGAGATGGGGTCTGTCCATGTTGGTCAAGCTGGTCTCGAACTCCCGACTTCGGGTGATCCACCCGCCTAGGCCTCCCAAAGTGCTGGGATTACAGGCGTGAGCCACTGCATCCGGCTTTATTTTATTTGAGACAGTGTCTCCCTCTGTCACCCAGCCTGGAGTGCAGTGGTGCTATCTTGGCTCACTGCAACCTCTGCCTCCAAGGCTCAAGCAATCCTCCCATCTCAGCCTCCCGAGTAGCTGGGACTACAGGCGGGTGCCACCACACCTGGCTGTTGTTCTTTCTCCACCTCCTCCTCCACTTCCACCTCCTCCTCCACCTCCTCCTCCTCCCACCTCCTCCTCCTCTTCCACCTCCCCCACCTCCTCCTGTTACTCCTCCTCCTCCTCCTCCTCAGCCTCCTCCACCTCCTCCTCCTGTTACTCCACCTCCTCCTCCTCCACCTCCTCCTCCTGTTACTCCACCTCCTCCTCCTCCACCTCCTCCTGTTACTCCTCCTCCTCCTCCTCCTCAGCCTCCTCCACCTCCTCCTCCTGTTACTTCTCCTCCTGTTACACCTCCTCCTCCACCTCCTCCTCCTCCACCTCCTCCTCCTCCACCTCCTCCTCCTGTTACTCCACCTCCTCCTCCTCCACCTCCTCCTGTTACTCCTCCTCCTCCACCTCCTCCTCCTCCACCTCCTCCTCCTCCCCACCTCCTCCTCCACCTCCTCCTCCTCCCACCTCCTCCTCCTGTTACTCCACCTCCTCCTCCTCCACCTCCTCCTGTTACTCCTCCTCCTCCACCTCCTCCTCCTCCACCTCCTCCTCCTCCCCCACCTCCTCCTCCACCTCCTCCTCCTCCACCTCCTCCTCCTCCCCCACCTCCTCCTCCACCTCCTCCTCCTCCACCTCCTCCTCCTGTTACTCCACCTCCTCCTCCTCCACCTCCTCCTGTTACTCCTCCTCCTCCACCTCTCGGCCTCCTCCACCTCCTCTTCCTCCTCCTCCTGTTACTCTTCCCCCTCCTCCTCTTGCTCCACCTCCTCCTCCTCTTTCCTTCCTTTCCCCTCCTCCTCTTCCTTTCCTCCTCCTCTTCTATTTCTCCTCCTCCTCGGATTACAGGCGTGAGCCACTGTGCCTGGCTGTTCCACCTCCTCCTCTTTTCCTCCTCCTCCTCTCTTCCTCCTCGTCCTCTGGCTGTTTTTTCTTTTTCTCCTTCTCCTGCTCCTCCCCCCCCTTACCTCTTTCCTTTCTTCTTCATTTTTATTTTTTCTTTCTTTTTACCCAACAAAGCTGACCAAAACAAGCAATTATTTTCTTTCATTTTTTATGACAAAGTCTTGGTCTTGTCACCCAGGCTTAAATGTAATGGAACAATTCCGGCTTATACTCCTGTGCACCCTGACTCATTTCTATATGGTCTGCTGCAGTAAGAGGTCAGCAGCTGTCTTCATCTGAGTGCATTTCCCAGGGTGGTGTTGCCCAGAAGACACAGAAAGAGATCCTTCCAGGTTCTGCCAGCACAAATTGGCAGACAGAAAGTACTGGCCTAACCCTCATCCTCGCATGCACCCCGACTCATTTCTCTGTGCTCTGCTGCAGCAAGATGTCAGCAGCTGTCTTCATCTGGGGGTGGTGTTGCCTGGAAGACGCAGAAGGAGTTCCTCCCAGATTCTGCCAGCACAAATTGGCAGCGGGAAGATTGGCCTAACCGTAATCCTTGTGTGCACCCCAACTCATTTCTCTGTGCTCGGCTGCGGCAAGATGTCAGCAGCTGTCTTCACCTGAGTTCATGTTCCTGGGTGGTATTGCCTCGAAGTTGCAGAAGGAGTTCCTCTCAGGCTCTGCCAGCACAACTTGGCAGACCAGAAGTACTGGCCTAAGCCTCATCCTCGTGTGCACCCCGGACTCATTTCTCTGTGCTTGGCTGTGGCAAGATGTCAGCACCTGTCTTCACCTGGGGGATGATGTTGCCCAGAAGATGCAGGAGGAGTTCCTCAGTTTCCACCAGCACAAATTGGCAGAAAGGAAGTACTGGCCTAACCCTCATGTTCCTGCGCATCTTGTGGAGGTGGCCACCTGAAGGTACTGTGGAAACTCACTCACTCTTGCAAGCATAAGGATTCCAGATTCTTCAGTGTCCCACACTTCAGACAACTCTAAAATTGCTGCACTTTATTCTTCTTTATTTCATGTGTGCAAATTGAAATGTATCAGGTCAATCACTAGTGCTACAAATGCAGAAGTAAAGATGTATTTCCACTTCCAGTTTGGTTCACTTTTAATAGTAAAGAGCATCTCAATGCAAGGTTTAGATATTTAGCTGATCATTAGACAGTAGCTAAAATGGAGCTCTTCCTGAGATAGTGTGGCTGCATTTTTAAACAAATGGACATCATGTGAAACTTATAAATTGACATAAAAATTGTAGTACAGAAAGTTCCCATACACCCTCCCCCCTAAGCATCCTTTTTGTGATCACAGCTTACATGAATGTGGTACATTTGTTACACTGGCTGAACCAATAGTGATATCTTCTTATTAATGAAAGGCTGGAGTTCGCATTGAGGCTCACGCTGTGTTGTTCAGCCTATAGATTTTGACAAACTCATGTCCTTCATCACCCAGACAGAAGAGTTTCGACCCCAAAACATGACCTGTGCTGCACCTCTTAATCCCTTTCTTCTTTTCTCAGGATGCCTGACTGCTATAAATCATTTATTTTACTGCCTCTATACATTTTCTTTCCCAAAATTCTGTAGAATTGGTATCATAAAGTATGCAGCCATTTAGGACTAACTGATTTCACTTCAAAATATACATGCAAGATTTTTCATATCTTTTGGTATCTTAATGGCTTACTCATTTTTATCAGTGGGTCATATTCCATTGGGTCCATGTAACGGTGTGGGTTGGTGCACGCAGCTCCTGAAGAGCATCTCAGCTGCTTCCAGTTCAGGCAATTATGAATACACGTGCCCTCATTCTTGTGCAGATTTTGCAATGGGCATAATTTTAAAATTTAACTGGGTAAATGTTCAGGATTTTAATCAGTTGTTTATATAGTATGACTATGTTTTCCTTTGTAAGAATTAGATAGAATTCAGTAAAGTCACCAGGGTATTTTTTTTTAAGTTTTTATTGATTCAACTTCTACATTATAATAGATGTAAGCCTACTCAGATTATCTGAGTCTCCTTTGGGTAGTTATGATATAGTTTCTGCCTTTGGAGGAATTTGTCATTTTCATCTAAGCTGTCAAATTTGTGAGCATAGATTTATTCTAAGTATTCTTTATTACCTGCTTGATATTAATGGGATCAGCAGGAATCATTCCTCTTTTTATTTATATTATTTGTAAATTGTGTCTTCTAGCTTTTCCTTGTGGTGAGCCTGGCTGGAAGATTATCAATTCTATTTATTTTTCCTATGAAGCAGCTCTTGGTTTTGTTTAGTTCTGTTTATTATTTCTATTATGATTTCTGCAAATTTTTTTGTTCTATTTTTATGTCTATAGTTTTTTCTCTAGTTTCCTAAGGTGGAAGGTAAGAAAACTGAATTAAGATTGGTTTTAGTTTTTTTTTTCTTTTCTTGTTTCTTTTTCTTTTTAAGACTGAGTCTTGCTCTGTCTCCAAGGCTGGAGTGCAGTGGCATGATCTCAGCTCAATGCAATCTCTGCCTCCCAGGTTCAAGTGATTCTCCTGTCTCATCCTCCCAAGAAGCTGAGATTACAGGTGACTACAACATGGCCTGGCTAATTTTTGTATTTTTAGTAGAGATGGGTTTTCACCATGTTGGTCAGGCTTGTCTTAAACTCCTGACCTCAGGTGATTCACCCACTTAGGCCTCCCAAAGTGCTGGGAAAACAGACATTAGCCACCATGCCCAGCCTGTTTTTAGTTTTCTACACAGCATTGTGAACTAATGCCACTAAAGTGTGCACTTAACAATTAAAATAATATTGTATATTTTTCACCACAATGATTTAGATGATAAGTGCAAAAGGAGCATATATAGAACTTTAAACATTGTAACTTTTTTTCTAAAGAGGATATTTACCAGGCCTCTTTCTGTGAGGAAACCCTGTCCTGGAGTCATGCCCTGCACTTGTGTGCTCCCTATGTGAACACTGCCTACTTCACAGTGATGAGGGTGGCTTAGTCAGAGACCCGAGGCTCTGTCCCCCCAGGGCTCTCCTGATGGTCTCCTTTGCCTTCCTTCACCACCAAGGAGGGTGGCCCAGCAGCAGCTCAGCCCCTGCTCCTACCCCACCTCCTCTGCACACGCCAGACCTACCGAGGGCTGCCAGAGGGCCTTCAGCAGCTCCCATGGCTGACAGTGACTCTATGTTTCCTAGATTTCCCAGTCAACTGGAAGGAGTTCTGTCCTAAAAATTCTTGGCAACGCATTAAGGCTTGTCACTCTGTAAGTCTTCTTTCTTTGTCTGAGATGGAAATTTTTTTCTTTTTTTTTTATTTTGAATTAAGATATACAAATCTTATCATGAACATTTTAGATGAGTCACAGAATTTCCTGGTGGGCAAAGGTATGTGAGTGTCCATTACCAACGTGGCACTTGTTCCAGATGGCACTCAGAGAGGACAGCTTTACTGACAAACTGCATGGCAGAGCAATTTTTTCAGGAGAAATGCATTCTTCTGGAATATAGCCGTGACTTTGCAACAAAATCATTTTGAAAATCTTGTGCAAAACTCTGTGCCTTTCCACAAGTGTTCTCTAGGCTTTATTTGGGGGCCATTACCTTGAGAACTATTTCCCAACTGGTTTTCTACTGTCACCAAGTGAAGAAAAGACCCATGCACACAGGACACAGCATGGTCTGAGGCTCACAGTGTTTTCCTTTCTCTCTGCAGACTCAGCGATTCAGGATTATGGTACATACTATAGGATCACCCCTTTGCTAAGGAAAAATTTTAGCGTTGATAAAGGTAACACTTTCTTCTCTGCTTTTGCTGGAAAGCCACACTAATATAAGCTTCCTGCTGGAAATGAAGTTTGGGCAGTTTGGTGTAAAAAAAAAAAAATAGTTTAGTCAACACCTGTGGCCATGTACTCTAGTTCTCAGAAGCAGTGATGTCATTTAAATAGGCATAGGGGTGCATCAGGGTGGGGAGGCATGGAGGAGAGAGTCTATGTGGAGTGACGGTGAATGTCTTTGGGAGTGTGTGTGCATTTCTCTAGAAAGCATGTTCCCCTGTGCAAAGCACGACCTAAGGATCAATGTTCTAGAAACAAAATTCCATCCCCCGCTGCACACTTCACATCAGTCAACACTTTCATCCTTCACCACAGCTGTACCGGAAGAGTAGTTTAATATCCTCAGTCTGCAGATTGGATATGGTGGAAGACGAATTTCCCAAGCTCTCCATTTCCTGAATGGAAAAGGCAAATGTGAACTGAGGAGTGGGTGAAAGGTTGATGTGATGGGCTGCTACTCTGCAGTCCTCACGTGGCCCTGGTGTAACTCATCACCACATCAGAGAGTGCCAGCATCTGTGTGTACATGTGGAAGTATGGCAGCCTAGAGAGGTCCCAAACACTGTCCATGTGATGGCGAGAGGCAGGGTAGCAGTACAGTGGACTTTGGGGGTGGTGATTAATGTGCAACACACGTGGGGGAGTCACAGCCTTGTGGCTGCAGTGGTGGGGGTCATTTCTCTGCTCCTGTTCAAAAGCAGAGAATAATCAGGAACATGTTCTATTGTATTTAAAAATATGACTGAACCCACTGGGGAGGCTCATGCCTGTAATCCCAGCACTTTGGGAGGTTGAGGAAGGAGGATCACTTGAGCCCAGGAGTTTAAGACCAGCCTGGGTAACACGGTAAAACCACATCTCTACAAAAAGTACAAAAATTAGCCAGGCATGGTAACATGCTTCTGTAGTCCCAGTTTCTCAGGAGGCCGAGGCGGGAGGATTGCTTTAGCCTGGCAGGTTGAGGCTGCAGTCAGCCATGATTGTGCCACTGCATTCCATCTGGGGAACGGAGTGAGAACCTGTCTCAAAATACCAAACCAAACCAGACCAAAACATAAACTGTGATTATCACAAGCCTTAGAAAAGTTCCAGCTTAGTAACACACATACCCAAGAGACAGTGTCCAATATGACGTCAAAAACAACTTGGGTGTTAGCCTGGTGCCATCTTCCCCTGCTGGAATCTCTAACAGCTGGGTTAGAGAGGCTCAGCACCCCAAGGTGCTGCCCCCATGATGAGCTGTCCCAGCATCAAAGCCAGTGTATGTGTGAGCAGTAACACTCCATGGACACACACTCACATTGTGTGGAAAAGAGACAGTGGAAGGACAGATAGCATGTGCTAAAAAGGACTTATCTTTAAGTGGAAAGAAAATTGAGTATTTTCAAAGCTTTGTTTCATTACCTTAAAAATGGTGAGTGAATAAATAGAATATTTTGGTTAGAACTCAGTCTTCTCTCTAAAGAAAAACTTGCTGGCCAGGCGCTGTGGCTCACACCTGTAATCCCAGCACTTTGGGAGGCCGAGGCAGGCAGATCACGAGGTCAAGAGATCAAGACCATCCTGGCCAACGTGGTGAAACCCTGTCTCTACTAAAAAATACAAAAATTAGCTGGGCATGGTGGCACGCACCTATAGTCCCAGCTACTCAGGAGGCTGAGGCAGGAGAATCACTTGAACCTGGGAGGTGGAGGTTGCAGTGAGCCGAGATTGCACCACTGCACTCCAGCCTGGCGACAAAGCAAGACTCTGTCTCAAAAAGAAAAAAAGTTGTTTATTAGGTAGAAAACCTCTAAAAGGCATGCTATTCACAGCAGCATCACAGGCAGATTCAAGGGAGGAAATGACCTTGGAAGAACTCAGGGAGGGCAAGTGAGCTCACGTCAGATTAGGAGGCAGGAGCCCTGAGAGGCTGCAGGGACACACAGCCTGCCCTGTTAGAGATGGGCTATTTCACCTGATGAGGTGGCCTGGGGCTGGAACGCTGTTCTTCCCTGCTCCTCCCTTGCACCTGCTGACGGTCACTCTTTGTCTTCCTAGTTCCCACAGAGGATCCACTGAAGGAACTTACCAAGGAGGCCCCATGTCATGTGAAGGTCAGACCCTCTGCGTTTCTCTGAGGAATACAGTTGCTTTCTTAGCTTTATCTCTCTGAATGAGCCTAAGATATGAGAATCTCATCATATGTATTACAGGTGGCTTATACCATGTTCTTGGTGAGGAGAATTTCAAGTGAGAATCTGTTCCTCACTGAGGCTTGATTTTAGACAGCAGGGGAATATGACAGAATCAGCCTCACACTGCATGGCAGTGAGCTTTTTCCTTAGTAACTTGATTCCCCTCCTTGGAATGAAATTTCTAACTGCCAAGCAACATGGACTTAGAGGAAACATCCTCCAAGAAAAACTTGTGTCTTTAGCATGGGTCGGTTTGTCCTGTTCTTCGTTTGGGTTCCTTTGAGTTGAGCACCGTTGGCCATCTGGTTTCCTAGTGTCACCAAGTGAAGAAAAGACCTGTGCACACAGGACACAGCATGGTCTGATGCTCATGGCGATACATTTTCTGTCATTACAGGAGGCCTGGGGAGTCCAGGAAAGCGGTATGTATGGGGGAATCCTCCCGTGTCGATGAATAATCCAGATGATGAGGAATGTGTGTCTCGCTGGCTTTCCTGTAGACAGGCCACCAGAGTTGAGCTTCCTGTTGTGAAGGAGGAGGACCTAGCTGTGACAGGAGAAGTGGTTGCTGCAGATAAGGATACCCTGGTTGAAGACTTCACGTGTGACACTTCGGATGAGGTTGCCCCACGACAGTTGAAGGTCAGGCCACCTGGTTTGGTCAGAGAAAATGTTTAACTTTTTTTTTAAGTTTAAGTAAGATATGGGAATCTGACCCTATGCATCACAGGTGACTTATACAGTGTTTTTGGTGCGGGGAAATTCTGAGAGTCTGTTCCCCCACTGAGGCCACACCCACGTCAAGCAGTGCCCCTGAATCGTCGATGAGCACCACTGCCAAGGAGCTGATGGTCACTCTTTGTCTTCCTAGTTCCCATGGAACTAGGACATTCTGCAGTCCCTGGGAGCAGCTGCGTTCTCTGTACGTGGGCCGGGGTTGTGTGCACGGGGCTGGTGTGTGTTGGCCGAGGATGATCTATCCCAGCATCCCGTTTAACTGGCGGAGCCTCACAGCTCCTGGCCAGGGCAGCTGCATCACGCTAGTTGCAACCAGTTGCAGAGCAGGATGAGCTCAGCAAAGGGAGGGGCTGCCCCAGAGGCCAGGTGTTCCTTGCACATCTCCCTTGTGACCCATAAGACATCGCTTTGCTTGTTTATCTGAGATAGGCTTGGAATCATCAGTCCCAAAGTCTGTGACCTGCCACCCGTGGGTGGAGGGGATCCTGGCCATGACCTGTCAGTGAGGGCAGGGGTCTGTGTCCTCCTTGTTCATTTTCATCCCAGAGCTCAGCCCTGGGAAGCCCATCTTGGGTGCCCCAGTGATGTTCTGATGCACACAGCCCTGTGCTGAGATATAGCACGAGTGTGAAAAGGCTGCTCACCCTCTGCAGTCTGCTGAGTCCCACACAAATCCAGGTTCCTGTGTGGCTTCGAATTCAGGGTCAGGGAGAAGTGCGTGGGCTCCCTCTGTGTTTGCTGTTGTGGTCCTGTTTGCTCCTGAAGTATGCAATTAAGGATTAAAATAACAAATACTGTGTATAGCTCACCATAATGTTTTAAAGTCCAATAAAATGGATGCTAACTGCAGTAGGAGCATAGGTATATTTAGGAAAGTTAAGTGACATAGTAACCTTTTTACAAAAGAGGATATTTACCAGGCCTCTTTCTGTGCGGTGACCCTGTCCTGGAGTCATGCCGTGCACTTGTGTGCTCCCTATGTGAACACTGCCTACTTCACAGTGATGAGGGTGGCTTAGCCAGAGACCCGAGGCTCTGTCCCCCCAGGGCTCTCCTGATGGTCTCCTTTGCCTTCCTTCACCACCAAGGAGGGTGGCCCAGCAGCAGCTTGGCCCCCTGCTCCTACCCCCACCTCCTCTGCACACGCCAGACCTGTGTCCTCAGCACCCAGGGCTGCCAGAGGGCCTTCAGCAGCTCCCATGGCTGACAGTGACTCTGTGTTTCCTAGATTTCAAAAATGACCTGGGGAAACAGTGACCAGTGAGATGCCCCCAGAAGCTGCCCTGTCTCTTCGCGGGGTAAAGTCTTTATTTGTCTGAGATGGGAATTTTATTTCTCTTGGTTTCTTTCCACTTCATTTGAATTATGATATGCAAATCTCACCATGGAAATTATAGATGAATTGCAGAATTTCTTGGTGGGCAAATGTAAAAGTCAATTACCAACTAAGAACTGATTCAAGATGGCACTTACAGATGACAGCTTCAGGGACAGACTGCATGGCACAGAGCATTTTCCTCAGGAGAAATGCTGTCTTTTAAAAAAGAATGTAGAATTTGCAACCAAAATAAATTGGTCTAGATAGAAGCAGCTGGACCCCATAGTGTGGCACGCATTTTTTTGAACATTCTACAGTGACCTGTCACTGAGGTCATCTGAAGATGGAGACCTAGTCTATGGCCAAACCACCCTGAACGCACCCAATCTCATCTCATGATGTAGTCCTTGCCTTCCATTCCAGCTGCTACTCTCTGAACTGCCACTTCACACTGTACTGGCCGGGAGACTATTGGTGAAGATGGGAGGCAGCCTTTGCTCCTGCCTTGAAGGTATGCTCATTTCCATCTTCTCACCGCAGTTTCTTCAGATGGGCCACTTGTACATAAAATGTCTTTCTGATTTTTTATTATTTTCCTAACTCCAGTTTATCTACAGATGTACACATTTTAGAGCTTTATGACTCCATTTGCATTCTCTGATTTTTCTATCAAGATTTTTGCCTTAAATATTTCCCTCTATGTTCTGTTTCCCATGCCAATTTTATGCACAGTTTTCCATAGGAAGGAACACAACAACCCTGCTGCCATCAGATCAGGAGAATCTTGCTACCACGTGCAGTAAGAGACAGCCCGTGAGAGGGGATTACAGACCAAAGTCTTCTGAATTGAGACATCCAAATCTGAAACCAAATATTAGAGCAGACTAAATAGAGATTTCTAAAAACAAAAACAAGTTATTTCATGATTTGAAACAGAATATGGCCTAATTTAAAGGTTTTGGGGATTGTTTTAAAGAAAAATTTAAAGCATAAATACAACTAAATGAATATAAACAGTTATAAAATACAACAATTATGAGGTTATAAAAGGCTTATGAAACTCTTGTAAGAGTTTTGCCATGTTGGCCAGGCTGGTCTTGAACTCCTGACCTCAGGTGATCGCCCACCTCAGCCTCCCAAAATGCCAGGATTACAGGCATGAGCCACTGTGCCTGGCCATATAACCTCATAATCTGTAATGCCAATCAAAACGGATTGGGATAGATTTGTTTATAAGATCTTATTAAAGTTAGCTACAATATTAAACATACACTAATATAAAACTAAAATTTTGGTTTAAAAGTAAGCTATTCTTGTGATATTAATTTGTTCTCAATGAGAATATAAGAGGTAACAATTTTGTATTCTGAAATATATTTCTTTTTAAAATGTCTCAGACTTATGCCTTTTGACTTTTACTGTGTCTCTTTACATGTAATTTACATGTCCCACATTGATGCCTTCTGTTTCTTTTTTCCTGGGAAAGATACATCTTTATACTTGGCTGGGATAAGAACTCCTTTTTTTTTTATTTTGAGACGGAGTCTCCCTTCTTGCCCAGGCTGAAGTGCAATGGCACAATCTTGGCTCACGACTCACTGCAACCTCCACCTCCAGGGTTCAAGTGATTCTCCTGCCTCAGCCTCCCGAGTAGCTGGGATTATAGGCACCCACCACCACGCCCAGCTAGTTGTTTTTGTTTTGTGGAGATGGAGTTTCACTCCATCTGTTGGCCAGGCTGGTTTTGTACTCCTGACCGCAAGTGAACACCCGCCTCGGCCTCCCAGAGTGCTGGGATTACGGACATGAACCTCCACACCCAACCTCTCCTTCAAGTTTTCATCAGCTCCTTCGACTTCCCCCCCCAGGTTCTAATTCTGTCACTATAATACCAAAATGCTTGCCTTTAAGATCTAAAAAGCCAGTATTTGTCTCAGTTTTTCATGGTTTTGTGCTCTTGGCTTTTGCTGTGTCTGGGTTGTCTCCTGTGAGCAGGCGAGCAGCTCGCTTTCTGCTCATAGCCCTCTTCCTCACCGCACCTGCTAATTGCCCGGGGCACACTTTACCTGTGTCTCATTAACCTCGAGGGCCCTGCTCGTCAGCGTGGCTTCCAGTCATTCAGTGGTCTTCACTGAGGCGCTGCCCACTCTCAGGCAGGCCTTGGTGCAGCCTGCTCAGGTAGCTGCACAGGTCAGCCGTCAGCAAGATGGATGGGTCCTAGATTTAATTCATCAAACCACTGATGCAGCAGTCCTGATGGCACGTTTTCAGTTAACTTCCATTAGCTGCCCATGCAGAGTTGGTCAGTTGAAGGAAAGTTTATTCCTGGCACAGCCGTTAAGTGGCAGTTGGCTTAGAATGTCCTGAGTTCTGAGCCAGCTTGGGGGCCAAGCAGACCCCTGGTCCCTCGGGGTGGTCACTGGTCATGTGCTCACTGCAAAGCAAGGTCAGGGGCTGGAGGTTTCTGTTTGAATGACTGGAGCTCTTCTCTGGACTTAGCCACCTCCCGGCATCCACCTTCCTGAAGAGACCCTGGGGGAGGAGGATTGAGAAAGGGAGTGAAAAGAGCTCCTGGTTCAGGGTCCAAGCCAGGATTTAGAGGTCTCAGGCGTTCAGGGACCTCTGTCCCCAGAAAATAATCTACATTCTTGTCACAGATCCTTCACTCCTGAATGCTGTGACTCTGGGGTAGATCACTTCAAATCCCTCATTTCACTTCCCTGAGCTGTCAACTGTGGGTGGCGGCCCCTGCCCTGCCCATTCCTCCAGGCTGATGTGGGCACCACAGAAAATAACAGAAACTCTCTCCAAGGCTCTAAAGCATCAGGCCCATGTGAAACAGGAAGAAAATCCCATCCCTGGAGCCCCCCCCAGACACCTTCGCTATATTATCACCACCAAGAGCATAATTTTTTTTTGGAGACAAAAAAGTCTTGATCTTGTCACCCAGGCTGGAGTGCAATGGTGAGATCTTGGCTCACTGCAACCTCCACCTCCCAGGTTCAAGCAATTCTCCTGCCTCAGCCTCCCGAGTGGCTGGGATTATAGGCGCCCACCACCATGCCCAGCTAATTATTGTATTTTAGTTTCACCATGTTGGCCAGGCTGGTCTCAAACTCCCGACCTCAGGTGATCCGCCTGCCTTGGCCTCCCAAAGTGCTGGGATTACAGGCGTGAGCACCGTGCCTGGCTGAGCCTGATGTCTTCCTCAGGACATGGAATGATTGAACCTCACAGGGCATTCACAAAGCACCAGTCATCTTATGGCCTTCCTTCTATTTCACCATCTGTAGCCTTAGAACATGCCATAGCCCTTAGCAACATTTCCATCTCCGGACAGGGAACAGAGACACAGAAAGGTCTATGGAACTTCTTTGGGTTCATGCAAGGACCTGAGCCCAGACCTTTCTGCACCAGGCCCCGTGCTCTTGGTCACTCCCATCTTCCACCTCTCTACCTTGCCTCATCTCAGTACAGGATTTGCCTACACAGTCGGTCTGTTGGTTTATAAGTGCAACCCACAGTGCACGTTCTTCCTAACGCCCAACTCAGATTCAGGGGCTCAGCTCTACAGATGGTGAACAACAGGATCAAACACTTAAACTGACCCCGTGCAGGATTCTGAGGGCCAGGCACTGTGATCTTTGCCTGCAGTGCCACTTCACTCACCAACATCTCATTTGGGGGGACCCAGCCCTGCCCTCCCAGTCCCCTGAAGCCAACAGGGAGCATCATCAGTTAGTCATGAGCAGACACTCAGCCTCCATGGAGCCCTGGGGCCTGGGGGTGGCCTCCTGGCCCCATTTCTCAAGATGAGGTTGGAGGCTTCTGTGTGTAGACAGCACTGGCTTGGGCATCGATGGTTCTGTGTCTGTGTTAGATGCCAACAAAACAAGCTCCTGAAGACAAGTCAGGGCTGTGGTCACTTGGGAGTTGAAGGGCAGGATTCAGGGAGCCACTGTTTTAAATGTATTTTCCAATTTGAAATGAACATATACATACAAATATGTGTTTGTGTGTTTATGTGTGTGTGTGTATGTCCTGTTCTTTATTCTTTAAAACATAGTGTTTTCTGTAATCCTTTTATGCTGAAATGTACTAAAGTGAGAAATGTGTGTTTTGCCAACGCATAATGATTTCTAAAATGAAAATGCACAGACAGGGTTGGTGGGGTGTTGGAAGGACCAAGTCTTCTTAGGCAGTAACAATGACGTGCTCCAGGTAGCTGCACACATTTAACGTGCAGCTCTTCCGTCTGGATGGCATGGAGGGTCCGGGGGGAGGGCAGGTCACCACCCCGCCCTGTGTCATCAGACCTCCTGCTCCTCCCAGGGCCCCGAGGGCATGGGACTCTGCCTGTGGATCCTTGAGCCTCCCCCCTCCCTCTGCATCTGTTTCAGTATCAGGGGTCCAGCCCCCTGAAGGTATCCGTGTGCGTGCCTGGGCTCAGTGCCTCCTCAGGACATTTATAGACACTCTCTGTGCACAGGCAACCCCCTCACAGAAAGCAGCACGCAGGCCTCAGAGCCCTGTGGACAGACTCTGGGGAGGCCAGGGGCCCAAGGTCACCTTCCAGGGCCTGAGGAGCCCTCTGAGACCTGCACACCCACCCCAGGGAGCCCCTCCTCCCTCCACCTCTGTGCCTCCCAGTGACCCTCGCACCTCTGTCTGTGTTGTAGATTTTTCAAACACCTGGAAGGGCCCAGACACAAGATCTCACCCCGGCCTATAGAACATCTCCATCATGACACTTTTGAGGATTTTTAAAGAAAAGTCTTGTGTATAGTTAAGTTTTCTTATATTTGTTGTGTCATATTATATTTGTCTTGTTATATTATTTTTGTCTTCTTTCGCTTGGTGCAAAAGTTATTGTGGTATTGGCCACTACTTAGAATGGCAAAAACTGCAATAACTTTTGCACCAGGCTAAAATATATTTGTTGTGGGTTTTATATTAAATAATAGTTATCTCCTCTTGGTTGCTCTTAGAATATTTTCTTATAAAATGAAATCCATGACAGAAAATCCCCCTAAGCAGAGGCAGAACTCACTGAATTAGAAATCGTGGTGGCTCAGGCCTGGAATCCCAGCACTTTGGGAGGACTTTCAAGACCAGTCTGGCTAATATGGCGAAACTCCATCTCTACTAAAAATACAAAAATTAGCCAGGCATGGTGGTTCACGCCTGTAATTATAACTACTCAAGGAGCTGAGGCAAAAGAATTGCTTGAACCCAGGAGGTGGAGGTTGCACTGAGCCAAGATCATGCCACTGCACTCCAACCTGAGGGGATAGAGCAAGACTCCTCCTCCTTCTCAGAAAGAGAGAGAGAGAGAGAGGGAGAAAGAAAGAGAGAGAGAGAAAGAAAGGAAGGAAAGGAAGGAAGGAGGGAAGGAAGGAAGGAAGGAAGGAAAGAAGGAAGGAAAAGAAAAAGAAAGAGAGAAAGAAAGAAGGAAAGAAAGAGAAAGGAGGGGAGGGAGGGAGGGAGGAAGGAAAGAAGGAAGGAAGGAAGGAAAAGAGAAAGAAAGAAAGAGAGAAAGAAAGAAGGAAAGAAAGAGAAAGGAGGGGGAGGGAGGGAGGAAGGAAGGAAAGAAGGAAGGAAGGAAGGAAGGAGGGAGGGGAAGGAGGGAAGGAGGGAAGGAAAGGAAAGGGAAGGAAGGAAGGCAGGCAGAAAGGCGAGAGAAAGCGAGCAGCCTCTCGTGTCACCGCCACAATGCCTCCTCTCTACGTCTTCCTGATTTTGTCTCAATTGGACAAAGTACCAGCAAATCCACCCTGACCCTCTATTCTTACATCAGCGTCTTTTGAGTTCTTGTTGTCTGAAATCTGCTCCTTTTTCTGGAAGGGGTCACGGGAACAGCATCCTAAGGCGATCCCTGATGAGGTGGATGGCAGGGCTTTCCTGCGGAGCAGTCGGCGAGGCAGGTGTTAGCGTCCTGGCTCACCACACCCTCCTTGTCTTCAGTGTTTTTCTTCGTTTCTTCCTGGCACAGAGTATTTTCCTCTCAGAGGTGGATGAGATTCTAATTTTCTTTTTTTTTTTTTTTTTTTTTGGCAGAGTCTCACTGTGTTGCCCAGGCTGGAGTGCAGTGGCATGATCTTGGCTCACTGCAACCTCTGCCTCCCGGGTTCAAGTGATTCTCCTGCCTCAGCCTCCCCAGTAGCTGGGGTTACAGGTGTGCGCCACCATGCTTGGCTAATTTTTGTATTTTAAGTAGAGACGGGGTGTCACCATGTTGCCCAGGCTGGTCTCGAACTCCTGACCTCAAGTTGATCCGCACACCTCGGCCTCCCAAAGTGCTGGGATTACAGGCATGCGCCACCGCACCCGGACAATGCTCATTATTCTTTGGAAGAAAAGCTTACACTGCATTCTTTTTTTAAGTTTCAGAAGACATTGGAATGATTATTGTTCATGTGTTCCTCGTGTCTTTGCTTTGATTGTTCTGTTTCAGGTGCCTCAATCACGTACACGTCAAATCTCAGATTATCTGCGCATTTGGCCACGCTCCCTGGAAGGTACAAGCTGTCATTATGTTGTCTATAGCTTACATTCCACTGCTGAAGAAATTTTTCGATTGTTTTGTCTTTTTGGATTTTATTCACTCATTTCCATGTTTCTTCAATTCTGATGAATGGTGTCTTTTTGTGCTTTGTATTATTTTCTTAATGCCTTCAGCCTCATTGTTAAAAAGTCCACAGTCCAGCCAGGCACGGTGGCCCACACCTGTAATCCTAGCACTTTAGGAGGCTCAGGCGGGCAGATCACCTGAGGTCAGGAATCCGAGACCAGCCGGACCAACATGGAGAAACCCCGTCTCTACTAAAAATAGAAAATTAGCCGGGTGTGGTGGCGCATACCTGTAATCCCAGCTACTCAGGAGGCGTCCCAGCTACTTAGGAGGCAGGAGAATCACGTGCACCTGGGAGGCAGAGGTTGCAGTGAGCCGAGATTGCGCCACTGCACTCCAGCCTGGGCAACAAAAGTGAAACTCTGTCTCAAAAAAAAAAGCAAAAAGTCCACAGTTCAGTGAGTTACACCGACAGGGGTGCTCTCCTGTCCCCCGTGGGTTCACTCTGCGATTGTTCCTCTAGTCCATTACAGTGTCTTTGTATGGGAATTGGCATCAGTATTTTCCCGTTGATGACTTTTCACATGGATTTTGTTTTCATGAATTTTTGATGAGCATTATAATTTAGAAAACCTTTTCCAACCTCATAGAGTTTCTCTGTGGCATTTCTGTGCAATGCTCACAATTGCGACACCTGTTTACTGGTATTTTCTGGCACTGTACTTCTCCCCCTTCTCTAACAGGAGCCTCCTCCCTCTCTTCCTCCTGCTTCTCTCTTTGGATACTGCAGCTGAATATTGCTCCTCAGTGGAAGGCCTGTCTTGCAAAGGGACAGCTGCCACCATATTGCCGAAATGCAAGATGGTTCACTTTAAGTGCATATTAATCTTCAAGATCATTTAGACAATTTTGTTCTTTTTCATTGTTTCCTCTCTTATTTCTTTTACTTATATTTATCAATATGATATTTTATGATGATTAATTTTTAGTTTTTTCCAGTTTATTTTAGTTAGGATTGTCTTTGTTTTTTGGTACTTATATCTGAGTTCTTTGTTTTGAGGCTTCATTTTCACCTGATTTTAGATGTATCTATTTCCATGGTGATTTGCTGTTTGCTATGTGGGTTTATCTCTAGGTACTGAGTGGCTGTTACTTATTTGGGATCCTGTGGATTCCTAGACATGCAAGGTCACGTCTAACTGGGCTGATAACTCCTTCTGCACACACCTTTTGTGATTTTCAGGCACAGACAGCAGTGTTGCCACAGTGTACTGTGGATATCACAGGATCCCCCACAGATTGTCCTTAAATACTTGCCTATGTTACATTTAAAAGTACTACTTTGGGAATAACTGCTGAAAAGAAAGAACTCTTCATTTTCCTTACCGATAGTTAAGAATGTAGTCCTCATGTAAAAGCATGTCCGTGTATTATGCCCTCAGTCCTCTTGGTGAGCAATTTGAAAACAGATTCCTAAGCTGAGGCTTTACAGGTGTTTCTCCTTATCTGCAGGGGGTTGGTTTCAGAACCCCCACAGATGCCAGCATCTGAAAACGCTCAAGTCCCTGATGTAAAGTGGTACAGCATTTGCATATAAGCCATGCTCATGCTCTTGTGGACTTGAAATCATGTCAGATTTCTTCTAACAGCCCGTAGGAGGGAAGTGCTGTGTAAACAGTTGTTATCCTCTCTGACAGCCCCAACCGCCACCCACTTTGCCTTATGCCTCTCTTCCATGTGACTTCTCCTGAGCTGTATCCTTTAATACAAAATAAACCTGTGCATGTACATAGAGTGCTTTTCTGAGATCTGAGTCATTCTGGGGGACCCGAGGGGGTTGTGGTGGGAACTCCTGAATTGCTGTCTGCCAGGCAGAAGCCTGGGCAGCTCTGGCTACCCCACTGGTGGCCAGCATCTAAGTGAGGGCAGTGTTGTGGGAGCAAGGGTGTAATCATATACCTGTCAGCCATTCGTATGTCATCCTTTGAGGAATGTCTATTCAGGTCTGTTGCCCATTTCTAATGAGATGATTTGATTTTGCTGTTGACTGCAGTTTCTTACTTATTCTGAATATTAATTTCTCATGGGATGGATGGTTTGCAAATATTTTTTCCCATGCTGTAGGCCATCTTTTCACTCTGCTGATTGTTTCTTTGCTGTGCAGAGACTTCTTAACTTGTTTTGGTTCCTTTTGTGTATTTTTGCTTTTGTTGTCTGTGCTTTTGAGATCTTACCCAGAATCTCAGCCCAGCCCAGACCAATGTCCAGAGGAATTTCTCAGTGTTTTCTTCTAGTGGTTTTACACTTTCAGGTCCTCCATTAAAGTCTTTAATCCAATTTGAAGTTTTGCTTATGGCCTAGTTTTTTTCTTCTGCTTTCAAATATTCAGTTTTCCCTCACCATTTATTAATTAAAGAGACAGTCTTGTCCAAGCGTGGCTGCTCACGCCTGCAATCCCAGCACTTTGGGAGGTTGAGGCAGGCGGATTGCCTGAGCTCAGGAGTTTGAGACCAGCCTGGGCAACACAGTGAAACCCTGTCTCTACTAAAATACAAAAAATTAGCTGGGCGTGATGGCATATGCCTGTAGTCCCAGCTACTCGGGAGGCTGAGGCAGGAGAATTACAAGAACCCGGGAAGTGGAGGTTGCAGTGAGCTGAGATTGCACCACAGCACTCCAGCCTGGGCAACAGAGCGAGACTCCATCTCAAAAAAAAAAAGAGAGAGAGAGAGAGACTGTGTTTCCCCAGTGTATGTTCTCGTTGTCTTTGGTAAAAATGAGTTGGCTGTGGCCAGGTACAGTGGCTCACACCTATAATCCCAGCACTTTGGGAGGCTGAGGCGGACAGATCATCTGAGGTCAGGAGTTTCGAGACCAGCCTGACCAACATGGCGAAACCCCATCTCTACTAAAAATACAAAAATTATCTGGGCATGGTGGTGGGTACCTGTAATCCCAACTACTCCAGAGGCTGAGACAGGAGGATTGCTTGAACCTGAGAGGTGGAGGTTGCAGGGAGCCGAGATCGTGCCATTGCACTCCAGCCTGACCACCATAGCAAGACTCCATCTCAAAAAAAGAAGAAAAAATGATTTGGCTGTAAATGTGTGGATTTATTTCTGGGTTCTCTGTGTTCCATTTGTCTCTGTATCTATCCCTATGCCAGCACCACGCATTCCGATTACTGTAACTTTGCAGTATATTTTGAAGTCAGGTAGTGTAATACCTCCAGCTTTTCTCTTTTTCCCCAAGATTTCTTTGGCTATTCAGGGTCTTCTGTGGTTACATATGAATTTTAGGATTGTTTGTTTCTGTGAAAAATTTTATTGGTTTTTTGAAAAAGACTGCATTAAATGTATAGATTGCTTTGGGCATTATGGATACTGTAACAATATCAAATTTTCCAATTCATAAACATATTTTTTTTTTTTTTGAGGCAGAGTGTCGCTGTTGCCCAGGCTGGAGTGCTGTGATGCAATCTCAGCTCACTGCAGCCTCCGCCTCCTGGGTTCAAGTGATTCTCCTGCCTCAGCCTCCGAGTAGCTGGGACTACAGGCGTGCACCACCACACCTGGCCAATTTTTGCATTTTTAGTAGAGGCGTGTTGGCCAGGATGGTCTCGATCTCCTGACCTTGTGATCCACCTGCCTCGGCCTCCCAAAGTGCTGGAATTACAGGCGTGAGCCACTGATATCTTTCCTTTTTTATGTCCTCTTAAATATTTTTTGCATTTTATAATTTTAGTGTGGAGATCTTTCATTTTTTTGGTAAAACTTTTTCTAGACATTTTATTTTATGTAGCTATTGTGAATGGGATTGCTTTCTTGATTTCTTTTCTAGAATGTATGCTGTTGATATACAGAATTGCTACCGATTTTTGTATTTTGATTTTGTATTCTGCAAACTGACTGAATGTCAGCTTTAACAGTTTATTGGTGGGGTCTCTAAGTTTATTTGAATGTAAGACAGTGTCATCTGCAACGAGGACAATTTGGCTTCTTCCTTTCCAAATTAGATGGCCATTATTGCTTTCTGTTGTTTAACTGCTCTTGCTAAAATTAATGTTGAATAAAAGTGGTGACAGTGGACCGGGCGTGGTGGCTCACACCTGTAATCCCAGCACTTTGGGAGGCCAAGGCGGGTGGATCACCTTGAGGTCAGGAGTTCAAGACTAGCCTGACTAATATGATGAAACCCTGTCTCTACTACAAATACAAAAATTAGCTGGGCGTGGTGACATGCGCCTGTAATTCCAGCTACTCAGGAGGCTGAGACAGGAGAATTGCTTGAAGCTGGGAGGCAAAGGTTGCAGCGAGCCAAGATTGCACCATTGCACTCCAGCCTGGGCAACAAGAGCAAAACTTGGTGTCAAAAAAAAAAAAAAAAAAAAAAAGTGGTGACAGTGTGCGTCTCTCTTATTCCCAGAGGAAAGACTTTCAACTTTTCACCATTCACAGTGTTAGCTCTTGGTTTTTCAGACATGGCTTTTATTGTTTTCAAGTATGTTCCTTCTATACCCAGTTCCTGAAACTTTTATACTGAAGTTCTACTGAATTTTATCAAATGCTTTTTATGTATCTATTGAGATGGTCATGTGGATTTTGCCCTCCATTCTACTGATGTATCAAGTTGAATGATTTGTGTATGTTGACTCATCCTTGCATCCCTGGAATAATTCAACTTGATCATGGTTTATTCTTTTTTTATTTTATTTTATTTGTTTGAGACAGAGTCTCGCTCTGTCACCCAGGCTGGAGTGCAGTGGCGCAGTCTTGGCTCACTGCAACCTCTGTCTCCTGGGTTCAAGAGATTCTTCTGCCTCTGCCTCCGTGCGACACCATGCCGGGCTAATTTTTTTTTTTTTTTTAATTAGTAGAGATGGAGTTTCATCATGTTGGTCAGGCTGGACTCAAACTCCTGACCTCAAATGATCCACCCTCCTTGGCCTCCCAGAGTGCTGGGATTACAGGTGTGAGCTACTGTGCTATCTTTTTGATTTCTTGATGGCTTTTGTTTGCTATTATTTTCTTGGTGATTTTGCATCTATGTTCATCAGGGATAATGGCATGTAGTTATCTATTTTTGTTGTGTCCTTGTCTATTTTCTTTTTTTTAAATCAGGATAATGCTTGCCTTGTAGAATGCACTGTGAAGAATTTCCTCCACTTCAACATTTTGGAATAGTGTAAGAATGGATGTAGATTTTCTCTAGCATTTGATAGCATTCAGCAATGAAGACATAAGTGCTGGGCTTTCTTTCCTGGGAATCTTTATTACTGACTCAGTCTTGTTACACCTTATTGTTCCGCTCAGGTTTTCTATTTCTTCCTACTGCAATTTTGTCTACCTTTTTGAAAAAAACCAACTTCTTGTTTTAGTGATTTTTTTTTTTTTTTTTTTTTTTTTGAGACAAAGTCTCACTCTGTCTCCCAGGCTAGAGTGCAATGACACAATCTCAGGCACTGTAACCTCTGCCTCCTGGTTTCAAGCAATTCTCCTGCCTCAGCCTCCCAAGTAGCTGGGATTACAAGCACTCGCCACCATGCCTAGCTAATTTGATATTGTTATAGTATCCACAATGCCCAAAGCTGGGATTACAGGTGTGGGCCACCATGCCCAGATAATTTTTGTATTTTTAGTAGAGATGTGGTTATGCCACATTGGCCAGGCTGGTCTCAAACCCCTGACCTCAAGTGCTCCACCTGCCTCAGCCTCCCAAAGTGTAGGATTCCAGGCACAAGCCAACACGCCAGCCTTTTATATAAATTTTCTTTTTTAAAGGGTTCTGGGCCCCTTGAGTATCATCTACTTCCATTGTATGGCAGCAGTTTCTGTCCCTTCCCCTGTTCCCCAGGAGCAGGAGTGAGCACACCTCTCCTTCCCCTGCCCCAGGTCCTCCAGCCCCACCTCGCCTCCTCCCAAGGCCACCCTCCTGGCATGCCCACTCCGGTGTCTGGGACCTAGGGGAGGAGAGGCAGGTGGGTGGTGTCTTGCCTGCAGTGTAGAGATGACGCCACTGGCCACCTGGAACACGGCACTCACAGTATCTGACAAGTCAAACACAGCTTCCTTGTCCTGGGAGGCACATGGCAGCAGGTGAGGGCCTAGCAGCCCCCTGGCACCCAGGGTCCCCACAGCCCCACCCCCAATGAGGCATCCTCACTGCCTTCCATGGGAAGAACACTCAGTACCCCAGGAAAGGAAGGGCAGAGAGCTCCAAGGGCAGCCATGGATGGGGCTGTGTGCACAGGATGGGAGGCTGTATGGCAATCCCAGGGGGCCCTTGCCTGGGTGTGCCAGAGCCCCAAGAACTGGCACATGGTGTGTAGGCAGTAGGCCTCCACCGGCCACTGCCCTCAGCCTCACACCTGTAAGTCTTTGTTGAAGGTGCCAGAAGTCCCTTGAGGGTCATCAGGAGCCTGGCACACTACCCAAGAGGGAGGGACAGGAGCTGGATCCAGGATCCTGTCTCCTGGCCACTAACCCCCATCAGCACAGAGGGCCCGCCCCCTCCCTGCCCTGCTCACCCGCCCAAACACATGCCCCGCGGTGGTTTTTATTCTGGAGTATCAGGCTGCTTCCGGTGCTGGGGACAGAGGTGTGGACACTGAAGGGGCTGGACCCTTGGCTGGTCCAGCAGGGCACTGGCCAGATCCGGCAGAGAGGTGGGGCGGAGAGGAAGGAAGCCGCACGTGGTCGGGGGGGAATACAGAGGCCAGGAGGGGCAGGAGGTGGCAGCTCAGGGCTTCCCAGCTCAGGGCTTACCTGTAGGCATCCGAGAGCTGAACGAAGCTGAATTCCTTGTAGATTTCTTGGTGCCATAGAGGATGAGGTCCTTGGCCATCCTGCTGAGATGGGTCATGCACCGCGAAGCCCAGAACAGGAAATTAGCTGGGAAGAGAAAAGGTTCCCAGTCACCAGGCCTCTCCCATCTCCACCCATACAGGGGGGTAGGAGGAGGTTAGGCAGTTGGGGGACCCAGCTACATTCTCTTCTGTTTTTTGTGGGAGACAAAGTCACATTTAGTCACCAGGCTGGAGAGCAGTGGTGCGATCTCAGCTCACTGCAGTCTCCACCTCCCAGGTTCAAGCAATTCTCCTGCCTCAGCCTCCTGAGTAGCTGGGACTACAGGTGCCCACCACCATGCCCAGCTAATTTTTCTATTTTTAGTAGAGACAGTGTTTCATCATGTTGGCCAGGATGGTCTCGATCTCCTGACCTCGTGATCTGCCCGACTCAGCCTCCCAAAGTGCTGGGATGAGAGGCATGAGTCACTACGCCCAACCTAAATTTTCATTTGTTGTAAAGATGGGGTCTTGCTATGTCGCCCAGGCTGGTCTGAAACTCCTGGGCTCAAGTAATCTTCCTGCCTTGGCCTCCCAAAGTGCTGGATTACAAATGTGAGCCCCTGCACCTAGCCTGTTTTCTGTTATTGTTGTTGTTTTAAATAAACCTGCTTTACTGAGATATCACTCACACACAAATTACCCATTTATTTATTTTTAATTTTATTTTTATTTTTTCTGAGATGGAGTCTTGCTCTGTCCCCCAAGCTGAAGTGCAGTGGTGCAATCTTGGCTTACCGTAACCTCTGCCTCTCGGTTCAAGCAATTCTCCTGCCTCAGCCTCCCGAGTAGCTGGGACTACAGGCGCACACTGCCACGCCCAGCTAATTTTTTTTTTTTTTTTTTTTAATCTTAGTAGAGATGAGGTTTCACTGTGTTGCCCAGGCTGGTCTCGAACTCCTGAGCTCAGGCAATCCCCCTGCCTCAGCCTCCCAAAGTGCTAGGATTACAGGTGTGAGCCACCGTGCCTGGCCTTATTTATTTATTTTTATTTTATTTTTTGAGATGGAGTTTCACTCTTGTTGCCCAGGCTGGAGTGCATCAGAATGATCTTGGCTCACTGCAGCGTTGGCGTCCCTGGTTCAAACAATTCTCCTGCCTCAGTCTCCCAAATAGCTGGGATTACAGGCACCCGCCACCACACCAGGCTAAATTTTGAATTCTTAGTAGGGACGGGGGGATTCACCATGTTGGCCAATGCTGGGATTACAGGCGTCAGCCACCATTCCCTGCCCAATTTACCCATTTAAAGTTTACACTTTAATGTACAACCATCACCACAACCAGCCTAACCATACAAAAGTGGGAGGAAACTAGAGAGAAGTCAGGCTGGGGGATAAAAGTGAGGCACAGGGCAGGGGACTCTCTCTCCAAGACTCACCCACAAAGTCATGCTCACTGGTGGCATCCATGCTGCTTAGAGTCATGGCCCCAGAGTTGAGTTCTTGGGGGTGGGAGGAAGTGGGGATGGGCTGGAGCACAGGGAGTGACCTCCTCTTCCCCAACCAGGTTGCCCAGGCCCCTCTCCCTGGAAAGAGGATCAGGGCGGGGTGGAGCTGGGGGGAGGGATCTTTTGCACAGTCCCAAGAGGGAGGCAAGAGCCCTGAGTCTCTCAGTACCAGGCACCCCTGCCATGGGTGACCCCTGGCCTGGATGACCTCAGTGCCTGTAGGCAATGAATGAGGTTTCACCAGGAGCCACAGGCCCCTGCCCTCTGGTCTCATGTGTGTCTGCAGGTCCTGGCGGGTGCTGACGGTGACTCTCCCTGGGGAGGAGGGGCAGGGCATCTCACCTGCTTGGAGCAGCTCTTGGTCCACACCCAGGAGATTGCCCAAAATACACACACAAACACACACACACACACACAAAACCAAGTCCTGGTTGCCAGGGCAACCGCCTGGAGCTCAGCCTCTTCCCTGGCCCAGTTGCCTTGGGTGCACACTTATCCCCAAGCACCGAGTTGCCCTGGGTACAGGACACTCACCCACCTCCCCAGGGGCAGGACATGGATCTGCTTCCGTATCTCCAGCAACCGCTCAGAGTCTCGGGTCAGCGCCACGGTGTGGCTGTGGGAAGCCAGTGGCAGGAGGGTCAGGGCAGCCACGGTCCTCCCTTCCAGCACAGCCCCTGCACCTCACCTGGCTCACCAAAGAATCCAGTGGCTCCAGCAAATGGGCTGGTCCCTCTGCAGGTGGGTGTATCCCGAGAAAGAGAAGAGGGTGTCATGTTCCCTGTGGGAGAGGAGGAGCAGGGGCTCGGGTGGAGGCTGGGGCAAGGCCTGCCAGTGACGGTGGGACCCTGCAGGCCTGGGTCAGCCTGGGAAGAAGGATTGCCCTACAGCATTGCACCTGAATGAGGGATCCAGGATCTCCCAGGGACAAATTGCTCTTAAGGGAAAAAGAGGCCGGAAGTGGGGCCGTGTGAACCAAGGACTGGGCCTGAGCTGTGGGGCCTCCTGGGGTGAGGCTTTGCCAGGAACACGCAAAGCCTGAGCCTCTGTCACTCAGCATCTCTGAGCGGGAGGCAGAACAAGGGAGGGAGGAGGAGGCCCGTGTTGGGTATGACTTGGCCAGGGGAGGTTTTGTTTGAGGACCTCAGAAATAGCTGGGGTGCTGGGCGCGGTGGCTCATGCCTTTAATCCCAGCACTTTGAGAGACTGAGGCAGACAGATCACCTGAGGTCAGGAGTTCAAGACCGGCCTGACCAATACAGTGAAACCCAGTCTCTCTCTACTAAAAATACAAAAATTAGCCAGGTGTGGTGCCATGCGCCAGTTACTCAGGAGGCTGAGACAGGAGAACTGCTTGAACCCAGAGGCAGAGGTTGCAGTGAGCCAAGATTGTGCCACTGCACTCCAGCCTGGGCAACAAAGTAAGACTCCGTCTTAAAAAAAAAAAAAAAATAGCTGGGGCTCACAAAAAAGCTCCTCCCACCCTGCTCACCCCTGCCACCTAGGTCTGCTGTTCAGGCTGCCATCGCACCGCTCTCTGTCCCCTAGGTGTCCCTGGGGGACTCACGCCTCTGCTGGAAAAACCATGGTCCTGATGAGCTCCCACAGGAGGCCTGAGAGCGTGGAGCAGGTCTGCCGCATCCACAGCCTGAGGTCCAAGGCATGTTGCTTCCCTGGGAAGCCAGGACCGCTGCTGAGCTTTAACTGCCCCCTGGGCTCCCAAAGGTTGGGACAGCACGGAGCAGGAGGGTGGAGGGGCTAGAGGCATCTGGTCATTCCGGCAGCATCCCGTGTGCACCTTTTCTGTGGTTTTGCCAATGAGCTCCTGGAGGTAAAGGGAGGCCCAGGGTCATGGTCTATATGCTCAGAGGAGTCAACCCAGGCAGGGCAGGGTTCATCAGCCCTGCCAACCTCCCTCCCTACCCCAGGGTCCCAGGTCCTACCTAAATCTTCTGCTGAAGGCTTTTGGTTTTTTTGTTTGAAGTTTTTGTAGTTATGGTACCTCATTATGTTGCCCAGGCTGGTCTTGAACTCCTGGCCTCAAGCAATCCTCCCACCTCAGCGTCCCCAAAGTGCTAGAATTATAGGCATGAGCCACTGCACCTGACCTGTGTCCTGAGGTCTCGGCTGCTGTCTGCCAATGGTAAAGTAAACAGAACAATGGTGCTGATGCTCAAAGTGGCCCAGGGCCGGGTGGAGAGGGGGAGGCCAGGAAAGCGGTGGGGCTGTAGGGTCGGACCTTCAGGCGGCGCTCCTTGGCTGTGTGGATGTCCTCATCATTGGGGTTGAGTCTGAAGGTGCCCTGGGCCCACTCCTCAACCACCTATAGCAGGTAACACCAATGCCGTGGGTCAGGTGAGCAGGTATCAGCAGCCAAGAGAGCCCCTGCCCTGGTCCCGCCCGATCCCCTGATGACTGACTGTCCCTGTCCTGAAGCTGAGTCCTGGAAGCGCATCCTGGGAGGGGGCATCTAGGGCCCAGCACACCTTCACCCATGAGCCATGTGAGCCACAGGGGTCATTAAAGGATGGAGAGAGGCGGTCATCAAGGCACACAGTTAAACAGCACTTGAGTATGTAATTAGTTCAACGTGAAACCACAGACGGGCCACACTGCACTACTTGCTCAGGATTTGGTGGAGCCTGGGGCCACAGGGAGGGCCCTCGGGTGGGACTTAGACCACAGCTAGTACCCTGTATAACCTGCCTGTTCCTTGAGCACTATGTGTAGCAAGGGGAGCTGGCGTGAGGGCAGCATCGTGGGGGAAGGGACAGAATTGCCACCTTGAGTTGTGTGATGTTACACCAGACCCCTCTTCTCCAAGCAAGGTCAACGACATCAGTGATTGCGGTAGCCTGTGCCCACTCAGACAGTCTGGATTTTAGTTTCGTAGGTAGATGGGAACCTGTGAGGGTTTAGAGATGTGGGGGAGAACTTTTTCCTGGGAAAGCTTTCCAAACAGGGAACAGAGCCACCCTGGGCCCCGCTGAGAAAGGATCCTACCGGAAGCCCTCACCACTGTCTTGCTCCACGCCGGTGGTGATGGTGATGTCATCGATGTAGATGGTGGGTGTCAGGTACAGAAGCACAGACCACTGCAGTCCTGCCGAGCTGAAGAAGTCAGTCTGTTCTAGACAAAGTAACCCTTGGGATACCTAGGGTGGGAGGACTGTGGTTCGCTGGGTCCCTGCCCTGGATCCTTTGACCTCAGCTCGCATGTCTCCACAGCCTCCCCAGATCCAGGGCCTCCACTCTGCGAAGGTCACCCTGTCCCTAGCAGGAAGACCATGGGGTAGGGCGGGAAGGTGGGTGCGTGCGGCGGAGGCAGGATGGTACCCACTTGGAGGTGTTGGTCATGTAGCGGATGGTCCCTGGTGGCCGAGTGGAGGAGGTGAGCATGTTGTTGATGGTGATAGTGATGCAGAGGCGGGAGGGCAGGGGCCCCCACCTGAACCAGGCTGCTGATGTCGGCCTTGAAGGGGAGGTAGCCCCGCTCATGCTTACCCTATTTACCACTGCAGACACAGGAGATATGGGGGGTGGCAGATTAGGGCATGAGGAGGGGCCCTGCTATCTGGCACTCCCTCACATAACCTGCAGCATGGGGCTCAGAGGCCTGCCAGCCACACAGGAAGAATGGCATCCCAATGCAGTATATCAGGCCACCAATCCCCCTACACAGGGCACAGCCCTCAGGGCAGGGCCACCCACTGTCCCACCCCAGGAGACAGGCTGTGGGTGGCCACTAGGGATCCCATGCTGTTCAGTAGCCATGCCCACCCACCCACCCTGCATGCTCCTGGCTGTACTGACCACAATGGCATAGGAGTAGGCACTGCCAATCCTTAGCACCACTCTTGTGCACAGGTCCTGAGTCCACCGCTCTGGCAGGGTCACCTCCCGTTCATACCACACCCAGCTGACAAAATGCCGCAGCCACCAGTCCTGGCCAATGTCTTTGAAGCTGGAGGGGAACCAGCACGTCCAAGGTGAAACCCGACTGCAGACAGAAGGGCCGGGCTCAGCTCCTAGGCCCCCCAAAGGGATCCGGGACCAGTGTGCTTCACAGCTGTGCCCCCAGGCCTAGCGCAAGCCATGACACATAGTGGGGACTTTTGGTGGAATGGATGGATAACTTGCTTCTAACAGGTCAACTGCCAGGGCGGTTTGTGCTCCTGGGCCAGTGGGGACAGGAGTTCCTCTTCCGAGCGAATGGAGCCCAATATCTCCCAAAACAGGGGTGAGCCCAGGGCCACATCCCAGGCAGAGGCAAGAAGATCCAGACCTGTGACTAAGAGGCAGATGACACACTGTCTGTCACAGAGAGGAAGGCTGTTTAGGGGGATGGGGGGGCCTTTGCTTTGCACACTGTGAGTGAGGCACATGCTGGCATCCAGCCCTCTCCTCTCTTCCTCCTATACTGAACGCCACGAAGTCAGAAGAAGAGCATGTAGAGGAGGCAAAGCGGCTCAGACCTCACTGGTCCCATTTCTCTGCTGACCACATCAAAGTCAGGAGGGGAACAGTCCTTGGCCTGATGTCACATCCTGTTCTCTATCTGAACCTTGGAAACCAAGGTACCTTCCTGCCTCAGCAGAGCTAACCTCAGGATGTCTAAAGTGTCTCCTCCTCCTAATCCCCGAGCTCAGCTCTATGCAGCGCATGCTGCTCTGGCCGGACTGGCCGGACAAGTGTCTGGATGGCTCATGTCTGTAATCAGTGCTTTGGAAGGTCAACATAAGAGGATGGCTTGAGGCCAGGAGCTCAAGACCAGCCTGGGCAACGTAGTGAGACCCTATATCTACAAAAAAAAAGAAAGAAAAGAAAAGAAAAAAAAAAGGTTGTTTTTTTTTTAATTACCCAGGGGGTGCGGACCCCAGCTAACTTGCAAGGCAGGGGTGGGAGGATCGTTCGAGCCCAGAAGTTAGGATGGCGCCACTGCGCTACAGCCTGGGTGACAGGATCAAACCCAGCCTCAAACAAATTTTAAAAATTAAAAATAAACAGTAAAAGCAGGGACATTGCCCGGGCTCAGCCTTCGCCTCGGGAGGGGGCTCAGCAGGAGCTGAGCTCCTCCCACCTCCTCCGCCCAGTCCCCAGTCCTCCAATCCCGAACCCCCAAGCCCGTTCACCTTAAACCGGAGGGGCCCCCAACTGCAGGATGCCCAGGGGAAGGAGCCTGCTGGGGGCCCGGACTCCCCAACTCATTCCGCCGGGCTTCCGGGCACCTCCAGGCCCTGCCCCGGGCCCTCACCTTCCGCAGTGGTCACCGCTATTCCTTGAAGCCCCGGCGCGGGTTGTCGGGGAAGTCGGCGCGGAAGCTCCAGAGGCCATCCAGCTCCTTGCACTCCTGCGACAGGCTCTCCCGGGGATACAGCATCCCGCCCTGCAGCGCCAGAGCGCAGCCTCACACCAGCGGCCCAAACGCCGCCCTGGCCACCACCTCCCCCAGATCATGCTTCCCCGCTCCGCCGCTCGGCCTCCAACTGCCGAGCTAAGAGCACCGCAGTAGAAGCCCGGCTGGCGGGTCACGTGACGTACTGAGGCCGTCCGCGCCATCTTGGTTGAGGGGGGAGTGCCAGGCCTCGGGGGGTTGGGCGGGGCCGGGCGCTACCCATTGGGGCCGGCAGCTGGGAACCCCGGCCTAGGCCTTTGGGGAAGCGGGACCCTCAGTCCCAGCCAAGAAGGGCGAGGTCTGCTCCCCACCCCGCCCCAGGGTGGATGATCTAGGGCCGCAGGCCAGGACAGAACCCCTGAGATGGGTGGGATTCCGCTGTTTCTTCAAGGAGCACCTTCACTGGCTTTCCGGAGCCCGACTCTCAGCAGACCCCAGTGGAGCCTCTGCCTTGCCTGTCCGGTGCAGCCCCTTGCAGGGATGCACGTCCTTGGGATGCGGCCATAGCCTTGACCCTGGGCCTCTGGGGCCCCGACCCTAACCCAGGGGCCAGGAGCTGTCTCTTGGCATTGCAGGCACATAAAGATGTAGGGAGAGAGGCCAGGCGCTGTGGCTCACGCCTGTGATCCCAGCACTTTGGGAGGCCAAGGTAGAAGGATCACTTGACGCCAGGAGTTCCAGACCAGCCTAGCCAACATGGTGAAACCCCGTCTCCACTAAAAAATACCAAATAAATAAATAAATAAATAGCCGAGTGTGGTGGCAGGCACCTGTAATCCCAGCTACTAGGGAGGCTGAGGCTGGAGAATCGCTTGAACCTGGGAGATGAAGGTTGCAGTGAGCAGAGATCGTGCCACTGCACTCCAGCCTGGGCGACAGAGCGAAAGTCTGTCTCAAAAAAAAAAAAAAAATTGCAGGGAGAGGGTGCTCTACGGGACTCCACTTTACTCCAGTAGGGAAGGCACCATGTGGGAGAGGTAGAGGAGGAGATCTGGAGACAGCAAAGGAGACATAGGTTTACTGAAGGGACTTCCATACAGGGAAGGTGCCATGGCTGTGGCTGGACATGAGAACCACTACCATTTGTAAAAAGCAGGCAGCTTACATAACATTTTCACCTAGCATCCTCAACCTCTTACCGGTGGAAGGCATCCGACTTCCCCGTGGTGAATCTGTACACATCTGCAACAACCTCAATTCTTGCCTCCTTAGAAGAAAGAATTCGACTGAAGGTCATCAGGCAGAAAGCCAGATGGAGGCAAGTGGCAGAGCAGGAGTAACAGTTTATTAAAAAGCAGACCGAGGCTGGGCATGGTGGCTCATGACTGTAATCCCAGCACTTAGGGAGGCCAAGGCGGACAGATCACAAGGTCAAGAGATCAAGACTATCCTGGCCAACATGGTGAAACCCCATCTCTACTAAAAATACAAAAAGTAGCTGGGCGTGGTGGCAGGCACCTGTAACCCCAGGTACTTGGGAGGCTGAGAAGAGAATTGCTTGAACCCATGAGTCTGAGGTTGCAGTGAACCGAAATGATGCCATTGCACTCCAGCCTGGACAAGAGCAAAACTCCATCTCAAAAAAACAAAAGATAGGCTGATCAAAGACTCAAAAGAATGCAACCATTTGTCTCTTATCTACCCACACCTTTTAAAAATGTCTTCCTCTTTCCCTAATATCTCTGCTTTCTCCTTTAAATATTGAACCCCTCAAAATAATTTGTGGAGAAAACACAGACCTGTCTCCCAGGCATGCATCCTTAATGTTGGCAAAATAAACTTTCTTTTTTTGAGATGGAGTCTCATTCACTCTGTCACTCAGACTGGAGTGCAGTGGTGTGATCTTGGCTCACTGCAACCTCACCTTCCAGGTTCAAGCGGTTCTCCTGCCTCAGTCTCCTGAGTAGCTGGGATTACAGCTAATCTTTGTATTTTTTGAAGAGACGGGGTTTCACCTTGTTGGCCAGGCTGATCTCAAACTCCTGGCCTCAAGTGATCCACCTGCCTCAGCCTTCCAAAGTACTGAGATTACAGGCATGAGCCATGGCACCCAGCCCAAAATAAATTGTCTAAATTGATCAAGACCTGTCTCCGATACTTTTTGGTTATCTCTTCTGCTATGTTTGGAAGCTTCCTGAGGCCTCACCAGAAACAAATGCCAACACTATGCTTCCTGTACAGCCTGCAGAACCATGTGCAAATACATCTCTTTTCTTTATAAATTACCCAGTTCCAGGTATTCTTTGAGTGCAATGAAGAAAGGACTAATACAAAGAGACTCAAGATTTCCCATTATTTGGCTAGGCACAGTGGCTCATGCCTGTAATCCCAGCACTCTGGGAGGCCGAGATAGGCAGACTGTTTGAGGCTGGGAGTTCAAGACCATGGCAAAACCCCATCACTACTGAAAATACAAAAATACTAAATACTAAAATACAAAAATTAAGGCTAGGCATGGTGGCTAACACCTGTAATCTCAACACTTTGGGAGGTCAAAGTGAGGGGGATCACTTGAGGACAGGAATTTGAGACCAGTCTGGGACCCCATCTCTACAAAAAAAAATCAAGTCCAGGCGTGGTGGCTCAAGCCTGGAATCCCAGCACTTTGGGAGGCTGAGGCAGGTGGATCCTGAGGTCAGGAGTTTGAGATCAACTTGGCCAATATGGTGAAACCCTGTCTCTATCAAAAATACAAAAAAAATTAGCCAGGTGTGGTGGCATGTGCCTGTAGTCCCAGCTACTCAGGATACTGAGGCAGAAGAATCATTTGAACTCGGGGGTCGGAGGTTACAGACAGCTGAGATTGTGCCATACATAGGACTCCAGCCTGGGCAACAGAGAGATTCCGGCTCAAATAATTAATTAATTAATTAATTAAATAGGCCAGGTGAAGTGGCTCACGCCTGTAATCCCAGCACTTTGGGAAACCGAGGCAGGCAGATCACCTGAGGTCGGGAGTTCAAGACCAGCCTAACCAACATGGTGAAACCCCATCACTACTAATACCAAAATTAGCCAAGCGTGGTGGTGCACGCCTGGAACCCCAGCACTTTGGGAGGCCGAGGCAGGCAGATCACTTGAGGCCAGGAGTTCAACACTAGCCTGGACAACATGTAAAACCCCCTTTCTACTAAAAATACAAAAATTAGCCAGGCATGGTGGCACACACCTGGAGTCCCACCTACTTGGAAGGCTGAGGCACTGGAATAGTTTGAACCCAGGAGGTAGAAGGTTGCAATGAACCAAGATCACACCACGGCACTCCAGCCTGGGCAACAGAGCAAGACTCTGTCTCCAAGAAAAAAAAAAAAAAAACTGGAAAGGGGTCCTCTCAGCATCTCTTCTGATGACCCGTTTTCAGAGTTTTGCTCTCTTGCCCAGGCTGGAGTGCAATGACACAGTCGCTATAACCTCGAACTCCTTCACTTAAGCAATCCTCCTGCCACATCCAACTAATCTTTAGAAATGCTCATTTTAGAAATGGGATCTCATTGCCGAGCATGGTGGCTCACACTTGTAATCCCAGCACTTTGGGAGGCCGAGGCGGGAGGATCATCTGAGATCAGGAGTTCGACACCAGCCTGACCAACATAGTGAAACCTTGTCTCTACTAAAAAATACAAATTAGTGAGCCATGGGGGCATGCGCCTGTAATCTCAGCCACTCAGGAGGCTGAGGCAGGAGAGTCGCTTGAACCCAGGAGGCAGAGGTTGCAGTAAGCCAAAATTGTGCCGTTGCACTCCAGCCTGGGCAACAAGACCAAAAGTCTGTCAGAAAGAAAGAGAGAGAGAGAGAGCAAAGAAGGAGGGAGGGAGGGAGGGAAGGAAGGAAGGAAGGAAGGAAGGAAGGAAGGAAGGAAGGAAGGAAGGAGAGAAAAGAAAGAAAGAAATGGAGTCTCAGTATGTTGCTTAGTCTGGTCTCAAACTTCTGGGCTCAAACAATCTTTCTACCTCAATCTCCCAAGTAGCTGGGACTCTAGGCATGCACCACCTGGCTAAGTTTTGTAATTTTTTTTAATTTTTTTATTTTTAGATGGATTTTGGTTTTTTTTGAGATGGAGCCTTGCTCTGTTGCCAGGTTGGTGTGCAGTGGCGTGATCTCGGCTCACTGCAACCTCCACCTCCCTGGTTCAAGTGATTCTCCTGCCTCAACTACCTGAGTAGCTGAGACTACAGGCATGCGCCACCACGCCCAGCTAATTTTTGTATTTTTAGTAGAGACAGTGTTTCACCATGTTGGCCAGGATGGTCTCGATCTCTTGACCTTGTGATCTGAGCACTTTGGCTTCCCAAAGTGCTGGGATTACAGGCATGAGCCACCCTGCCCGGCCTGTGTTTCCAGTCTTTATAACATTAGGGTCTGATGGATTTATTGGTCCCAGTTCCCAGGAACGGGGTAAGCAGAATACTTGCTTTTTGTTTTTAATTATCTTTTTTTGGCTGGGCGTAGTGGCTTACACCTGTAATCTCAGTACTTTGGGAGACTGAGGCGGGCAGATGGCTTGAACTCAGGAGTTCAAAACCAGCGTAGGCAACATAGCAAAAAAACATCTCTACAAAAAATACAAAAATTAGCCAGGTGTGGTGGCACATATCTGTAGTCCCAGCTACTCTGGAGGCTGAGGTGGGAAGATCACTTGAGCATGGGAGGTTGAGGCTGCAGTGAGCTGTCATTGCACCACTGCACTCCAGCCTGGGGACAGAGCAAGACCCTGCCTCAGAAAAAAAAATGTTGGCCATAGAGGAGAAATAACATTTGAAGGCAGGGTGCAGTGGCTCACACCTGTAATCCTAGTACTTTGGGAGGCTAACTCGGGTGGATCACCTGAGGTCAGGAGTTCAAGACCGGCTTGGCCAACAGGGCAAAACTCCAACTCTACTAAAAATACAAAAAAATTACCTGGGCGTGGTGGCGTGCACCTAACTTCCCAGCTACTCGGGAGGCTGAGTCAGGGGACTCACTTGACCCCAGAGGCAGAGGTTGCAGTGAACTGAGATCATGTCACATAGCAAGACTCTGTCTCAAAAAAAAAAAAAAAGAAAAGAAAAGAAAAGAAAAAAAGAAAGCTAGCCGTGGTGGCTCATGCCTGTAATCCCAGAACTTTGGGAGACTGAGGTGGGCAGATCACCTGAGGTCGGGAGTTTAAGACCAACCAGACCAACATGGTGAAACCCCATCTCTACTAAAAATACAAAATTAGCTGGGCATGGTGGCAGGCACCTGTAATGCCAGCTACCCAGGAGGCTGGGAAAGGAGAATTGCTTGAACCCGGGAGGCGGAGGTTGCAGTGAGCCGAAATCGCGCCATTGCACTCCAGCCTGGGCAACAAGAGTGAAACTCCGAGTCAAAAAAAAAAGAGAGAGAGAAAAAGAAAAGAAATAGCATTTGTTATATATGGACACAGAAGCTGATGTGTGTAAAGTATTTCCAGTCATCAGAGAAGTACAATTGTAAGCATGTAATTCCATCCTTGTTGATATCCAGTCATAATGTACCATCACTCCTAAAAGAATGGCCTCAATCATTTGGTATATGCAACCTCACACACACAGAGTTTTTATTTTGTTTTGTTTGTTTCGTTTGTTTTAGAGAGAGGGATGCGCTCTGGCAGCCAGGCTGGAGTGCAGTGGCACAAGTCGTAGTTCATAGCAGCCTCCAACTCCTGGACTCAAACAACCCTCTTGCCACAGCTTCGTGAGAAGCTGCACACAGGTGCATACCACCACACCCAGTTAACTTTTAAAAAACAGAATTTGCATTTTTATGAGATTTATTTGCACTGGAAGTTATTACAATTCCTGTGTTTACCTGTACTGGTACTATAAACGATAATATCTTTTCATGAAGTCACAGCCCAATGTATCAGTTCACTTTTTTTTTTTTTTGAGACTGAGTCCTGCTTTTTCTCTCAGGCTGGAATGAAATGGTGCAATCTCAGCTCACTGCAACCTCTGCAACCTGGGTTCAAGCGATTCTCCCATCTCAGCCTCCTGAGTAGCTGGGATTACAGGCACATGACACCACACCCAGCTAATTTTTGTATTTTTAGTAGAGACCATGTTTCACCATGTTGGCCAGGCTGGTCTTGAACTCCTGACCTCAAGTGATCTGCCTGCCTCAGCCTCCCAAAGTGCTGGGATTACAAGTGTGAGCCACTGCGTCCAAACTTCAGTTCACATTTTAGCACACCAGGAAGGCTATGTGGTTCCACAGCAAATAGACTAAAGAAACAAATACTGGCCGGGTGCAGTGGCTCGTGCCTGTAATCCCAGCACTTTGGGAGGCCAAGGCGGGTGGATCACTTGAGGTCAGGAGTTCGAGACCAGCCTAGCCAACATGATGAAACCCTGTCTCTACTAAAAATACAAAAATTAGCGAGGCATGGTAACGTGTACCTGTAATCCCAGCTACTTGGGAGGCTGAGGCAGGAGAATCACTTGAACCCAGGAGGCAGAGGTTGCAGTGAGTGGAGATCACACCACTGCACTCCAGCCTGGGCGACAGAGTGAGACTCCATCTCAAAAAAAAAAAGAAACAAACAAACAAATGGTTCAGTAACAAAACTCCAACATATATGCACCAATCTATCAATGTGTGTTGAGGAAGAATAATTTGATTACATAATTATGTAGTTTAGTACCAATGTAGCAGCTTTTTGAGACAGGGTCTTGCTCTGTTGTCAGGCTGGAGTGCAGTGGTACCATCATAGCTCACTGAAGCCTCTTGACCTCCTGGGTTCAAGTGAATCTCCTGCACCAGCCAACAGAGTAGCTGGGACCACAAGTACACACCATCACACCCACCTAATTTTTTTTTTTTTTTTTTTTGAGACAGGTCTCACTCTGTCACCGACGCTGGAGTGCAGTGGTGCAATCTCGGCTCACTGCAACGTCTGCCTCCCAGGTTCAAGCAATTCTCCTGCCTCAGCCTCCCGAGTTGCTGGAACTACAGGTGTGCACCACCACACCCGGATAATCTTTATATTTTCTTTAGTAGAGACCAGGTTTCACCATGCTCGTCAGGATGGTCTCGATCTCTTGACCTCATGATCCACCCTCCTTGGTCTCCCAAAGTGTTGGGATTACAGGTGTGAGCCACCACACCCGGCCGTGCACAATTAGTTTTTGTATTTTTTAGTAGAGACCAGGTTTCACCATGTTGGCCAGGCTGGTCTCGAACTCCCAATCTCAAATGATCCACCTGCTTCAGCCTCCCAAAGTGCTGGGATTACAGGCATGGGCCACTGCAACTGGCCTATTTTTTGGTGGAAGAGGAGACAGGGTCTCACTGTGTTGCCCAGGTTGGAATACAGTGGCACCATCATGTCTCACTGCAGCCTTGACCTTCTAGGCTCAAGTGATCCTCCCATCTCAGCCTCCCAGGTAGCTGGGACCACAGGTATGTACCACCAGGGCCTGCTCATTTTTAAATTGTTTTGGTGACATTTTGGGGTCTCACTATTTTGCTTAGGCTGCTCTCAAACTGCTTGGCTCAAGTGATCCTCCCACCTCAGCCTCCCAAAGTGCTGGGATTACAGGTATGAGCCACCGGCGCCCAGCCGATACCTGAAGTTCTAGTTCATCCATATTATGGAATATGTTGCTTGATGTGGATACACCACTATCCTTTTCCTGTGGAGCATTTAGGCACTTATACAATCAATGCTGCTATGTACACTCCAGCAGTACACTCCAGTAGTGGCTCGTGTGAGAGATTTCTCCAGGTGTATCCTAGGATTGGAGCTGCCAGATTGCAGGCTCTGTTCATCTCCAAGGAAGTTGTTGTCCACACGGGGGGCTTTTACTTCCAGCTGCCTCACAATAGAGAAGCATCCAGTCACCAGGGCCTCCCTTGGCCCCATACAGTTCCGGGTACCCACCCAATCAACAGTTTTGCTTATTTCTGGTCCATAAAAAGGTTTCAGTTATTTTGATCTTGGCTAGACATTTTGAGGGTCCTTTTTTTCCCCCTTGAGACGGAGTTTCACTCTTGTTGCCCAGGCTGGAGTACAATAGTGCTATCTCAGCTCACTGCAACCTCTGCCTCCTGGGTTCAAGTGATTCTCCTGCCTCAGCCTCCCAACCAAGTAGGTGGGATTACAGGTGCAACGCCCAGCTAACTGTTGTATTTTTAGTAAAGATGGGGTTTCACCATGTTGGTCAGGCTGGTCTCGAACTCTTGACCTCAGGCGTTCCTCCCACCTTGGCCTCCCAAAGTGCTGGGATTACAGGCATGAGCCACCCCACCTGGCCACAAGTGTGTCTTAGACTATTTTTCTGCACTTCTCCTCATCCCTCGCTACACTTCTACTTAGACACCTGCTCCTGGGTCCCAGAAACACCGTCCCTGGTGAGGGAGAGCAGAAAGAGCCTCTCCCCTTCTCCCCCGCTGTGACGGAAGTTATCACTGCATTTGCATGCAAGGACCTGAACTGGAGTCCTGGCTGCCAGACTTTAGGCAAACTGCGACTATCTGGAAACCAATCCCCCCTCATAGTTCCATAAGCACAATGTTGTGGGCCCCACCCCCAGAACATGTAGAGTAATAATTGGGTAAAAGTAATAATTGGGTAAAAATAATTGCAGTAAAACTGCAGGAGTCGCCGGGCGAGGTGGCTCACACCTGTAATCTCAGCATTCTGGGAGGCCAAGGCAGGCAGATTGCTTGAGCCCAGGAGTTCAAGACCAGCCTGGGCATCATAGTGAGGCCCCATCTCTGAAAAAAAAAAAAAAATGCTGGGTGTGGTAGCTCACACCCGTAATCCCAGCACTTTGGGAGGGCAGGTGGATTACAAGGTTAGGAGTTCAAGATCAGCCTGGCCAAGATGGTGAAACCTCGTCTCTACTAAAAATACAAAAATTAGCTGGGCATGGTGACTGGCGCCTGTAATCTCAGCTACATGGGAGACTAAGGCAGGATAAGTGCTTGAATCTGGGAGGTGGAGGCTGCAGTGAGCCGAGATGATGGCACCACTGCACTCGAGACTGGGCAACAGAGCAAGACTCCATCTCCAAAAAATAAAATAAAATAAAATTGTTTTCATTATTCTGGCATGGTGGTGCATACCTGTAGTCCCAGCTAATTGAGGGACTGAGGTGGGATGATTGCCTGAGCCCAGGAGGTTGAGGCTGCAGTGGGCAGTGGTCACCACTATACTCTTGCCTGGGTGTCAGAGAGAGAACTTTGTCTCAAAAAAAAAAAAAAAAAGTAACCCCTGTGGTGTGAGGCGGTGCCACTCGATTCAGATTCCTACTGCTTGATGGAAATAACAATAGCAGCCCCCGTGGACAGCCCCTCTGCTAAGGGATTCTTACAGCTCCAGAGGACTGGAAAGTGGAGTTATCCTCTTTCTGTAACAGGTGAAGAAGTTGAGGCTCAAAGAGGTAAAATTACAAGTTTGAGACTTCTTATTAATGTTTATTTCCTAAGAGATACATTTTTTCTATTTTAGTGGACATAATAATTGTATATGTTTATGGGGCACAGTGTGATGTTTTGATCTATGTATACATTGCGGAATGATAATATCAAGCTAATTTACATATCCATCACCTCACAAATGAATCATTTTTCTGTACATTTAAAATCTACTTTTTGCCGGATGCAGTGGCTTATGCCTGTAATCCCAGCACCTTAGGAGGCTGAGGGAGGCGAATCACCTGAGGTCAGGAGTTCGAGACCAGCCGGGCCAATGCAGTGAAACTCCACTTCTACTAAAAATATAAAAATTAGCTGGGCATGGTGGCACACACCTATAATCCCAGCTACTCAAGAGGCTGAGGCAGGGAAATTGCTTGAACCTGGGAGGCAGAGGTGGTTTCAATGAGCCAAGATCGTGTCATTGCACTCCAGCTTGGGAGACAGAGGGAGGCTCTGTCTCAATAAATAAATAAATAATTACAAAAGAATCAAAAAAATATATATATATATTTTAAAAAAGAAAAAAAAAACTTTAAAAAATTTTCTTAAAGACAGGGTATCCCAGCTGGGCGCAGTGGGTCACACCTGTAATCCCAGCACTTTGGGAGGCTGAGGCGGGTAGATCACCTAAGGTCAGGATTTTGAGACCAGCCTGGCCAACATGGTGAAACGCTGTCTCTACTGAAAATACAAAAATTAGCTGGTCATGGTGGTGCACCTGTAATCCCAACTATTCAGGAGGCTGAGGCAGGAGAATTGCTTGAATCCAGGAGGCAGAGGCTCCAGTGAGCTGAGATTGCACCACTGCACTGCAGCCTGGTCAACAGAGCAAGACTCCATCTTAAATAAATAAGTAAATAAATAAACAAAGGGAAAAAGAGTGGGCAGTAGGGGAAGGCAAAAGAAAAAGCAAGTGGGGAGGGAGAGCAAATTGAAGAGCCAAGCAATTGTGTTCCTTTGAGTCTTTGATCAGCATTCACAAAATCCACATTTTACATAGAGAAAGAAAAGGATAGAGGAATACTCAATCATGCATTCATCTTGCACTCAGTGAATCTGCAGTTTTACATAAGATAAATAAACATAGAGTACAGGAAGCAATCAGATACGCTTTTGTCTCTGGTGCGCAGAGGGATGACTTTTAGTTGTGTCCATTGTCCTTACCTGTGAAAACAAGTTTTCATTTACATTGTCAGGGTGAGATCCAACATAACTGTTTTGGCTGGGCATGGTGGCTCATGCCTATAATCCCAGCACTTTAGGAGGCTGAGGTAGGTGGATTACATAAGGTTAGGAGTTGGAGACCAGCCTGGCCAACATGGTAAAACTCCATCTCAACTGCAAATACAAGTTAGCCAGGTGCGGTGCTGCACACTTGTAATCCCAGTTACTCGGGAGGCTGAGGCAGGAGAATCGCTTGAACCAGCAGTTAGAGGTTGCAAGTGAGCCAGGATCACACCCTGCACTCCAGCCTGGGCAACAGAGCAAGAGTCTGTCTCAAAAAAAAAAAAAGAACTGTTTTAGATGAAATTCAAGAAATTCAACAGAATTGTTTGTTTACCTTTCACATATCCAATGTCAGTAACTCATCTTTCTGGGTTTGAGACACTGAATGAGGAATATCTGGCCTCATCCAAACCCTGTGAGGAAGGAGACCCCTTCCTCTTAAGCTTCTAAGATCAATTCCCCTTAGCCTTGCATTTCAAAAGGAGAAGTAAAAGTTGAGACATAGCAGGCATGAGGTCAGTGGCAAGGTCGGCTGGCACCACTGACCATGCCTGGAGATTAAAGGTTAAACCCCCTACCCTTAATTGCACTCCTATCTATAATCGAAGGTATAATATGGAGAAATGCCCTCTGGAAAGCATTGTCCTCACTCAGTCTTGCTGAAACCCCCACCTAGTCATGTATCCCACACCTACTTCATCTATCACTGGCCGAATAAAAAGTCACTTCCTTCCCAGTCTGGTGTTCAAGAGGTTTGTTCGTGCCGCTTCTGCTTCACCTGTAGGTAGATTTCTCACCCAAGAAATTTTGAATATCAAGACCATACCCTCTTCCCTGAATAATGATTGTGAAAGGAAAAGAAATCTCAGAACCACTAAGCCAAAGGCAAAAGTCAAGCTGGAAACTGGATCATACAAACGTGCCTCTCCCATTTTGTTCCTAAATAGATAGCTACAACAATTTTTTTTTTTTTTTTAAGCTACAAACCTGCGGGGAGCAGTGGCTCATACCTGTAATCCCAGCACTTTGGGTGGCCGAGGCGGGTGGATCACCTGAGGTCAGGAGTTTGAGACCAGCCTTACCAACATGGTGAAACCCCATCTCTACTAAAAATTCAAAAAGTTAGCTGGCCATGGTGGCCCACGCCTGTAACCCCAGCTACTCAGGAGGCTGAGGCAGGAGAATTGCTTGTACCCAGGAGATGCAGGTTGCAGTGAGCATACCTCCCCTCACAATTTGCCCATGAGGAAACTCCTTATGGGCCTCAAGATTTTGACCTTAGAATAGTTCTGTCAAATTTCACCCTGACAATGTAAATTGATAGCATATCTTTGCAGGACAAAGGATAGAACTCAAGGTCTTCCCTCTGCTCACCTGAAACAAATGCGTATCTGACTGCTTCCTGTGCCCCATGTTTACTTTACCTTTTTTTTTTAATTAAAAACATAGAGACAGGGTCTTGCTATGTTGCCCAGGCTGGTCTTGAACTCCTGACCTCAAGTGATCTGCCTGCCTTAGCCCCACAAAATGCTAGGATTATAGGCATGAGCCACCATGCCCAGCTGTTGTCCTGAGTTTCATGGAGACTTCATGACATAAGCATGATTTGTTTTTTATTTATTTACTTTTTTTTTTTTTGAGACGGAGTCTCGCTCTGTCACCCAGACTGGAGTACAGTGGCGTGATCTCAGCTCACTGCAACCTCTGCCTCCCATGTTCAAGCAATTCTCCTGCCTCAGTCTCCCAAGTAGGTGGGATTACAGGTGTGCACCACCATGCCCGGATAATTTTTTGTATTTTTAGTAGAGAGGGGGTTTCACCATGCTGGCCAGGCTGGTCTCGAACTCCTGACCTTGTGATCCGTCGGCCTCAGCCTCCCAAGGTGCTGGGATTACAGGCTTGAGCCACCTCACCCGGCTACGGTTTTTAGTTTTTTGTTTTGTTTTGTTTTTGAGACAGGGATCTAGCTCTGTCACCCAGGCCAGCATGCAGTGGTGCAATCATAGCTTACTGCAGCCTTGATCTCCTGGACTCAAGTGATCCTCCCCCACTCTGCTTCCTGAGTAGCTGGATCACAGGCATGCACTACCATGCCTGGCTAACTTTCTTATTTGTAGAGATGAATTCTCACTATATTGTCCAGGCTGGTCTCAAAGTCCTGGCCTAAGCGATCTCCTGCCTTGGCCTCCCAAAGTGCTGGGATTTCAAGCATGAGCCACCGAGATGGCCACATAGGCATGATTGATTAAATCATTGGCCACTGGTGATCAACTCAACCTGCAGCTCCTCCCCCATCCCTGGAAATCTGGGGCAGGGGGCTGAAAGTTCCAATCGCCTAATCACGAGGTTGGTTCCCCTGGCAACCAGTCCTCATTTTGAGGCTATTCAGGAGTCCCCAGAGATCAGTCGTCTCATTAGCATCCATAAAGACACTTATCACTTTGGAGATTTCAAGCATTTCTGGATCTGTGCACCAAAAAACATAGGCAGAAACCATATATGTGTTTGTGTATATATGTGTATATATATACGTGTGTGTGTGTGTGTGTATTCATTTTGTGTGTTTTTTTCTTTTACACTGTAGCTCTCACATCTTACAAATATATATTTTTTATTATTTCATGTTTATATTATAAAAGGAAAATAAAATTTCGGGACCTCAGACTCACTATGCTACAGGGAAAAGTCAAGCTGGGAACTGGGTCACACAAACCTGTCTTCCATTTTTGTTTTCTTAAATAGATAACTACAAAGATAAAAGATGGCCAGGCGAGATGGATCATACCTGTAATTCAGAAGAGAAGGAAGGAAGGAAGGAAGGAAAGGAAAGGAAGGGAGAGAGAAAGAGAGGAAGGAAGAAGGAGAGTAAGAGAAAGAAGAAAGAAAGAAAGAATGAAAGAGAGAAGGAAAGAAAGAAAAGGAAAGAAAGAAAGAAAGAAAGAGGGAGGGGGAAGGAAGGGAGAAAAGGAAGGGAGGAAGGGAGGGAGGAAGGAAGGGAGGGAGGTAGCCAGGCACTGTGGCTCATGCCTGTAATCCCAGCACTTTGGGAGGTCTCCCAGGTTCAAGTGATTCTCCTGCCTCAGTCTCCAGAATAGCTAGGATTACAGGCGCATGCCACCACACCCGGCTAATTTTTGTATTTTTAGTAGGGACAAGGTTTCAATTCACTATGTTGACTAGGCTGGTCTCAAACTCCTGACCTCGTGATACGCCCGCCTCAGCCTCCCCAAGTCCTGGGATCACAGGCGTGAGCCACCCCAGCTGGCCAATGTTCCCTGGTTCTTCACTGTACACATGGTGACAAAGAAAAGGGAAGATGGAGAGATGGAGCCTCTATGTTGAACATACCTTTTTTTTTTTTTGAGACATAGTGTAGCTCTGTCACCCAGGCTGGAGTGCAGTGGCACAATCTCAGCTCACTGCAACCTCCACTTACCAGGTTCAAGTGATTCTCCTGCTTCAGGAGTTTCACCATGTTGGCCAGGCTTGCCCCACCTGGGCCTCTCAAAATGCTGGGATTACAGGCTGTGAGCCACTGTGCCTAGCCTCTTTACTGGAACTTTTCATAAGAAATTTTGGGTTTGACTTTTGAAAATCTCTTGAGGAGAGGAGGGCAAACCAATAACTTGCCACCAGACTTTGCCTTCTGTACCTATAGATTTGGATAAATCCCTGTCATCTTAAGGTGCCCCAAATATCCCAAGGTTCCTAGGACTTCCAGGAAGTGATCCTCCTCACTCACATGTAAGGCTAGGAAACTTGTAAGCTGGGTACCAGCACAATTGTTCATGGAAGGCTTTGTAAGCAGTGGCCCCATAAAGTCAACCTTAGTTCCTTAAATCAGATTTTATGAGGCTGGGTGCAGTGGCTCATGCCTGTAATCCCAGCACTTTGGGAGGCCAAGATGGGCAGATCAACTGAGGTCAGGAGTTCCAGACCAGCCTGGCCAACATGGTGAAATCCTGTCTCTACTACAAAAACAAAAAGTAGCTGGATATGGTGGCTCATGTCTGTAATCTCAGCTACTCTGGAGTTTGAGGCACGAGAATCGCCAGGAGGCGGAGGCTGCAGTGGGCTGAGATTATGCCACTGCACTCCTGCCTGGGCGACAGAGCGAGACTCTGTCTCAAAACAAAAAAATGCGCAATGTTCTCAAATATGACATTCAGTAAAAGACTTGGTGATATAAACAATGTTTCCAATTGTGTTCTAAGGAGAATAAATTCATATGGAACTAATACAATTGTATTAGTTTGTATACAACTGTATTCCATGAAAGTAAGAACACTCCATAAGAGTTTCTGAATTAATTCTGGAGGGATCAAGTAGGAAAATAAATATTTCATTTATCTTTTCTTTTCTTTCTTTTTTGAGACGGAGTCTCACTCTTTCACCAGGTTGGAGAGTAGTGGCATGATCTTGGGTCTCACTGCAACTTCCACCTCCTGGGTTCAAGAGATTCTCCTGCCTCAGCCTCCCAAGTAGCTGTGACTACAGGCGCACACCACCATGCCCAACTAATTTTTTGTATTTTTTGTAGAGATGGGGTTTCACCATGTTGGCTAGGATGGTGAAAAAAGCTAGAAGAGAGCTGGGTGTGCCCCCTCAGAGTAAGATTCCACACAGGGGTCTGGCTGGTTCCTGCAAATTGGACTCAGCACTGAGAGTAGATAGGTCAGCCAGCCTTGGGGAGGAGATAGTCCAGATTGCTGGGCCAGTTTACTCATGGAGCCATTGAGAAAGCCCTTAAACAGTCTGACAGCCACAGAAGGGGCAATCTTGCCCACTGGGCTTTTAAGAGGTTCTTTTGAGGAATGTTCAATTGGGACACAAATATCCTTATGTTCTGAAGCCATTCTGGACAATCTTTCCACATCTGTCTTCCTCAAAACTTCCCCGTCACTAAGCCTGGAGTCTTTTTTTCTCCCCCCCAAGTCTCTCAACAAGAGACTAAATCATGATCCAATGGCCAGGAATTGATGTGTCTTTATTTCAGAGTCTTTGCATGGATTTCCCTTATCTATGCCCTTAGGCCCTCTCTGAGGAAGACTAGAACATCCTAGCAATTTGCTTCTGGCTGGAGCCAGCACACCATGCAGAGCCATCTGCAAACTGGGCTTTGGATTTTTCTTCCTTAGTCAACTCGTCATTACACTGTTCATGAAACCATTGATCCAGGTTGAGGGATGGAATGGAGAAGAGAGTGGCAGGAGAGGAATGTAAGTAATTTGCTCAGGCTACTACTTGTCCTTCAGGACTTGCTTGGACCCAACCCACACATGTCACTTCCTCTTGAAGACAGGGTGTTGCTCACCACCTCTGATTTTATGGCTGAGTAGATCAGATAACACTCAGTTCGGGTCACGTGGTCACCTGGTATGCCAGGATCAGGCATCCAATTTCACTGGACCCCTGAAGCAAGCCAGGAGCTATTTCTAAAATGGAGAATAACTATTTGCTGAAGGAAAGAGTAACTTTGCTCCAAAATCCAATGCTTGAGTATTAAGGCCAAAGTCAGAACTATTTATTCTGCAGCTTGGTCCAGTAAGAAAACTTTCTCTTTTAAATGATCCTGCCTTAAAGTTGGCAGCTTTCAAGTGACCCAGTAACTGGTCAAAATAACGTACCTAAATACGTCTATGTTACCTACCAAGTCTAAACAAGCCCAAGCCCAAGTATTATTGCACCTCTTCCTTAGTAGGGAGTGTGATCTACAGAAGCTTTTCCTTCACTTTGTGGGAAATATCTTGACATACCCCAGACTCCTAGGTAGCTTACTGAGCAGAGGGACCCCTATATATTTGTGGGGTTTATTATCCATCCTCTTGCACATACATCATGCCTTACCAAGTCATCCAGGATATCTGTAATTCCCTTTTCTTTCTTTTCTTTTCTTTTTTTTTTTTTTTGAGATGGAGTTTTGCTCTTGTTGCCCAGGCTGGAGTGCAATGGGATGATCTCGGCTCACCGCAACCTCTGTCTCCTGGGTTCAAGCAATTCTCCTGTCTCAATCTCCCGAGTAGCTGGGATTACAGGCATGCACCACCACGCCTAACTTTTATATTCTTAGTAGAGACGGAGTTTCACCATGTTGACCAGGCTGGTCTTGAACTCCTGACCTCAGGTGATCCGCCTGCCTCGGCCTCCCAAAGTGCTAGGATTACAGGCGTGAGCCACCGCATCCGGCCTGTAATCCCTGTAAACTGGCAGGGTGCAGTGGCTCACACCTGTTATCCTAGCACTTTGGGAGGCTGAGGTAGGCCGATCACCTGAGGTCAGGAATTCGAAACCAGCCTGGGCAACGTGGCAAAACCCTGTCTCTACTAAAAATACAAAATATTAGGGGCGTGGCAGCATGCGCCTCTAATCCTAGCTACTCTGGAGGCTGAGGCATGAGAATTCCTTGAACCCAGGAGGTGGAGGTTGCAGTAAGCTGAGATTGTGTCACTGCATTCCAACCTGGGTGAAAGAGTGAGACTCTGCCTCAAAAAAAAAAAAAAAATCCCTGTAAACTAAGTGGCTGTGTCCAGAGAGTGACATACCCCGAAGCAAGACAGTGAAGGTTTACTGCTGCCCCTGCCAGATCAATGCAAATGACTCCTGGTGTTTGGTACAGAAGAATAAGCATTGACCAGCTCTCATTGCCTATTAGAGCCCAACAACTGTGCTGATCTGTCCCAAGAAGGACCACATCTGGAACAGTGCCTGCAGCTGGGGTTCTTACCAGAATAAATAAGTTTATCATAATGCTCTGTTGTTCTTCAAGGCCATCTCTCTTCTTTTCTGGCCAAACTGAAGAGGTAATCATGCTGTGATGGGACTCACCCTACATCTTTCAAATCTTTGATAGTGGCATTAATCCCTGGGTGAGATAAGGTACTATTTTTTTTTTTAGACAAAGTTTTGTTCTTGTTGTCCAGACTGGAGTGCAACGGTGCGCTCTTGGCTCACCGCAACCTCCGTCTCCTGGGTTCAAGCGATTCTCCTGCCTCAGCCTCCCAAGTAGCTGGGATTACACGCATCTGCCACCATGCCGGAGTAATGTTGTATTTTTAGAGACGGGGTTTCTCCATGTTGGTCAGGCTGGTCTCTAACTCCCAAACTCAGGTGAACCACCCGCCTCGGCCTCCCAAAGTGCTGGGATTACAGGTGTGAGCCACTGCACCCCGCAAGGTACTATTTTTTATTTATTTTCTTGGTAGTTAAGGAGTGCTCCAGGGCCTTCCATACGGCTCTTCCTTTCCAAATGCCCTTGCCCCATAGGTTAGGAAGCCAATGTCAGGCAACTCTCCATATAACCACACTTTCAAAATATACAGCCCAGGAATGAGGCAGACTTCACGAAAAACTTTAACTTTTTTTCTTAAGACTACTCAAGTTCAGTAGTGAGAAGGGAGGCAAGAGTAGAACAAGGAGTTCAATCTGTAACTCACTGTGAACAATCGAGATAACTCACTACCTTCGGACCAGCCAAAACTTTTACTTTTTTAAATCTGTGCCATGTGCATGTATTATGCAGTATACTCACAAAAAGAAAGGAGGGGGGAAATCCCATTTTTAACAATTAAATACATAATTATTAAGTTTTTAAAATTCTCCTTTGTTTACCACTCCAAAATCCTCTCCTGCACATACTACTTTTTTGGAAACACCTAGTCATCTCATCTTTATCGCACTGGTTGTACTATGTACCTACATGTCCACCTTCCCCATCAGACTCAGGAACAAGGAGTCGGGTCTGAGTCCCGCTGTCCCAAGCACAGAACGCTGGACTCCCAGTAGAACCATACGTTGTAAATAAAGACCTTCGTCCCTTTCAACTCAGGCCGTCCACAAGCCCGGGAGTTCTGACTAGATGACGTACAGCAACCTTTTGCAGGCCTTTATGTTGCCTCAATAGTTCTCCCTTGCAAAATGGGAATGATCCGTACTTGCCTCGCTGTGCTGTTGGAAGGAGTTAGACGACGAGTGTGAAAGTACCGTAACACTACATTCATTCATCCATTAATTCACTCATCCATTTAACCGGCAATTATTAAGTGCTAGGGTGGTGCAGCGCTATTACCATCGCGTTACACGTGTTCCTCCGGCAGGTAGCATCCTTCCCATCCAGATGGCACAGGGGGAGGGCGTCTCCCCCACCAGGCTTTTCTCCCACAGAACTCCGGGTGGTGACCTTATTCAAAATGGCGCAGGCGGCCTCGGGGCCTAGTGCGGCGGCGCGGACTCCGCGTACCCTCTGACCTGTTGGCAGCAAGCGGAGGGGGAGCCGGGCGCCGCCATATTGGCTGTTGTCCTGTGAGGTGAGCGGCAGCGGCGGCGGCGGCGGCGGCGGCGGCGGCGGCGCGGCGAGTGGAGCGAAGGAGCGGCGCGAGCGGCAGCATGACTCGGAGGCGGAGCAGGCCGAGCGGCGGCGCGGGCAGGCGCGAACGGGCTCGGGCCGCGGGGCCGCAGAAGCCCCAGGCGCCCGAGCCTCCGCCGCCGCCGAGCCTGGAGGCGGGAGCGGGTGCAGGCCCCCCGGAGGCGCCGGCGGAGCCCGACCGCGACGGCCCCAGGGAGGACGACGAACCCAACCTGGTGCCCGGCCCGCAGGTAGGAGCGAGCGAGGCGACTTCGGCGGCTCGGGCGCTTTCACCTCCCCGGAGCGGGAGCGGGAGTGGGGCGGGGTTGGGGATGGGCCATCCTGCCGCGGCTGGGGCAGCAGCCTTCCCCCGGGTCCGGCGCCGAGGCTTTCTCCTCAGGGGGCGGGAATGGAGGCTGGACCCCTGTCCAAAGCCGAGGCTCGGTCCGCGCTCCTGCGACTAGGCTGAAGCTGCTCCCCCGTCCCCGCCGCCTCCGGGCTGGAGCGGAGACTAACGTTCTGGCCGTACACCCACACTGGGACCGCGCTGTGATCCCGAGGCCGCAGCTCCGCTCTGGGCCCGCCACCTGCCCCTGGGCTCACCTGCTCCCCTCAGCCACAGGCCGTCTCGGGGCTCTGGGGCTGGAACGCTGCACCTCTTCCCTCTCCCCCGGGAGCGGCTCCACTCGGTCCCCCCGTACCGCCTGCAGCCGCGGCCCCCTCAGCAGCTGTGTCTCCTGGCGCCGCCTCGCCATACCCAGCAGAGCAGTTGGAGCAGACAGCCAGGCTGCCCGGAAGACTTTTTGATGGGGCTTCTGCGCTGAGGTGGAAACCCAGCAGAACCTGCCATTTCTCCCCCTCCCCCTGCCCCGAAAGGCAGCCCGCCCCGACCCTCACATCCCGGGTTTGGAGAATCCTGCCGAGAGTGTACAGTAGGAGGATTCTCCAAAGCTTCCAGCTTGCCCCCTGGAAGAAGGTCACTTTCTTTTGAGCAAAGGCGATAATGGGAGGTACCCTGCCAGTGTTCACTAAGAGGCGGGGGTGACATGGGCCATGGTTGCTCTGGGAGGGTTGTGGCACTCGGGGCTGGGTGGCTCTCCCTAAGCTTGCTCTGACAAAAGAGTTTTGAGTTGGTCTTTGGCTGAGCCTGCCCAGGAAGGCAGGCTCCTGCAGGAGTCTTGGAGGGTCGGATGCGGCGCCGGATGAGGATGAGGCGTGGCGGAAGATGCGTTTGGCTCTGCAGACACTGCATCGGGCAGCAGGGGACTCTGGGAGGCTGGTGCAGCCAGAAGGCATGGCTCTTGACAGCCTTCTAGTAGAATCTCTGGAATTGTGCATGTGAGTGGGGTTGCCGTTTGGGGTACCTTCCCACAAAGCCTCCCCTGACCTCCCCAGTTGCGTCAGGTGCCCCCTCTGTGCCCACAGCCCTCTGTGCCTCCCTCTGGTATCGCTCCCCTTTCTGTGATGAAACGTTCTGTTGATATGTCTGTTACCTACCCTGGACTGTGAACTCCACAGGGGCACAGGCTATGCCATCTATCTCTGATCCTCCACGCCTCGTCTAGGACCTTGCTAACACAGAATAGAAATAACTAGGTGAATGAGAGAGAAAATGAATCAGTCCAGAACCTGTACTTATTGTAACCCAGTTTTCATGATGATTTCCTTTGTGTCTCAGATCACAATAAGGTTTCTAATTAATGAAAATTTCACCACTTATTGAGTGTCAGAAGCTCCACTTTCACCCCCATCCCCATCTCCTATCCTAGGCTGACACTGGTTCCATAGGAGACTCTCCAGTTTGGAACCCGGACCCCTACTGGGTCCAGCTTCCAACCCTGAGGCCGCTTCCCCCACCAGCCTACTCTGGGCCCTCCTGGGAGTGCTGTTGTCCTGAAAGGGAGAGTGGGAGAAGGGAGAGCTGGGAGCTGTTGTCTTCTCTTCTTCCCATTCATCAGACCATAGAATACTTGAGGGTTTCTGCCACATAGAGATGCTAAAAAGCTTGGATGATGGCTCACCCATTCAGTTTTTATTGAGGACACAACTTTGCCAAGAGCTCTAAGCTTCATTAATTTCTTTGACATCTAGGTTCCTACCATATTCTTATCTACTCCACTGCTTGACCTGCTTCATTCATTTGTGCTGGGCACTTAACATACCTTACGTCTAATCTTCCCACCTCCCCTGTATTTCTCCTCAGCTTTTAGCACAAATATGATTAATTATTAATGTGATTATTTGTTTTTATTTGTGAACTCTTCGAGTTCAGGTGCCATGTCAGTCACCATTGTACCCCTGTGCCTGGTGGTTAACAAATGTTGATCAACAAACTGGAGGATATAAATATTATTACCCCATTTTTCAGATGAAGAAACAGAAACTCAGAGCAACTAAACATTTGCCCAAATGACTCCAACTATAGGTGTCAGACAGAAGAAAAGAAAAGAAAAGAAAAGGACTCTTACGTACTTTAGGGGATTTTTAACAAGGCTTTTTTTTTTTTTAACTACAGCCACAAAGAAGGGAAACAAACTGGTAAATTCGGTTCTGATTATGCCCCACATTTACTGAGGGTGGGGTCTGGCAGCAGCCTTTTGTGCCATGGTGCAAAGCACCTAGTGTAAAGTTAGCGTTCAGTGGGAGCCAGAGTTCCTCACCAAAGACATTGTTCTGCCTATAGGAATGTCCTTGGTGAGGAACTCTGGCTCCCACTGCCACTCATAATCCTGTCTTACGTATACAGAGCGGCTAAGGAAGGTGAAACTCAGTGTCATATACCAAATTGAATCCAAAGGTGGCAAATAAGACCACTTCCAGTCCACAGGCTTGTTAGGCTCACACATTGTTTTGTTTCTGTTTTAGTTTCCATTTGAGCCAATATTTTACAGATTAAAAGGTTTCCTACACATATTTGGGGCTCTTTTTTAAACTAAAGATATGGTGATGCTGGGCCCACTTTTCCGCAAGGCACTAATCAGTAATCTCTGAGTAGCATTTGGCCCCTTTAGATAGCATATGCTTCTTAGGCCTCTTCTGGTTCTCTCCAGGCCCTTTCACTCATTTGCATAACCTGTACACATTTAAAGCAAGACCTTGAGTTTAATTGGGATCCCAAATGGCTTAACTTTCATTTTTTTCAGGCCACTAAACCACATTGATCTGTTCTCTAACAACCCAAATCCTTGTTTACATCACAAGAATACTGAAACAGTTACCACTTTATTAGCAAAGGAAAAACAGTAACAACAACAACAACAAAAAGAAACAACTGAAAAAGCAATTGAAGGAGGCAGTGGGGAATAGTGTTTAGAGACTTGGATTGAATTCCCAGCTGAGCTTCCTAGCTTTGTGACTCTGGGCACATTAATTCTCTCTGACTCCATCAAGAACTTCATAAGAGACCTTGGTGGCTCACACCTGTAATCCCAGCACTTTGGGAGACTAAGACAGGAGGATCCCTTGAAGCCAGAAGTTTGAGACCAGTCTTGGTGACGTCGTGAGATCTCTGGCTCTATAAAAAAATAAAATCAAAACTTAACTGGGCATGGGTGCACACCTGTAGTCTCAGCTACTTGGGATGCTGAGGTGGGAGGATTGCTTGAACCCAGGAGTTCAAGTTACCCAGGACTTCAAGGAACATGCCACTGCACCCCAGCCTGGGGGACAGAGTGAAACCCTATCTCCTTCTTTAAAAAAAAAAAAAAAAAAAAAATTGGCTGGGCGTGTGGCTCAACACCTGTAATCCCAGCACTTTGGGAGGCGGGGCAGGTGGATCACCTGAGGTTGGGAATTAGAGACCAGCCTGACTGACATGGAAAAACCCCGTCTCTACTAAAAATACAAAATTAGCCAAGCATGGTGGTGCAGGCCTGTAATCCCAGCTACTCGGGAGGCTGAGGCAGGAGAATTGCTTGAACTTGGGAGGCAGAGGTTGTGATGAGACAAGATCTAGCCATTGCATTCCAGCCTGGGCAACAAGAGAGAAACTTCGTCTCAAAAATAAAAATAAAAATATAATAATACTTCACAAGAGAAGCAACCTGTGTAGCAGCTAGTACATAGATCGGTGCCTCACCTAAGAGTTAGAGGTGGCAAGAGCTGTGCCAGGTGGCCATACAAAGCCTGAGTGTATTGGCCTACTAGCTCTGCTCCTATCTTTCTTCTCTCTTGGACCACTCAGTTTGTAATCCAGGTGAACACTCAGTAAGTCCCCAGGAGACTTGCTAGGATGTAAACCAGCAGTTGGTGAGGAGAGCTGAGCTCATCCTACCCTTCCCCCACCTTTTGTTCCCCTCTACATCATTCTCTGGGACTTTGCCCAGTCTAGTTTAAAGGGACTCTAGAGATCCAGTTCTCCACTGCTCCCTCAAGAAATTGGAGCAGATGATCAGTCAGTATCTTTAATAAAACCGTCTCATTATGTTTAATTCACTCAGCAGATACCAAAACAACTTCTGTGTCAGGACCTTTATTTGGGGTGGACAGATAGATAAGATAGTCCCTGTCTTTGGGGACCTCCCCCTTAGAATCACTGCCTGCCCAGTCTGTACCTCTTCCATTGCCAGAGGGAGGAAATGATACTGAGTAGACCCCTGCCACCTCTGGTTCTTTGCAAGCCAGTTGAGACTTGCTATGTAAAAATGTCAAAAGACCTTTGAAAATGAAGACTTACCCACTTAGGATTTTATTTTATTTTTTAAATTTAGAGATAGGGTCTTGCTATGTTGCCCAGGCTGTCCTCAAACTCCTGGACTCAAGTGATACTTCTCCTTCAGCCTCCCAAATAGCTGGGACTACATGTGCATGCCACTGCACGCAGCTGAGTTTGAAATCTTTAATTTCTGATATCAGATAGATGACCCTAACACCTTTACTTACCTCATCTAGAATTTTTTAGAGCAGGGTCTATATTTTAATTCATTTGGTGGGTATGTATTGTTTGTGGTCCTTATGTACTCCATACATGGCTGTTAAACTAAATTATAAGTAAGGATTCTACCACTTTGTTCTTATCTGCCCCCCCCACAACTGGGCCAGGCTAACAGTTATTCATTCATTTAGGCCAGCCATTCGAATGCTGTGATGCCCAGTCTTACTCTCACATGGCATTTACTGTGCAAATACTAACCGATCCCAGCTCTGCCAGGCCTGGGCTAGCTGCACTTGCAGAAGTGAATCAGATATAGTCCCTTACCACAAGGGGCTCATAGTCTAGAGAATATGTGTATAGTAATTGCAGTAATGCTAGAAGGAGGTAGATCATCGGCTCTCTCTGAATAAAGGTTCAAATCCTGGACCCTATTTAAGCAGCCTTTGGAAGTGTTTCAGCCTCTTGGTTTGTTTTTTCATGTATAAAATGACAATCCAGTCTTACAAGTTAATGTTAGGGTCTAACAAGTGCTGTATGGTTAACACAAGTGGTAGCTACGAGTATTGTAGATATTTGGTGTTGGGGTAGCCCAAGACGTAACCTAGAGGAAGATGGGTCAGAGAATGCTTCTCAGAGCTGAGTCTTCAAGGTTATATAGAAGTTCTCCAGAGGACAAGGTGGGAGAAAGGAGTCTAAACAAAGGAAGGAACTTATACAAAGACCCAGGGCAAGCACCACTCATTTGCAGAGTGGGGGAGAGATCAGGCTGAAGGGGCTAGCAGGGTTCTTGATAAACCACACCAAGAGGTTTGGGCCTTATCCTGTAGGTGGTTAGGAGTCAATAAAAGGTTTTAAGCAGGAAAGAGAACATGATGTGCTTCAGTACATTCTTTGATAGTGTGTGAGGAAGTAATTCTCAGTGGGAGAGACAGCTGTGATTGCTTGATTCCACCTCTCCCTTGCCCTAGCCTAATAATAATCAGATCCCCTGTGCTTTGCTGGACTCTAGCCCAGACTTACAGAATCAGTCTCCAGATCTGGATCCCAGGTATCTATTGTTGAATTGCCCCAAGTGACTCTGATATTTGGCTGGGTCTGAGAGCTGCTGAATTGAGGGTGTCAGGGGGATCTTTGAGGAGACCTAGGAACAATGGGCTTCCCAGAGACAAGCTTTCCCATAAGCAAGAATAGAAACAACCTTAGTTTAAAACAGAACAAAAAACGCTCCCCCAGTTCTGATCTATTAATGATATTTGCCAACTGCTAATCTTCCATTGTGTATCCAAACACTTACCTGTGCCTACTCTGTGCTATAGCCTCTGCTGAATGACTGCAATATAGTGATTTGTGGGACACAGGCTCTGCCCTTGAAAAGCTCACAGTATTGTGGAGAGGACAGATCTTACCCACTAGGATATATATGATCAGCTCTATTCTAGAGATACGTTTTTAAACAAAAAAGTGTTAGGGTATCCCAGAGCAAAGCCAAGTTCATTCTTCCTATGGACTTAAGAGATGTAACACCCAAATCAGCCTTAAAAAAAAAAAAAAGAGAGAGAAGAAAGAGGCAGAAGAGACAGGATATGTGAACGTGTGACTGCTTGCAGAGAAGGACTGAGGAGAGGTTTGTGCCTGTGTTTGTGCCTTTGGTTCTGTGCCTATGCACCTACCTTCATCCTTCAAACTCTGGGTGGCTCTGAGCGCAGTAGCTGCATGGTTGTGCAGCCTGTGGGTCAACATGATGCTGTCCATCTCCCCTTCGTTCCCCACCCAAAGCCCATTAGCTCTCTGTTATTCCCCCCTCCACTCTTAGCATGCTTAACACAAGCGGGAGCGATAAGTAGATCTATCTACTCTGAAAAGTGATGTAGGGAAACTAAGGCAGAAAGAAGGGGCTGGTGGAACTGCAAACACGGAAGGTTTTATTAGGAAGTTGGAAAACATGGAGCTGGGGTTTCAAAGAGGCCTTGAAGTCACTTGTCTAGTCCTCTGTCCTTTGTTTCAAGAAATAAATTTGGTTTGGGCAAGTCTCACTTAGTAAGTTTCCCTGTCATTTCTTCCAGGGCAGAAGAGGAAAGAAACTAACAGGTATTGAGCACCTACTTTGTGCCAGGCCCAGGCCAGGTACTTTACATAATTTATTTCCTTCTTTCCTCAGAACTCTGTAAAATGTAGTTTTATTCCCATTTCACAAATGAGGAAATTGAGGCTCAAAGAAACTGAGTAATATTCCAGATCATATGGAAAACGACAACTGGGATTTGAACTCAACTATGTGTCTTGTCCCTAAAGTTCATGCTCTTCTCCCCCTCCATGAGTAACCTGTGCTGGGGTTAGAGTAGCAGAGTGGCAGTTTGACCTGAAGATTCTGGTAAATCAGCGGCTTGGGCCCTCCTTGTGGCTGATTGCACCCAGGAGGCAGTTCAGTGTATGAGCCAGCCTTGTGGGGATATTAAAGCTGAGAAAGTTTTAGGTTTAAGGTCACTAGGGTCAGAGAGACTCACTCCCAACTGAGCTTGTACAACCAGAAAGGATTCTCCACTGACACAATGTGAAACAGCTGTTCTACCTCCTGGAAGGGCCTGAGCCCACAGCCTGCATGGAAGTTTGAATAAAAGCTCCTGGGCACTGAGGTGGGGTTGTGTCAGCTCTCTTAGCTCTTGTTAGCGTTAGAATGGTCTGAGATTCTTCTCACTGATTGCCCTCTCATCAGTGGCTCAGAGTGACTCATAGCATGTTGGGAAAGGGACTGGTTTGGCACTGTTTTAAATTCTGCCTTTGTGTTGAACAGCTGAGACATGAGCCATATGGGCTTTAAGCATTCATTTATTTATTCAGTCAATGCCTGCAATGTGCCAGGCCCAAGCCAAGCCTAGGTTCCTGGGCATATTTAAATGACCAAGGTCCACACCCTGCCCCCAGAAAGCTCACATTCTACCAGGGATTTAGGGACGGACGGAATACATCTATGGCACAGTTCGATGATGCTATACCAGAGAGAATCAGTTCTGCTTAGCTTGACCAGCAAAAGCTTCATTGACTTTTAACCAGAATCTTAGGGAATGAGTAGGAATTTACAAGGAGTAGATGTTTCCCAGCACTTAGTGCAGTTGGCAGGAGGTAGGGGCTCTGAGAATGTTGAATGAGGGAATGAATGGGTGAATGGAAGAGTAAGTGATGATAACTATGCCAGTGAGTTTTTCTAGGCTGAAGATTAATCATTTTCTCTGCAGGGAATTTTAGCTGCTGGTGTTGTCCTCTGCCTGCCTTGGTGACAGAAAAGGCTCTTGGAGTTGGGTGCTTTGAGAATAGAGTGCTCTAATGGACCATTTCAGAATAGAATTTGGGACCTGTTGCCAGGCAGCTGGTTAGATACAGCATGTGCCTTGGGGAAATCCTGTATAAACATACACAAACTCTGGAGATGAGAAAGAATCCATGGGGTGAATGAGGCCAGGTTGAGTGCTGGAAATTCAATCCAGCTTCAGAGTAGTCCTTGACAGCTGTTTGGCCTGGCAATGGGTTATTCCAAAATTGTGGACAGAAAGGCCAAGCTAGAAAATAGAGTCATGCCCCAAATAGCTATCTTTTTTTTTTCTTTTTTGAGACAGGCTCTCACTGTCACCCAGGTTGGAGTACAGTAGTACAATCTTGGCTCACTGCAACCTCTGCCACTTGGGCTTGAGCAATCAATCCTCCAACCTCAGGAGACCCTTATATATTCCTAAAAATTATTGAGGAACCCAAAGAGCTTTTGTTTATATTGTTTATATCTATTGATATTTACCAAATTAAATATTAAAGCTGAGAAAGTTTTAAAATATTTTATCACTAATTCATTTAAGAGAGACAATATTAAATCTATTGTTAACATAAATAACAATTTTTAATGAAAACTGTATTTTCCAAAACAAAATTAGAAGAATGGCCAGGCGTGGTGGCTCATGCCTCTAACGCTAGCATTTTGAGAGGCTGAGGTAGGCGGATCACTTGAGGTCAGGAGTTCGAGACCAGTGTGGCCAACATGGTGAAACCCCATCACTGCACTCTAGCCTGGGTGACAGAGCAAGATTTCATCTCAAAAAAAAAAAAAATTAGAAGAATGGTCTTGTTTACATTTTTGTAAATGTCTTTTCATCTGGCATAATAGACTAAAGCTGACTTCTCATATATGCTTCTGTATTCAGTCTGTTGCAATACACTGTTTTTATTGAAGTATATGAAAAAAATCCAGTCTCACACAAATATATAGGTAAAAAAGGGAGGGGTGTTTCAGTAGCCTTTCCAGATAATTTCCAGTATTGAATTTGAGCCCATTATCAGTGAAGTCTTCATACTCATTTATATTAAAGTCTACTGGTCAATCCAGTGCTTTGAATCCATCATGCTTTGGTCATTTGGAAAATAGGCTTACTGAATTTCGTAGATCTTCCAAATGTTTTCCATAACAAAAGATAACTTTTTTTTTGAGATGGAGTCTCACTCTGTTGCCAGGCTGGAGTACAGTGGTGCAATCTTGGCTCACTGCAACCTCCGCCTCCCGGGTTCAAGCGACTCTCCTGTCTCAACTTCCCAAGTAGCTGGGACTACAGGCGCACGCCACCATGTCAGGCTAATTTTTATATTTTTAGTAGAGACGGGGTTTTACCATGTTGGCCAGGATGGTCTCAATCTCTTGACCTTGTGGTCCACCCGCTTTGGCCTCCCAAAGTGCTGGGATTACAGGCGTGAGCCACCACGCCTGGCCTTTTATTTATTTATTTTTTTTGAGATGGAGTCTAGCTCTGTCACCCAGGCTGGAGTGCAGTGGCAAAATCTTGGCTCACTGCAACCTCCGCCTCCCAGGTTCAAGAGATTCTCCTGCCTCAGCCTACTGAGTAGCTGGGATTACAGGAGCCTGCCATCACACCCAGCTGATTTTTGCATTTTTAGTAGAGACGGGGTTTCACTGTGTTGGCCAGGCTGGTCTCGAACTCCTGACCTCATGATCTGCCCACCTCAGCCTCCCAAAGTGCTGGGAATACAAGTGTGAGCCACCGCGCCCAGCCTAATATAACATTTGTTAATATCAACACCAGTTTCATCAGAAAAGTCTTTGGAAGCTGTCAAACTCATGATAGATACAAGTTTCAAAATTCTAATGTTCACTTGAAAGCTTGCATTTTATATCACTGACCACAAATACTATCAGTTGTTTTTCTTGAAGTGACAGGCTCATTTTATTCATTGTTCATTTTTTGAGAAAATGTCTGCCAATACCCAAGTCTAAATAATAAATCATTCTTTCAGTTAAAAAATGGTGTTCTAGGCCGGGCATGGTGGCTCATGCCTGTAATCCAAGCACTTTGGAGGCCAAGGCGGGCGGATCACCTGAGGTCGGGAGTTCAAGACCAGCCTGACCAACATGGTGAAACCCCGTCTTAAAAAAAAAAGAAAAAAAAAAGAAAAAAAAAATGGTGTTCTATAGTCACTTCCTCTTCCTTTGATTTCCTCTTTATCCAGGAAAAATTAGAATGTCCTAACTTAATGCTTCTCAGGCTAAGACAGAAAAGTCTTGGGCTTGATTTGGTAAGGGAGCAGATAATGGTTTTAATGGCTACAGATGCCAGCCCCCTAGGCCCTGGAGTGGACCTAGAGCTCACTTGGCCCCTTCATTGCTGTGGGGGATGTGCGTGCTACAGCATGGATCTCCTGTGAGTAATCTCACACTGTAGAGATTCTGGTTTTGCTTAGAGAGTGAACAAAAATTATCTTGGAGCTTTTTTGAGGAGACCCAAAATCAGTAGAACCCCCAGAACTTTTCTTCCCCTCATCTTTTGCCTAAGGCTAGACCTGTATCCTCAGAGGCTCTGAAATTTAAACTGAGGTGAGCAGGAATAATTACCTGCTGCCCAGGGCTGCTGGATTGAAGAATCAGTTCCATCAGCCTTTGTGATGAAGAAAAATGGTTGGACTTTTCATTCATTCGATCAACATTTACTGATTATGTTCTTTGTGTACGAATACTGTACCAGGTGTTAAAAATACAGCTTGGGGCCAGGCACTGTGGCTCACGCCTGTGGTCCCAGCACTTTGGGAGTCTGAGGCGGGTGGATCACGAGGTCATCAGGAGTTCAAGAGCATCCTGGCCAACATGGTGAAACCCCATCTCTACTAAAAATACAAAAATTAGTTGGGTGCAGTGGCACATGCCTGTAATCCCAGCTACTCGGGAGACTGAAGTAGGAGAATCGCTTGAACCAGGGAGGCGGAGGTTGCAGTGAGCCGAGATCGTGCAATTGCACTCCAGTCTGGCGACAGAGCAAGACACTGTTTCAAAAAAAAAAAAAAAAATACCACTTGGGAGCAGCTGGTTGAAAGTCTGGGTTGACTAACTCTTCAGGGCATAAGGAGTCATGAATGCCAGAATTTGGAAAATGGCAGCAGATCACAGTCAAAGGGAACTCTGAACCAAGAGCTATTCTTTGCCAAAGCAAAAACTTGAAGGAACCAGTGGCAATACTGACTAAATATAACATCTCTAGGGCTTGGGGTTCTCGTCACCCTTTGGCAATTAAAGTGAAGATGAAAATGGCAGAGAAAAGTTCCCAGTTCCACAAGGCATTGTACCCAAGGGCAGGCACCAGGGCCTAGAGTTAAGACATCAGCTTTAGGGGTGGCCCTCTCAAACTGCCTGGGCCTGAAAGAAGGACTCTAGTGTACCAAACTCAAAGAGGACAGTGGATAAGCTAGTCTTCGGTGTTGACTTAGAACAGAATGGCCAAGGGGCTTAGATAATAAATTGAATGCCTACTGCCTGGATCCCTTGAGCTAAGTGCTTTGTATCTCTAATGTGACTTAATCCTGTGAGCAGCTTTATGCAACATAGGTGGTATCACTCAATTCTGTGGGCAGCTTCAGTTAGAACTTAATTAGCTTTTCAGGCCCTGTGTTTCTTCCTTTAACTAGGAAGACAGCCTATCCTGTGAAGTCACTTCCAGTGATGGCTAATCTCATTTATTTTGTGTACCACTTTGGCTCTAGGGAGAGCCATGTTATTTCCATTAACTGGGGGCATCTCATTGTAATCCCTAAAGAATGCAGTCTTTTACTCTGATTCGGTTGAGATTGGAACCATTCTGGAGGTCAGGTGGACAGATGGGCCTTTCTCTGTAGGAAACAGTAATTTCAAGCAGTGTCTCATTGAGCTGCCTGCCAGCTGCATTGCCATGGGGACACCAAACAAACCTGAGTTTGCTACCACATGCCCAGCTGAGCCCATGCCCCAAGCCAGGCGCCGTGCTGCATTGTGAGGGATCCAGACAGGAATCAGACCTGGTACCAGCCTCTTGTAGAAAGGACAGAATTAACACGTATATAAATTAAACAGAAGGCACAACTACTGTAACCAATGTACAGTGTACTAGAAGGAGATGGGAAAGGAGAGGTGAATTACAAGAGAGACTCTGCAGGAGAAAGCCTGGAGGAGGTTGGCCTTAAATTGGGCCTTTAGTTTCAGCTACTCAGTGGTAAACATGAGAAGAAAGTGGGTTTTAAGCAAGGGATCCCCCATTAGCAAAAGCATGAAATAAAAAAAGGCAGAGATTATTTTGGGAATTTAGGGAATGACTTCATAGGGTAGAGATTAAGATTTCTGACAAGTCAGCTTAGATTCATCACATAGACTCACGTTCGTGTAAAATGCAGTGACCATTTATTGTGTCCTATTGTTCCTATTGTGTTAATGATTAATACTACGTGTTAAGCAACATATATGTGCCTAGCACCGGACTAGATGCTTTATCGCATTTATTTCTCACGGCTGACCCTACAGATTAGGACTTAATCCCATTTTACAGATGAGCAAACAGAGAGGGTAAGTAGAACTAGCCCAGTATCATACAGCTGGTAAGTGACAGAAACCAGGATTAATGCCAGAGCCAATGTTGTTTCCACAAGTACTTCGGCACTAAGTGCAGTCACACTGGTTACACATTTAATTTATAAGAATTGTGTATTTGCTTTTAAAAACAGAAAACACACATACATTGTATTATACATTTGAATTATTGGTTATAACTACAAAACCATGTACAATCATCCCTCCACATCTATGGATTCAACGAACTGTGGACAGAAAATATTCAAGGAGATAAAAGGATGGTTGTGTCTATACTGAACATTTATAGACTTTTTGCCTTGTCATTATTTCCTAAACAATACAGTATAGCAGCTATTTACATAGCATTTACATTGTATTAAGTATTATAAGTAGGCTGGGTGTGGTGGCTCACTCCTGGCCAACATGATGAAACCCCATCTCTACTAAAAATACAAAAATTAGCCAAGCATGGTGGCGGGTACCCATAATCCCAGCTACTCAGGAGGCCTGAGGCAGGAGAATCACTTGAACCCGGGAGGCAGAGGTTGCAGTGAGCTGAGCTCATGCTATTGCACTCCAGCCTGGGCAACAAGAGCGAAATTCTATCTCAAAAAAAAAAAAAAAAGAAAAGTATTATAAGTAATCTGGAGATTATGGGAGGGTGTGCATTGGTTATACGCAAATACAACACCATTTTATATCTGAGGTTTGAGCATCTGCAGATTTTGGTATCTGTGGGGTGTCCTGGAACCGATGCCCCCTGGGTACTAAGGGATGACTGTATATTGTGCTTTATAGGCCACATGAAGAATTTCAAGAATAACTATACAAGATTTTAATCTTATGTAATGACTTTTGAAGCTAGCATGCAAATGAAATGAAACTGTTGTAGTAAAATTACACATCCTGGTGCTTGCTTTGTAGTCCTCATCATGGCAGGAAAAGGAACTCTATCTAGAGTTACCGTGGCACTTCGTAGCTATGGAAAGTTTCCTCTTCGCCTTAATTTCTCTGAACACCATCCTTCTCTATCAACCTTCCAATCCTACAGTTCCCATTACACAACTGTCTTGCTCTTTGAAATTTTCCCTTGGCAGAGACTTTAGGCTGTATCTTTTGTGAGTTCCACATGTAAAATTTCTGTCTCTCTGATACTCTTTTCTAAGTTCCTTGTACTTCCCGAAATGTTTCATTATGCTCCTGGTACCACTGTTTGGTTCCTTTCTTTTTTGAGAAACTAAGGACCCAAGTCAATGTAATGGTAACATTAGAGGTTTGAGGATAACCTGATGCTAACTCATTATGAGAAAGTAATTTCATGGGAGAAAAATGATGGCATTATCTTATTGGTAGGAAGAGGGTGATATCCTTATTATTCCTGTAGGCCTTTACAGACACGTTACCCCCCGTGTTGGGTAAGTTTGGAAAGGTATGTCAGTTAACTACCATTGTGTAACAAACCACCTCTAAAACCTAGTGGTTTAAAACAGTACCACTTTCTTTTTCTTTCTTTTTTACTGAGATGGAGTCTTACTCTGTCGTCAGGCTACAGTGCAGTGGCACATTCTCGGCTTACTGCAACCTCCACCTCCTGGGTCAAGTGATTCTTCTGCCTCAGCCTCCCGAGTAGCTGGGACTACAGGCATGCACCACCACGCCCAGCTAATTTTAGTATTTTTAGTAGAGACGGGGTTTCACTATGTTGGCCAGGATGGTCTCGATCTCCTGACTTTGTGATCCACCTGCCTCGGCCTCCCAAAGTGCTGAGATTACAAGCGTGAGCCACTGTGCCCGGCCAACAGTACCACTTTCTATCTCTCATGAGTCTGCTTTCAGCTGGGCTCACTCATGTGTCTCTGATCAGCTGGCCAATCAGCTGGGAAGACTTCGCTTTCTCCACAAGTCTCACATCCCTCCAGCAGTTAGCCTGGTCTCGCTCTCAGACCATGGCAGAGGGTACAGGAACGAGCAAGTCCAGCCATGCATGGAAACAAGTGGAAATGTATACACACTTTTCAAGTTTATGACTGGCAGCCTGTTTGCTAACATCCCATTGGCCCAAGAAAGTGACATAGCCAAGCTCAGTGTCAAAGTGGGGGCAGATACAAAGTTGCAGGATATAGGAAGCCGTTAATTGGAGACATTAAATGCAATCAGTCTCCCAGTCAGGACCCCTCAATGTGAAAGCAAACCTATAGACTTACATTTTTAAGTCAAGTTTGTCATAGTAGGAAAAATAAAAGTCCAAATAATGACTGTATTGGGCCTGTGCTATGGGCATACACAGGGTAGACACTTTACCTGCTATGCAGTAATGATCCTCACAACAACTCTGCAAGGTAGGTAGGAATTGGAGCCCAGAGAAGTTAAATAACTTGCTCAAGGTCACCCAGCCAAAATGTGGTCAGGCAGGGATTAGAATGCATATCTGTTTGATTGCAAAGTCCAGATTGGTTTTCACTATACTCACTACCTTTCAGGAGCACCAACCAGAGCCTTACCTTCCCTCTGACACAGTTTCCCATTGAGTTGACGCTTTCTGACTAGCTGTACAAAACCCTCCTCCAAAATGGTGCTGCGATCCTACGGGAATTGTGCGATTCTTCAGAAAACCCACACAGTCTCCTAAATTGTCCATTGACTAAAAGCATTCTTTCCTTCCAGATGGGGAGTGGTCCCTGAGCTGCACAAGGCAACCCAAGAATTGTGGCCACTCCCAGTCATGCCAGAGAAGGAAGGGCCATCATCTCTTTAACCTTTAAGATTTGGGGGATGTCAGGGAATTAGGACATTTGAGCATGAGCTTTGGAGTCAAGCTCACTAGGGTTCAACCACTCACTAGCTTTATAACCTTGGGCAACTCATTTAACTTCTTGAAATCTGTTTCTTCATCTAAAAAATGGGAATAAGAACACCTCATTTGCAGAGCTGTTACAAGGACTAAATTTAAATTATGTCTATAAAGTGCCTAGCCCAGTGCCCGGCACGTAATAACTGGCATTACTAATATTGTTACCATTATTTTGAAGGAGAGCCTTTCCCCTCCTGGGAAACCCTGTTTCTGTCTGTTGGACAGGTTCCCCCCGCCTCCAGCCAGCCTGTGCAGACTTGCTGCCTGCTTTGTCACCGGGAACGCAAAGGCTGGGAAGAAGGCCCTTCTCAAAATGGACTGGTGTTGCAGGGTGAGAAGCTGCCCCCTGACTTCATGCCAAAGCTCGTCAAGAATCTCCTAGGCGAGATGCCTCTGTGGGTCTGCCAGAGTTGCCGAAGAGCATGGAGGAAGATGAAAGGCAGACAGGTCGAGAACATGCAGTGGCGGTAGGTAACCGCTGACAAGGGGTACCTGAATGCAGGAGGGCTGCCTCCCCAAGGAAGTCAGGCTGTTCCCTGTCCTCAGGGGCTCTCCTTGGGCAGCCCCCATGCCCAGGCACTGAGAAGCTGCTGGGCTGCACTGACACAGCATTGGCAGCTCAAGTTCAGATTTGGGGGAAGAAGAGAAACTTCTGGCAGCCCACTGGTCAGTCCCTCAGGGTAGTTGGCGCACAGGATGAGGATCCACACATAAGTACTGGTAGATCATGAGCCTGCTGCCTTGGCCGTGTGGCAGCTTGAAAACCAACCAGTATGATATAAAGGACGGAGATCAGTTTGAGGGTCTGAAATGTGCTCTAGTTAGAAGGACAGACACTTGGGAGCCATCTAAGTCTGCTGTCTCATGAATCATAATGGCCAGAATTCCCTCATTTCTCATGTCCCTGTAGATCTTCCCTTTTACCCAGGATCAGTTTAGCTTCAAGATTCCTGGCCAAAAGGCCCTTTCTGTTATTGGCATCTCTCTACTCCCCAAAGGCCCGCAGTTCACAGGCAGTCTCTGCCCCTACCAGAATCTCTCTCCCGAGTCTCCACACACTTCATGTAAGTGGGACCACCACAGCCCTTTCCCAGCAAAGTCCTGGCCCTCATTTGTTCTTGTAGCTGGAGTTGTGTTCATTGTGTTTTTGCTATGGCACATTGGCCTGGAGGAGAAGGGGCTCCCTCAGGAAAAGCTGAGACAGTAGAGGGTCAGCTCCGATGTTTGCTGTTTGACCATGAGCCTTTTTCCTTCCCCTTCTCCAGATCTCCTTGTCACACACATCCTGCAAATCACAGTCTTGTGGAGATGACTCTCATTCCTCCTCATCTTCCTCTTCATCATCCTCATCCTCGTCCTCCTCTTCCTGCCATGGGAACTCAGGAGACTGGGATCCTAGCTCGTTCCTATCGGCACATAAGCTCTCGGGCCTCTGGAATTCCCCCACACTCCAGTGGGGCCATGCCAGGCAGCTCTCTTGGGAGTCCTCCTACCATCCCCGGTAAGTCTCCAGGCTCGGGAGAGAGCCAGGCCCTATAAATGTGGACAGCTGTGTTTTCCTATCTACTTTGTTCAAACAAATCATAAGACTGGTTACTAAAATAAGCAAAAGTGGAACTGTTCCGGTTGAAGCAAGGGCAGCTTAGACTTTGACTATCTCTGGAACTCTTTTCCCCACAACTCTGAACTTGGAAAATACTGCTAATAGAAAAACGTTTGCCTCTCAAAGTTGTCACTGGCTCTGATAGTTCACATTGGATCAACAGGGCACCTGACGAGGCCCATCTGAGTAGAAAGTGGAATCGTAAGACTTAGATCACCTGACCCCTGCAGCACCACAGAGGACCTGGTCAACCTTGTCTTCCTAGGCCTCGATTTCCCTACCTAAGGGTTGGATATAAAAGCACTGCACTTAATTGCCCAAGAGATTGGCAATGTACGCCAAAATGATTATCAGCCAATGTAGCAGCTGTGTAAGTGTTCTTTAGATTCTGAAATAACTCTCAGAGACCCAGAGACAAAACGCTTGAGTTATTAGTTTATATATAAATATGACTTACTGTCATACTTCTAAATGAAGGGGCTGAGTTCTTCAAAATGGTGCCGCCCCCAGAATTATGAGTGTTGAGCAGCACATAATTCCATTTATTTTGGTACATAAGCTAGAGAGTCATCTGAACCTTTTTCCCACTTCTCTGAAATATAGGGCCCTCAAGAGTCTGGCATGTCCTGCTGCTTTGGTACACGTGGCACAGGGGCAGAGCCTGGGCCTGCTGTTCCCCTGGCTTCTGCAGGTCATTCTCCAGGCCTGAGGAGCACCTGTGTACAAGCAGATCCTAGAGAGACCCTGAGAGACAGAATATATATAACCTGCTCATGCTACAGAAAAGGCATGGGGCCTTCTGTGGAATCAGCATTCCTAGTACCTTCTTGCTTGGGCCTGGGCTCCTTGAGCCTGCTTAGCTGTGTTGCTGCCCACACAGAATCCTCTCTAGCTCCAGGGTCACCTGTGCTGAGAGGCTCTGCCCTCTGGTCACAGAAGCAGGATGCTGTGGCAGTGAGCCTGTGGGCTTTCCTTCCCACGTATGGGCTCTCATTCTGACCCCTTTCTCCTCCCTCTGCCCACAGGTGAGGCTTTCCCCATGTCGGAGCACCACCAGCACTCAGACCTCACTGCTCCCCCCTAACAGCCCCACCGGCCACCACCCCCAGCCAGCATCTCTAATCCCATCTCTCCCCAGCTCCTTTGGCTCCCCACCCCACCCACACCTGCTGCCCACCACCCCGGCAGCACCTTTCCCCTGCCCAGGCTTCAGAGTGCCCTGTTGCTGCTGCCTCCCACACTCCAGGACCATGTCAGAGCTCCCATCTGCCCTCCACCAGCATGCCGCTCCTGAAGATGCCCCCGCCATTCTCGGGGTGCAGCCACCCCTGCAGCGGGCACTGTGGTGGGCACTGCAGTGGGCCTCTCCTCCCACCCCCGAGCTCTCAGCCACTCCCTAGCACTCACAGGTAAGTGTGCTGCATGAAGGGCAAACACTCTGCCCACTTGAACTCAGAATTTTGGAAAATTTTTAGGTAACTTTGAGGTGGAAATTAAAGAGTAGACTATGTATTTTCTTTCATTATTTTTCCAATTGTAAAGAAGTATGTGTTTTGGCCAGGCACAGTGGCTCACACCTGTACTCCCAGCGCTTTGGGAGGCCTAGGCAGGAAGATCACTTGAGCCTAGGGGTTTGAGACCAGCCTAGGCAACGTGGCAAGACCCCTCTCTACAAAAAGTTTTGAAAATTAGCTGGGCGTGATGACATGCAACTGTAGTTCTACCTTCTCAGGAGGCTGAGGCAGGAGGATTGCTTGAACTCAGGAGTTTGGGGTTGCAGTGAGCATTGATCATGCCACTGCACTCCAGCCTGTACGACAGAGCTTAAAAGAAAACAACTAGTATGTGGGTTTGTTTGTTTTGTATTTTGTTTTGTTTTGTCTTTAACTTGGAACAATTTAGAAATGTATAAGGAAAAAAATGTCCTCACAACCTAAATTCTACCACTGTAGTATATTTTCACCATGATGTTTCTGTATATAAATAACATAATCAGATATTTGATATACCTTTTGTGTAATAGTTATTTTTTAACATTATGTCATGATCATTTCCCCAGTTAAAATTCTTCAAGAAACTTTTCAATGGCCATATAATGTCTTACTGTATAGCTCAAGCATACTTTGGCATTCCCTCTATTTCTGGACATGTAGGCATTTCCAGTTTTTTAACCATGAAGAATGAGACTGTAATAACCATCCCTGCACCTAAATCTGTTTGAATGAGAAATCATGTCCTTTAGGGAGATTCCTAGAAGTGACTCTACTACGAAAGGTTATATTAACATATATTTGAAAGAGACTTCTCTGGGGAAGATGTGTACTTTTATGTTATAAATCAGATCTGTGTTTATCGTGTATTTATATTTTCCTATTGGAAAGTCTCCTGTGTCTTGCACATGCTGGGTTGACAGTGTCTGCACAGTCTGCTGCCTGCCAGTGTTCACTTAGCATTGCCTTCTCAGCATGTTTGTATTCCTGTGGTGTTCTCAGCCCCTAGCTTCAAAGACTGGAGAACATCAACCGCAATTCGTGTTATTGTTCCCCAGTTGCTGAGCATTTAGGTTATTTCAGCATTTTAACATTACCATCAGTGTCTCTAAAGATGTCTTTGCTTAAAGCATTTTCCCTCCTTTGGATTTTTCTCACTGGAATCAAGTTCTCAGAATGAAAAAAGTTATCAGTTAAAGGCTCTTTCGGTGTTTTTTGTGTGTGTGTTTTGTGTTCTTTTTGAGGGTTCTTAATACACACTGAAAAACTGCTATCCAAAGGGCTCTCCAAATTGATGCAATCTCCAGTGAGTGCTGGTTTCTCCATATTCTCAGGCACACTATTTTAATTTTTCTAAAATCATGTTTGCAGCCTGGTGCGCTAGCTCATGCCTATAATCCCAGCACTTTGGGAGGCCAAGGTGGAAAGATTCCTTGAACCCAGGAGTTGGAGACTAGCAGGGGCAACATAATGAGACCCTGTATCTACAAAAAATTTAAAAATTAGTAGGGCATGATGTACATGCCTCCAGTTCCAGCTACTCAGGTTGCTGGGAATAAGGTGGGAGGATCACTTTGAGCCTGGGAGATATAGGCTGCAGTGAGCTGACATCGTGCCACTGAACTCTACCCTGGGCAACAAAGTGAGAGCCTGTCTCAAAAAATAAAATCAATTTTGCTAATGCAATAGATAACGAATGGTCAGTTTGGAATAAACTTCTGTAAGCACCACTGATGATGATTCCTCCCACCACCTTTTTTAATCCTTGTCACTTGTTTAGCATCCTTTCTAGCAGCAGAGAGGGCTGCTTTGGACTGCCCTGGAAGCTGAGCACACAGCTCCTTCAGCTCTGTCCTTGCTCTCAGTTCCCTTGCCACCTCAGCCTCACCCCAGTGTTGGGACCAGCCCAGTGGGTGCTTCAGCTGCTCATGACCCAGCCTAAGGCTTCAGCTCTTCCTGGCTCAAATTATGGGGTGCTTCAGGCATATGTCTCATTCTTACCCTGGGAAAATATTCTGTATTACAAGATATCCCAGTGCTTCCTGAAATCCAGAGGCAGAACAGTACAGTGGAGAGAGTATGAGTTTTGCATAGAGAGAATCAGGGGCTTGAGTTCCCCTGCATCTCCCCCTGCCTGCACCCACCATGCATCCCTTCTCAGGGCACTGTGCATACCTCACTTTATCCTCCTGTTCATCGTGCATCATTGTCAGGGTCTGTTTGCATCCTTGAGTCCTGGCCACCTGTTGGGCAAAGCATTCAAGTTCTCAGCTTCACTCTCCACCACTGCAGAGTGGGGATAATGACACTCATGTTGCAGGATTTGGGGGATGGTTAGAAATAATATGCCGAATCCAGAACCTAGCACAAACAGTGGCCCTTATAGTCTGTGGCCCAGAAGTCACTTGGTTTTCCTCAACTCTGTGCCCTGTGGTTAAGGCAGCTCTACCCACTGCTCCAGAGCACCAGACTCGACTGAGAAGCACCTTAGAAAGTGAAAGGAGACTGACCCCGTGGATAGTCTGGTTTTCCAGAGGAGCCATCAGCCCACTACTGGGTTCAGACCTATTTATTGAGCACCTGCTGTGTGCAAGGTTGTTATACTATACACTGGGACCCAAAAATAGAAGTGACACAGCCCCTGCCCTTGAGGTGTGCAGTCTAGTTTAAGAGACAGATGCACACACACACCATGACAGTGACACACAATAAGCGGAGGATAGAGTAAGGTGTGCTCAGTAACCTGAGAGGGGTGCATGGTGGGTGCAGGCGGGAGGCATGGGGCCTCTTCTTTCCAGAAGAGCTACATTTGTGTTTGGAATGGGCCCTGAGGGACAGTGTGGGTGTTCACCCTGTTCTGGTGAAAGGTGCAATGCAGTTGGACTGCCTAGGACCTCTGTGGAGTGGGGCAAATGAAGGGCGGTCTGGACAGCAGGTGGCGGTTGGGATGCTTCCTGGGCTCCTGTGTCACTCTCCCTCACCTCTGGGCCTTCCTCCCCCATCAGCAGGGATCCTGGGTGCAAGGGGCACAAGTTTGCACACAGTGGCCTGGCTTGCCAGCTGCCCCAGCCCTGTGAGGCAGATGAGGGGCTGGGTGAGGAAGAGGATAGCAGCTCCGAGCGAAGCTCCTGCACCTCGTCCTCTACCCACCAGAGAGATGGGAAGTTCTGTGACTGCTGCTACTGTGAGTTCTTCGGCCACAATGCGGTGAGTGAGCCTGCCCAGGCCAGAGAGGGCTGGGGGCCAGCCAAGGTGAGCAAAAGGAACACCCTGCTCTCCCCAGAGGCCCCCTTGCTCATGGTGGTAATCACCAACCACACTGGGGCTGTGTGAGTCCTCGCACCTGCGTCCGCTCGCTTGATTCTCACAGCACATTTGTGAGGTAGGGGTTTTTAAACATTTTGCTACCTTTGCTCTTCTCGTGGTTTCTCTTAAGATTGACTTTTTTTCCTTAGGCAAAAGGAAAGGAAATGGCAGAGAGCTATGATTCTGATGAGTATGTATACGTGTGTAATCCCAGAGAAGTGAACGCTTGGGCGTGATGAAGGCAGAGTGGAAGCAAAAAGGCTCTCAGTCCCCCAAGTGTGACAGCCAGCCGAGGGACAGGCCGTGAGCACAGACGGCGCCAGGAAGGAGGCTCAGATCAGAGGGCATGCTGGCTCTGGCCAGGGGGGAGGAAGCAGTGCAGAAGTCTCATAAGGTGAAGAGCAGAGGGCTGCCGGTTAGGGTAGAGCAGCTGAGGATAGAAGAAATGAAAGTAATTAAATTGCTAGTCACTTTTGAGCTAGGGGTTATTATCCTCATTTTAGAGATGACAAAATTGAGGCTCACAAAGACTCAGTGACTCGCCCAAGGTCATACAGCTTCCCAGTGATAAAGCCCGGGCTCCAACTTGCTTTCCTGGCTCCCCAGTCAATATTTGCCCAGTTCTGCCCTGTTCCCTCCCAGTCCCTTCACCCACTGCCGCCTGGGTTCAGCCTGGCTGAGAGGGTGAAGCCATGTGGCCTTGGTGGCTAATGGTAGAGAGAACAGTTGTCTTGCTTCTCATCACATACTTGGTGCCAGCGGGTGGGAGTGCTATGGGCCTCCCAGGCCCAGGGTGTAATGTCAGCACCTCCCCCCTCCCCCCAGCCACCCGCTGCCCCGACGAGTCGGAATTATACTGAGATCCGGGAGAAGCTCCGCTCGAGGCTGACCAGGCGGAAGAGGAGCTGCCCATGAAGGGGGGGGCGCCCTGGGCGGGATCCCTGGGGAGCCCGCCGTGGACCACCGAGATGTGGATGAGCTGCTGGAATTCATCAACAGCACGGAGCCCAAAGTCCCCAACAGCGCCAGGGCCGCCAAGCGGGCCCGGCACAAGCTGAAAAAGAAGGTGGGTGTAGGGGGAGCCCAGCTCTGCCATCTCTTGTCCCTGAGGACCCTCACCCCAACCCCCAGGACTTCTGGGGCACGAATGATGCTGGCTGCCAGAGGCCTCAGCTTGACTTACTGTTCTGGGAAGGTCTGAATGAGTTTGGGAGGCATCAGGGTCAGGGAGCCTGGGGGCAAATAACTGGAGGAAAAAACATGTCCTGGCCTGAGAAACTGCTTGCTGGATTCCTCCAAGCCGAGGACTTGCTTCAGTCAGTGATTTATTCGTTCAGCAAACACTTCTACAAATACTGGCAGCCAAAGTGTGACACAGTTAAGTTTTCACCCAGGAGAAGCTGAGTCCAGTGGGGGAGACTGACACAAAACTGGACAAGCATATTAGCATGTGACAAGTACTGGGATGAGGGGAAGTCCCCCATCCTGCCTGGAAATGGCTTTACAAGAGGCTGACTATGAGTACAGACTCCTCAGGAGGGCTCTCCTGGCAGCGGACATGGCACATTCCACAGGCGCTTGACAGCCAAAACTGAGCAGAAGAGAGGCGGGATGGACAGTGTTGTTGAGGGAGGGCCTCCGAGGCCCTGCGGAAGAGCTTTGGCTTTAATCCTACAGGTGAGAGAAGTCACTGAGGGTTTTAATCAAAGAATGCACTTGGTCACACCTGCATCCTAAGATTATGGCGTGGCCAAATGGAAGGTAGCTTGGAGGGTTCCAGGCAGGAAGACCTCAAGTTCAATGCCTCAGACAGGAAATGCAGGCCAAGGGAGAGATGACTGATGGTGGGGCCAGAGAAGAAGAGAGGGATTTTCAAAGGAAGCCGAAGTGATGGGCCATTGATCTGTTGGCAGGAGAGGGAGATGGAGGCAGGGATGTCTCCCAGGTGTTTGCTTGGTGACCAGCAAGATGGTGGTGCCTTTCACTGAGCCAGGATGGATTTGCAGAAGACAGTGAATTCAGTTGAGGCATGTTGACTCGAAGGTTCCCATGAGACATCTAAGTGGAGAAGTGCAGGGCTAGCATTTACCAGCGCAGAGATGTAATTGAAACCAGGGGGAATGAACCAGTCCTCGGGGCTGAGGATGGAACCCAGTGAGCTATTCCCAGGCAGCCGTCCTGCCAGATGAGCCCTGGAGCTTGATGGCTTATCCCTTGTGGCTTCATTACCTCTTCATCTGCCTACTCCCAACTGCATCTGCACAGTGACACGCTTGGGAGCTCAGCATCCGAAGAGATTTGGGTGTAACAACCAGCTAGTTCCAGTTCCTGGGTGGTCAAACAGCCTTAGTGCTTTGGAAAGCAGAAGTGATTCACCATCCTTTTTCAGCCCCAAGGACAACCAGGATCCTTCTCCTGCCACCTGAAGTAGTGAGCCAAGGGGTCCCACCGCTGCCTTCTGAAAGTGGTCAGCACTGTCTTTCTCCCATGCAGAGTCGCCCAGCCAGAAAGGTTCAGTGGGCTGCAGTAGTGCCTCTGGCCTTTCCTGGCTTCTTAGGGCAGTGGTTCCCAGTTAGGTACCCAGAGAGCACACCTGACAGTTCCCAGGTCTGGTGTGCTTTTGTAAGTCTGTGTGCCCAGATGTCTCTTCCCCTTTACTGATAATGTTATCTTCTCTCTCTTTTTCTTCTGACAAACTTTCCTTCCAAGTTCAGTTCAGCTGCTTCCTCCTTCATAGCCGTCCTTGGGTAACTTCCACTGTATTCCTGCCCAACCTCACGTATCTCGAGGTTCTGCTCACTCATCCCACAGCTACTGCACAGCTCCTGTCTGGCAGGCCCAGGCAGAACCAGGCAGCCCTGCCTTTCCAGACTTAGTCGTGGGGCTGCAGGCGGGAATAAATAGGCAGTGGCAGTATCATGTGTACAGAGATTGTGGTCATTATCTCTGTAGACAGCAGCGTCCTCCTTTGTCTCCCCCTACCTCTTGGACTTCACAGTGTGGCTGTCCACCAAAGCCCAGCTGCCCCCAGTAGCTGTTTCATGACAGCTGCTCCTTCTCTCCTGCCTCAGGGGATGGACACAACCCAGTGTCTCTCTGCTCCCTTTTCCCACTGCCAGCCATGGCTCTCTCTCCTTCTGTCTTGGTGTCTTCTGTCTACACAAAGGGGCAAGTCATGGATTGGCAGTGGGAGAAGGGGAGCAGAGAGACAATTAGCCTGCTCCTTAAAAACTGTACCCCTGGCTGTGTCGTCTGTGATCTCTGTACCACTCCTCCACATCCACTGAAGACTCTCCTGCCCCTTTCTCTTCTTCCCAGGCCAATCTGTTCCTCACTCACTTGAATGGAGTAAGCATTGCTAAGTATTGGTAGGAGGGCAGGCAAATTGACCCATCACTCACTCTCTTACCAGTACTCAATTCCTTGCCCCACAATCTTTCCTTCAGACCCACTCAGAAACACCACAGCCCTGGGTTCCACCCCAGCCTGGCTCTCCCTTTCTACATCTCAAGAAAAGCACGAGTGAATCTGTGGCACTCAGCCATGTGGAGTCTGCTTGCCGAGCTCCCATGTCGCCAGGCAGGCTTCTCATGGTTCCCTGGGCTTCCTGTGCCTTAGCACATCCATTCCCCCACAGTCCCTCTGTCAGGCCTCCATTCTTAAACCACTAGGCCTTACCAGCCCATGCCTTATTTTTTGGCAAATAACCTCACTTTCTATTTCAATGAGGAAAAGAGCCACTGTACAGGGATTCTCCTGCTGTCTTGCCATTCCCACCTGCAAACATACTTTCTTCCTTGTCATGAGAATCACCCTTTTCCCGCCTAAAGCCCATGTGGTACTTTCTTGACCCCTTAGCCCAGCCACAGGCTCCTGCTATAGCTTAGCCTCTCCTCCGTGCTGTTCCTATCCACATTTCATTGTGTCCACCACTCTCTTTGTTGGAAGTAAAGCCTGTTACCTCTCTCTCAGCCCCTCCCCCAGCCTCTTTCCTGTCATCACATCCACATTTCTTGAAAAATGATGTCTGCATTCACTGTCTTCACTTCCCCTCCTGTTAGCTCACTGCAGGCTGTTTTCTACCCACACCCTCTCCAGAGTCACCAGTGACTTTTCTGTTGCCAAATCCATTCTCCTCTCCTGTTCCCGTCATATCAGTCCACTAGAAAACATCTGGCATTTTGTGTTTGTTGTCCTTCTCAAGCATTGCCTTTGGCTCCTCCGTCCTCAGCCAGGCAGGAAGGGCAGGGGGGACTGCCATGTTCTCCAAATTTCTTACCTTCCTCTCTGATGTCCTTTCTGTCTCCTTTGTGGGCTTCTCTTCCTCTACTTGACCCTCCTTCATAGGGACATCTCCTTGGGAAAGAGAGATGCCATCTAGAAACAGCCAGATAGTGTTTCCTCCCTGCCCTGCACATCCACATCTCCAGCTGCTACTGGGCACCTCCTTGTTGTGCACATCCCACAGGCATCTCAGACGCTGCACATCCAAAGTTCAGCTTGTAGTCTTTCTCCAAAAAGGCCTGCTACCCATTCTCTGTTGTCTGTCTAGTCAGTGGCACTGCCTCCCACCCTGTTGTCTGAGCTGGAGCCCTGGGCGCTGGCCTGAGGAGTGCATCATAGCGACCCGGAGCAGCGCGCCTGGAACTGGATCTCAGTTTGATGCTTGACTCTGCCACACTTGCTGTATGACCTTGGGCAAATCACTTAACCTCTAAGCCTCAGTTTCTTCATCCATAAAATGAGAATAACAGAACCTAAGTCATAGATTGTTGTGAGGATGAAATGGAACGATGCATGGAAAGGTTGGGCAGAGTGCCTGGCACGTGTGAGTGCTTGGGCAATGGAGCTGCTATGGCAGCCATAGTGGTCGTCAATGTTTCTCTGACTTTTCTTATTCTCTATCCCTACCCATCACCAAAAGCCCTATCCATGCCACCTCGCTGATAGCTCAGACCAGTCCACTGCTCTCCACCCTACTACCACTACCTTAAAAGCCATCAGTGGCTGGACATTGCCCTTGGGCACACACCCTGTAGGGCCTGCAGGGGTCTTCACAATCAGCCCCTGCCCAGCTTGCCAGCTTTATCAGCCTCTCCTTTATGGCCTTCCTGCCCACCTGCCCCATCCAACCCCCACATTCCCTAAAAAATCTGCGCTACAGCTGTACCTCTGAATGATTTGCATTCCCAGAAGCTTTTCCATTTCCAGCCTTTCTGCTTGCTATTCCTTCTCTCTAGAAAATGTTTGTCTCACTCCCTCCAGGATGATCCCACTCCCACTTCAGTGCTCAGGTTCCCTGCCGCCTCTGGGACCCAGTCTGGGTTGGGAGCACCCCTCTAGGTTCCCAGGTCACCCTGTGCTTGCTTCCATGCAGCACTTGTCACTGTCACTCTGAATTCAACAGGCTGTTTGCTGTTGTCTCCTCAACAGACTAAAGTCAGCAAGGCGGAGACTGTCACTCGTACGCTAAACTCACAGGCCCTGCTCCACTGCCTCATAGCCTCGATGGTTGGTAAATGGTCAGGCGGAATTGAGAAACACATGAACCTCTGAAGAACGGGTCTGGGTGTTTTGTCCTGGCTCTCCTACTTCCTAGCCACTTCCTGTTCTTTCCAAAGTCGAGGTTTCTCTCCTATAAACAGAGGGTCATGATGCAGCAAAGACAGTGGTGAGGATTAAAGAGATATCTATGGGAAGTGCTCACCATACAGAGCAGAAAGTATGTGTTTCTGTGCTTTCTCCTCTTGCTACCAGAGTGTATATGGTTCCATGTCACTCCCTCCACACCAGTAGTTGTCAGACTTTTTTTTTTTAGCAGCAAAACTTTTCTGTGAAATCTATGTGGTGCTGGGGGAAGCGAGGTGAAGGGCCCTCGGTCCTCACTGGTCCAAACCCAGGGCCTCTGAGCTCTACCCATAGCTAGAAATGCTGCTGCAGCTGCTGCAGGACAAGCTGCTCCCTGAGGGTTATGAGGCCCAGCCCCACCTTCGCACATGGGAAGAGACCCCACACAGACTCTTAGCTGTCCTCATAGTGACCCTGGAATGTAGAGATACCTCTTCTTTCTGATTTACAAATAGGGAAAGTAAGGTTCAGAGAGAATAAGTGATTTGTCCAAGGTCCCACAGAACAATTAACCATAGTTCATTGTGGAGCCAGGGTTCACAAAAGATGAGAATAAGTGCCTGCCTGCCGGGGCACAGAGTCACCCTCTTTATGTTGACTCTGAGGTGGTAGCAAGCCCTCATTTCAGTTCCCCTAGATCCAGTTCTATCAAAGCCAACTGGCAGGGCCCAGCCTCTCTGAGCCTTCCAGGCCTCACTTGGGTAAAGGAGCAGCTCTCACATCTTGCCGTGTAGGCCAGTGTGGTTGTCTATGGTATGCCACTGGGCACACTCTACGTGTGGCCTTGATTACTTGAGACCAAGTGTGCAGCAAGTGGCCTTTCTACGGGAACACTGCCCTCTTTGGTAATACCCAGACATAGCATCAGGAAGGCACATGCCCTCCCAACCAGAGCAGTCTCATCTGCCCCCACACCTGCCTCCTGTAAGACCCCATGATGGTGTGGCTTTTTTCCTGCCGCCCGCAGGGGTGGAGAGAATGCCTCTCTAGTAGCAGTCTTCTTCACATGCATCCCCCACTTTGGCTTTACTTCGGAATTATTGTCCCCATTGTGCAGATGAGTGCACTGAGACTGGGGCTCTGGGTGAACAAGCTGTAAAAACCCTACCCTCTGTGGGTGTGACTGTACCCCTGCCACCAGGACGGGCACCTGTGTGGCTGCATTTTGCCCTCACTCCTGCAGGGTAGGTAAGCAGGCTAGGATTTTAAGGCTTTGCCTCCAGCAAGTTTGTGGCAAAGCTGGGTCCCAGGTTGATAGGTCAGGTATCACATTGTACCTAGAAGTTGACAGGCCCCTGCTGAAACTGCCTCTTGTCTTGGCAGGAAAAGGAGAAGGCCCAGTTGGCAGCAGAAGCTCTAAAGCAGGTGAATCGTGTTTCTGGAAGCCGGGAGCCAAGGCCTGCCGGAGACAAGCTCTTGGAGTGGCCTGACCAGGAACTGGATCGGGTCAACAGCTTCCTGAGCAGCCGTCTGCAGGAGATCAAAAACAATGTCAAGGACTCCATCCATGCTAGCTTCAGTATGTGTGAGCTCAGCATGGACAGCAATGGCTTCTCTAAGGAGGGAGCTGCTGAGCCCGAGCCTCAGAGTCTACCCTCCTCAAACCTCAGTGGCTCGGCAGAGCAGCAGCCTGACATCAACCTTGACCTGTCCCCTTTGACTTTGGGCTCCCCCCAGAACCACACGTTACAAGCTCCAGGTGAGCCAGCCCCACCATGGGCGGAAATGAGAGGCCCCCACCCACCATGGACAGAGGTGAGGGGCCCCCCTCCCGGTATCATCCCCGAGAACGGGCTCGTCAGGAGACTCAACACCGTGCCCAACCTGTCCCGGGTGATCTGGGTCAAGACACCGAAGCCGAGTTACCCCAGCTCTGAGGAGCCAAGCTCAAAGGATGTTCCCAGTTGCAAGCAGGAGCTGCCTGAGCCTGTGGCCTCAGGTGGGAAGCCGCGGAAGGGCAAGAGGCAGGGCAGTCAAGCCAAGAAGAGCGAGGCAAGCCCAGCCCCCCGGCCCCCAGCTGGCCTAGAGGCTCCCAGTGCCAAGGGCCAGGTCGCTGGCCCCAAGCAGCCAGGCAAGGTCCCAGAGCCTCCCAAAGTAGGCAGCTGTGCCGAGACTGGAGAGGGGAGCCGGGGGAGCCGGCCAGTACCAGGTTGGGCTGGCAGCCCCAAAACTGAGAAGGAAAAGGGCAGCTCCTGGCGAAACTGGCCAGGCGAGGCCAAGGCATGGCCTCCGGAGCAGGAGTCTGTGCAGCCCCCAGGCCCAGCAAGGCCACAGAGCTTGCCCCAGGGCAAGGGCCGCAGCCGACGGAGCCGCAACAAGCAGAAGCCAGCCTCCTCCTTGGGTGAGTGCACCAGGAGCCGAGCGGCTAACCCCCTACCCCAACCAGGCCACGGGGTGGAGGGGCAGCCTTTGTGTGTAGGCAACGCTGCCCCCCAGACCATAACCCCAGAGGCCTGGCCATGGGCACTGAGCCCTCCTGGCTGTGTCTTCCTAGACGATGTGTTCCTGCCCAAGGACATGGACGGGGTGGAGATGGATGAGACTGACCGAGAGGTGGAGTACTTTAAGAGGTAGGTGTGGGCTGCCTGCTCTCCCACTGTGGAGGACTCCAGGTCCTGCCCACACTCAAGCCCCATGTTGTGCCTCAGGCCTCAGAAAGGCCTGCTCCCTTGCCCCTGATCCTTTGGGGAGGCTCACTGCCCCTCTAGGCCCTCTCCCACCAGCCCGCCTCCTGAAAACCCACAGAGCCACTGAGCAGGATGGCACATCTAGGAAGGTACAAGAGATAGAGAGGAGGAGGCATGTCAGGCTCCAAGAACCAGGGCTTTTTCCAGCTTTGTTTGCTTTGTGTCTTCACTTGCACATTCTCTGCTTTGCCTGGGCTGAGGTCAATGAAGCAGTCTAGACCAAGAGTCTAGATGGCCATGAACACACAGCCTACTGATAAATGCCATGGGGTTGGGAAGGATACAAGGGGTACAGGCTGGCCAGGAGGCCTTCCCAGGAGAGGTGGTAACCAAGCTGAAACCTGAAGGGTAAGAATGAGTTGGCCAGATAAAATGAAAAGGTATTTATGCTGGGGGGGCCAGTGAGTACAAAAGATTAGGGTGAAAGAAACACAGCATAGTCACCCTCCATATTTGCAGGTTCTGCATCCATGGATCAAAAATATTCAAGAAAAAAAGCACAAAAAATAGCAATACATTACTAAATAATGTGAATTTTTTAAAATTAGTATTTTTGGCCGGGCACGGTGGCTCCCACCTCTAATCCTAGCACTTTGGGAGGCTGAGGCAGGCAGATCACCTGAGGTCAAGAGTTGGAGACCAGCCTGACCAAAATGGTGAATCCCTGTCTCTACTAAAAATACAAAAATTAGCCAGGCCTGGTGGCACGTGCCTATAATCCCAGCTATACTTGGGAGGCTGAGGCAGGAGAATCACTGAAACCTGGGAGAGAGGTTGCAGTGAGCTGAGATTATGCCACTGCACTCCAGCTTGGGCCACAGAGTAAGACTCCATCTCAAAAAAAAAAAAAAAAAAGGTATTTTTACAGGCTGTGGCTCACACCTGTAATTTCAGCACTTTGGGAGGCCAGGGCAGGCGGATAACCCAAAGTACTTGAGGTCCAGAGTTCAAGACCAGCCTGGCCAACATGGTGAAACCCCATCTCTACTAAAAATACAAAAATTAGCTGGGCATGTTGGCGCATGCCTGTGATCCAAGCTACTCGAGAGGCTGGGGCAGGAGAATCACTTGAACCTGGGAGTCAGAGGTTGCAGTGAGCCAAGATTGTGCCATCGCACTCCAGCCTGGGCAACAGAGGAAGACTCTGTCTCATAAATAAATAAATAAATAAAAATGTAATAACTATATAGCATTTAAGGTCTTTAAGTAATCTAGAGATGACTTAAAGTATATGGGAAGGCCAGGTACAGTGGCTCACACCTGGGATCAGCACTTTGGAAGGCCAAGGTGGGAGGATCACTTGACCTCAGGAGTTTGAGACCAGCCTGGGCAATATAGTGCAACCCCATCTCTTTTAAAAAAAAAAAAAAGTATATGGGAAGAGCTGTGTAGGTTATATGCAAATGCTACACCATTTTACATAAAGAACTTGTGCATCTGCAGATTTCTGTATCTGGGGAGGTCCTGGAACTAATCCCCTGCAGATTCAGAGGGACAGCTGTACTTAAGGGAATGATGGAAGCCAGCCCAGCAGAGCTAGAAAGTCAAATACTAGTTGAGGAGGGAACTGGAATCCCAAGGCAGTCTCACTGTCTTCATACGTTGTACCCTGGGCCCAGTCCGGAAGCCCCCAAGCCAGCAAAGTTCCTATGCCTGCTAAACCCTAATACCTGAAAGCCAAAGAGGTTGTGTAGAGACCTGGTTCTTAGTGATGGGGACATGGTACCTTAGGAGTCCAGTGAGGAAGGGAGGGAACCTCTGATTGTCCTTCTCTTGTGTCCCTCAAACCCAACAGGTTCTGTTTGGATTCTGCAAAGCAAACTCGTCAGAAAGTTGCTGTGAACTGGACCAACTTCAGCCTCAAGAAAACCACTCCCAGCACAGCTCAGTGAGGTACACAGACCCCAAGTGTTACACGCACTGCCTCTGCCTGTGCTTGGCCACCTTCTGTGCCCCTGCCAGACCATTCTGTGCTCTGGGGCAGAGGGAGTTGGACTTTGGACATGGGAGCTCTGGCTTCTGCACCTCCATAGCAATGGCACAACTGGCTACAGTCTCCAAAGGTCTAGGCCCCATCTCCTCCTACAGCCACTCAGCTGTAGGCCTCTGTTCTTCTATTCCTCCTCCCTGGGCCCTCCTGCCCATGTTCCTGAAGGGCCCCTTCCTGGACTGCCATCCCCTAGGGTATCACCACCAGGGTCTTACCAGCTGCTTTCAAAAGTGCCCAGGTAGCTGTTGGACCCATAGGGCTGCCCTCACCCCTAATGTTATCATACCTCGCGTCAAGTCCTACTTCCTGGCCTGCACTCCTCACTGTAGGCTACTAAGGTGCTTCCCAGCTGAAGCAGTGTAAGAAGGGGCTGGCCCTGAGTAAAACATCATATAGGACAGCCATCTTGTAGGTCCGACACTTTGTAGGTCATTTAGGCATGGAGGAGTTAATAGGGGCTCCCCAAAGCAGGACAAGTTCCATGAGGATATTGGTAGCCACACTACCTCCCAGAAGAAGAGACCTGGCTGCCACATGGCTTTGGCATCCCCCTCCCTGCCACCCACACAGGTCCTTTTATCTGAAACTGATGTATCAGATGATGATCTGGACTGGGAACAGAAGATTGGAGAAGGCATTGAGCCTGGAACCCTATTGATGAAGAGAAGGGCAGCTAACAGGCAGGCCTTGGGCTGGGCTGGGGGCCAAGTGGCTCTGCAGTTTCCTATCTCAACCCTCAGCTGCACCCCTGGGGTCAGGCCTTTTCTGGCTGGCAACCACACAGCCGTTCTGGAGACAGTGGAAGGCTGAGGCAGGCAGCTGAGCTCACAAACAACTCACTTCCCCTCTGATGGCCCCACCTGTCTTTTTCCTCTTTCCGTTGCCAGAGCAGCTCCTCTCTGGGCCTAAGCAGCAGACTTCCTGGACCTTCAGCTCCCCAGGGGCAGCCCAGAGAGCCTGCAGCCAGGGCAGCCTTCAGAGCTGGGGCTCCCTGTGACCTTTGTGCTGGTCCAGAGTCCAGACCATCTTCCTTACACTCACTTTAGTCCTCCTCTGCTCTGAGGGGGCTGTGCTCAGTTGGCCCCCTTTGCCAAATTAAGATGCCTATAAGCCCCACAAGTGTCTTCCAGAGCCAAGGTGCCCTCCCACCTCTCTTCACCTCCATGGGAACCAGGAGCAGCAGGAACCCTAAGCACTTCATCTGTTATCCCTACTGAGAGAAAAGAGATGGCATCTCCTCCCACAAGCCCAGTTCTGTCATCCAGGAAATCAAATGCAATCGTCTCCTTCCTCTTGACCCTTTTTCACCTTGTCTGATCTCTTTCCAAGATAGGAGATGCCATGCTCCCCACCCCTAGTAAGTGCTCTCCTTTGACCCTCTCCACCCTCCTCCCGGCTGTGCACCTAGAGTCAGAGGCAAGAGCACAGTTGCACAGCTGGCCTCCCAGCACCTGACGATGGACACCAAGTGCCAGAGGCTGGATCTACTGGATTGTCCCACACCTTGTCAGGATCCCGGGACTGGGGCTATGTCCCCCAACCCATTAACCTTCATCCTCTGCTACAGGTGATCCAGGGAATCTGTTCAACATTTTCAGCCCAGGGAACAAAAATAGCCAGCTGTTTCTGCCACCAGAGACCCATGGGGAACCAAATGGCACGGGAAGGCTGGAGCATGAGCTGTTGCTTACTGTGATCCTGCTCTTTTTTCTTTCTTAGGCCCTGCCCAGGCTGAGCTTCTTCAGGGTGTCCTGAGGCTCTGACTGCCAGCTGAAGGCCTACAGTTTTTCCCCTCCATGTGCTCCACCTACCCACCTAAGACCCTCTCTGCTCCCCACCATCCTGGACCAACCAAAAGCTGAATGGATGCCACACTGTGCTGGGGTCCCTTGACCTCAGCAGAGCCGCTTCCTGGTGCTACGCAGCCTCCACACTCAGAGCCTGCGGACTGGGCTGGCTTAAGGGCCGGGGCTGATGGTACTGCTGGCCCAACACTGCTCTCTTTGTGTTTGGTTTTTTGTTTTTGTTTTTATTTTATTTTTTTCCAATTCTTTACTTTTGATACTGTGAAGATCTTTCATGCTGAAAGATAAAGCAACATTTGGACACAGAGTTGGCATGTTGGTGATTTGCTGGTCTGGGTGGGGAGGGAGTTGAGGGTGTGCTCAGAAGCATGGGCTCTGCCTTAGTCACTAACCTTAGCATGTGCCATCCATCAGCAGTTCAGTACTATTGTCCCATTTTACAGATGAGGAAACTGAAGCCAATAGGGAAGTGACTCAGCTGAACTCAGTCTGGCCGATTAGGGTTGAACACAGACTGGTATGACTCTGGCATCTGTGCCCCTTTCTCCTGTTGGGAGGACTCTGGTATGTTAGCCTAGGGCAGCCCCTTCCCCTCTCTATCTTGTTTCCCTCTTTGCAAGTTGGGTGAGTTGGGGGAGGTTGAAGTTGGTCTCTGTGCATATGGATGTGAGAAGAGGTGTAGGAAAGACCCTAAGGCCTTCATGGACCTGTAGCCTGGGCCATGAAGGCCCCTCATACTGACTTCACACACAATCAGGGGAAGTTGGGGCTAACTTGAGTTTTTTTGTTTGTTTTTTTGTTAATTTTAATTACAATACGGCTTTTTAAAAGTTCAAATTGAGTTTTTTTATAAATCAGATCTGATTTTCCAGTGGGGGGTGGGACATACAGCTGAGGACTTGAGAGTTAAGAGGATAATGAACCCTTCTGTAGAAGTCAAGCAAACTACCTCATCCCCTGAAATTGATCTGGTTTGTAAATTTAGGTGTTAATATAAATGCCCTTCACAAACTTGTGTCCAAACTCCATGCCCCAAATTTAGTTTTTGCTCCTAAAACCAACTCGAGCTTACATGGGGAGCTCACAGGGTCACGAAGAGACACGTATTTGAGTGTTTGTCCTCCATCTTTCCCAGGTTGAGACCCACCATGGGACTGGCAGTAAGTACCAGCTTTTTAATTTTTTTTTATAGAGATAGCGTCTTGCTATGTTATCCAGGCTGGTCTCAAACTCCTGGCCTCAAGCCATCCTCCTGCCTTGGCCTCCCAGAGAGCTGGGATTACAGGAATGAGTCACTGTGCCCGGCGTAAGCTTTTTTTTTTTACTAAAGAAGAGAACAGCAGTGTCCACAGACTCACAGTTCCTGGTCCCTGGCCTTTCCTAATCCCCAAGGGAAATGTGGACACTTCCCTGTGAAACCTTTCTCTGTATTTACTGGCTGTGTTCCTCTCCTATGGGCTGTTGTACTACACTCCTGCCCTGCTGCAGTTGAATTGGCAGTGCTACCTAAAATTCTGCTTCATCCAAAATTTGCAGGTTTGATCAAGCAGCCCATCTATCTACAGAAACACACGAATGTGAGTGGCATTTGGGACCTTCGTGCCTGGGCCCCTGACTCGCAGTACTTGTTTCAGCCATGCTGGACGACCTTCCTCTTCAATTAGGTCCCATGCCGTCAGGTCTCCCAACTTTCACGTATTTTCCTCCTCACAGTTTACCCTTTCTTCATGAATTCCTGTGTATCCTTCACATCCCAGCCGAGAGGCTATTATACTATGAAAACTATGACCCTTCCGAAAGCGGTACCTTGTCTTGGGATCTTTCTGTTTAACTTCAGGACCAGTTATCTGTCTATATTTCTAGTCTGAACTAAACCATAAGCTCCTCCCACACCAGGTATGTGTCTTGATTATCATCTGCTTCAGCGCTGTGCACGATGCCCAGCACATACTCCTGAAGGAAAGAAAGCACGGAGCTGACCAAGTCATTCCTCCTTAGAAGTCTCTAATAAAGTTGAAACCACTTAATCTGACCGTCACCGCACGCATGCTCTGGGCGCAATCTCTTTCTCCGGCCTTAGCTCTGGCTGCCCCATCCTACCCTAGACGCAGTGCTGTCTCCTGGTGAAATCTGTGTACTTGCACATTGCCAGACCTGTATTCCTGCTACGCCCTGGCCCAGGACGCCTCTCCCGGCCTGAGATTCCCGCGCTTCCCGGGAAGCGCCCCCCAGGCAGCTCTGTTAGAGCATTTACAGTAATAATCATTTGCATTTATACGGGGCCTCCCAGTTCAAAACCACTGTCCGCATCTGATGCGTCCCCCAGTCAGGAGCAGTCAGAGCGGCAGGTTGCGTCGAGCGGTTTATCCAGCAACCCCGGCTGCCCAGGCAGTGTGAAGGCGCAGGCGGCCCACGCGAACTCGGCCCGGAACACCTGGCCCTAGAGGGCGCACTATCCGCCGGCAGGGGCGTGCCCAAGACGCCATGCCCTGGGAGAGGCTGGACACCTGGCAGGCCGCCCCCACTCGAGATCAGCGGTCTCCACCGCGAGCGTTTTCCTCTTCCCATGGGCTTGGTTGAGCCTTTCAGCGCATGCTCCAAGTCCTCCAGCGTCCCACAATGCCTTGCTACCGCTTTCGCCCTCGGTCCTGGCAGCCACCGCGTAAACCACCCAGGAGGGCTATAGCGGCTCCGGAGCAAATTTGTCCCTCTGCGCGATCCGGAACTCTGAGGTCGTTGCTAGTCGCTGACGTTCGCTTCTTCACATCGGATTGGGTCCCACGCAAAGATGAGGCGGGGTTTCGCTGTGGCGCACATGCGTACAGCAAAGAATGGAGGAGTCGGAACCCGAGCGGAAGGTAGGAGCGAGGGGGAGGCTCTGCGCGGGTGGGAGCGGGCGTGAAGGGAGCCGGCTGCGTCTGACTCCCGTGTGCTTGCAGCGGGCTCGCACCGACGAGGCGACTGCCGGAGGAAGCCGCTCCGAGGCGGAGGATGAGGACGACGAGGACTACGTGCCCTATGTGCCGTTACGTCAGCGCCGGCAGCTACTGGTGAGGGGCTCGCGTCCGGGGAGGGATGGGGCGGTGATCGCCAAGTAGCAGGGGGCGGGCTGGCCTTGGCCTCGGTGGAGAGGAGAGCTGTCTGAGGAGTGAGCTTCAGTGCACCGGGGGCGCGGCCCCCAGGCAAATAAGGGACCGACGGCCTGATCTGAGGGGTAGGGCAGCTCTGCGCCTCGGGCACAGGACCCTCGCCCCAAAGCCAGGATCCTGACGAGGGCCCTATGGACCCCATGCCCATTCTATTTCTGGGACCCGGGTGGAACCTTAGCTCCAGAAGCTGCTGCAGCGAAGACGCAAGGGAGCTACGGAAGAAGAGCAGCAGGACAGTGGCAGCGAACCCCGGGGTGATGAGGACGACATCCCGCTGGGCCCTCAGTCCAACGTCAGCCTCCTGGATCAGCACCAGCACCTTAAAGAGAAGGCTGAAGGTGGGCTGAACAGCACTGCTTGGGTGGGGAAGGGAGAAGCTGAGCCTGACGCACCCTGTTGGTGTCTGTCTGACATCTTCCACGTCTTTACTCAGCCCGCAAAGAGTCTGCCAAGGAGAAGCAGCTGAAGGAAGAAGAGAAGATTCTGGAGAGTGTGGCTGAGGGCCGAGGTATGGTTGTAGCCAGGCTAATGAGGAGGTGGACTGAGTCTCCTACCAGCTTCAGGCATGTTATATCTCAAGGGATCTGGCCTCTCAGAAGCAGGAGCCAGCCCTGAGCCATATCTTTCTCCTCAGCATTGATGTCAGTGAAGGAGATGGCTAAGGGCATCACGTATGATGACCCCATCAAAACCAGGTATGTCTGTACAGTCTGCAGTTGCCCTTGCTTAGGATGGTACATGCAGGAATGGTCCCAGGCCAGCTGTGCCCAGGGCTCTCTTGATCCCTGTTACCCATCCACAGTTGGACTCCGCCCCGTTATGTCCTGAGCATGTCTGAAGAGCGACATGAGCGCGTGCGGAAGAAATACCACATCCTGGTGGAGGGAGACGGTATCCCACCACCCATCAAGAGCTTCAAGGAAATGAAGTTTCCTGCAGGTATTCGGGCTGGAGAGAGATCACACTTTTATAATCAAATGCTTGTGAGGTTATGTCCTAGCCTCCACTGAGCTCAGCCACATCTGCGTTGGGTCCAGTCACTAGGGCTGGAGGGATATGAGGAGAAGTTTCTTTAGGTTCCTTGTTGCCGCAGCTGTATGTGTTCACTGTTCTGTGCTGCTACAAAGCTTCAGGAGGAAAGTGACATTGGGTGTAGACACTGGAAAGAAATCTTGGCTGCACCTAGCCTGTGGGCCTTGGACAAGTCTCTTTTTTTCTTCTCTCTGTCTCTGAGCCTCAATTTCATCATCTGCAACTTGAAGTGGTAGTGCCAATTTTACAGGCTTTGGGGCTCTGAGAAAGTACCTGTGAGTCACGAGGACGGTGTCGGTTGGTTTTCATAGCCATCCTGAGAGGCCTGAAGAAGAAGGGCATCCACCACCCAACACCCATTCAGATCCAGGGCATCCCCACCATGTGAGTGTGGACTGTGGACCTGGGGTCTTTGAGGAGGGCAGTAACAGGGAGAAGCAGTGGGTAGGTGTCCTTCATCTTCTGATGAAATCGACCCTTGGGTCATCCTCTCCCAACAGTCTATCTGGCCGCGACATGATAGGCATCGCCTTCACGGGTTCAGGCAAGACACTAGTGTTCACGTTGCCTGTCATCATGTTCTGCCTGGAACAAGAGAAGAGGTTACCTTTCTCAAAGCGCGAGGGGCCCTATGGACTCATCATCTGCCCCTCAGTAAGACAGGCTACCCTGGAGGGCAGGGCAGAAACTGGGGCTGCCATCTGGTGCCAGCCTTTGTCCCTCTGCCTACAGAGGGAGCTGGCCCGGCAGACCCATGGCATCTTGGAGTACTACTGCCGCCTGCTGCAGGAGGACAGCTCACCACTCCTGCGCTGCGCTCTCTGCATCGGGGGCATGTCCGTGAAAGAGCAGATGGAGACCATCCGACAGTGAGTGCTGGTGCTCCCTGCCCCCACCTTCCACCATCTTAGAGTCCATGGAAAAGCTAAAGGATCCCTTACCTTAGCCACTCAACAGATTTTCACAGAGGTCTGCTGCGAATCCATCCCTCAAGGAGCTCCCAGTCTAATGGGGAGGTCAGTTGTGGGAGGACAGAGAGATATGGCCAGGTACTGTGGGAGCACAGCAGATGGAAAGGCCCACCATGCTGGGACATCTGGGAGGTGGGAGCTCAGAGAAGGCTTTGCAGGGAAGGTGATATTTGAATTTGGAAGAGGGGGTAGTCCAGGCTGAAAGCGCAGAGGTGGACGGCCCAGGAAGGTCAGGGTTATTCAGTGGTCAGTCAAGGAGGCTGAGGGACTGGAGTAGGGCTGGATCCCAGCTGCACCTGTGTCCTTTCCATGCTGTGCAGTCCACTGCAGACCACCAGAGGCCTTGGGCCCTCTGTTCACAGATGGGCCAGTCCCCATCCCAGAGGCATTCCTGGTCTTAGGGAGATGTTGGCACAGAAAAGGTGAAGCCAGTGTACCAGGAAAGTGCGCCCAGAGTAAAGCCTCTGGAGCTTTAGGACAGCCCTTCTGGGTGAGAGGACTGACCCAGGAGAAGTGGGAAGGGTGTCCCAGGCCGAGCGGTGGCAAAGAAGGCTGCAGTACCTTGGGAAAGAGTTGTGTGTTATACATAGGGCCCCCTAGGTGGTAGGAATGACAAGGAGGGGGACAGAGAAACAAATAGGAAGAAGAACAGAGAGCAGAACAGACACAGGGTGTCTGTGGGAGGTGACAGGCCAGTGGCCCCAACCTCAGGGTCTCTCCTTGGTCCCCAGCGGTGTGCACATGATGGTGGCCACCCCAGGACGCCTCATGGATTTGCTGCAGAAGAAGATGGTCAGTCTAGACATCTGTCGCTACCTGGCCCTGGATGAGGCTGACCGAATGATTGACATGGGCTTTGAGGGCGATATCCGCACCATCTTTTCCTACTTCAAGGTGCCTGCCCCCTGCCCAGCCAGGGCACCCCCGCACCACCCCACCACCGCACACCACATGAAGTGTGGAGGCCCCATGCCCCCGCCCACCCCGCCCACTGCTCCTACTTCATGGGCTGCGTCTCAGTTGCTCAGCTTCCCCAGACCCCACGCCCCTCAGCCCAGCCCTGCGTGCCCCCATTATTCCTCAGGGCCAGCGGCAGACCCTGCTCTTCAGTGCCACCATGCCAAAGAAGATTCAGAACTTTGCTAAGAGTGCCCTCGTGAAGCCTGTTACCATCAACGTGGGGCGTGCTGGGGCTGCCAGCCTGGATGTCATCCAGGTGGGCGGACACTCCTTATGGGCACTCTCTCACTTGTAGGGGCTGGATCTGACAGGGCACTCTGAAGCTGATTGGAGCCGGGGGTCCACCTTGTAAGGACTAGGGATTTCATTCAAAGCCCCTGACCCTTAACCAGGGCAATTTTAGGGCACCCAGCCCTTGGAGGCCAGAGGCTTCTGGCCACCTCCTTATCCAGATGAGGGGCTGTGTGACAGGGCTGTGGCAGGTAAGCCTAACCTAGAGATCTCCTGACCTGATCCCTGTGGTGGCAGGAGGTGGAATACGTGAAGGAGGAGGCCAAGATGGTATACCTGCTCGAGTGCCTGCAGAAGACACCCCCACCTGTGAGTGTAGCCGGGCCAGGCTGGGGCCAGAGTCCCCAGGACCAGGAATGGCTTTGGATGGGACAGAATGCTAGGGGAGGTGAGGTGGGTGCCCAGGCAGTCAGCCCCTGACTTGAGTTGGTCTTTCTGGACAGGTACTCATCTTTGCGGAGAAAAGGGCAGATGTGGACGCCATCCACGAGTACCTGCTGCTCAAGGGGGTTGAGGCCGTAGCCATCCATGGGGGCAAAGGTCAGGGTGGTACAAGCACTGGCGTGGACCCTGCTGCTATAGGGGCGCTTCACCTAACACCTTCCCGTGCCTGGTCAGCCTGCCACTCCCCTACTCCCACGGTGGCTCTAACAGTGTCTACCTGACCCTCCCCAGACCAAGAGGAACGGACTAAGGCCATCGAGGCATTCCGGGAGGGCAAGAAGGATGTCCTAGTGGCCACAGATGTTGCCTCCAAGGGCCTGGACTTCCCTGCCATCCAGCACGTCATCAATTATGATATGCCAGAGGAGATTGAGAACTATGGTAGGGGCTTGGGACCCAGGGGCACAGGCTAGGCAGGGGAAGGGCCAGGCTAGGCCCCTAGTGTCCAGCAGTCGGCCAGAGACTGTCCCTCTCTCCGCAGTACACCGGATTGGCCGCACCGGGCGCTCAGGAAACACAGGCATCGCTACCACCTTCATCAACAAAGCCTGTGGTGAGTCTCACCAGAGCCACTTCAGCTGTTCCCTGGGTCCCCTGCCTGTGGCCACCCAGGTTCTGGCTGCAGGGCCCAGGGTGGGGCCTGATGCTTCCCCACTCCTCCCCTAGATGAGTCAGTGCTGATGGACCTCAAAGCCCTGCTGCTGGAAGCCAAGCAGAAGGTGCCACCCGTGCTGCAGGTGCTGCACTGTGGAGATGAGTCCATGCTGGACATCGGAGGTGACTGCGGGGCAGGAACCATGAGTCCCCAGCTGGCGGGTGGCAGGGAAGGGTACTGGAAGTCAGAAACACACAAAACAGGTCTATGCTGGCCATTGGTGGACCGAGGGTGCCTAATGGGAGGCCCGAGGTCCAGGGTGTGGATCCAGGCCTGTCACCTTGCTGACCCCATCCCCATTCCCCCAGGAGAGCGCGGCTGTGCCTTCTGCGGGGGCCTGGGCCATCGGATCACTGACTGCCCCAAACTTGAGGCTATGCAGACCAAGCAGGTCAGCAACATCGGCCGCAAGGACTACCTGGCCCACAGCTCCATGGACTTCTGAGCCAACAGTCTTCCTTCCTCTCCAGGAGGCCTCAGTCCCCAGGACTGCAGCCGCTCTGTGCACACACAGCAGCCCCCTGGACAGAACCAGCATCCTCAGCCCAGCTGGCCTGGGCTGGGCCAGGCTAGGCCTGGCTGCCTGTCCCCTGTGCCCCTCAGAATTACTATTTTTGTTCCCTTTCACCCCAGCTGCCATTAAAGCACAAACCTCTATCCCAGCCCTGGCCCTCCGTCTGTGTTTCGCTTTGTCCGCCCCCTGGTTCCTGGGCAGACCTCGCCTCTGACCTCCGGAGCCCCTCTGAGGCAAGGCCCCAGCATCTGCCACTAGCACTGCCAACACCCAGCCTGCTGGTACTTGGCCGTGGAAGGAGTCAATGAGCAGGTTCCCGCCTCTGGGAACTCAGGGTCTCTCCATTGGGCTGTCTGCATTTATGACTCAAGGAGGGATTTATGACACATTGGCAGGCCAAGGAGAAACGGTTGGATTCTCTGGTCTCTCTGGCCACCTGTCACAGCCCCCAGCCTCACTCTTCCTGTCAGTGGTGTGATGTTTCAGGGGCTTCTCCTGAAGCCCCTTGGGAGGCTGCTGCTTGCTTCAGGCCCCCAACCCACTGCCTGCCTGCCTCAGCCACCCGTAGGAAGCCCTCTGCTCCATTGACCAAGGAGGCAGCAGATGTCATGGAACTGCTGTTCGGGCCACAAGCTGCCCCTAAGCGTGCTCTGTGCCCAGCTCTGAGCTGCGAGGACCTAGATGGGCCAGGGAGATGGCTGCCAGGGAAGCTCTCAGTGAGGACAAAGAAAGACGCACATGCAGATAGATACATGGACGGCAGTCACAAGACCGCTGGCAGATGACGCAGCATCTTGGCATCTGGCGAGAGGTAGGCAGGGAACAGCACAGGTGGCTGCAGTTCCTCTGTGCCAGGCACTTTGCACATATGGCCACATGCTCATTCCAGTGGGACGGTGGTTGCTCAAGCCATATTTGTCACTTGGTGTGTGGCCTTGGGCAAGTTACTTAATTTTTCTGAGCGCTGATTTCCTCACTGTTGAAATGGCAATGAGAAAGCAAAAGACGTGGTGTCTGAGGCAGCTGGAGCTCAGGGCTGCCTGGGCCACAGTGGGCACAGAGTCAGGTGCCAGGAGGCCTTTAGGAAATATTTCCTGGCCAAGTGCATGCCCGAACAGCATTTCTCAGCCTGCTTCCATGTTCTCTCCCAGAGGTGGCACTGAACGACGTGAGGCTGTTCTAGAATAAAGATACAGCCCCACTACTGGCCTGCCAGGCAGGCCAACAGAAAGAGCCCCCAGCAGGAAGCAAAGCTTTAAATGAACATGTGACCTCTCCGGGCCCCACTGGGACCTGCCACCCACACTCACGTGGTTGGAGCCATTCAAGGGTGTGGATCCCATGTGGACTGGATGCCGGGTGTGAGCGTATACTGCGAGGGCCTTTGTGCTCTCAGTGTGGAGTGGTCAGGGAAGGCCTCCAGGAGGAAGAGACAGCCCACTGCCCCGAGCACCATGGAGGTGAGGGGGCCCTGGAGGGGCTGGTCTGGGGAAATGAGACTGGGGGGAATGGAGTCCAGAACATACAGGCCCCTGACTGTTGGGCTAAGGAGCCCAGGCTGCACCCCAGGAAGGGGAGAGACAGGCTTGGTCTTGGGTTGTAGCAAGCACTGCAGGGGGCAGTGGCTCCTGGGGGAGATGCCGAGGCTGGCAATGGGCAGTGGCTTGTGGGGTGGAGAGTAGCAGGTGAACATGAGAGAGATTTCAGGGAGAAAGAAGAGGTAAGGCCCTCAAGCCAGGACACTGAGTGAGAAACCCAGAAGTTGGCTAGAGAAGGATCTCGGGGCACAGGACGCAGAGTGGGAGAGCCGGGAGTTGGCTAGAGAAGGCAGGGCCAGGGAGTGTCAGGCCCAGGGTGTGTAGCTGCCCAGGGCGGGATGGGGGAGGGGTGGGAGCTCATGACTCGGGAGCCAGCCTGCGGTCAGACGCTTATGCCCAGCTGACCCAGGTGCAGGTGCGGGCCATTTGCCTTCAGGTGGCCAGGGGCTCCTTCTGGGCAAGTGTGGGCCCCTTGGGCAGCCAGAACCCCAGGGAGGAAATATGTGCAGCCCTCAGCCCCTGAGCTAAAGACAGGAGTTTTTACTGAAGAGAGGCTCCCCTCCCCCCAGCCTGCAACTGCCTCTGGACGGAGGGACGGGAAGTGGCCAGAAGGGGAAGTGTGAGGAGTTCCCCGTCCAGCCTGTCATCAGTCTCCCCCAGGTCTTGAAGCAGCAGCCCTGCCCGTGGCTGTGGCCATGGAGCCCCTGGAGACCCCTGTCAAGGATGGCATCCTCTACCAGCAGCATGTCAAGTTTGGCAAGGTGGGGGACCCCTGGCTGCCAGGCAGCTGCCAAGGACCAATAGGGGGCAGAGAACGAGCCTCTCCCAGGTCGGACAGCCCAGGCAGACATGGGAGACTTGGGAAGGGAGTCAGGGTGGAGGATCCCACCCAGGTATGGGGGAGTGGAACAGAGCTTGGATCTCGGCCTGAGACAGCGGGGGCTGAGCAGACCCTGCCTTCGAGAGAGACAGGAAATAAAGGAGCGGGAGAGGGTAGAAGGCTCAAACGTCCCAGCAGGGGAAAAGCCTCACGGTCTCTGACCCATAGAATACTGGCACCGAGGGCCCTAGGGAGGGTGAGGGGCTGAGCTGCAGGAGGCCCCAAGGGTAGAGCCCCCTCCCTGCAGCAGCACTGTCCTGGGAGCGAGGAGGCAGGGAGGTCACCTCTCCTCGGCAGCAGCCCCACACCCCCACAGCTCAGCTGCAGCTGCTGCCCAGGCAGATAAACTGTTGGTTTCCTTTGCTTGAAGCTATTTGCATGTTTCCTTCCTTACCAGTGTGAGGTGGAGGCCTCCCTCCCACCCTAGCCCTTGGCCTGTGGCCCAAGTGCCCCTTTTTTAGAGGTGAGAAGGGACCAACATAATGGCAGTGTCTGGTGGTCAGCCCAGTCACTGGATGCTTTACAGACATGACCGAGTAGCACCCCAACTCATGTTCTCATGGCCTTTTGAGAGATGACACTGATGCTTGTGGAAGTCACAGTTAGGAGAGAGCAGGCTGGGATTTGAACCTGGGGCTGACCAATCCCAAGCACAGCCAAGGCCTCCTTCCCTAGTGCTCTGAGAAACTGGGGAGCAGGGGCCCACTCCTGGCTGGGAGCATTTGCTGAGCAGCTTGTGCTGAGCCAAGTGGCACAGAGAATCTGCCATCCAAGGGTCTCCTCCCCTCCCCCTCCTCTCCCGCAGAAGTGCTGGCGGAAGGTGTGGGCTCTGCTGTATGCAGGAGGTCCATCAGGCGTGGCACGGCTGGAGAGCTGGGAGGTCCGGGATGGTGGCCTAGGAGCAGTGGGTGACAGGTCGGCGGGGCCTGGCCGGCGAGGGGGAGCGACGAGTCATCCGCCTGGCTGACTGTGTGTCCGTGCTGCCGGCTGACGGCGAGAGCTGCCCCCGGGACACTGGTGCCTTCCTGCTAACCACCACCGAGCGAAGCCACCTACTAGCTGCACAGCACCGCCAGGCCTGGATGGGCCCCATCTGCCAGCTGGCCTTCCCGGTGAGTGCAGCAGGCAGGTGGGGTGGTTGGGCTGGGGCACCTGTCCCCCACTTGTTCACCTCCATGCTCAGTCACATCCCCGACACCCAGCAAGCTCCACTAAGCACCTATAAGCCTGGGAAAAGTAAATCTGTAACGACTCTCGGAGGACCATGTTTGCCATGGAGAAAATGGACTGCCAGGGAAGCAGGAGGAAGTGAGGGAGTGACAGGCAGGGTGGCCAGGGAAGGCCTCTGAGAGGAGGGCCCTGAATGCCAGGAGCCCGCTGGGCAAAGGTCTGAGGACAGGGGCAGCCTGGGAAGCCACAAACAGAGGGAGCGCATGGGCAAAGGCCCCGAGGCTGGACAGTGTGAGGTGTTCAAGGGCAGAAAAAGGTGACGTGGTTGAAAGGGAAGGGGCGGGAAGCAGTGCATGAGGAGCCCAAGTTGGGGAGCTTGCGGGAGTGGCTGAAACGCCCTGGGCCATGTGCATGGTTTTGTTCTGAGTGAGAAGAGAAGCCTTTGGAGGGCTTAAGCCACATTCACTTGTAAAGCCCCACAAGGTCTGTGATGGGTCAAATGGAAGTGAGCCTGGCGGTTCCTCAGAGTTAAACAGAGTTACCATGTGACCCACAGGTCTACTCCTAGGTGTGCGCCCAGGAGAACTGGAACAGGTGTTCAGACAAAACATGTACATGTGAGGCAAGAGGACTGCATGAGCCCCCGAGGCTGAGGCTGCAGTGAGCCGTAATGGTGGAGACAGAAAAATCCACATGTACATGAATGTCCATAGCAGCTCTACTCACGGCCACCAGATGGTAAAAACAGCCTCATGGCCAACAGCTGACAAATGGATAAACAAAATGTGGTCTGTCCACAAGATGGAATATTACTCAGCCATAAAAACGAACAAATGCCAGGCATAGTGGCTCACGCCTGTAATTCCAGCACTTTGGGAGGCCAAGGTGGGAGGATTGCTTCAGCCTAGGAATTCAAGATCAGCCTGGGCAACATAGTGAAACACTGTCTCTTAAAAAAAAAAAAGAAAAGAAAGAAAGGCTGGGGCGGTGGCTCACGCCTGTAATCCCAGCACTTTGGGAGGCTGAGGTGGGCAGATCACAAGGTCAGAGTTCCAGACCAGTCTGGCCAACATACTAAAACCCAGTCTCTACTAAAAATACAAAAATTAGCCGGGCATCACGGCAGGTGCCTGTAATCCCAGCTGCTCGGGAGGCTGAGGCAGGAGTATCACTTGAACCCAGGAGGCGGAGGTTGATTGCACTCCAGCCTGGGCAACAAGCAAGGCTCCGTCTCAAAAAAGAAAGATAGAAAGCAATGTACAGACTAGGTAACTCCATAGGGATAGAAATCAGAGGAGTGTTGCCAGGGCCTGGGGGAAAGGAGAGGTGGGGCATGAGTGCTCATGGGTACAGGGTTTCCATGTGGGGCGATGGGTAAGATCTGGAACCAGAGAGTGGCAACAGCTGCACAACCTTGTGAATACACCACAAAGCACTGGGGATACGCTTTAAGATGTAAGATGGTTAAAATAGTAAATTTCATGTTCTCTGTATTTATCATATTTTAAAAATCAAAAAAAGGCAGTTGAGGTTGGGCACGGTGGCTCACGCCTGTAATCCCAGCACTTTGGGAGGCCGAGGCAGGTGGATCACCTGAGGCCAGGAGTTTGAGACCAGCCTGGCCAATATGGGAAAACCCAGTCTGTACTAAAAATACAAAAAAGTAGCCAGGTGTAGTGGCAGGCACCTGTAATCCCAGCTACTTGGGAGACTGAGGCAGGAGAATCATTTAAACCTGGGAGGCAGAGGTTGCAGTGAGCCAAGATCATGCCACTGCACTCAAGTATGGGCAACAGAGTGAGACTCCATCTCAAAAACAAAAAGAAGGCAGTTGACAGGAGCAAGGAGCCCAGTGAGGAAGCTGTGGCATTTGATCTGGCCGTGCTGCTCTGGGCCAGGGTGGTCCTGGTAGAGGAGCCGAGTGGGAAAGACCCCCCAAGGACATGCTGAAGGCCTGGGTGTGGGGGATGAGGCTTAGGTAGAGGTTGGGGGCACCTCGAAGGGTCGCAGCAGGTGGTTGTGAGATGAAGGAAGACACTGCGGCACTGCTCCCTGCCCAGCTCACACGTGTGTCTCAGCCCGAAGGCTCCTGCACTGCTGCAGGCTGTCAGAGCTATACAGGAGCCAGCCTAGGCCCCAGCCAAGCCCAGGGGCTGTAGGGGACATCCCCTTGTGTGGCTTGTGATCTGCAGCTCTCAGACACCCTCAAGCACAGCACCTCTTTCCCAGCCCAGCACTCTCAGTGGGGAGCCAGGTGGGGGAACAGGCTCAGAAGGGGACCTAAGCTTTTGCAGCGAGCTGGGCAGAGCTGGAACTGGAACCCAGGTCCCTGGATGCCCTGGCTTGTGGTGGAGTCCTGGGGTACTGACCCCAAGGGAGGGGACAGGACATGGGAGTGGGGTGCTCTCACCTCTGACTTGAACTCATTCCCCAGAGCACAGGGGAGGCCTCAGGATCCACAGATGTCCAGTCTCCCAAGAGGGGCCTGGTCCCCATGGAGGAAAACTCCATTTACTCTTCCTGGCAGGAAGGTAAGTTAGGGGAGGTACAAAGGCAGCTTCAGCCCCCCTACACCCAGGGCTGGGTCTTTGGGGACTGACGGGGCTGTCCTTGCCACTTGCCGCAGTGGATGAGTTTCCCGTGGTGGTGCAGAGGACCGAGGCTGCTGCCCGCTGCCAGCTGAAGGGGCCAGCCCTGCTGGTGCTGGGCCCAGATGCCATCCAGCTGAGGGAGGCCAAGGGCGCCCAGGCCCTCTATAGCTGGCCCTACCACTTCCTGCGCAAGTTCGGCTGTGACAAGGTGAGGTGCAAGGGTGAGAAGGGTAGGGGCTGACACCCTGGACCCTCCTGCTAATCCCCCACCCATGTTGTCTGTGCCCAGGGTGTGTTCTCCTTTGAGGCTGGCCGTCGCTGCGACTCGGGTGAGGGCCTCTTCGCCTTCAGCAGCCCCTGTGCCCCTGACCTGTGCAGGGCCGTGGCCGGGGCCATCGCCCGCCAGCGGGAGCGGCTGCCAGAGCTGGCCAGGTCCCGGCCCTGCCCCCTGCCACGGGCCACCTCTCTGCCCTCCCTGGATGCCCCTGGAGAGCTGCAGGAAATGCCACCAGGGCCCGAGCCACCCACCTCCAGGAGGGTGCACCTGGCCGAGCCTGGGCCCCAGAGCCTGCCGCTACTGCTAGGCCCAGAGCCCGACGATCCGGTGTCCGGGCTCTACGCCTCAGTGTGCAAGCGTGCCAGTGGGCCCCCAGGCACCGAGCACCTCTACGAGAACCTGTGTGTGCTGGAGGCCAGCCCCACAATGCATGGCGGGGGACCTGAGCCCCACGAGGGCCCAGGCAGCCGCAGCCCCACAGCCAGCCGCAGCCCAACAGCCAGCCCCATCTACCACAATGGTGAGGACTTGAGCTGGCCTGGCCCCACCCACGACAGCACCCTGGAGGCCCAGTACCGGCGGCTGCTGGAGCTGGAGCTGGATGACGCAGGGGGCACAGGCAGCCCCGGTTCTCAGGCAGGCTTCAAAGCCAAGCTGGTGACACTGCTGAGTCGTGAGCGGAGGAAGGGCCCTGCCCCCTGTGACCGGCCCTGAACGCCCAGCAGAGTGGTGACCAGAGGGGAGAGGTGCTCCCCCCTGGGACAGGAGGGTAGGCTATGGGCAACGGGGCCCCTGCGGACACACGCCTGTGTCCATCCTGGCCTGCACGGACAAGGCAGACCACACATGGAGGACCTCAGCCCTGCCCTGCCCTGCGCATGTACAGTGTGCAGACTTGCAGATAATAAAGCTCAGAGCAGGTCCCGGTGGGGGCACTCACAGCACACACCCCCGCTCGCGATCACTGCGGCCAACACCAGCACCCTGGGCTGATTCCAGGGACACAGGTGACCTGGGCCTGACCTGCCACCCATGGGCTCAAATCCACTGCAGCAGATGGACAAGATGCAGATCGTTAGGGCTCCACGTATCCCTGCACAGCCAGTCACACAAAGAGGCAGGCAGAGGGAGGGAACTGTGAGGCTTGCTTGTCAGACTCAGGAAGGAGCAACATGAGGGCCCAACTGGAGACCCGGAGGCCAGAGGTGGGGGAGGAGGCAATGGGGGCGGGGGAGCAGGTAGAAGGGATTTCAGAGACATGCTCGCCCAAAATGCTTGTTCCCTGCTGAAACTCCAACCATTTGCAGATACTTCTGGGAACCCCAGGCCTCAGTCTCCTCATCTGTAAAGGAGAGAGAACAAATGACTTAGGCATATTCCTTGATGAGAGTTTTTCTGCGTGCCTACTCAGTGCCAGGCACTGGGGGACACGGCCATGTTCAGGACAGCTTCGGTCCTGTTCTCCGGGAGCCAACATTCCAGGGGGAGAGAAGTTTCCTGAAGACTGAGTGCTGCGTTCCCTCCTCTGCTCCTGTCACCATCCTAGGAGCCAGCCACGCTCACAAGCATCGCGCCTCCAGGGGTCTGGCTGTTTGGCCCTCACCACAACTCCACCTCAGCTGCCCACAACCTTGGCACATCCTAGACCTCATCTTCACGACGGACACACCGTTTTTGCTCTCTCCTGTCCAAGCCTCATCCTCCAGCTACCTCATCCTTCCAGCTCACTTCCTCTAGCACGACCAATACCACCCCTGCCCAGCGTGTGGACCTGCAGGGACCCTTTTCTGGCTCTTTGAGGCCTCTGCCCACCGTCCCTCTTTGTTCCATGTAGCTTCTGTGTCCACCATGGAGTCCCTTCCCCCGCTCTCCTCTCTCCTTTCATCCTATTGGTCTGGCAAAGCCCCAGTCTTTGGGTGAACCCAGACCTCCTCTGTGCCTGCACACAGCCAGAGAAATCCATTTAAGCAGGCTGCCTGCATCCTCCTTAACAATGCAAGGCAGGCACTCCCTACCACTGAGACCCTGTTCTCTAGAGGGGCAGCTTTTCTCCTCCCCAGACCTCCTCTCTGTCTCCACCCAGTGTCTCCTCACAGGCATATTGGGGGAAACAGGTCAGTCTCCCCCACTGTGTCTGCAAGTGTTCCAGCATCCATCCGTCTTCTCCTTCCTGCCCCTACAGTAGAAGTGTCTGTCTCCAGCATATGCTCTGATCCCAGCTCCTCTCACCTAAGAGTTTGGAAAACTGCGCTGTCCCCCGCTGTCTCCTGGACCCATTCATCCTGGCAGCAGCAGCTCTTCCAGCCACACACAAACACGCTCTGTAATTTCCCATCTTAAACCTTCCCTTGACCTCACATTCCCTTTCAGCCACCTCCCCTGTTTCTCTGTTCCTCTTCACAGCAAAAACTCTTCAAAAGAGTTGATTACTTTCATTTCCACTTTCTCACCCACATTCTCCCCTTAATTAACTCTCCTTTATCCCCATGATGCTATTATGTGGCTCTTATTTGAGTCACCAACTTTATTCTCCAAAAGCAACAAGGACTTCGACTTCTCAGCAGCGTTCAACTCTGGTTCTGGAAACGCCCCCATTGCCTGGTTTTCCTCCTACCTCACAGCTCTCTCCTTCCCAGCCTCTATTGCCGTCTTTTCTGAGTTCTTCCCAGGGCTCTAGACTCAATACAGTGTAGCTCAACCCTGGCTACATAAAGAATCCCCTGAAAGCCCTTAAAAATGTCCATGCATGTCCTGTGAGTGACCTACCAAGAGAATAAAAGATTTAAAAAATCAAACGTCCATGCCTGGGCCCACACGCAGGGGCTCTGATTTCATCAGTCTGGGTAAGTGGGGGTCTGGGCATCACCGTTCGTTAGATTTCCGGATGACTGTAGTACACAGCCCAGGTTGGGAGCCATTGGCCTTAGCAAGCCAGTCAGTCTCCAGGTGTCACAGACCCTCTAGATGGTGGACTCCGAAGGTCTATCTTCAGTGCAGACCTCCCCCCTGAGCTCCAGATTTAGGAATCCCACTGTACATGAGACATCTGGATGTGGAAAAGGCATCTCTAGATCCCATGTGTGAAACGGGGTTAGGGGAATGGAGATTCTGGTGCCTTCCAGGGTGTGTGTGGACACAGGCAGAGCCTGGAAGGATGCTGGAGCCATGGGGAGGAAGATTTCCGCTCACTCAGGCAAGCACTTCCGGATGGGTAAAGTCTTACAGCAAGCTGAGGCCAAGAGGCAGGCAGCTGGGGTGCTACAGCAGGCACCCCCTTTTCCCTACAGTGGCAAGACCAAGCCCAGCCTGGGCAGCTCAACAAATCCCAGGACACACCGAAGGTCACCCAGAATCAAGGGCATGGCCAGAACTGGAGCCCAGGACTCTGGGTACCCAGCATGGCATCCTTTCCTTTATTACAAATCTGAACTTCTTTGTTTCATAGGGATTTCTGTGATATTCCAACCAGACCGTGGGAAAGAAAGACCTTGGAAACCACCAGGACTCTAGGGGCCTGGGCCCGGAGCCGCAGGAGCCTCAGCCACCAGGGGGCCCTGTCTCCCAGTCCAGGTCCTGTTTGCTACCCCAGGGGCTGCCTGTGCTGCCGGGCCCCATACAGACCAGAGCCTTGCACCAGTCCAAGAAATTAGAGCCCAGGGTCCTCTCTGCTGGGGGGACTGTCAGGACCCCCAGGCTGCTGCCTCTTCCTTTGTTCATTTGCTGTTTCACTTTGTCAATCCTTCCTTTCTTCGTGTGTTCATTCACATCCACTGTGTGCAGGTCCCAGGGAAATGTTGGACAAGACACACAAGCTGTGTGTCTTCATTGTCCTAACAAAGAACACACCCTGGAAGGAGCACCACAGAGAGTCCCCATCCCTCCAATCTCCCCTCCACACATGGAATCTGGAGATGCCTTTTCCACTTCCAGATGTCTCGGGTCCCGTGGGATTCCTAAATAAACAAACAGTACAGAATGTCAGATGGTGGAGAGTGCTATGGGGAAAAATAAAGCAGAGAGAGGGCCTAGTGTGTGATGCAGATGAGGCATCAGGGGATTTCTGTTTTAGATGTGATCAGGGAAGGCCCTTGGAGAAGGTAACGTGAGCAGAGAGAGACCTAAATAAAGTCAGAAGCCTGTTGCTGAGACACCTGGAGAAAAGTGTTTCAAGGGCCAGGCACGGTGGCTCACGCCTGCAATCCCAGCACTTTGGGAGGCCAAGGCAGGTAGATCACCCAAGGTCAGGAGTTCAAGACCATCCTGGCCAACATGATGAAACCCCGTCTCTACTAAAAATACAAAATTCGTCGGGCGTGGTGGTGCATGCCTGTAATCCTAGCTACTTGGGAGGCTGAGGCAGGAGAATCGCTTGAACCTGGGAGGCGGAGGTTGCAGTGAGCCGAGTTTGCACCACTGCACTCCAGCCTTGGTGACAAAGCGAGACTCTGTCTCAAAAAAAAAAAAAAAGAAAGAAAAGTGCTTCAACCAGAGGAACTGGAAAGTGGAGAGGCCCTGAGGCAGGAATATGTCTGGCCTCCTGGAGGAACTGTGAGTGAGGAGGTCAGGATGGCTGGAGTGGAGGGAGAAAGTGGTAAGAGTCAGACCCAGTTTATTCATGTTCTATAGGTCTTAAGGACTTTAGTTTTGAGTGCAATATGAGCTCAATGCTAAAAGCTGAGAGTGACATGGTGGTGTGATTTTAGCTTTAAAAATATCACTTTGGCTGCTCCATGAAGACTCTGTAGGGGGCAAGGGTGAAAGCAGGGATGCCCATTAGGAAACTGTCACAGGGGCACAGACACAAGATGGCAGTGGCTGCGACAATGGTGGCAGCAGTGGTTAGTTGTGAAATATGTTGAAGGTGGAATTTGTAGAATCTAGGGGAGGACAGAGAGAAGAGAAAGGAAGGATAACTTCGTTTCTGCTGAACCAGTTGGATGAATGTTGGTGGCACTTCTTGAAGTGAGGAAGGAGTTAGGGAGGTGGGAAAGGCACAAGCTTGAATTGGGCCATGATGGTCTGAGATACCTAGTACAGTGGTTCCCCCAACTTTTTTGGCTGGAGGGACTGGTTTCATGGAAGACAATTTTTCCACGGACTCGGGGGTGGGGTGGGTATGATTTCAGATGGTTCAAGCGCATGACATTTATCATTAGAGTCCTTTTTTTTTTGAGACAGAGTCTCACTCTGTTGCCCAGGCTGGACTGCAGTGGTGCCATGTCGGCTCACTACAACTTCCGCCTCCCGGGTTCAAGCGATTCTCCTGCCTCAGCTTCCCAGGTAGCTGGGACTACAGGCATGCACCACCATGCCCAGCTAATTTTTGTATTTTTAGTAAAGACAGAGTTTCACCATGTTGGCCAGGCTGGTCTCGAACTCCTGACCTCAAGTGATCCACCCACCTCAGCCTCCCAAAGTGCTGGGATTACAGGCGTGAACCACTGCACCTGACCCATTATCATTAGATTCTCATAAAAAAACGAGAAATCTAGATCCCTCGCATGCACAGTTCACAGTAGGGTTCACGCTCCTATGGGAATTTCATGCTGCCCCTAAACTCAGCTTCTCTGACTTGCCGCTGCTCACCTTCTGCTGATCTAGTAAACATCTAGGCAGGCTTTTGGATAGTTGAGTCTGGAGTTCTTGGGGAGAGGTCAGGCTGGCCATGAAACGTGGGGATGCCTTGGCATACAGATGGCATTGAAAGCCACAGGACTGCATGGGGTCTTAGCGGGTGAGCATAAAGAGAGGCTACATCAGACGGCCCAGGCCAGAGGCAGAGGAGGAGACCCCGGAGGAGGATGGGAAGGAGAGGCCAGTGGGGCAGGGAAAAGCTGTGAAGCCAGGAAAAAAGTGTGTTTCTGGGAAGAGGATCAACCTGGACCAGTGCTGCCCCTAGGCAGGGCAGGATGAAACTGAACCACCATGGATTCCATGGCCCGATGGCCTCCAGGCCACTGGGGACATTGAGAAGAGAGATCTCAGGGAACTGGTGCGCACAAAAGCCTAACTGGCATGGCTTCAAGAGATAACCGAAGGAAAGCAAGTGGAAAAGCGATAAACAGACAACTCCCTGGAGGAATCTGACTCTCAAGAGAATTAAAGGGTAGTAGCTGGAGAGGGATGTGGGGTCAAGAGAAGGTCTTTAAGGATGAAAACTCTCACGGCGGTTTGTGCAGAGAGGGCGGGTGTGATGACAGTGGATGGAGAGGGGAGAACTGCAGCGACCATGTCCAGGAGGAGCTGACGGGCCGGGACCACCAAGCGAGTGGAGGGTGGACGCCCCTTCCCTCACCCCGACACCCACTTGCACTCAGTGTCCGCGCCGCCGGCCATAGTGCCCGGCTGAGCGCGGGGCCGGGACTCTAAGGACGCCCTCCCCGAGGCGCAGCCCGTTCTGGCCGGGGTGGAGGGGGACGCGGCGCTTCCGACGGGGCGCGGGCCGGGTTCGGGGCTGCGGGGCTGCGAGCGAGGGCAGGGCCCGCAGGCCAGGGGCCACTGGCGTCCGCTCTAGCCCTGTTTTCCTGCCTTCAGTACAGCGTTGCGCAAATCTAGCTTTAAACACCCCTGTCGGCCTCAACTTTCCCCACCTCAACTTGTCTCCTCCAGCCCTTGATTTAGAAATTCTGAGCCCGTGACGGTTGCGCCTAGGATACCGACCCTCGCGGCGGCCCTGCGAAGCGAGTATGATCGCCCCATTTTTCTGAGTAGGAAACGAAAGTTTAGAGACGGCAAGGTCCCAGCTCCGTCCGGTTGGAAAGGCCGCTTTCCTCTCCCTCCGCCAGCGGGTGGTGCCAGGGACTGGGCGAGGTAGCGCCTCCCTAATGAGGCGACCCGCAACCCCGCCCCTCCCGCCCCGGCTCCGCCCCTCCCGCCCCGGCTCCGCCCCACTGACTGGACCGGGTCGGCGAGGCCTCCCAGCCTGAAGCCCGAGGGGACTTCGTGATTGGGCGGGGCGGAAGAGCTGGGTGGGGCTTTCCACCGGAGGAGAGCGGCTAGTGGGCGTGACCCTGTGGGGGCGTGGCCTGTTGCCCCGCCCCCTCCGTGCGCTCAAATTGGAGGGCGCTGCGGGGGGCGGGGTCAGAACACTGGCGGCGGATCTCAACGCGGCTCCCTGGAGCCCGACACCGAGCAGCGCCCCGGCGGGGCCGAGCAGGTATCGACGACCGCGCGGGGCGTCTTGGGCTGGACCAGGCGGGCGCTCGGGGCCTGCTGAGGACCACAAAGGGCTCTGGGGGTCGTGATCCAGGTTGTGCTTCCTCCCGCGGGCTCTGGCCCCTGCCTCCGCCCCCGCCCCCGCCTTCCTGCCGTGAAGCCGGCTGCGGCGGAGCCGATTGGCGCCTGCGCTGCTTCCTGCGGTCGGGGCCAGTCCAATGCATGGGGCCCGGGCGGGGGACTAGGGGGAAACTGAGTCACGTCGGTGTGGGAGCACTTCTGTGTGGGAGGCACCACCCCCACTGGGCTCCGGGAGGGATCCCCCTCCAAGCTATGGTTTAGGGTCCTGGCCCCAAACTGTCTCCACAGGGGCCACACCCCACTCCCGCCTTCCCCTTCTTCAGCACCCAGGGGTCCCGCCCTGGCTCCCAGCAGCCTCCACTGGTCCTGGAATGGCTAGGATCCGCTGCAGCCGCCTCCCCTCCCCCTCCCCCTCGCGTCCCAAGCCCCCGTGTGCTCCCTCCGCTGGCTCTCCGCACAGTGTCAGCTTACACGCCTTATATAGTCCGAGCAGGCTCCAGCCGCGGCCTGCCTGCCGGGACCTGGGGGCGGGGGAGAGGAGAGCCGGCCCCTGACTCACCCGGCCACCCGAGGCTCCAGGCTGGCTCCCTTGCGGGGAGGCCGCACCAGTTTAGTCCCTTGGCCCACCTCTGGTTGAAAAGAACCTCGAGCCTGTATTTAGGCACCCCTCACTGTTCCAGTCCCTAGGGGATGGAGACTGCTCCTCTTTCCAAATTGAGGTACGCCAACCAGCAGCACAGCGCAGCCTGACAAAATACCTTCCTACTATACCTTGGGTGTGCTCAGCCGCTGCCCTGTGCCTGCCTGGACCCTGTCCAAGGCTGGTATCCTGAGCTGGGCCGGCCTGCCTGCGCACCCACCATGGTGGTAACACCTTCTCTTCTTTCCTCTCAGAAGCGGGCATCATGGATTCCTTCAAGGTAGTGCTGGAGGGGGCCAGCGCCTTGGGGCTTCCGGCTGCAAGGGGGCAAGGACTTCAATGTGCCCCTCTCCCATTTCCCGGGTGAGCCTAGGTTTGGGGAGGGGCTCCCCCAGCAGTCTTTGGGTGCTCAGGTCTCCAGAGGGTGATGGGGGGAGTCCTAACAGGAGATAGTTAGGGGCCAGCAGGCCAGGAGATGTCCAGGTCCAGAGATGTGGTGGTACCTGCCGGCCACGAGGACTCCCAATGAGGTGGACACTGGGAGAGGAGCACTCAAGCTTCCCCAGGCCTGCACTGTACCTGATGCTGTTCTCCCAAGCTCCTGTGGCCACCTCTGAGGGCTGGAGGGAGGCTCATTATGCAGGATGGGAGCCTGACATCTCCAGGAGGTGTTTAAACTTGAGCGGGGGAGCCAGGACACAGGCAGGGCACTCTGACTATAGGATTTTACTTCAAACTTACTGCCACCCAGGGAATAGCAGTCCTCATCCTGTTTTTCTAGATGAGAGGAGGAAATCATGGAGAGGTGGAGGGGCTTGATCATTGAGTCCATGGTGAAGCAGGGATTGGAATTGAGGAACAGGATGGGGTGCATTTTTTTGTGGGTAAGAGAAGGGGTCTCTCCCCCAGCCTATGTAAGGACCTGCATCCACTGTTCTCATTCAGGATGTGGTGGCCTTTGACCTCAAGCAGAAGTGTAGGACAGGGCTCAGCTCTAGGGGCTTAACTTTGGTTCCCAAGAGCCTGCCCTGGTGGGGGGTGGAGCTGGAAGCTGGCTCCTCCCTGTAGCAGGGGGGATTGCCTTATAAGCCCAAGAATGCAGCCCCATGCTGGGATGGCCAACAGTGGCTACAGTCTGCAGAGCTGAAAAGGGCTGGCCTAGGCCTGGCCCCCTGAACCCCACTGGTGAGCCCCTCAGCAGGGCAGGAGGCTGCAGCTCCAGCTGTATGGTCCAGTAGTGAGACACAGCAAATTGCCTGCCCAGAGTGGGTGAGGCCAGCCCATAGGCTGGAGGTCAGGTAGGGGTGGGGACTTCCTGCCCCTATATCCGCCTGCCCAGAGAGACCCACCCAGGCACCTGGTGGGCAGGCAGCTAATGACAGGAAGCCCAGGGTAAGCCCAGCCTGGAGGGGGCCAGAGGGTTGTCCAGGCGCTGCCTGGCCTTTGGAGGGGCTCAAGGTGGAGTCTGTCTGTAGGAGTTGGGCATGGGGGTCAGGGTAGGTAGGCAGGCTGACAGTGCCCTTCCCAGGGGTCCTTTCATGGGGTTCTGGAACCTGTTTCACCAGCGGGGTAGTGAGGACAGTGGTCGCCCTACCACACACACACCCCTACACAGTCCTCACACAGCCCTGAAAACCTCCCTATGTTCCACTCCCTGGGAAAGTGCTGACCCGTGTGTGTGGGGAGCCTGAGCCTCAGTTTCTTTCCTGACGGAGATGATTTTCAGATCTGGCCTGCTGGGGGCACTCTGGGCTAGGTCACTTGTCAGCAGCCTGGGCATGTGGGCTGGGCCACCAGCTGAGCCAAGGCCTGGAGTTGGACCTGGGCCCACACGGGTGGGTAAGGTGGGCTTTTCTGAGTTAGGCCGGCTCCCTCCCTGACCCCAGAATGGAGGGAGGCGGGAGGGGGTGAGGGCTGGCCGTGGGCCCAGGCCTGGGAGATGAGGTAACGTCTGGGTCTGGGGGGTTGGGCTGCTCAGCCTGACTCACCCCCACCCCATGCAGGGTCCAGCCCCCTGGCTTTTTCCCTCCTTAGTTCCTCTGGCCTCACCCTGCCCCTGACCTGAGCCCCTCCCTGCCTCTCTCCAGCTGCCCACCCAGCGCTGCCTTCTCTCCTGCTGCCCTCCCCCACACTCTGACCACTCCCCCTCGCCCTCTGTGCTTCCTACCCTCCTCTGGGAAGGGAAGCCGTCCCCATCCCCCACCCTCTCTCCGGGAGCCAACTGCTCCTGTGCACCCCAAGACCCCCACCTCAGACTCAGCCCACACCTCCCAGGAGCCAGCCCTTGTGGGCAGGGAGTGGCTGAGCCAGGTTTCCCTTCTACTGACTCATCATGACCTTGAGTAAGTCACTTCCCCCTCTGGGGTGTCACTTCCCCACGCACAGTATAAAGTGTTGATTTAGTTGGATTGAACTAAAGGTGAGGGGGGGGGGGCTCAGGGCGTCTCCAGGTGGGTTGACCCCTCAGTTGGGCCCCCATGCTCAGCAGAGGTGGCCTACAGTGGTGGAGTCTAGGGTCAGGGTCACTTCCTGGCCCTGCCTCTTGCTGGGTGACTTGAGTCAGGTTGTTTAACCTCTCAGTGTATACTTTCAAGTGCAAAATGGGTAAAATCCCAGATTATTCCACAGGGTTATTGGAAGATGCAGTGTCAATATGTAGCATACTTGGTGCTCAATAAACTGAAGCAGGTGTTCTTATTTAGCGAGTGAGGAAGGGCCACTGAGCTCTCTTAGCTTCCCTGAAGTCATTCCTGATGGTCTCAGCTCATGCTGGTGGCAGCCATTCCTCCCAGCCTACTGTCACCGCTCGTTGCCACTGGAACCAGGGACTCCCAGCTCAGAGCCTGAAGGATTGGAGTCAGGGGGAGTTGGCAGTTGAAGGCTTGGGAGTGACACTCATGTATGGCCTATGAAGCCCCAGCTGTCACCTTAGGCCCCATTCAGGCAGTATTCATAGGGAACCTGGAGGTAATAGGGCCTGTTCCTGGCTCTCAAAGAGTCCCAGCGGACCCCTGCAGATGGCCCCCGGACAGGGTGCTGGGGGGTAAGAGATCTGTAAGAGCTCCCAGTGGTGGCAGGGGAAGAAGCTGCCCCTCGCATGGGCCAGAGGGCATATCTGGTAGTGTAGCAGCCTGGGCAGGTGGCCAGCAGGTGCCTCAAAAGGCAGGTGGTCCTCCTGAAACACCTGGGCTGTAGGCTGAGCATGGCTGTTTGTGGATATCATAGAATTTCTGGACTGTGGGGTAGGGTCGTGGTGCAGAGTAAATAAATCAGCTGTGTGATGGGAAATTCTGAAGCTCAGGTTTAGTGTCCAGCAACTGCCTAGAACCATGTTGAATGAAGAGCTCTCTGTGCTCTAGAATTGGGGCAGCTTCAGGGGGGGGGGCAGCGTTACCACCTGGCTTGGGTCTGCAGGGTCTAAGGGCCTCGGTCACTTTGCTTTTCTCCATAGCTCACTCCTGGAGGCAAAGCGGCACAGGCTGGAGTGGCTGTTGGTGACTGGGTGCTGAGTATCGATGGCGAGAACGCAGGGAGCCTCACACACATCGAAGCTCAGAACAAGATCCGGGCCTGCGGGGAGCGCCTCAGCCTGGGCCTCAGCAGGTATGCACGTGGGCATGGATGGGTGCACGGGCGCTGGCAGTGGAGATCCCCAAGGGCCCAGCCCGCTGTCACACTTTCCTTTTCTTTCAGGGCCCAACCGGTTCAGAGCAAACCCCAGAAGGTACGAGGCGGGCCGGGACATCTGGTCAGCAGGGCGGGGTGGGCTTGGACAGTCGGGCCTGCTCACCCTCCTGGCACAGCCTCGGTACCCCAATCCCTGGCCAGAAGTGGAGGGCAGAAACTGGAGCTAGGGCGGGTCTAGGGCCCTGGAGCTGAGCCAGGGGCTGCCGCACGGTCTGGGCACCACACATGTCCGCCTGTCTGTCTGCCTGCCTCCTCCCGCCGCCGGTGCTGCGTGCTCGCCCGCACTTGATGAGCCCTCGGTCCTGCGTGGACTGAAATCACCACTCCCAAATGGGCCCCTTGAAACCTGAGTTGTCATCTCCCCTTAGTCTCCTGCAAGATGTGGGGGGGGTGGTGGTGGGGGGCTGGAGCTGCCACTGTCTTCTGGTGTGGGCATCCCACTCCCCACCCAAGCCCCTGCCTGCCCGCCCGCCCTGCCCAGCTCTGTCTCTGCTCAGGCCCCGGCGCCTGCCGCGAGACCCCGCGGTACACCTTTGCACTCAGCGTCTCCCTCAACCAGACGGCCCGGCCCTCGGGGCGCCCCCGCCCGCTGACAACGCCCCGCAGCAGAATGGGTATGTCAGCCCGTGCCCGCGCCCGCGCCCACGCCCACACCGTCAGGCCCCCTGTGGCCCCACGCACGTTGCCAGCTGCCCGCTGCTGCTCAGTCTGTGCTGCGCCCCAGCCCGGCGGAACCGTGCGGCAGCAACCCCTGGCGGCCGGGGTGGGGCTGCAAGCACAGAGCCCCTCCCGAGGCTGTGGCGCCCTGCAGGGCACCACCCTGGGGAGGGGTCTCTGAATGAGGCCGCGCCCCCCGCTGGCGGCTTGGGGTTGGGTCGTGGTGTCGGGCCAGTTGAGCCCTAGACACTCAGTGCCGCCTGGTCCCCGGCTGCTCTGACCCCTCCCCATCTTTCTTCCTCTCCTGTGTCTGTCCCTTTGTGCCTTTATCTGTCTATCTGTCTATTTCCTTCACAGGTGCAGACCCCTGACAAGTCAGTGAGCCCCCTCTGCCTGTTCCTCTCTTCTTCCTTTTGGCACTCTGGGCGGCGGCCCCTCCCCACCCTGGCTGCCCTCCTCTCCACTTTGCCCTCCTGTCCTCTCACCCACCAGCCCAGCAGGGCTTCTGTCCTCGCCCTTACCCACTCCCTCCGTCACTGTAACCCACATGCACCAAATCCTGGGAGGGGCTGCCCCCACTGCCCACCCTCAGCGTGGGGTTCTGAGCCACACCCTCCCCCACAGACAGCCGCTCCGACCGCTAGTCCCAGATGCCAGCAAGCAGCGGCTGATGGAGAACACCGAGGACTGGCGGCCACGGCCTAGGGACAGGCCAGTCACGTTCCTTCGCATCCTTGCCCACCTCACAGGCACCGAGTTCAGTAAGTGCCAGCCTAGGGCAGGGTGAACTCTCCTGGCCCCCAGCCCAGGTGTGAGCCCTGACCTTCTGTCTCTCTTGGTCAATGCCTGCCTCTGCCCTCTCAGTGCAAGACCCGGATGAGGAGCACCTGAAGAAATCAAGGTACAAGGATGGGCACTAGCCCCTCTCTCACCTCCTGCCTCTTCCATTCCAGCTGCTGCCCTATGTCTACTCCTGAGGCTCCCAGCTGGGGCTTTCCCATTCTCCTTCCTTCCTTTGCTCCCTCCTCCTCTCTTTCCTTCCTTCCTTCTTTCCTTCCTTCCTTCCTTCCTTCTTTCCTTCCTTCCTTCTTCCTTCTTCTTTCCTCCCTTCTTCCTTCCTTCCCTCCTTCTTTCCTTTCCTTCTCCCTCCCTATGTCCCTTCCATCTCTCCTTCCTTCCACTTCTTCCTCCCTCTCTCTCTGCCCCTCAGGGAAAAGTATGTCCTGGAGCTGCAGAGCCCACGCTACACCCGCCTCCGGGACTGGCACCACCAGCGCTCTGCCCACGCACTCAACGTGCAGTCGTAGCCCGGCCCTCTCCAGCCGGCTGCCCTCTCTGCCTCCCTCTTTCTGTTCCTCTTGCCCAGGGCACCCCCTTAGTGTCTCTAGCTTCTGCCTACCTCACCCCCCCACTTCCTGCCCCTGGCCTGAGTCTCCTGCTGGCCTGGCCCTGGCCGCCCACCTGGTGCAGAGCCTGGCTTCATCTGACACTGCCTTCCCTCTTTGCCCTATGGTACTGCTGTCTGCCAGGTCTGTGCTGCCTTGGGCATGGAAATAAACATTCTCAGTCCTGCTTGCTCTGCCTCTGTCTTCTATCTTTGTGGACCTGGTTTGCATTTGGGGTGTGGGGGTGTTTCATGGTTCAGACTCAGTTTGGGCCCTGCCATTCTTGTCTTCAGTGGGAGGGGGTTACCTGGCAAAGGAGCCCTGCCCTGCCATCACAGATGGCTTCCTGGCATAAGGGGGAGCCCCACGAGCTGCCTCAGAAGCAGGAGTCCTGCTTCATCTCCCAGCTAACTGGACTAACTGGGATCCAGCTACCTGGATGTTGCTAGGAGAAGCTGCCCTTCCCATCCCTACCCCAGTGGGACCCAGAGTCCAACTCAGCAGTTTTTCACGCCCCCAGGCATCTCACATGGGACCAGCAGGACCCAGGTTGGGGGGGTGGGGCCATGCCAGGACCCTCAGCCAGGCAGGGCCTTGAATGGCAGATCTTACAGCCAGGTGCCCAGGACAGAAGCCCCAGCCCCAGCCTCATCTTCACCCCAGGAGCCCTGGCCTGGTGAGAGGGAGTGGGCTTGGGCCTGGGCAAGGGTGGGTAGGGGCCAGGGGCATGGGGGTAGTGGGCTTCTCCAAGCTGCCTGGGGCTCCACCCCCTGTCCTTTGGGGTCCCCCGAGTACCCCTTTAGAGCTGCTTTCCCCGGCCCCAGCAGGCCCTACCACCCCCAGCCCCACCAGCCGCCCGCCCTGGGCTGTGGACCCTGCATTTGCCGAGCGCTATGCCCCGGACAAAACGAGCACGGTGCTGACCCGGCACAGCCAGCCGGCCACGCCCACGCCGCTGCAGAACCGCACCTCCATTGTGCAGGCGGCCGCGGAGCAGGCCCAGGAGGGGGGCGGCAACAACGGCAAGACTCCTGTGTGTCACCAGTGCCACAAGGTCATCCGGTGGGTGGCCTGTGCCCGTCCTACCCCTGGCTTTCCTATTCTGCAGCCCGGCCCCACTTGTCTGCCCACCCGTCTTGCCTGAGCTGTGACTGTGGGGGAATAGAATAAGGATTCAGTTCCCAGCTGGAGTCGGGGTAGGGACCCGGCCTGGGGTCTCAGATTCTTAATCCTACGCTACCCACCCCACCCACTGACCTCAACCACTAGCAGACTCTGCCCTGGCAAAATGGCAGAAGGGCCAACCATAGTCTGAAGCTGCTCCCCTACCCTTACTACTCTCTGGGCAAAGAGGGGCTTGCCCCCTCCCAGCCGCTCTGCTCCTCCCTCCTGCTGTCTGTCTCCCTCTGCTCTCAGAGCATGCAGGCCTGAGCCCCTTCCTCTGTGCACTGCCCAGTGGGGCCAAGCAGCGTCAAACAGCCCCCAGCATCAGTGTGCTGGGTTCTAGCGCCTTCTTAGTCCTCAGCCCTGGCCTGCTCCTGACTGTCAGCTCTTTTCGTTTTTTTCTTTTTCTTTTTTTTTTTTTTGAGATGGAGTCTCACTCTGTCGCCCAGGCTGGAGTGCAGTGGTGCAATGTTGGCTCACTGCAACCTCGGCCTCCGAGGTACAAGCAATTTTCCTGCCTCAGCCTCCCGAGTAGCTGGGATCACCATGCCCGGCTAATGTTTATGTTTTTAGTGGAGACGGGGTTTTACCATGTTGGCCAGGCTGGTCTCAAACTCCTGACCTCAGGTGATCTCAGGCCTGCCTCAGCCTCCCAAAGTGCTGGGATTACAGGTGTGGGCCACTGCGCCCGTGGCCAACTCTATCAGCTCTTGCCAGGTAGAACAGGCCAGCAGAGCATGGTGGCTCCAGGGTCTGCCCAGGGGTCCTCAGCTTTCATGGGGCTCCAGTCATCAGCCCTCCCTCCTGGGGTCCTCCCTGCTCTGAAACTGCCTCTCCTGTCACCAGCAGTTCAGTGTCCTTTGGGGTCCCTGGGTACCCCTTAGAGCCGCTTTCCCCAGCCCCACAAGCTTCATGGCTGTCACGATCACTTCCAAAGCCCGTCTTCTACCCTCTGTGGAAAATGGGGAGAATGAACTCTCCCTCCCAAGGCTTCCCAGTGTGGGGGGTCAGTCAAACTGAGGAGGGCCAGACCCCCCACCTCCTCTGCATGCACTCCCTCTCACTGCCCTCACGTTCCTGCAGGGGCCGCTACCTGGTGGCGCTGGGTCATGCATACCACCCCGAGGAGTTTGTGTGTAGCCAGTGTGGGAAGGTCCTGGAAGAGGGTGGCTTCTTCGAGGAGAAGGGCTCCATCTTCTGCCCACCGTGCTATGACGTGCGCTACGCACCCAGCTGTGCCAAGTGCAAGAAGAAGATTACAGGCGTGAGTAGGGCTGGCTGGTGGGGAGGTGGTGCAAGCCTGTTAGTGGGAAGTGGGGGCTGCTAGGCAACCCTCAGGCTGGGTCTCACTCACCTGAGTGAGGCCTCTGGGTCCTTACCAGCCTAATGAATGGGTTGCTGTATTGGCCTTGTCTTGTGTTAGCCAGAACACTCTTAACAAATGACCTCGTTCCTGCTCAGAAACTGCCCAAGACTCCAAAGAGCGTGAGGACCAAGCCAGGAGAAGCCCTCCTGACTCCCACTTTGGGCTCTCCCTGCCCTGGTGAAATGGCAGCAGGGCCAACCGCATGCTAAAGCTGCCCCATCTCATGCTTCCTCCTTATTTCTGGATCCAGAGCCAGGGCTGCCTGGGGTAGCCAGAGAGCTCTGTGATGGAGATTTTCATATTAGTGAGGGTTACCTTGACCACAAGTGGTGGAAACCTCAAAATAATGGTGGTTTATTCCTCACCTAAAAACATCCAGAGGTGGGCAGTCTGGGACTGTTACGGTGGACCCAGGCTCCACCTTGTTGCTTGACTGTTCTCAGCATCTGCTTACTTAGTGCACATAGTGCAAGATGATGCTTAGCCTCTGCCAAAATGCCTGCCTTCTAGCCAGCAGGAAGTTGGAGGAAGAAAAGGGACAGAGGCCCATGGCGTCTATCCTTAGAGGATACTGCCTCCTGACCCTCTGCTTCCATCCTATTGGTCAGAACTCAGTCACATGACCATACCCAGTGGCAAGGGAAGCTGGGAAATACGATCTTTATTTTCAGCAGCCATGTGTCCAACAAAAAATGGGGCTTCCATCAGTAGGCAAGAAGGGGAGAATGGCCGGGTACGGTGCCTCACACTTGTAATCTCAGCACTTTGGGAGGCCAAGGTGGGCAGATCATTTTGTCGTTATAATAGTTGATCATATTTGTGGGGTACTCTATAGGCCTCCAGCTTCACAAACACACAAAACACTCATCTCCTATAAGATGGCCCAAACTGAAGTCGGTTTCAGTTTGGGTATTCCCATCTTATAAATGAGGAAATTTGGTCCAGGACCTCAGTCATTTCCCCGCCAGCCTAGTCCACACTCTGATGGACAGTTCTGGAGGAATGGGCTGGATCCTGGAACCTTCCTGAGCTGGGCATAGGAGTTTGCTTCCTCAGATCAAGGCCCTACTGTTGGCTGACTGCCCTGCTCAAGTTACACCTGCACCCTATGTACAGGACGGGGTATCTATTGCCCACGCATAATGAGGACATGAGGCTTAGAGGGCCCAGCTGGCTCCTGGGTCCTGGAGTGAGCCTTGGGTGGCAAACTCTGCTGCCCTCAGCCAGGCACATGCTTCTGTCTTTGTCTCATTGGCCAGGACTGTTAGCATAGGTCCGCCCTGGGGCAAGGTGCTTGATGCAGGTGCTGTTCTCAACCCATGGAGTTGACTCTTAGGGAAGTGAGGCGGGACAAAGGAAAGGACTAGAGTGTAGTGAGCAAACTGTGGGGGGACCAGACAGACTAGGGAGCCCCCATCTTATCCTCCCCCAGGGGCAGAGATCCGACTTCATCAACCTGACAGGTGCTGTAGTGGGCCGCTTACCACCCAGTAGTTCTTGGAAACATTCTCTGCCATTTGTTGCTCGGAACTGTGCCTTCCCAGGCTGGAGCATGGGGATGGCAACATGGGGGATCAGATTGTTGCAACAGAGTTGGAGGAGAGTTCCAGGGGTTAGGGGACACATCAGAGGGGGACCCACCCAGTTGGGATCACCTGGGGGTCCCATGCTCTCAAGTCTCATCACTCCCCCACCAGCCCTCCTCACTTGTGCTCTAGCCACACAGGCCTCTCCATCTGGCCAGTGAGCTCCATTCCCTCCACCGCACAGCCTGTGCCCAGGCTGTCCTCTGCCTCTGGGCTTTGCATGGGGCTTGGCTCTTACTCAGAGAAATGCGAAGCAGTACAGGGTTTCATGCAGGGGGAAATGGCCTGGCTTGGGTTGCAGGAGCCCACTGTGGCAGCTGGGATAGGTGGGATGAGAGGTGCTCCTTTAGCATGCTCTTTACCTCATTCCTTTCTTTTTTTTTTTTTTTTTTGTTTTGAGACAGTCTTGCTCTGTCACCCAGGTTGGAGTGCAGTGGTGCAATCTCTGCTCACTGCAACCTCCGCTTCCTGGGCTCCAGGGATTCTCCTGCCTCAGCCTCCCGAGTAGCTGGGACTACAGGTGCCCACCACCACACCTGGTTAATTTTTGTATTTTTAGTAGAGACGGGGTTTCACCATATTAGCCAGGCTGGTCTCAAACTCCTGACCTCGTGATCCACCCATCTTGACCTCCTAAAGTGCTGGGATTACAGGCGTGAGCCACCACGCCTGGCCCTCCTTTCTTTTCTTCTGGAACTCAAATATCACTTCCTCAGGAACACCTTCCCTGACACCCCCCTCCCCGCCATGCCAGGCCCCCCACCATTTGCTCACTACACCCTAGTCCTTTCCCTCTGCCCATCTCGCTTCCCCCAGGTGTGAACTTCATGGGTTGAGAACAGGGCTGTTTACACCCAGCACCGAGCCCCGCATACAGGAAGTGGCCAGCAAACATGAGTAAGTGGATGGAAGTGGCCTCTAAGTGGGACTTAAACATGAGTAAGAATTCACTGGGAGAGGGATCCAAGCAGAGGAAATAGCTTGTGTCACCAGGTCACGCCTGGGAAGAGTATGAGATGAGGGGAGGGCTGGGTGATGGCCATGTTCGGAGCTTGGAGCTGGGGACTAGTGAGGTCAGATGTGCCTCTGAACTCTTCCTCTGGGGCAAGTGGAAGATGGAGCTAAGACAGGGGACTGGAGGCTGTTGGGCCCTGGGCCAGCACAGTGCAGATGGCAGAGGCAGACAGATGTAGGAAACATCTAACCATCTTAGCAGGTGAAAGAGACATTGATAACTGGGCCACAAGTTCTTCTGTATACCAGCAGAAATCTGCCTCCCAGGCTAGGCGCAGTGGCTCATGCCTGTAATCCCTGCACTTTGGGAGGCTGAGGCGGGCAGATCACCTGAGATCAGGAGTTCGAGACCAGCCTGGCCAACATGGTGAAACCCCGTCTCTACTAAAAATACAAAAATTTGCTGGGTGTGCTGACGCACTTGTAGTACCAGCTACTTGGGAGGCTGAGGCAGGAGAATCGCTTGATCCTGGGAGGCGGAGTTTGCAGTGAGCCAAGATCGTTCCACTGTACTCCAGCCTGGGCTACAGAGACTCTGTCTCAAAAAAAAAAAAAAAAAGAGAAATCTGCCTCCCAGCCCTGGGCACCCGCCCTACCAGCCCACACCCCCGTCAGCGCCCCCTCTCCCTCCAGCTCGAAGCCCGAGTTCCTTCACTGTGACCTTGTCTGCTTCTGTAAAACAGGCAACACCAGAAAGTAAGAAGAGCCAGCCAGACATGGGCACAAACCTGTTTCTGCCATCTATTGGCTGTGTGAGCAGGGGTAGTTGCTCTCTCTGGGCCTCACTAAAGAGAAGGGTGGCACTATGCTGGGGCCAGCACGATTGTGAGGTAGGCGTGGGATGGGGTACAGGTGTTAGAAACGCGTCATCCGAAGGCTACGTGTCACCCACACTTAACTCTTGCTTGGCTCACACTGTTCCATTGAATTTTACACTCAGTAGCCAACAATTTAAAATCAGAAGATTTGCCTGATACAGTTCCTCATGCCTGTGACCCCAGCATTTTGGGAGGCCAAGGCGGGAGGACTGCTTGAGCCCAGGAGTTCAAAACCAGCCTGGGCAATGTAGCAAGACCCCTGTCTCTACAAAAAAAATTAGAAAATTAGCCAAGTGTGGTGGCATACACCTGTGGTCCCAGCTACTTGGGAGGCAGAGTGAAAGTGAAATCTCCTGCTTTTCATTTATTTATGTATAGAGATAGAGTCTTGCTCTGTTGCCAGGCTGGAGTGCAGTGGCATGATCACTGCTCACTGCAGCCTTGATCTCCTGGGCTCAGAGGATCCTCCCACCTCAGCCTCCCAAGTAGCTGGGACTAGAGGTTCCCACTAGAATGCTCAGCAGATTTTTTATTTTATTTTATTTTTTTGTAGAGATGGGGTTTCGCTATGTTGGCCAGGCTGGTCTTGAACTCCTGGCCTCAAGCGATCCTCCCACCTTGGCCTCCCAAAGCACTAGAATTACAGATGTGAGCCACTGCACCCAGTAGATTTCACTTTAACACCTAGATTTCAGCCTGAGCCAGCCAGGCATTCCTGAATGAACCAGTAGTGCCACTCCCAGAGGAAGAAGAGATGCTCCTCCCTGTGACACAGTCCCTACCTGGCCCTTGCAGGGATTGGATCTAGAATCCCTGGATTTAAACTTAGGGCCCTTCTCACAATAGCCTCAGAAGGCTGGGATTGGGTTCCCAGTTCACAAGGGAAGAAACCAAGACTTGAGGAGGTCAAGGTCTGGCCAGACCCACAGATCTCTGACTCTCATACCACCTTGAGGCCCCATGCTGCCCTCTGCCTGCTCCAAATGTGAATACTGCTGGCCCTGGCTGGCCCCTAGGGTGCTGGGGATGAACAGCCCAGCCCAGGGAGAGCTCCGCCCCTTGTGGCTCTGTCCCATCCCCACCTCCCTCGGAGCCCGGTCAACTCACCCACAAAGGGCCAGGCACTGTGGGGATAGATCAGCCAACAAGACAGTTGGGTGCTTTATGCCCTCCTGGGCCTTACATTTTGGCTGGAAGAGGGGGAGAGACAGACAGTCAGCAGTAAGCGCAGTAAGTAGGTTGCCTGGAAGTAATGTTAGATCACATTACGGAAAACAGGAAAGAGCAGAGCAAGAAGTGCTGGGGCGTGGTGTAGGGAAGGTGGCTGGCTGCTACTGGTGTGGTCAGAGTGGGCCTCGTGGAGAAGATGACATTCGAGTGGAAACTTGATGGGGGGCGAGGGGTAAGTCTTGAGATATCCAGGGCAGTAGTACAGGCAGAGGGGACAGCCAGTGTCAAGCCCAGGACAGGAGTGTGCCTGGTGTGCCAATTTCAGGCAAAAGGCCAGCATGCAGAGGCAAGGTGAGAACGCAGGGGAGAGCAGTGGGGGAGATGGGCAAGAATGAGGTTAGACCTTCGGGCCTCCAACCTCTGCATGGGGCTTGGCTCTTACTGGGAGAAATGGGAAGCAGTGCAGTGTTTCATCCAGGGGGACGTGGCCTGGCGTGGGTTGCAGGGGCCTGCTGTGGCAGCTGGGATCAGAGGATGGAGCTTGCAGGCCAGTTTTGTGTGGTCCCAGGGGCCAGAGATGGTTGTGGCTCACACCTTGCATCAGGGAGGCTGAGAAGCACTCAGAATCTGGATGTGCCGTGGGGGGTGGGCCGCACTGGATTTCCTGGTGGACCAGGTGTGAGGTGTGAGAGGAGTGTGTGTTTGGCAGCAGATGGGAGAATGGAGTTCCCATCGGTGTGATGGGGATGGCTGTGGGAGGAGAGGTTTGGCGTGAGGGGATCAGGAACTCAGTGTTGGACATGGCAAGTCTGAAGACGCAATGGACGTCCACTCAGAGACCTTGGAGTTGGAGATGAAGGCGTGGGAGTCCTGAATGGTCAGATGTAGTGTTTACTATGAGAAGGAACGGGGCCCGAGGCCGGCCGTCCTGTGTTCTGTGACCCAGGGTAGAGTGGGAGGGGATTGAGCCTGCCAAGTGACTGCCACCTCCTTCCAGGAGATCATGCATGCCCTGAAGATGACCTGGCATGTCCACTGCTTCACCTGTGCCGCCTGCAAGACGCCCATCCGGAACAGGGCCTTCTACATGGAGGAGGGTGCGCCCTACTGTGAGCGAGGTACCCGCTGGCCAGTGAGGGTGAGGAGGGATGGCTCATGGGGCAGGCACGAATCCAGGTCCCCTTCCTCTCCGCCCCCTACCCCCCAGACTATGAGAAGATGTTTGGCACGAAATGCCGTGGCTGTGACTTCAAGATCGACGCCGGGGACCGCTCCTAGAGGCGCTGGGCTTCAGCTGGCATGACACGTGCTTCGTCTGTGCGGTAAGAACCCTGCTCCTCAGACTCGGCCCCAAGCCCACCAGCCCTCTGTTCTTTGCCTGGGGGATGCAGGAGAAGTTGGGAAGGGGCCTCTCCTGCTGCCCCCAAGCTCATGAGACTGGGCCTTTGCTGCCCTTAGATATGTCAGATTAACCTGGAAGGAAAGACCTTCTACTCCAAGAAGGACAAGCCCCTCTGCAAGAGCCACGCCTTCTCCCACGTGTGAGCCCCCTCTTGCCCATGGCTGCCATGGCTGCCCCTAGCCTGAGGAGCCTGGAGTCATGGCCTGGCATTTCTGGGTAGGGCCAGCAATGGTTGCCTTAACCCTGGCTCCTGGCCAGAGCCTGGGGTTCCCTGGGCCCTGCCTCACCCCCCTTACCCTTCCACCCCACTCCCTTCACCACCACAGCACACCGGTGCTGGCCACACCGGCCCCCTTTCACCTCCAGTGCCACAATAAACCTGTGCTCAGCTGTGTCTTGTGTGCCCTTTCCCTGTGTACCCAGAGAGGTAGAATTTGAGGCATGTGGCAGGGTGGAGAGTAAGATGAGTTTCTTGGGCTGGTCATCTCGGTGGTCCTCGTGATGTGGACATAGCGGGCTCATGTCAGTGGAGGAGGTACAGGTGGGGATCCCATGTGCCAGGCCCAGTGCCCACAGACATGAACATGAGGGGGAACCACTGGTCTGGGCTGGGTTGGAGGTTGGAGAAGAGCTAGTTAGGCCAGGTATGGGGCTCACACCTGTAATCCCAGCACTTTGGGAAGCTGAGGCAGGCAGATCACCTGAGGTCAGGAGTTCGAGACCAGCCTGGCCAACATGGTGAAACCCCGTCTCTACTAAAAATACAAAAATTAGCTAAGTGTGGTGGTGCACACCTGTAATCCCAGCTACTCAGGAGGCTAACGCAAGAGAATCACTCGAACCAGGGAGGGAGAGGTTGCAGTGAGATCACACCACTACACTCCAGCCTAGGTGGCAGAGTGAGACCCTGTCTCAAAAAGAAAGAGAGAGAGGGAAGGGTAGTTGTGGGTGGGTCTGCAGAGATAGGGTGTGGAAAACAGCGATGGCCACAGCAAAGGCCTGGAGGGGCCAGCTGCCATCCAAACAGAAGAAGGTGGGGCTAGAGAGGACAGCCCTTAGGTCCTGGGAGGCCACGAGTACCAGGCGGTACAGCTGGGGCTGTCTCTTGAGGGCAGGGCATGGCATAGCAGAGTTTGAAATAGTGAAGGGACCAGTTCAGATTTGTGTTGTATTGTAGAAAAGAGGCCCCAGGGCACTGAGGGAGTGAGGGGGAGGCTGGGAAGAGGAGTTGCAGCAATGGCCTAAGGGCGGGAGCCAGGCAAGGGAGGAACAGACAGTAATATGGCAGAGATGGGACCCAGTGACAGGTCCAGGGGCTGAGGGATGGGAGGAAGGACAGCAACTTTGCCGGGGATCTATCCTGTACCAGACTAGATCTCCTGTGAACCTCCTAGCAACCTTCCTCAATGTCTGCAATCACTTATTTCGTTTTTAATTTATTTTTATTTATTTATTTTTTTAAAGACGTAGTCTTGCTCTGTCGCCCAGGCTGGAGTGCAGTGGCGCGATCTCGGCTCACTGCAATCTCTGCCTCCCGGGTTCAAGCGATTCTCCTGCTTCAGCCTCCTGAGTAGCTGGGACTACAGGCGTGCACCACCATGCCTGGCTAATTTCTCTTATTTTCAGAAGATACGTGGTTTCACCATATTGGTCAGGCTGGTTTTTAACTCCCAACCTCATGATCTGCCTGCCTTGGCGTCCCAAAGTGCTGGGATTACAGGCGTGAGTCACTGCCCAGCCAATTTTTTATTTTTATTTATTTATTTTTTTTTTTAAAAGATGGGGTTTCGCCATGCTGGTCAGGCTGGTCTTGAACTCCTAACCTCAGGTGATCCACCCGCCTTGGCCTCCAAAGTGCTTGGATTACAGGCGTGAGCCACCATGCCCGGCCAATTTTTTATTTTTTAATTTTAATTTTTTTTGTTTTTAAGAGACAGGGTCTCCCTAGGTTGCCCAGGCTGATTTCGAACTCCTGGGCTCAAGCAATTCTCCCTCCTTAGCCCAAAAATGCTGGCATTACATGCATGAGCCACCACACCTGGCCCACTTACTTTCTAGATGAGATGCAGAAAGGCTGGGAGACTTGACTAAAGTCACACTGCCATTGAGCTGTGAGCCAGACTAGAATCCAGGCCTGAAGCTGGGGGTGCTGTCCTGAGCACTGAGCACCATTTACCACGGAGCATCTTTCTGGAAAACTGACTTCTGCCTGGTACCTCAAGGACTGTAGGCCTTGGTGGTGGTGGTGCCACTCCCTGGGGCTTCCTGCCTCCCACTGATGCCCTTACCACCCTAGAGGGACTGTCATCTGTCCAGTCCCAAGCCTGGACTGGAAAGAGACTGAAGAGAAGCCCTAAGTAGGCCAGGACAACTCTGTGCTATGGCTGCCTGGCCTTCAGGGGTCCCTGGCTTAAGGACCTACAGCACATCTGTTAGTCTTCTCAGCGGGTCCTTGGCCCAGTCCTCTTTAAGAGATGAGAAGGTCTGGGCACAGTGACTCACACCTCTAGTCCCAGCACTTCGGGAGGCTAAGGGTGGAGAACAGCTCAAGCCTAGGAGTTCAGGACCAGCCTGGGCAACATGGTGAGACCCAGTTTCTTTTTTCTTTTTTTTTTTTTTTTTGAGACAGAGTCTTGCTCTGTCGCCAGGCTGCAGTGCAGTGGCACAATCTTGGCTCATTAAAACCTCTACCTCCTGGGTTCAAGCGATTACCCTGCTTCAGCCTACTGAGTAGCTAGGACTACAGGCATGTGCCACCACGCCTGGCTAATTTTTTTGTATTTTAGTAGAGATGGGGTTTCACCATGTTGGCCAGGATGGTCTCGATCTCCTGACCTCGTGATCTGCCTGCCTCGACCTCCCAAAGTGCTGGGATACAGGCATGAGCCTCGCGCCTGGCCTGGTGAGACCCAGTTTTTACAAAATATTAAAAACTTAGAGGCCAGGGCCGGGCATGGTGACTTGTGCCTGTAATCCCAGCACTTCGGGAGGCTAAGGTGGATGGATCACCTGAGGTCAGGAGTTCAAGACCAGCCTGGCCAACATGGTAAAACCCCATCTTTATCTCTACTAAAAATACAAAAATTTGCTGGGTGTGGTGGCACACACCTGTGATTTCAGCTACTTGGGAGGCTGAGGCAGGAGAATCACCTGGACCCTGGAGGTGGAGGTTACAGTGAGCTGAGATCATGCCACTGCACTCCAGCCTGGACACAGAGTGAGACTCTGTCTCAAAAAAAAAAAAAAAAATTAGACCAGGCATAGTAGCTCAAACCTGTAATCCCAGCACTTTGGGAGGCTGAAGTGGGCAGATCACCTGAGGTCAGGAGTTCGAGACCAGCCTGGCCAATATGGTGAAACCCTGTCTCTACTAAAAATACAAAAATTAGCTGGGTGTGGTGGTACATGCCTGTAATCCCAGCTACTCAGAAGGCTGAGGCAGGAGAATCCCTGGAGCCCAGCAGGTGGAGGTTGCAGTGAGCCGAGACACCACTACACCTCATCCTGGGTGACGGAGCAAGACTGTCTCAAGAAAAAAAAAAAAATCAGCTGGGCATAGTGGTCCATTCTTGTGGTCCCAGCTACTTGGAAGGCTGAAGTAGGAGGATCACTTGAGCCCAGGAGGTTGCGTCTGCAGTGAGCTGTGCTCGTGCCACTGCACTCCAGCCTAAGCAACAAATGGAGACCCTGTCTCTTAGAAAAAAAAAAAAAAAAGACAAGAAGGGTCTCTGCTGTGTGCTCTCGGAACCGTCGAGAATGAGTGCAAAGCTTCATGGGTTATTTTCACGATGTCTTGGAGTCTAGAACAGTGCCTGGCGTATAGTGGATGCCCAATTCAGTGTTTGTTGAATTCATGAGGTGCCTGTGGGATGTTTAGGAGATATATTCAGGAAACATCTGAAGATTCAAGTCTGGATTCACCTCCGATTCAATTTGGAAATGAATCTGAGAGAGGCTCAGGGCAGTCAACATAAATGCTGGTAACTGAGGCCTGGGGGAGAGCTGGGAGCAGGGCCCACACGGGGAGCATCAGTAGTAAAGCAGGTGGGATGTGGATTTCTTTCAGCCTAGACATCTTTGGCATATTAACCACAGAGTAGCATTCACTTCCACAAGGAAATGTGCTCTCTCCCACTTCTCTTGAACTGTGAAGCCCTGTCGGTCTGTCCTCGGTTCCCATGGATACATGTGAGAAGGGCACAGGGATGGATGGTAGCTGCGGCTGGGAGCCCGTCTGGGAATGCCGAGCAGCACGGCCAGATCTGCCAGTTTATCAACAGCGTCCAGAGGTTCAGCTTTGTATGTGAGATCTGGTATTTGAATATTGGCAACTACATTAGATTTTTTAAAAAATCCTATTAGAAAAATAAAAAATGTGAGCCAAATCCAGCATGAGGACTGCCAGGGCCCAGCATAGTGAAGAGGCGAGACGCCAGAATGCCAGCATCACAGCACCAGGCAGGGACAGCACGGCCAGGGCGGGAGGACGACAGCCTCCAGGGAAGCCCGGGCAGGACAAGAGCGTGTCAAGAAGTTGCCAACAGTGTCAACCAGGCAGATAAGGCCAAGGAGTCCCTTGTGGCGTTTCACAACAAGGTGACATTTGCCAGATCAGTTTAGCAGAGCTGGGGCTGCTGCCAGGGTTAAAGAGGAACAAGAGGGGAGGGTGGGGAGGATGTGGAAGGAGAGAGTGCAGACAGCTCTTTTAAGAGGCTTGGCTGTGGTGGGCCAAGAGGACCGCCAAGGTCAGTTGAGAGGCCAGGGTGGGTGGTGGGAGGGGCCTGGGAGGCATCTGCTGGAGGATGGTGGTAGAAGATGGGAGAAGTTGGGAGGGGACTGTAGAGAGTGGGGTGAAGGGTGGGGGCAAATGTGGAATCATGGAGCCAGAGCTAGCCTAGAGTGGGGCAGGAGCAGGTACCAGGTACCTCCTTGGAATGGCCACCCTCACTCCATAGGCCAGAAACATGATGCAATCACATGTCATTTAATCTTCATAACATCTTTAAGAATATGTTATTTAAAGGTATGTTTCAGATGAGGGTACCGCGGCTCAGAGAGGACCAGTGACCTGTCCAGAGTCACCCAGATGGAATGGCCTGGCCTTTTGTTCCAAGGACCAAAGGCCAGAGTGTTTCCCGCCAACCCACCAGCACTCCCCAGCCCCTGTCGTGTGTCCCCCATTGCCTGGGCTCCCATCAAGACTTTGCCACTTGGCAGCTGTGTGCCTCCAGGCAAGACACTGCCCCTCTCTAAACCTTGGTTTTCCCATCTATAAAATAATAGCAGCTGGACGCAGTGGCTCACGCCTGTAGTACTTTGGGAGGCCGAGGAGGGTGGATCACCTGAGGTCAGGAGTTTGAGACCAGCCTGGCCAACATGATGAAACCTCGTCTCTACTAAAAATACAAAAATTAGCCAGCCGTAGTGGCATGTGCCTGTAGTCCCAGCTACTTGGGAGGCTGAGGTGGGAGAATCGCTTGAACCTGGGAGGCGGAGGTTGCGGTGAGCTGAGATCGCACCATTACACTCCATCCAGCCTGGGCCACAGAATGAGGCGCCGAGTCAAAAAAAAAAAAAAAAAACATAAGCTGCAAAGATCACAGTGTTCCGAAGCTGGGGTGCAAGGCTGTGCGGGTGGAGGCCATGGGGACTGGGAAGTGAAAGTCCTTGTGCCAGGCAGGGGAGGCCATTAGCACCCTTGGAGGGGGCAGAGCCCATGGCAGGGGGCTGAGTGGGCAACTGGAGAGGCAGCAAGCAAGGGAGGGGCTTTTCCCAGCTCAGAGCGGCTTGAGCTCATTTGGATCAGCAGGGGAGAGAGGTGGTGGAGGGCAAGGGACTGTATTGCCAAGAGTACGGAGGCAGGAACTCATGATTCTGCCACTGCCTCCTCAGTGCGGAGCCCCACATGGCCTTGGTACACACATAAGGTACACACCATCCTCAGATTCTCTACGTAGCCGTGCTACCGGAAGGGAGCTGAGGCCCTGGGCTAAAGGGCTGGCTGCAGGTCACCTTTTGAACTTGAATCTGCCTGAATCCAAAGCTGACCCTGAGAGTGGAAGCTCAACGGATGCCTTAAAGGAAGGAGGGGAGGGGACCAGGGTTCTGGGGGTGATGGTGGAACAAGAACAAGCTCGCTGACTGAGAACCTGGGGGAACTCAGGAAACCAGCACCAGCTGCTTGGGAGATTGTGCAGGGGGAGCCACTTCCTAGCCAGTGAGGACCCCAGGACCTGTCTGGGCCCTCCCGCTCAGGGTTTGGGGCTACTGAAAGATCAACTCAGATTTCACCTATGTCTCTTGCCACTGACAAAATGACCACTACTTGGGCACCAGACAGATTAGGTAGGTCTCTCAGCTGCAATTCAAGCTAGTTTAAGCCAAAACAGGGATAACTGAACTGAAAAAGTAGTTGGCTTCAGACCTGGCTGGATCCAGGTACCCACTGCAGCTACTGGGATCCTCTGTCGTATTCTCCATCCTCGGCTCTGCTGTCCATAATGCTGGCTTCATTCTCAGAAAGCCCTCCCCACTGTTATCAAGGATTGCCCCTGGCAGCTCCAGGCCCATACCTGGCCAGCTCAGCAGCCCCAGTGGACAGAGGGAGCCTTTCTTAATGGTGCCAGCGAAAGTCCCAGGGCCAATGCCCATTGAACTAACTTGGGTCATGTGTCCGTCTCTGAAGTAGTCACTGGGTCTGACCCATGCTGGCTGGGATGACATATTCCCGTTCAGAGCTGAAAGTGGAAAATCTGCCAGAAAATGGGATGTAGAGCAGGCAGGCCTGGCCAGGATGTCCACGGTACTTCCTCCCCTCATGCCTAGGGCCCCGCCCCCTGACTCCACTCCCAGACCTCAGAGCTGGAGCATCTGGAACTTCCGACCGGACTCCAGTCCAACCTCACTCCTGAATGCACAAATAGGGGTACTACAAGGAGAAGCCGGGAGGGTGTGTGGGGTGCTGCAATGACCTGGGGACAGACCTGGGTTCCCCATCCAGAATTTGCCACTCACCAGCCGTGTGTCTCCAAGCAAGTCACTGACTCTTTCGGGGTCTTGGTTTTCCCATCTGTAAAATAATGATAATAATCAACACATTGACAGCACCTGTTATGCACTGTTCCCATTTTAAGCACTTTCTAAATACTTTTTGAAAATCCTCAAACTGACCCTAGGAGATAGGTACCATCACTAACATCCCTGTATCATAGTTGAAGATGAGTGATTCGAGATAGGTCAGGTGACAAGCTCAAGGTCACACTGTTAGCAACAGACTCCTCAGGAGCAGAACTAATGTGAATGAAAGTGGCTGGCCTGGCGCCAGGGGCAGATACCTGGGAAGAGCCGTGAGCTTTGTGATGATCAAGGGGCAATCTGAGTGTGCGCTTGGTGGGTTCTTACAGAGGCAGGAAGAGGCCAGAAAAGACTCCACCAGCTCTTGCTAAAAAAGTTTTGCAGCCTCCCCCTCAGCCCTAAAACCTTCCCTGAGAGGTTGTGGGGGGAGCACGGAACAGGAAGGTGGGGGTGGAGGGAGGAGGGCGGGGCTGTGAGGAGGAGAGGAGGGGGTTCTCCTTTCTAAGCCTTCATCCAGTCCCATTTTATCCTCACAACAGGTGAGCAAAAGGAAACTCAGAGAGGGGGAAGTGTTTCAGCCCAGGCACAGCAAAGTTCCAGTTTCTGGATCCCAGTGCTCCCTTGTCTCATCTTTTCCACTCTGGGGGATCCAGAAGTCATTGGCCCAGCCTCCCAGTGTGTGTGGGGAGCTCATGCTCTGGGGGGTGGGAGAGACCAACCTGTCAGTGACTTGAAGTGTAATCGGTTTGGGGGTGGCAGACACGAAGTCCTGGTGGGAGGCACCCACCAGCCGCCCACCCACCAAGGCTGAGTGTGTGGGTTTCAGGGGCAGCAGCAGCTGAAAAGGAGGCAGGTTCTCAGAGGACAGTGACCAGTGGCCACCAACCCCCACCGGTCAGGGCAACAGAGAACTGCAGGTCCACTGAGTTTGGCAAGTTAGGGGTCACTGATGACCTTGGCCAGAGCAGTGCCAGAGAAAATGCAGGTAGGAAGAGACAGATGACAGATGTCTGTCTGCATCCTATAGAAATGAAAGGATGAAGATAACATGGAAGGGTGATGGGTGCCGAGACCAGAGGAGGGGGCTCTAAGGCATGCCAGCAAGGAACACCCTTGCTTCCCTGAAAACAGGGAAAACTGAGTGCAGGGTGTATGGGAACTCTCTATACTATCTTTGTAACTTTTCTGTAAATCTAACACTGTTCTAAAATAGAAAGTTTATTTAAAAATGTTGATGGCAAGAGGTGAGAGTGGGTGTGGCTGGAGAGTTTGTAGGTGGCTGGTGGGGAGGCAGGAATTTGAGGAAGGAAGAGCTTAGATGCATTTTAGGGCTTCTGATTTTTGGATGCAAAATTGAGTGTGCAAGATGGAGGGATCAAGGGGAGTGGGAAGAGTTGTGAGCTAGGACAAGTCAAAGGAGGCTGGAAGAGGCTGAGGCCAGAGATGCACATGGCCAGCCATCTGTCTGCCCCTCCCCAGCTGCAGGGTGTCCTTCCTCCCCAGAATCCTGCTCTCCGTGCCTAAGGATGGGGGGAATGGCTGAAGTTCTGTCCCCCGTGGCTCTCCCCGCTTCCATTTCCCACACTGTGTCACCCACTCCCTTAGGGATCCCCACTGTACCCCAACCACACCTACTGGCCAGTGGGTCTAGGGCACATGGCCTGGGTCTGTCCCTGCCTGGGCTTCACTCTACTGGGGACCATGGAAAAACTGCCAAGGCCAGCGGTCTCTAGGCATAGTGGGCACTGACTTCCCAAGGCAGGGGCCTGTGAATATTCTGAGTTTTAAGAGGGTTCTCCCAAGTCCAGAGTGCCAGGAACCACTGCTGCACACATGCAGCCCTGCTCTCCTTCTCTTGGCATAGCCAATTACCCAACACAGAACTCAGAGGCCCACCTCCAACCACCTCCTCCTCCGAGGTGCAGATGGGACCAGGTGAAGTCAGCTCAGGGAGGTCGAGATTGGAGGCTTTGTAGTGGTGGAAAAGGCTGCTGAGAGCTGTGGACAGTTTCGGGGTCCCAACCCAGCAAGGAATGGAGTTCTGGGAGGCCCTGGCATGGTGTCCACTCCCTTGCAGGGGACTTTTCTGAGACCCCCCTCCCCTTCTGTGCTCAGAGCTTTAGGAGATAAAGGTGCCAAGAGGCTGGCCCTGAGCATCCTTGGAGGAGCCCTGCCCTGGGAGTCTGGGGTTAGATGCTGCTTCCGGAACTCTAGCTGGGACTCCTCTGGGAGGCGTGAGGTTTGGGAGAGAAGGCAAAGGATATCCTAGCTGGCTTCATCTAGAGGGCACAGACGTGGAAGGGAGGAGAGGCCGGGAATGGAGGGATAATGAGCTGGGTAGAGGCTGAGAATGACATGGGATGAATGGTCATGGAGCCGAGATGGGGGGGCCGCGGTTGGGAATTGGGAACTAGGATCAGGATGAGACTGGGATGGGCTGGACTGAGGAGGATGCTGTGAGAAATGCTGGGGGACTGGCACACGGGCTAAGCATGGGGCTGAAGCTGGGATGGGGAAAGGAACTGGGTTGGCTTTGGAAGTGGGATGCAGATGGCAGTGGATAGTGATGGGATGGACTAGGAGGCATGGACCTCTAAGGGTCAGAGAGGGGCTGCGGATGGGCCAGGGATGGGCTGGTATGTGTGAGCTGGGTTGAAATGAAAATGGGTTTAAGGTAGGGTGGGGACGCACCGGGAATGGAGATCAATGAAGCAGTGGGTGGGGACGGTGCTGAGTTCGGGGCTGGAAGGAGGGCGAGCACCGAGGTGACGGACCGGGCAGGTGAAGGTTCGGGACGTGGGTGGGGCGGGCAAGGGAGGCGCGAGGGCGCCCCGGGCAGGCCGGGAAGGGGGGGCGGGCCTCCCCCTGGGCCGGGCCGGGACGGCGCTAGGACCAAGCGAGCGGAGGGAGCCAGCCGGGCGGAGCCAGCGCCCCCGCCCCCGCCGGCCGGCTCCCCTCCCCCGGCCGCTGGCTCGCTCGGCTCGCGACGCTGCAGAGGCTCCGAGGCGGCGGCGGCGACTCCCTCTTTCCTCCCTCCTCCTCCGTCCGCCCGTCCGTCCGCGCGTCTGTCCTTTCGACCCAGTCCGGCCCGAAGCATGGCCGGCGTCAGCTTCAGCGGCCACCGCCTGGAGCTGCTGGCGGCGTACGAGGAGGTGATCCGGGAGGAGAGCGCGGCCGACTGGTGAGCCCCCGCCCCCGCCCCCGGCCCCTTTGTCCCCGCGCCGCCGCCGCGCCTTTGTTTCCCTCCCGCCCCGCCGCCCTGCCGCCGGGAAGGGAGGGGGACCCCGAAATGGTGCAGCGGGCCGGGAGGGCCGGGAGGGGGCTGCCTTGTGTGCGCCGGGGGAGGGGCCGGCGGGCCAGGCGGGCACTGCCGGGCCCCGAGCGCCTGGAGGCGGCCCCAGGCGCGCGGTGGGAGCGGCGGCCGGACGCGGCCCGGAGGACGTGGGGTCCCGATTTGGGGCCCGGGGCCGCGTGGCCCTGCGGGAGCCCATCCCCCACCCCACCCTCCGGGCTCGGGGGAACAGGTGTGCACGGGGCGGCCAAGGGCACCTTCGGCACCTTCGAGCGGGCGAGGTCCAGACGGGGACGGGGCGGGGACCTAGCTAGCGGAGCCAGCGCAGCCTGCCGGGCTCAGCCCGGCCGGGCCACAGCACAAAGGAAAGCGAGGGCGGGGGAGGAGCGGAGCGAGCTGGGGGCCGGGCGCCCCGCCCACCGGGGGCCTCTCGGACTGGGCCACCCGCTCCCCCAACCCCCGCCCGGCAACCTGGGCTGGAGTGAGGTGGAAGGATGTTCGCTGCCACTTGCGACCGCGAAGTGACTCCCTTATCGCCGTGGGTCGCGGAGGAGGCAGGGATGAGCTCTCCTCCCCTACCTGAACGGGACTGCGGGGGACTAGGCAGCTGGGCTAGGGGGCACCGAGCTGCCTGGCTAGGGGGACCAGCTGAGGTTCCTGGGAGGAAGCCCTCTGGAGAACAAGTGTGGAGGGAGCCCCCAAGAGGGCTGAGGAGGTGAGCAAATCCACGGGCCCCTAGCAAGGGGCATTTGGTCCCTGATGGGGGAGGAGCTGGGCCGCCCCTCTCTCCGCCCCCCAGCTGTTGTCTCCCCCTGAGCTGGGGGGAAGGGATGGACCACCTGCTCTGGGGCTGGCGGCCCAGGGTGGCGGAAAAAGGAAACCGAGGGGTTCCTCACTGCCCCATCCTGGAATCCTCTTCCTCGAGTAATACTCTTCTCCTGGGGAAGGTTCCCATCTGGTTCCTAGGCCTCCTCTCCCTGCTGGCAGATGGGAACAGGCTCTTATTGAGGAAACTGAGGCAAAGAAGAGGGTGGGTCTGAGGGACCCCGCTTGGGCTGGCTTTACCCGTACACTGGGAGGGCAGCCAGGTGGGGACTCTGACCTGGGGGCTGGAGGAGGGGAACGAGATGGCTGGGCGTCCATGGCACCGTACTGCAGCACTGGCCGGCAGCCAGGCCTGGAGGGATGGACGCGGGAGACAACCCTCCTGTCCTGCAGGTCAGTCACAGGAGAGGCCAGCACAGGCTCAGCAGGCAGGCGGCCCACCCATTGTCTCAACCCTGCCCCAGGGGGGGCTGAGATCATGAGAGGAGCTCTGGGCAAGAGGCCGGCTTGGCCTGGAGAAGCAGCTGGCTTTGGGATAAGGCCCCGCCTGAAGAGAGGCACAGCTCACCCCAGAACACCTCCTTTGCCCTCCAGTCTGGAGGGGTGCTATATACCACCAGCCCGTTTTCTCCTAAAAGCAGAGCTCTGGTGGCCTATTGCCAGGGCCACACAACCCCTGCTGCCCCACATCTTGCTCAACAGAGGCCTGCCCCCCACCCCCGCCCCGCCAGCAGCATCAGTGTGGCCAAAGCGAGTTATTCATCACTGGTGTGCGTCACCCCCCATCTGGGTTGTGTGTGGGACACACACAGATGCACACATGTACCCTCGCACATGCACACGTTCGTTCACTAAGGGCCTAGATAGCATTTTGAAAAAAGAGTGTGAGGATCACTTTCTGCACAAGAGAACATGAGTAGCCCAGCGCCGAGCATGGAACCATGGGTGCAGTGAGATCTGAAGACTCGGAGGCAGACCCTGCACATAGATCCAGAGGGAGGGGTGTCTTGGGTAAATTGCTGTCTGCCCCCCCTTACCTTGCCTTCAGTGAGAGGGGTGGTTGGGGGGAGTTCACTCCTAGGTGGCAGGGCCTCTGAAGTGGACCACTACTCTGGTGCAGGGAGTAGGGGACCCAGGAAATGAGGTTGTATAGTGGGAAGGGCCACGGTTGCTCTGGTTGTGATATGATTCACTGTGACCATATGCAAGTTCCTGGTCCTCTTGGAAAGACAAGGGATTGGGCCCAGCCCTACCTGCCTTTCTAGCACCACCATCCTGAGACTGATGGTCCTGAGGGGTCCACCTGCCCCCATCCACCCACCTGAGCTCACCCCAGGGCCTCTGGAACTGCCACATTCTAGCTCCCACCTCACGCTAGTTCAGTTTCCGGCTAGATGGCTTCTAAGTTGGTATCAATATCATACATACTTCTGGTGTGCAGTGTGCTGGACCCCAGGCCCTGAGAGCAGGATGTGCTGATTGACCGAGTCAGCGTTCCTGCCTTCACGAGGCTTACAGTTGGGGTCGGTGTCTGTCTCCAGGAGTTGGAACTGGTGAAATGTGTAGGTGCCTGGCCCCTACCCCATCCTGATTCCCTGTTGTTTCACTAGCTCCCCACCTGGTGCAACACCAGGCTCGGGGGTGCCTCTGATGGGTTTGAGAAGCACTGGTCTTTGTATTCCTGCTGGGACGTGGTGGATGCTCTGGGAGACGCAGCTCAAGGGAGGCTGCTGGGGGCCAGCACTGGGCCCTGAAGAACGGAAGGATTCCACTGGGAATAGGCATGGGGTAGAGGAGCAGGTCTTGCCTTCCATGCAAAGAGAACCACGTAGGCAGAGCCTCCAAGGTGCACCCTGTCCAGAACCCTGCTTGGGTCAGGGAGCTGTCAGGTGTGGCCCAAGTGTATGATGTGGATAGCGTGGTCCAATGGAAAGGCAGGCTGGAGGGTTTGAACTGGGGTATGGTTTCTACTGGGGGAAGGGCTGTGGCTGGAGCAGGAAAAGGTGGCCCGAGGTGGGTAGGCAGGGGCTTAGGATGGAAGGTGCCCAGAGAACCCGGTCAGGTTAAGACAGGTGATCTCAGGGAGGTGTGATGTCTAGAGCAGTCTCTGGGAACTAGGGTCTCTGGGCTCTGCCTCAGTTTATCATCTGTGCATGGAGAGGGACAGAGCCTGCTTCTCTCAGGGCCCTTTGTTCCCGTAGTGGGTTAGGGCAGCAGGACAGGTGGTGAGACAGCTGTGCTGGAAGCAGCTGTCACGGACAGGCCAGGGCTGGGGGCAACAGTTGGACTAGGAGCTCCGAGCCCCACAGCCCACCTGTGTCCCTTCCTGGAGGTAGGAAGTGGGGGAATCCAGGAAGGGAAGGGGCCGCAGCCATTTGGCCCTGGCCATAACTCCTGAGATGTACCCTCCGTCCCTCCTGCCTTCATTTCCTTCATCCCTTCACTTCTTTCCTTTCTCTTCTTCCTCCTCTCCCTGCTTCTCCGTCTGCTTCTCCCCTCCCCTTTCTCTTCCCCCTTGCCCTCCCTTTCTGCCTCCCCCTCCTCACAGCCCCAGCCTCCTACCTTGGCACCTGGGGAATAGGAGTTTGGAGAAGCGGTTGAGCCCTTCCAAACCTCAGGGACAAGGCCCTTCCTCCTAGGCTCCGGCTCTCCTCCCTCCCAGAGGGTCCTCAGCCTGGGCCCGCATGGGGTGATGGGGGAGGCGTCTCTGCATTCCCTTCCGTGAAATGGATGCTCTGTCACCGCAGCCTATCAAAAGGAGCCAGGGCACATGAAGCCAGGGAGGAGGAGGAAGGAGGAAGGCTGCCAGGTCAGCTTTCTGTTGAAGCTGAGGCGGAAGGAAAGGCCAGCAGTCTCATGAGGCCTCAGCAAGGGCGGAGGCAGCCTAGGGGCTGGAAGGCCTGGAGCTCGTGGCCACCCTGGGGCCACAGTCTGGGCGAGAGTGACTGCAGTGACCTCATCCCCCATTTCAGGAGAGGCGGAGATTGAGACTGAGGGCGGGTCCCCAGGGTCCTTTGTGTTCAAGGAGAATGCAGCTGGGGTGGGCCAGTCGTGTGCCAATTGCAGGGTTGCCATGGTTACTGGGGGATGCCCAGAGCTGTGGGAGCACCAGGTTCTTTCTCCTCCTCCCTCCCTCCCCGGGGGAGGAGCAGCGGGAGGAGCAGTGGGGGACCAAGGCACGTGCCAGGTAAGTTCCTGGCACTAGCCAATGGGGGATGAGGATGGTGGTAGCCAGGGAACAGTAACCAAGGAACCGTCGCCTTGGAATCTCCATCACACACCCGCTCCACTGGGTTGTAGGCTGCCAGGGCCAGGCCGAAATGCGGCACATTGAGCTCGACCAGCCAGCAATTTCTCTCGTCACTGCCTGCTCCCCACCTGACCCAGGCCTCCAGCGGCACCCTCTTGGGCTCCTGCCTGAACCCATGTGTGGCCCTGTTGTCATGGCGACTGCAGGAGCCCTCCCTGTTCCTGTCCTTCCCACTCCATGTCCCTCTCCCTCCCCAGAGCTGTCCCCACCCAGAATTGGCAGCCTGGGTCCTGACAGTTTGACAGCCACCCCTCCCTCTCCCCAGGGCTCTGTACACATACGAGGATGGCTCAGATGACCTCAAGCTTGCAGCATCAGGAGGTAGGAATTCCAGCCATTCCTTCACCTTCCTCTCCACCCCCTCCTCAGTTGTTTTCTTCCCCCACCCACCTGGCTCCAAGCCACCTCCCCGCCTGCATCCACACTTGTCTGGGTCTGGCAGGTGTCCTTCCTCCGGTCATCCCTGTGTCCCCAGCGTGGGGAGGGAGCTCGGAGCCTTGTTGAATGTTGGACTTCTGAGAAGGCTGAGCCTCCAGCAGGGAAAGTGACTTGCCTGAAGCCACACAGCTGGAACACTTTGGGGGAAGGGCCCTATTCACCACCTTCCCCAGAGCCAGAAGGCTTGATTTCGCCTCTGGGCACTGGCACCTGGTGAGACATGGTGATGTGTGAAGAATGAGACCTGAGGATGTGTGAAGAACAAATGCTTCCTCAGTCCTACCCCAAATCAGGCCCTGCAGGAGGCAAAGCTAGATCCCTGTGTGCCCCGACACCCGCCCCCATACAGACCAACAGGAAACTGGGACCCGCACATCCCGTAGACCGGAAGACCCCTTTTGGTGCCTGGGGGAGCCCAGGAGGAGTCTTTCCTTTGAGTTCCAGGCTCTTTTTCGGAAGGGTTTAAGAGACAAAGAGCCCTGACACTCTCCTGATTACTCCAGAAGGGGGCTTGCAGGAGCTTCGGGCCACTTTGAGAACCAGAAGGTCATGTACGGCTTCTGCAGCGTCGAGGACTCCCAAGCTGCCCTGCCAAAATACGTGCTCATCAACTGGGTATGTGGCCGTGGCTGGGGAGGGGAGCTAAAGGCCCAGAGCAGTCGCCCTTCCCCCTCAGCCCTCTGACACTTGTGGAAAGGGAACCCCACCAGCCCCAGGGAAGATGCACCCTATTATGTAGGGCCCCTCTTGTCCTTTCCTGACCCCCCTCTTTGCTGGGTACTTTGCAGGTGGGTGAAGATGTGCCTGATGCCCGTAAGTGCGCTTGTGCCAGCCATGTGGCCAAGGTGGCTGAGTTCTTCCAGGTGTGTGTGTGGGGCCAGGGCTCTTGAGAGCGGGGACAGCCACCAGGGTCTGTATGCTGAGGTGGTGATGGCGGGAGGGCGGGGCCGCCTGAGCACTGCCATCTTCTTGCGGAAGGGCGTCGATGTGATCGTGAACGCCAGCAGTGTGGAAGACATCGACGCAGGTGCCATCGGGCAGCGGCTCTCCAACGGGCTGGCTCGGCTCTCCAGCCCCGTGCTGCACCGGCTGCGGCTGCGAGAGGATGAGAATGCCGAGCCTGTGGTTAGTGTGTGTTTGGTACCAGTTGGCTCTGCTTGCGTGGCCTGATGCCCAAGACTGGCCTGTCCAGTCCCTCTTAGCCCTCACCCTTTAGGTGTGTGGGGGGGGTCCCGGAGCATTCAGCCTGCTCATGCTGGGTCCTTTGACACCGAAGGGCACCACCTACCAGAAGACAGACGCAGCTGTGGAAATGAAGCGGATTAACCGAGAGCAGTTCTGGGAGCAAGCCAAGGTATGGAACCCTGAGCCTGGCCCGGCTGAGCCGCCCCCTCATGGGCCCCATGGGGCAGCTTTGTGTCCCTCACTGCAGTGGCGTGGTCCATGCCACATGCCCACCTCCCGCCCTGGGTTAGGGACGAGCCGGAGGGGCAGGGGCCAGGTGCCCAGGCTCAGGGCCTACCCTTGCTCACACCGGGGCTCGCAGAAGGAAGAAGAGCTGCGGAAGGAGGAGGGAGCGGAAGAAGGCCCTGGATGAGAGGCTCAGGTTCGAGCAGGAGCGGATGGAGCAGGAGCGGCAGGAGCAAGAGGAGCGAGAGCGGCGCTACCGGGAGCGGGGGCAGCAAGTCGAGGAGCACAGGTGAGCCCTCCCGCCCGGCAGTGCTCCAGGGCCCCCTGGGCACACCCTGACGGGTGCCGGCTGCTTATCGTTCCAGGAGGAAACAGCAGACTTTAGAAGCGGAAGAGGCCAAGAGGCGGTTGAAGGAGCAGTCCATCTTTGTAAGTTCTTTGCCCAGGCTTCTGGTCTCCTGGTCAGGGAAGTGAGGATGGTCCCTGTGTTCCTGGGCCTTGTGGGGAGATGAGGGCTCGGGGACAGTGCTGGGTGTTCTGGGGACCTGCATGGGCACGGGGTGCAATGGAGCATCAGGCTGGTACCTCATCATCTGGGGCTCTGGCCATGGAAAAAGACTACCTTGGAGAAGCTTGTACTCTAGGTTGGAAGAGAAATCCATCTAGACCCACAGCCTCACTGACCAGGCTCCCCCTCCTCTGCTGGCGGGGGGACTCTAGGCAGATTAGACACTGTTTTTATGGTCTGAGGGGCCGCCAGGCCTGGTCCCGCCACAGGAGTGCTGTGGGCGGCATGGGTGAGTCTGGGCCAGTGCTGGGCATCTGTAGCCAGTGTGCAGTGTCTCCTTGGGAGCAGCCCCTTTGTTCCAGGGGTGCTGTCTGAACCTCCAGACATTGGGAAGGGCGTATAGGTCCTGTGGATTGGTCCCTGAAAATCACAGCCAAGTCACATCTTCATGCTTTGAATTTAGTATTTCAGAAATAGCTAATGTCATACAGGAGTGAGCATAGCTTAGTTCAGGAAGGGAGGTGGGTTGATACTCATCTGGATTGGGACTGTGATGGGCAGATGCAGGGCTGTGGGGACTCAAACGGGCTCCAGAGTCACACCCACAGGAGGCTGAGAGACAGGAGGCAAGACAGTCCTGCAGGCAGCAGCATAAGTCACTCCAGTCACATCGGCCCTTGGATGGGGTGGGGACGATGTGTGGCCGGTAAGCTCCAGCCCCAGTCATTCATTCAGCACACACTTGCCACCTGCCACCTGCAGAACATGATGGAGAACAGGCTGGGCAAGACATTTTTTCTCATAATAAGTTGATTCATGTATTTGTTTTTTAATTATGGTAAAATATACGTAACATAAAATGTATCACTTCAGCCATTTTAAAATCGGCAGTTCATTAAGTGACATTAAGTTCATTCATATTGTTGGACAACCATCACCACTGTCCATTAAGCACAAATTCTTCCCTTCCCCCACTCACCAGCCCCTAGCAACCACCATTCCACTTTCTGTCTCTATGAAGTTGAGTACTCTGGAGACTGCCTATCAGTGGAATCATACAGTGTTTGTCCTTTTGTGTGTGGCTTATTTCACTTAGCATGATGGCCTTAAGATTCATCCGTGTGGTAGCATGCGTCAGAATTTCCTTCCTGTTGAAGGCTAATCGTATTCCATTGTATGGATATACTATTTCGTTTCACAGTGGTTTTTTTTGAAACAGAGTCTCGCTCTGTCGCCAGGAGCCAGTCTGGAGTGCAGTGGCACGATCTCAGCTCACTGCAACCTCTGCCTCCCAGGTTCAAGTGATTTTCCTGCCTCAGCCTCCTGAGTAGTTGGGATTACAGGCGCGTGCCACCATGCCCAGCTAATTTTTTGTATTTTTAGTAGAGACGGGGTTTTGCCATGTTGGCCATGGCTGATCTCAAACTCCCAACCTCAGGTGATCCACCCACCTCTGCTTCCCAAAGTGCTGGGATTACAGGCATGAGCCACCATGCCCGGCTGATAGTGCAATGGCGTGATCTCTTGCTTACTGCAATTCCTGACTCCCGGGTTCAAGCAATTCTCTTGCCTCGGCCTCCATGTAGCTGGGATTACAGGCATGTGCCACCAAGCCCGGCTAATTTTTTGTATTTTTAGTAGAGTTGGGGTTTCTCCATGTTACTCAGGCTGGTCTTGAACTCCTGACCTCAAGTGATCCACCCACCTCGACCTCCCAAAGTGCTGGAGTTACAGGTGTGAGCCACCTCGCCTGGCCTTTTTTTTTTTTTTTTTGAGACAGAGTCTCGCTCTGTTGCCCAGGGTGGAGTGTAGTGGCACGATCTCGGCTCACTGCAACCTCCACCTCTTGGGTTCAAGCGATTCTCCTGCCTCAGCCTCCTGAGTAGCTGGGATTACAGGCACGCTCCACCATGCCTAGCTAATTTTTGGATTTTTAGTAGAGACAGGGTTTCACCATGTTGGTCAGGCTGGTCTCGAACTCCTGACCTCAAGTAATCTACCCACCTCGGCCTCCCAAAGTGCTGAGATTACAGGCGTGAACCACGGCACCCGGCCTGATAAAGTTTATTTTTATGCTAGCATTTCAAACACACACACATGCAGGTAGACAGAATAGTGTTGTGAACCCCCTGAACTGATTTATTTTCACCAATTATCATCATTTCAGGCAAAATCTGAAGGAGTTTACCATTATTTTATAGTCCCATCTGGTCCTTCAAGTATAGTTCACGTGACAGTGAAAGTGGACATTCTCGCAGGTCACTGTGGTAGCCTTGCCACGTCAGGTCCTCTAAGGAAGGGCACATGTGAGAGACTTTGGGATTTAGCATCATAAAATGCTTTCTCTTGGCTTAAGGAGCTGTTCTGCTTTCTCTCCCATTAAGAGTTGTGTTCCATGTCTGGGTTCCCTTTTTGCCTGGGCTGCAGGGGAGCTCCCATGTATCTGAAAATGCTTTAGGCACAGCAATGGCTTGGACCCATGTGGTTAGTGTATTGACCTCTCTCGGTTCCCTGGGCCTTACTTGTTTCGGTGTTGTTCACGTGGTCGGTTAAAGCCTTTGGGGTAGCTGCCTCTGGTCCTTTCTTGGAACAAGGCAGAGGAACCAAGCAAGCGAGATTGCAGCAGGCAGGGGGCAGAGCACCAGCAAAGGCTGGTGGGACATAGGATCGTGGGAAGGCAAAGAGCCTGTGCTGACTGGAACCCCGTGGGCTGAGGAGCAGGGGAAATTTGATTGGGAAAGGAGAACAAGGTCAGAGGAGGAGTTAGACTTCATTCTGGGGGTCATAAAGTTACCGCTGAGGTGACAGCCCTCCTGAGGTGGGGTGCTACAAAGGGTCCTTCTCCCACTGCCCCTGACAGATAAGCTTAAGTTCTAGATTATACGCTCAAAAACCAGAGTAGTCCTGGGACTTCACCCCTTACAGCCCTTCCTGTCCAAGCTGCCACCAGAGCAGCAGGGGATGCCGAATAAGAAGCCGTTAATGTGTGAGTTCAGTTGAGCAAACAGACGCCCGCCTTGTGCTGCCCACCTGGAGACCCCAGTCATCCTGTGTCGCTCACAGCGGGTGGGGAGGAGACTCCGGAAACAGGAACTTAGGATGTGGTGTCATCGTGGTGGAAGCCAGGAGCACTCTGTGGGAACCCAGAGGAGGAAATGACCTGAACAAGCGAGGGACCTCTTCCCCAGGAAGCGCTGCCTACCCTGCGGCTGGAAACCAGAGGGCCTGGCCTGGCCCCGGGGCGGGAGCAGGCATTTGGGAGGGCGGCTGAGCTCCCATGCTGAGGCTTGGAGGTGGGAACGGGTGTGCCTGTTCTGGGAACTGTGACTGCGTCGTGCTGAGGACTTGATGTCTACATTTCACAGTATGTGGGCGCCTTGGGTGGGGGCTGGGGCAGGGGGTGGTGTTGGAGAGGTGACGGCTAGGTCAGGCAGGGGTGGGGACGTCGGCCAAGCGATGGCCCTTCCTACCCAAAACAACGTGTGCAGTGGGCAGGTGGAACCAGTAGGTGATGGTGGGGCCAGGGGCAAGTGGGTGGCACAAGCCTGGCTTAGAGGTGCTGCAGTGAGGCCCCGGTGATGGCTGCTCCGGGGCTTGCAGGTGGTGTCTCCAGGGCTCTGGCACCTCAAGAGAAACTGGAATTCTGACTTCAGTATGAAAGTTCCTGGTTTTGAAGTGGTGGCAACTAATTAACATGGTTTAAAAATATCATACCAGCAAAACAAAAGCCATCTGTGGGTCATATTTAGCCAGCGCTTGCTGTGGCTCTTGGGAACCCCTGAGAGATTTTAAGCTCAGGAAAATAATGGTCTGAGCTGCATTTTAGAAAGGTCCTTTCAGGGCCTATGGAGAGCAAATAAGGCAGGTACCAGTGAGGAAGGCTGGGCCATGATGCCATGGTCCAGGCAGCAACATTGGGAGCGTGGTGACCCCGGCACTGGGGTAGGAGGTCGGAGAAAAGCTATCTGCCAAAAACTTAGAGCGCTCCTGGATGGCTCTAGGCTCCTGCTTAGATATGGGGATGAGCAAGCAGGTGAATGAGCCTGGTGCCCAGAGGCCTGGCAGGTCAGAGATGAGGTGGTCAACGGCCCTGAAGGAAGAGAGGGCCTATGTAACTCGGTTTCAAGGGGCAGAGGTACCAGCTCTGAGACCCTTCCTGCCAGATCATGAAAGAAGCATGGGGGCTGTAAGAAGGCCAGAAGGCCGGGCATTGGTGGCTCATGGCTGTAATCCGTCCCACCACTTTGGGAGGCCAAGGCAGAAGGATCCCTTCAGCCCAGAAGTTTGAGACCAGCCTGGGAAACATAGGGAGACCCTCACCTCTACAAAAAAAATTAAAATTAGCCAGGTGTGGTGGTGGAAACCTGAGGTGGGAGGATTGCTTGAGCCCCAGGGGGCAGAAGTTGTGATTGCGCCATTGCACTCAACCTCTGTGACAGAGCGACAACCTGTCTCAAAAACAAATAAATAAATAAAATACAGTAAAAAAGAAGACCAAGAGCCCCTGTGGGGTAGGTGCACCAGACTCTGTCCCTTTGGTTTCTAGGGTGACCATCGGGATGAGGAGGAAGAGACCCACATGAAGAAGTCGGAGTCGGAGGTGGAGGTGAAAGCCGGGGCACCAGCCAGGTGAGGTGGGCAGGGACTACCTAGCTGCCCTGGCCCAGCCTCAACCTTTTCCTTGTGCCATCAGGAGGCAGCAGCCATTATTGCCCAGCGGCCTGACAACCCACGGGAGTTCTTCAAGCAACAGGAAAGAGTTGCATCGGCCTCTGCGGGCAGCTGTGATGTGCCCTCGCCCTTCAACCACCGACCAGGTAGTCCTAGGCCTCACCTCCACCCGACCCCACTCCTCAGGTTACGGCCCTGAGCCTCTCTGGGACTCTTGGAAGGGAAGCCTTGCCCAAGGAACCCTTGGAGAAGGCGGAGCCCCTCATCCAGCGTGCATCCGCCCACCACTTCCCAGGTGGCAGGACCCCAAGGAAGGCCAGGGGTGGTGTCGAAGTCGCTTGTGGCTGAACAGTGGGGGAGTGCTGGGGCCTGAGGGGCAGCTCTGGCCTGGGCTGAGGCACAGCGCTGGCCTTGGGGAGCAGCCAGGCTGGGGTGAACTAGGTCTGGCCTGGAAGACCGGGGTGCATGCGGGCTGGGCTCTTGCCCGGGCCCTGGGTGAGCCTCCTGGAGCTTGCACTCAGGTGTCCCTGTTCTGCTCATCACTGTGCTGCTTCTGCCTTCCCTGAAGCTCTTCCCCACCCTGTCTGCTGGCCTGAGTGTGCTTGCCCCGTGCTGGGGTCCCGATGCAGGCCGTGTCTGCTGTGCTGCTCTCAGGCTGGCTGTGTGTCTGGGGCTGGCATGAGGCTGCGGCTGGCTTGGCTCAGTGCGCCCTGGCTGAAGGCAGCTTGGACATCCAAGCTGGGGGCGGGGAGAGGCCTTGGCAGGGGTGGGGGAGACTCACCCTCTCTTGTCCTCTGTCTCTTTCTCTGTCTGTCTCTCTCGGCAGGTCGTCCGTACTGCCCTTTATAAAGGCATCGGACAGTGGGCCTTCCTCCTCCTCCTCTTCCTCCTCCTCCCCCTCCACGGACTCCCTTTCCCTATATCACCTGTCACCGCACCCCAAACCTCTCTTCCTCCCTCCCATGTAGGTAGCAGCCCCAGGCCTCGGCGGGGGTGGTAAGGAGGGCCCCGCTTCCCAGCAGCCCCCTACCCTCACTCCCCCAGTCTGACCGCTGATCTCTGGTGTTTGTCCCCAGGGCAGGCACTGCCTGCCTCTTGCCCCTGGCCCTGTGGGGCACTGGCCCCCAGGGGCCTAGTTACAGGGTCTGGAGCTGTAGTCTGGCCCCTGGGGGGGGCTGGGGAGCTCCCAGCCCACCCAGACTCCAGAGAGGAGGTGCTGGCCAGGCCCCAAGGTGGACAGTCCTATCCCACCCGGCTCCCCTGCCCTCAGTGACCCACCTGGGGTTTGTTCCACAGGCAGCCACCTGGACAGTCACCGGAGGATGGCACCCACTCCCATCCCCCACTCGGAGCCCATCTGACTCCAGCACCGCCTCCACCCCTGTTGCTCAGCAGATTGAGAGGGCCCTGGATGAGGTCACATCCTCACAGCCTCCACCACTGCCACCACCACCCGCACCAGCCCAAGGTGAGAGAGGGTCCCTACCTGCACCAGGGCTCCCATCATCATTCTCTGGCTGAGAGCCCCAGATTGCCATGGTAACCGTTCTCCAGGGGGATCTGGGCCACCCATCACTAAGACTGCACTGCCCTGGAGGCGGCTGTGTGGGGAGGAGCCCTGGTATGCAGTAAGACCTGCCCTCTAAAGCTCAGCACCTGACTTCTCAAGTGGGAATCGGGCCTTCCTCCCGGAGCTGCCAAGGGGCTTAAAGTCACTGGGGTCACTGGGAAAGGGGGCAGTGGGAAGTCCCTGGCTCCCTTACCCTGGAAGCCTCTTCCCTGCATGGAAGTCCCTGGCTCCCTCACTCCTCACATTGTTGGACAACCACCACCCACTGTCCATGGGGCAGGGTCTCCGTCGTCCCCCAAGGAGCCGATTGCATATTTCCTTTCCCTGTGCTGTGACAGAGACCCAGGAGCCCAGCCCCAGCCTGGACAGTGAGGAGACCAGAGCAGCAGACCCCTCAGGCCTGGGCCGGCCCCATGGAGGAACCCCCCCCTCGCACAGGCACCTCCCCGGGGGCCAGGCAGCCCTGCAGAGGACTTGATGTTCATGGAGTCTGCAGAGCAGGCTGTCCTGGCTGCCCCTGTGGAGCCTGCCACAGCCGACACCCCTGAGGCCCATGATGCAGCTGACGCCATTGAAACCGACACTGCCATTGCTGACACCACTGTTGCCAACAATGTATCCCTTGCCACCACCAGCCTCATTGACCTATGGCCTGGCAATGGGGAAGGGGCCTCCTCACTCCAGGGTGAGCCCAGGGCCCCCACACCACCCTCAGGTACTGAGGTCACCCTGGCAGAGGTGCCCCTGCTGGACGAGGTGGCTCCAGAGCCACTGCTGCCAGCAGGTGAAGGCTGTGCCACCCTTCTCAACTTTGATGAGCTGCCTGAGCCGCCAGCCACCTTCTGTGACCCAGAGGAAGTAGAAGGGGAGCCCCTGGCCGTCCCCCAGGCCCCAACTCTGCCCTCGGCCCTTGAGGAGCTGGAGCAAGAGCAAGAGCAGGAGCCAGAGCCCCCACCTGCTCACCAATGGCGAGACCACCCAGAAGGAGGGGACCCAGGTGCAGCAGGGGCTGCCTGGTGGGAGGGATGAGAGGGAGTCCGGGCGGAGCAGGGCGCTGGTCCTGCATTGCTCAGGCTTGCACCAGTACCCCCTTTCTGTGTGACCCACATTATTGGAGGGGGACGTCCATCCCACCCGCCCTCCGTGGGCCAGCTCTGCTTTTGTTCCCAAGGCAGGCATCCGTGTTCCCCCGGCAACCACTGATGGAATCATTGGTTGCTGGGGAAGCAGGCTCAGGCCTGATAGGTCAGCCCCAGTCCTGCTGGGTGGGGCCAAGTGACCTGATGCTTTCCCCTGCAGGCCAGTGAGGGGTACTTCAGTCAATCACAGGAGGAGGAGTTTGCCCAATCGGAAGAGCTCTGTGCCAAGGCTCCGCCTCCTGTGTTCTACAACAAGCCTCCAGGTAGTACTGGGGTGGATGATGGGGAGGAATTTGGGTGGGGAGGCTGAGTTTGCATGTGGGCAGCCACCCCACCACTACCCACCACCCACCACCCATAGAGGCTGGGGACACAAGCATGGGTCGGCTAGGTCCCTAACTCATCTTCCCTTCTAATGCCATAGAAATCGACATCACCTGCTGGGATGCAGACCCAGTTCCAGAAGAGGAGGAGGGCTTCGAGGGTGGTGATTAGCAGTGGCGCCAGCCCTAGGCTGCCCCTTGCCAAGGCTGCCCACCTGCATCGGCCTCTGGCCAGACGGCCCGCCGTGCCTGCATTCGCAGCAGCTCCGCCTGGCACCCACTCTGGATTCCGGCCCTGGCTGGGGACTTGGCCCGCTTCCCTACCCACAGGGCCTGACTTTTACAGCTTTTCTCTTTTTTTTAAAGTTGATAGGAGACTTATACAGTTGACTGGTTTTCCTCCCGTTGGTAGTTGAGACGCTGTTGCAAATTCCACTCCTCCTTCCCTGGTCCAGATTGTAGCTGTTAGTCCTCCCTGCTCAGCTGGCCGGGGTGGAGGCCTCACCCTGCTTGGGGCCTGGTGTGGGGGGAGCTCTGGTGGGGAAAATGTTCTCCACCTCTTTTCCTAGTTTTATGTTTCTTGGAAAAATATCACTTTGTATTCTCTGTCCAGGGCTTCAGATATTTTGCACGAATTTTAAAACATGGCAATAAATGGCTCGTGGGCTCTGGCTCCCTGGGACCCCCTCCCCGCCCTTCTTTTGACCCCTCCCTGTCTGGCGCAAAGGAAGTAGCAGGCCCAGCTGGGGCCCCTCGGCTACCCACCCCCCCCCTCTCCTGCCGGGCAGGTCCCAGGCTGGAGGCCCTAGGCGCGGTTCAGGTCAGGGCTATGGATGGGGCCCAGGGGCTTGGGTGGCCCCTCCCCAACTCCTTCCTCTTTGCTTGGGCTCCTTTTTCACGTTCAGTAACTGGTTTTTTTTTTTTTTGGAAAGCACAAACTTCTGTAACGGGTCGTGCTCATGTCTGTTAATAAAGAAATCCAGATCCCTTTGGGCTGCCGCCTGCCCTAACCCAGGTTCCCAACTCCTCCCACCTCCGAGGCCGCAGCACCTCCCTGCCACCAGGGGGCGCCCTCACCCTAATTCCAAGGCCCGTCAGACAGTGGGTGGGGGGGGCTGAGGCTTCCAGGGTAAGCCGCCTGGAACCTAGAACCGCCCGAGGAAGGTTGATCTCAGACTTAGCTCTGCATCCTTAGGCGCTCTTGTGGCGGAAACGCACGTTCAGAGTTCTTCCCGCCAAGGCCCCGCTTGCTGTCAAAACCCTGGGCGAAAGCAGCGGGTGCACCCTCCGCTTGTACCAAACCAGATCACACACCTTTATTATCCTCAAAATGTAACAAACGGGATAAGAAATCCCTCCCCCCGCCCCTCCCCGCAGTCCAGGGAAGCATTTAAAAAGCCCCGCAGTCAGGCCAGGAGTTCGCCGGTGGGGCCCGGGGCGCCGGGCGCCCCTCTATACGGCTGTAGTCCTCCCGAACAAGGGGATGGAGACCGGCAGGCGCCAAGCTCCGTGCTCCAGGGGCTCGCGGCTGCTGAGCTCTGAGTCGGTCCAGCTGGGGAAGACCCGGCGGCCGCGGTCGGCCTGCAGGCAGAGGGCTGGGCAGGGCGGAGCGGGCCGAGGGGCGCTGGGCAGGTGCAGCGCCGAGTTGTAGCCCCGGTCCAGGAAGAGCGGCTTGTAGCTGGGAGGCGGCTGCTCCTGTTTCTCCGCGCTGTCGCGGCGGCTCAGGAAGGGCGTGACGATCTTGCGGTAGAGGCCGCGCGTGTCCGTGAGCACCTCGCTGTAGGGCGGCGGCGGCTCGGCCATCAGCACCGCTTCTTCGTAACACGGTGGTTTGGACATGTCCGATTCCGCTGCGGAGTGGGAGGCGGTCGGAGGGGGTGAGGCCGCCGGTTCCCAGCCTCTCGCAGAGGCTCTGGCCAGGGATCGCCCGCGCCCCAGCCCCAGCCCAAGCCCAAGACTGAGCACTAGACCGCCGCTGCCCGTGTTCTCCCGGGGGCTGCGGTGGAAGCCCCAAGGGTAACGAGCGAGCCCGCCCGCGCCGACGCCCCGTACACCCTCTGCGGCCCGGATCGCCCCCTGGCGGAGGTCGGTACTCACCTTGACGCGGGTAGCTCCAGGGCCGCGGCGGCACCGACAGGTGCGGAGGCGGCGGATGCGGGAGCGCGTGGTGGTGCGGGTGCGGGTGCGGGTGAGGGTGCGCGTGCGGCTGCGCGGGCCCGTGGTGCAGCAGCGGGTGCACGTGCACGTGCGAATGCGAGTGCGCGTGCGCCGGCGCCTCCTAGGCGGCTGCGGTGCGGTGGTGGCGGCGGCGGCGCCAGGCCCGGGGGACTCCCGGCCAGACTGCCCTCGAGCTCGAGGGGCTCCAGCTCTAGGGCACGCAGGTTCTGCTCGCGCAGTCGCTCCTCCTGGCGCCGTTTGAGGCGGCGGCGCAGGAAGCTGCAGAAGCAGCAGAGCAGGACGATGAGACCCCAGATGAGCCAGAAGCCGGCGAAGCACGTGAGGAACGTGTAGGTGCCCTGGGACATCACCATGGCGGCGGCACGGGCGGCGGGACCTCAGCCGCTTCACTGGACACTGGGCTCCTCTGTGTGGCCCCGGGCCCGCGCCACACTCTCAGGTGCCGCCAGCGTCACTCGGGGACCCGCGGCCGGGGGTTGCCCGTGGCAGGTCTCAACTCGTGCGCGCGCCGGCGGGGACAACAGCGGCGCCCGCTCTTTTCCCATGGCGCCGGCGGGCGCGCGGGCGTGCCTCACCCGGGGCCGCGCGGGACCTGTAGGGCAGACATAGGGCGCAGTGAAGGCGCGCCGCGGCCCCCGATGAGTTCCCGGCCCCCGCCCGCGCCCTGCGCAGTCCGGGGGAAAGCCTCCTCCGTGGGAACCCCGCGCTCCCCGGGGGCCTGGTGACGTCACCGATGAGGATGACGTCACGCTCGAGGTTTCCTCGGTAGGGTTTCCCCGATCTGAGCCCCGCCGCCGCCGCGGAGCCCGGGCGCCGAGGGGGAGCCGAGGCGGGCCAGCAGGGGGCGCGCAAAGGCCAGACTCCAACTCTGAGCCCGCACGAGAGATTCGCCATCCGCAGCCTCCCGCTGAAGGTACCCCAGCTGCGAAAGGGTTTCAGGAGCCTGTGCGCACCAGATCGCTGAAGACGCGTCTCGGCCCGGTTGCTGTGCTGTGGGGGAAAGGGTGGCACATCTCCTAGAGCCCTACAGACAGCCACCCGGCGCCCTGTGCAGACGCCTGGCAGCCCCTGGCTGCCCAAAGCCCGGAACCGGCCCTGCACCGCTCCCGTAGGAGAGCTGCAGCGAGTGGCTCCGACTCATACTGCGTGCCACCGGCCCTGCCTTTGCGCCTAGCGCGCCGGGCGTGGGCCAGTCTTTCTCTTCCTTTCCTCCAGGGCGCCCCTGCCTACTCCAACTCCGCTTCCCCCGCCTCCTACCCGTGCACAACCCCACTTGGCTCTGCCTCTGTCTCCAGGCTGCCGTCTCCTTTTCCCTCTCAACAGAGGGGAGGGAAACTAGATGAGAGTCGGAAGCTAATTTTCATATCCACCTGGTCCTGCACTCACTCCAGATGGGCATCTCTAGTTCCGCTTCCTCCTCTCCACAGCCGCGGGGGGGGGGGGGGTGAGAGGGGGGAACCTTGCACCCTAAGAGGTAGGTAGGGGGGAGCCCGGACTCTGAGAGTGAAGGGTAGCAGGTGACTGCTCACCGCCCCTACAAAACAGAACTGAGCCTTTCCTGAATACCTTATACACACGGTTTTGAACGAAAGCCTTTGGGGTAACTGGAATTATTCCTATTTTACAGATGAGGAGTTGGGGAACAACTGGCTGTGTAGATGGCAGGTGGTGGAGCCATAATTTGAACCCAGGCCTGGCCACAAAACCCTAGCCTGGGTGGGGTGGGGGGTGCTGTGGCCTGGGCTACTTTGTGGGCCTCTTCCGGGGAGCACCACGGACCCTCCTACCTTCAGCATACCCAAGGCACACACTCTACTTTGAGAACCACAGGGAGCCTGAGCCCCAAGCTGAGGGGAAGCCAGGCCATGGGCCACCCCACACTTCTCCCCAGAGGGCACCCGTCTGACTCCATGGCTGCCTTCAGCCACGTGCCACTTGGTGCCCATGCCAGTACCCTTCTCCTGGACCTGCGTTCCAGAACAGACAATGGCAGGAACCATAGCTCTGCCCGCCCCCTCGACAACCCTGCCATGAGGCTGCCATGGTGACGCAGCCCAGATAAAAACACGATGCTGCCAGTCACTGGGAGTTAATTAAATCTGTTATTCTTTTCCTGAGCCATCAGGAATGCTCTGAGGAAACTGGCACTAACCAGAGGTCCCCCTGGCCTGCCAGGCAGGAACAGCTCTGGGTCAGAAAAGGTACTTCTAGGGCTGGAGATGACGGGGGTTAGCTGAATTAGAAATATGTGTCAAGGATATTTCTCTTTCCACGCAGAATCCTTTCATCAACACCACCTTGTCCATGTGGTGGTTGTGCCCATTTGATAAACAGGGAGATAGGGTCAGAGATGGAAATGACTTGCCCCAGGTCACACAGCTCAGAAGGGGGAGGAGCTAGGATTTAGCCTGAACCTGAATCCAAACTCTGTGTCAAAACACTCCTGATGTGATAAGCCAGATGTAAGTGGCAGCCATGGGGGCACTGGGCAGACTGGCCAGCTAATAGACAAAATGTACATTCTTGTTCCTTCCCCACCAGGGCCCTGGCATGCCTGATCACCAGCCCCACGATGCTTCGGAATAGCAGGGTGAGAAAGGGCTACAGGATGAAGGGGAGATGGAAGGGCAGCTCCACGTTAGCAAGAGACAAAAGACAGGGTCAGCAGGTTGGGCATTAGGCCAGACAGGGCAGGCCACACCCAGGATCTGCTGGGTGCCATCATAGCTGCATTTTATAGACCAAGCAACTTTGGGCCAAGAGAGAGGAAGGCTCTTGCTTAAGGTCACACAGTTAGCCCCCTGGCCCTAACCTGGCTCCAGTGCCCAGCTGGTGCGACAGGGGTTTGATGCTGAACACTGTCCCTCGGCAGTGTCACACCGGGCCCACAGGACTGCATTCCTGTCTGACGCCTCTCTCCGAGGTGTTCAGCAGACTCTCGTCTAACCCACCATAGGTCCTCAATACATAAACATCAGAGGTTCATTCAGACCTTTCAAAATGCTCTGCCTGACTAGGCCAGACTTTGCAAAGCCTCCGGAAAAACCATGCCCCCTTACTGCTCCTTTACTATGTGAGCTCTTGCCTTTCAGACTCAGAGCCTGTCTGCAGCCTATTGCTCCCAGCCACTCCCTCCACTGCCCACACTGCTCCAGACTGCTAGTAGCAAATACCTGCCTCCTCCTACCCAACACGCTTGGGTGCCAGGAGCCATGCCCTTTGGATGAGCCGAAGTCTGCTATTTTGTTACTTACATTCTGTTTGTTTTCTTTTCTCTTTCTTACTTTTTTTTTTTTTTTTGGCCGAGTTTTACTCCTGTTGCGCAGGCTGGAGTGCAATGGTGCGAGATCTCAGCTCACCACAACCTCCACCTCCCAGGTTAAAGCAATTCTCCTGCCTCAGCCTCCCAAGTAGCTAGGATTACAGGTGCCTGCCACCATGCCTGGCGAATTTTTGTATTTTTAGTAGAGATGGGGGTTTCACCACATTGGCCAGGCTGGTCTTAAACTCCTGACCTCAGGTGATCCTCCCACCTCAGCCTCCCAAAGTGCTGGAATTACAGGCGTGAGCCACCACACTTGGCTGTCTTTTCTTTCTTGAAGATTATTTGAACATCTTTTAGGGTTCCATCTGGATTTATCTGTCGTGTTTTTGAACCATATCACTCTGCATGGTTTTCTTGAGACACACACTCACTGGGAGCATGGCAGGGGGATGAAGGCGAGACCCTGGGTGAGTTTGTTAACCTCCAAGTCAAGTTGCCTCAGTTTCCTCATCAGTGAAGATGAAGCTAATCCATGATGGTGGCTTCTGAGCTGAGGCTACAGAGATGTGTGTGTCCCCGGAGTGCTCCCTGCCTGAGGGCTGGGCACCACAATCACTCTTCGAAGCAGGCTAGCATTCTTGTCATTTGGCAGATGAGAACACTTGGCTCAAGGAGATTAAATGACACCCAAGGGCACACAGAGCCAGGGGCTGGCTGCATGGCTGTGGGCACCTCCCACACTGCCCTCTGCACAAAGAACCCTACACTTCAGGTTTACACGCCAAAGCACCAACAATCTGCCACTGGGTCCTTATCTCAGCAAAGAGCCCACCATTCATTCCATCCACCACAACCTCTGCAGGGTAGCATCTGTCCACTTCCATTGGTCCTCCTGCCACTGCCTTAGCCAGGCCAACATTCGTCTTTCCCCCTGGCCCCCATCATCATGCTTACCATTGTGTGGTGCCCCTGCCCAGCCTAGTCACTCTTCACAACACCACACTGCCTCAGGAGCCAATCCAGCATTTAACATGGCTTAGATCTGGGCCTCTCAAACAAGCATCAGAACCACATGGAGGCTGTTAAAACAGTGCTGGGCTCCATTCCCAGTGCTGGATTCAGTAGGTCTAGGATGGGCCCGAGTGTGCATTTTTAACAAATTCCCAGCAGATGCTGGTACTGCAGGGCCAGGGAGCACACTTTGAGAACCACTAGTCACCCAGAAGAGCTCCTGCCACGGCCTCCTTAGGTCCAGCTCACCTGAGCCACTTCACCCCCCAGGGATGGGAAGCCCAATGATACCAGGATGTTCTGGGGCAGCCAAGGTCCAGCACCATCGGTCTTACCAGTTGGCACCCAGTAAGTAGCTCAAGAACCACCTACGGAAGGAGAGACTGGAGAGCTCATTACATGTTTGGTCTTTTAGCTGTGGGACCGGCAGTATCTCAAGGGCTGGGTCTGCATCCAATTCATTCCCAGGAAGTGTTAGCCATTCACCAAAATGTCACAGAGAGAAAAGCCATCACCCAGCCCTTGCCTGGCAGGGTGGTTTATAAGCAAGTGGAGAACCGATGTGTCTATGTAAATCAAAGGAAAAGGCTGCATGGAGGCACACACCAGGGCTCTGGGGGATGGGGATGGGAAACCCTGAGCAGCAGGGGCTCTGGGTCGCACCTGGACTTAAAGCTAGAGCTGTTGGTCTTGAAGGGAAGGGACAGGAACTCAGAGCAGGAGGTGGGGGCTGGGGGACTGGACAATCTGATAGCCTGTCCTGTGCGCCTTGCACACGCCAGGCCCACTACTGGCCTCTATGCTAGTTATCTCACGACACCCAGGAGGTGTCTGCTGTCTCTCTACAGACAAGGATGTAGGCTCAAGGAGTGGGTCCAGCTTGGGTCTCCACAGCCAGGTGGTGTGAAGCCCAGGTGATGACAAAGTCCCAGTCCCGGCAGGAAGGGCATTTAGGGAGCCACTGGTAACATCCTTACACCCCTCCCACACTAAACAGAGGAACTGAGGCCAGAGGACTTGACAGGACCTGACTCTGCTCCCCACAGTCAGCCAGGCTTGGAACTGGCCAGAACCTCCCTCCATCTAGGTCAGATACTGAGTGGCACCCTTGCTTGCAGGTAGGTGACCTAACCCTCACACCAAGCCAGGAACCCAGGGCTTGGGAAACTACAAATAAGACCACAGAGACTGGGGCCCCGGTGGGCTTATAGGTGGAGAGCCCTTACTCAGGCCAGTGTCTATGTGCTCAGCTCTGGCTCTCTTCAGGGCAGGGTTTTCAGAGACCAGGTTCCTCCAGTGAAACCTCAGCCTGTGGATCTCTCTGTGCCTCCATCCCTGCAGCTAGCATGGAAATAATGATCTGACCCTCCAGGGGAAGGCGGCCGTAGGGGATGACGGTGATACCCTGGTTGGGGGTAGCCTGGGGTAACAAGCAGAGTGCCGGGGGGGGGGTAGCCCTGAGTTCAAATGTGGCTTCTGCCCTCACTGAGCCATGTGATCCCGTTCTGGCTACTCCCGTATCTGAGCTGAAGTTTCTTCAGCAGTAGGACAAGGGTGTCGAGGGGGAGAACAGAACTCCCTCTAATGAGGGATCACCCTGCAGCCTCAAGAGGCTCAAATGCAGAAGCAGCCCATGGCACTACACTGTACACAGCCTGGAGGCGGCCCAGCAAAAACTGCTGTCACCCCCCACAGACCAGAGGTCTCAGACACAGGACCCTTAGGTTGGACACAGTTCACAGACATGTTTTAAAAACAATCCATTTTCACAATCAACTTTTAAAAACACTCTGATTAATTGCCAACATTAAAAAATCCAGGAGATTGTATATAAAGGTCTGGATTTCTGGCTCATCTTGAAAATTGGACAGTCAGGTCATACCAAGTCCACATTTCACAGGGTGACAAAGACTGGAGCTGAGCGACTCCCTGGCCCGCCTCACTCATTCCATTGTCCCCCGATCTTAGAAACATTTGAGTTTCCAGTGCCTGGAGCTAGACTGAGCACCCATAGGCCGCAGCACTGCACGGGCCCATCTTCGCTAAATTTTCTCTCCCCACAGCCAAGACTGCAAGCTGAGCAGGCCACGGAGCCCATGAGCCGAGGACCAGGGGTTGGGGGATTCCCAGGGGATTGAGGCAGCCCTTTGCTGATTGGTCTCACCCAGAGGGAGAAAATGGAGGAGGGAGGAAGTGAAGAAGGGATGGAGAAAGCTAGCCCTGTCCTAGAATCCATCTGGGGGAGCAAGAATTTGGCTGATTTTGCTGGAAGCAGAAAAATGTACCAAGACCTGAAAGACAGAGAATGTCCTCACTGGATGAAAGTGAAGGAAGGTTAAGAATGCTCTTCTAGAAGGCTCTACGGTTCTTTTCTGCCTGGGTTACAAGAGAAGTTAGATAGCAGGCAGAGAGGGGCTTTGCTCACAGAGAAGTCTGCACTGTAGACTCAGTTCTGCCACTTACGGGTAGTGCGACCTTGGGCGAGTCACTCACCTCCCTGAGCCTCCCTTTAGAGTCTTCATATCTAAAACGGGGATAATAAACTTACCTTGTGCAATTGTTGTAAAAAATTAGGAGATAATGGAGGCAGAGTGCTCAACACAGGTCTCACAGAGCAGGAGGGGGAATGAAAAGCACCTGTGAGTAATTCCCCAGGCGCCCCTGCCTGCAGGAGACTCAGGCCTGACCTCCAGGGCACCACCCATCTAAGGGCATCTTATGCCAAGGCCTCAAATGCCTCAGATGCCAGTCACCTCTAGTATGCCTCCCCGGATGGGAAAGGAAACCTAAGGGCGGTTGTGGTCGCTGGGATGCTGGATCTGAAGCCCGTGGTCGTGGCTGGCATCTGCTGAGTCAGGCCTGGGAGAGCTGGCAGGAGGGCCATTTCTCTCTCCAGCATGATGCCCGCGGAGGGGAGGTTGGGAGGGGAGCCAGAGGTCATTTCCTCTGAGTCAGAGGCCATTCTCCTCCCAGAGGAGCTCTCCTGGAGGACCGGGCACCTCCATGTGGCCCGGGCCTCCCTGCCGGCCAACCTGCAAGCCACTCAGTACAGTTGGGGCATTGTGCTCAGACAAGAAAGGGGCACTTGTGATCCAGACAATGGGCTGGGTCGCTCCCATTTGGCCTAGGCTTCAGCTTCCCTGGGTCAGCAATGTCCTTTCCTCTGCTCTTGCCCACTCTGCTTTCACCACTTCCTGGAGAATGGTGGCTAGAAACGCGGAGCAGAGACTCACCGCGGGCCCCTGCCCGGTGTGGCACATGCCCTGGCTGTGAAGAGGAGGAGGGATGCAAGCTTCACTCCTCTCCCCCTGGTAAGAAACATCGCCCCTGGGGGGGAACCCAACTCGGCTCAGGCCATGTCCAGGGCTGGCGCGATTAGGCCCTGGGTGTTGGTGGTGGTGGTGGTGGTTGGGGGGGTGGGGGGGCTCTATGGGCAGAGACCCCAGCCCCAGCCTCCAATGCCTCCTCCTCCAGTGACAAGCCCAGGGGCTGGGCCACCCCCACGTTTGCAGCCACCCCAGGAGCCCTGCTGCGACGACTGCAGCCACGTGGGAGCCAGCTCGTGCCCACGGCCGCTCGCCCCCACCCCCACCCCCGACGGGCTGTGGAGGCAGGCACACCCAGCCGGGCCAGAGGGGAGACGTACCCCGCCGCGCACCCCTCTCCCCTGCGCCCCCGAGCTGCGGGCTCGCGTGGGGGGGAGGGGGGAGGGGGGGGGGGAGGGGGCGTCGCCGCCCCGCAGTCGTGTTGCCGGGGAGCGCAACCCCGTTGCTGTGGCAACCGTTTCCAAGCGAACTGGTGGCGGCTCGCGCCCCGCTCCGGCTCCCTCGCTCACTGGCGCTCTCCCTCCCTCCGGTGTGGGCTGGGGGGAGGGGCTGCCCGCGGCCCAGGCGGGGGTCTGGGGCGGCGACCCGGGGCCAGGGCGCAGAGCTGCCCGCGGGGAAGGGCTGAGTCCTGGGACCATCTCCGCCCGCGCTCAGTGCCCGCCCGGCCCGCAGCCGCCGCGGTACTCACGGGCCCGGCATCCTCCTCGAGCTCGTTCTCCTGGCTCGGGGCGAGTGGCGCGGGCCCAGCGGACGAGCCCCGGGCCTGCGCGGGGAGGCGGCGGCGGCGGCGGCCCGGGGGAGCAGACAGTGGCAGCCAAAGCGACTCCGAGCGCTGGGCTGGAGGCACGGGGCGCGCGCACGGGCGCGTACACGGCGGGTGCTGAGCCCGGCGTGCGCGCGCGCGGCGGCCGGTAGAGGGCCCCCCCATCCCCCGCCACACGCCGCGAGGAGGCTGCCCCCGGGAGGGAAGGAGGGGGAGGACGGACACCCACCTGCGGTGCGGAGACCCGACCCTCTCCAGCCCGCCGGGCTCACACCCGCCAGGGCACCCTTACAGGGGGAGGCACACGCCGGCAGACCCGGTGCACACGCCGGGGTGGAGCCCCGGCCACACTTGTCATGCACGCTGGATGCCCAGCCAGGCAGCTAAGGTCGAGAACACCAAGGCGCACACAGTTCAGCTTGGAGAGCACACACACGTCCAGGCCCCCGTCACATCCTGACAGGCGCTGCGCTCACGCAGTGGGCAGGGCCCCCGAGCAGGCAGTCACCCCAATGTGGCTCCCTCTCAACTCACGACCCCTTCCGTTAGGTGCCCCAGCAGGCGTACACCATCACATGCCTACTAGCAAGCAGCACGGGAAGGAGGACCAAGTGCCGAATCCACAGCCCTGGCCTCCGTGGACATGCCTTCCCCTAGGGAACAGATGACCCCTAGAGAGGGCCCCACTGTCTACCCCGAGGTCCAAGCTTGCAGAGGGCATTCTGAACCTGGCTGTCCATTGGCCTTTTAACTGGGCTATTTTTCATCCAACTTCTCTACTGCACTTCAGGTATTTTCCAAAAACACCCTCCACCACCACATCAGCTGGGACATTTGGGGTTGCAAGTGACAAGAACCCTCAAATAGGTTTGAGCTGTACACCACATCTACCAAAAAAAAAAAAAAAAAAAAAAAAAATTAGCCAGGCATGGTGGCACATGCCTGTGGAGAACTGCTTGAACCCAGGAGGCAGAGGTTGCAGTGAGCCGAGATCATACCACTGCATTCCAGCCTAAGGAATGGAGTGAGACTGTCTACAAAAAAAAAGAGAAAGAAAGAAAAAAAAAGGTTTGAGCTCAAAGGGGGACTAGCTCATGTAACTGGCAAGTCCCAGGGTAGAGATTCTAGCTTTGGTCACAGTTGCTTCCAGGTGTTCCCGCAGTGGCATCAGGTACATACCTGCTTCTATGTTTGCATCAGTCTCAGGCAAACTCACCCCAAGAGGTAGCGAGGACAACTCCCATAGCCCTAGGCTCATATCCTGCCATCTGTCCCGGGGGGAAGAGAACCCCCAATTGCTTCCCCATCATTTGAGCAAAAAACAAGCAAACAACTCCACAAATGATTGTTTTTGGACTCATTAAGGCTGAGTCTCTATTGGTGAACCAATCTAAGTGCCTGTGAGTTAAAGGAGAGGATATGTATTCCTTATGGCCAAAGGGAATGCTCTCCCAGTATCCATTCCCTTTTCTTTGTATACAGGCATCCTGATTTCATCGGGGGAATCACTTGCCCATGCGTGCCATCCTGGTGAGCCTGTGAACCCAAGTTCACTGCTCCCTCAGCGCACAGTGGCCAAGTATCCAGCTCGGCCACTCAGACTCCTTGGGTTTGCAACTGAGCTCAAAGATGCAAAACCAAATGGCTCTAGCATCCTGCTTCTGGTGGGTGTTCCCTACGAGAATGGGGTCCACAACTAAGACCCCGGAGCTCCTCCATATCCTCCGAACACCCCTCTAAGTTAGCGGGAGGACAGTTCTGCCACCTGGCTTTCTCACGCTAGGTATGTGTGTGGAGTATGCATATGCAGGGGGGTGCAAGTGCAGCCCCATCTAAACCACATGGACAGAGACCAGGGGGTGCTTTTGTAGATGCTGGAGCAAACACCCCCAACACAACCAGTCAAAACCCTTCAGGGAATCCCCTGCCTTTCAGATGAGGCCCCATCTGGGCCTTAACCCCATCATCCTTAACCGAACTTTCAAAGCCAGCTGTGTCTTGCTGACAGCTCGTCACTCCTTGCTTCCACCCCTGGCCTCCCATGCTCAGCCATCCTAAACCACTAAAGACCTAGACTATCCATTTGGCTCAACCTGGGCGCAACGGTCCTGTGTTCTGGAGGGCACCAACAGACACCTTCACGGTCAAGGGGCCTCCTGTTTGGTGCTGCCCCACCCCCAACCCTATCAGCTCTAGAATCCTCTCTTCCAAGGTGCTGATCACACTGGGTCCCACTGTTCCCCACGTCTGCCTCCCTACCAGACTGAGCTCCAAGCTGCCAGGGGCCTCGTCTCCATCTGGGTGCCAGCTCCCACCACAGAGCTGGGCATGGAGGAGAGCTCAGGGAAGCTTCCTGGGAAATGAAATCTGGGAGTTCCCTCTGCCAAGGACCCACTGTGGTAAGAGCTTTAAGGTGAGTTTAACCCTAGCCAAGAAGTTCCCTGGATGCCTCCGTAGCCCAGAGGGGAGCGTGGCCAGGGCGACCGGATCCAGGTGCAGACAGAGTGCCTCAGGGTCCTGCACACCCACCTGGCACCCGCTCACTCTTGCATACCTGCCCAGGGCTGGGCTTTGGTCCGGCATGCTAACACCTACCTAAAAATCCCCCACTCCCACCACAAAACAGCCTGGGGCAGAGGGCAAACCCACCCAGGCTCCATTCTCATGTCACATGGGTAGGATCTGGCTTTTCCATCTTTACCTGGCTTCCTCCCAACTCTGCAATGGCCACTTAACTAGTTAGTGGGAAGACCTTGAGCAAATCCCCCCTCCCCTTATTTCCCTTAGGTTGATGGGAAGCAGCGGGCACTCCCCATGTCCTGAACAGGGTCACAAAAAGGTCCCCTTCTGCCAGGCTGCTGCTCGGCACCTTCTGGCGGATAGTTTGTCACTCAGCACCACAATCTCCCCAGCAGGTGACTCCTGTGGTGGCTTGGGAGCTCAAGGGGCTGACTGGCTGCTTCGGCGGATTCTCACAGCTGCTGGGCAAGGCAATGGGTCTCACACCTATCTTTCCATACATGGGAAGGGCCTGTGCAGAGCCAAATTGAAAAGTGGTCAGGCTGGGGCTTGAACCTGGAGCTGTCAGCTACAAACCTCATGTGGCTCCTGCAGCACTGGGTGCCCAGTCCAGAGGCAAGGGACAAGTTCAGTGGGGGTTACGGGGCATTCTTAGGGGTCTGGGGACACTGGGACTCTATAAAGCAGAGATGGGGTTGCAAGATCTGGATACACTTGTGGGCAACAAGCTTTCAGCCCCAGCGTCCATGCAGGAAGCTCCCCTGAAGTGCCTCCCAGTCCCCCTTCCTCCCAGTGAATGTCCACTTCGAGGCCAGCTCAACCACTGTCTTCAGAGAATCCTCCCATACCAGCCACACCCTACCTGCCAGCATCACCCATGGTCTAGGTATTCGCCCATAATGTGTCAAGGGCAAAACAGGGGGGGTGGGAATGATGCACGCATACCAGCCCAGGGCCCATACACGGCTGGCGTCCAGGTAAGGCAGGCCTGGGGCAGGTGTTCCTTACACAGCTCTACCCTGCTCCCGAGCTGCTCTAAGTCTACATTTAGGCAGCCAGGCCACCTCAGCCTTGGAGGGCAGGACACCAGCAGGGCCTGCCTTACCAGCACACTCAGAAACAGACCGACACCCCAGTGGGCACCCAAGGCTTCTTTCCTTAGGCCCCATCCCATTTAGGAAGTTGGGAAACCCACTGGGTGAGCCCAAAGGCTACCAAAGCCTGGCTGCCTGGAGAGGCTACCTCAGAGTCAGCCCTGGGGGCTCCTGGGCCTCGGACGGGCACACCCTTCCTCCCAGGCCCACCTCCAGTCCCTTCTCACTTCCAACTGGGCCAGGGGAGCAGGAAGACCCCTGGAGCACTGGAAGCAAGAAAGAGGCAGGCAGGGGCGGCTGGCCAGGTTTGTGCTCGGACTGTATTCACACAGAGACACGTGGCAGCTTACATTGGACAAAATGAGTAATAAAAATTGGCTTTAAATATGGAAAACACAGGGCCCTGTAATCCCATGCTACCCTAACACTGGGACCAGGATGGCCATCACAGTCTGGGAAGGGCCAGGGCTGGGGCCTGGGGCACAGGCACAGCCTCACCCTATCCCCTTCACTCACACAGGTACACACACACGCACACACACCCCGCAGGCGCACACAGGAAGGGGCAGATTATTGCTGGGCACATGTGTCTATTGTTATGAGGGGGAGTCTGGAATGTTTGAGGGTTGTCCAGGGATGCCCCACCCCCTCCTAGGGGCTGGGCTCCAGCGTTTCTGAAAGAGGTGTCTTCAGGACAGGGCCCAGCATCAGGGACCAGGCCCTGGGAGCTGGAAGGCAGCGGCAGACCTATCTGGGCCAGCTGGGGCAGTGCACTGATGGGTCTCACAGCCAGCCCAATCTCTGGCCACTTTGGCACAGGCCTAGGGGATACAGAGGCCCTAGATCCAGCTCTGACAAGCACTGAGAAGGGACAGCTTTGGGCCCCACAGGGTAGCAGCCTGAGCCCAGGGCAGCAGGGGCAGGCATGAGTCTTACTCAGAGGCTGGGGAGGGTGCGGGGGGGCAGCCCAGCACAGTGCTGAGGGCTCAGGGCTGTGACCACCCTCAGCCGTCCAAACTGGGCCGGAGGAGCCTTGAGTTTGGCAGTGGCACCTCTGCCAGCTCCCCACTCTCCCAGCCAGGGCTGGCTGCCCCCAGGAGCCAAGGCGGGGGTGCCAGGTCTGCGGTGGGAATTAAGAACGTTCCGGTCGCTATATACATTCGTACAAATACATAAATACAGAAAGCCCCGAGCTCTACGGAGAAGAGCCGAAGGGGACGCACCTTGTCCCAGGGACAGCCCAGGCCTTGCCACACTCAGCCAGGTCAGGGGCTGAGGGGCGGAGGACACTGGGGACAGTTCCGTCTGCGTTCCCCAGGCCACGACTTGAGTGGACAATGGGGAAGACCACTGTGCAAAACTGAACAGCGCTTGGAGTAGCTGCTACCGCCAACTGCCGGTGGGGGCCTCAGGCTCGGGGCTAGAGGCGGGTGGGGAGCTCTTCCTCACTGTCGCTGCAGTTTCCACAGCAATCCTGCAGGGACGGGGAAGACATGGAGGGAGGGAGAGAGGCAGAGTGGGTGCTATTAACCACCAGGGATGTCACACGGGGCCGACCTTGCCAGGGAAAGCCAGGAGCTGCCTGAGGGTGCACTCTGGGGAAGGGGCTACCCACAAGGAGCCTGGAGCAGCAGCTCAGGCCACAAGTGGGTGGGTGCCATAGCAGAGGCTGCTGGCAACAGACTGAAGTAAGGGGGCTGGGTAGATCCCATGGTCTGCCAGGGCAAGGCCTCTGCCCAGCCCACTCCCCTGGGGCTGGCAGAGACAGGGCACGGGGGAGACAAGTTAAGCAAAGCTGGCAGCTCAAAGGGGGCAGGGTGCAGGGAACTGAAGCAGTGGGCAAGGGGAGTGGGGTGGGCACCAGACTTCTTTCTCCCACATCTCGCCTCTGCCATGGAAGGGCTGCCCGTGGCTCCCCGAGGCCAGGCAGCAAGGCCAACCCACGGGGAGCCCACACTGCTCACCTCTGGAAAGAGAAAAGAGGCCATGAGCCCAGCCAGGGGTGGGGACAGGCGGGAATGAGGCCAGAGACCCTGGGCACCGCAACAGGGCTGGAGGATGCCCACTCCCAGCATATGCGGGCACCAGCTCTGCCTCTCACCCACCGTCCCCTGGAGCCAGGCTGGGGGCCCCAGGTAGGCCGCTGCCGGGGGCTTACTTGGCGACTGAAGAGTCTCTGTAGCAGTCCCTTTTTAGGGGGTGCAGGTGGCTGGCCCTTCCAGTCCAGGTCTGGGGGAACTGAGCCATCCAGCCCAAAGACATTCAGTTCCTGGAAGCACTCCGTCTCCACCATCTGCTGAGGAGCAGGCAGCTGTGAGAGCTGTCCCCAGGGCAGCCTCCTGGAGCCCACCCCACCAGCAGGGCAGGCCCCCACCTCGTTCTGCCAGGGGATGGGCACGCTGCCTGTGGCAAACTTCTGGTAGAAGTCCTGGTCAGTGGGCTCCAGCTCCACGCCCTTGACGGTGGAGAACTGCTCAATGTCCAGAACATCCTTGCAGTAAATGGCCTGGGGCTGGGAGGAGAGAGGCAGCGGTCAGATAAGAAACACACACACACACACAGACACACACGAAGTCAGCTCAGCCCTGATTCTGACTCAGGTCTTGGCCTGGTGCTGCCCTGACACCAGCAGCTCTCTAATTTGGAGTCAGAAACCAGGTTCCCCATGCACTTCCTAAGCAGGGCAGGCCCTTCTCCCCCAAAGCCCGGTTTTCCCCTCTGTGAACTGGGTACATTATTCCTCACTGCTCAATGACTGTGAGGCTGTGTAAAGGCCAATGCCAGGCACCTCCTTTGCCTCCCCCACAGCTACCTGGGTGTGCAGTTGGAGTGGGGGAGTGCAGTCCGAATCTCAGCTGGCCCCTCGGCTAGGCACTGCCATGCAGAGCCTGGAACTGGTGATTGCCTGGTTCCCTCCCCTACAATGACCTGGGACTTGCTCTGTCTTCTCGCCCAGCCAGTAAGAGGACTGGCAGTCTCCCACCGCTCCACCTCCCCAGGCCCACGCTGGGAGCCCACCTCAGCTCCAGGTGGCCACCTTCTTTTTTATCTTAATGTTGTTTTCTAAATCCTTCAATTAAGATGTCAATTAAAATATCATCATCATGTAAAATGGTATAGCTCCTTTGGAAAACAGGGTGGCAGTTCCCCAAAAGGTTAAACATAGTTGCCTGATGACCTGGTAATTCTACTCCTAGGTACAGAGCAAGAGAAATGACACCATCTTCCCATACAAAAACTTGTACCCAAATGTTCATAGCAGCAATAACAGCCAAAAAGTGGGAACAATCCTAAGGTCTACCAACTGACGAACAGATAAGTAAAATGTGGTCTATCTATCCATGCAATGGAATATTACTCAGCTTCAAAAAAGAATGAAGCATGAAGACTAAAGGCTGCAAAAAAAAAAAAAAAAAAAAAAGAACAAAGTACTGATCTATGCTACAACATGGATGAACCTTGAAGATATTATGCTAAGTGAAATAAGCCAGGCACAGAGGATCACATACTGTGTGATTCCATAGCTACAACATGTCCAGGAGAGGCAGAGAGAGACAGACAGTAGACTGGTGATTGCCAGGAGCAGCGGGACGGAAGCATGCAGAATGACTGCTAAGGGTATGGGTTTTCTTTGCAGGGCGGGGCACGTCATGAAAATATTCGAAAATTTATTGTAGTGATGACTGCATAACTAAAAAGCCATTGAATTGTCCTTTTTTCTTTTTGAAACAAAGTCTTGCTCTGTTGCCCAGGCTGGAGTGCAGTGGCACGATCTCAGCTCACTGAAACCTCCACCTCCCAGGTTCAAGCGATTCTCCTGCCTCAGCCTCCTGAGTAGCTGGGATTACAGGTGCATGCCACCACACCCGGCTAATTTTTTTTTTTTTGTATTTTCAGAAAGATGAGGTTTCACCATGTTGGTCAGGCTGGTCTTGAACTTGTGATCTACCCACCTCAGCCTCCCAAAGTGCTGGGATTACAGGCACGAGCCACCATACCTGACTGAATTGTACATTTTTTTTTTTTTTTGAGACAGAGTTTTGCTCTTGTTGCCCAGGCTGGAGTGCAATGGTGCGATCTCGGCTCATTGCAACCTCCGTCTCCCGGGTTCAAGCGATTCTCTGTCCCAGCCTCCTGAGTAGCTGGGATTACAAGTGCCTGCCACCATGCCTGGCTAATTTTGTATTTTTAGTAGAGATGGAGTTTCACCATGTTGGCGAGGCTGGTCTGGAACTCCTGACCTCAGGTGATCCACCCACCTCAGCCTCCCAATCTAGGATTACAGGCATGAGCCATCGCGCCCAGGTGAACTGTACATTTTAAATGGGTGAACTGTATGGTATATAAATTAAATCTCAATAAAGCTGTTAAAAAAAATATCATCATCAAGCTTGTTTTTCATCTACTTCTTCTAAAAAGTTAAACTCCAGGGCACTGAGTTTATCTCCAACTTTGAATGGAAGATCCAGAAAAGTGTCGCTACTTCAAAGTTAAATGAGATGATGTGCACAGAAATAGGAATAGACTGAGCAGCAGTGCCAGCCTCAGGGGCGAGCTGATGAAAGTCAGGCTCTCTTAGTTCAAGTACCTCTGACAGTGCCCACCTTTGCGGTTCCAGTGAAGCCCATGTGAGGCAGTCATTCAGGGCAGCAGCCCCCTTGCTGGCCTCCCCCACTTCCACTCACACCCACTCTGGCCCACTCTCCATACCTCACATTCCTCCCCAGCGTCCCCCAATGGTCCCATCTCACTGAGAACCTGCCCGCACTCCTGTTTGCTTGCACAGGCTCACTCAGCCACATGGGGCTGGCCCCTGCCTCAGGACCGCAATGCCTGGCTGTTCCTTCTGCCTAGAATGCTCACACCCCAAATCTTGGCAAGGCTCTCCGCTTCACATATTTTATGTTTCTGTACTATCATCAGCTCCCCAGAGACCACCGTGTCTAAAAACACTCCCCCACCATCATTCTACCATCTTCATAGCTTACTTTAGTTTTCTTTTCTTTTTATTATTTTTGAGATGGAGTTTTGCTCCTGTTGCCCAGGCTGGAGTGCAATGGCATGATCTTGGTTCACCACAACCTCTGCCTCCCGGGTTCAAGCGATTCTCCTGCCTCAGCCTCCCAAGTAGCTGGGACTATAGGCATGTGCCACCACACCCAGCTAATTTTGTACTTTTAGTAGGTTTCTCCATGTTGGTCAGGCTGGTCTCAAACTCCCGACCTCAGGTGATCTGCCTGCCTCAGCCGCCCAGTGTTGGGATTACTCTGTAAGCCACCGAGCCCGGCCGCTTGCTTTAGTTTTCTTTGTCACAATGTCAGCTGGAATTCCTTGTGGCTTACTGGTTTATTTGGGTGTGTCTCTCACTAGAATGTAAGGGCAGGATTGGATCCGGTGGGCCTCATTATCTCCAGGGTCTGGCATAAATGGGCACTCAGCAGCTATTTGCTGAATCAATAAACACGTGTGTCATTGACAGATATCAACCTGGCCTGCCCTGCCCATCACCTTTGGGCCTCTCCAGTGTTCCTGGTGCACCATTAATCACAGGACCCAGTCCTCATAGACATGGGAAGGGGGAAGCACATGACCTCATCTTAGCCAATCAGAACCTTCCCGGTGGCTGTCACACACCAAGGAGCTTAATTCAGGGGAGGGGAAAGTCAACAGGTTGAAGGTGAGCCAAGAGCTGGAGAATCCTGGCACACAACAGGAAACTCTGAAGCTGGCCCTACTTGGGGACTTTCTGGCCAAATGAATCAATACACTCCATGTTGGGCTTAAGTGAGTTTAGGTTGGTTTTCTGCCACCTGGCCTCTGACAGCTAGAGGACACTCTTGCCTGCTGAGTGCCTGGCCCACTGAGATGCTAAGTTAATGGGTAAGACTCTATAAGGGGAAGTGACCACCCACAAAAGGACGGCCAGCCCAACAGCCCCTCCCACTAATGGCAATTGCATTGTGGTTTTCCTCTGGGGAACTGAGCTCCCCCACTGGCACAGGTTCAGGTGGGCGTATGATCCCCGTGTCACCAGTGAGGAGCCTCTGAGCAATGAGAGGCAATGGGCATCAGCATTAGGACTTCTTTTTCCCCCATGAGGATTTCTTCTGAAGTTACTGGGCAAGGCCAGGTGTGGTGGCTCACGCCTATAATCCCAGCACTTTGGGAGGCTGCGGCGAGCAGATCACCAGAGGTCAGGAGTTCCACACCAGCCTGGCCAACATGGTGAAACCTTGTCTTACCAAAAATACAAAAATTATCTAGGTGTGGTGGTGTGCACATGTAATCCCAGCTACCCGGGAGGCTGAGGCAGGAGAATAGCTTGAATCTGGGAGGCAGAGGTTGCAGTGAGCCAAGATCTCGCCACTGCACTCCAGCTGCCTGGGTAACAGAGCAAAACCAAGAAGGAAAGGGAAAGAGAAAGGGGAAGGGGAAGGGAAAGGGAAGGAAGAAAGAGAGAGAGGGAGGGAGGCAAGTTAAGAGGAAGGGAGGAAGGAAGGAAGGAAGGAAAGAAGGAAAGAAAGGGCAAAAGGAGCTGTCTACTGTGGCGGCCGAGCTGCTGGGGGGCACTGCTGTTGCACCCTGGGGAGTGCTGCCCCAATATGAAGACTACACACTAAACAGTACATCGCAGGGAGGGAGAGAGAGTTCCTAGGGCATTGTCGGGGCCCCGGAGCCCCATCCAGGCATGCCAAAAGCTGGAGCTATCCTGGGGCTTTTCCTTATTGTGAATTATCTTTATTTCTGTGGCTAAGCCACTAGATTGGTTTTTCTGCCACTTGCACTGGAAGCATCCTGGCCGATACTACAAGAGGCCCTGAGCCCCAGCCTGGCTGGGCCCTGCCCCTCGGCAAGAGTGGGTGGCACTCACATCAGGCTTGAAGGGCGGCTCCAGCATGCCGGCTCCCAGCCGCTTGAAGTTCAGCTTCTTAAAGAGGGGGTGCTCCTTCACCTCACGGGCACTGCCCCCACGACACCCCCAGACGTTCGGCGGGGTCCTTGCAGAGGAGCTGTGGCAAAGCAGGGGAGAGGAGGGTGGGCAGGCGGGCAGGTGAGTGGCTGGGAGGGAGGGAGAGTTTGCGTCCACCCTAGCCTCGGTGGGCCGGGCTTCCAAGAGCTGCCGTACCTGGGAGCAGAGTGAGCGGGCCTGTGGGGAAAAGCGCTCCGAATACTCCTCGGGCACCTCCTTCACCAGCCGCTCTACCTCCTCCCGCTTGATCTTCTTCTTCCTCTGCTGGAAGGGTGACTGGCCTGCGATCATCTCATACAGGAGGCAGCCTAGCGCCCACCAGTCAGGGCTGAACGTGTACCGTTCGTTCTTCACCACCTCGGGAGCTGGGCAGGCGGCATGGGAGTCAGGACTGGGCAGGAGGCAGGGAGTGCACCCTCAGGCCCCAGGAACGCCAGTGGGACATTAAGTCTGGGATCCACTCAAACCCACTGGCCAGGCAGGCACCGTCCCAGCTTGGAGGGGACCTCGGCCAGTAGGAGAGCATCAAGGGGAGTGGATACGGCCCTGCAGGAGGCCACATCCAGGGTCCCTGGGTCTTCAGATTTTACACAAGAAGTTAGAAATCTTATTTTGCATGTGAAACCATCTGGCTTACTAAAAACAATTTGACTTAAACACAAATGTAGGCGAAATTGGGCCCACGTGGCCACCAGTTTGCAACTTCTGGATTTAATATCAGCAAGAAGTAAGAAGGAAACTCCTATTTTCTGAATACCTCCTACCTGCCAGGGCAGCCCCATGGGGAGTTTTCCCTGTACTCTCTCTTTCATCTTCCAGGCAGCCCTAGGAGGCAGGTATGATGAGCGTTTTACAGTCGAGCAAAGTGAGGCCGGGAGTAGTGGAGTGTCTGGTTCAAGGCCACACAAAAGGCAAGAGGTGGAGCCTGCAGAGCCAGGACTCTGCCTCCCTTGTCTCTCGGTCCCCAAGCGGAATATGAGGCCTTACACTGACCCCTCCACTGGCTTCCTTCACAGATGGGCACAAGGAGGGCAGGGACTAGGGCCTTGGAAACAAGTTGGGTCTCTCTCCTCCATTCCCCAGTAGCCACCTGCCAGCTCAGCCATAGCGGGGTTTAGTAAATATCTAGCAAATGAATGGTGTGGCTTCACAACTGTGTGTGGTCCTGGCTGAGTCTTGGTCTCCTAACCTCTAGAAGAGGAGCACTGGGATGGGCCATTTCTATTGAGACCCCTTTTGAGAGGAGACTCCCAAACAGAAGTGGGTACAGCTGGGGGGCTGGACAGTGAGGGAACCCAGGAGGCCAGTGGGCTAGGGCAGGGAAGACTCACCCATGTAGCCCACGGTGCCCACACGGCCTTTGATGGTCTGGCCCTCGGGTACATGCACAGCCAGTCCCAGGTCGGAGATGCGGATGTGGCCTGAATGTGGGTGGAGAAACAGGTGGACCCGTTAACAGGCCAGGCCTCTGCGTCTCACCCCACCACGCCCCACCCCAGGTGCCCCCACTCGCCGTGGTCATCCAGCAAGATGTTCTCTGGCTTTAGGTCCCTGTGCAGAGAGAAGAGCAGGGTTAGATGCTGCTCAGTTTGCCAGGGAGTCAGACGGGCCAGCTCCTCCTAACTCACCTGCCTCCTGGGGCCAGGTGTGGAGCAAGGTACAAGACTCGTTTGCTGCCAGGGCAATAGACAGCCCTGCTCTCCCTGGCAACAGCCCAGACTCAAGGGAGCAGAGGAAAGATCTACACAGCCAGGACACCCAGGACTCTCTAGGCGAGTGGAAGGCAGCTCCACCTCGAGGGGCCTCCCCAGTGGCCTTGCTCACCCATTGGTGGCTGACTCTGTCTTCCCTCTCTGTCAAATGGGGCTACTCATCTGTCCCCTGGCTGGGCTGTTGTGAGGCTCACAGGAAGTCAGCAACAATCAGAGCCAGGGTTCTCCCTTACCCAGCCCCATATGCCAGGCACTCTGTACTTATCTCACTGGGCCCCTTGAACAACCTGGGAAGTAGGAATTATAGTCTGTGCTTTCTAGAAAAGGAAGCAGTGTTGGGAGCAGGGAGCGGACCGGCCCAGGGTCACACGGTGGGGGATGGAGGTGTGTGTGACAAAGTCAGGATTCCCCATGAGTCCCCCAGAGCCCAAAGCCTAGGCCTGGGCCACTCAAGTTGGCCTGACGTGTGAGTTAAGCCGGTGCCACAGCCCCACACCAATGTCCTTCTGCAGTCTGGCCTGATTGGCAGCCTTGGCTACCTCCATCCAGGCACAGCTGCAGTCCCTGGCAGGGAGGGCTAAGCCCCCAGGGTGGCCGGGCCCTCCCTACCTGTACACGATTCGCTCCCGGTGCAGGTCCTCCAGGCCGCAGCAGATCTCGGCGGTGTAGAAACAGCCCGTGCTTCGGAGAAGCCAGCATGGCCCATGTGGTAGATGTGGAACTTGAGGTCGCCTCCGTTCATCAGTGTCAGCACCAGGCACAGCGCGTCCTTGGTCTCATAGGCATAGGCCAAGCTCACCTGTGGCCGAGGGGACCCAAGCCCTCAGGCAGGAGCTGCAGGGTGCTTGGTGGCAGGGCCGCCCAAAAGAGCCTTCTTGGTGCCACTCCTTGGGTCCAGCCTGCTCTCCAAGCCTGGCATCAACACCCCAACCCCGCCCTTCCCGGCATCCCGTGTGAGAGGGTGGGGCCTAGGGGGTGGGGAGGGCCAGTGCACCAGCGTGGCCAAGGGGAAGGGAGAGTCTCCTTCTGTACTTACTACAAACCTACTGTTCACTTTCTCCAGGATCTGCTTCTCGTTGAGCGCCATGGCCTCCCCTTTCCGCTTCTTGATCCGCTTTTTCTCTAGCTTCTTGCAGGCGTACATCTTGCCGGTGGCCCGCACCTGGCAGGCGCACACCTGTGGCCGGCAGACAGGAGCGAATGGGGGACAGCTGCACCCTGGCTGGGCATCCAGGGGCTGGTCCAGGGCCCAACGTACCCACCCTGTTCACTCTTCCTGGCCACTCACCTCCCCGAAGCCACCTTTGCCCAGGACTCGGTACTGCCTGAAGGTGTTTTTGGTCACTGGCTGCCTGTGGCAAGGGGTGGGGAAGCAAATGCTGGCTGAGCAGGAGAGTCCAAGGCCTATGAAGAACCCCAGCGACCTGGCCTGTCCCGGCCCAGCCTTCAGGGGAGCTCACCTTTCCAGCCACTTCCACTGCAGGAAACGGTTGAAGTAGATACTGTCGAGGTAGTCGGCAAATGGGGCCACGCTCAGGTACTCGTGGGTCAGCCTGTGGAAGGAAGGCAGGCCCAGCTCACCCGCCAGCCCCCAGCACCTCAGGCTCTTGACTTGTTGGGCCAGGCCTCTCTTTCTGCACAGGCTCAGCCCACAGGCATCATTGTCAGCCAGTCCTCCTGCTAACCCCTGAGCTGGGAGACATACAGCCTGTGCTGAAGCTGTGGGTGCTACTGAGAGGGGGAGGCAGCCTGCCCAGGTCACACAGCAGGGACAAGGCCAGGGCTGGGCGGCTAAGCTCCCTCACTAGCCACTGAGCTGTTCACAACCTTCCTGGCCCACAGAAGCCCCCTCCTCTGGTCACAATTTTAGGCTTCTGGGCAGGGACAGGCTTACCGGGTGAGTTCCTGGAAGAGGTCTTTGCAGGGCCCCTGCTCCAGTCGCTGGGCGCAGTTCGTCACCAGCTGCTGGGGGACCTCAGGGATGAGGTCAGGACCCTGGGAACAAGCCCCAGAGAGGTCAGTGCAGGGGTTCCCTTGGATGGCTACCCATTCCCAGGGGAGAGGGGTCAGGCATCTCAGGCGGTGCCATAAGAGGCTACAGGCCGGGGGTGTGCCAGCCAGCCTGGTTGCTGAACTCCCTCCTGCTCCCCACCCACGAGGCAGAGTGCAGCAGAGCCACTCGGAGGCCGCCTGGCCGGAGCCCAGCCCATACCCTGGGCTGCATGCCCGCTGTGCTGCCTGGAGCGGCTCCAGGCCAGTCTCTGCCCAGGTTGTGGTCACTCCTCTCCCTGTCACTGGGCTCTAGTGGCTGCCGTCATCTCTCCATCACTGCTCACTCACCGTGTGGCTCAGAAAATTCTGCATTAGCCGCCGCCCACATGCCTTCCGCTTCTCATCCGGGGTCACTTCATACTCGGCCTGCAGGGTGGAAAGCAGAGAAGCTGGAGGTCTGGGTAGAGCAAGCAGCAGGTGTGGAGAGGAGGGGGCACACGAGGCTGAGACCTTGACCACCCGTGGGGCTGGGCGGGGATGGGCTGCACTTACCACACCATCCAGGAAGGCGATGCAGCGGCTCAGCTCCGGCCTCGTGGCACAGAACTCTCGAAACAGCAGGCGCCCGATGGGCTGCCGCTCGCACAGGCTGTGGTAGTCACGCTCTGTGGGCAGAGATGGGAGCTGCTGGGTCCACAGCCCCAGAGCCCATGGATGGGGCACTCCTGCCCACACCACCAGGCCCTGGGCCCCCACAACAGCTTCCAGCTCTACAGTGTGGCAGCCGTGATCTTCTTCGGAACCCTCACTGCAACCCTGGTAGGCACAGCTGTGTTGGGGCTGTGAGGCCCAGAGAAGCTAACTGACTAGCTCAATGTCACACAGCCAGGAATCTGGCTCCAGAGCCCAGACCTCCACCCACCTCCCTGCATTGCCTCCTGGTTTACACGACTTGCATATGTCACAGTACTGGGGTTGGGTGCGGTCTGTGAGGTTCCGGCCCAGCCCAGCCCGGGCCAGGCCCACACCTGCTGCCTGCCTGGCGAAAGTGCGAGAGGAAGCTGTGGCTTCCGGCAAGCTCTCAGCTGGGCCTCCTTCCCAGGAGGTGGAAGCAGCCCGGGTGCGCTCTGCCCACGTGCAGGCCACCGGGGGGCCTCAGCAACCTTAGGTGCTGCTCAGACCTGGGGCCTTGGCCAAGATCAGCAGTAACTGGGGTCCTGGGCCCTTCTGTCCCCTCCCAGGAGTTACCCTGTCACACTGCCCAGGTTGAGGGCTTCTGATCAAGGCTTTGCTGGGCACCACTCAAGGCTGAGCCTGGGAGGCTAAGACCCGGCCTGGGGCTCCCAAGGCAGTCAGTCTGTGGGCTGGCCTAGCTGCCGCTCCCTGTGTCCTGTGAGTGCTGCTCACCCTAGCTGGCTCTCCTTTCCAAAGTGGACTCATCTGCCCAATCTGCCCCTGCCCTATTCCCCCACACCACTTCAACCACCTCCAGCAGTGTGACCCTGTTTGTTGTCTGCTCTCCACCCATCCCAAGCCCGGGAACTGAAACTAGGCTGAATGGTGCAGTCCCATCCTCCTGCTCACTGGAGCCACCAAGCCTGCCCCCTCTGCCCCAAGGCAAGGTCTCAGGGGAGGCTCCCCCGGCCCCAGCAGGGCCCCTCGCCTCAGCATCCCCCAGCCTCTGCCCAGGCCTCACCGAGGCTGAGCCGCAGCTCTTCACACTGGCTGATGTGGGGGAACTGGAGCATCTGCCGCCATTTCTTGCTTTTGCCTTTGCGATTCCCACCGCCACCTGTGGGAGCAATCGGGCACTGGGTCTCAAGTCCCACTGCCCCAGGACTGCCTCTGGGTCTTCAGCGAGGTTCAGGGCCTCTAGGGCCCAGCCAAGGCAGAGCCCGCTCTGGGTGGCACCTTGGGCCTTCCCAAGCACGCTCCAGCATGCTCTTGCCGCATTCCAGGACACATGTGGTTCTCCTGCTTCAGGCTCCTGAGCTAGGAGAGCCAAGAGGAGCAATGAGGTTGCCGGGGCGGAGGTAGCTCTGACAATGGGTCCAGCCTCAGTTGCTTCCCACCAGGTAGGAGTTCCCCCAGTTAAGAAAAGAGAGAAGGGCATCACAGTGGTGGGAACTGCAGAAGGCCCAGGAGGGAAAGATTCTAGGACAGCGGGGCAAGCCCGAGAGATGCACAGGGCAACCTGGAACAAGGGGGCTCCCAGGCCTCTATCGCCAGGCTCCACATCATGGCTATCAGATGCTCAAGCAAGGCAGGGGGAAGGGGGAGACACTCAGGACTTTCCTTCCCCCTGCACACAGGGGCTTCCCCGGCCCCCTGCCTGCCTCGCTTGACCTCGAAGACCCCCATCTGCAGCAGCTGAGGCGACAGCAGCTCAATTGCCTGCAGAGCCCAACAGGTGTGGGAAACGTGGGCCAGATGGGAGATGACCAGGAACAGAGAAGACCCCTCTAACAGGCAGCTGTAGCACAACTCCAGCAGATTGCTTGATTGCTGCTAGGCGGGTTTCTGGCTCAGAATGGCCAGCTCTTCTGATTTTTCAAAAGCAGCTAGAAATTCACTCTTACATAAAATATTGGCCCCCATTTTATTAAAAAAAAAAAAAAAAAAAAAAAACAGGGCCAGGCACAGTGGCTCACATCTGTAATCCCAGCACTTTGGGAGGCCGAGGCAGGCAGATCATCTGAGATCGGGAGTTCAAGACCAGCCTGAGAAACCCCATCTCTACTAAAAGTACAAAATTAGCCGGGCATGGTGGCCCATGTGTGTAACAACAGCTACTCAGAAGGCTGAGGCAGGAGAATTGCTTGAACTTGGGAGGCGGAGCTTGCACTGAGCTGAGTGCACGCCATTGCACTCCAGCCTGGGCAACGAGAGTGAAACTCTGTCTCAAAAAAAAAAAAGCCAGGTATGGTGGCTCACGCTGTGATCCCAGCACTTTGGGAGGCCAAGGCGGGTGAATCACGGGGTCAGGAGTTCAAGACCAGCCTGGTCAATATGGTGAAACCCCATCTCTACTAAAAATACAAAAATTAGCCAGTGTGGTGGCTCATGCCTGTAGTCCCAGCTACTTGGGAGGCTGAGGCAGAAGAATCGCTTGAACCCAGGACGCAAAGGTTGCAGTGAGCCAAGATCACGCCACTGCACTCCAGTCTGGCAACAGAGCAAGACTCTGTCTCAAAACAAACAAAAAAACCTCACTGCAGCCAAATAAATACAACGTGTCAGAGAGGGAGCTAAATGTGTGTGGCCTGTGGGCCACCAGGTTTAGGAGGGAAGGGGCCTGAGCCTCCCAGAGCTGGGTCTGAATTTCTGATTCACACCGTAAGCCCATCACTTGCTATCTGTGAACCTCAGTTTCTCCACGTGTGTTATGTGGTGAATAGGAGACACTGTCCACATCGAGTAGGGCTAAGTCAAGAGGTGAGCCCCAGCTCCAACAATTCCATGGCAACCTTAGACAAGCACTTTCTCATGCTGGGCTACAGTCTCCCCCTCTGGTTTTCCAGTCCTGTATCTATCTGGTCTGGGTGACAGCAGGTGGTGCAAGGGCAGAAGCTGCCTTCTAGGGAGGGGGCAAAGCTAGGTCCCTCGATGACTCCCTGACCTAAGCTGCCTGGAGGAGGAAGTATTGCAGGGGCCCATTGAGAAACCTGTTAGAGGCCTCCGACAGCCTGCTGAGAGAATGCCCAGCAGTCATTGCTTCACTGTGAGTGAGCAACAGACCCCCACCCCTCAACCCAGGGCAAGGCCTTCCCAGAAGGGGGAACTCCTCCCCCACCCCCCACAGGTCCCTCACCCTACCCTCCATCCGCCATCCTCCCACCCTCAGTTACTTCCTCCTCCCTGCCTCCCAGCCACATCAAGGCAGCAGCAAAGAGTCACATGCAAATATCCTGTCCTGGGTGGCCCAGTCAGTGGGCATCCTCCCCACCCTCTCTGTCCCTTTTTAGTGTCCCTGGGCCCTTTCCCCATGCCTCCGAATGCCTGGGAAAAGAAGGAGTACTGAGGGGAAGGCTCAAGCCCCAATGTCCCACTCCATCCTCACAGCAACTCTTCCAGAGAAGGCCCAATTTCATAAGAAAACTGAGGTTCCAAGGTGAGGAATCAATTCACCCAAGATCTCCAAGCCCAGAGGTGACACTCACAGGTCCCGTACCCAGCTCCCTATGGCCACAACCCAAGCTCCTTTCCCACCCCAAACATGGCTGGCATCTATTACGTGCCAACTCTATACACATACCAAGGGTTCCCAAACCACTTGGGGCCTCAGATCACTTGGGAAGCTGTCAAGGGCCCCAGCCCCAAGCTCATGAAAAGCCAGTTCATGAGTTGGTTCTGATGCAGTCCATCCAGAGGCCTAGGCTCAGGACTCAGTGACAATCAGGATTTCCTTTAGTCTTTATGTCCCACCGCCAACCATTCCACAAAAAGGGGTACCGAAGCTGAGAGAGAAGAGACATGTTTAAAGTCATGCAGGTAGGCCAGACACAATGGCTCACACCTATAATCCCAGCACTTTGCAGGGCCAAAGGTGGGAAGATCACTTGAGGTCAGGAGTTCGAGACCAGCCTGGCCAACATGGTGAAACCCCATCTCTACTAAAAATACAAAAATTAGCTGGGTGTGGTGGCACACACCTGTAGTCCCAGCTACTTGGGAGGCCGAGGCAGGAGGATCACTTGAACCCAGGAAGCAGAGGTTGCAGTGAGCCGAGATTGCACCAGCCTGGGCAACAGAGTGAGACTTCATCTCAAAAAAAACAAAAAACAAAAACCACGCAGGTGGGAGGAGCAGAGCCAGGTTGTGGTAAGGGTTCTCTAGTGGAGGTACCAGTCCCCAGTCTGGCCACACCACCCTTTGCCTTGCCCATAGCCTGACAAAGCTTGTCCAATGGTACCCACACTCTCCGGCCAGGCAGTGCCATCAGCAGGCCTGAGGCCTTAACTGGCTATAGCCCTAGAGAAGGCCTGTTTGGCCCTCCCCACCCCTCCTCCCTGGCTGGTTGGATGACGAGGCAGAACAGAATCGGCAGATGCCCCCAGAGGCTGGGAGGAAGGCCCAGCCCATGGGCTCGATAAGGGACTGGGGATAAACAGGCTCCCCCAGGCACTGAGGACCCAGCCTGCCATGCCGTTTCTGGGCTGCACCTCACCAGGGCACTGGGTGGGCAGGGGGTAATTCTGTGGCACCCAGCTGGAGGTTCCTCTGGGCTTCATGTAGAATGGGCATCCTGTGTCTTAGGCCTGAGTCAATCACAATCCTGCTGTGTGACCTGAGGGTAGTCCCTGGTTTGAGCCTCAGCTTCCCACATGTAAAATGGGGCAGAAAGGTGAAGCAGATGACTTCTTAAGCCTGGAAGTCCAGCAAAGGGTGGGAAAACATCATAATCTCTCTCCCCTGCCCTGGAGTTCCAAAAAGAAGCGTCTTGTTTACTGCTGCTTCCCCAGCACCCTGGACAAAGTGGGGCAGAGTGGGTGGTCAGTGATGTTACTGAGATGGGGTGTGGCAGGTGGGAGCAGACTGACCACAAGGCAGTAAGGACCAGGTCTGGTCCTTCTGTGTCTCCCAGGACCTATACAGAGCCTGATAACATCTGGGGTGGGAGCCACGAGGAGCTACACACTGGGTCCACCAGACTGGTTTCCACAGCCAGGCCTTTGCACTTAGAATACTGACAGCGCAGCATGCTCTGCTCCCACTTCTTTCTGTGTCCGCTAGCCCCACTAGACCATGGGTCCCTGAGGGCAAATATCTATTCACCTGTGCCCTCAGTGTCCTGAAGCACGGAGCAAGTGGCAGTTCTATAGGCACCATTTGTGACCAGGAGTTTCCCCCAGGTCTGGTGGGCTGTGCTACGCAGAGGCTCCGTTAATTCATTCTCCAGCCTTTACCTAACACCAACTTTGTGCGGGATTAAACTAGGTGCTGGGGTCTGGGCCCATAGCACGTGGGGCATCTTTACACATCTCACCTGGAAGAGGCCTCAGTGAGGCTCTCCTGGGGCCCCGGTCCCACCCTTCCCTCTTCGTCTCTCCTTCTTTCACTCCTTCACCACCCCCCGCCGCGAGGGCGGCGGCCTGACCCCCTCCCCTCCCCTGGGCCCCAAATCCCGGGGGCAGGTGCGGAGGAGTAAGACGACGGGCCGGAAAGGCTCGTGTGTCTGGGCGAGGTGTAGGGCGTAGAGCCAGCGGGCCTAGGGGATCCGAAGGTTGGGTCGCCCCGCGGAACTCAGACGCCGCGCACCCACGCTCCCTGCACCCGGGCCCGGCCACCCGCCCGGCCGCCTCACCTTCCCGGGCCTTGAGTAGCACCGTGTTCGCTACGATGTTCTCGAGCTCCATGGGCTGCGGCGCCGCCGGGCCCGCCGGGCCGCGCCGCCGGCCGGGGTCGCGCGCGAGAGCCGGGGCCGGATGACGATCGGCGCGGCTCCGCTCGGCTAGCAGTGACCGCGCCGCGGCCTCCCCGGCCTCCCCGGCCTCCCCGGCCGCCGCCGCCGCCTGCCGCGCACTCTCCGCCCCCTCCCGGGGGCCACCCCGGCGCTGGCCCGCACCGCCCTCTGTTTACCTTATTCGACCAATCACCAGGCGGAAGCTCCCCGCGCCGTCTTCCCATTAGCCTTCCTCTTCATCTTTCCCCCGCCCCCTGAGCTGGGGACTCGCTCAAAGGAGTACGGGGGCGGGACCAATACGTCACCTCTTCCTGGTTGGTCTGAGAGCGGGGTTCAGCCCCTAGGTTCGAATTTCTAGGCTTTCGTAGGATACCGAACTGCCAATTAGGGCCGAGCCCTCCGCCGGGACCACGGAGGTGGGTACTCTGGGGCACGCCCAGAAGATGGAATGTGTGATTGGGTGAAGAAAATGTCCGTCATCTCAAATAATGCATTTTGATTGTGCCACCGCCTGAAGGTGTGGCCCGCCAGCCTTTGGCTCGCAGATGGCTTTTCTAGGGTTTTGTCGGGCACGCGCTCGGTATCCTGGGCCTCCTGCGGGCTGGCAGGGAGTTTGTTTGGGCCACTTCTCTGGCCGTATTCCCCTGGGTCGGCCCCAACCAGGAGGGCGCATATCGAAAGCAGGAGAGACAGGGAGGAGGCTTCGGCCTCCGCAGCGGTCCCCCGACCTGTCGCCTGGTCGCCTGGTCGCCCCGCCCGGCCCCCCCCAGCCGGATGTTGTGATTTCTCTCCACCCACTCGGCCTCGCCTTCCCTCGGCCTCTGCTGCCTTATAAGGCAGCGCTACCACCCCTAGACGTTGGGAAGCGTTCACACCCATTATACAGGTGGGGACCTGGGGCGCCGGACGTTAAGTGGCTGGCTCCAGCCCAAAGACTACGGAGAAAACAAGGCCGAAATCTGACAGCTATTCAACACCTTGTAGCTTAACATCCCCACTTCCTCCACCCCCACTTCACACAGCAGGAAACAGGCTTGCCCAAACTCTGCTAGTAAGGCAGAGCCGGATTCATCTAGGCTTCTCTGGTCCCCCTATTCATTCATTCATTCGAAAATACTTACAGAGCAACCTCTTTGTGCCAGGCACCGAGTCAGGGGCTGGGGAATACAGTGGTGGCAGCAAGATAGCCAGGCTCCCTGCTTACTTGCTAGAAGTGGAGGGAGCAAGTGAGGGCTGGGTGAGATAAAGGTAATTATTCAGTAAATAAACAAATAGATGGTTTCAGAGAGTGACAACTGCTCTTGGGACGTTATGACAAGATAGAGTGTATGACACTCTCAGGGTGTGACATTTGAGCGGATCTAGTAGGAGCAACAGCAAACGCAGAGGCTCTGAGCCAGACTGCGTGCCGTGTTCAGGGAATAGGAGAAGGCGTCTGCAGCTTCTGGGCCCAGTGGTCTGAGATGAGACAGAGGGAGCAAGGGCACTAGCTAGGTCATGGAGGGCCCTGACCATGTCCAGGAGGTTGAAGTGTTTTTGCTAAGTGAAATGTCAAACATTTGAAAGAATGACTTATATTTTAAAAATTTTACTCTTTCTGGTGGATTCCTAGGGGACCAAGAATGGAAGCAGAGCAGTCAAGAGGTTACAGAATTCCAGGAGAGAGAGATGGCAGCAGCCTGAACTAACAAGGTGGTAGTAGAGATGGAGAAAAGTGGATAGATCTAAGGAATTAAGATAAATACCTTAAAAGAGGGAAACCCAGGAGCTAGTGGAACACAGGGAAGGTAGCTCACTTAGTGAAGGCTGCTGTGTCCAGGTGAAATCTGAAGATTAAGTGAAAATGTGCAGGTTATTGGCATAGGAGGGAAAGAGCCTTCTGGACAGAGGGGTATCACATGTTCAAAGTTCCATAGAGGAAGTCAGGAAGGGCTCCTGAGTTCAGCACCTAATGGCAGAGCATCCAGCTAGAGTTTGAAGGTACACAATGGGGAGGACATGGGGGGGGGGCAAGAAATTAGGCCGAAGCCGTAGGAGGGACCTGGATCAGTGAGGGCCTTGAAAGCCAGGTAAGAAATTTTGGACTTCATCTTGAGGGTGGTAGGGAGCTGTCAAGGAGGTTTTGAGTAGTGCGATCAGATTTGGCTTTCATAGAGAGCTCCGGGCTGCAACTGTGATGGACAAGCTCCGGGAAGGGGGCTGGCTTGCTGTTTTAGTGCCCAACATCCGAAGCATTTCCCATTTGAGAAGAATTCTATGAGATGTGGAGGAAGACCCTGCCTTCCACTAGGTAAATCAAAGAAGGGAGGCAGAATTTTTTTCTCCCATGTCTCTGGTAGCTGGAGCATGATTCTAATGTTTCCAGCCAGGTCTTTGACTCTAGAACAAGTGACCAGCACAAGACATCAGGGGGATCATTTAGAATTCATTGTGGAGGCAGTGAAGGTTGGGGGAGGGAGGGAAGGCAGTCAAGCTAGGCCCTTCTTGGGGGAGGGGGTTTCAGCAAGCCCCCCAGCCTGTCCCATCCATTCCTCATCTGCTTAGTTACCCAGAATTGGTTTCCTTGTCTGCAGGCCAAATATCCTAAGACTGATGAGAGACCTTTCGGAAGGAACCTTTAGAGACAGGAATGATGGTGCCCTACACTGGGGCAGTGACCAGGACATGCAAACAGGTGGACAGATGGAGAGCTGGCATGGAGCTGGCATGAACAGTACTTGGCAATAGATATGGGGTGAAGAGAAGATGTCACTCAGAAAATTCAGGTTCCAGCTCTTCAAGCCGTTTTCCACTTACAGCCAAAGTGATTTTTTTTTTAATAGAGACGGGGTTTCTCCATGTTGGTTAGGCTCGTCTCAAACTCCCGACCTCAGGTGATCCGCCTACCTCGGCCTTCCAAAGTGCTGGGATTACAGGTGTGAGCCACTGTGCCAGGCAGTTATCTTTTTTAAAAGGGAAAATTGGCTGAGTGCAGTGGTTCATGCCTGTACTCCCAGAACTTTGGGAGGCCAAGGCAGGCGGATCACCTGAGCTCAGGAGTTCAAGACCACCCTGGCCAACATGGTGAAACTTCATCTCTACTAAAATATAAAAAATTAGCTGGGCATGGTGGTGCACTCCTGCAGTCCCAGCTACTCCGGAAGCTGAGGCATGAGAGTGGCTTGAGCCCTGGAGGCACAGGTTGCAGTGAGCCAAGATCAGACCACTGCACTTCAGCTTGAGCAACAGAGTGAGACTCCATCTCAAAAAATAATAAATAAATAAATACATAAATAAACAAACAAATAAATAAAAGGGAAAATCTGCCACCAAGCATCTGAGATGTGTGCGTCTAGGAATTTATCTTATAAATATCATTGCACTCAAGCTAAAATAAGAAATGCTTAAGGTTGGTGGGGTGTGGTGGCTCACGCCTGTAATCCCAGCACTTTGGGAGGCTGAGGCGGGCGGATTACCTGAGGTTGGGAGTTCAAGACCAGCCTGGCCAATATGGTGAAACCTCATCTCTACTAAAACAACACAAAAATTAGCCGGGAATGGTGGCTTGAGCCTGTAATCCCAGCTACTCGGGAGGCTGAGGCAGGAGAATCCATTAAACTCAGAAGGCGAAGGTTGCAGTGAGCTGAGATGGCACCATTGCACTCCACACTCCAGCCTGGATGACAGTGAGACTCTGTCTCAAAAAAAACCCAAAAGTTCATTTCTCACATATACCACATGCCCAACACAGCTTGTTGGGTGGTGGGGTGGCACTACACATAGTAGTCACTCAGGGCCCCAGAATGATAGGGGCTTCATTGCAATTTGTGCTTCTACAATGAGAGGTAGTAAAAGGAAATGGAAAATGTGGTAAATCATACAACAGTCCTTAAAGCTCACACCCAAAAGTGACACAAGTCACTTCTGCTCACATTTTATTGGTCAAAGCAAACCACATGGCCACAACTAGCTTTAAAGGGGTTGGGAGAAGGGCTGGGTGCAGTGGCTCATGCCTGTAATCCCAGCACTTTGGGAGGCTGAGATGGGTGGATCACCTGAAGTCAGGAGTTTGAGACCAGCCTGGCCAATATGGTGAAACGTCGTCTCTACTAAAAATATAAAAATTAGCTGGGTGTGGTGTTGCGCACCTTAGTCCCACCTACTCAGGAGGCTAGGGTGGGAGAATCACTGGAACTCAGGAGACAGAGGCTGCAGTGAGCCGAGAGGGTGTTGCTGCACTCCAGCCTGGGAGATAGAGTGAGACTCTGTCTCGATACATACATACATGCATACATAAAGTGGTACAGATATACAACATTACTACAGCACATTATATTTTCTAAAGATGAGTGTAGCAATGCATTCCTATCCCATGGGCACTTCTGCAGTGGAAACTTGCCACCCCCCACAGCAAGAGATAGAGTCTAATTTCCCTCCCCTTGAGTTTGGTCTCACCTTAATGACTGTCTTGTCATCGGTAGAAAATGGTGGAAATGAGGCACGGTGAGGTCTGAGGCCAGGTCAGAAAAGGCCATACGGCCTGGCTCTCATAAAATGCCTGCTCTCCAGAACTGTTCTCTTGGGCTGTTTCCTCAGAATCAGCTGCTGCTGTGGGAAACCCTAGCCAAATGGAGAGGCCACACATGGGTGCTCTACTGTGGTTGACAATCCCAGCTGAGCCCAGGACAGTGGGATGATCCAGTCATATGAGTCATACGAACACCAGACATATGAGTGAAGAAGGCTCCGTACGATAATTCTAGCCCCTGGCAATTTGAGTCACCCCCAGCCATGCAAGTATCCAGCTGAGGCCCCTGGCATGGTGGAGCAGAGACCGCTCATCCATGCTGAGTCCTGCCAGAATTCCCAACCCACAGAATCCATGAGCATAATAAAATAGTCCACTAAGTTTGGAGTAGTTCATAATGCAGAAACAGGTACCTGGCATAACTACTATGGGCTTGGAAGGAGAAAAGAATTGGAAATATTTGGTGAACAATACTAACAATCGCCACAGACAGATTTGTTTACATACATGTTGGCCACCTCTGGAAGGCCATGTGAGGCAGCAGAAATGCTGGTTGCATCTGGGAAGGGAGAGTTCAATGACTGGGGACAGGGGTGAGAGGGAGGTTTTTCATCCTATATGCTTTTGCACCTTTAGTCTTGTATTGTGTGACTGGGCGGCCTGTCTTAAAAACAATCAACTGGATCCTGTCACTCTCTTGCATGGAACTCTCCAGTGGCTGCCTGTGGTGGGCAACCTCTAAGGTACCCCTGCCAGCAGGGATCTCTGCTGCTTCCTGGTATTCACACTCTTGAGATCCCCTTAAGTGTTGGGTGGACCTCCTGACTCACATTTTTTTTTTTTTTTGAGACAGAGTTTCGCTCTTGTCACCCAGGCTGGAGTGCAATGGCACAATCTTGGCTCACTGCAACCTCTGCCTCCTGAGTTCAAGCGATTCTCCTGCCTCAGTCTCCCGAGTAGCTGGAATTAAAGGTGCCCACCAACATGCCCGGTTAATTTTTTGTATTTTTAGTAGAGACAGGTTTTCACCATGTTGGCCAGACTGGTCTTGAACACCTGACCTCAGGTGATCCACCTGCCTCGGCCTCCCAAAGTGCTGGGATTATAGGCGTAAGCCACCGCACCCAGTATTTTTTTTTTTTTTGAGACAGAGTCTCGCTCTGTTGCCAGGCTGGAATGCAGCAGCATGATTTCCGCTCACTGCAGCCTCCGCTTCCCAAGTTCAAATAATTCTCCTGCCTCAACCTCCAGAGTAGCTGGGACTACAGGCGCGTGCCACCATGTCCAGCTAATTTTTGTATTTTTAGTAGGATTTTAGACAGGATTTCACCATGTTGGCCAGGATGATCTCTATCTCTTGACCTCGTAATCTGCCTGCCTTGGATTTCCAAAGTGCTGGCATAACAGGCATGAGCCACTGGGCCTGGCCTGCACCAGGTTTTTTTTGTTTTTTGTTTTTTTAGACAGAGTCTTGCTCTGTTGCCCAGGCTGGAGAGCCGTGGCACAATCTTGGCTCACTGCAACCTCTGCCGCCCGAGTTTAAGCAGTTATTCCTCAGCCTCCCAAGCAGCTGGGATTACAGGCACCACCCACCACACCCGGTTAATTTTTATACTTTTAGGAGAGACAAGGTTTCACCATGTTGGCCAGGCTGGTTTCAAACTCCTGACCTCAGGTGATCCACCTGCCTTGGCTTCCCAAAGTGCTGGGATTACAGGTGCGAGCCACTGTGTCTGGCCATATTTTTTTTCCTAAGAGACAGGGTCTTGCTCTGTCACTCAGGCTGGAGTACAGAGGTGCGATCACAGCTTACTGCAGCCTCCACCTCCTGGGTCCAATCGATCCTCCTGCATCAGCCTCCTGAGTAGCTGGGACTATATGCTTGTGCCACCATACTCAGCTAATTAAATTTTTTGTAGAGATAGGGTCTTCCTCTATTGCCCAGGCTGGTCTCGAACTCCTGGCTCAAGCGATCCTCCCTCCTTGACCTCCTAAAGTGTTGAGATTACAGGCATGAGCCACGGCACCCAGCCTGACTCACTTCCAATGGAAAGAATGCAGCCAAAGTGATGGAATGTCATTTCCAACACGAGATTTCTAAAAGATTGTGGCTACCATCTTCAGTAACCCTTCTTGCTCCCTCACTGGCTCAGTCTGAGAGAAGCCAGCTGCTATGTTGTGAGATGGAGAAACCTATGTGGCAGGCAACTGATGTCTCTAGCCAACAGCTTTGTGAGTGAACTTGAAAGTGGATCCTCCCCCAGCAGCCTCAGCTGACCCTCCGATGCAGCCTTGTGAGAGACTCTGATCCAGTGGCGCTCAGTTAAAGTGCTAGGTTCCTGACCCATGGAAACTGTGACCCATAAATGTCATTTTTTAAAAGAGTTTATGGCCATGCGTGGTGGCTCATGCCTGTAATCCCAGCACTTTGGGAGGCTAAGGCGAGTGGATCACCTGAGGTCAGGAGTTCGAAACCAGCCTGGCCAACATGGTGAAACCCCAGTCTCTACTAAAAATACAAAACAATTCGCCAGATGTGGTGATGCACACCTATAATCCCAGCTACCTGGGAGACTGAGGCAAGAGAATTGCTTGAACCTGGGAGGCAGAGGTTGAAGTGAGCCGAGATCGCACCACTACACTCCAGCCTGAGTGACAATAGTGAAACTCCATCTCAAAAAAAAAAAAGACTCTATCTTGACAGTCTGAGTAACTGCGGAAACAACAGTGCCACCAACCAAGGCGTGAAGGATGGCAGGCTGGGTACCTCTGATCCCCCCAACATCTCTTGAGCCAGGTGCGGTGGCTCACGCCTGTAATTCTAACATTTTCGGAGGTCGAGGTGGGCAGATCACCGGAGGTCAGGAGTTCGAGACCAGCCTGACCAACATGGAGAAACCCCATCTCTACTAAAAATACAGAATTAGCCAGGCGTGGTGGCACATGCCTGTAATCCCAGCTACTCGGAGGCTGAGACAGGAGAATTGCTTAAACCCGGGAGGCAGAGGTTGCAGTGAGCTGAGATCGCACCATTGCATTGCAGCCTGGGTGACAAGAGCGAAACTCCATCTCAAAAAAAAAAAAACTCTCTCGACAGTCTGAGTGACTGGGGAAGCAACAGTGCCACCAACCAAGGTGTGAAGAATGGCAGGCTGGGTACCTTCTGATTCCCCAAAGTCTCCTTGAGCAGGCAGTTCTGCAACCTCTTGAAATCTATATCTCAAGTCCCTGCTAAAGAGAAAGGGGGTTTGTGTGATTCTGTGTGTATCCAGACACTTGTGAGCAGGAACTTGATAGTTTCTCATCCCACGGACCCACAGTCCAGCTATAGAAAGACAGAAGCCAGGGGACAGTGCCTTTCTGCTCTGGTCTAAAGCAGTTGGTAGAAGACAGCCAGATGTGCAAGAAGATCTGGGGACAAGTGTGCAGAAATAGTAGAAAAGAGTGTATCCACAGGAAAGTTTCTTTGTACACTTCTATGGATTGAGCTCCAACTATACGCCAGGCTCTGCCTTTTCACATGCCATCCCATTCAAATACCTCAAGTCTGCCAGACAGCATGAGTGCCCATCCCTCACTACAGAGGTGTGGCAATGCCAGTTCAGAGAGGCAGAGCTCCTTAACCACCATTATGCTGCAGGGCGGTGACAAGATGGGAGTGGAAGCCTTCCTGATTCAAGTCCAGTGCTTCCCTACCCTGCTTCTAAGGTCAGTATTCTCCTGTCCTTTAAACTACTGACTTACCCATCATGATCACATGAGGGGTTTTGTTTTTGTTTTGTTTTGTTTTAGAAACTTCCTGGTAACAGTGTATGAACTCTGGCAGCATAAGTTAGGACTTTTGGTTGAAACTAAAATTGGCTTAGGCAAAAAGAGGAATTTGAGGGTTCAAGTAACAGAAAAGCATAGGTGGTGGTTCTGACTTCAAGCATCTCTGGATGCTGGGTCTCAAATGGTGTCATTCAAAATCTGTCTTTCCTATGCTCTGGTTGTTTTTTGTGAGATGAAGTCTTGCTGTGTTGGCCAGGCTGGGGTGCAAGGGTGCAATCTTAGCTCACTGCAACCTCTACCTCCCAGGTTCCAGGGATTCTCCTGCTTCAGGCTCCCAGGTAGCTGGGATTACAGGCACACGCCACCACACCTGGCTAATTTTTTTGGCATTTTTATTAGCGACAGGGTTTCACCATGTTGGCCAGGCTGGTTTCGAACTCCTGACCTCAGGTGATCCACCTGCCTTGGCTCCCAAAGTGCTGGGATTACAGGTGTGAGCCACCATGCCCAGCGCCCATACCCTGGCTCTGCTTTTAATCTTTATTATATTTATTCTCAAGCAGGTTTTCCCTCTGAGATGTTAAAGATGGCTGCCAGCAGCTCTAGGCTCATTTGCTAGGAATGTGGCAACCTCCATGGAAAGAGAAAGCCTCTACCTTTATAATTCCAGAAAAATCTGGGGGCTGCCTCTCACTGGTTTGATGTGGGTCAGGTGTTCTTTTTTTTGTTTTTCTTTGAGATAGGGTCTGACTCTGTCATCCAGGCTGGAGTGCAGTGGTACAATCTTGGCTCACTGCAACCTCTGCCTCCCAGGCTCAAACCATCCTCCCACCTCAGCCTCCTAAGTAGCTGGGACCACAGGCGTGCGCCACCACACCCAGCTAATTCAGGTGTTCATTTTGAACCAATTACTGAAGACAAAGAGAGGTGGTGTTCTGATTGACCAGGTCCAGATCAAATGTCCACTCCACCCTCAACCAAGGGATGGGGTAGACTTTATTTTATGTATATTGATGCAGGGTGGGGAGGAGTGATTCCCCTAAACACTGATGGCCATTTCTAGAACCAGAGATAATGAATGGTAAACAGGAAATCATAGATATTCATTGCAGGCTCTCAAATTATGTTTCATAGCTGTAGCCACCTTGAATTTTCTGGAAGTCAAAGAAGAGGCAGTAGAAATTAAGAGAGGTGGACAGATATGAGAAATATTTAGGTAGCCTGGTGCGGTGACTCATACCTGTAATTCTAGTACTTTGGAAAGCTGAGGTGAGGAGATAGTTTGAGCCCAGGAGTTTGAGACCAGCCTGGGCAACATAGTGACACCTCACCTCTACAAAAAATTTAAAAATTAGCTGGGTGTGGTGGTGCACGCCTGTGTCCCTGCTGCTTGGGAGGCTGAGGTGGGAGGACCGCTTAGAGCCTAGGACATTAAGGCTGCAGTGAGCCATGATCACGCCACTGCACTCTAGCCTGAGCAACAGAGTGACACCCTGCCTCAAAAAAGAAAAAAAGAAATATATTTAAGTAGTGGAATGAACAGAACTAGGTGACTAAGTAGGCTGGGAGCATGAGGAAGAGAGAGTTCTTAGTTACATGCAACAGAAAATGACTCTAGCTGCTTCAACAAAAGGGAATTTATGAGAAGGCCCTCAGGAGTTCACGGCATCAACTAGAAGGAACGGGCTTGGAAATGTGCAGGAATTAAGGGCCACTGGAAGACTAGGAAGCAGGAAGCACAGTGAGGTCCCTTGAGCAGACACCAGTTGTCCATCCATGCCACTCCTCTTCCTTGTTTGCAGAGCCCCAACTCTGTTCCAGTGGTCACTTTACCTCACATGCCTCTGACCCAGCTCCAGGGTTAATAGGTTCGGCCAGTTATGGGGATCCTCTTATCCTTGCCAAACATGGATTAGGGGTGTCATGTGAGCCAGTTCTAAGAAAGCATGAGGGGGAGGTCGGCTTGAGACTTAAGGGAGGCTTCCTCATTCCTAAGGAGCCAGTGGAAAGGATGAGGGAGGGTCCCTCGTTCCTAAGAAGGAGCTAGTGGAAGGGAAGGTACCTCTTCTTTACTTGAACATAACTGAGTTTAAGTGTGATTCCTGGAGCTGTGACAGTCATCTTGTGACCATGAGGGCAGTCAGTCTGAAGGTTTGCACACTGAAGACAAACAAAACGAGAAAGAACTTGGGTTCTTAATGACATTATTGAACCACTGAAAGCACTGTTCCTGGAGTCCCGCTGTTCCAGACCTCTGGTGACATGGGATGATGAGTTTGAATTGCCCTACTGCATACGCTTGGTTTTGGAAGGCATCCTGACTTAATGCCATGTCAAAGGGACGATCTGGTCAGGGCACAGGTGGTGGAGTGCAAGACCTCCAACTTTTCCTGCCATCCTTGTGTGGCTTGATCAGGATTCAGAGCCCTGGGAGAAAACACCCATTGGCTGAGTTTAGGTCCCTCTGGCTATACTATGGTAGAGAGAGGTTGGTCCGGTCCAATAGGCTTCCATAGTGGAGATGGTCTCTAGAAAGTACCCTTTCAGCTGGGTGTGGTGGCTCACACCTGTAATCCCAGCACTTTGGGAGGCGAAGGCAGGTGGATCATGAAGTCAGGAGTTCGAGACCAGTCTGGCCAACATGGTGAAACCCCGTTTCTACTAAAAATACAAAAATTAGCTGGGTGTGGTGGCGCGTGCCTGTGATCCCAGCTACTCGGGAGGCTGAGGCAGAAGAATCGCTTGAACCCAGGAGGCAGAGGTTGCAGTGAGCAGAGATTACACCATTGAACTCTAACCTGGGTGACAGGGAGAAACTCTGCCTCAAATAAAAAAGAAATTACCCTTTCACCACACAACTGGGGAGAAGTGATCACAAAATGGAACTGGGAGAGGAGAGGAAGAGGAAGGGAGAATGGATGTTGAACATCCAAATGCCCATGAATGTCCACCTTGGATCCCAATGGACCTCACGCCTCATCTCACACTCCCTAAAAGGCACCCTGTGCTCACCACATTCCTCATTTGGCACGCTGCATTCAAGCTTCTGTGCAGTTGTATTACTCACTCTGCCTGCAAACCCCTACTTGTGGCAAAGACCTGTTCAAAAGGCCCCTTCCATTTAGAGGAACAGCTGCCTTCTCCCCAAGAGGAAGGAGCCGATGTGGGAGTGGCCATAGGGCCAGGGTCTATACTCAGCTGCAATCAAGAACTGACAGAGCCAGGCATGGTGGTGTGGGCCTGTAATCCCAGCTACTCAAACAGCTGAGGCAAGAGGATCCCTTGCGCCTAGGAGTTCCAGGCCATCCTGGGTAACTTAGTGAGACCCTGTCTCTTTAAAATAAACAAACAAAAAATGTGTCAAAGGTGCTTTCACTTTAATGACTCGTCAGTACATCTAATAGTTTCACTTTCATCATGGAGTTAACAGATGTCATATCAATGACTTTGAAACCAGTTACCTTTGAAACCTGTGGTTGAAAAGATGCCCCTCCTCTCCTGCCCTCCTCTTTCTGTGTTTCTGTTCCAAGAAGTCTTCCACAGCCTGCCTCTCTTCCGGCAGAATTCATAAATTGCTTCATTCTGTCTTTGTTTCCCATAGATTACTTGGTATGGACTCTAACTGAAAGTGATAGAAGTCCACTCAAATTGGTTTTATTGGCTCATATAACTGTGAGAAGTTTTTTTTTTTTTTAAGATACGGTCTCGCTCTATCTCCCAGTCCAGAGTGCAGTGGCACAATCACAGCTCACAGCAGTCTGGACCTGTGGGCTCAAGCGATCCTCATGCCTCTGCCTCACAAGTAGCTGGAACTACAGGCACGTGCCACCACGCCTAGCTAATGTTAAATTCTTTTGGAGAGATAGGATCTCACTATATTTCCTATATTGGTCTTGAACTCCTGGGCTTAAGTGATCCTCCCACCCCAGCCTCCCAGTGTGTTGGGATTATAGGCATGAGCCACTGTGCCTGACCATAACTGGCCAAGTCTTAAGGATACTTCTAGTTTTAGGATCTAGGCTCTCAAAGTCATGAGAAATCAATTCATCAGTATTAGTTATCAAATGTTGTGTAACAAATCACCCTAACTTGTGGCTTAAAGCAACAACAATTAATGATGATTTATCACAGTTCCTAATGGTCAGGAATTCAGGAGCAGCTGAGCTGGACAGTTTTGCCTTGAGGTCTCGCACAAGATTGCAAGCCAAATGTCAGTCAGGGCTGCAGTATCCTCTTCCGAGGCAGCTCTTTCACGTGGCTGTCAGATTGGCACTGGCTGTCAGATTGGCACTGGCTGTCAGCAGGGCACTTTACTTTCTCCCAACATGGGCGTCTCTGCAGGGCTGCATGTATGTCCTCACAGCCTAGTGGCTGGCTTCCTCCAGAGTGAGCAATCCAAGACACCAAGGCAGAAACTGCAATGTCTTTTATGACCCGAGCTTGGAAGTCCAACACCCTCACTTCTGCCATATTCTTTGGTTTTTTATTGTTTTTTGTTTTTCGTCTTGTTGGGTTTTTTTTTTTTTTGAGACAGTCTCACTCTGTCACCCAGGCTGGAGTGCAATGGCACAGTCTCTGCTCACTGCAACCTCCGCCTCCTGGGTTCAAGCAATTCTCCTGCCTCAGCCTCCCGTATAACTGGGATTACAGGTGCCTGCCATCAAGCCCCCTAATTTTTGGATTTTTCATAGAGAGGCAGTTTGGCCAACATGTTGGTCAGGCTGGTCTTGAACTCCTGACCTCAAGTGATCCACCTGCCTTAGCCTCCCAAAGTGCTGGGATTACAGGTGTGAGCCACCACACCCAGCCACTTCTGTCATATTCTGATGGACACACAGACACCCCTAACTCAACGTGGGAAGACACTATACAAGGGCATGAATCCCAGGTGGTAAGGGTCAATGGGGACTGTCTTGGAGGCTCTCTATCACAGCATCCCTCCATCCTTCCTGACCTGTTTGCTCTGCTTTACCTCTGTGTAGACTTCATTCTCAGACAGGCCCTCCCCAAACAGTGACAAAGATGATCATCAACGTGTTCAGACCCACATGCTCTGTGCTTAGTTAACCCCAGTGGAAAGAAAGTACTGCTTTCCCAAAAGTTCTGGCAAAAGTCCCAAGCTAAACTTTTGATTGGCCTAAGTTATGTATATACTTATCTCTGAACCAATCACTGTGGATTAAAAATGTCATGTTCTGATTGGCCAGACCTAGGCCCATGCCGTGCCCTGATTGACCAGAGCTAGGCCACACCCCTAGCCCTGGTTCTGAGGGTAGAGTTGGCAGCACTAGAGCCCATGGAAGAAGTGAGAGAGGAGTTGTTGCTAAAGGAAAAAGCAGTGTCATTACTGAATCAGGACAGATGCTGGGCAGGAAAAACAGGACATGTGTATTCTATCTTCTTCTCTTGTGTTCCAACTGCACATCTTAGTGCCCCTTGGTTTAGCACTTTTCTCATGAAATCTACTGCTTTCTTGACTCACTTCCCGTGGTTGGTAGAATGCTAAGATGGTCCCAAGATCTCTACCCCTGGCGTCTGCACACCTCCCAGTTATTCTATCAAACACAAATGTAGATGCTTCTGTGAAAGAATTTTGCACATGTAATTAAAGTCCCAGATTGTTTGATCTTAAAATAAGGAGAATGTCTTTTGTGGGCCTGACCTAATTAGGTGAGTTCTTAAAATGAGACACATGTTCGGCACAGTGGCTCACACCTGTAATCCCAGCACTTTGGGAGGCCACGGTGAGCACATCACGAGGTCAGGAGATCAAGATCATCCTGACTAACACGGTGAAACCTCATCTCTAGTAAAAATACAAAAAATTAGCCAGGCATGGTGGCACATGCCTGTAGTCCCAGTTACTCAAGAGACTGAGGCAGGAGAATCCCTTGAACCCAGAAGGTGGAGGTTGCAGTTAGCCAAGATCATGCCACTGCACTCTAGCCTGGACCACAGAGCAAGACTCCATAGCAAAAAAAAAAAAAAAAAAAAAAAAGGAGACATGACCAGAAATACTGGCGGCCTCTAGGAACTGAGTATAGCCCCTGGCTGACAGCCTACAAGGAAGCAGGGACCCCAGTCCTACAACCACAAGGAACTAAATTCTGCAGACAACCTGAATGAGCTTGAAAGTGAATCTTCCCCCAGAGCCTCCAGAGAACTCAGCCTTGATCTCAGCTTTGTGATATCCAGAGCAGAAAACCCTGTCACGCAGCATGGGATTTTTTAACTACAGAGTTGTGAACTAATAAGCGAGTATTGGCCAGGCACAGTGACTCACACCTGTAATCCCAGCACTTTGAGAGGCCAAGGCGAGTGGATCACCTGAAGACAGGAGTTTGAGATCAGCCTGGCCAATATGGTGAAACCCTGTCTCTATTGAAAATACATAAATTAGCTGGGCGTGGTGGTGGTTGCCTGCAATCCCAGCTACTTGGGAGGCTGAGGCAGGAGAATCGCTTGAACCTGGGAGGCAGAAGTTGCAGTGAGCCAAGATCACGCCATTGCACTCCAGTTGGATGAGAAGAGCAAAACTCCATTTCAAAATAAATACACAAATACATAAAAAGTGGGTACTGTTGTAAGCTGCTACTAAGTTTATGGTAATCTGTTACATGACCATAGAAAACTAACACATTTCCCAGTGGACTCCAAGATCCCCAAGAAAGAGAGAGTCTCTTTGATCTCCTTAACCCCCTCATCTCTACAGGACCCAGAGCACAAGAATGTCCCTTCTCCTGCTTCTAGTCCCACTATCTAGAAAAGACAGGGGACGTCCACCTCTTCATCATTCTACCCCTACCTACCAACTCCCAACTTCCTGACCCTCAGCAGATGACCAAGGAAGCCACTCCACTTGGCTATCCACAAACAGCCTGTGCCCCCACCAAGCTGCTGTGAGAGGGCAGCTTGACCAATCTCCACTTCCAAGACCTTTGGCCAGCCCTATTGATCTGGACTCCTGGGCAGTCAGTTGGACCAACAGACAGACGCCATGAGGGCTCTGCTGCTCCTGGGGCTCCTGCTGGTGAGCCTGGAGTCAACACTTTCGGTGAGTGCTGTGGGAACCAGGACTGTGCCATGATGGTCCTGGCGGGGGTCGCTATCACAGCCATGGCCTCTGCTCATGACCTAAAGTTTCAGGTGACTAAGAGGGTTATGTGGAAAGGTGAGGCCAGCCCTGAAGGCCCAGGCAGAGGAGATAGACAACCAGAGTGGGTGGATAAAAGGAAGGGCACAGCCTGCATTTCTGGGGGAGATGGGCCTTAAGAAGACAATGGGAGGAGGTAGAAAGGGTTTGGGTCTTGGGAAGAAATCTCTGCATTTCTAGGCTGTGAGAGGAAGCTGCGGACTAGCAACAGATCAGTAGCAGGCTATGACTTCTAGGCAGTTCCCTGCCTTCTTCTCTGCCTTGTAGATTCCACCTTGGAAAGGCCCCAGGGAGCATAAGAACAAAGACAAAGAGCACACAGTGGGTAAGTGGCCTGGCTCCTCCTCCAGAGATACCCCTTGGGTGGGGATGTGTATGGCGGGGCATGTGCAGTCTCAGAGCAGTCTAGTCTAGTGCCTACCAGCTTCTAGGTCTTATGCCCATGGGCACCAGGGTCTCAGAGTGATTGTGAGCTGTGTGATCCTTGAGGGCAGGGCATGGGCTGTGTCAGTGCCCACAAGCCTGGCTCGGAGCAGGTGCTTGAGGTATGTGCTGCTGGCGCCATCACACCTGGGCTCCTGCCAGCCTTCCTCAGTTTCATCAGCTTCTCCCCTTCTTTTCCTTTCTCCAGTATGTCTCGTGGGCAGAGAGAGACATGCCAGACAGAGGCCAGGGCCCTCAATGGGCAAGGAATGGTCAAGAGCTGGTCTCTGGCATTTGAATGCCTCTGAATTCCAGCTTTATCACTTATGAGCTGGGTGTCTCTGGGGTGAGCGATTTGAGTTCTCCAAGCTTCTGTTTCCCCCTTCTGTGAAACCAGGTTGATAATAGTAAACCTCTTAGGGTTGTTGAGAAGGAAAACCCATGTGAGGCACTCAGCCCATCGCCTGGTACATGGAAATGCTTTACAAATATTAGCTTTTATTATTAAACTACCTTTTAGATGAGGGGGTACCTTCATTTCCCCCTTCCTCAGGCCCTGCCATAGCTCCCCATTGCCTTCATTCTTCCAGACACTAAATATTTACCTAGAGTCCGGGTGTGGAGGTTCAAGCCTGTAATCCCAGCACTTCGGGAGGCCCAGGCAGGTGGATTACAAGGTCAGGAGTTCAAGACCAGCCTGCCAACATGGTGAAACCTTGTCTATACTAAAAGTACAAAAATTACCTGGGCATAGTGGTATGCTCCTGTAGTGCCAGCTACTCAGGAGGCTGAGGCAGGAGAATTGCTTGAACCTGGGAGGTGGAGGTTACAGTGAGCCAAGGTCACACCATTGCACTCCAGCCTGGACAACAAAGCAAGACTCTTGTCTCAAAAAATACAAATTAAAAATATATATATACCTAGAGTGTGCAACATAGCAGGGCCTGTGAACCAGACGGACCCTATACTGGTGGGTCTGACTTGGTGGGGTTGAGTCCCTGAGCATAGCATTGAGGCCCTGTGCATTCCAACCCTGGACTCCTTCGGTCTCCTCTCTTCACCACACACCCAAAAGTTTCTCCTCCCTCTTGCCTTACCTATGCTTGGTGCTCTAACCTTGCCTAATCCCCTGCTTAGGGTCCCCCTCCTCTCCATCTGTCCATCCCATTTGCATCTTTTTTTTTTTGAGACAGAGTCTTGCTCTGTCCCCTAGGCTGGAATACAATGGCACCATCTTGGCTCACTGCAACCTTCATCTCCTGGGTTCAAGTGATTCTCTGCCTCAGCCTCCTGAGTAGCTGAAATCATAGGCAAGCACCATCATGCCTGGCTAATTTTTGTATTTTTAGTAGAGATGGGGTGTGTCTTCGTGTTGGTCAGGCTGGTCTCGAATTCCTGCCCTCAGGATCCGCCCACCTCAGCTTCCCAAAGTGCTGAGAATACAGGCGTGGAGTCACTGCAGCCAGGTCCTCATTTGCATCTTAAAGGTCTAGCTCAGATCCCTCTATTTCCATTTACTGTCTTGGTTCTTGGCAAGTGCACTCTGCCTTTGACAAAATATCAGCAAATGCGTATTGAGCAGTTACTATGTGCCAGACACTGCTCAGCGTTTCACAGCATTATAAGCCTCATGACAATTCCTCTAAAGAAGACACAGGCAATTATTATTTGCGGTGGTTATGTTCTATAAAATCACAGCGATCACTTAACTAGCAAACAGTATTAGGTTTCTGTTAGCCCCTGGTCACAACATTTTCATTAACCAACAATATATAATCTTGTTTTATGTGTGATTCTGTCTAAAGACGTTTTACTTAACATACATGCTGCTGATTCATTAATGCTAAGCTCATGGCACTACGGCTCACACCTGAGTTAAGTGTATCTAACACACATTTCCTCCCTAACATAGCCTTCTTGTGCTTAGGAACTAGACAGCTCTTCAGCAGTAGGCTCAGGGGCCATTTCCAAAAGCAAAATCACCAACAAAAGCACAAAGTGTGAAAAACATTGCACTAAGTAGACTGAAAAGGACACTTGTTCAATACGAGCGTTGAAACAAGAAGCAGCAGCATGTGGTCTTGTTGAACCTTAACCGGTACAACAATGTGCAAATTTTTCATTGCTCTGTGCATGCCCACAAATGGCCATGAAAGCATTGCGAGTATTGACTTGGGAGTTACAAATAACATTTAACGAGTAGGCACACTCTCAAACACAGAACCAGAGAATAATGAGGATCAACTGTACTATTATCATTGCCATTTTACAGATGAGGAAACCGAGGCTCAGAGTGGTTAACAGTGACTTCAACATTCAACGAGTATTATTTATTTATTTACTTTTTTTAAGTCCACCTAGACCATTTCTCAGGATCAACAAGTATTATTAAGTGCCTGCTTTGTGGCAAGTGCTCCTCCAAGGACTCCAGACTTACCCAAGGTCACACAGACAGCAAGTTGTGGAGTCAGGAGTCTACTCCAGCTATCCTGACTTCTGAACCCAACTTTTAAAGCAGAAAGTGTTTTCAATGCACAGCGACCTTTTTGTGGGTCTGTCCTTTTCCCGACCAGACCCTGAGGGGCAGTGCCTGGGCAGCTGAGCACAGGGGGAAGTCCTCAGGGAGTGTGTTGTCCCTGCAGTTCTCACTGTCACCGGGGGAGCCCTGCCACTTCCCCTTCCCAGTACCACCGGCAGCTGTACCACAAATGTATCCACAAGGGCCGGCCAGGCCCTCAGCCCTGGTAAGACTACGCAGAGAAGTAGGAGCAGGGGCCTGGGAGACATGGACTCTGCCTGTCCTTCTGTCCAAGGAACTCTGCTTGGAGGGAGGGGGCTGTGATAGGGGAGGGCAGGCCAGGGAATCCTTCTCTCTTCTACAGGTGTGCTACCACCCCCAACTTCGATCAGGACCAGCGATGGGCATACTGTCTGGAGCCCGAGAAAGTGAAAGGTGCTATACACAGCCTCTGGGGTGACCCAGGGCTCTCTCCTCCCCCCCTCGATACTCTCCTGGTATCACCAGATCCCACACACCTGGGATTCTGGGCCCAGCCCCTTCTCTCCCTCCACAATGCCCTTTGGAAATCCAGAGGGAGAGTTCTGGGAAGGAGTGGTCCCATTTTGCGGGTGGGTAACTAAGCCCTGCAAACGTGGAGTAGCAAGGTCACAAGGCAAGTAGGTTCAAGTAGGGCCTTGGCACCCATCTGCCTGACTCAACTGCCTGCTCTTCCTCCCACCATGTCCATCTCTCAGACCACTGCAGCAAACACAGCCCTTGCCAGAAACAAGGTACCTGTGTGAACACGCCAAGGGGTCCCCCACTGCCTCTGTCCACAACACCTCACTGGAAACCACTGCCAGAGAGGTGAGGAGATGCCGAGAACCCGGGCAGGGGTGCTGGGGGACAGGGGCAACCCTGGGTCTACAGAAGAGGTCCCTGGATACCCCCAGAGACTTGGCACAGTCCTAGACTCTCCTGAGATCACTGTCCCTCTTTGTCCCCAGAGAAGTGCTTTGAGCCTCAGCTTCTCCGGTTTTTCACCAGAATGAGATATGGTATAGATCTGAGCAAGCAGGTGTGGCCAGATGCCGGTGCAAGGGTCCTGATGCCCACTGCCAGCGGCTGGCCAGCCAGGGTGAGCAGATGGTTGGGAACGGGCCAGGGAGGAGGATCAGGAAGAGAGGCTGGCAGGAGGCTGGGTGGTGTGCCAGGAAGGAGAGCTCTCTGGAGGGTCTGTAGGCCCAGGGGTGGCTCACTGCGTCCCTCCCCCAGCCTGCCGCGACAACCCGTGCCTCCATGGGGGTCGCTGCCTAGAGGCAGAGGGCCACCGTCTGTGCCACTGCCTGGTGGGCTACACCGGACCCTTCTGCGACGTGGGTGAGTGAGGGTCTGGGGGAAGCAGAAGGCCAGCCCCGAGATGGGAAGGGCTTGCCAGGAACAAGAAGGGAGAGTGGGGGAAAGCAGATGAGAGGGCGTTGGGAGAGCCCAGCCCTGGCTGCAGGGAGCCCCCTCTCCCCCTCAGATACCGAGGCGAGCTGCTATGATGGCCGCGGGCTCAGCTACCGCGGCCTGGCCAGGACCACTCTCTCGGGTATGCCCTGTCAGCCGTGGGCCTCGGAGGCCACCTACCGGAACGTGACTGCCGAGCAAGCGCGGAACTGGGGACTGAGCGGCCACGCCTTCTGTCGGTGAGCCGCGTGGGGCTGGACGATCCTTTCGCCCCAGGGCCCCGGGCTCCCGGGCTCCTGGCGCTCTAACTGCGCCCCCTCGTGTGGCTACAGGAACCCGGACAACGACGTCCGCCCGTGGTGCTTCGTGCTGAGCGGTGACCGGCTGAGCTGGGAGTACTGCGACCTGGCACAGTGCCAGGCGCCTCCGACCCGGATGCCCTCTAGGATTGACAAGCTGCCCATCCCCCCCTGGGCTTGACGACCTGCCCATGCCCCCGCAGCCGACATCGCCGAAACCTCAGCCCACGTCCCGGACCCCGCCTCAGTCCCAGACCCCAGGAGGTTAGGAAGTGGGGGAAGGAGCAACCGAGAGGGCGCGGGGCGAGCTGGATTCCGGCCGACCGGCCGCGGGCTCCCGGTCCTCAGCCCCGGCTCCTCCACAGCCTCGCCGACGAGGCGGAAGCAGCCACCTCCCATGACCAGGAACGGCTCACTGAGTTGCGGGCAGCGGCTCCGCAAGCGTCTGTCCTCGTTGAGCCGCATCGTCGGCGGGCTGGTGGCGCTGCCCGGGGCGCACCCCTACATCGCAGCGCTGTACTGGGGCCACAGTTTCTGCGCCGGCAGCCTCATCGCCCCCTGCTGGGTGCTGACGGCAGCTCACTGCCTGCAGAACCGGCGAGTACCCGCCCGCCCGGCGCCGCCCGGAAGGCCGCGGCTCCTCAGTCTCCCAGCGCGGCTTCCGCGCCGCACCCGAACCCGTGCCCTACCTTTCCCGCCCTACCCTTCTTTCCACTCCCCTCCGGAGCTCCCCCGGGAGGAAGCTGGAACACACGATGGGGTTCGGGAGCAGGGGGGCTTCCCCAGAACGCTTGTGGCCAGTTCTGAGCGCGCTGCCTCTCCTCTACCCGCCGGCAGGCCCGCACCCGAGGAGCTGACGGTGGTGCTCGGCCAGGACCGCCATAACCAGAGCTGTGAGCAGTGCCAGACGCTGGCCGTGCGCTCCTACCGCCTGCACGAGGCCTTCTCGCCCGTCAACTACCAGCACGACCTGGGTGCGTAGGGGCGCCCTGCGTGGATGGGGAGAGAGGGTGGGGCCTCGGCATCTCCGCCTCACACTCCTCTACGCCCGGGTTAGCTCTGCTGCGCCTGCAGGAGGATGCGGACGGCAGCTGCGCGCTCCTGTCGCCTTACGTTCAGCCGGTGTGCCTGCCAAGCAGCGCCGCGCGACCCTCCGAGCCCGAGCCCGCGCTCTGCGAGGTGGCCGGTTGGGGCCACCAGTTCGAGGGTAGGCACAACTGCTAGGGGAGGAGACCTTTGATCACTGGGATAGGCGGGAGAAGCCCGCGACTTTGACTTTGGTATCGTCCTGGGTGCCTACAGGAGAGGTGGCGCTGACCTGTGAGAATGTGCAGGGCCTCCAGGGCCTGGGATTCACTGCTGGGATCCCCAAATCTCCTGGGAGTACAGGGAGAATCGAACTTGCTCTTGGTTCTCTCTGGGCGCCGGGGCTACAAAGGCCAACTGGGACGCTGGCCCCGCGCTCCGGGCTAGTTTGGTAGCCAGGTTCTGTGACTCTGGATAGGAGGTGGGGGTGGGGTTTCTGCCGCTCCCGCCCATTCAAATCCTGGCTCTCCCTGGACCTCAGTTTCCTTGCCTATGAAATTGAATTAACGGCACCTCCTCCCCCTTGGGGAGGGGAGGGCAAGAGTGGGTTTAGAAGAGCCTGTCGCAGCCTCTTCCATCGTCCGGGCGGCGAGTGTTGTCAGGTGGGATGTGAGGAAGGCGCTCTGTGTTCGCAGGGGCGGAGGAATATTCCAGCTTCCTGCAGGAGGCGCAGGTGCCCTTCCTCTCCCTGGAGCGCTGCTCAGCCCCGGACGTGCACGGAGCCTCCATCCTCCCCGGCATGCTCTGCGCAGGGTTCCTCGAGGGCAGCACCGATGCGTGCCAGGTGAGTCCTTAGCCGGGTTAGCGCCCTTCCCTGAGGTCATCAGGCACAAATCCCAGGCCCACGGCTCTGAGCTCCGAGTTTCCGACCCAGGGTGATTCCGGAGGCCCGCTGGTGTGTGAGGACCCGGCCGCAGGGCGCCAGCTCACCCTGCGAGGTGTCGTCAGCTGGGGATCGGGCTGTGGTGACCGCAACAAGCCAGGCGTCTACACCGACGTGGCCAGCTACCTGTCTTGGATCCGGGAGCACACCGCTTCATGATTGCTCAGGGATTCGTCTTTCCCTCCTCAGCGATTCCGCAGTGGGAGAGTGGCTGGGGCATGGATGGCAAGATGGTGTCCCATTCCCCCAGTGAGGCCAGATCCGCGCCAAGATGGCGCAGGAACTCAATAAAGTGCTTTGAAAATGCTGATAAGGAAAGTTCTACCCCTTGGGTGCCGTCGGGAAATGCCAAGACAGAAAAGCGATTCACCCTTCTCCACAGCTCTCAGAAAACAAGGTCTATGAGATCTTAAAGTGCAAGATCTAGATCCCGGTCCAGCTAATGTTTACTGAGCCTAGGATACTGTATACCAAGCCCTGTGCAAGGAGAAGCTGCATGTTATTCCTCATAAGAAACTCACTAACCTTTTGTTTACAGAGCAATAGTTCTCAGACCATACATTAAGATCACCTGGGGAGCTTTTTGAGCCAATCTGTGTCCAAGTTCCACCTCAGACCAATTAAATCAGTTATGTCTAGGGATGGGGCATAGGTATTGGCATGTTTTTAAAACTCCACAGATAATTCCATGTACAGCCAGCCAAGGTTGAGAATCATGGTTAGAAATACTTAGCATTGTCCGGGCGGTAATCCTAGCACTTTGGGAGGCCGAGGCAGGTGGATTGCCTGAGCTCAGGAGTTGGAGACCAGTCTAGGCAACATGGTGAAACCCCGTCTCTACTAAAATACAAAAAATTAGCTGGATGTGGTGGTGTGTGCCTGTAGTCCCAGCTACTCTACTCAGGAGGCTGAGGCAGGAGAATCACTTGAACCCAGGAGGCAGAGGTTGCAGTAAGCCAAGATTGTGCCACTGCACTCCAGGCTAGGCGACAGAGCAAGACTCCATCTCCAAATAAATAAATAAATAATACTAATAATATTTAGCATTGGCTGTGGTGTGGACCCTGAGGGCTGAGTGACATATCCTTGTCCCCACCCCAACATGCACTAATGTGATGGGTCTCAGAGTCCCTTGGCTAGCAATACATCACCAGGGGACTTCTTAGACATGACAAATTCTTGGGCTACACTTTATACTGCTGAACAGAAAGTCTGGGGTGGGAAGTATCGATCGTTTGACACCGTTGCAGGGGGATTCTGATGTTCTTTTATGCCTGAGAACCACAATCTCGGGGGTTTAATGGTTGGTTCCCTGACTCCCCCAGGTGATCTTAATGTATGGTCTGCGAACTGCTTTGTAAACAAAATAGTAGTTTCTTATGAGGAATAACATGCAGCTTCTCCTTGCACAGGGCTTGGCATACAGGTGGAGGTCAGGCTGTCCAAACACGGTATCTTTTTGTTCATAAAATGATCTTTTTAAAATCAAAAACAGATTGGCCAGATGCGGCGGTTCATGCCTGTAATCTCACTTTGAGAGTCTGAGGCAGGAGGATTGTTTGAGCTCAAGAGTTCGTGGCCCGCCTGGGCAGCAACACAGTAAGACTTTATCTCAATTTTAAAAAATTTTTTTTATTAATTTTTTTTTTTTTTTTTTAGAGACAGGGCCTGGCTCTGTGGCCCAGGCTGGAGTACAGCCGCACGATCCTATAAAAGTTTACTATAATCTCGTTATTGAGTTCAAGAGATCCCGCCGCCTCAGCCTCCAAAAGCGCTGGGATTACAAGAGTGAACCACCACGTTCTGCCAAACCCGTCCTACAGGGTAATCCTAGAACTGCCTGGGCACTAAACGCCCACGTCCCACGTGCCCTAGCCTGGGTTGTCGCTCTGGGACAGCCCCTTGTGTGACGTCACATCCCCGCCCCGCAAGCGTCACAGCACCGCAGGCATTCCCGGCGCGGCGCCACTACACAGCACAGAGAAGCGCGAGGTCTGGGTACGCACTCGGAGCACGATGGGCGACTGGAAGGGCTACATCAGTGCAGTGCTGCGGGACCAGCGCATCGAGGACGTGGCCATCGTGGGCCACGCGGACAACCGCTGCGTCTGGGCTTCGCGGCCCGGGGGCCTGCTGGCTGCCATCTCGCCGCAGGAGGTGGGCGTGCTCACCGGGCCCGACCGACGCACCTTCCTGCAGGCGGGCCTGAGCGTGGGGGGGCCGCCGCTGCTGTGTCATCCGCGACCACCTGCTGGCCGAGGGCGACGGCGTGCTGGACGCGCGCACCAATGGGCTGGACGCGCGCGCCGTGTGCGTAGGCCACGCGCCGCGCGTGCTCCTGGTGCTCATGGGCCGCCGCGGCGTCCACGGGGGCATCCTCAACAAGATGGCTCACGAGCTCATCCGCGGGCTGCGCATGCAGGGAGCCTAGCCTGGCCGCTCAGGCCGCCCACGTGTAGCGCGGGCCAAATAAACTGTGACCTGGGTGTGGCTGGCTCCTCCTCCGCTTGCGCGGTAGGGGGAGTTGTAAATAAGGAAACTCGTCTTTGCAAGGAGGCTACCTGATGGAGCCGGGATTTTGAGTCTAGAGGCTGCCAGGATCCTATGCCCTCCACCCTGCTCTCTTATGGATGCCTTGCAGAGGCCAGGGCCTGACTGCTGCTCCTTGGCGCCTTCCCAGGGTCCTAGGGACTCCGCAGCTGAGGAAGAGTCCAAGGGTGGGGGCCTTCTCAAAGTCTGTTTATCCTTAGCGTCCTTTCTCACAGATATTTCCACACATTAGGCAGGACAAGTAAAAGGAGCCCCCTCCCCATCCCGCGAACACCTCTCCCCCATCAGGGGAGTCAGGCCGGAGGCCAGTGTGCTTCAGTCGCCCTCCACTCACATCCCAAGCACTAGCCAGTAGTGTGAGTGGGTGACAGGATGGACCTGGTAGCTTGTAAAGCAGATTTGGGGCTCACAGGCCCCTGCATCTTTGCTCACATTCCTCCGAGGGGGCCCATTGAGAGGGCACATGTCCAAGACCATCACAACCTGGGACCTTACATCCTGCCTTTCCCAGGCCTTCCCTAAGGCCCCAGAGGAGTTCCTGGACTAGAGGGAGGAACTCTGGCATCCCTACCCATGGGACTCACACTGTAGGCCTCAGTTTCGGGGTGACCTACGGAGGAGTGGGAATTGAAAAGCTTGGGTGAGTTTGAGGCCTGGTTTATTGCCCAAAGATAGTGGACAGAAGTGGGAGAGAGGGTGTCTGGTCCCTGCCCTACATGTGCTGGGGCCCAGGGCATGACCTCCCTTGCCCACCACTACCCTCCCCATCCCCTCCCCCTCTCCCCAGCAGCCCTGATGGCAGACCCCACCTGACACTCATTCTGGAGCCCTGATCTTATCCCAGCAAGGAGGAGTGAGCGTCTGGCTGAGGTGGGTGAATTTAGAGGACAGAGGGAGACCAGAGAAAGTTCAGCCATGTGGGGGGTCAGGGGATGGGGGTGCAGATTCCTCCTTACACTTGCCTTGGGGCTGGCCACAGGCCTAGGAGGGGGCTTCTAGGGAGTTTGAATTGTGGATTGGACTCACTAAGGCAGATGGCTGGGGTGAGCCTGCAAGGCTGGTTTCTCTGGAACTGCACCTGGCCAGGACAGAGTAGGCTGCTCTTGCAGCGAGTCTTTGAGGGGGAGATGGTGCTGCTGAACCCCATGGCTTGGTCCTCCCTTTTGCCATTGATGGAGACCAAAGAAGACTTCTGAATGCCTAAGGAGAGTTTAATTCCTTTTGTTTTTTACCATCAGGCAAGTGTTGTGAAGGGAGATGTGGTGGAGCTGAAGACCTGGGTGAGGATGAGGTGAATGGTATCTTGGAGGAAGGAAGGTGGCAGGGAGGTGTGCAAATTCAGTGAGGCAGGCACCAACATCTATGCACAAACAGCTGCACAGTCATATACTCAGACCCACTCTCACTCCTTCCTATCCTAGTCATGTGTACATGTGCAGAGGACCCAAAGTCATACCCAGATACCTTACAACTTGCATACAGCCTCCTACAGATGTGTCTGTATGTGTGTGCATAGGCTGGCACACGTGTACACAAAAACAAGCTTCTACACATGACAGGTGCACATGCAGACTCACCTCCACACATGCATACACACCGACACTGACACACAAACCCAGACCTTTTCGGAGCTGCAGAAGGAGAGACTGGCATCCAGGGTGGCACAGGCACATGTACACACATACACACTCCCCTGCCTTTCCGCCCAGGCCTTCCCCATTCCAGGCTGTAGTCTGGGCCCACAGCCTAGAATTGGGTGGCATTGTGCTGAGCAGGCAGTGCAAGGCGGGGGGAGGGCGTAGCGGGAGGTAGCTCCTCCAGGAAGACCCTGGGGGGGCAGTGGGGGTGAGCGGGGCTCAGGCCTGGCACAGCATAGAGTGGCACGGGTGATGAGGTGGTCCAGGGGCTTCAGGGAGTGCATCCAGCGAGGCAGGAAGTCCCACGTCTGTAACCACTTGGGCAGATGCCGGGGATCCCGACTCTGCAGGACATTGACGAGCACCACAAAGGCGAGCAGGGCCCCGAAGGGCGTGCCTACACCTACCATGGCCTGCCAGCCTGCCATAGAGATGCCAAACACCAGTGAAGGCAGCAGCAGGAAGCAGACAAGGAGGTAGAGGACGGCAAACCAGCGGTACTTGGCCGTACGTTTCCCCAGCGCTTTGGCCATGAGGATAGGCAGGCGTGTGCTGGGCACCGGGTACCACAGAAGGATGCCAGAGATGTTGAAGAAGAAGTGACAGAGGGCGATCTGCAGAGGATGAGACAGAGGGGCTGAGGTGGGCACTGGCTCCCAGGTCCTGGGTCAGGCCAGCAGGGGTAGATGATAGGAACCCCCGACCTGGTCTGGGCAGCAGGAAAGTTGCCACTGAGGGCTGATGTATCTCCCCAGACCACCCTGGAGTAGCTGTGCTGGTTATGAAAATATTGAAATACTTCTGGACCAGTTAGTAAATAACTACTGCCCTGAGCTCCCTACATGTTCCCCCACCGACCTCTCGTTCAGGAATCCCCCAGCAAATTCTGCCAAAGTCTAGCAGCGAAAGGATTGATGTCAGTTTCTGGACCCTCACTCAGTCAGTGCCTTGGCTTGTCAGTTACTCCTTCACTCCTAGAACAATTCCCCCTTTGCCATTTTCGACCCTGTGCCCCACAGTGGATTTCCCAAACTGCTCCAGGCCCCCTCTTATAGCACCTCTTCCTCTTCCTTATGGCGTAAATCTGACTCACTGCTATTTATTGCTGTGATTATGAGCAGTGTCTTCCTGTTAGATGCTAAGGTCTTGAGGGTAATATTGGGTCTACTTTGCCCATAATGGTTTCCATAGAGCATAGTAGGTGGCCCTTAGTAGGCAGTCAAAATATCCGTTGCGTGTTGTCACACCTTTGTCAGGCCCCATACCCCAATCTCAGGTCCATCCTGCCCCAGGTGGGGCTATGCTCCCAGCACACCTGGAAAGCACTGGACAGCTTCTCCCCCCTGGGGCTGGCCAGGGCAGCCAGGATGGCCGTGGTGGTGGTGCCGATGTTGGAACCCAGTGTGAGTGGGTAGGCCCGCTCAATGCTGATCACACCGAGGCCTGGGGGCAGAGGGAGAGGAAGTAGGACTCCCAGCGTCTCCTTCAGCCCTTTCCCTGCCAGCCCTGTCCCACCCCACTCCACCTCTGCATGGACACTCACCGATGAGTGGGGTGATGGCTGAGGTGAACACAGAACTGCTCTGAACCACGAAGGTCATGCTGGCACCCACCACCATGGCAAAGTAGCCTGTGACCCAGGTGAAGGGGGCAGGGAAGTTGCAAGGAAACCCCGTCCAGCAGGCCGGGGTCAGAGCGGGGGCATTGGGAGAGCAGACCTCTGTGGAAAGGAGGCATTTGGATGCCCCTTCCCACTAGGACCTTGTCAGTCTCCTGTTCAACTGCAGTGCAGTGGCTTCTGTTGGCCTCTTTGCTACTGGATTAAAGGCCTTTCTCAGCCTGGCTCCATCAGGCGACCATGACTTTGCTGAGCCTGTTCCCTCTGGCGAGAATATCCTACTCAGCATCTGAATATTCATCCTCAGACTCAGCATGGATGTCACTTCCTCTGGAAAACCTTCCCTGACCCCATGCTCTCTAGCAGACATTTTCTCCCTTCTCTGAGCTCCCACAGCCCCATGATACCCCTTATTCTAGCATTTGTCATGCAGCCCTTCCCAGTGGATGAAGTTTAAAATGAAAATCAAGGCCGGGCAAGGTGGCTCACACCTGTAATCCAGCACTTTGGGATACTGAGGCTAGTGGATCACTTTGAGACTAGCCTGGCCAACATAGTGAGACCTCATCTCTATTAAAAAAAATTTTTTTTAGAGTTAAAAAAAAGAGGCTGGGCATGGTGGCTCACACCTGTAATACCAGCACTTTGGGAGGCCAAGGCGGAGCCTCACCTGAGGCCAGGTATTCAAGACTAGCCTGGCCAACATGGCAAAACCCTGTCTCTACTAAAAATACAAAAATTAGCCAAGTGTGGTGGCACGCACCTGTAATCCCAGTTTACTCAGGATCACTTGAACCTGGGAGGCAGAGGTTGCAGTGAGCTGAGATCATGCCACTACACTCCAGCCTGGGTGGCAAGGAAGACTCTGTCTCAAAAAAACATAAAAGGGGCCGGGCACGGTGGCTTACACCTGTAATCCCAGCACTTTGGGAGGCTGAGGCAGGTGGATCACCTGAGGTCAAGAATTCAAGATCAGCATGGCCAACATGGTGAAACCTCGTCACCATTAAAAATACAGTAAAAAATTAGCTGGGCATGGTGGCGCACACCTGTAGTCCCAGCTACTCGGAGAGGCTGAGGCAGGAGAATTGCTTGAACCCGGGAGGTGGAGGTTGCAGTGAGCCAAGATCATGCAACTGCACTCCAGCCTAGGATGGCATGGGGAGACTCCATCTCAAAAAAAAACAAAGGCAAGGCACGGTGGCTCACGCTTGTAATCCCAGCACTTTGGGAGGCCAAGGCAGGTGGATTACCTGAGGTCAGGAGTTCGAGACCAGTCTGACCAACATGGTGAAACCCCGTCTCAAAAAATAAATTTCAAAATTATAAAAATAAAAAAGGGAAAACAGAAATCAGATGGTGTTGCTCCCCTGCCCCAAGTCTTCTGAGTACTCATGTTACTCTCAATAAAGTCCAGGCTCTGAGCAGAGCCTGGAGACCCCATGCTCTGGCCCCTTCCCTGCCACCTCACTCACCCCACTCAGCCAATCCCCTTGTTCACCCTGCTTTTCCAGCTACCGGCCACCCTTCTGTGCCACCGACCTGCCAAGCTGGTTCCTGCCTCTGAGGCTTTGCACATACTGTTCCTCCACCCAGAGTGCTCTTCATCCGCATCATAGCTACCTAGTGTAGCTGCTCTGAGTGGCCTCAGACTGCCCACTGGAAGCTGTCTCTTCCATAACCTACTGCGTTGCCATTTTTGCTATATCCTTGGCAGGTAGCTCTCTCTGAATTTATCCCCCTAATTCATTTATTTTCCTTCCTTCTTTCTTTTTCTCTTTGTATTTATTTATTTTTTCCGAGACAGGGTCTCACTCTGTTGCCCAGGCTGGAGTGCAGTGGTGCCATCATAACTCACTGCAGCCTCAACCTACTAGGCTCAAGCAATTCTCCCACTCAGCCGCCTGAGTACCTGGGACTACAGGAGCACACCACCATGCCCAGCTAATTTTAAAATTTTTTGTAAAGACAAAGTCTCGGTTGGGCACCGTGGCTCGCGCCTGTAATCCCAAATACTTCGGGAGGCTGAGGCGGGCAGGTCATGAGGTCAGGAGTTTGAGATCATCCTGGCCAACATGGTGAAACCCCATCTCTATTCAATAATACAAAAATTAGCTGGGCGTGGTGGTGCACACCTGTAGTCCCAGCTACTCAGGAGGCTGAGGCAGGAGAATCACTTGAACCTAGGAGGTGGAGATTATAGTGAGCCAAGATCACGCCACTGCACTCCAGCCTGGTGACAGGGCAAGACCCTGTCTGAAAAAAAAAAAAAAAAGACAAAGTCTCAAAGTCTTGGCCAGGCGAGGTGGCTCAGGCCTGTAATCCCAGTACTTTGGGAGGCCGAGGTGGGTGGATCACCTGAGGACAGGAGTTTGAGACCAGCCTGGCTAACATGGTGAAACCTTGTCTCTACTAAAAATACAAAAAATTAGCTGGGCATTGTGGAAGGCACCTGTAATCCCAGTTATTGGGAGACTGAGGCAGGAGAATCACTTGAACCCAGGAGAGGGAGGTTGCGGTGAGCCAAGATTGCACCATTACACTCCAGCCTGGGCAATAAGAGTGAAACTTGGTCTCAAAAAAAAAAAAAAAAAAAACAAAGTTGGCTGGCTGCGTTGGCTCAAGCCTGTAATCCCAGCTGCTGGGGTGGCTGAGGCAGGAGAATTGCTTGAACCTGAGAAGTGGAGGTTGCAGTGAGCCGAGATTGTACCATTGCACTCCAGCCTGGGCAACAAGAGCAAAACTCTGTCTCAAAACAAACAAAAAATACAAAAAAAAAAGTCTCATTATGTAGCCCAAGCTAGTCTTGAACTCCTGGGCTCAAGCGATCCTCCTGCTTCAGCCTCCCAAAGTGCTGGATTTACAGGTGTGAGCTACTCCCCAATCTGTTAGTTTTCATTGCTTGCCTCCCTCTGCTGGGCTGTGAGCCCCTGAGGGCAGGACCCATCTCTATTTGTTTCACCTGTATCCCTGGCACTACACCTTCCTTGTCACACAATGTGGGCTTAAGTACTATTTGTTGATTGAATCAAACAATGGTCCCGAGCATCTCCGTCTGCTAAAATGGAACCACAGCCAGAGGCAGCCACAGGTCTCCAGCTGTCAGCACCTCATTGGCCTCAGAAACCACCTTCTTCACATCGGGAAACTGAGGTTCAGAGATGGCGGGGTTTACCCAAATCAAGGCGGTGGCAGGACTTAGCAGGATCTAGAAAGGCCCATCCTGCAGCCCTGCCCAGCCAGCTGCTCGCAGCTCACCAGTATTGATGACCTTCTGGATGACCTTGGCCACCTGGCCCTTAAGCAGGGAGTTGAGCGTCTTGACGAGGAGGATGAGGCAGGTGCAGAGCAGCACCAGGGATCCTGCCAGCAGGATGAGCCCCACAGCCAGGTCCGGCAGGCCCGTGTCCACAAAGATGTGTTTGCCTGCAGGGGTTGGAGCTCCTGACAGCTCACCCCACGCCTGGCTCCCAGGTCCCCCACCTTTGCCACCCAGTTGGGTTCTGAGCCTAAGGCCCCACTCAGGCTCCTTGAGCCTCAACACTGGAGCTTGATCCAGGCTCAGGAGCTGGGCTGGTTGCCAGCTGTCCTTCCTGGGGCTGGACACAACAGTGGCTGGGTGTGGGATGGCCCTGCCACTGCCAGGTTCTGCCCTTGCCTGCAGGACACCTCCCATGTTGCAGGCACTTACATTTCTCCATAGTGGCATTTCCAAGGGTCTGGCTGGAGTTGGCCTCTGCCCTGGACGTGGAAGTGGGAGCCTAGATTAAGAGGAGGGTGACTTAGTGAATTAGGAAAATACAGCCTGAGGTTGGGGCTGAGATAGGGGTTTGGAGGGATGGGGAAGGTGGAGATGGGCCTCCTGCTCTGTGACCATGGATGGATCTCTTGCCCTCTCTAAGCCTGTCTCTTCCACTGAGGACATGTGATGAAACTACCTGCCACATAAGAATCTGGCCCTCTGTGTGTTCTGCCCTGTCACTCCACTGGCTCAGCTCTCCCCCGGGCCACATCCAGTGGCTTCTTTGTTTTCCTCCCTCTCTCAGTGGCATTGGGTGCTGCTGAACATGCTCTTGTTTGTCTGAAAACACCTCCTTCCTCATCTTTTATTACCAATCCCTTTCTTGGTGCCCCTTCCCCCAGCATCCTGGCTCCATCCTCTCCTCCAAGACACCCTTAGCCCAAGCTCCATTCTCCTCTAGATCAATTCCTTATCCTCAGGGGGTGCCAGGGGACAGAGGACCCAGCCCATACATCTCTTCTGTCCACCTACTGTCAGTGGGGCAAAGGGGCCCCTCAGGGAGGCCCTACAATTCAGAGGTCCACAGGGCTGGGTGGGTAACCTAAGTGAGCAGCTCGGGCTATGTGTGGAAGAGGTGGGGAGAGTTTCTCCTGGCCCTATAGAGTCAGCACCTACTCAGCTCTTGGTCACTGTCACCATCCAGGGACGCAGCCTAGCATGGCTAAGTTGCCCAATTTCTGTGAAGAAGCCACAACTCTGAAGTTCTAGATAAAATCTCCCAATCTGGGCCAGGTGCAGTGTGGCTCATGGCTGTCATCCTAGCGCTTTGGGAGGCTAAGGTGAGAGGATTACTGGAGGCCAGTAATGGGAGGCCAGCTTGGGCAACATAGCAAGACCCTGTCTCCACAGAGGCAATTAGTCAGGGCATGGTGGTGTATGCCTGCAGTCCTGGCTACTCAGGAAGTTGAAGCAGGAGGATCTCTTGAGCCCAGGTGGTCGAGGGTGGTATGAGCTATGATCACACCCAGCCCGAGTGACAGAGCAAGACCTTATCTCAAAAAACGACACCCCTTCAAAAGCAACAAACTCCCAATCTGTAAATATTGGCAACCACTTTGAGATATCCTTTACAATTCAATGAAGGTCAGCAGAAGCGGCCCAGTCTGGCCTGTGAACAACTAATTTGTAGCCTTGTTGGGTTAAGAGGTTATTTATTATTTATTTATTTATTTATTTTGAGACAGCATTTTTGCTCTGTTGCCCAGGCTGGAGTGCAGTGGCACGATCTTGGCTCACTGTAACCTCTACTCTTGGGTTCAAGCGATTCTCCTGCCTCCACCTCCTGAGTAGCTAGGGTTACCGGCATCTGCCACCATGCCTGGCTAATTTTTGGTATTTTTAGTAGAGATGGGGTTTCTCCATGTTGGCCAGGCTGGTCTTGAACTCCTAACCTCACGTGATCCACTCGCCTCGGCCTCCCAAAGTGCTGGGATTACGGGCATGAGCCATCGTGACCGGCCAAGATAAGAACTTTCACAGCGTCTGGTGTAACATCAGGGTTTATTTTGGCGGGATATGCTCCCTTGAATGGGGCAATGTGCTTGTCTGTGCTCCCAGTTCACCACATCAGGGCCTTGGGGACCCATCAAGCCTGGGCCTGAATGGCAGGCCAAGAAGCCTGGAAAAAATAGCCTCTGATGGGCTAGATGGGAAAACCAGGCCAGGAAAGTGATGGTAACTGCTGCGAGGGTAAGGGGAGAGAGAAAGCCAGGTGTTTGCTGTCAGGCAGGTCTAAGTTCAAATCCTGCTTCTTATACCAACTACCCTGTGTAAGCCATGCCACCTCTCAGAGCCTGCTTTCTCTAAAGCAGGGTAGAGAAGAGCTGCTGCAAAGGTTTCAGGGGGAAATGTGTTTAAAGCGCTCATCACAGGGCACAGCTCATGACGAGCCTTTGGTAGACTGCCTTCCAATACGGAGCAACCCTCTCCCCTCCCTGAGCCCATTCAGGATTACACTGTGGGGGAGGCTGCACATGTGACTGACTCCCTAGGTCAGGACCAGTGGCCCCTGCAGACAAACCTGAGGACCCTGGCCCTGTTGGGGAGGAGCCTGCTGGACCTTCCTGGGAATCCCCACCTAGAGGCCCAGGGAGCAGACAACCCCCTGAAATGAGTGGGTGCCTGATCAACCCGTGCCCCACTGACCTAACCTGGGCTGGGCCCAGCGGTCTCCGGGGGAGGGTGGAGGAGAATGTGGAACTTTACTGGGGTTCCAGCTTAGGGCTGGACTTACAGCTGTCAGGGGCAGCAGCAGGGCAGAGCTGAGGGCCAAGTCCTCTGGGTTTTTAGAACCTTGACCTCCCTGGCTGGGGACATGTGGCCCCGGCCGAGAGCCCAGAGACCCTAAAGTACAAGAGAGGAAGGTAGAGGCGGCAGGAGGGACAAAGCCAAGTGGAGACAGAACTGCGGGGAGGGAGCAGGCCCTGTGGCTTCCTTGTGAGGCAGAGGGAGCAGATGGAAAATCAGCTTAGATAAAAGAGCTGGGGGGCCCAGGATCTGGGGGCATTTTCCCAAGATGTGCCCATCCCTGCCTGGGCCTGGGGTTGGGTGGAGAGGCTAGAGGGGCCCGAAGTGGGTGGTGGAGCGGCTCCATGGGAAGAACAGAATGGGCCTGTGGACGGCCCTAGGCCCATACCCCAGCTAAGCCGTTCCCAGCTGTGTGTTACTGGAGCAAACACTTAACCTCTCTGAGCCTGTTTCCTCCTCTGCCGCATGAAGTCCATAATGGTGCCCACCTTTTCCCAGGGGCTAGTTGGAAGCATTTTGGAAGAGAGAATTGGGATTTAAGTGCCTACAGGGACACCCTAAATTAAAGAGGCCCCTCTGGGAACTGAAGGAGGTGATTAAGCTCACAGGAGACTGTCAGGATGTGGGCCTGTACGGTAGTTCCCCCGCAGAGGAAGGGGAGCTCTAGGGCCTTTGTTCTTCTGGAAGCAGAGGGAGAGCACTGTGCCAGCAGCACCATCTGGTGGCGAAAAGGAGAACTCCCCCTTAGAGCAACACCCGCTACCTCTGGAGTGGTCTCCACCCGGCTATGGTCACCTGGTGGCGTTCAGGCCTGATGGGCAGCATGGGAAGCAGACATACATAGTAGAATGTCAGACTGGTGAGTGAGAGAGGCAACGAGATAGGATTCCACCAGGATTTATATCCTACCTCGATTACATGGACTTGGGCAAGCTACTGCACTTTTCTGGGGCTCAGTTTCCTCATCTGTAAAATGGGGGATGTGATAATTTTTGCCTCCTAGGTTGCAAGTCCTCAAAAGATGCTTGTTTAAACCAGGCAGGTATGGTTGACAATCCACAGCGTGGCCACGTAAGAAGGTGAGTCCCAGGACACTGTCAGGGTCCGGAGAGACACGTGTCTGAACACTGCAACTGCCGCTGGTTCTTCTTTCCCCCATCTGGAAGGCCTCGGACTCGCTTCCTCTCCCTGGTGCATCGCTTCCCTGGAGACTGGTTTAGGCGAGCTTGGGTCCAGCGTGGTGAAAGCTGGAGTCGATGGGAATAGGATGGAAGGGAGCACATAGAGACTCTGTGGCCAAAGGACAAACCCAAGTCTTCAGGCAGGAGGAGCCAGGATGCACTTCACACTTTGCAAGAGCAAGCGCATCTATTGCTGTGTGAGTCACACTCCTTCGGGGCACGGTCCCAGGAAGAGGGTGAAAGTGAGAACTCGGGTCCCACCCACCAGCTACTCTCCAAGCCGAGGAAATCAGCCCCTCCCCTGCTATTAAGGAAAGTGTTTCCTGCTAGAGTGAGGAAGAGAAACCAGCTGGACAAGTGGCAGCTTCAGCCATAGAGAAAGGCCCGAGGGCGGCCTCCGCACACTGAGCCTGGGTGAGGATGACTTCAGGTGAGGATTCGGAGGCTGCAGGTTGAGAGCTGCCTGAAGCCGCAGCAGGTGGCCGACGGGGAGCTCAGAGGCAGCGAGGAACAGAGCTCTCTTCCATGGCTTGCTTTTTGTGAAGATCAAAGTGTGTGATTTCTCTCCCTTCCAGATTTTGCTATGAAGTAGAGGCTTGTGGTGATTCAGAGAGCTCTGAGAGTGCCCAGAGAGCTCGTGAGAAGGCGGTTGATGTACTAAAGAGGTCACGAAGTCAGCGTAAAAGCTGTCCGCTGGGGCTTTTTGATGTCAGGCTGCTTTGAACAGCTCAGAGGCTGAGCTGGAGCAACTTCAGACGCAAAGGAACATCGCAGGGTGAGTCAGATGAGTGTTTTCTGTTCGCACCAGGATAAAGGTCCAGTCACACGAAGCAGCCAGTGGAAAGGGTGAGGGGGAAAGGCTTGTGCTTGTGCTATGGCTCTGGATTTCCTCATATCTCCTTCTACATGGAGTTACATCTTGTATGTAAGCAACAAGGAGAAGCAAATATAGTGCGTTGTGGTTTGGATGAAGCGTTTTCCTTTTTATGGCTGAGTAAAGAAGTGTGTTAGTTGCCTGCTTCCTTGCCAGCCTGGCATAATGGGTGGTCCGTGAGTGTCCACTCGATTCAAACAGATCTTCCCAGCATTAGAAGCAGCAGAAACAGTGCAGAAGGACAAGGGACTCCTGCCTGTGGCAGTCTCCAGGAGAAGGAACCCTGATGCCAGCACAAGGGGCTGTTGTATCCCCCAAGGAGGTCCCCATGCAGCCCACCTTCCTGTTCACCCTACTTTCCTGGGTATCCTTATAGCACTCTGCCTCCTCCCCCACATTACCTGGGTCCCCAAAACATGGCCCAGCTGAGTCACTAACCCCTTTGGGGTTCTCAGGCCCTGACACGGTAGGACAAGCTCTGGCACATTTCTTAGCCTCTCTGAATCTGTGTCTCTACCTGTGAAACCCAAGGGTTGAGCTACATCAGTGGTTCTCAAACTTGAGCGCAGAGCCCCGCTAGAGGAACTGCTGAAGCATAGGCCACGGAGCCCCACTCCCAGAGGTTTTCCAGATTCAGTAGGTCTAGAGAAGGGCAGGGTGATTTGCATCTCTTCCCAGGCGGTACCCAAGATGCTGGTCTGGGACCACACTTCAAGAACCACTGGGCTAGGTCAATTACATAACAACTCTCGTTGATTGGTGATGTCTGCCTAAGGGAATGTGTGAAGTTGGGAGGAATTAGCGATGTCTACTGTCAGCACAGTAGAAGGGGCACATATTTGCCCTCTCCTGGCTAAATGATCTTCAAGGTCTATCTGGGGCATTTTAACAGACAATGAAACCAACAGTCTGAAGAGGGAGTCCTCTTACCTGGGGCTAGGCCTGAGACTTACCTCTACAGAGTCTGGGTGGCACCAGATCCGGATGAGACTGTGGTTCCTCAGGGACTCATCACCGGTGGCAATGCTGGTTATCACGGACTTGTCCAGCTGTGGGCAAGATGTGGGTGGGGGAGTGAGGGAGGGCAGGTCCCTTGCTACCCCCACCCTTATCCCACGCCAGGTTCTGCTGTCACCTGGATGATGAGCTTTGTGAAGGGCTCCGTGATGATCTTGAGCAGGTCAGGAGCGTCACGGCCACCATGGATGTTGAAGGAGGCCACCACGAGTCGAGTAGCATGGTGCAGGTAGCCGGTGGCAGCCTCCAGGGGCAGCAGGACCAGAACGGACAGCCAGTTAAAGCAGTCATGCACCGTGGCCCCCGCGAAGGCCCTGGGCAGGGAGGCCACATTGCAAGGCAGTCTGGAGCCAGAGCACAGACACACCTGGGGTTCCTAGCATCTGGGGCTGCCCTCCCCCAAGCACATGCCCCCAACCCCCAGCCCCCCTCACCGCCGGAAGTCAGTCCTGTCCCCCGCTTGCATCAGGGCCACGATGGTGTTGGTGACAGAGGTACCGATGTTGGAGCCCATGATGATGGGGATGGCAGAGCTCACCTCCAGCACTGGTAGAAGAGAAGACGTCCTAATGAATTTGGGGGTCACCCAGCTCCTGCCCCACCACATTTCTTGTCAGGCCCCCTACCCACGTCCCAGTCCCCAGTGGCTGCTACTGCCATGCTGCTGAGTCTGCCTAACCTTGGTGTCACAGGTGCACGTGGGCTTGTGCTGTGCACGTACAGGTATGTGCATTCATCCATGCGAGTAGATGTACATGCACTGCGCATGGTGTATGGATGTGAACATGTGCGCGTGTGAGGCCTGCGTTATGAGGGCTCATGGGCTTGTGTCCTATGTGCAAATAGAGATTTGTGCTTGTGTGTGCACACATGTCCCTGAGTGTGATGGTTAATTTTACGTGTCAACTTAGCTAGGCTGTGGTACCCAGTTATTCAACCCAACACTAGCCTAGGTGTTCTGTAAGGCGTTTTGTAGATGCAATTCATGTCTATAGTCAGCTGACTTTAAGGAAAAAAGATTATCCTTGGTAACCTGGGTCAGCTTCATCCAATAGGATGACAGGCCTTGAGCAGAACTGAGGCTTCCCTGAGGAAGGAGAAACCCTGCCCAGTCTGAACTGCAGCGTCGGCGCCCGCCTGAGAGTTCCCGCCTGCCCTTCCAATGCTCTGACCTACAGATTCCTGACTTGCCCAGACAGCCCCACCATCGGGGAAGCCAGTTCCTTGCTATAAATCATCCGGGTTGCATACAGCTGGAGTCTGGGCTCCTTTGGTGTCCCTGGCTGATACAGGAGTCAGGCTGAATGGAGGCCAGCCTTCCTGTGGCCACGCTCCCCATTTTCCACCCTTCCCAGCTCCTGAGGCACCTTTCCTGGCTCAGATTGTTGGCCATGCTTTAGGGGACAGGGTGGGAAATGGAGCCCTGCCCTTTGCTCTCAGCCCTTGTTCCACCCTTGCCCCAGACCCGAAGCCCTGCCTTGCTGCCCTAGTCCCCAGACAATACGACCCGGTGCCTCCAGGCTCTTCTCCCACCCTGGTGGGCCAACTCACAGCCAGAGGAGACCATGCTGACGATGATGGATGTGGAGGTGCTGGAGCTCTGCACCAGCACCGTCACCAGGATCCCCACCACCAGCCCAGCCACCGGGTTGGACAGGATGGCATTATCCTTGAAGATGTCACCAGCCACCTTTCCTGGGGAGCATAAGCCAGTGTTGTCCAAGGCCCTTCAGGAACCCCTCCTGGGTCTCCTCCACCCAGGCCCTACCTCCAGCCAGCTGGAAGGCTGAGCTGAGCACATCCAGGGAGCAGACAAAGAGGTAAAGGAAGGTGAGCATCAGCGGCACCTTGAGCAGCATGGCACCAGCCCGGCGCAGCTTGAGGAACAGCCTGGGCTCTGGAGGGGGGCAGCCATGAGCACAGCAGGCAGAGGCCAGGGCAGGAACTGCTGCTGCCCCTGCTGCCCCCACCCAGGCCCACCTGGCTTCTGCTCCTCCTCCAGGGCCAGCTTGGCAGGCAGTGGCTCATGACGCTCCAGGACCTCCCCCACAGGGGCAGGTGTGCTCAGCAAGGGTCACAGGGCCCAGGCTGGGAAAGGCATAGGCAGAGGTCCCCCGGGATCCTGTGCAGGACTGGGGAGGGAGGCTGGTCAGGGACTCCTAGAGGCCCCAAGGCAGGGAGGTGGGGGAGGGACAGGCAGGAGAAGTGGCCTCACCCGGGATGTGGGCAACCATGGGCAAGCAGGGTCCAGGGTGTGGGAGCAGCACTCACCCTGAGGGCTCGGCACATAGGCAAAGGCCGCCCCTCGCATCACGTGCCCCCCACGGACTGGGAGTGGGGGAAACAGCAGGGGTCCCCAGCCTCTCTCCATAGGACAGCATCCTGGGCACCACTGTGAGGTGTGCAGGTCAGTGGATCACAGGAGCACTGAATGACAAGGGCTGTGTCCTGGATGCCCACGCCCACACACCCTCACCTGCACAAACCCCCATGGTGCATGATTCCAAACACACACCCGGCAAAGCACACCCTCCAACCTCACCGCAACCACACACATCCCTCTGAGACTCACATGTGCACATCTGTGCTGGACACCTGCATGTGAGTCTCGGAGGGGTGTGTGTTGTGGTAGTGAGATACTCATTCACTCATTCAGTGAGTATTATTGATCTCAAGCCCAGGCTCTGAACCAGATGCTGGGATATAATGGTGATAAAAGATGCTGAGATCTCGGCTCACTGCAACCTCTGCCTCCCAGGTTCAAGTGATTCTCCTGCCTCAACCTCCCAAGTAGCTGGGATTACAGCTGCCTGCCACCATGCCCAGCTAATTTTTTGTACAAACTCCTGACCTCAGGTGATCTGCCCACTTGGCCTCCCAAAGTGCCTGGCTGGACTGACATGTTATATGGGGCGTGCTGGGGTGGGCACAGATAGGACAGAGATGAAGGGGCTGGAGTGCTGGGCTGTTTCCTACTCAGAGCTGGGGGGTAGGGTTGGGATGTGAGGGCCCTGGGCTCACCTTGGGGTTCTGTGTTTCCACTTCGGCTCAGCAGCTCAAGGAAGCCTCCAGGACCCTGAGGAGAACTGGGATCCTCCTCCTTTATATCCTCGGGTCAAGGGCAAAGTCCCTAGAACCCTAGCTGCCCTCCCTCTGTTCCCCGATTAACCTCACCCCCCAAGATTCCTCCTGGTTAATTGCTAATCGTCAGCTCTGCATGGGGAATCTGCGGTCAGGCTCTCCCGTCAACCACGACCCAGACACATCCCCCGCCCCCAGGCAGAGACCCTGATGCCACTCAGCATCTTGTTCCCAGGGTCCCCTCATTCCTGGCCTGACAGGACTCCCCAGGGAGTGACCTAAACATCCTGTGGCCTTCAGAGGTTGTCGTGAGCTGAGATCGCGCCACTGCCCTCCAGCCTGGGTAACAGAGTGAGACTCGGTCTCAAAAAAAAACAAAACAAAAACATCCTATGGCTTTGCCAAGCATCAGGGTGTCTGTGAGTCTGTGGGGGATTGGGGTTGGGGGAGCTCAGAGGAGAGGGAGTGTGAGATGAGGCCCTAAGCCGGAGAGGCCACAGAATGTTGAATCGTGGCGGGTCTCTCATGCCCAACTCTGGGTCCACAATGTGTGTCTCAGTGAACGTGGAGCCGCTGGCCCGACTGAGAAGGGCCTGATCTGCCTTTTAGAATGGCCCATCTCAGGTGGAGCCAGGACACCTCAAAGGGAGCCTGGAAGTGGAGAGGCCAATTAAGAGGCTGACGAAGTGGTCTAGGCAAGAGACCAGAAGGCCTGAACTAAGATGGGAATGGAGGGGCTGGGGAGAACAGGTGCATCCCAGGGACACCAAATATCTGGATATTTGGCGAGGGCTGGGTTCATGCCCAGGTGGGAGGGTGTCTCTGAGTCAGGGAAATGCAATCATTTCTGAGTTCTTGCATCAGAATCGCTGGGTCCTTGGGCTCGGAGGTGCTGTTAATGTCACATCGAGTTTCTCCACCTACGAGCAAGCTGACATCCCCCACAGTGTGCCCAGAGACCCCGGCCCACATCACCTGTTTCTCTTCCCCACCCACGCAGCTCACACCCTTGGCAGGAGCAGCTAAATCCGAGGTGCTCCTGGTGAACTGGGGGTGTTTCTCCTTTTTAATAAGGTTGTGCTTTTTGACGTTCTGGAAGTTTGCCTTCCCTGCTGTCACGGAGTTCTGGGTTTAGTGGGGGAGGCAGTTAGTTATCGATCAAATCCATCATAAGAGATGTAATTCCAAAGTGCTCGCGGATTTACACAGCCACCACTTCCAAAAATTTATTTTGGGGTACAGCCCCAATGAAAGTGAGAAAATGCTGGATCTGACCAGAGCTGCTCTTGGGACTCATAAAAGCAGCAGAGAAGGCGGCTCCATTTCAGCCCCAAAGTGTCTCTTCCCAACCTCTCTGCCATTTCAGTGCCTCCCTGCCTACTGCCTGCCTCCTCCCTGGTCAGTGACAGAGTCTGTGTGTCCCCCTGGGTGGCGACTCCCACCTTGTCTGTGCACCTGGGCTCTGGCCATGACCTCCCCAGACCTTTTCTTGGCTGAGAGCCTGCCTGGCTGGGGGTGTCTAGCGCTGAGAAAAGGTACCCAGCAGGAGGAGCTGTTTTGGAGGGAAGATGCCAAGCTCCGTCTGCTCAGGCTGTCTGAGCGGCCCCTGGCACGAGAAGTTGGCTCTGCAAGCCAGAAGCACACACTGTGCTCAGAGGATAGGGAATGTGCCCTCACAATGAACTCCTTTCCCCATCTACCCGCTCAAGGGGCAATAAACAAACACTGACAGGCTTGCTTCAGGCCCCCTGTTCCCGCACTGCCCCCGGAGTCTCAGCTATTGGTGGGGAGGCGCCCCGGTCTGCCGCAGCACTCCCCCACATTGATTGTCCCGGTGTCCTCGGCTGTTGTGGTGGGGGTGTGCAGAGCTGAATTCAAGCGCTGGAGGAGAGGAGTCTTTTTTTTTTTTTTTTTTTTTTTGAGATGGAGTCTTGCCCTGTCACCCAAGCTGGAGTGCAGTGGCACAATCTCGACTCACTGCAACCTCTGCCTCCTGAGCTCTCACCCCATACCTGGGTCTCCTCCTTCTTCCTGATATTGATGAGCAGCACACAGTCCATCCATCTGGCCGGACACCAAGCAGGCATCCTTGCTGTTTCTTTCCCCCTCCACTTCCTCGTTTCCAACCCATTTCCTAATTCTCCCAATGTTATTGCTCCAGGAGCTCCCTGATCTTTTGCTGTCAGGCATCTCTGTGGCCACCTCCCTGGACTGGGCCTATCGTCTCCCCTGGGTCATCATGGTGGTCTCCCAAGCACTCTGTCCCAATTTCTGCCCTTGCTGCCCCTGATCCATGCTCCAAAACAGCAGACAGCAATCTTTTGAAAATGCCAAGCTAGGCCGGGCATCGTGGCTCATGCCTGTAATCCTAGCACTTTGGGAGGCCGAGATGGGTGAATCACCTGAGGTCAGGAGTTCAAGACCAGCCTGGCCAACATGGTGAAACCTCGTCTCTACTAAAAATACAAAAAATTAGCCAGACGTGGTGGCGGGTGCCTGTAATCCCAGTTACTTGGGAGGCTGAGGCAGGAGAATCACTTGAACTCAGGAGGTGGAGGTTTCAATGAGCTGGGATTGTGCCACTGCTTCCAGCCTGGTGACAGAGCAAGACTCCATCTAAAAAAAAAAAAAAAAAAAAAAATTTCTCCAGGAGGAGCATAACTGCTGAACAGAGGGAGAGAATGATCCCAAGAACAAGTGTGCGCATCCAGGAACTGAGCAAGCTGTGGAAGCTGGCACAACCCACCGTTTCTGCAATTCTTCTTCAGATCTGTGTGCTCCTTAAATGCACAGTTTGCTACATGTGGGATTTCCACAGGACCTAAAATTTGAAGACAATCAAGGGAAGAAAAACCAACATCCAGCTGGGCGTGGTGGCTCATGCCTGTAATCCCAGCACTTTGGGAGGCCAAGGCAGGCAGATCACAAGGTCAGGAGTATGAGACCATCCTGGCCAACCTGGTGAAACCCCATCGCTACTAAAAATACAAAAATTAACTGGGTGTGGTGGCACTCACCTGTAGTCCTAGCTACTTGGGAGGCTGAGCGAGGAGAATTGCTTGAACCTGGGAGGTGGAGGTTGCAGTGAGCCAAGATCGCGCCACTGCACTCCAGCCTGGTGACAGAACGAGACTTCATCTAAAAAAATAAGGAAAAAACCAAAAAACCCAACATTCAAGACTTTTCTGGCCAAGCACAGTGGCTCATACCTATAATCCCAGCACTTGAAGTCTGAGGTGGGAGGATCATTTGAGTCCAGGAGTTCAAGACCAGCCTGGGCAACATAGCAAGAAAAATAAATAAATAATTAGCCAGATGCGGTAGCATGTGTCTGTAGCTGGGAAGGCTGAGCTGAGAGAATTGCTTAAATTTGGGAAGTCAAGGCGACGGTGAGCTGTGATTGTGCCATTGCCCTCCAGCCTGAGTGACAGAGTGAGACCCTGTGTCAAAAAAAAAAAAAAAAAGAAGAAGACAGGTGTGGTGGCACATGCCTGTAATCCCAGCACTTTGGGAGCACTTTTGGGAGCACCTGAGGCAGGAAGATCACAGGTCAGGAGTTCGAGACCAGTCTGGCCAACATGGCAAAACCCCGTCTCTACTAAGAATACAAAAATTAGCCAGGCATGGTGGTGCACACCTGTAATCCCAGCTATTTGGGAGACTGAGGCAGAAGAATCGCTTGAACTCAGGAGGCAGAGGTTGCAGTGACCCAAGATTGCATCACTGCACTCCAGCCTGGGCAAGAAGAGTGAAACTCTGTCAAAAAAAAAAAAAAAAAAAAGAAAAGAAAGAGAGAGAGAGGAAGGAAGGGAAGGAGGGAGAGAGGGAGGGAGGGAGGGAAGGAAGGAAGGAAGGAAGGAAGGAAGGAAGGAAGAGGAAGGAAGGAAGGAAGGAAGGAAGGAAGGAGAGGAGGAGGAAGGGACCATTCTATCCATGACCTGGATTTTTGTTTTGCAGGGGTGGGAAACTCACTAATGACCAGTGTAACCTCATAACTGGATTTCCCATCGGTGTAGTTTGAGAGCTCCTGCCTCTTCTCACAAGCAAGTTATTTATTCAACAAACATCTAAGCTCCATGCTGAGTCAGGATGGTGCTGTACGTTGGGCGTATGGCATTGAACATCTCATCCTGGCAGTCAGACCAGCACAGTTGCCATGCACACAGTCACGAGTGCACACTGCACACATCAGGGGCTCATCTCCTCTATATCTCTGGTCAAAAAAGTGGTTCTCACCAGTGGGTTCCCTTGGGGGAACAAAGCAATGCCTCTCCTGTCCCCCTTGACTTTGTCCTGTCTTGGAGAGCCTGGCCTTCAATCGGAGCTGCCTGGCCCTAAAACATTGTCTGCTCCAAGTTCTATTTTCCAGATGGGGACCCAAGGCTAAAATAAATCCTGTGGGCCCAGAGCAGGGTTGGCTGACCTGAGAATGCCTCGTGCCTGTTTAGGGGATAAGCGCCCTGTGTATATTATTAATCTTGGTGGCCCGGGCACTGGTCACTCATTTACTGATAAGGCCAAAGTCTGTGGCCAAGACAGCTGAGGCTGCTTTGGGCTTTTCTCAGAAGTCACCTCTTTCCCTGCAGCTTGCCTCCTCATGTGGCTCCAGCCTATCACACTGGCCTCAGGACCAGGCAGGAGAGCGAGGCTGAGCGCATGGTACCAAAGCAGGCCTGGGTCTGGCGTCCAGGTCTGGACATGAAGCTCTGAGGTCTGGCTTTAGACTTCATATCTTGGGCTCTGTATTCCAGGCCTGGAGCTTTTCTCCAGGTTCTGGGATCTTCTCCCCCGCTGGGAGCTCCAGGCCCTGCTCTCTAAATTCTCAGGTTCAAGCTCTGGGTTCTGGGCTCTGGGTTCTGCGACCCAGTCCCCCTGGCCCTAGTTTCTGGCTTCAGATGTCGGACTTGGGGCTCTGGTTCTAGACACTGGGCTCCAGGTTCTGGGTTCCAGGCTCCGATTCCACGTTCCAGACTGCAGGTTCTGTGCTCCAGGCTCTTGGCTCCAGCTTCTGGGTTCTGGGCTCCAAGTTCCACTTCCACACTCCAGGCTCCAGGTTGCGGTCTGGGTTCCAGGTTCCTTCAGCTGGTCAGCACTGGGTCAGGAACACGGTGACCTCCCTGGCTAGTGGGGTGATCCCCCACCTACCCTTCTTAGCTAGCTGCGACTTCATGCCGGCAGCCAGCACACCAGGCCAGCCTCAGGGGTGACGCTCGTTCTATGGCAGTCGTCCCTTGCTTTCTGTCCCTGGTCTAACCCCAAGCCAGTTCTCTGGAGACAGGTGCTAAGATGGTTATGGAGCACCCCTCGCCCAGACCCTGCAATTTTCACAGTCCACCTGGGCAATTTATGTTCCCAGCTCTTCCTGGGCCCCGCCAGGACCATCGAGGATATGAAGGACGCCCTCTGGAGCCTGAGCTGCATCTGATTCAATGTAATGAACCAAGTGTGTTCCCCACAACCTGGGCCTTTGTTTCCCCATGGAAGCTGACTTCCAGCATCTTCTATACCTCCTCAGAAGCCTGGGTCACCTGACTACCAGGCTAGATACCCTGCGGGGTGCATCTTGTGATCACCCCCCTGGGGGGTTGGGGCGGCTGCATCAGCACTTCCAGCAGGGCCTCCAGAAGAGCAGCCAGCGTCTTTTCCTGCCTCCTGGAACCCTGGCCCAGAATCCAGGACACTGTGCCCTGTGCTTGGCCTGCACCCATCTTGTGCCATCCTTTTCCACAGCTCCAAGACTTGGTGAAGGTGGGGGACCAGAGACAAGTAGCAGATTGTCTCTTGGGGACTCGGAGCCACATGGGCTTGGGTTCCCTGCATGACTCAAGAAAGTCATGCCTGCACTCTTAGCCAGTGCCCTCTGCTAAATGGAATGTTGCAAGGATACAGAGAAGTCAACTAACAACAGTGTGTGGGCCAGGCGCAGTGGCTCATGCCTGTAATCCCAGCACTTTGGGAGGGCAAGGCAGGTGGATTACCTGAGGTCAAGAGTTCGAGACCAGCCTGGCCAACATGGTAAAACTGTCTCTACTAAAAATAGAAAAATTAGCTGGGCATGGTAAAAATTAGCCAGTGCCTGTAATCCCAGCTACTCAGGAGGCTTGGGGGGGGGGGAATCACTTTAACCCGGGAGGCAGAAGTTGCGGTGAGCCGAGATCGCGTCATTGCACTCCAGCCTGTGCGACAGAGTGAGACTCTGTCTCAAAAAAAAACAAAAAACAAAACTGTGTGTGCTGTCCCTTCCTCCATGCTGTGAACTGGGTGGACTGGCCCCTCTTGGCTTCCTACCTAGTAGGGTGGGGGAGTGGCTCCACCAGCTTTTTCAATCACCTAGAAGTCAGCTTGGAATAGTGACTGTGAAACAGGCCCATGGGCTGATCAGCTGGTGGCCCTCACCCTGCCGCGGGTCTAAAGGAGGAGGTCATGGATCTGGGCCTCTCTCCCCCACAGATGGGGCCTGGCTGGACTGGGACGTGAGGATTCTGGGAGCACAGAAACTGGGAGGAAGGAAGCAGGTCTCCCCTCAGCCCAGGGCTGCCTCAGGGGGTATGTTGGGAAAAAAGTCTCAGAGGAAATCATGGCAGAGGGACACACTCTGCCAATAAAATGGGCCAAGAGGGGTGGTGGGCTCCAGCCCCCAGAGGAAGGACTGGGCTCCACCAAAGGATGGTGGCCCAGCAGGGACAAAGAGAGGATTTTGGGAAGTCCTTTGTATTGTTGTAATTATTAAAAATTGTATCCTTAAAAAACATTAAAGCTAAGGTAAAGGTCTTTTTTTTTAGGTAAAAGTCTTTTTTGATCACTACCCCCCATCCTGGTCCCCTTCCTGTTTCCCTGCTGGTTTGGCATGTATCCTTCTAGAACATTCTGTCTCCTTTCTCTACACTTATAAGTGCCTGTGTGCTTGTGGTTTATATAAAGTTATCATGCCATGTGTATTGCTCTGCTTTATTTCACAGAACAACAGCACATCTTGGAGGATTTTCCACATTAGAACATGCTGTACCCGGCTCTTCATCTGCTGTGTGGTACTGCAGAGCATGGACATGCCACAGTGTGTCGTCTTATGCCCACCCCCAGCCACATAGAGTTGTTTGTCTTTGGGTCACAGATAACCCTGCAGGGAAAGGCCCCTTTGTGCCTGGGAGTGAGTGATTCTCTAGTGACATCACTGGGGTCACATACAGTTTTTAGTTTTTAGCAGAAACTCCCAAAGTGTCCCCTAGAGCAACCTGTATTCTCCTGGAAGAGGGCCCTGGCTCCCATCCGGGGTTCTTTTTTCCTTTCTTCTTTTTTTTTTTTTTTTTTTTTTTTGAGACGGCGTCTCGCTCTGTCGGCAGGCTGGAGTGCAGTGGCATGATCTCTGCTCACTGCAAACTCCGCCTCCCAGGTTCACGCAATTCTCCTGCCTCAGCCTCCCGAGTAGCTGGGATTACAGGCACACACCACCATACCCGACTACCTTTTTGTATTTTCCTTTTTTTAGTAGAGGTAGGGTCTTACTATGTTGGCCAGACTGGTCTCGAACAACTGACCTTGTGATCTGCCTGCCTCGGCCTCCCTAAGTGCTGGGATTACAGGCGTAAGCCACTGTTCCCGGCCCCATCAGGAGTTTTTACAGCATCTAGGCCCCCTGGGTTGTGTCCCCATCAGACAGCGTGGGTGCTGGTGAAGCTCCCGTGACAACTCCTTGCAGGATCCTGGGCTAGTCACTTCCCCCTCTTACAGACTGAGTTCATCTTCACCAGGTTGTTTTGTTGTGGAGGCAAAAAATGAGATAAAGGATGGAGCATATCTCACTTGGAGACCTCAGTAAATGTGAATTCCTGCACCTGCAGGGCTGACCTCTGTGTGTGCTCTTTTACCTGGCCCCTAACCCTTTATCATGGGACAATCTCATTGGTTCCTAACAGTAGCTGGCATCACTGCTGGACCCACAGAAGTGCAGGGTTGGGTGAAGGGTGGGCTTGGCCTGCAGGATCTGTTAACTTTGGAGAGACTGCCCATCTCTCACCTCTCTATCCTGGAGAACATGGAAGGGTGTCTCCTCTCACAAGGAGAAAGTTCTGTGGCTGGTCGGAGAAGGGACACGGGTTTGTCTCCCTACCCCCACCCCTGGTCCCACACTGTGATTGTGCTATGCACTCCTCTGCCGGGATCTTCAATGCCCTGCTGCCACTGCCTGCATTGCTAAGACCATGTGAGACTGTAGCATCATTTTTCAGCCCACAGGCTGAGGGGGACAGAGTGGTGATTAAGATGAACAAGGCTGGCCAGGTCTGGTGGCTCACACCTGTAATCCCAGCACTTTGGGAGGCAGAGGCAGGTGGATCACTTGAGGTCAGGAGTTCAAGACCAGCCTGGCCAACATGATGAAACTCCGTCTCTACTAAAAATACAAAAATTAGCTGGGTGTAGTGGTGCGTGCCTGTGATCCCAGCTACTTGGGAGGCTGAGGCAGGAGAATCACTTGAACCCAGGATGCAGAGGTTTCAGTGAGCTGAGATTGCACCACTGCACTCCAGTTTGGGTGACAGAGTGAGACTCCATCTCAAAAAAAAAAAAAAGAAAGAAAAAGAAAAAATGACGGATAGATCCCTACTGTCGGGGCATGAGTATCATCATATTGTCAGCACATGAGTTTCATTGAGTAAACAAGGTAATTGCACAGTGTGATAACTATTGCGAATTTAGAAAACTGGTGAGAAAGACAGAGAACAGTCAGGGAGCCTTCCTCTGAGGTGTTTAATGAAACAGGACTTTTGTGTTTGCAGGTCTTAAAAACCTCTCACAGTAACAAGTACACACACTAAAAGGATTTATTGGCATGCACATGGAGAAAACAGGGAGTGTTTCACTTCAGGTATGGTTGGATTTCATCAGGAATCTTCCTACATCCTTTTTTTTTTTTTTTTGATTTAAGAGGCAGTCTCACTCTGTTGCCAGGCTGGAGTGCAGTGGCATGATCTCAGCTCACTGCAACCTCCGTGCTCCTGGGTTCAAGCGATTCTCCTGCCTCAGCCTCCCGAGTAGTTGGGACTACAGGTACACACCACCACACCCGGCTAATTTATTTTATTTGTAATAGAGATCGGGTTTCACCATGTTGGCCAGGCTTGTCTCGATCTCTTGACCTTGTGATTGGCCTGCCTTGGCCTCCCAAAGTGTTGGGATTACAGGCATGAGCCACCGCACCTGGCTTCCTTCCTCCTTCCATTTTTTGAGACAGAGTCTCGCTCTTGTTGCCCAGGCTGGAGTGCAATCATGCTATCTCAGCTCACGGCAACCTCCGCCTCCCAGATTCAAGCGATTCTCCTGCCTCAGCCTCCTGAGTAGCTGAGATTACAGGCATGCACCACCAAGCCCAGCTGATTTTGTATTTTTTTTTTTTTTTTTTTTAGTAGAGACAGGGTTTCTCCATGTTGGTCAGGCTGTTCTCGAACTCCTGACCTCAGGTGATCCGTCCACCTCGGTCTCCCAAAGTGCTGGGATTACAGGCGTGAGCCACCATGCCTGGCCACTTTCTTCCATCTTTTAGTCTTGCTCTCCAGTGTTGGCTGCATTCATATGCAGGTTCTCTCCCCTAAGAGTCCTTTCTACAAACTGCAGGAGATGGTATAAAATGACCAGGATTGGGACTCTGGAACACCTGAGATTAGAGGACTATGTCTGAACCAAATTCTGGCCAGGGAAATGTACTACTCTGATTGGCTAGTGGAATGGAGTGCTCTGATTGGCCAATGGAATGGAATACTCTGATTGGCCAGTGGAATGAAGTACTCTGATTGGCTGGGCTTGCCAGGGATCCCGGGTTAAGCCAGCCAAACAAAATGGGTTGCGGGGGCAGAGGGGCTGAAGCCCCTATGGGAGGACAGGGTGGGCTGGCAAACCCCACAGATTTCAAGGAGGACGAGGACAAGGAGCCAGTTGACTGAGAGCTGGACGGGTAAGGGGAGTTCCTGGCAGAGGAGACGGCAAAGATTACAATGAGGAAGGCAGTGTGACCTGTTTGAGGCAGTCAGGAGACCCCCTCACCCCATCAGGTGCCTTCTCCTGACCCCTATGCCTTCTCGCTTCCCCTGTTGCACCACTTACCGCTCTGGGTTGGGACCAAGTCTGGCTTCTCTCCTCGCAGTCTAGGGCCCGCCTCAGAGGTCTTCTCCATCTCCCCCCTGTGAGGGGTTTGGGCTTCCAGCCAGACCACCCAGCTAAAGCGGGTAAGAGTGAGAAACTGCCCCTGATACAACAATCAGTGTCCCCCTTATAGGCCTTTGACGCACTCAAAGGATCTCCCAGTTGCGTGTGCAGAGGCACACTCAGTCCCCAATAGAAGCAGAGAAGCGACCAGAATGATGTGCTCAGATTCACAGAGACCATGGAACAACAGCACCATATGGAGAGGCACAGCTCCCCACAGGGTTCCTCACCCCCACACCTCTCCCCCACCCTTTCTCCCACCTCCACTCCATGATAGGGTCTCACTCTGTCACCCAGACTGGAGTGCAGTGGCATGATTTCAGATACTGCAACCTCCGCCTCCCGGGCTCAAGCGATCCTCTTCCACCTCAGTCTCCTGAGTAGCTGGGACCACAGGCATGCGCTACCACACCCACCACCACCACACCCAGCTAATTTTTAAAATATTTTTGGTAGAGACAGTGTTTCAATATGTTGCGCAGGCTGGTCTCCAACTCCTGAGCTCAAGCGATCTGCCCCCCTTGGTCTCCTAACGTGCTGGGATTACAGGCATGAGCCACCTCACCCAGCTCCCATATTCTTGAAAAAAAAAAAAAAAAAAAAAAAAACTCTAAGATGTTCACACACCACTCTATATACTGTATAGTCAGGAAGAGAGGTTCTGAAAACAGGAAGTCAGGAGGCACATCCTGAGGTCCCCAAGAGTTTCCTGGCACTGACCTTGGTGACAGAAGCAGTATGGTTTGAGGGTGGGGAAGCCACAGGACAGTCTGGCACACAAGGAAGACAACTCATGGCAGAATAATAATAATTATTCTAATAACAGTATCATACATCAAGGACAAACCCAGCTGCCCCAAGCTTACTGCAAAATCTATATGTACAATATAGTCTATGTGGGTGGAGTACGGGGCTGCCCACCTGCACCCTCAGGCCTTACTCATACCAGCTCCCTAAGGAGGGGCCAGCCCCTCCTCCTGCCCCTGTTGAAGCTTGGCACAGGCTGGGGAGGCTGGCACTGCCAACGCCACCCCTCTGTGTCGGGCAAGCCTGTACCAAGGGGCTAGACCCACCTCCCCCACTGTGGCCTGGCTGCAAGGGATGGGGGAGTGAGCCTGTTGAGGGACCAGGTGGTGGCAATTGCAGGGTGTGTCTCATCTGAGTCCCCTTTCTACCCCTACCGGCTCTTCCTGCGGGCCTGCCCATGGCAGGAAGGGGCCAGGGACACTCATGGCACAGACAGGGCATGCAGAGCGGACCCATGGCATGCTTGGCCCGCCAGGTGCCATGCAGCTGTCCTGGACTGTTGAGCAGTTGTCAGAGGGCCGAGTGGGCAGTGGAGTTCAAGGATTCCCCCGCTGGGCTGGGCTGCTGATTCAGTCTGTGGTGGAATCTCCTGGGAACTGGGCCCTTGGGTAGGCAGCTGCAGAAATTCTGGAAGTACCAGGTCCTCTTTCCTCAGAAGGCCCCTCTGGTCGTGGGCCCCGCTGCTCTGTACCCGGTTCAGCAGCTCCACCAGGCCTAGAGACAGCCACAGCATGAGGGTTCCCCCCTCAACAGACCTGACTACATGCTAGCCCGCAACAGTTCCGCTCCCTTACTGTGGCCACAGCCTCCATGGCCCCAGCACCAATGGCCTGTGGCCCTTTATTTTCAGCCCCTTGCTCCTAAACCCCTATCCTTCCTGTTCCATGTGCAATGGCATGCAGCCTCCTGCCTTAGCTCAAGGCTCTCTGATGCCACCCTGAATGGTCCCCAACCCCACTGCCCTAGTCCCTCTGATCCCCAGCTCATCCCTCATGTACCTTCGATGTCACAGGTCTGCCGCTTTCCAGTGGCACTACTGGGCGCCTTCACCAGAGAATTGGGGGACACTGAAGGGGGGATGGGTGGCCTTGTCCTGGGTTCTAGGTGGGCAGCCCTGCAAGAATGTGGGGTCAGAGCCACAACTGGGAGGGGAGAAGCAGAGGGTGGAAGAGGGCGCCCCGCCTTTCGCTCACCTGGCTGCGGCAGGGAGATTTGTCACGGACTTTGGAGATCTTCACACCTGTGACAGAGATCACCACAATTAGTGTTTGCCTCCTGCCTGGACCGCTTTCCTCCTGGACCAGAGCCATTCCAGGAGATCAAGCTCCGAGGCCAACGTCCCCTACCTGGAAGAGTGTCCAAAACCAGTCTCTGGGCCGCCACCGAGCTCACTAGCTTCCCCATATCCAGAGGTTGCTTCTCGCCTGGCTGTGGGGGAGAGGTGAGCAGCCCACGGTACAGGTCGCGGCCCCGCCCCATCCCGCGGCCCGGCGACTTACCCGGTGCAGCGTCACCTGTAGCGGGCTCAAACCATGCTTCTCCAGAATGGGCTGCAGCGCCTCCTGCAGCCGCTTGGTGGGCTTGGCTGAGATTCGTACCACACGCTCTAGCGCCGCCAGCTCGAGCCTGCGCGGAACTCTCGGGCAGCACAGGGCCGCGGGGACCGGCCCCCAGCCAAACCCTTCCCAGGACAAAGGTGAGGGGGCGGAGCTTGAACTGCAGAAGGTGGTACTGGCTTGTAGGGGGAGGAGCTTTCCCAGGAGGCGGGGCTACCACGAGAGGCGGGGTCTGGGGGAGCCAGGTAGCCAGAACAGGGCCTAAAGCGAGGAGCGTCAGGACCTGGGACCCAGACTTGGGGACAGGACACTCACTCAAAGGTGATCCTGTTTTCCAGACGCACTTCCTGATCTGCCAGCACAGCGCAGTCCTGATCCAGGACCAGGGCCTTCTGTGGATGCCAGGCAGGGTCTAAAAGTCACTTCCCCCACCCCGAGCGATCCCTGTGGGTCTGAAAGAACAACTTCCCGTCCTCCCATGGCCACCACTGGGGCTTCTTACAGGGAGGGAAGGAGGGTGGAAGAGGTGTAGGGAAGCAAATGCGTTAAGGTACCAAGCTGGAGTCCAAGCCTGGGAAAGCCAAGGCCAGAGAGGAAAGTGGCAAGAATGCTGGACATTCTTGGGAAAGGACAGAAATTATGAGAAAGGTAGCTGCTGGTATGAAATGATAAGGGGCAGACTTAGGTCCTGGATCCCTGGCCTACTCTTTCTGTACCAGACAGCCTCTGCCTCCAGAACATCTGCCCCGTGTCCCTCAGGTGTGTGAAACTCAATCAGACCAGCTGGTCGCATTCCTCCCTCACCACCGACCTTTGGTGAGCCACCCTGGCCTTGTCCCATTTTTGACATTTGTCCACTTCTCTCCATTCCCCCCTACCAAGGACACTTCTTGTTTCCTCATTCAAAAAGGGCCCACCCCCAAAACTGCTGTGAAACCAGAGGATGTGAAGCATCTGGCACAGTGACTGGCACACAGTAGTACATAAACAGTAATTCTCTTGATAACCACCCTCAGAGACCCCACTGCCTGCTCCAGCCTGATATGGGGATTGGGGGCAGCCTCTCCCAGGCACTAGGCCTATGCTGTGCTGCAGGAGCAGGTGGAGTGTGGGTGGAGAAGTTATATTTAGCGCGTATGAAAGCCCATCTGGGCTGCTGGCAGCCACCCTGGAGGCCTGAGAATAGTGGGCAGAATGCCTCCCACTACTGCCCTTGCACCCCCACACTCTAGGCCCTGAACATGTCCTGCAAGTACCCACCTGTAGGCCTTTGCCGAAGCTGTTGCCTCTGCCTGGGATATCCTCCCCCACAGCTCTGCCAGACAAACTCCTCCCCATCCACATCAACAGCTGCTTCTTCCTTGAAGCCTTCCAGACACCAGCCAGAAATGCCTACCTTCTCCCAAGAGACCTTCTCTGAATTTTTTTTACTCTTTCTTCTCCCTGATCACTCCCTGCCTGGCTCACCTCCAGCCTGTGGGCCAGGAGGACAGTTTCTCTCCCCCACACACCTGGCAGGGCCTTAGGACTTGTCTACTAGGTAAACAAAATCCCAATCGTCCCCTGGAAGGCAGCATTCTTCCTTGAGATTCCCCCTTACTGGGTGGTTTTCTTTAAAGCCAGTTTTCCTCTAGCTCTTCTTCTCTTTTTTTTTTTTCTTTTTTCTTTTTTTTTTTTTTTGAGACGGAGTCTTGCTCTGTTGCCCAGGCTGGAATGGTGCAGTAGTGCGATCTCGGCTCACTGCTGCAACCTCCACCTCCCGGGTTCAAGCAATTCTCTGCCAGGCTAATTTTTGTATTTTTAGTAGAGATGGGGTTTCACCATCTTGGCCAGGCTGGTCTTGAACTCCTGACCTCATGATTCACCCACCTCGGCCTCCCAAAGTGCTGGGATTACAGGTGTGAGCCACCACGCCGGCCCCCCTCTATCTCTTCTTTAAAGTTTAAACTAGCTTGCACTTAAAGAAAAAAGTTCATTGGTTAGGTGCAGTTGGGCGCCCCTAGAGGCTATGGAGGTGAGGCACCCCACGGATGGCCACTTCCAGAATGAGTCTGTGAGGATGGCAGTCTGGACTCTGGGAATGACGGGGGCAAACCTCAGCTCCAGCAGTGGTTCTCCCCAGTTTTTACCCCCCTGAGATCACCAAAGTAGGATGATGGATGAAGCTGGAAACCTGGAAGGGTGTGAGGTAGGGGTGGGTGGATGTCTGAGTGAGTGAGAGTTGGTGCTGAGTTTGCTTTGGAGTTGGGTGTGGGTATAGGAGTGGGATTGCAGTGGAGGCTGGAATGAGGAAGAGGGTGATGATAGAAATGGAGTTGAAATTAGGGTCAGTCCAGGGGATTTGAAATGGAATTGGAGTTGGAGCTATGACTGAGCAGAGACAGAAATGGAGCTGGGGTCAGGATCAGGATCAGGATCAGGAAGGAGGTTAGAGTTAGGGCCAGGCTGGGTTCCCCACCTGTTCATTGCCCACCAGGTAGACCTTGATGTCGGGTAGAGAGAGGCCTCGTTTCTCACAGATCCCTGCCAGCATGTCTCGGATGGTGAGGCCGGGTCTGGCCAGGGCTAAGGAGGCTGTGCCATCGGGCAGGTACACACAGCAGTACTTCCCTGGCCGGCTTTCACTCTCACCATCGGTGCTTCCAAGGCTCTTCCGGTGGCTCTGATTCAGGGCAGGAACGGGGGAGGTTATGTGTACACATGCAAGGGCATGCAGACAGGTACACAGAGACAGGTAAGCTTGCTGGGGCTCAAGCATGCACATGCACTACCAAGGCAGGCAAAGATACGTCCTCCTGCAGGAACACATGTATGCACACCTAGGCATATGGACACCTAGAGAAAGGTCCACCTGCTGATTCCCACATACATGCTGTGTACACACACTTGGGCACTGCACATGTGCACACATCTGCTGACTGAGGATGTGTACCTATGACATATATGGGAACCCATATAGTGAGGACAGGAGAAAGAGGCTAAAGGATTGGCCATGCAGAGCAAGCTGGGAGACACAGTCAGGACAGCAACTTGAAACGAGGGCCACCACGTAAACGGGCCTGAGTAGTGGCCCTAGCCCATAGTGCATTTTGTCTTCCCCAACAGTCGGCTCACCTCAGATTTGCTGCTGACGAAGGCTAGGAAGCCAAGGTCCAGGCTGGCGGAGGAGTTGAGGGAGCCCTGAGACTCTCGGCGCAAGGCGGCGTTTGTCGCCCCGCCCAGATCTAGGGAAGAGGGAGTGATGAACTCGAACAGCCCCCTTGCCCTCACCCATCCTCTTGTGGAAGCCTCTCCCCTACTGGTGGGCCTTGTTTGGAGCCATCCTGCAGGGGCCCAAGTGTAAATCCCTGGGAGCGTCACCACCGTTGGAGATTTCTAAACGTCTGTGGTCTAGCCCAGGACCCGAACCACCCAGGGGAGTGTGGTGGTCACTGGGACCTGCGTTCCGATTTTCACAGACTTACAAACTGAGGGCCACGAAGGAGGAATGGGGCACTCCCCAAACTTGGCCGAACTCCCGCCTTCCCCCAATCTCTGTTGCTCGTTCCTGCCCTCACCCCTGCGGAAGGACTTTCGGAGTGGGCGGCCCCCAGGACCCTCAACAGGCGGCAGCTGCCCCAACTCTTCCACGCCCAGCGGCAGCGACTTCCCGGGCTTCAGCTTCGGCTTCTGTAGGTACAAGGAAGGCGCTGGCACTGGGCTGGGCTCCAGCCCGCATGCAGACAGTGGGCACACACCCGACAGATCTGCACCCGGGGGCGTCCCCCTCTTGCAGGCGATCCGCAGGGCCCCCTGCCCCGGCCGGTCCCTCGTCCGCACCTTCCTCGTGGCGTCCGGGCTGCCGAGGCTCAAGGAGCCAGGTTCCCGCAGCGGGCGCCCCTCGGCCTCGGCTAGCAGGCACTCACGGTACAGCGGGGGACTTGACGAAGCGCGCATAGCTGTCGAACTTCATCAAGTTGAAGATCTACGGGGCGAGCGCGGGACAGGTGAGCCGGGGCTGGGGCGGAGGCGCTGGGCTGCCTGGACCCAGGCCCAGTCCTCGGGGCTGGTCCCGCCCCCAACCTAGGGCGGGATCCCAAACCCCGCCCCCACCTCCGTTCCTACATCCACCCCCAGGGTCCAGGCCCCGCCCCTAGCTCTGCTAGGCTCCGCCTCTAGATGTCCTTCACCGTTGCGTCTGATACCGCCCTCTGAGCTCGGCCAGTCCTGCCCCGGCTTTGGCTCTGTCTCTGCCTCCAAATTTGCCCCCTCCCTTTGCAGTTCAGGCTCCGCCCAAGGGTCCGATCCCACCCACCCCGCGCCTTTTGTGTTCCTTTCAAGGCCAATCCACCCGGGACCGCTCACCTGAAGCTGCTGTGCCCGAAACATATCCGGCCGCGGGCTCGGCCAGCACCTCCTCGCCAAGCCAGGCCTGCCGGTCGATGTTCACTGGGCTCAGCGCCTGGCTGGACAGGAACTCCTGGTAGATGTTGCGGGCCTCCTGAGCTAGCTGAAGGAGGGACAGGAGGAGTTGTTCAGGGACCATGGCCCAGGCCATGTGTTCCCCCTCTCCCCAGCCCTCGGCGCCAGCTCCCCCTTCCCCCACCTGCTGGGTATCGCTGGCCGGAATCTGTTGGAAGCGCTCGCAGGCCTTCCAGAAAGTCACGTTTTCGGCACTGAACTCCTTCTTCAGGAACTCCTGGGAGAGGAAGGATGGGGAGGCAGGCAGAAACTCAGAGACACAGAGACCAAACTGGGGGGTGTGATTAAAGATTGGGAGAGAGACAGGGCCAAGAGACCAAGCCAGACAGATAGGGGCAGACAGACAGATGGAGCCAGATCTGGAGGCAGAGAGAGAAAATGAGAGGCAGAGACAAGGACAGGGAGAAGGAAGAAAAGTTCCCAGCTGGGAGAAGAGAAAGAGGGTGCTGCAGGAAGGCTAGATGAGGGAGCTGACAGAGGACCCCACTCTGGCCAGCCTGAAGCTCCACCCACGCCCTGCCCTCTCCCATGTGTCCCCTTCCCTTTCCCCCACCCCAGGCTTACAGTGAAGTAAGCCAGGCCCAGCGGGTCCTGCAGCAGCCGCTCGAAGGACAGGGCCCAGCTGGCCACAGGCTGCTCCTCAGTGGGGGAAGGGGCTGCTGGGGCCACTGGGGAGGCTGTGGATGCTGAGGGAGCTGCCGCGGCCCTCGCCCTGGCCCTGGGGCCCCGTCGTGCTGCTCAGCTCTGCAGGTGGATGGACAAGTAGGGTGAGCCTTGCTGCCTTGCCCAGCCCCTGGCCCAACCCACCCTCTCCCAGGCATCCACTCTGCAGGCATGTTCCCTGGAAAGATAGCAGGTGGCAGGGGCGTCCCCACCCATCTCCACCTCCCTCCTCCCCCCCCCCCTCCCACTCAGCCAGGCCTGCTCCACACATTCTGTCACTTACCTCCATCTGACACAGCCAGAACCTATAGAGACCCGACAGAGAAAGTCAGACAAGCCCAGTGAGGATTCCCAGGGGACAGTTCTGGGCCCAACTGCCAGGAGCTAGAACTGTGTTCTCCTCCACCTGGCATCCCCAGCCAGGTTCTGCTTGGTCAGAGTTTTGCCCAGGCAGCCCCTAGCTCCCTTTCTATCCTGGGCCAACCACTATGTCCTGGAACTTATGCCAGGTACCTTCCAACTGCCACTGGTTCCATCCTCCCCCAGCCCCTGCTGGGTGAGCCAGGTGTGCATAGCATGGTGAGTAGGAACAGACTTTAGTCTCTGCCGCTTACTAGCTGTGTAACTTTGAGCAAGTTAGTAACTTGTTTGCCTCTATCTGTAATCTGTAAACAGGGGAGAATGGCTATTTACAGATGAAGGCAAACAAGGGGCTGATGTGAAGACCAAGTCAGTTTAATATATTCCCACAATCGATCGGGTGTGGTGGCTCACACCTGTAATCCCAGCACTTTGGGAGGCCAAGGCAGGTGGACCACCTGAGGTCAGGAGTTCGAGACCAGCCTGGCCAACATGGTGAAACCCAGTCTCTACTGAAAATACAAAAAAATAGCAGGGCATGGTGGCGGGCGCCTGTAATCCCAGCTACTGGGGAGGCTGAGGCAGGAGAATCGGTTGAACCCAGGAGGCAGAGGTTGCAATGAGCCAAGATCGTGCCATTGTCCTGCAGCCTGGGCAACAAAAGCAAAACTCTGTCTCAAAAAAATAAAATAAAAATGTATCCACAGCATCTAGAACAGGGAGCAGCATGTGATATGGGCTGTATCAACATGTGCTGTCTGTGAGGAAGGAGTGGTGTCTCTGCAGCCAGTGATCTCCTTATTGCAAGTGTTTTCTACTGGACCCAGGGTCTCCTACAAGTCCCATCACACCCTGGGAGGGCACAGGATTCTGTTCTATAGTATAGAGCAGTGGTTCTCAAACTTCAGTGCAGAGTGGGAGAACCCCACCTCTGGAGATTCAGGTTCAGTAGGTCCAAGATGGGGCCTGAGGCTGTCCATTTCTACCAAGCTCCCAGGTGATGCTGATGCTGCTGGTTCAGGGACTACTCTGTGAGTAGCATTGCTGCAGTAAGCTAACTCCATCCTTGCCCCCCAACGCACAACTCTGGTTTCTCTGGGAATCCCAATCATTAGTGAAACAGAAAAACTCTCCTCTCAAAATGACTCTTGCGGTGGTTTCTCTTATTTCTCTTTTTGCCTTCCTAGCAGCTCCTCCGGCTTCCCCCACTATCTCCCACTCATGCAATGTGGCGTCAACCCCCCCTGGCTCTGTCCTGGGCACTTTGTCCCATCCACAGATCCGCACCTCCAGACACACATAACCAACTTCCTGGTAACATCTCCCCCAAATATCCCCCAAGCCCTCACACTCCCAAATGGAAGTCCCAAATGGAGGCTCCCTCTGCCTCTACCAAAGAGAGCACAAAAACCAACTTCCCTGCCCCCATCTTTCTTCCCATCAGCTGGGCTTCCAACATCAGGGCTTGAGTCATCTCAATTCCTACTTCCCCCTCACCTCCTACATTTTTACCATGCCCTGTCACAGGAGTTCCTACCACTAGCCCCTGCTTTCCATCCCAACTGGAAACAGGCCTGCAAACATCTCCACCCCTGGAAAGCCCCCCACCCCCACCCTCCTGAATAGAATCTCCCTCTCTGTTCCCTACTCCCACCCTGAGAGTATTCAGGTCACAGGGCAGCCATCTGTGGACCAGATCTGGTCTGCAGATACGTGGGGATAGTACTATCATCTTGGCCCTCACAGTTTTGTGTGTGTGTGTGTGTGTGTGTTTTTAATTTAAAAGTGTTTCCCACAACTAAAAAGCAAAAGAATTTAAATTCTACTTGCTCCTTAAGACTGTGATGCTCCAGCTTCTTCCCAGTAGGACAAACCTTGTTTGGCACTAAGCAGCTACCACCTTCCCCCAAAAGGACTTAAACTCTCCTCAGAGGACTCTGGGGCCCTTTTAATGCATTTATGTTACTTGTGGAGGTAGTGGGAGGCAGGCTTAAATTTGGGAGGTCGAACTTGTGCTGTGTGACTTTAGACAAGGTACTTAACCTCTCTGGGCCTCAGTTTTTTTCTCTCTAAAAATGGAGCAAATAATGAATGGTCCTGACTTCGAAGGATTGTTGCGATTAAATGAGTTAAATACCTATAAAGAACTCAGAACACTATCTGGCGTGTAGTAAACGTTCAAGGAATGTTACCATTAATGTTCTTGTGTCAGTATTGGTTCCTGACTCTGCTAGGCATTCGAGTTTGTCACTCCCGCCATAGAAGGAAAGAGCACGGGTGTTAGGGTCTCTCAGACCCGGATTCAAAACCCAGCCTGACTTTTTCTAGTTTTACAACTTCGGGCTCCTCCCCTGAGCTTCGCTTCCCATCTGGAGCCGGGGGATAAGAAGTTGCTGCGGAGGGCAGCGAGTTCTTGCAGAGCGCGCTGGGCGGGGCGTCGGGCCCAGCACGCCCCACCCCCGTGTCAGGCCCCGCCCCTGGTCCCGCCCCCGCCCCTCTCTCCCGGCTCTGCCCTCCCCGCAGAGTCAAATCCCCCAACAAAAGTCGGGACTTCCCACGGCTACAGGAGAAAGTCCCCACTCCGAGGGCGGCAGAGGGCTGCGAGGAGGGACGGGGCGAAGCCTTTCCCAGCGCGCCCTCAAGGTTTCTCTGCCGGCTACACCTATCTGCCCGCGCCCAGGCTCCTCCTCCACCTGCTGCCCGGCCAACGTGTTCCCAGCCTCGGAGACTCCGTCACCGCCCACCCCCCAGATCCCCGAGAATTACCCGGACTCGCCCCCCCTCCGCTGGGCTGCCTAGCCTTGCCCTCCTCGCGCACACCCGGAGCCTGTGTCCTGCCCTCAAACCAGAGTCAGGCGTGATAGGCGCCGGAGCTGGCTCCAGCCCGCACTCCAACTTTGTTTGACTCTCACAGTTTTATTTTCCATTCTGCTTAACTAAATGTCGTTAAGTAGGGCTGGTTCCCAGGTCCCCCCCCCCAGGCCCCACCCCTCCTCACGGAGCCACCCTGGGTCCTTTCCCCTGCCCCCAGAGTCACGTTGCGGTTGCCAGGTTACGGCTAAAACTCTACCTGGGCCTGACTAATGAACCCCTTCAGCCTCACCCATTTCCCTCCCCCTCACCTGCACCCTACACTTCACCGAACGCTTCTATTTTCCCCCACACCCCTACACACCCCTGCTTCCGGCTTTGCCGTTGCCTCTGCCTGGTATCTGCTCCTGCTGTCCTTATGGAATTGCTCCCTGATCTCTGCCCATTGACATTAGTCATCCCTAAACACCAGGCTCCTTGAATGCCCCTTCCCACCACGTGCTTACCACCCATGTCCCAGCCTCTCTCCCCTGCCCATCTGGTGGCCCCTGGAGCGCTGGCCTGGTTGGTGGGAGGGGTCGGATCTGAACTCCCTCCTCAAGAAGCACCCTCCTTGCCCTAGTGCTCCCAAGCGGCCATCAAGGCGCTGGCCTTGGCACCCCTTCACCGTAGACTCTCAGCCCTTGAATGCCACCTGTAGCTCTCCATCTCTAGCCTCCCTTGCCCTGACAGTTGTTGATAGCATAACTGGAGCTGAAATTGAGTAGGGACAGAAATCTGGAGATGGGTAGGAGTGGGGGTGGAGTCCAAGTCCAGCTCTGCTATTTGGGAACAAGTAACTTCACTGAGCCTCAGTTTCCCTCAGGCTGGCATGGGGCTCAGCACTCCCAATTTCTTGAGGCCACTGTTAAGGTTGAATGAGGCCCCATGAGTGAAAGCACCAGGCATGCCGCAATCAGAGCAGCACCCTACGGCAGAGTGAGGTGCAGAGGTGCAGATGCCGTGCAGGGCCTGGGGAAGCTGTACTGAGCAGGGCTGGCCTCCCCCATTTCAGCTTGCTTGAGAAGTGGTGACTGAATGGGAAAAAAGGGGAAGAACGGGCAAGGAAGGATGTGGTGGCCAGTGACACAGCGACCCGTGCTTGGACCTGGGCCAGCCATATTTTCTTCTTAGGAATTTGGTCCTGGAGGAGCTGCTGGCACCTGAAAATACTAAGGTGAGAGTAAGGCCCCAATTTCCTGAGCTTCGGCTGTGTGGCAGGCATCCTCTGCCAGCACACACTACCGCCTCACTCCATCTTTACATCTTTATCTTGTGTGGCAGGTATTATTACCCCTGTTTCACAGATGAGGAAACTGAGGTCCAAAGAAGTCATGCAGCTGAGATGTGGCAGAACTGAGATTAGAACTCAAGCTTGCCTGATTGTGGAGCCTGAGGCCTCCCCACCCTCCACCCAAGCTGCCTCCCTTTGGGGACCAGGGAAACTTGGAGGCCCAGTGCCTCAGCCCTTGGGGCACAGGTGGGCAAGTCCAATCTGGCATGACCGGCCCAGGGGCTCCTCTTGAACTGTGGCCACTAGAGGGATCAGACCTTGAAGGGGGGGCCAATTTACTGAGCATCTTCTATGCTGGGCATCCTCTACCAGCCTCTGATTTCATCCTAGCTTGAGGAAACTGGGGCTGCAAGACCCTGTCTGGGGATGCCCACACAGAACCTGGGTGTCTGGTCCCTTCAACTTGAACCAGCCTGTGGAAATGACCCCTGGCCTTACCCCTGAATAAGGCCACCCTGAACTTGAGTGCCCAGCCCTGAACTGGACACCAGGGACAAAGAGAGAGGTGCATGGGCTTTGCCTTGCAGGTCTTCCTGCCAGGAGGGGGAAGACAAACGAGGCCCTCCAACAGGACAGGCTGAGCTAACTGCCTTCTCCAGGTTTAACTCTCAGCCTCCCCTAGGCCCTGTACCTGTGTTTGCCCATAGCCAGGCCTGTGCGGGGCCTTTCCTCCTCCAGCTTGTAGACCCTCTAGGGACCATCTCCTACAGCATGGTGCATGAAGTTAGTGGAGACATTAGTTCCCTCAAGCTGTTTCTATTCTTGACTTGCAGCTCTTACCTAACCCTGATCCTTTCCCTTTCCTTTCCTTTCCTGTTTCCCTCCCCCTCCCCTCCCCCTCCTCTCCTCTCCCCTTCCCCTCCCCTTCCCTTCCTTTCCTTTCTTTTTTGAGACGGAGTCTTGGCTGGAGTGCAGTGGCATGATCTTGGCTCATGGCAACCTCTGCCTACCGAGTTCACCGATTCTCCTGCCTCAGCCTGCTGAGTAGCTGGGACTACAGGTGCACCACCACATCCAACTAATTTTTTGTATTTTTAGTAGAGATGGCGTTTTACCATGTTGGCCAGGATGGTCTCGATCTCTTGACCTCATGATCCAGCCATCTTGGCCTCCCAAGGTGTTGGGATTACAGGCGTGAGCAATGGCTCTTGGCCCGCCTGCCTGCCTGCCTTCCTTCCTTCCTTCCTTTCTTCCTTCCTTCCTCCCTCCCTCCCTCCCTCCCTCTCCTCTCTTTCTCTTTCTTTTTTTTTTTTTTCCAACAGGATCTTGCTCTTTCACTCAGACTGGAGTATAGTGGTGTAATCACAGCTCACTACAGCTTTGACCTCCTGGGCTCAAACGATCCTCCCACCTCAGTTTCTCCAGTAGCTAGGACTACAGGTGCACACCACCATGCCCAGCTAATGAAAAGATGGGTTCTCACTGTGTTGCCCAGGCTAGTCTCAAACTCCTGGGCTCAAGTGATCCTCCTGCATTGGCCTTCCAAAGTGCTGGGATTCCAGACTTGAGCCACCACCTGGTATTTTCACCTGTGTCTTTTGTGCCTTGCCAGACTAGGGGGCAGGGGCTAGAGCTGATGGGCCTGGGTCGGTGGTGCCTAGGATAGGGTGGCAGCACCAAGCTGGCAGTTAAGAACGGGTTGTTGAATGAATGAGTGAATAAGTACATGAACAAATAACATGCCAAAGAGGCTGTGTGAAGACATTCCTAGGAGGGGGGCTGGGAGATGTCTCCAAGTGACAGGTTTCCTTGCAACTGCCTGACAAGCTGAGTGGCAGGGAGGCGAGGCTGACAACTGAAGCTGCCACAGCAGGGAATGATGGTGGGGGTGGAGGGAGAGAGGAAGGGGAGGACCAGGGCCAGGCAGTTCCAGGGGTTCGGATGCTGACCACTCTACTCTCCGGCTACCCTCAGCACAGCATTTACTCCTCTGAGCCCCACTCTGGAGGTAACTTATGGAGGCACCAGACACACCTGTCCCCCAGGCGCCCCTTCATCCACATCCCTTTGTCAGACACCAGTGCCTGTCTAGCCCTTCCTGCCTCAGCTGTGCAGAGCCTCGGGAAGCAGGCAGTGGCCAACAGGCAGCCAATCTGTGACCCTCGGGATTCTAAGAAGTGGCACAGAGAGTTTAGAACAGGCCCAGGAAGGGCGAAGATAAACCTGTGTGTGACAGTTTTGAGAGGAGCCAGGGCGTCTGTGGGCTTGATGGAAATGGGGGGCAGGCCTTGGGGGCACCCTCCCTGCTCTGGGTGACTTTTGGGTAGAGAAGTCACAGGCTGACACAGAAGAGGCAGGGGCTGGGTCTGTCTCTGGGCCCTCTCTGTTGCCCTGCAGTTCTGGGCACTGTCCCAGAAGCATCAATCCACCCCTCCCGGGGTGGGCCTGGGGTTAGCCTCCTTGGCTTCCTGGCCGGAACACCCAGGGAAGGACGAGCCAAGTGTCATGCCTGTGGTGTGGGAATGCAAGGGAGGTGGATTTTTGTTTTCCACTTTCCTGGTGGGGTCAGTGCTGGAGAGTGAGATGAAGGGCTAAGCTAGCTTTGAAGAACGGCCTCTCTCCCCAGCTGGCCAGCCTGGGGCTGGGCAGGAAAGAGATGCTGGAAGAAGAAGAGGTAGAGGCCCGTCTTGGGAACTAAGAGGCAGGAGTGGTGATGGGGGTGGCTCAGCTTCTTGATGCGGCAGGAGACCTTTAAAGAGGGGCTGAAAATGTAGGGGCATCAGGCTGACAACTGCACAGCACCCACAATGGGTCAAAGGTCTCATATGCATTATTTCAGTCAGTCATCTCAGCCTTGAAATTCATTCCAATCGCTTCATTTTACTGATGAGAAAACAGAGTTGGCGAGGACCCCTCCGTCCAGTAAGAGAGAACAGAACCAGGACTAGAACCCAGGTCTCTCTGGAGGCACTGGCTTTGGCTCATGATACTAGGCTGGAGCCCGGTGGTGGGCCAGGACACTGGCCTTCCTGAGGTTGTTAAGAGGGGCTCTTGCAAGTGAGGGGGGACCCTAGGGAGAGAAGGGAACCCCAGCACAGCTTGCCTCATCTGATGAATGAATGAGAAGAGCCAGACCCTCTGAGGGCAGCTCTGATCTGGAGCTAAGCAGCTAGGAAGAGGGTTAAGGGGTGCGGCAGCTGCAGCCAGGGGCATCCTAGTGCTCAGCCCTTCCTGGAAGCTCAGGAATAGAACTTGGTCTGACCCTACTGCCCCAACCCCGGGCTGCCCAAACAATGCTAGTCCTGGCAGGAAGCCTCCAGAGCAGCTCTGGCTGGAGGGCACTGACTGAGCAAGAGCTGTCACTAACCTGACCTTGGGCACCTGGAGCAGGGGTTGAGAGGTGAGGGCTCAGGCTGAGTGGGATGTAGGGGCTTGAGCCACTGTGGGGGTGGGCAGGAGGCGAGGGGCACATTGGGTCTCCCTGCGACCCTGGGATGCAGCCTCAGATGCAGCAGGTGAAGGAGCAGTCGGGCTGGACCAGAAGCCTGTGCCCACTCTGCTCTGGCCTCATCACCAGGGTTGTACCATGCTCCCAGTTGGGCCATCTGGAAGCGTGCTGGGGTGAGCGCACCAGGTCCCACCACCTGCTGCTGTCTGTACCCAACTTCTCCCACCTGCTGGCAGCCCGTGGGCTCTTGCCTGGCCCTGCCGGGTGTGCCTCCTGGGCTCCACCCTGGGTGTGCCCACCCCCTCCTCATGGCCCTGGCCTGGAGCCCACACTCACCATGCGCCCGTTGGGGACGCCCAGGTGCTTGGGCTTCCCTGGCATGCCGCTGCTGATCACGGGTCCCTGCCGCAGGGGCTGTCCACCATGGGGACTGTGGGCAGCGCCGGCCAGAGCTCGCACGGTGGCGGGCAGGCAGCAGAGAGAGCCCGGCTCGGCTCCTGCAGGCCCTTACATCCTAAAACACCAGCTCACTACCTCTTTCTCTGCCACAGGAAGTGTCTCTATAGAAACCAAACCACAGAAAGAAGCAAGGTCTAAGAGAGCGAACGCCTCTTCCTACACACACACACACACGCACACACACACACACACACGTTCACACATGCACACACGCCACCAACACACTCTTGGCATCATCCCGCACAGACACCAACACAAGGCAGAGGCCTCCGTGTGCCCAGCAAGGAGCCCAGCCTGGTCTGGCTCTGCCCAGGGAGCTCTAAGGTCATGCCTGGGCTCACAGAAGCATGAGTAAACATACCTAGGCACCTTTGTCCACCCTGGGGCATTCCTGTGGACATGCATACACGTGCACTGGGACCTGTGTTCCACACATGTACTTTTACTTGGCACACACTTCTCTCATACCTACTGTGTGCCAGACAAACATGTGCTCAGTACCCCTCTCCCCTGCAGTTGTCCCCTAGTCCCAGACACCTACAGACTGTCCTTCCACACATGTGGCCAGGTGTGCAGAAAGATGGATAACTTGCCTGTATGGCTGTGCACACAGACATTCAGGTATGCATGTCATAAACACATGGACTCTCCCTCACAAGGGGGACTTCGGTATAGAGTCATGTGTATGCACAGTCCCCTGGACAGGTGCATGTGACAGGAACACCTGAACATAGGACATATGTATTCCGACACTCCAGTGACATGTGTAATAACCAGGTATGCACATGCTCACCTACCTGGACAGGGGACTGGAGCAGGTACATCTGTGGCCAAAGACCTGAGTGCATTGATACTCACTCAGAAATTCTGCCTTGGTCTAGAACTTAGTCATCTCAGGCTGCTATAACAAAAATACCATAGACCAGGTGACTTAAACAACAAATATGTATCTCTCCCGCTTCTGGAGGCTGAGATGTCCAAGGCCAAGGTGTGGCACATCTGCTGTCTGTAGAGGGCCCTCTTCCTAGTTTGCAGACAGCCGTCTTTTTGCTGTGTCCTCAAGATAGCAAGTGGAGATAAAGGAAGCGAGCTCCCTCCTGTCTCTTCTTATAAGGCCACTAATCCCTAATCCCACCCTAAGGAGTTCTCTTTCATGACCCAATTACCTCTCAAAGGCCCCATCTCCAAATACCATCACTTTTCGGGTTAGCGTTTAGACATGTGAATTTTGGGGGACATAAACTTCAGTTGATAGCATGTAGTGTTGGCTGAAGGGTGGGCATCCTGCCCTCTCAGCCTGACCTGGCCCCAGATGAACACTAGTTTTGTTTTTTTTTTTTTCTTTTTGAGACGAGTCTCACTCTGTCACCAGCTGGAGCGCAGTGGCGCAATCTCAGCTCACTACAACCTCTGCCTTCCGGATTCAAGCGATTTCCCTGCCTCAGCCTCCCAAGTAGCTGAGACTACAGGCACCCACCACCATGCCTGGCTAATGTTTTGTGCTTAGAGACAGGGTTTCACCATGTTGGCCAGGATGGTCTTGGTCTCCTGATCTCATGACCCACCCACCTCAGCCTCCCAAAGTGCTGGGATTACAGGCATGAGCCACTGTGCCCGGCCTGAACTCTAGTTTTTAAATTTTTAATTAGAGTCCTTGGTTTGCCTCTTTCTCACACATGTGTGTCCCCCACTACATGGACTTACATTTTCCTCTAACTGTGGGCTTACTAAGACCCCTCAAGTCACCTACCATTCTGGTTTGAGCTACTCTTTCTTTTGCTTTTCCTTTCTTTTCTTTTTTTTTTTTTTTTTTTTTGAGACAGGGTCTTGCTCTGTCACTTGCTCAGGCTGGAGTGCAGTGGTGAGATCTTGGCTCATTGCAGCCTTGACTTCCTGGCGTCAAGCAATCCTCCCATGCCAACATACCTACCTAATTTTGTATATTTTGTAGAGATGGGGTCTCCTGTGTTGCCCAGGCTGGTCTCAAACTCCTGGGCTCAAGCAATCCTCCCACCTCAGCCTCCCAAAGTGCTGGGATTACAGGTATGAGCCACCATACCCAGCTTCAGCTAGTCTTTCTGTAGCGACAAGGTGAAACCCACTTCTCCATATTTTACCCTCTGCCCCACTGCCCCCTTCTAGGGCTGTGACCTGAACTCTTCAGTGGAAGAAACTGAGTAGCTCTTCACCACAAATTCATGTCCTTTTCTTCCTGGGCACATGGTTAACCTTACTTTCCCAGGTTCCCTTGCAGTCAGGTGTGACCCTGTGACTACTTCCCAGCAATTGAATGTGAGTGGGATGACATGTTTCATTTCTGAGCCAAGGCTTTGAAGAATTAAGTGTGTGCCCTCCACCCTCTCTCTTTCTCCTTCAGCTGATGGATAGAGAAGATGAGGAGACCCAGGGGATTGTGGAGCCACAAGAAGGAAAAAGCAGGGTCTGTGTACTAGTGCCTGAGGGCAAGCCACCCGCCAACCTGGAAACCAGCTTCAGACAGTTACGTAAGTGGGAAGTAAAAATTTTTGAGCCCTCCTGACAGATAAACAAACCTTGTAAATATAGTTAAAAAAAAAAACAGGTTAGGCATGATGGCTCACACCTGTAATCCCAGCACTTTGGGAGGCCAAGGTGGGTGGATCACAAGGTCAAAAGTTTGAGACCAGCCTGGCCAAGATGGTGAAACCCTGTCTCTACTAAAAATACAAAAATTAGCCAGGGATAGTGGCGGGCGCCTGTAATCCCAACTACTTGGGAGGCTGAGGCAGGAGAATCGCTTGAACCCAGGAGTTGGAGGTTGCAGTGAGCCAAGATCACATCACTGCACTCTAGCCTGGGCAACAGAGCAAGACTCAGTCTCAAAAAAAAAAAAAAAAAAAAAAGAACCACCAGAAAAATTCTTTGAGCCATTATACACATTAGGGCCTATTTGTTAGAGCAGCTAGCACTGCCCTAGTTAATACACTTCAGCCAGCCCCCGACTCATCTCTCTCCAGACACCTTGCTTCGGGTCACCCAGACAGAGGAATTCAGTCAGACTTGGCATGTGAAAGGGGTTAGGGTGGGGGTTGCTTTTGGGCCTGGACCATTGCCAATGGTGGTCCTAACATGGTGTGTGACTGTTTCAATGTGCCTATGGGGGTTGCAGGGTGTGTGATGTGGGTGGAGACTTCCTGTGTGCTGTGCCATGGATCTGGGCTGTTTCCTAGGTGGCCTTACAGTCCTAGTCCTCACAACCGCTTTGTGAGTGGTGTTTATTATTCCTATTTCACAGATCAGGAAACTGAGGCCCAGAGAAAGTGAGTTGCCCAAGGCTATACATTCTGTTAGAGGTCTGCTAAGCTGTGAGTGTGCTTGGGGTGCCTGGAGCTAGGGCTTGGCCACCACCAGCCCAGATGCCAATAGCTCATCTTCTTCCTACCAAAGGACCAGTCACAGCCTCTGCCTGGGACCCCCTTCGAAGTTTGTCCTCTCCTGCTGCTGCAAAGATACCTCTTCCCACCTCTCCAGCATGGATGCGGTTCCAACTCTGACCACATCTTCACCACAGCTAACCCTGGCTCTTCCCATCTCTTAGCCCTTATCTAGTCTTCTCCATGCCATGAGAGTGGTGGAGTACGTCCACCCACAGAGCACCATTCTCCGCTTCTCCATTCCTGGCTGCCCCCAGAGCATCAGTTCCCAATAAGTACTCTTGGGCTGGGACTTCTGATCCTTCTCTGTGGAGACCTCCTTGACTTAGGCCTTACCCTCTTCCTCTGGTCACAATGAATTCAGTCTATTTGTCCCCCTCCAATCTCTTCTCAGCATAGCTAGAGAAATCCACATTGCTCACTCCCAGGCTTAGAACTATCCCACTGAGTTCTGGGAAAAGGCCATGTTCCTTAGTTGGGAATTGAAGGCCCTTTGAGTTTTGGCTTCAGCTCCCCCACAGCCGCCAACTCCAACTTCTCAGCCATTCCAAACTGCTTGTATGTCATCTGCTCTCAGGCATCTTTCCCTAGATTGCAGCTCCTCTTATCTCTGCTGAGAATGACTTTACCTTTCCAAAAAACTCCTACTGATTCTTCATGACCCAATTCCAGGTTCTAGAGCAAATATTCAATCTTTCACCAATTACTTATTAACCACCTCCTATGTGACAAGCATTATTGTAGATGCCAGGGATTCAGTAGTGACTATAGCTGACAAAATCCCAGTCCCCATGGAGGTCCCATGGAATGTGCTTGTTTTGGTTTGTATAGGTACAGATAAATCTCTGGAAGGGCAGAATCCATGGGAGGGGGAGTGGCAGAAGATTTTTGTAGTGTCTTTTTTTTTTTTTTTTTTTTTGAGATGGAGTTTCGCTCTTGTTGCTGAGGCTGGAGTGCAACGGCACTATCTTGGCTCACTTCAACCTCCACCTCCTGGGTACGAGCAATTCTCCTGAGTAGCTGGGATTATAGGCACCCACCACCACACCCGGCTAATTTTTTGTATTTTTAGTAGAGACAGCGTTTCACCATGTTGGCTTGACTGGTCTCGAACTCCTGACCTCAAGTGATCCACCTGCCTCAGCCTCCCAAAGTGCTGGGATTACAGGCATGAGCCATCACACCCGGCTTGTTCTGTTTTGTATATCTGTTCTCTCTCTCCTCACACACACCACAAGAATGTGTGACTTTTCCCCCTTTTTTCTTTTGAGACAGTCTCACTATGTCGCCCATGCTGGAATGCAGTGGCAAGATCTTGGCTCACTGCAACCCTCTTCTCCCGGGTTCCAGTGATTCTCGTGCCTCAGCCTCCTGAGTAGTTGGGACTGCAAGTGTGCACCACCACAACCAGCTAATTTTTTGTAGAGACAGGGTTTCACGATGTTGGCCAGGCTGGTCTCAAACTCCTAGCCTCAAGTGATCCACCCACCTCAGCCTCCCAAAGTACTGGGATTACAGGTGTGAGCCACCACACCTGGCCAGAATCTGTGACTTTAATAATAAAAAAGCTAATTAAAAATATGTGACCCAGCTGGGCATGGTGGCGCATGCCTGTAGTCCCAGCTGCTCGGGAGGCTGAGGTGGGAGGATCGCTTGAGCCCAGGAGTTCTGGGCTGTAGTGCACTATGCCGATTGGGTGTCCGCACTAAGTTCGGCATCAATATGGTGACCTCCCAGGAGCAGGGGACTACCAGGTTGCCTAAGGAGGGATGAACCGGCCCAGGTAGGAAACGGAGCAGGTCAAAACTCCCGTGCTGATCAGTAGTGGGATCGCGCCTGTGAATAGCCACTGCACTCCAGCCTGGACAACATAGCGAGACCCCGTCTCTAAAAAGAAAAATATATACATATATATGTGTGTATATATATATATATGACCCTGAAAAGATTCACCACTCAATCTTGAATAAGTTAATTCATTTAAGAGGGCAGTTTCTAAAAGGAGCAACCAACCAACAGCCCTCCCTGTGATCTTAACAGAAATCATTGATTCAAATATCTACAGGGGCCAGGCAAGTGCTGTAAGTGAGTGGCCAGGTGGGGACCAGCTTAGAAGAGGAAGGCATTTGTGGAGATTCAGCTCTAGCCTATTGTTCTGTTTTGGGAACGTGTGCCTAGATCTTTTTCTTCTTCCTTTTTTTTCGTAAAAAAACGGAAGTCTGGATTTCTAATGTGAATGTACATATTCTGACTTTAAAATATTGGTAGGCAGGGGAGCGGTGGCTCACATCTGTAATCCCAGCACTTTGGGAGGCCGAGGTGGGCAGATCACGAGGTCAGGAGATCGAGACCATCCTGGCCAACACAGTGAAACCCTGTCTCTACTAAAAATACAAAAATTAGCCGGGCGTGGTGATGCACGCCTGTAGTCCCAGCCACTGGGGAGGCTGAGGCAGGAGAATTGCTTTAATCCGGGAGGCGGAGGTTGCAGTGAGCGGAGATTGCACAACTGCACTTCACCCTGGGCGACAGAACGAGACTTCACCTCAAATATATATATATATATATATATATATATATATGTATGTATATGTAGCTAAGTCACTTATTAGAATATTAGCAGGCAAAACAGAGCTCTATTCAGCTGCAGGCCACCAGTTTTCAATCTCTGATTCACAGCTTTCCTGGGCCTTTCATGGACGCTTCTTGCTGTACCGGGTACTGCGCTCTTTTGCATAGGGATGAGTTCCAGTTATCACTGGGGTCCCAGGCCAGGATCCGTGTCTGTTCCTCTTGCTTCAACACGAGTAGGCCTGAGGAGCTGAGGGCAGTGGAGGTCCTCAGCTGGGAATTATGAGTCTCCAAGGGCGCGAAGCTGGAGCGCCTGATGGCAGGCAAGGCTTAATGGCTTGCCCAGGGCCACCTGGGGAGGCCAAGGGTTGGAATCCAGGGCTCCGCCTTCAATACAGAGCTCCTTTCTCCAGGACTATAAAAGGTTATTCCACAGACAGGAGTCGTGGCCAGAGGCCCAGGACGTCCTAGTCTTTGGGCATCCGGCCCATTAGAGCGCCCAACAAAAACTACAAGTTCCAGCCTGCCCTCGTGCTCCCGCCGGCTCCAACCATCCATCTGCTCCTCATTGGCTCGCAAGCCTAACGTGCTGTTCCGTGACTGGTTACAGCTCTTGTCGCTCGTAGGAACCCATGGCTGGGGCTGGCCGGCATGTACCTTGGAGCCTCCAAGGAGATGGAACTGCACTCAACCAGGATGGGAGGCTGCCCGGCCAATGAAGTTGCCGCCCACTGTGCTGCGGAGGCTTTGCTTTTTGACTCCCTGGCGACACTAAAGTTGAAGAGCTTCCGGCCGGAGGCCATTAGATAGAACACCCGGAAGGCGGAAGTTCTAGGGCGGAAGTGGCGGAGAGCAGAGAAGAATGGCGGCGGAAGGCTGGTTTTGGCTTTGGGGCTGGGGCCGGCGGTGCCTGGGAAGGCCTGGGCTTCCCGGCCCCGGCCCTGGCCCCACTACACCTCTCTTTCTTCTTTTGTTGCTGGGGTCTGTGGCTGCGGATATAACTGACGGCAACAGTGAACATCTAAAGCGGGAGCATTCGCTCATTAAGCCCTACCAAGGTGAAGCCCTTGAGGCGGGAATGAGTGAAGGGTGAGGGCGAGGCTGAACAGGGCTGGGGGAAGGCGTGCCCTTCTCCTGAGCAGAGCATCTCTGTGGGTTTCCTGCCTCTTTTGGCGAGGCCATTCCTGGCGTCGCCTCTTAGCACCTGTCTCTGCCCACAGGGGTCGGTTCCAGCTCTATGCCCCTCTGGGACTTCCAGGGCAGCACTATGCTCACGAGCCAGTACGTACGTCTGACCCCTGACGAGCGCAGCAAAGAGGGCTCTATCCTGGAACCACCAGGTGAGTGGTTCTCAAGAGGCTAGGCGTACTGTTCAGTCGGCTGCTAGTCCCTGCCTCCCAAGCGGCTGAGACCCTGAGCTTGGTTTATACGTTTGTACCTCCGTCCCTGGCCTTTTCCCCCATCTTGGTCACACCTACCAATAATGAGAGGCGATGGGTATTGTGTACTTACTGTGTGTCAGGAGCTGCTCTTGACACTATACGTTCTCCTCACTTCCTTCAAAAGCCATGCGAGATAAGTAATGTTATCTCCATTTTACCCACTAAGAAGCTAAGACTCAGGTTTGAAAGTGCCTTACCCAAAGTTATATTGCCAGAAAGTAGTGGGACTGTCAGGCCGTCTGACTTGAATCCCTCAATAGCGGGAAGAACCGAGCTAACTGGATCTTTATTGGCTGTTTTGCTGTGTGTTAGGCACTGACCTTGCCATGCCTTCTTGCATTTAATTTTATTTTTCTTTTTTTGAGACGGAGTCTCGCTCTGTCGCCAGGCTAGAGTGCAGTGGTGAGATCCGGCTCACTGCAGCCTCCACCTCCCGGATTCAAGCGATTCTCCTGCCTCAGCGTCCCGAGTAGCTGGGACTGCAGGCGCGTGCCACCACACCCAGCTGATTTTTTGTATTTTTAGTAGAAATGGGGTTTCACCATGTTGGCCAGGATGGTCTTGATCTCTTGATCTATTGATCTGCCTGCCTCGGCCTCCCAAAGTGCTGGGATTACAGGCATGAGCTGCTGTGCCCAGCTGCATTTAATTTTTAAAGAAGCTGTTTGAAAAAGATGGCTTTCATGACTATGCAAAGATAACACAGCTAGCGAATGGCATAAACAGTATTTAAACTCTGATCTGTCTGATCTCTGAGCCCAACAGTTCACTCGACGTACTTGACACTCTCTGCCTGGACAGTGGAGGAACCCCTTAGAACCCTTTTCCCAGTGCTTGGTTGAGGGTCTTGTCATCAGTGGTGTGGAGAACAACCTGTGGGTAGTTTTAGTGTCTGTGTCCGTTGCCCTGGAGTATGTAGTATGTGAGCAGTGGTTAACGACAACTGCTACACAGACTCCACACTGAGGCAGTCAAGATGAGGAAAAGGGGGAAAGAAGAATAATTTGGGGCTGGGTTACAGCTTGGAGAGGGACCTGCCCCTGTCCCAGCTTGCGTGATCTCAGCTCTTCCCATGGCTTAAGCTGTTGGCCAGTGTTCTAGTTTTCTTTATCACCCTGCTCTCTGGTCCCTACTGGTTGACTTTCTTGTTTAGTTCTGGGAACCCACACGGTCCTTGTGTTGCCTGATCTGCCCGCCCAGCTCCTCCTCTTCTTCCTGCCCTTTGCCTCCACACTGCTGTTAGTGGCATCTGGGGTTACTTTCTTCAGCTTTCACTCTGATCCTCAGAGCCTGGGGTCATCTCTGAAGGAGTAAACATGCATTCTGTCTGCACAGTCTGGCCCCTGGTGCATCTCCAGCCATTCTTCTGTTAATTTTGTTCCAGCCTCCTTGGCTGTCTTGTTGCCTCAGCACCTTTGCACCTGTTGTTCCCTCTGTCTGGGACACTGCCTCCTGGCTCCTCATGTCTGCTTGGTTCCTTCTCATCTGTTAAGTCTCAGTTCAAGTTCCACCCACTCAGACAGTTCTTCATTAACCACTTTATCTCCCCCCGAGTACATTCTGTCATATTATTCTGTCTTAGGGCTTTCAGATATTTTTAAGAAATGATAGGCCGGGCGTGGCGGCTCACGCCTGTAATCCAAGCACTTTGGAGGCCAAGGCGGGCGGATCCCTTGAGGTCGGGAGTTCAAGACCAGCCTGACCAACATGGTGAAACCCGGTCTTTAAAAAAAAAAAAAAAAAATGATAATGCAGCCTTATATTTTTCATGGAAATGAGTTCAGTATAGCATTACATTTTTTTTTCTTTAAAGCAAGGTGCAAATAATGCTGGAACTGTAGATATCAGGATTAGTCACAAGTAATACACACATCTAAGTGGCTTAAATTTTGGTTGCAGCTAGCTGATGGTTATCATCCGTGGCTTGAGATTTCACAGGACTGAGAGGCTTCTGTACTTGCCTTCATCGAATTTTCAGTCTGGAATACAATTGTTTTGCCTTTCCTCCTCCACCTTTCTATTTGGCTCTGCTGATATTCCTGAAACATTTGGAGTGCTTCTTATAAATTCCCGAAGTACACTGCTTAGAAATCAGAATTTTCTGTTCAGTGTTTCCGAAGAACTGCCTCTTCTTTAATGAGCTGTAGAGATGCTTTCTAAACTTTTCTCTATTTTATCTCCTTCATTCACTCCATCCGGGAGAGGCATGTACTCGGGCAAACGTTCGCTGAACACCTGCTGTCTTCCCAGCAGCCATAAGATAGCTCCTGCTGTGGTGTGGGGGGGTGGGGTGGTCTAGATTAAGGAGTGGCTCAGAGGTGACTAAAACTGTAAGTGCCTGGTGGCTGCAGCATAGGACCTGGGGAGGCTGAAGAGGCTGATCAGGCCCTATTCTTTTGGGGATCTTGTGTGGAGGCTGAGACAGTGGTCTTTAAGCTTTTTTTGCTGTTGTAGCAATCTGATACTATATATCCCCTTGAGCTTTGTAAAAGTTGGCATCAAAAATTGTCGTTAAGTTTAAGTATTTGCAAAGAATAATAGCATACTGCAATTTGATATCCACTTTTTTTTTTTTTTTTGAAAGGAGTCTCGTTCTATCTCCCAGGCTGGAGTGCAGTGGTGCTATCTCGGCTCACTGCAACCTCCGACTCCCGGGATCCACAGCCCCCTGAGTAGGGACTACAGGCAGGCACCACCACGGCCGGCAAATTTTTGTATTTTTAGTAGAGATGAGGTTTCACCATGTTGGCCAGGGTGGTCTTGAACTCCTGACCTCAGGCAATCCCCCCCACCTCAGCCTCCCAAAGTACTGGGAGTATAGGCGTGAGCCACCACGCCTGGCCAATACCCACTGTCTTTTAAACAGTATGAATAAACTCAAATGGTATATATATATATATATATATATACTTTTATTTATTTATTTTTTTTTTGAGATACAGAGTTGTGCTCTGTCACCCAGGCTGGAGTGCAGTGGTGTGATCTCGGCTCACTGCACCCTCTACCTCACACAGGTTCAAGTGATTCTCCTGCCTCAGCCTCCCGAGTAGTTGGGATTACAGGCGCACACCACCACGCCCAGCTAATTTTTTGTATTTTTAGTAAACACGAGGTTTTGCCATATTGGTGAGGCTGGTCTCAAACTTCTGGCCTCAAGTGATCTGCCCACCTTGGCCTCCCAAAGTGCTAGGATTACAGGTATAAGCCACTATGCTTGGCCAGTACATCAGTTTTTTAATTGAACTTGTATTTTCATTTATACACATAATTTTATCCTAATGCAATATATTTAATGCTTGAAAATGTTATTCATTAGCCTACCATGTTCTTCTGCAAGTAAAATAAGTATAATAATTTAAACTTTTTAACTTTGTTGAGACTGTGAAACTAAGTTTTAATATTTTATTTGGGATTATTGTAATTATCTGTACACACTGGGTAAAGGTAAATGCATTACACAGTTTTTGAATAATTATACAAAAGTAAACATTTTTTGAAACGTGAGATGTCACCCCCCAACCCCCATCTGTATCAATACTCCCGTCAGAATAAGACAAGTTCAGTACCACTTCTACTTTTTGTTTTTATATACATGAATTCTGAGAAATTGCATTCCCTTAAATAGTAGATGGAGATGGAGGTGGGGTTAATTTTTAAATTTTAAATTTTTATTAGAGATGGGGTCTTACTATCTTGCCCAAGTCTTACCTTGAACTGTTGGGACTCAAGCAGTCTTCCCACCTCAGCCTCTGAGTATCTGGGACTGCAGGTGCTCACCACCACAGTGCCTGGCACAGAGGGAGTTTTGGTATAGCAGTGTCACTGAATACTTTGAACTTCTTTTGGTTTATAGACCCAACATGCAGTGATCTTTTTTTTCAAAACTTTTAATGACGTTTCGGCTATTGATTACATCTGCATACCATTTCATTGCAAGCAGAGATGTGGAAACTGCCTAACTGTAAAATAGCCTCTGACTGTCAGGTGATTCCGTTGGCCTGGTGTAGGGCCAAGGCATTAAGCTTTCTGAGCTCCCAGGTGGGTCCGCTGTGCAGCCAGGGTTAAGAACTGTGGCCATATCGTGTTTGTTCCCAAAAGCAGCTTATGAATCATTTCCAACCTGCACCTTGCTTGCTTAAAATCCTCCAGAGGCTTTCTGTTGTCTGTATCATAGTATGTCTCTGCTAATCTACGGTTTTAATCTGGGGTCATGGAGACTTTCTAAGGCCTGCATAGTTCTGGAGGAGTCAGTTTCCAGATCCTCCACTGTCTTGCGTGCTCATTCCTGAAACCAGCCTCTCTGTGAACGTGCTGGGGATGGGTGTGTGGGTTTTCCTTTCTCACCTCCCTCTCTCAGTTGCTCTTCTGCTCTGAGGTCAGTCTCGCAGCAGCCTGGTCTTTCTTCAGGGTGTCATCCCCCGGTGCAGAAAACTCCTGGGCACCAAAGAGACCGTTTGAAATCTGGGCTGACTTTTGTGTATGTGAGATATATGTATTTTTTGTTTTTTTGTTGTTGTTGTTGTTGAGATGGAGTCTCACTCTGTTGCACAGGCTGGAGTGCAGTGGTGTGATCTCTGCTCACTACAACCTCCGCCTCCCAAGTTCAAGCGATTCTCCTGCCTCAGCTCCCAAGTAGCTGGGATTACAGGTGTATGCCACCACACTCGGCTAATTTTTTGTATTTTCAGTAGAGACTGGATTTCACCGTGTTAGCCAGGATGGTCTCGATCCCCTGACCTTGTGATCCACCTGCCTCAGCCTCCCAAAGTGCTGAGATTACAGGTGCGAACCACTGTGCACGGCCATGAGATATATATTTTTAAAGTTTTCAAATACATAAGGGCTATTTTAGTTATCTTTTAAAAATTGTTTATTCTCGTTAGATACTAATTTAATTGCATCGTGGTCAGGTTTTCTTTTTCTTTTTTTGCCTGTAACTGTCTTCATTGAGTTATAAGGTTTTTTTTTTTTTGGAAACGTTCTGTTTGTGCTTGCAATGAATGTGGATTCTGTACTTGTTGAACAGTGTGCTATTTAGGATCTTTAGGTCAAGTTTGCTTTCCGAGTTCCCCAGGTGGGTCTGCTGTGCAGCCAGGGTTAAGACTGAGTTCACATCTTTTTTTTTTTTTTTTTTTTTTTTGTGAGACGGAGTCTCGCTTGGTCACCCAGGCTGGAGTTCATTGGCGTGATCTCGGCCTCACTGCAACCTCCACCTCCTGGGTTCAAGCAGTGCTCCTGCCTCAGCCTCCCGAGTAGCTGGGACTGCAGGTTCATGCCACCATGCCCAGCTAATTTTTTGTATTTTTAGTAGAGACAGGGTTTCACCGTGTCAGTCAGGAAGGTCTTGATCTCCTGACCTCATGATCCACCTGCCTCGGCCTCCCAAAGTGCTGGGATTACTCATGCCTCGCAAAGTGCTGAACTCATGCACGGCCTGAGTTCAGATCTTCTACAGCCTTTCTCATAATTTTGTCTGCTCGCTTTTATTAGTTGCTAAGAGAGCTTTGTGCCGTGCGTGGCGGCTCATGGCTATAATCCCAGCTCTTTGGAAGGCTGAAGTGGGTGGATCACGAGGTCAGGAGATCGAGACCATCCTGGCCAACATGGTGAAACCCCGTCTCTACTAAAAATACAAAAAGTTAGTTGGCTGTGGTGGCTTGTGCCTGTAGTCCCAGTTACTCAGGAGGCTGAGACAGGAGAATCGCTTGAACCCAGGAGGTGGAGGCTACAGTGAGTTGAGATCGCGCCACTGCACTCCAGCCTGGATGACGGAGCGAGAAGACTCTGTCTCAAAAAAATTAAAAAAGCTTCGTTAAAAATTTCTCTGTGTGGCTAGGCAAGGTGACGTGTCTGTAAGTCTTAGCTACTGGGGAGGCTGAGGCAGGAGGATAGCTTGAGCCCAGGAGTTGAAAAACAGCCCAAGCAACATGGTAAGATCCCGTCTCAAAAAAAAAAAAAAGTGTTAAAAACATTTCTTTATATGGATTTGTCTGTATCTTTGTAGTTTTGTTGGTTTCTGTTTTATATGTTTTCAGGCCAAAGAATTAGGTACATACAAAAACTTAGATTTATCTATCTCTGGGTAAATGGAATCTTTTATTATTAAGAATCCCACCAGGGTAGATGGCATTCCACCTGGTCCTTTCACTTTGAGATTCTTTTCCTTTGTTCCTTTGATCAAGTCAGCACACACCTTTTCCAGGGATTTTATGTTGCAACTCATTAGAATGATTCAGATTCGGTGAATTGTCACCTCTGGCTCCGTGGGTGTTTTGCCAGTATCTTTAAAGTCATGGGTAGGCTGGGTGCGCTGGCTCATGCTTGTAATCCCAGCACTTTGGGAGACCAAAGCAGGTGGATTACCTGAGGTCAGGAGTTCAAGACCAGCCTGAACAATATGGTGAAACCCTGTCTCTATTAAGAATAACAAAAATATGGCTAGGTGGAGTGGCTCACACCTGTAATCCTAACACTTTGGGAGGCCGAGGCTGGCAGATCACGAGGTCAGGAGATCAAGACCATCCTGGCCAACACAGTGAAACCCTCTCTCTACTAAAATACAAAAAATTAGTCAGATGTGGTGGCGTGCATGTAGTCCCAGCTACTTGGGAGGCTGAGGCAGGGGAATCGCTTGAACCCAGGAGGCAGAGGTTGCAGTGAGCCAAGATCGCACCACTGCACTCAGGCCTGGTGACAGACTGAGACTCCGTCTAAATTAAAAAAAAAAAAAAATTACAGCCACACTTGTAGTCCAGCTACTCAGGAGGCTGAGCCAGGAGAATTGCTTGATCCTGGGAGGCAGAGGTTGCAGTGAGCTGAGATTGTGCCCCTGTACTCTAGCCTGGGTGACAGAGCGAGACTCTGTCTCAAAAACAAAATAATAAAAATAAAATAAATAAATGCCATGGCTACTGTGAGGCTTCCTGACCAACTTGTTCCTCAGCCAGAACAGTGGTGAGCCAGGAGCAGGAGCGGGCGGACCACAGCTCCACACCACCTGCAACAGTGTCTTCCTCAAAGAGCAGAAGTTTGCCTTTGGTTAGTGTTTGCATAATATATTTTTTTCTGTCCTTTTACTTTTTCCCATTTCTTAATGTTTTAGAGTTTTTTTGTTACAAATGGCATATGACTGGCCTGGCGCGGTGTCTCACGCCTGTAATCCCATACTCTGGAAGGCCGAGGCAGGCGGATCACCTGAGGTCGGGAGTTTAAGACCAGCCTGACCAACATGGTGAAACCCCATCTCAAATAAATAAATAAATAAATAAATATAAAATAAAAATAATAAATGGCATATGACTATGCTTCGGGGGCTTTGTTTTTATTGTTGTACATGCATATAACATAAAATTTACTATTTTAACCTTTTTCGTGGTTAAATCCATCAATTTATGAAACTGTTTTCTTCAGTAGGCTATACGTTGACATTGAAACAGTAGCTTTTTTTTTTTGAGATGGAGTCTCGTTCTGTTGCCCAGGCTGGAGTGCAGTGGTGCTATCTTGGCTCACTGCAACCTCCGCCTCCTGGGTTCAAGCGATTCTCTTGCCTCAGCCTCCCAAGTAGCTGAGACTATCGGCGCGTGCCACCACACCTGGCGAATTTTTTGTATTTTTAGTAGAGATGGGGTTTCACCATATCAGCCAGGATGGTCTTGATCTCCTGACCTTGTGATCTACCCACCTCAGCCTACCAAAGTGCTAGGATTACAGACTTGAGCCAGCGCACCCTGCCTTTTTTTTGTTTTTTTCCCTGGAGACAAGGGTCTTAACTCGGTCACCTAGTCTGGAATGCAATGGTGTGATCACAGCTCACTGCAGCCTTGGTCTCCTGGGCGGCATCCTCCCACCTTAGCCTCCTGAGTAGCTCGGACTACAGGCGCACACCACCATGCCTGGCTAATTTTTTTTTTTTTTTCTTTTTGGTAAAAGTGGAGTTTTGCCATGTTGCCTAGGCTGGTCTCGAACTCTGGGCTCAAGCAGTCCTCCTACCTTGGCCTCTCAGAGTGCTGGGATTACAGGCATGAGCCAACACGCCCAGCCTAACAATGGCATTTAAAAGATGTAATGGCTATCTAAAAAATGTTTTGACTGTTGTACTTATGTATCTATACATGCAAGAAAATTAAATTTCTCAAAATATTTTTCTTTTTGGAGACAGAGTCTCACTCTATTGCCCAAGCTGGAGTGCAGTGGTGCTGTCTCAGCTCACTGCAACCTCCGCCTCCCGGGTTCAAGTGATTCTCCTGTGTCAGCCTCCCTGGTAGCTGGTACTGCAGGCACCTGTCACCGTGCCCGGCTAATTTTGTATTTTTAGTAGAGACAAGATTTCACCATGTTGGCCAGGCTGGTCTCAAATTCTTTTTTTTTTTTTCTTTTTATATATATATATATATATATATATATATATATATTTTTTTTTTTTAAAGATGGGGTTTCACCATGATGGCCAGGCTGGTCTTGAACTCCTGACCTCAGGTGATCCACCCACCTCGGCCTCCCAAAGTGCTAGGATTACAGGCGTGAGCCAGCGCCCGGCCCGCCCCCCGGGGCCGGCGGGGCCCCGGTGGCATTGCACCTGGCCAAATTTCTCAAATATTTCTATTGTGGTAAAATATATGTAACAAAGTGTACCATTTTAACCAGTTTTTAAAATTAAAAAAAAAATTTTTTTAGAGACAGGGTCTTGCTCTGTTACCCAGGCAGTGCCACAATCCTAGCTCATTGCAGCCTCAAACTCCTGGACTCCAGTGATCCTCCTGCTTCAGCCTCCTACATAGCTGTGATTACAGGCATGTGCTACTTACTGTGCCTGGCTAATTTTTTAAAAAATTTTTTGTAGAGATGGGGGTCTCACTATGCTGCTCGGGCTGGTCTCGAACTCCTGGCCTCAAGCAATCCTCTGCCTTGGCCTCCCAAAGTGCTGGGATTACAGGCATGAACCACTGCGTCCAGCCTACCAAACTGTTTTCTGTAGCAACTGCACCATTTTACGTTCCAGTTAGCAATGCACAAGGATTCCAGTATCTCCACATCCTTGCCAACGTTTGTTTTATTTATTTATTTATTTAGAGATGGGAGTCTTGCTCTATCCCCAGGCTAGAGTGCAGTGGCGCAATCTCAGCTCACTGTAACTTCTGCCTCCGGGATTCAAGTTATTCTCCTGCCTCAGCCTCCCAAGTGGCTGGGATTACAGGCACATACCACCATGCCCGGCTAACTTTTGTGTTTTCAGTAGAGACGTGGTTTCACTGTGTTTGCCAGGCTGATCTCGAACTCCTGACCTCATGATCTGCCTACCTCAGCCTCCCTAAGTGCTGGGATTACAGGCGTGAGCCACCATGCCTGGCTATTTATTTTTAAAATAATAGCCATTCCAGGCTGGGTGTGGTGGCTTATGCCTGTAATCCCAGCACTTTGGGAGGCCAAGGTGGGTGGATTGCCTGAGCTCAGGAGTTTGAAACCACCCTGGGCAACATGGCGAAACTCCATCTCTACTAAAATACAAAAAATTAGCTGGGCATGGTGGCGTGCGCCTATAATCCCAGCTACTCGGGAGGCTGAGGCAGGAGAATCACTTGAGCCCAGGAGGTGAAAGGTTGCAGTGAGCCAAGATCGTGCCCCTGCAATCCAGCTTGGGTGACAGAGGTTAAAATAATAATGGCCCAGGTTCGATGGCTCATGCCTGTAGTAATCCCAGCACTTTGGGAGGCTGAGGCAGGTGGATCAACCGGCTAGGTTTTAGCTCTTAAGATCTCTGATCCTGTATATACTGTTGTTACTATGTTTTATAGAGATGGGGTCTTGCTATGTTGCTCAGGCTGGTCTTGAACTCCTAGGCTCAAGCATGTTGGCTTCCCAAAGTGCTGGGACTACAGGTGTGAGCCACCACACCTGGCCTCTTTACTTTTCAAATTGAACTTTTTATTTTGACATAATTATAGATTCACATGCAGTCATAGGAAATAATACAGAGATCCTAGGTGCCCTTAGGTTTTGTTTTTTATTTAGCATTTAATCCATTTACATTTAATGAAATGTAGAGTGCAGTGGTGCAATCTCAGCTCACCACAACTTCCGCCTCCTGGATTCAAATGAAATAGTGATACATTTGGGTTTAGTCTGTTGTCTTATTCCTTATATTCAAATTGCCTATTCTCTGTTCATTTTTTTCTCTAGTCTTCTTTTAGGTTAATTTTTATTATCCTGTTTTTCCTCTTCTACTAGCTTGAAAGTTATATGCTCTTTTCTCAATTTTAAGTGGTCACCATAGAGTTTAAAGCAGGCATTCATGTTTACCAAAGTCTAATGATAATGTACACTTTACCTTCTTCCTGGACAGTGCAAGGATCTTAGCACACTTTAACTCTATTTATTGTTGTCATTTATTTTAATTACTCTGTTTTAAGTCATACAACCCATTGTTTTATGCAGTCAGATATTTGGATTTTCAACCTTATATTCTCTGTATTTGTTGTTCTTCATTCCTTCTGGAATCTGACTTTACATCTGGATGGGGATCTTTTTTTTTTCTCCGTGAAGAATGAAAGTGTGAGTCTGCTAATGAATTCTTTTGGTTTTTGTTTCCTTGTTTGTCTCAAAATTCTCGAAGGATACGTTTGCTGAGTATAGGATCCCATACTGGCTGTTATCTTCCTTTATCTCCAAACATACCAGTCAGCTGTCTTGTTGCTCCCACTGTTTCTGTTGGGAAATCAGGTATCAGGCTAATTATTGCTCCTTTGAGGGTAATCTCTTTTTTCCCTCTGGTTGCTTTTCTTTTAAGATTATCTGGGTGTTTTGTTTGTTTGTTTGTTTGAGACAGAGTCTTACTCTGTCACCCATGCTGGAGTGCAGTGGTGCAATCTTGGCTCACTGCAGCGTCCGCCTCCCCTCCCCCTGCCCCCCCGAAGATTCAAACATTTCTCCTAGCTAGGATTACAGGCACACACCATCACACCTGGCTAATTGTTGTATTTTTAGTAGAGACGGGGTTTTACCATGTTGGCCAGGCTGGTCTCAACTTCTAGTGATCCACCCACCGCAGCCGTCCAAAGTGCTGGGGTTACAGGGATGAGCCACTGCACCTGGCCAAGATTGTCTGTTTTTCAGGGGAACAATAGACACTCCAGACTAACCAGAAGGGGGAGGATGTGGGTTAAAAAAACTACCTATTCGGTAGTCAGGCGTGACAGCGCATGCCTGTAATCCCAGCTGCTAGAGGCTGAGGCAGGAGAATGGCTTGAACCCAGACGCTGGAGGTTGCAGTGAGCTGAGATCGTGCCATTGCAGTCCAGCCTGGGCAACAAAAGTGAAACTTTGTTTCAAAAAAAAAAAAATCTACCTATTGGGTGCTATGCTCCCTGCCTGGGTGCAATATACCCATGTAACTAACTTGTACATGTAGCTCCTGTATCTCAAATAAAAGTTGAGAAGAAAAAATACTTTTGTGGTACACATTCTCAGGATTGCCTGGAGCGGTGTCACAGGAAAAAAAAAATTAGAAAACAATGCTTTCGGCCAGGCACAGTGGCTCATGCCTGTAATCCCAGCACTTTGGGGGGCCGAGGTGGGCAGATCACAAGGTCAGGAGTTCAAGACCAGCCTGGCCAATATTGTGAAACCCTGTCTCTACCAAAAATACAAAAATTAGCTGGGCATGGTGGCGGACACCTGTAATCCCTGCTACTCGGGAGGCGGAGGCAGGAGAATTGCTTGAACCCAGGAGATGGAGGTTGCAGTGAGCCAAGATGGCGCCACTGCACTCCAACCTGGTGACAGAGACTCTTGTCTCAAAAAAAAAAAAATACTTTCATGTTAAAAAAATTATCTGTTTTTCTTTGTTTTCTCTATCCCTCCCTTCTTTTTTTGTGCCTAAGTATGATTTTCTTTTAGTCAACTCCTTTGGTTTTTAGGACATTTAAAGTTGTGGCATGTCTTTGAATCAGTTTTAGTGCTTAGACATCTTTAAATATTCCTTTGCTCTGTTCTCTCACATCTCATTCTGGAATCCCAATTATGTGAGTCTTAGCCTCTCTCACTGTGTCCTCTGTCTTACCCACAATTCTATATCTGCTATTCTTTTTGTTCTCCCTGCTTCATTCTGGGTGTTTTTATCAGACTGGCCTTGAGTTCACTAATTCTCTCTTCAACTGTTTTTAATCTGTAGTTAAACCTATCCATTATGCTGTTCATTTTAGTTATATTTTTTAGTCTGGAATATTTTCAGTGCAATTTAAAAAAAATTTTCAGTTATCTGCCAAAATTAACAACCTTTTATCTTCTTGAATATATCTGGGTATTTGAAAGTATAATATCTAAGGTTCTTGTTGGTCTGTTTTCTTTTTTTTTTCTTCTTTTCTTTTTCTGTTTCCTTGTGTCTTCATCTTTTGTCTCTTTGTGTTCCTAGTTATGATTGTGTGCTAGATACTGCATTTGCACAATTGTTTGTAGCAAAATGTGTGCCCTGAGTGAGTCACCTTAGTCTGATTCCAGAGATTGAGAGGATCCAGAGCTGCGCCACAGTCCCTGGGTGCCTGGGAGTGTCTTTCTAGTTACTTTTTTATGGAGACGCAGTTTTGCTCTTGTTGCCCAGGCTGGAGTGCAATGGTATGATCTTGGCTCACCACAACCTCTGCCTCCCATGTTCAAGCGATTCTCCTGCTTCAGTCTCCCTAATAGCTGGAATTACAGGCATGCACCAGACCACGCCTGGCTAATTTTGTGTTTTTAGTAGAGACAGGGTTTCTCCATGTTGGTCAAGCTAGTCTGGAACTCCCAACCTCAGGTGATCTGCCCGCCTCGGCCTCCTAAAATGCTGGGATTACAGGTGTGAGGTACCACGCCCAGCCTCTAGTTACTGTTACTCTTGGGTTGCAGTTTTCATGCAAACCCAACCCAAAGCAAGGCCTTCCATTGCCCTCAGCAGGTCTTGGACTTAGACTCCTTGTCCCTCTAACCTCGGAAGCTAATTCTCATCACCTCTTAGTTGCTTCCTCTAGAATCTGCAAATATTCTGAAACCTATGAACTGTCAAGACCTGAGAAGACTCTGTGATGCTCCACTACTTGCAGGCTGTCCTCTAGGTCCTTGCTAGCTCTGTGCTCTCAGGGACTCAGCCTAGGTTTTGTTATCTGGGTTCCTGGTGCCCAGAGTGGGAGCAGCGAGTCTGGGGTGTCAGTGAATATGTGAACCAGATTGCTCACATTGGGATATAGTGTTTTTTGTTTTTTATTTGAGTTTTTTGTGATCACAGAAGTCATATGTTTATTATATGTTACTCAGACATGGTTAACAGTCACCATAGTTCCCCTCCCAGAATTACCCATCATTAATACTGGTTCATGTTCCTTTACTTCTGTGTTCATTTCTCTCATCCTCATCTGTGTTGGCTGTTAATGGTCTTTTTAACAGTTGCCAGTCTGACAGGTCAACATCTTGTTCGCATTTGCCTTTCTGATGGGTCTTTGTTTAATCACTTGCTTGCATACCCATCTGCAAACTTCCCTAAAGTAGATTCTTGTCACCGTGTGTGTTGACACCTTAGTTTTCACAAGTGACTTCCTGGTGGGTAAGGCCAGGCTTTCTCCCTTGCTGTAAGCAATGCCCATCCCTGCCCCAGCTCACATGGTGGTGCCCCTGAGCCCCAGAGCATGACCCTGACCAGCTCTCATCCCCAGTGCTAGTACCACACTTAGGCCAGGCTTGGGAGGTGAACCAGTGAAGGACTGGGTTTTGGAGCCAGCCAGACCTGGGCTTGAGGCCCAGCAGCACTGACCCGGCCTGATTTTCCTCACTTGGGAAGGTTGGTTAGCAGGGTAGGCAGTGGATGTGGGTGACTGGAAAGGGGCTGGTACAATTCATGTGAAAGGCCTGCAGGCCTTTGGGAAATACCAAAGCCAGAGCAGAGCTCTCGGAGTCAGAAAGTCCTGAGTGTGAATCCAGACAGTTGAGCTGCTGTGGACAAGTTGTTATATGTCTGAATTTTTCTTTTTCTTTCTGTAAACTTTGTTGCTCAAATAGGAGTAGTAACCTCTGCACAAGGTTCCAGGGCAAGAGCAGCGGGGGATAGAAAGGAAATGGCTGACAGGTTTGGCTGGCAATTAGGGTGAACAGTGTGGCAGCCACCTGCTCAGGAGCAGCCTGGGACCTGCGGGGCGGGGTCTGGGCCTCCCCACCTCACCTGGGGCCCAGCAGTCTCTTCCCTTCATGCTGAGAACATTTAGGGGTCTGTGGTCAGTGGTAATTGTGGTCCTGTGCCAGGGAGTGCCCAGTCTTAGCTGGGGAGGGAAGAGAGGTCTGTGGAGCAGGGGCCATGCTGGGGTTGCCTCCAGCTTGCTGAAAGGCCCCTGGGAGCTCTGAGCAACCCTTTCTGCTCTTCCTCTAGCCTTGCTTCCTCAAAGACTGGGAGATGCACGTGCATTTCAAAGTACACGGCACAGGGAAGAAGAATCTCCATGGAGACGGCATCGCCTTGTGGTACACACGGGACCGCCTCGTGCCAGGTGGGCCAGCGCTCGCTCGGCTGGGCCCTGCTGGGCCCTGGGCTGGGGGTGGGTAGGGGCATGGCTGCTGGCCCCCCAGGGAGGTGGGGTGGGGCTGCCTGTGGCTTGTGGGGCCCAGCGTCTCCACTCCACATTCTTCTGTTAGGAAACTGCTGCTCCTGTGGATAAGCCCTGCGCCTCCGAAAGGAGCCTGGCTGTGGAAGGATGGCCGCTGAGGGGGAGAGGAACAGCTGGGTCCTGCAGCTCAGCCCTACACCCATGTTGGCCTGGTTTTATCATTTTAAATGGTTGTTGTAAAAAAAGCCAAAACATGAAGACTGTGCAGCTGCGACTGCATGTGGCCCACAGCCCCTGAGTTGTTTCCTCAGTGGCCCTTCACAGAGTGTTTGCTGCCCCCTGGTATAGAGCCTTCTGGGTAGGGGTCTCTCCTGTGGCTCACTGTTTTTTGTAGGCCGGGTACCCCCTTGACACCTGCCTCAGTCCCCTCACAGTTCAGCCTTCAAACTTGAGTCCTCTGTGTCATGCACTTGACCCCCCACTTCCACCTCAGCTTTCTCCTTCCGTGGTCCCTTCTCTCTGGGTGAATGGCCAGTGGGTTGGGCTCTCATGCCTCCATCTATGTTGGCATTTCTTGCCCTTTAGGTATCCATGGGACAGCTCCCATTTCTCCCATTGTGAGAGCATCTCTTTATACTTCTAGGGCCTGTGTTTGGAAGCAAAGATAACTTCCATGGCTTAGCCATCTTCCTGGACACCTACCCCAATGATGAGACCACCGAGGTAGGCCCCTGCTCTCTCCTGAGCAGGAAAGGAAGGACTGGACAGTTGTCTAGAGGAAGGGGCCCTGGGACTTCTGTGGTCCTGGCATAAGAGGAGCCTCCAGGGGTTGGGGTGGTGGGTGCCCCCGCTTGCTCCACAGGCTGGGCTGGTCGTAGAGTAACCGGTGTCTTGGTCCCAGCGCGTGTTCCCGTACATCTCGGTGATGGTGAACAATGGCTCCCTGTCCTACGACCACAGCAAGGATGGGCGCTGGACTGAGCTGGCGGGCTGCACGGCTGACTTCCGCAACCGCGATCACGACACCTTCCTGGCTGTGCGCTACTCCCGGGGCCGTCTACGGTGAGCAGTCTGGGTGGTGGGAGCGGCAGCCGGTGGGCCTGTGCCAGTCCCCCAGAGACTCAGGAGGGCAGGCTGCTGTCCTGCAGGGTGCTTAGCGTGCTGGGCCTCGCAGGTGATGACCGACCTGGAGGACAAGAACGAGTGGAAGAACTGCATTGACATCACAGGAGTGCGCCTGCCCACCAGGCTACTACTTCGGGGCCTCTGCCGGCACTGGCGACCTGTCTGGTGAGTGGCCGGGCCAGGCGTTGTTTCCCAGCCCGACTCACCCTGAGGGACTGGGAGCTTTCAGTGCAGTTGCTTGCCTTCCTTCATTTAGTTTCTGGCCTCACTGTGTTCCTCCTCTTCCCTTTGTCTGTAAATATTGGCCTGTCCAGGCCTGAGTCCTTGAACAGTTCCTTGGTGACCTTCCCCATCCACAGGAGGCAGCAGGTCAGTTAGATTCGGGTGATACAGATTCCCAGAAATATTTCCAGCCCAGACTGCTCCAGACCCGCACTCTGCCTCAACCTCAGCCCTGGTGTCCACAGTTGAGGCCATGGCTTGCCTATCAGGATGTCAGTGTCACCTCTGTCCTTCTATTTGCTTGATGTCTTTCCAGACTCTTCTTTCCCTCACATGCCACCTCCAGTCCATCAACAGTCCCTGTGGCTTTATTTTCACAGCACGTCTCACCACTTCCCACCCCTCCCTGACGACCTGGCGGCTTCAGGCCACCAGTGTCTCTCACAGGAGCCTCCCAAGTGGTCGCCTCCTTCACCAGCCCCCAACAGTCTCCCCTGAGCACAGCAGCCAAGTGATCACATTAAGCTCGTGTGAGGCTCCCGCTGCTCTGCTCAGACCTCTGCAGGGGTCGCAAGGGCCTCTATGCCAGCCCTGCCACCTCTGGCTCCTCACTCACTGCTCCCCCTGCCTACTGTGGCTTCCAGCTGCTCCCTGGATGCACACGTGCCCTCCTGCCCCGGCTGTTTCAACCTTGTCTCCTAGGGCCTTGCTCAGATGTCACCTCCTCAGTGTGGCCATCCCTGATACCCTCATGGAACATCGAGCCCCCAGCTGTAGTCCCTAGCCACTCCCCCATCACCTTGGCCGCTTTCTTTTCCTTTTATTTTTTTCAGGACAGAGTCTCACTCTGTTGCCGGTGCAGTGGTGCAATCTCAGCAATTTTTCTCTTAACATTGACCATCTTTGAATCTATTGAGTAATGGATTTTATTGTCTCTGGCCCTCCTGCCCAGTTGTAAGCTCTATAAAATCAGAAATGGCTCTTGTTGGCCCAGGGTGAGTGCTCAGTGAGCACTGGGATGCCTCTAGCCTGCTCAGGCCTCGCTGGTCACCAGGTGGTGGTGGCCCTTGGCTGTGGTTCTTGGTTTCTCTTTGGGTTCCTGAGCAGGTACCAATCCCAGGGACAGCTCCTGATCAGAACTGGCACGTGACATGGGGGACCTGACATGGGTGGTTTATCCTAAGGATGACCCATTCCAGGGCCTGTAGTCTGCTCACTACCCAGGAGCCTCCCCCTCTCACAATGGAAGTGCTTGGGTCCACTCAGACCCCAGAACATCCATTGTTTGGGGGGGTTTTTCAGTTGTATACCCAGCAGAAGAGAGAATGGTCTAGTAAGCTGTCAAACAGCTTTCATAATTTCCAGCTGTGCCTGGCCGGTTCGCCCCTCCTACCCCCGAGTTACCTGGAACTTCATCAGACTGTTTCGGTGCATGTCTCCAGAGGGCTCTCTTGATAGGAGCAGAGCTGTGGCCGGTGGCTGCTCTCACAGCTGTTGGGAGAGCCCAGGACAGAGTGGCAGAGGCGCCATGAGGGGAGCCATGTCTGACCGCTGGTCAGGGGTCATCAGTGCCAGGCACCTTACGGGTGACACCTGATGTATTTTTAGGCAGATAGCAGTCTCATTCCCTTTTTACTCAACCATTGGGAGTTTGAGAACTGGAGGGATTTTTCTATGATACGAGCAGGAAGCTGCAGAGCCCAGGTGGCTGGAACCTGACCCCCAGGCTGGTCCGTGTCCCGAGGGGCTGCTTGCCGTCTTCAGAGGCTGTGCATGCTCAGCTGTTACACTGCATGCCTGGCTGAGCTCTTGCTCACTAGGTCCTTCCTCTTCTTGGCTCCAGAGATTCCTGTTCCTTAAACACAGCCTTTCCTCAGATTCCATCCTAGGCTAACCAGGACCCATGTGTTGGCTTTGAGCCTTAACCTCCTTATCTCTACAGTGGGGTGATCCATCAGTGTCAAGCTGGGGCTCTTTCCTGCCCATGCTGTTGGACAGAGCCTTTCCCCAGTCTCCTCAGGCACAGCCACTGACCTGCATTAAGCTCAGGCCCTTAGCTGGTTGCTGAGTTGTCACAGAGCCCCTGCAGCCTGTATGTGGGGCTCTGTGACACAAGAATGCCTGGTGGCTCCTGTCCTTGGGAAGCTTAGGCTTCTCAACCAGTCACAGAGTGACGCTGGTCTTACCAGGTCGTTTTTTGAGCATGTGCTCTGCAGGCAAGGCTTCTTCTGTGTGGTGTAGACGTTCTCATGGTAACCACACAGATGGAGATCATCACTCTTCCTCTACACGTGAGGAAACTGAACCTCAAAGAGGGCAGCAGACCCCAGGATTTAGACCCAGGTGATTCTGCTTGTAAAGCCTTTGCTGTTTCTCTCCACTTTGCCTCCTCCCAGTTTTTTATTGCTGGGGGCTAGAGGGAACTGGGAAGAAAACAGGCTCTAGAGGAGCAGAGCAGCGATGTCCCTGGGGGCCTGGCCGGTTTACTGGCATGGGCAGCAGCTTCCCTTGGGGGAGGGGCTTAGGCCACATGCCCTGAGGCTGGCTTCAGGCTATCATAGCTTTATTCTTGGTCCTCCAGATAATCATGACATCATCTCCATGAAGCTGTTCCAGCTGATGGTGGAGCACACACCCGACGAGGAAAACATTGACTGGACCAAGATTGAGCCCAGCGTCAATTTCCTCAAGTCACCCAAAGGTCTGTGTCCACAGCCCCTCCCTGCCTGGGCCTGGCCCAGAATGGGGTGAGGCCGGCCAAGTGAGTCTTGTGGTCCAGTTGTGGTTGTGGTCTGGGTTCTTGGATCAGCCCTGCCCTGGCAGGTGACACTGGCTGGCCCTGCCTGACCAGGTTCCTAGAGGGTTGGGCTTGGGTCATGTCAGTTCTGGCAAGTTTTTGAGTAAATGAATGAGGCACATGAGAAGTCTTCAGAGAGTCAGTCCCTGAGGCTGATCAGCAAATGTGTGAGTGCTGGGCCAGCATCCTCCCTTACTAGGCACTGGGGCAGTGGCCAGCAGAGCAGGGGGCTGGGTGCGCTGTCCCACATGTCCCTTCTATGAGCTACCTGGAAGGAGGTTGTGCTGCTGGCCAAGGGGATGGATTCCCCAGGTTTCCTTAGCTAGAAGGAGGGAGAGACAGGATTGGAAATTGGGTTTCTACAGAACCTGAAGCCTGGGTTCTTCCCATGGTACTGATTAACTACCCCTCTCCTCACAGAGTGAGCGTTGTGGTTGGAGGAATGAGGCACCTATGTGTGGAGAAGTCCACCCTGAGTACCACAGACGCATGCTTGCGGGTCTAGCCAGTGACAGAGTGTACGGCACAGGCTCTGTCCTAGTCCAGCCCTGGGTCCCCATGCGACATGGGCCATTTTGGCTTCGCCTTTCTGCTTTTCAGGAGAAGCCAGGATCCGGTGTTTTATGTGACAGTTCACTTATTAAAGATTCAGATTATTTTGAAATGTTTTGGGGGCCACACAAACCTTGCAACCTTTGGTCAGAGAGCTGCCAGCCGCTGGGTGCTTTCAGAGGTGGCACCTGCTTTGCCCACCCAGCATCCTGTGCAGCTGGCAAGGCAGGATGAACTCGTTTTAGATTCAATCCATTTGTTTCTTCAGATGTGACCAAAGCTTCCCTCTGTACCTAGCCACAGGCTGAGTGCTAGAGACACAGGGATCAGGCAGGTCCTGCTGCTGGGGCTCATTCTAGTGGCTGAGGCAGACAGGGAGACAGAGGGAGCCATGGGAGCCCCAAGGCTGAGTGGCTTTCCGGGGAAGCACCATCCCTAGGAACCTCCCAGTTCAGTCAGTGATGGCTGCTGCTGTCACTGTGCAGAGCAGAGGCTGGGGCGAGAGTGGTCAGCAGGCCTGCCATTGGCAGCATGTGCAGGAAGGGAGGTTGGAGGTAGGCTTGTGGCTGGCAAGAGGGTGCCATGCGCGCTGCTGAGAGGCAGGGCCTGGGTGCAGGGAGGCCTGAGGAGACTGCACAGTGTGGAGTCAGGGGGCTGCAGTCAGGGAGGGAGGCAGAGTGGCAGGAACAGGGCCCAGCCAGACCCCAGCTCCTCCACACATAGCCTGGAGAGCTTGGGAGAGTCAGTGCCTTCTCTCAGCCTGTACAAGGGAGAGTACCAGAGGGCCCCATCCCAGGATGGGCAGGACCTGTGAGACACCCTGTGTAGAGGAGACAGGCCGTGGGCTGGGGTGGAGTGTGGGACTCAGGTCCTGGGAGACCCCCTGGGGGGGCTGCCAAGAGCATCCAGCTGTGGGCTGGGAGAGCCTGTGGCCAGGGCCGCGTTGCTCCAGATGGGTCCTCAGACCTCAGCGTGGCAGTGGGGCTTGGATACACAGCCTCCTGGGCCTCCCCATGTCCATAGTGGGACTCGGGGGGAGCCCAGGAGTCTGGTTTTAACCGGTTTCCTGCAGCAGAAGGTAGCCCAGACCTGAGTTGCTGGGTCCTGGGTCCCAGTGGGCTTGGTCGTCTCTCTGCCTCGCTCTGCCATGGGGACTGCAGAGCTGGCTGGGATGGGCTTCACCTGACCTCTGCCCCTCCCCACTGAGGGGGGTGAGTGCGACCGGCCTGTGCGCCCTGCCTGGCTGTCCTGTCCCTGTCCCATCCCTGCTGCTGTCCTGCAGCCCCTGTTCTCCCCGCAGCCTGTGCTGCCATTTTAGCTCCCCTGTTTCTTCTTCCCTAGACAACGTGGATGATCCCACGGGGAACTTCCGCAGTGGGCCCCTCACGGGGTGGCGGGTGTTCCTGCTGCTGCTGTGTGCGCTCCTGGGCATCGTCGTCTGTGCCGTGGTGGGGGCCGTGGTGTTCCAGAAGCGGCAGGAGCGGAACAAGCGCTTCTACTGAGTGGCACCACCAGTGGGGCCTGCACCTGGGCCCAGGAACCAATGTGAACTTTTTTTTTACTGGGATTATAAAAGAACAACAAGATGACCTTATTTCTTAACTGTTTCAAATAAATGATTAAAGTATTTTCATACATTTTGCTTCTTGCCCAGCAGGGACAGGTGGCAGGGCCAGGGCCCAGGGTCTGGCACCCCCACAGCTGGAGATGGAGGCTTTCCTGGGGCTGGCATCTCAGGAGCAGGGGGTCTGTGCCTAGAGCTGGGCTGCAGCCCCTGTAGGCAGCTGTTGAACACTGGAGGGTCCCTGGACCACACTGGGGTGGGCGCCTGAGGACGTGGGGAAGTGATTTTGTTTTGTGGTGTGTGGCACGTGTGGTGGCGGACGAGTCCCAGGCTGGGAAACCCAGGCCTTCCTGTTCACCCTGAGCTGCTTCCTGAGGCAGATGCTCAAGCGAGGCTGCAGGGGTGGTGTGGTGGGGCCGAGTGTGACCGTTTGCTAAATAAAGTGAAATACCTAACCTCGCCGTGTGACTGTCCTGAGGGTTTTCCTTTTTTCCTGCTGACTTCCAGCTGGCCAGTGCTTTAGAGCTTTCAGTTCGTTCACTCTGGCCTACAGAGTCCTGGGAGGATGGGATCCCACATGCTCTGGGCCTCTGAGTAAAAGGATAGGTGGCAAGGGGCACCACGCAGAGGCTTGGCTGGGCAGGTGGGTACGTTGGCAGGGAACTCCTCGGAGCTCTGGGGTGATGTGCAAGGGACTGGTGGACAGGAGGATGGTGGGGGGTGGTTGTGGCCAGCCCTTTGGGGCATCTTGGGGACAAAGATGGCAATGGGGAGTGTGGAGGAAAGGCAGCAGCTGAAGGCAGGGCACTGCCCCTGGCAGCTTCCATAGTCCTCTCCCCCAGCTGTGGCCTGGTGCTGCTGTCCAGCCTTCGTACTGTGGAGCAGCCTGTCCTGTCCCGTCCAGAGCCACCCTTCTGGCTCTGATCCCAACTCTTTCCCTCCTAGGGGGACCTTGCTGAACTGATGATCTTGTCTTCCTTGTCCCCTTCCCACTCACAGTTCAGTTGCATTTGAGTCTCCCACCTGAAAAGCAAAAGCAAACCCTGCCTCCCTGCAGCAGCCAGATTTTTGGTAATTAACACTATCAAATAGATTCTCTTTTTTTTTTTTTTTTTTTGAGAAGAGTCTTGCCCTGTTGCCTAGGCTGGTGTGAAGTGGCATGATCTCAGCTCACTGCAACCTCCACCTCCCAAGTTCAGGCGATTCTCCTGCCTCAGCCTCCTGAGTAGCTGGGACTACAGGCACGTGGCACCACACCCGGCTGTTCTTGTAATTTTAGTAGAGACAGGGTTTCACCATGTTAGCCAGGATGGTCTCAATCTTCTGACCTCGTGATCCGCCTGCCTCAAGTCTTCCTTGTGCTAGGATTACAGGCGTGAGCCACCGCGCCTGGCCTCAAAAAGATTCTCATTGCAAAAAATACAGAGGGATGTGAAGTGAGAGTAAGGATTTTATCCTCAGTCTGTCATTCCCCAGAGCTCTTCACTGGTCCACTGTCACCCGCCTCTCGTGTCCTCTGTGTTTCTTCAGGAGGTTAGATGTGGAGGAGTTCTGCAGAGTGACTGCGAGCTTCCAATTCATGCTTCCTTCACAGGTTTGGGAGCCTGTTCATGAAACCTTAAGAGTAATCATGATCCTCCTTATTGAAATATTTTATTGACATTTTTCCCAAAACAGTTTCTTTACTTGAAAAGGTAGCAGATTCTGTGTACATGATAGGCCCTGCTTTGGAGCAATTGAGACGCAGTAACTCATTTCAACCACAACGCTCACCCGTTGGATGCTGGATGGCTTTTAGGCCAGGTGTGTAGGGCCGAGGCCCGGAGCCTGGAGCTCTCCGTGGCAGCTACTACCACATCATTGGCACCACACTCACCAGGCTTGACCTTTAATTTTTGGCTCTAACTTGGCCTTCTCCGAATTCCTGAATTATTAGGCAAATTGGTGTCCCATACTAGATGGTTCTCAACCTTGGCTACATACGGAGTTCCCTGGAGAACTGAAAAGAGCCTACCTTGTTCTCCAGTTCTGGCTTAGTAAGTCAGGTAGAGCCACGGCAAGCGGGGTTTGAAAAGCCCCTCCGGTGGTTTTAACAAGTAACTAGTCTTGAGCACAAGATGGAGTTAGGCCTCCGGCTGTGACAGCAAGTGTTAAAGTGATCATGCCGGTCTCTACTTGGCTGTCACGGTGGGCGCCCCTTTCCGTCGGAACATCGCCTTGTTGCACCCAAGAAAAGTCAGTTGTTGCAAAATTCATACCTAGACGTGCTTCCCTGAATGATCAGTGTGTGTTCTTACATCCACATTTCACCCACACAGGACCGTGATGCCATAATCTATGTTTTTGCCATGTGTGTTTAAAAATTTGAGGTATTTCATCACAAAAGTTAAACATGAATGTGTGGCTATGGACCTGCTGTGTGACGTGAGAAATGTCACTGACACACTCAGATCCCTCTGTCTCCTCCCACCAAAGGTGACTGCTGCAGAATTGGACTTTTTATGTGTTTCTTAAACTTTTTACCACAGGGATATGTATCTCTAAATACATTGTATTGTTTTGCATTTCTGAAGACTAAGTGGTATATATGGACGTGTTCCTCAACTTCAGCAATTCAGCATTGTTGGTGAGTCTTTGGATTACATGTGGTTCAAGATGGGTGTTTCTTGCTGGCTGTGAGGTATGAACAGACTCCAGTTTCTCCATTCTGCTACTGATTGGAGGTGGTTTGGGGCTTTTGCTCTGAGACATGATGCTGCTCTAAGCACTCCTGGATGTGTCTTTTTTTTGATACGGGGTCTCACTCCGACACCAGGCTGGAGTGTAATGGTGCAGTGTCGGCTCACTGCAACCTCTGCCTCTCAGGTTGAAGTGATTCTCCTGCCTCAACCTCCTAAGTAGCTGGGATTACAGGCATGTGCCACCACACTCAACTAATTTTTATATTTTTAGAGACGGGGTTTCACCATGTTGGCCAGGATGGTCTTGATCTCTTAACCTTGTGATCCACCCACCTCAGCCTTCCAAAGTGCTGGGATTACAGGTGTGAGCCACCACTCCTGGCCCATTTGCAGTTTTACTAGAGGGTGCCTCACTGCTCTCCAAATCGGGCCATGACCACAGTGGGGTGGCACCTACAGAGATCCCCTCTGCCCCTCAGCACCTGATGTAGTCGGTGCTTTTCTTTTTTTTCTTTTTCTTTTTTTTTTTTTTGAGACGGAGTCTCGCCCTGTCGCCCAGGCTGGAGTGCAATGGCGCGATCTTGGCTCACTGCAACGTCCGCTTCCTGGGTTCGAGTGAGTCTCCTGCCTCAGCCTCCCAAGTAGCTGGGATTACAGGTACCCTCCACCACGCCTGGCTAATTTTTTGTATCTTTAGTAGAGATGGGATTTCACCATGTTGGCCAGGCTGGTCTCGAACTCCTGACCTCAGGTGATCCACCGGCCTCAGCCTTGCAAAGTACTGGGATTACAGGTGTGAGCCACTGCGCCAGGCCTGAGCTTTCCATTTTTGACAGATGGATGCAAAAGCTTTTGTTTGTTTCTCTACTAGCCATGTTGGGATCTTTGTATGTTTATTGGCATCTGTGTTTCTGTGTGGTGGTTTAGTCCATGCCCTCTCTTACGGATGTGTAAGAGTTCTTGTGTAGGGCTCCTCTGGTGATATTCCTTGCACGTACCTTCCAGTGTGCCTGGGGGCTTTTGCTTTTTAATGATGTTATTTGATATACAGTCTACAATTTAGTGTCATTTCATAATCTATTCCAAGGATTTTTTTTTTGCCTAAAAGCTTTAAAATTTTGCTTTTCAAATTTGGCATTTAATCAAAGTGGAGTTAAGTTTGTGGAAGGTGTGATGTAGGGAATCCATTTTCCCCAGTGTCTCCAGCCAGTCCCAACAACACCATTTACTGACCCCCTCGGTCCTTCTGTTCCCTCTGAGGCCCACACTCAGGTGGCCATGCCGCATCCACTCCTAACTCTGCCCCTCAGCTTCCTCCCCTCTGGGGCTGGAAGGCTGAATACTTGGCTGAGCTCCCGGCTCTTTCCAGTGGCTGTGTGCCCGCTGCGGCTGGTCAGGTGCCTGAGCCTGCTAACGAGGGCCTCAGGTTGCTCTGGGTTTCCCCACGTGAGGACATCAGACAGTAGCTGGTGTGGCCAGGCCTGCCCTCATTTTCCTGTCTGGAATGTAGAAGGGACCCCTGACGTGCAGAACCCACCCCCACCCCCCTGTGACCACGAGGGCTGAGCGGAGCACCCAGAACCTGGTCAGAGTGAGAGTCAGTCCTTGGCATGGCTGAGGTGCTGCCCAGCCCAGACTGCCGGCCGCTAAAAAAAAAATAATTCTTATTTGTTCAAACTACTGTGAGTCACATTTTCTGTTCTTTTGTGGCTAAAGCAACCCTTCCTTCCTCTGTCCCCTCTTCGTGGTGAGTTTTCTAACATGTACAGGTCTGCTCCGGACAGCTGCTGATGGTCACAGTCCATTCTGTGCCACACCTGGCTTTAGGCACTGGGCATACAACAGAGAACAAAAGGGACAGAGATCTCTGTCCCCATGGAGCTTATAGTTTAGTGGAGAGATCGGGTGAGATAAGTTAGGTATGTTAGGTAATGCTTACGTTGGTTTCCTAGGGCTGCCATAAAGTACCACAAACTGAGGATCTTGAACAACAGAAAGTTATTGTCTCTCAGTTCTAGAGGCTGAAAGTCTGAAGTCAGGGCGTTGGCAGAGCTGCGCTATCTCTGATGGCTGTAGGGGGAGAGCCCTTCCCTGCCTCTCGGGGGCTTCTGGCCATTCTCAGCAGTCCTGGGAGTTCCTTGGCTTGCGGACACATCACTCCAGTCTCTGATGCCATCATAACATGACTGTCTGCAGATCATTTTTCACCTGTATGTCTCCATATTTCCAGTTTTTCTTTTCTTTTTTTTTTTTTCAAAATAGAGGGGGTCTTGCCATGCTGCCCAGGCTGATCTTGAACTCCTGGGCTCAAGCAATCCACCTGCCTTGACCTCTCAAAGTGCTGGGATTACAGGCATGAGTTACTGTGCCTGGCCCAAATTTTCTGTTTTTGTTTAGTTTTGTTTTTTATTTTTTGAGATGAAGTCTTGCTCTGTCACCCAGGCTGGAGTGCAGTGGCCTGATCTTAGCTCACTACAACCTCCACCTGCTGGGTTCAAGCAATTCTCCTGCCTCAGCCTCCAGAGTAGCTGGGATTACAGAGGTGCAGCACCACACCTGCAAACATATTTTTATTTTTAGTAGAGATGAGGTTTTACCATGTTGGCCAGGCTGGTCTCAAACTCCTGACCTCATGATTCGCCCACCTCGGCCTCCCAAAGTGCTGGGATTACAGGTGTCTGCCACTGTGCCCAGCTCCAAATTTTCAGTTTTTATAAGGACTTGTGTCCTTATAAAAATTAGAACCCCCCCCCCCCCACAATAACTTCATCTTAATTTAGTAAATCTGCATAGAACCTATTTCCAAATAAAGTCACATTCTTAGGAGCTGGGACTTAGGACTACAGCATCTCTCTCTGGGAAAGCAGAATTGAACCCCTAACAGTAGTTAAGAAGAAACAAATTAGTGAAAGGAGATAAGAGGCGGGTAGAAAAGAGAATGGACTGTGATCTGTCCAGCAGCCTGCAAGAAACAAGGGGGTAAGAATCACTGGGCAGTACATTCTAAGATTTGTGTACTTTTTTTTTTTTTTTTTTTTTTTTTTTTTTGAGACAGAGTCTCACTTTGTCGCCAGGCACCAGGCTGGAGTGCAGTGGCACAATCTCGGCTCACTGCAACCTCCGCCTCCTGGGTTCAAGCAATTCTCCTGCCTCAGCTTCCCGAGTAGCAGGACTACAGGCGCACGCCACCACACCCAGCTAGTTTTTGTATTTTTAGTAGAGACTGGGTTTCACCATGTTGGCCAGGATGGCCTCAATCTCTTGACCTCGTGATCAGCCCGCCTCGGCCTCCCAAAGTGCTGGGATTATAGACTTGAGCCACCGTGCCCGGCCTACTTTTTTTTTTTTTTTGAAGTCACAGACTCACTCTGTCACCCAGGCTGGAGTGCAGTGATGCGATCTTGGCTCACTGCAGCCTCCTGGGTTTAATCGATTCTCTGCCTCAGCCTGCTGAGTAGCTGGGACTACAGGCACGTGCCACCACACCCAGCTAAATGTTTGTATTTTTTTTTTTTTTTAGTAGAGATGGGGTTTCACTGTGTTAGCCAGGATGGTCTCAATCTCCTGACCTCATGATCCGCCCTCCTTGGCCTTGCAAAGTGCTGGGATTACGTGAGCCACCGTGCCCGGCCTGTGTACTTTTTCATATGCAGTATTTCAATTCCCTTTATATGCATTTCAAAAAGGCAGCTTTGTTGTAAGAATCTCACAATGTTTGGCATTTCTTGGATTCTGTCAACAATGTTGATAATGCATATGTGCCCTAAAATAATAATCTCTCCTGTGGTTTTAGCAAACTTCACTCCAGTTTTCAATTTAGTTCCATTGTGGACTAATAACAAGTTTTTACTGAGCTCCTAATGAACTAGGCAGGCACTTGGCACAGGATACACAGCTACATTTCCTGCCTTCACAGGGTGCAAGGTGTGGCGGAGAAGACAGATTATGATTCAGGCTCAAGTCCGGAAAACAGATACCACTCTAGGTATTTCAGATACCTAGAGGGGCTTTAATATATGAAATTGGTTGCAGGTGATGGTACCAGACCCCATGAGCTTGGAGCAGTGCCTTATGGCTGGTGCTTAGACGTCTGAAAAAGGGGGAACTAGCAGGTACTTGGACTTCCAGGGAAGACACAGTCCTAGCAATGCCCAGGTGGCCCAGCCATACCCAGGTGGCTCAGAGGCCTGGCCCAGTTGGGAGGGAGCTGGTACAGCTGGCATTTCAGCTGTCAAGGGGTTTCCTCTGAGGGGCAGGACCTGGAAGTGCTGAAGAAGCTGGAGCCAGCTGGCTGACGCTGGTCCTGGGCCAGAGGAAGTCAGGCCCTCTTACCTCCTTCCCCATCCAGTCTCCAGCTAGTCCTCCCAGTGGCAGAATCCGGGAGAAAGTGGCTACAGCACCTGGGAAATGCAGTTTGCAGAGTTCGAAATGCAGCTTCATACTATGGAGCACAAAGAGGTGAGCTGAGGCTTAGAGACACTGGGTATGTCAACCAGAAATAATCCAGACGATGGGTATCCAGTTTAAAAGAGTTTATTCTTGCCGGGCGTGGTGGCGTGTGCCAGTAGTCCCAGCTTCTCAGGAGGCTGAGGTGAGAGGATCGCTTGAGTCCAGGAGTTCTGGGCTGTAGTACGCTATGCCGATCAGGTGTCTGTACTAAATTCAGCATCAATATGGTGACCTCCTGGGAGCAGGGGACCACCAGGTTGCCTAAGGAGGGGGTGAACCGGCCCAGGTAGATCAAAACTCCTGTGCTGATCAGTAGTGGGATTGCATCTATGAATAGCCACTGCACTCCAGCCTGGGCAACATAGCGAGATCCCATCTCTTAAAAAATATGTTTATTCTTGGATGGGTGCAGTGGCTCACACCTGTAATCCCAGCACTTTGGGAGGCTGAAGCGGGCAGATCATGAGGTCAGGAGTTCGAGACCAGCCTGGCTAATATGGTGAAACCCTGTCTCCACTAAAAATGCAAAAAAAATTAGCCTAGTGTGGTGGTACATGCCCATAGTCCCAGCTACTCAAGAGGCTAAGGCAGAAGAATCACTTGAACCTGGGAGGCGAAGGTTGCAGTGAGCTGAGATCACACCATTGCACTCCAGCTTGGGCAATAGGGCAAGACTCCGTCTCAAAAAATAAATAATAAATAAATAAATAAAAGAGTTTATTCTTTTAAGTGCAAAGCTGATAATGGCCATTTGGGTAACACAGACTTCAAAGGAAGGGGTTAGTGCTGCAAAGCTGAAAATTAAGGTCTGCTCATATACAGGCAGAAAACAAAGACATTGACCAGGACTACAACATTTTTCATACAGGGTTGGTTTACGAGTTACAGCAATTTGATCAGTAACAGCTTTTTTTTTTCCTTTTCCACTTATTTATTTTTTGACATGGAGTCTCATTTGTTACCCAGGCTGGAGCATAGTGGCCTCAAATTCCTAGGCTCAAGTGATCCTCCCACCTCAGCCTCCCAAATAGCTGGGGCTACAGGCACGTGTCACCACACTTGGCTACCTTTTTAAATGTTTGTAGAAACAGGGTCTCTCACTGTTGCCCAGGCTCAAGCAATCCTCCTGAAGTGCTGGGATTACAAGCTTGAGCCACTGTGTCCAGCCTCTTTCTTTCATTCTTTTCTTATTTTAATTACCTTTTTCCACATGTTCTGATTCAGGCTCCTTTTTCTAAATTAAAAGTGTATGTTTAAACATTCCATCTTACCCCCTTCTCACTACTGCACTTGATTAGTCTTAAAAAAAAATTATAAAAATTTTAAAAAATTAAAAAAACATTCCATCTTAGACAATGTGATAGTCATGAGGTCATTGAAGAAGTTAAGAGGAAAGTTAATCTGTAATGAAGATCAGGGTAAAGAGAAAAAGGATCTTTTCTGGAGCCCTAGTCTTTTGTAACATTTTACAAAACAATGTAGGTAAAGAAGAGGCTAATCTGTAATCAGAGGAACAAATGTTACAGCTGCCTAGGTCACTGCTGCCTGCCATATGACTCAGGCTCCATGATCAGATTCCTTTAAGGCTCAAAATAAAGATCCAACAACATTGATTTTGAATTACTTATTTTTGTAGGTCCTTGTGAATGTACCCACAGATGGCACACAGCCATCTGGGGAGTGGAGCTCCACTGTCCCTGGGCCCACAGGCATCGGGGGACAGCATTTACATGGGAGAGAAATCAGCTACTATGTATGCATTGTTTCAGGTTTTTTTTTTTGTTCACAGCCAAACCTAATCCTAATTCATACAAATGGGAAGTTGTGATTGGAGGGGGAAAATCTAGTCTGTAGAAGCATTAAATGTTTAAGCTATTAAATTGAGGAGAAACATCACAGGTTATTTATTTATTTAGAATAAATAACCAGGTCTGGCTCTGTGTGCAGTGGTGCGATCTTGACTCACTGCAGCCCCTGGCTTCTGGGTTCAGGCGATCCTTCCACCTCAGCCTCCTGAATAGCTAAGACTATAGGTGCATGCCACCATGCCCAGCTAGTTTTTTTGTTTGTTTGTTTTTTGGGTTTTTTTTTTTTTTTCAATGGAATCTTACTCCATTCCCTAGGCTGAAGTGCAGTGGTGTGATCTCAGCTCACTGCAACCTCTACCTCCCAGATTCTAGCAATTCTCTTGCCTCAGCCTCCCGAGAAGCTGGGATTACAGGCACATGCCACCACACCCGGCTAATTTTTGTATTTTCTGTAGAGACAGGGTTTTACCATGTTGGCCAGGCTGGTCTCAGACTTCTGACCTCAGGTGATCTGCCCATCTCGGCCTCCCAAAGTGCTGGTATCACAGGCATGAGCCACTGCACCTGGCCCTAGCTTTTGTGTTTTTGTAGAGATGGTGTTTCACCATGTTGTCCAGGCTGGTCTTCAACTCCTGAGCTTAAGCAATCCTCCTGCCCAGGCCTCCCAAAGTGCAAGGATTATAGGTATGAGCCAGTGCATCTGGCCAACAGGTTAGTCAATTTAGGAGTGAGCAGATCTTGTGGAGAGAGAAGGCGTTAGGAGGGAACTAGGCAAACGCTGGATTGACTTTGTGAAGTCAGGTTGTGAAGATGACCAATATGTAATAAACTGATGACTCTGGGCCATGTGCCATGCAATGGCATATCCTCATCATCACAACTGATCTTGGGAACCGCTGCTTGGTAGAAATCTCCAGAAATCTGGAATCCTGGACTTGGATTCTCTAGGATGCTTTGGGGCAATCACATGTAGCCTGTCCTCATCCATCATCCTGAAATGATAGAACAGGAAGTCAACAGAATTTATTTGGAATTTGGGTTCCAAACTGCTGTTAATTTAAAAAAAACAGGCTGAGTGCAGTAGCTCACGCCTGTAATCCCAGCACTTTGGGAGGCTGAGGTGGGTGGATCTTGAGGTCAGGAGTTCGAGACCAGCCTGACCAACATGGTGAAACCCCATCCCTACAAAAATTAGCTGGGCATGGTGGTACGCACCTGTAACCCCAGCTACTCAGGAGGCTGGGCAGGAGAATCGCTTGAACCCAGGTGGTGGAGGTTGCAGTGAGCAGAGATTGTGCCACTGCACTCCAGCTTGGGCGACAGAGCAAGACTCGATCTCAAAAACAACAACAACAAAAACAAACCATGCAATCACCTGCTTTCCTGGTCTCTTAGCTCTCTTGATTCTTATATCCATGTCTTTTGCACTTTCTGATTTTGAGGTATACCTCCTTTAGAAACTCTCCCAGAGATGGTTTAGAGGTTGCTATGGTTTGACTTCCACCTCCAAAACTCATGTTGAAACTTCACCTCCACTGTGGCAGTACTGAGAGGGGTAGCCTTTAAGAGGTGATTGAATCATGAAGACTGCCCTCAAGAGATTAATCCATTCATGAATTAATGGCTAAATGGGTTAGTGGATTAATGGGTTATCATGGGAGGAGAACCTGTGGCCTCATGAGAAGGGGAAGAGAGACCTGAGGTAGCATGTGAGCACACCCAGCCCCCATTCTGTGATGCCCTGTGCCACCTCCAGACTCTGCAGAGTCCCCCACCAGCAAGAAGGCCTCACTAGATGCAGCCCCTCAACCTTGGACTTCCTGCCTCCTGAATTGTAAGAAATTGCTTTTCTTTATAAATGACTCAGTTTCAGGTATTTGGAAAACAGACTAAGAGGCTGGGTGAGGTGGTTCATGCCTATAATCCCAGCACTTTGGGAAGCTGAGGTGGGAGGATTGCTTGAGCTCAGGAGTTCGAGATCAGCCTGGGCAACATTGTGAGACTCTGTCTCTACAAAAACATAAATTATCTGTCGGGGAGTCTCTTAGAATTAAGAAAAAAAGGAAAAAAAACTAAACAAACAAAAAAAGAAATTATCTGGGTGTGATTGTGCAACTCAGGAGGCCGAAGCATGAGGATTGCTTAAGCCTGGGAGGTTGAGGCTGCAGTGAACTACCATTGTGCCACTGCACTCTTGCCTGGAAATATTCTTTTGTTTTGAAATGGAGTCTTGCTCTGTTGCCCAGGCTGGAGTGCAGTGGCACGATCTCGGCTCACTGGCAACCTCTGCCTCCCAGGTTCAAGTGATTCTCCTGCCTCAGCCTCCGGAGTAGCTGGGACTACAGGCATGCACCACCATGCCCGGCTAATCCGGCTGATTTTTTGTATTTTTAGTAGAGATGGGATTTCGCCATGTTGGTCAAGCTGGTCTTGAACTCCTGACCTCAGATGATCCACTCGCCTTGGCCTCCCGTAGTGTTGGGATTAGAGGCGTGAGCCACTGCGCCCGGCCGAGGATCTTTGCATCGGTATTCATTAAGGAATATTTGCCTGTGGTTTTCTTTTCTTGTAGTGTCTTTGTCTAGCTTTGGTACTGGGCTAATGCTGGCCTCATAGAATGAGAAGTTTTCCCTTCTCTTCAAGCTTTTGGAAAAGTTTGAGAAGGATTGGCATTAGTTCTTCTTCAAATGTTTGGTAGAATTTACCAGCGAAGGTGTCAGGTCCAAGGCTTTCTTTGTCAGGAGATATCTGATTACTGATTCGGTCTCCTTAATAATCATAGGTCTATTCAGAATTTCTGTTTCTTTGTGATACCATCTTGGTAGGTCTTATGTTTCCAGCGGTTCGTCCATGTCATCTAAGTTATGCAATTTGCTGGCTTACGGTGGTTCATAGTACCCCCTCACAATCCTTTTTATTTGTGTAGAACGGGTAGTAATGTTCCTACTTTCGTTTCTGGTTGGAGTAACTGGAGTCTTCTTGTTTCTTCCTCGTGCATCTTGCTAAAGGTTCGTCAATTTTCTTGATGTTTTCAGAGAACCAACTTTTGGTTTCATTAATTTTCTCTGTTGTTTCTCTGTTCTCTATTTCATTGATCTCTGCTCTAATCTTTATTCTTTCTTTTCTTCTGCTATCTTTCTGTTTAGTTAGTTCTTTTTCTAGTTCCTTAAGTTGTTCATTCGGTTGTTAATTTGAGATCTTGGGTTTTTTTCCCCTTTTACCATCATTCGCAAGAAATACAAAAATAAACACAATCACACAGAGAATGAAACACTGTAAAAGTAAAGCAATAAAGAGTAAATATGAAATATATTGCACAAGAGGGTGGAGATCAAAATACCAGAAATTTATCAATAAATGTAAATGAACACATGTAACAAAACATTTTATCAGGCTGGATGCAGTGGCTCACCCCTATAATCCCAGCACTCTGGGAGGCTGAGGCAGCTGGATCAGCTGAGGTCAGGAGTTTGAGACCAGCCTGGCCAACATGGTGAAACCCTCTCTCTACTAAAAATACAAAATCAGCCGGGCGTGGTGGTGCATGCCTGTAGTCCCAGCTACCTGGGAGGCTAAGGCAGGAGAATCACTTGAACCCAGGAGGCAGAGATTACAGTGAGCTGAGATCTCACCACTGCACTGCAGTGTGGGCGACAGAACAAGACTGTGTCTCAACAACAACAACGAAAGAAATATGGAGATGTAAATGGAAATCAGCAACCAAAAGATAACTGAAAAAAGTCCTTTGTATCTGGAAATTAAACACATACTACCAAATAACATTTGGACTTAAGAATAAATCATGGGGGTTCCCTCTTGCAGCCTGGAGCCCCCCTCCCTCTATCTTTGTACAGGGAGAGCCTCTTCCTTCTTTCTTGCCTATTAAATTCTCCACTTCCTAAAACCATTAAGAAAAAGAATAAATCATAATGAAAGCCCCACACTAAAAGAGGAAAGTTGCAGGACCTGGCTAAAGCAGGAGAGAAGTTTGTGGCTTGAACAAAAACATTTGCAGGGTGTCTGGATCCCTTGAAGAGGACACCCTGACACTGACCGCTGGAATGGCCTGCGCCACACAAGCAGGTGTTCAGGTGGAGTTCTCTTCCTTTACTCCAGAGAACAGGCTGAAACCTTCGACTCAGCAAAAGCCAGAAGGAAAAGGGGAAGTGGTTTATCACGTGCCCGCTGAAGCATATAACATCCCAGACACTGGACACTTGCATGCAAGTCTGACGCGGTTGGCTCTGCCTCTTGCCAGTGCTGCCTGGTCAGTGGGTCAGACCCATCCCATGATGCTAGCAGCGTAGTCACTCTTGTCTTTGGAAGGACCTTTTGAAGAAACCAATGTAGTCAAGTTTCCTGTATACCTCCAGGTGCTCTGTCCTGGTGCCTGGGTGCTCCACCAGCATGGAGAAAGACGTTGAGTGCCCTATGGCCTGAGTCTGAGACACTGAACACTCTAGCCTGGGCAGCAGCTCCAGGAGGACCCAGCTTCCCGAGTGCCACCCTCAGGTTGGGAATCCGCAGCAACACCGACAACACACCTCACAGTGCAGCAGCCATCAACGGAGGCACACAAATGACCAGGGCTGCCTTCCAGGCAATGGCCACTGCCTGGTGGATCCAATTAGTAAACCAGGAGCAGTTTAAGGACATACCATCTCCACCTGGCATCAGTCCACCCTGCTCACTGCGCCAGCTGTTGTAAGGACACCGGGGATTTGTTTTCATCAGGTATGGTGTGACAGACACAGAAATGACTGCCATGGTAGGAAGAAGTTTATGCTCACAGTTCTCTAGAAACAGGCGGCACCACACATTAACACGGGCCACATGGGGAAGCACCAGGGTTGGGCAGGAGGCAGAGAGAGGGAGGGGAACTGTGGGCAAGAGCCTTTATTGTGGTTTGCTTGGGAAGGAACGTGAGAGGCAGAGTGAGCAGGTCTAGAATTGCCTAGCTTGAATAATTTCAGTGGCTTTGGGGTTGGATATCCCTAGTTGTCCAGTCTCTGGGGCATAGTGGCTCAGCGTCTAAGAGCCCAGTAAAGCAGGTGATTGAGGGTATGGGCTCTGGATTGGTTGGTTTGAATATGAAAGGCATGCTTGTAGGTGAGTAATTTACTATCTTTAGGAATTGAATGAGAGGATGGAATATGATGAACCTTTGATTCCTGGAGGGTCATGAGTTCACCATGGTATGGAAATACAGCTGTGCTGTGATCAGTTACTAGAGGCAAAAGTTAATAATGAATTTTAGAAATGATGGATCCAACGCCCAGGGAGTTAGTTCACTAGATGTATAAGGAAATGCAAAGTAACAAGAAACAAGCTAAATATACCATCCTATTGTTCTCTGTAGCAGCAATAAAGGCAAAACATAGTGATAGGGCAGATCCTGAGATTGGACCAAGCTTGGATTGTGGCTGGTCTGAGCTACAGCTATTCCCAGGGCCACTACTGAAGGGAAAAATTATGCTGAAACAACAGTGAAGATGGTTAGAATGATTCACATGATTCACAAGAGAATGGGGAAAACAAAGGGAAGAGTCAAGAGACTTATCCCAGCACGATGGCAATCTTTAAGTGCTTCTTATGAAATGGGCTGAATAAAGTAGACATTGATGGGGTCAAAACAAAGGTTACTGCAACACCCTTGGAAGTCCTTGGGGGACAGATGGGAGCCTCTGCTGGTCCCCCACTATTGCCCAGGCTGGAGTGCAATGGCACGATCTTGGCTCACTGCAACTGCTGCCGCCGGGTTCACGTGAGTCTCCTGCCTCAGCCTCCCGAGTAGCTGGGATTAAGGTGCCTGCCATCCTGCTCAGCTGATTTTTGTATTTTTAGTAAAGACGGGGTTTCACCATGTTGGCCTGGCTGGTCTTGAACTCCTGACCTCATGATCCACAAACCTCTGCCTCCCATGGCTGCCACCATGCCCAGCCATTTGGAGGACTTTAAAATGCCAGAGGGAGGCTGAGCTGTAATCTCAGCACTTTGGGAGGCAGAGGCGGATGGATCACCTGAGGTCAGGAGTTCAAGACCAGCCTGGCCAACATGATGAAACCCCCATCTCTACTAAAATAACAACGACAACAAAAATTAGCTGGATGTGGTGGCATGTGCCTGAAATCCCAGCTACTCAGGAGGTTGAGGCAGGAAAATCACTTGAACCTGGGAGGCAGAGGTTTCAGTGAACTGAGATTGTGCCATTGCGTACCAGCCTAAGCAGCAGAGTGAGACTCCGTTTCAAAAAAAAAAAAAAAAGAAAAGAAAACCAGAGGGAAACATGGCAAGGAGAAAGCTGATAGGTAGTCACCTGGGGCAGCTGTCCCACAATCTAATCAGGATAATGACTGACATCCACTGGGGACCCAAGGCTGTGTGGACATGAGAGGGTGAAATGGTGAGGGGCTGCAGGAGACTTTACTGGGATACCTTTTTGTGGAACCCCCATGCACTGTGATTCCAAGATCTATTTGTGAAACCCTAATGGGAGCAAGAGTTTGATTTGGAGAAAATAGGAATGTGATACTTGATGGAATGGAAACTGGGAGAGTTGAGCAGGCTTTATGCAAAGCGAATGCAGCTCCTTTACTTGAATGTACTGTGGGGGATGGATATCGGGTCTGGCTGAGGAGTTTCTTACTTAGCATGGTAAAGTAGAAGGCATGTAAATCTCCCCCACCTGCCAATATTGATTGGATATACTTGATGGAAACCAGTAAGATGGCTCAAGCCATGCAAGTTGTTAATTTGTTGTACAATAGCCCTCCTGAGGAGCAGCCTGGAGCTGAGGGCAAAAGCCCGAGTGCCACCTAGTGGCAACCACTGGGATTTGAATCAGGAAATTTCCATTTGAGAGACGATTCTAACTTGCTATTGGATTTAAGTCCAGTTGCCCCTATAACTGAAGGATGTAAAATAACCTTGAAACCTGAAATACTCGTAATTTCTTGGGTGATGTTGAGGAAATACTCTGATGAGGAGGGCAATGCCTGGAAGGGTTCATGATAAATTGGAAATGACTTTTCTAGAATGTGCTATCTGGAGAATGCAAGGAGGCCATCCAGAGTGGGAGCCTCTTTCCCCCACAGGCAACTTCGGAGCCACCTAAGGAGTTTCACGGGCCACGTGGGCAGTGCCCTATCAACAGCTCTCTATTGACTAACAAAGAGCCGCTGGGTTTAGGGATGGAAGTCTCAAGGTGACAGGACAGCTTCCTGTCTGGAAGACCGTCAAAGGTAAAAACAAATCAGCTCAGTGGGTTGAATTGACTGGTATTTGTGCTACATCTCATGGGCAGTGGGCAACCTGCCTGCACGGTCAGAAGGGCAATGGAGAACTGGCCTATTAGTGGGATCCCTGAATGGGGCATGGGTCTGTGGCATCACTGTGGGAATTGGAGGCGTACATTAAAGTGGGACATTTGATGCGCATCAGAAGAACCCCATTCCAGGATCAGGAGGTGACTGGAACCAGTGGATATCCCGGTGTGCTCACTTAAGGAGGCCGTCTGGCTCCATGATATGAGGGACACACGGGGGCTGCCGCACTGCAGGCATGGGCTGGGTCTAGACATGTTCCCCCTCGCACCCGCTGAGGCAGAAAATGCCAGTAACTTACTGTGTCTGCCAACGAGAGAGAGGCTGACGACGGCTATGGGGGAGGCTCCCCGGGGCGGCCTGTACCTCTTGGGCAAGTCAGACTGAAGCCTGTAGCCCCAGGAGGCCATCAGTAAGCCATGGCAGGAACAGATGGTCACTCTGCACACTGGGCTCAGCTTCCCTGTGACAGATGCAAATGCTCACAGCACAGGAGAAGGACTGGAACCAAAGATACACCAATTTGGACTGCCAGGTCGTATTTCTTCAGACCAAGGAACACGTTTTACAGCACACAATGTCCAGCAGTGGGCAGAAACATCCTCCCCAGAGTGATGGTGTGATGAAGAATTGGAATAGGCAAGTGAAACGTTTGTTGACTAAAATAGGAAAAGTCAGGCAAGGTGGCGCACACCTGTAATCCTATCACTTTGGGTGGTCGAGGAGGGCTGATTGCTTGAGCTCAAGAGCTCAAGACCAGCCTGGGCAACTTGGCAAAACCCTGTCTCTACAAAATATACAAAATATTAGCCGGGCATGGTGTTGCACACCTGTAATCCCGGCTATTCAGGAGGCCGAGGCAGGAGATCGCCTCAGCCTAGAAGTCAAGGCTGCAGTGAGCCGTGTTCATGCCACTGCACTCCAGTCTGGGCAACAAAATAAGACCCTTCAGATGTTACTAAGTTGGGCAACATACATAAAATTGGGGTTAGAGTAGGAGAGTAGGGATAGAATAAGACAGGAAAAATATTTGAAGAGATAAGAACTGAAAATTTTTCCAGAAGCTCAAGACACACCAAGCAAGGCAAACACAAAGAAAACCACACCCAGGTATGTCACAGCTAACAGTTGAAAACCAAAGGTGAAGAGACAATATTAAAAGCAGATAAAAAAGGCCGGATATGGTGGCTCACACCTGTAATCCCAGCACTTTGGGAGGCCAAGGTGGGCAGATCATAAGGTCAGGAGTTCGAGACCAGCCTGACCAATATGGAGAAACCACGTCTCTATTAAAAATACAAAAATTAGCCGGGCATGGTGGTGCGCGCCTGTAATGCCAGCTACTCAGGAAGCTGAGGTAAGAGAATCGCTTGAATCTGGGAGGTGAAGGTTGCAGTGAGCCAAGATCATGCCATTGCACTCCAGCCTGGACAACAGAGCAGACTCTGTCTAAAAAAAAAAAAAAAAAAAAAAGCAGAGGAAAACAATACATTATATACAATGGAAAAATAAGAATTTCAGCTGACTTAGAAAAAATGCAAATCAGGCTGGGTGCGGTGGCTCACGCCTATAATCCCAGCACTTTAGGGGGCCAAGGTGGGCAGATTGCTTGAGGTCAGGAGTTCAAGATCAGCTTGGTCAACACAGTGAAACGCCATCTCTACTAAAAGTACAAAAATTAGCCGGGTGTGGTGACACACACTTGTAATCCCAGCTACTTGGAAGGCTGAGGGAGAAGAATTGCTTGAACCCGAGAGGCGGAGGTTGCAGTGAGCTGAGATCGCGCCACTGCACTTCAGCCTGGTGACAGAGCGAGACTCCATCTCAAAAAAAGAAAAATGCAGAAGTCAGAAAAGGAGGAAAAAAGGGTAAACGACAGATGGGACAAATACAAAAAAACAAAAAAACCCCCCACCATACTAAAACAATTTTACTACATGCAGTTACAAGGCAGTTATTAGACCAAAACAGGATTTTGATAAATAGCTATTTACCAGAACAGCTATATGCTATTTGCAAGAAAAATCTGTTAGATACTAAGACAGTAATAGGTTACAAGTAAAAAGATAGGGAAAAACAGAGCACCCAAACACTAATCAAAAGAAAGCTGTTGTGACTAGGTTAATGTCAGACAACGCAGTCTTTTTTTTCAGACGGAGTCTTGTTCTGTTGCCCAGGCTGGAGTGGAATGGCTCGAGCTCGGCTCACTGCAACCTCCGCCTCCCAGGTTCAAGCAATTCTCCTGCCTCAGCTTCCTGAGTAGCTGGGATTATAGGCATCTGCCACCATACCTGGCTAATTTTTGTATTTTTAGTAGAGACGGGGTTTCACCATGCTGACCAGGCTGGTCTCAAACTCCTGACCTCAAGTGAGCCGCCCACCTCAGCCTCCCAAAGGGCTGTGATTACAGGCATGAGCCACGGTGCCCAGCCCAGACAATGCAGTCTTAAAGAAAAGGAGATTGCCAAAGATAAGAGGGATGTTTCATACTATAAAAGAATAAAGTCCTCAGAAGATATAACAATCACAGCTGTGTATGTACCTAGTAATAGAGTGTCACAATATACAACGTAAAATGTGACAACTCAGATATATTGATAACTCCATGACTGTAGTTGGAGATTTTAACACTTGTCTCCTAGTTGTTGATATAATACGTAGACAATAAAAATTAGTAAGGATATAAAAAATTGTTTGGTCACATGCTAGGTCATACAGGCCAGGCACAGTGGCTCACACCTGTAATCCCAGCACTTTGGGAGGCAAAGGCAGGTGGATCACTTGAGGGTAGGAGTTCGAGACCAGCCTGGCCAACATGATGAAACCCCCTCTCTACTAAAAATACAAAAATTAGCCGAGTATGGTGGTGCATGCCTGTAGTCCCAGCTACTCGGGAGGCTAAGGGAAGAGAATTGTTTGAACATGGGAAGCGGAGGTTGCAATGAGCCGAGATCAGGCCACTGCACTCCAATCTTGGCGACAGAGCAAGACTCCATCTCAAAAGAAAAAAAAAGATAGGTCATTTACTGGGCCATACAGGGCTTGATAAATTTCAGATGATCAAAATCATGAGTATATTCTCTAAACTCAACAGAATTAAATTACCAACCAATAACAAAGAGATATCTGAAAAATTCCCAAATATTAGAAATTAAGGAACACACTTCAAGTTATTCATGGGTCACAAATCAGAGAAAAAATTCTGAGGGGAATTTGAAAATATCTATCTGAATCAAAACAGAACCACATCAAAGTGTGTGGGCTGTAGTAAAAGCAGTGCAGAAGAAAAGAAGGAATAAAATGAATTATTCACATTTCCACCTTAAGAAGCTGGGACTTGGCCAGGCGCAGTAGCTCATGCCTGTAATCCCAGCACTTTGGGAGGCCAAGGCAGGCAGATCACCTGAGGTCAGGGGTTTGAGACCAGCCTGACCAACATGGTGAAACCCCGTCTCTACTAAAAGAAAAAAAAAATATTAGCTGGGCATTGTGGCAGGCACCTGTAATCCCAACTACTCAGGAGGCTGAAGCAGGAGAATCGCTTGAACCTGGGAGGTGGAGGTTGCAGTGAGCCGAGATCACGTCACTGCACTCCCTCCTGGACAGGAGTGAGACTCCATCTCAAAAAAAAAAAAAAAAAGAAGCTGGGACTGTCACACCTGTAATCGCAGCACTTTGAAGGCCCAGGTGGGAGGGTTGCTTGAGCCTAAGAGTTTGAGACCAGCCTGGGAAATAGAGTGAGACCCCATTTCTACAAAAAATAAATTAGGTATTGTGGCATGCACCTGTGGTCCCAGCTACTTTGGAGGCTGAGGCGGGAGGATTGCTTGAGCCCAGCAGGTCAAGGCTGCAATGAGCCTTGATTGTGCTACTGCACTCTGGCCTGGGTGACAGCATGAGATCCCACCTCAAAAAAAAAAAAAAAAAAAAAAGGTAGCCATAACACTGATCCTACAGAGGCCTGATTGCAGCGTTCCACTTAGGATAGCAGGGGCTGCCAGGCACTTCTGAGACCTGTCTAGCCAGGTCTGGCCTCATGGCTTAGCCCCTGTGACACTAAGCGAGAGACTGGCTGGCACCCGAATCTTGGTCATTATGCTGCCCTGCCGCAACAGCCTGGGGGGGCGTTCCAGAGGTAGCCTTGCGTAGGGGTCTGCTGGCTGCTGCTTCCCCCGACATCCTGTGGGCATGGAGACACAGGCCCACCAGCCCTTCCCTACCCCCTGGCCTACGGCTTGGCCAAGCCTCTGTTTGGCATTGGTTTGCTCTGTCGCTGAGGTCACGGTCTGTGGGAAGAGGCTGACCCTGAGGGACGCAGGGCCCACTGCTGCTTGGGAGGATGTGCTGAAGGAGGGAGGCCTGGGAACCTCCTGGAGCAAGGGATGTTGAGCCCAGATGGCAGAGGCAGGGAGGTGGGCAAGGGCATGGCATGTCCCCTGCCATGGCAGGAGGAGGGGTACGGCCCAGCTCGAACTTTCTCCTGAAGGCCATGGGAGTGTGGGCCTTCAGCGGGGGCATTTGTCCTTCAGCGGGGCCGTGACCTGGTTAGCTCTGTGACTACAGAGTGCTGCTCTCTGGGAGGGGGGAGGCTGGGGGCAGCCCAGGAAGGAGGCTGGGCAGAGGTCCAGGGTCAGTGCCAGGCCCCCGACTCCCCCCCATGACTATCCCCTGTAGCAGAGAAGGGGAAAGGGATCTGGGGAACGCAGAGCCATCTCCTCCTGCACCCTGTCCGTGGGGTGAAGGACGGTGAACCCAGGGCTGGCTGCCCTCTTCAAGAGGTCCTGATTGGGACAAAGGCATGAGGTGGTGATTTCCCTTCTCCCCCTCCCACTCAGGGCACAGATGCAGACTCTGTTCTTGGAGCCCAGAGAACCGTAGTCCCTGGTGGAGCCTGCCCCGCAAGTACGGGCAGCAGAGCCCCAGTTACGGTGGGCCGAGTGGGGAGGGAGGTCACAGGGCACGGCACAGGACCCTGCAGAGTCCAGGGCAGAGGATCTGGGCCATTCACTGCTGAGGGGACACTGAAGTTCCTCTGCCCAGTCCTGTGCAGAGGCCACTAGCTCTAGCATTTTCTCAGAGGGGTGCAGGGGACATGCAGGGGCTTGGGGCGGGGAGCCCAGCTGGTCCAGGCCGGATACCCCCACGCCCTGTCCCGCCCTGTTCCTCGGGATGTATTGTTCCTGTCTGGCCCTGGCCAGTGGCCTTGACCCCAGCTCGCATGCTGTCCCTGGCTCGAAACTGCTCTGTGGCTCCTAGGATATAGTCCAAACTCCTTGACATGGGCACTCTAGCCCCCCTGCAGGCCCAGCCTGACTTCCACCACCTCCTGGCGGTGTCTTCAGCTAATGTATGCTTCCCTCTTTCGCTCTTCTGATAACTCTTCTCCTTCAGAACCTCCCCCACCTCTATCCTACCCAGACTGGAGGCCAGACCACCTGGGGCCCAGATGTCTGAGGAGGTTCATGCCTGCACCACATGGTGCTGACTTTAGTGAAATAAAGTTGGAAATTCATTCACAAGCCTTGTGACTCCTTCCTTCAGACATGGCTGATTGCAGGCGGGAGTTTGGAGGAACCCATCACCATGTTCTGGGCCCTGCACCTCCCCATTGTCAGCCTGCACCAGGCCATTTGCTCTGTATAAACCATACCACCCCTGCCATGCTCCTTTCAGCCCCAGAGCCTTTCCATGTGCTGTTTGTTTGTCCAGAATTCTTTCATCTCTCCTATACTTAGATAACACCTCTTCATCCATTTCCCCAGAAAAGCCTTCTCTGACCTCCCGATTAGGTCAGATGTTCCATAGAATGTGCCGTGGGCAAGGTCTCTCCCTGTGAGGACCTGTCCAGCTGGACCTCCACCTTCTGTTGGTGTCTCTCCCCCCTCAAGCCTATGAGCTCTGCAAGGTAAGGGACCCTGTGTGCTTTTGCCCATTGTATGTCCTCCAGTCCCAAGCACAGCATCTGGTGTCCAGTGAGTGCTCAGCGAGTATCTCATTGAGTGAAGGGTAGGCAGAGGGGTAGATGGATCATCCCTGGTAGCAGTTCCTGCCTGGACAGGCAGTCATTCCTCTATGAGCAACTCTTAGAGAAACTTTAAGATTTTTCCCAGCCAGGTGCGGTGGCTCACACCTGTAATCCCAACACTTTGGGAGGCCAAGGCGGGGTAGATCCCCTGAGGTCAGGAGTTAGGTACCAGCCTGGCCAACATGGTGAAACTCCATCTGTACTAAAAATACAAAAATTAGCTGAGTGTGGTGGTGGGCTCCTGTAATCCCAGCTACTGGGGAGGCTGAGGCAGGAGAATCACTTGAACCCAGGAGGTGGAGGTTGCAGTGAGCCGAGATGGAGCTGTTGCACTTCAGCCTGGGCAACAGAGCAAGACTCAAAAAAAAAAATTTTTTTTTTTCCCCCAAGGAACTGAGGCCTGACATGTTCCTGTGGTGTTTACCAGGACCCTCTCTTTACAAAGCATCTATCCCCGCCACTTCTCTCCCCCTCTCTATTTTGGGGTTACTTGGGTCACAGACTCGGCCCACAGCTGGCAGTAATGCTCCACGCTGCTACAGCTACTTTCATCTTCCTGTCCCCAGATGTGGCCCCACCCACTGGTGCTACGCCTAGAAGTCATCACAGCCACTCCTTGGGCGGGCTAGGAGAGTCAGGTTCAAGAAGGGTTCATGGACTGAGTAAGGCAAGCAGGGACTGCCTGGGAGGCAAACGCTGGCCTCTGGTTGCACTGGCCTTTGAGATGCGCGGCTCCTTCATGCCATGGGCACTGCAAAGCCTTTGGCTCCGATCCTTCAACGCTGTCGCAGGGCTCCTGGGGCTTAGAGACGGAGGTTACTTCCAGAGTCACACACAGCTGAGACATCAGTGACAGGAGAGGAGCCCAACTCCGTGGACACCAGAACCCAGGGCTCCGGAAAAAGCCATTTCGGGTGCTTCCAGGGTATGGTCTGCGCTGTTACCCCACTGACGTTTTCGTAGCAACAACAGCGTCCCCCACAGAGAGGAGGGGGGCCGAAGATTATTCCCATTCGACGCAGCAAGAAACTGGGGCCCACGGGGGCCTTCGGGGGCAGATGGCAGGCAGGCCTGGGGACAGATCCTGGAGCGCAGGGGCCGGGTCCGCGGCCCCTCCGCCGGCGCCTGCGCATTGCCGGTCAGCTCCGCGCTCAACCCCGCCCCATCGCTCGGGTTTTCAAATTTGAAACCTGCTTCTTTTCCCGCCGGAACCTGTGGACCAGCGGCGGGAGAGGGCGGGGCGGAGCGCCAGCCAATAGGGCATCAGAGGCTCCCCGGCCCCGCCTCGAGGATGACGACAGCGAGCCTCGAGAGGCCATGGGCGAATGGGCGAGCGGCGGCTGGCAGGCCCGCCCCCAGCGGCCCCCCACGTGCGGCGGCTGGCCCCGGGGCCTCCAGGGGACCGTGCTGGCCCCCAAAGCGCCTTGCTACGTGCGGGGATAGTAACCAGCACTGGGCTGGAAGCTGAGATCAAAGACGCCAATGAGCCGGCGTGGGTGGATGAGAGAAGCGGGCAAGAAGCGGCACCCGTCAGCCTGAGGGTTCACTCCAGGGCCAGGCCTGGAGCCGGCGCCCTTACCTGCCCCTGGAGATTGCGAGACCACTCGGGGCGGGGCGGCTGCCGGAGCGTGGGCTGCGGCCTCGAGGCGGGTTTCAGAGGGGCGGGCCCAAGGTGGGCGTTCCCGCGGGCGGGGCGTCCCGGGGGGCGGGGCGGGCCCCTGTGTTTGTTGCACCGTGTCAGTTACTCTGTAACAAAAGTGGTGCAGCCGCTGCTCCGGCCCGCTCCCTAGGCAGGCCCGCCGCCAGCTGTCGCCGACATGGAACCCGTGGCCAGCAACATCCAGGTCCTGCTGCAGGCGGCCGAGTTCCTGGAGCGCCGTGAGAGAGGTGAGGAAGAACCCTTGGCTGGATTCCGGGCGGCGACCTCGCTGACACGGCCCTGGACTGGACCTGGCTTCCGGCTTGAAGGATGCATGGCCCTAGGACAGTAACCCCGGGACGCCCCGCCCTCAACTCGAGAGGACCCCGGGGCTGTTGAGCAGGGAGGGCTGGGGAAATGGTCCTGGCGTCAAAAGCCTTTCCTGAACCGTGCTGTGCCGGGGGCTCCCGCTGGGACTAGGTCCAGCCCCAGCCTGACGCGGGCGGGGCTCTCTCTGGCAGAGGCCGAGCATGGTTATGCGTCCCTGTGCCCGCACCGCAGTCCGGGCCCCATCCACAGGAGGAAGAAGCGACCTCCCCCAGGCTCCTGGCGCGCAGGACAGCGGGCGGTGAGGAGGGCCGGGGCGGCGGGAGTCGGGGTGGGATGGGCGCCGCCTCCGGTCGGGCCCTCCTCTGTCCGCTTGTTGCTTGCATCTTTTGGGCCAGGTGTCCTGCTCCAGGAAGCATTCGGACCCCTCCTGCCATCTCCCCCACTCTCCAAACACACTCACACCTTGCTATTCGTTCAAGGACTTATTGAGCACCTCTAGATGTGCCAGGAACTGCAAGCAACAGTGGCGGTCCCAATTCCACTCGCACTCTGGCACTCCACGCATCAGGCCACTCACCTCCCCCCACTGGCTTCCTCCTTTTCTCTCCTCTCCCCCAGCCCTTTACATATGCTGTCCCCTCCTATTTGAATGCCTCTCCCTCCACTACCTGCTTGGGAAACTTCTGTTTCTGCATTTAGCTGTCACCTCTGTCTGGGAAGCCCTTCCTGACCAGCTGGTAGGGGGCCTTGTTAGGACCCCCATAACCCCCTGGGCAGGCTTCTGTTAAGCATTTGGCTTTGTGTGTCTTTGACTCCCCTCACCCTGCCAGGGGACTCTGGTGTCTGCGGCCAGCATGAAGTCTTCACAGGGGGCTTGTTTGGGGCAGACATCTATAGTGGCTCTTGAGCCACTGGGGGCCCTGGGATTGAGGGCATGAGCAGTAGCTGATTCCCCCCTCACCCCATCCTCTCTGGCATTGCAGGTCTGTGCACAATGAACTGGAGAAGCGCAGGTGAGTCCCAGCCCTGCCCTAACAGCGCCAGCCCCTAGGGGCCACCTCCCTCTGGCCTTCCATCCCCTGCCATTCCTGTGGCCAGCAAGATGGAGCTGGCACTGCCCTCCAGACCTCTTCCCCCCACAGGAGGGCCCAGTTGAAGCGGTGTCTGGAGCGGCTGAAACAGCAGATGCCCCTGGGGGCTGACTGTGCTCGATACACCACGCTGAGCCTGCTGCGCCGTGCCAGGATGCACATCCAGGTGAAGCCCCCTGCTGCGCCGGACTGGCTTGCCCTGGTGTATGGAGGGGCTGGTGGGACTGGGGAACGAGGCCTGAGGTGTGACTTGGGACTGCTCTCTGAGCTTTTACTTTCCAAATCCATTAAATGGGAAAAAAAAAGCAGACAATAACTCAGAGGGCTGTTGAAGCTTAAACAAGTTTACTCTATAAATGTTCATTGCTGCTGTTACAGCTGTTATCACTTAGATCTAGCCGTGAGACCTTGGGCAAGTCACTTAGCCCGTCTGGACTAACCTTTCCTCCTGTTTGATGGGAGGGGATGGTTGTTGAATTTTGTGATGGGACGTATGTTGGGGTCCTTGGGACTGTAGAGGATTGGTCCTTGCTCTCCTGCTCTCCCATCCTTCAAAGCCTCCTGTTATGGGCAGTCTATCCTGGTGCCACCTGGGAGGCAACTCCAGTGACTTGAGAGGAAGGGACTGAGAAGATGCCAGTCACTCTCAGGACCCCTGCTGCTGCTGGGGCTGAGCTCAGTGCCCCCTGGTGGTCAAGAATGGGTGTGCTGAATAAAGGCCCAGTGGCCCTGGCAGCCCTGTGGCCTTGGAAACCACAGGACTTTTCCTGCCCTCCTGACCCTCCTGACCCTCCTTACAGAAGAATAAATGGAGGCACAGCTAGGCTGAGGGCCAGGTCGCACAGCTGATGGGAGGCAGATTCAGGATCCATGCCCAGGTCCCTGGCTTGCATTATCTCCTCCGAGTGTTTATTGAGCCCTGGTTCGGCCAGGCCCTATTCTAGGCACTGGGGGCTGTGGCACAGATAGACCTATGTGCTGCGAGCAAATAAACCGCAGCTTCGCGCCCCCCAGGTGTCTGTTATTACCATCTTTGTGGCTGAATAACACTGGTTGGGTTAACGGCCCAGTTTCTCACACGAAGCTTGCCTGGAGCTTGCCTGGCCTGGTTCTCGGATGGATGATGTGTGACCCTCAGGGGCTGGCTGGCCCGTGGGCAGGACCTGGGGGATGCTCCTTTCTGGGACTTCATCACCCCTCTCCTGGACGAATTCACCAGCCTCTTCCCCGGCCTTCCTGCTTCCTGTTTTGCCTCCACCAGCCTGTCTTTACTTTGCTCTAGAATGATCTCTGCAGCACACATATTACCCAGACCCATCTCCTGCTGAAAACCCCCCAGTTGCCCCTGACAGGACAAAGCCTCTACTCCTTACTTCCTGTGAATCTAAAGGCCCTTCATAACCCAGGCCTTGCTGGTAGGCTATACTTTGGCCTCGTCTCTCCCTATTCCCCCACAGAAGCTCAATGCTCCACGCTCTTCCCAGGCTCCCTCTGCCTCAACGTTTCTTCCTCCCCATGTTCGCCTCCTCTTTCTATGCCCAGTCCAAATGGCCCTATGGCCCAATTTTCCCCTTGTTGTTGAGTGACCGAATGTAAGCTTCTGCCACTGAGAGCTCTGCCTGGGAGAGCCCTTGGCCTTCCATTCCTTGGAACTTCAGGGCTGGCAGAGCTTGGCGGGAGGGTAGGGGGATGGGAGGGAGGGTGCTAACGCCTTTGCACTCTTGAGGGATCATGACCAGGAGCTACAAACTGGTAGCCTTCGTTTGTTCTGTAGTTTCTTAAAATGTAAATTAGTTTTCAACCCCTCAAACGACATTTCACATGAAAAATCTGACTTTCCAGCTTCTCGTGAAGAAATGGGGGGGCCGGGCGCAGTAGCTTACACCTGTAATCCCAGCACTTTGGGAGGCCGAGGCAGGCGGATCACCTGAGGTCAGGAGTTAAAGACCACCCTGGCCAACATGATGAAAGTCTGTCTCTACTGAAAATACAAAAATTAGTCAGATGTGGTGGCATGTGCTTGTAGTCCCAGCTACTCAGGAGGCTGAGGCAGGAGAATCGCTTGAACTGGGGAGGCGGAGGTTGCAGTGACCCGAGGTTCGTCGTTGCACTCCAGCCTGGGTAACGAGCTAAAACTCTGTCTCAAAAAAAAAAAAAAAGTAGCCAGGCATGGTGGTGGGCGCCTGTAATCCCAGCTGCTTGGGAGACTGAGGCCAGGAATCACTTGAACCCAGGAGGTGGAGGTTGCAGTGAGTGGAGATTATGCCACTGCTCCCCCAGCCTTGGTGACAGAGTGAGACTTAGTCTCAAAAAAAAAAAAAAGAAATGGGGAGACCTGGTAGCACCAGGCCTGTTTCCTGTGATAGCACATACCTGGCACCTGAGAAAGTGTCCATGCACCAGTGCACCTGCCCCCCCAGTTCCCACTGCTGAACACTACAGCACTCCAATCCTTTATCCCTGAGTAGGCCCCAAAGGCCTTTGAGATTGTGGTGCTCCCCACCCCCAATCTAGGCAGCGGCAGCATCCTGACAGGCCGTGTGCATGGTGGGAAAGGGGCTTGCTTTCTAGAGGATGTGGGTGCAACCCTCTGGGACCTGGAGTTAGTTGCCACGTGCCTGGAGTAGGCATTTGCCCTGTGGCCATGGCCCAGTACTGAGTGGTGTTGGGGTGCAACTCAAGCCCCCAGGCCGCTGACCCCAATCCCTTGCTCCTTTGGGATCTGCAGAAACTGGAGGAGCAGGAGCAGCGGGCCCGGCAGCTCAAGGAGAGGCTGCGCAGCAAGCAGCAGAGCCTGCAGCGGCAGCTGGAGGAGCTCCGGGGGCTGGCAGGGGCGGCCGAGCGGGAACGGCTGCGGGCGGACAGCCTGGACTCCTCAGGCCTCTCCTCCGAGCGGTCAGATTCAGACCAAGGTGAGTGCCCCGAGGCTGACGGGTTGTGTGGCCCTTGGGGCAAGCCAGGTCTTCTGATTGGACCCCTCCCTGCGCAGAGGAGCTGGAGGTGGATGTGGAGAGCCTGGTGTTTGGGGGTGAGGCCGAGCTGCTACGGGGCTTCATCGCGGGCCAGGAGCACAGCTACTCGCACGGCAGCGGTGCCTGGCTATGATGTTCTTCACCCAGGGCAGGCCTCTGCCCTCTGCTCGTGCCAGGCCCACCTGCCAGGGAGGAGCTCTCCCCAAGCCTTAAGGGCTGTTAGGAGTCACCTGTTGGAATGGACTAAAAGGACCCTTGTGTGGGAACAGGTGCTCCCCCACACCCTGCTGCTGGCTGCCAGGCAGGCCCTCTGGAAGGGGCAGGACTCATCAGGACCTCCCTAAACCCCTGCAGGGCAGGCAGCTTCGGCCTGAGCCCAAGCACCTGGCTCTGCTGCCTCCAAGGGGACAGGAAGCCTCTTGGGCCTCTTCCCTTCTTGGACAAGGCCCCCTGACCTTTGCCTCACATAACTGTACAGTATTTTCATTAAAAGCCTCTTTCATAACTTCCCCTGTCCATAGTCTTACCTGATGAAAATGGGGGAACTCCCAACCACAAACCCACTGGAAGAGGAAATAAGATCAGTTCCAGTTCCCATCACTGACACTGTTGGCTGTGACAGTCAGTGCAGTTAATCTTCACAACTCGGAGGCTGTTCTGTCTCCACTTCACAGATGGTGGAAATGAGGCTGAATGATGTGACTTGCCTGAGGTCCAAAAACAGTGGAGTCAAGATTCAAATCAAAGGCCTCCAACTCCAGAGCTAGGACTGACTGAATTCAACAAGTATTTATTGAGTGCCTATTATGTGCTAGATATTGTTCCAGGTACTTGAGACACATCAGAGAACAAAACCAAGAGCCCTGCCCTCGTGGGGCTTCCAGTTTAGCATTTATCGCCAGTTCACCTGCAGGCTACCGGGGGCCTGAGGCAAGTCACTGCACCTCTGTGCTTGGGTCCTCAGCTGCCCAATGGGATAATAAGCAGACCTGCCTCAGACATGGATAACATGCCTGGTATACTGCAGATGCCAAACTGGACACCCTCAACCCACCACCCAGACAGTAGATAGGGCTGGAAGTTGATTTTTAATGATAAAATACAATGGAGGGAGGGCAGAGGAGCTAAGCCAAGCTGCCTGGGGTGCTGTGGTGGTGGTGGTCTGGCTACACAAACTGCTGCTGCTGCTGCTGCTGCTTCTTGGTGGCCGCCTTGCTGGCGAGGTCCTTGGCCTTCTCTGTAGCTGCCAGTGCCGTCTCCTTTGCCTTCTCCTTGGCTTCCTTGGCTGTCTCAACAAGTGTTTTGGAAGGGGCCTCACCTGCAAAGGGCAGGTGGCTGGCTTCAGAGGGTGCCTGAAAGACCCACCTAATTTCCCTCCCCCCATGACACCAACCTTCCCTGGGGCCAGGCTCCACTAGAAAGGTGATATTCACCCTCCTCCCACACCCAGTACAGACGGGGGAGTCCCAGCTCAGAGCAAGGCAATGACTAACCCAGACTCCACACCCACTAGGCCGAGTGAGCCTCTCCCTATGAGGAATCTCCACATACCCAGAAACTCACCTTGCAGCTTCGCCAAGATATATTCAAAACCCTTCATAGTCTTGGTCACGTTGCTTTTGAACCGGGCAAGACCAAATTCCTGGCAAAAGATGAGAAGGGGAAGGATACTGAGTTGCCCATTGACCCCAGCCCCAATACCGAAAGCCCTGGGTCCCAGAGCCCCAGCAACCCCCACAACACTGCTCACCTGGACAGCTCTGGAGACACCAAATAAACTAGAGGAGACCCAGGCTTCACGGCGGATTTCAGTCCAGCCACTGTTGTCAGAGTTCACACAGTAAACACATCGTTCCTCCACCACCTATGCAGAGTCAGGCCAACCACAATTGTGATATAGTCTTCCATTTTGCCAACTTGCACATAAATTTGACTGCCTCTCTTTTCACGAGTGGAAGCAATACAGTGAAAATCCATTCCTTCCACTGACTGCACTCCCAAGTGGTACTGACAGAGCAAGAAGCCATAAATAAGGTCATTTTGCTCTCAAAAACCTCTCTTCTGACCCTTAAAACTAGAAGGCACGAGGTCTCCTGAGATCAGCAAAGGGCCTTCCAGCCCATCCTGCCCCGGGATTTTGTTTCGTGCCTCTAGACACATGCAGTGTCTGTAACCTGCCTTCCACCTGATGCGGCTCTGGAGTTTCCTGACAGTCCAAATAAAAACAAACATTTGCCGGGTGTGGTGGCTCACGCCTGTAATCCCAGCATTTTGGGAGGCTCAGTCAGACGGATCACTTGAGGTCTGTAGTTCGAGACCAGCCTGGCCAACATGGTGAAACACCGTCTCTACTAAAAATACAAAAATTAGCTGGGTGTGGCGGCGGGTGCCTGTAATCCCAGTTACTTGGGAGGCTGAGGCAGGAGAATTGCTTGAACCCAGGAAGCGGAGGTTGCAGTGAGCTAAGAATGCAGCACTGCATTCCAGCCTGGGTGACAGAGGGAGACTCCATTTCAAAAAAAAAAACTGACAATCATCACACTTCTCATTATCAGAGAGGAAAAAGTTGAACATTACTTTCCAGGAAAAACACTTCATCTTTCTCACACATCTGAACACTATCTTAGTAATTTACCAAACACAGACGTGGTGTTCTTCTGTAACCATCTGAGATGACTTTGGATAACTCTTGGGCGGAGTACAATACCCACTCACTCTCAGACCTTGTGCGACAGTGCCCTCTATGAATCACTTTTCTATCTTTTCACGAGAGTAATATCCACCTCTCAAGGTTATTGGGACAATAAGCTGAGAAAGAAAATTCACTGAAAGCTTTCAGGATATTCACATATAAGAAGACACTGTAGGCTATTCCTTAAACTATAAGTTTAAAAGTTTCTTAAAAGCAATAGATCGAAGGTATATGGAACGCCCTTTCCCCAAATCTCAGGCAGAAATCCATTTAGGTAAGACAAATAACAGTGAAACTCCTCTAGTCAAAGTGAGAAAAAGGGCTGAAAGCCTCTTCCGGAGACATATCCAAGGTACCTTATGGCTTGATGGGCTCCTGTTTGAAAACCACTGATGCTGGGTGAGGTGGTCTTGCCTGTAATCCCAGCACTTTGGGAGGCTGAGGTGGGCGGATCAGTGAGACCAGGAGTTCAGAACCAGCCCTGGCCAACATGGCAAAACCCAGTCTGTACTAAAAATACAAATTTTAGCCAGGCCTGGTGGTGCGTGCCTGTAAACCCAGCTCCTCAGGAGGCTAAGGCACAAGAATCGCTTGAACCCAGGAGGTGGTGGTGGCAGTGAGGTGAGACTGTGCCACTGCACTCCAGCCTGGGCAACAGAGTGAGACTCTATCACCAGAAAACAAAACAACAAAAAAGAAAACCACTGCCTCCGCCACTCAGCATCACTCCTGTGCCATGTACCTGATGGGAGTGCTTTGCATTTAGAACTTAGGACAACTTGGTAAGATAAGGTACCCCTCCCCCTACTGTATGAATGAGTCAGACAGGTCCAGAGAGGATGTCCAGCTGAGAAGAAAATGTGAGGTCATACTCTACAGCTGTCACTCCTCAGTAACCCAGACCTGCCTCAGACCACAAAAGCTCCCTCACGGCTCTCTAGACACACGTATCTGAAGAGTTCTCTATTTGGGGGTGTGGGAGGCAGAATCACAGCAGGAGGTGTCTCACCATCAGCCGGGCGTGGTTGATGTTCCAGGTGAAGGTGGTCATGGTCTGATTCTGTGGGTCCACAATAGAGTCCTCCAGGATGTACACCGAGTGAGCAACATTGGCAGGAAACAGTCGCTCGGCCCAGCGGGGCATCCTGTTGGTCTTGGTCAGGAGTCGCCGGGACAGCAGTTTCTGGTCAGGGGTCACCTCCCGGTGTACTATGTCTTCCGTCAAGACATGTTTGCTGCAGGTGTCAGAGTGAAGGTGGCCCTCAGGAGCCTGCCCCTGAGACTGCCCGAGGGGATTCCCATTTGGAGTCTCCAGGCCCAGAGAGGCCTTCCTGTAACCTTGCAGAGTGGTATGTGCTATGGTTCACACCAGAGTTAAGAGCCCATCCCAGGGCAAATTCCAACTCCCGCCATCTGGCTGACCTGGTTTCCTAGGCCTTCTAGCAGGAATGGACCTCATGATTTATTGCACCTCAGGAAAGCGCCAAGAGCAGAGGAATAGGATTTCCAACCCCAAGATCCCTCCCAGCTCCCCCTACTGCCGCCTCTTCTTGTCTCACCACCCTGAGGAAAGAACCTTACACTAAGATCTCAAGTAAACCACCACCCAGGCCCAACCTCCCTTCAGGACCTTGCAGGCCTGGCCTGGCCACTTCCCCGATAAGGTCTACGTAGGATTCGATGTCGAATTTTTTCTGGTCCCATTACTCGGGGGATTATCCATACTTCGATCTCCAAATAGCGAGATGGTGGGGTTTTGCTCTCCCGAACACCACGTACCTATAGGGATTCGGGTACCGCTGCCAGAAGGCGGCGAACACTTGGTCCCAGGAACTCCGGAGCACGCTCTGGCCCAGGAAATACTTCACCATCGTCCCGGCCGGAGCGGGCTCAGCACCCACGCAGCATGAGGGGTGCGGAGCCTGGGAGGCACGCGGGGGCCGGGCCGGGCCGGGGCTCGGCGCACACCCGCCGCCAGGCTCGTAGCTCAGTCACCACCGCACCGCGTACAAGCAGCCACCGCTGCTGCCGCCGCCGCCGCCATGAGTTGTCCGGCGGCGCGCCACTTCCGGCGCAGCCACACGGTAGCCGCCGCTTCCGGCGCCCGCGCCACGTGACCTTGCGGCCCCGCCCCCGCTCTCTCTCTCGCCCCCTCCCGCGGGAGTCGCGGCGCTGCGGGTAGGAGCCGGGTTGCAAGAGACCGTAGGTTCGATTGGTACTCCGAGCCGGAACTGAACCTAAGCCGGGCAGGCGAGCGAATGACGGAGTAGCGAGCTGCACGGCGGCGTGCTGCGCTGTTGAGGACGCTGTCCCGCACGCTCCCAGGCCGCCCTGGGGCTTGGGGTCTTCGAAGGATAATCGGCGCCCGGGGCCGAACAGCGGGGGCACACTGGGCGCTGCTGAAAGTGCAAGGCCACGGCCAGAGCTCGACCCCGACGCGCTGTCTCGAGTCGTAGGTTGGCGCCGTTTGGGGTTGGGGTCTGGGGCCTGGGCGCTGCCTGGGCCGAGCGGAGATCCGGGTTTGCTTCCCGTCCCCCGCTCAGGACCCGACGTGGCTGAAGCGGCCCCGGGAGCATGAGCGGGCAGCGCGTGGACGTCAAGGTGGTGATGCTGGGCAAGGAGTACGTGGGCAAGACGAGCCTGGTGGAGCGCTACGTGCACGATCGCTTTCTGGTGGGGCCCTATCAGAACGTGAGTGCACCCGGAGGGGCCAGGCACGGTGGGCGGGGGCGTAATCTGCACCTATGGCCCCATCTCTTCCCTCTCGTTGCAGACCATCGGGGCCGCCTTCGTGGCTAAGGTGATGTCGGTCGGAGACCGGACTGTGACATTAGGTATTTGGGTAAGTTCCCTGGGCATCTATTCTAGGGAGACTCATTCTTGAGGAGGCTTAGGTCCTGCCTGTTACTGATTGATTTGTGGCCTCACAGACTCGTTTCTCATAGACCCGTTTCCTTATCTGGAAAATAGTGGGGTCTGGAGAACATGGCCTTAAGTTTGACTCAGACCAGGGCTGAGCCTACCCCCTCCCTCTTTAGGACACAGCAGGCTCTGAGCGTTATGAGGCTATGAGTAGAATCTACTATCGGGGTGCCAAGGCTGCCATCGTCTGCTATGGTAAGGGGGAGTTCTGGGCTGGCCCACAAGAAGAAGTGGGTGCCAGGCTAGCCAGAGAACAGCCCCTGACCATTTGGTTGTGTCTCCTGCATGCCCCACACCAAGACCTCACAGACAGCAGCAGCTTTGAGCGAGCAAAGTTCTGGGTGAAGGAACTGCGCAGTCTAGAGGAGGTAGGTGAATAGACCTCACTAGAAGACCAAGGGCTAGGATTCTGTTGGTCTGTGGAGGTGACGCTTGTCTTCTGTCTCAGGGCTGCCAAATCTACCTATGTGGCACCAAGAGTGACCTGCTGGAAGAAGACCGGAGGCGTCGACGTGTGGACTTCCATGACGTCCAGGACTATGCAGACAGTAGCTGTTCCTTGCCGTTTGGGGGGGTGGGGGTGTGTGGCTGTCTGGGTGAATCACAGAAAATAGGGACTGCCTTAGCTGCTAGGGCAAGGTACTCTAGAAGGGCTTCCTGGCCTCCTTGAACTGTGGGGTCCAGGAGACTCCCTGAACTGCTAGCCCTCCCTTTTGTCTGCTTATCTAATTCTCAGGTATGAGGCTTTAGTCACTTCTCTTTACAGATATCAAAGCTCAGCTCTTTGAAACATCCAGCAAGACAGGCCAGAGTGTGGGTGAGTGCTGTGCTGGGGCCTCACAGCAGGAACAGGCAGGGGCACCAGAGGAAGCTGAATAGGGAACAGAGGGCTGGGTCACTGGGAGATCCCAGGACAACTGGCATTGGGCCCTAACTGATCATCATTTTTCCTGCCAGATGAGCTCTTCCAGAAAGTGGCAGAGGATTACGTCAGTGTGGCTGCCTTCCAGGTGATGACAGGTGTGTGCTTCCCCAGCTTTTATGGAGACTTACTCTAGGCCCACAGCATCTAGCCCCTTTCCTGAGTTACCTGATCCCAACAGAATGGTGCTGAGCTGCCACCTCTTTCTTTGACAGAGGACAAGGGTGTGGACCTGAGCCAGAAGGCAAACCCCTACTTTTACAGCTGTTGTCATCACTGATTCACCACTCACCTGGCCTGGGAGAGTTAAAGGAGTTCCCCAGAGCGGCTGGACCCAGCTCCTTTCTGGGCTTGGGTAGTCAAATGTCTGAGCTAACCCAGGTCCTCATGTCAGCAGAGGTGGCACCTGCCTGTGCTGGCCCATGGACGGAGGCAGCATTGGGCTGCCTGTGGGCATGAGGGATAAGGGCTGATTTGGACCCCAGGCTTCTGCCCTGGATAGCACTTGTGTCTGCAGATTATTAAAGTGGCTTCTGATCTGTAAATAAAATCAATCCACTGTGAATCACATCCAGCCCCTTTCCCTGCTGTGTGGATTGGGTGTCAAGACACCTGGTTCTTTCTGGGGCCACCCAGCTGGCCTCACTGCTTTATATTAAGGCTTTCCTATCTCTTATTTTCCTTTGGAAAACAAGACTTCTCCCCAGGGTTACAGCTGAGATACTGGGGCTGGGGTAGTACAAAGCTCACAATTCCTTCTGAGTGCTGAAAAGAGTGCGTGAACTGTGCCGAGATAAAAGTGTCAAGCACTTCATACGGGTTGGTCTGACCAGCTCTACTGCACCTGTCATGTTTGGGCCCGTATGTCAGACTGTGACTCAGGTCCTGAGCATCCCAGTGACATCCTACAATGTGGTTTAATGGTAGAAAAGTCCTAAGTTCTGTAAGACAGAAAGGTCTAATGGATCCAGATTTGGTTCCAATTTGGAAAAGGGACTTAAACCCTCAGCTTGAGTTTCTCATCTGTAAAATAAGGTGACTACTACACAGCCCAAGGATTGTGAGATCCGAAGTGAAGAGTAATTCTAGTACTAAATGTTTTTCCCAATCTTCCCAAGCACTTGTTGAAAGGGCAGGAAGTTCAGGACTAGGTCACAAGGGGAAGCAAACTCCCAAGTGTCCTCCGAAGTATTAGGCCTTGAAGGTCCATATATTTCTGAGGGATCAGGTGTTATTGTAAACAGGTCTGACACTTCCTGTTCAACCAGAAGGAAATTTACTGTAGCTCTTTCCGGTATGGGAGGTGTGGCCCCAGTCCAGGGGCTTTGCCTTACAGCTTATCCTTTGCCTCTGCTTTCCTGACTTTAGGCCTAGGCTGAGACCTCTGCAGTGGACAACACCTGCCTTTGAAGAATATAAAACTTAGCCAATATGGTCAGACTCACACTTAGAAAGTGCTTTGGTTCCACTTCCTTTTAAAAAACCAATTCCTCAAAACTGCACTTCCTTCATGAGTGATGGAGGCTTCCTGTGGAGGAAGACTGAAACTGACACCAGCCACTCCCAACAGGAGAGAAAAAGGCTTGGGTAGCCCTGTGGCTGCTGGGAGGAAACACACTACTCCCATGATGTGCTTAGAGGAAGGGCTTAGCTCCACAGTATCCCTGTCCCGCCCCCGCCCCATACTATCTCTGGCTGGCTTCTGCTCTCACCCCAAACAGTCCTCCCCTCCTGTTAGGCTACAACTTCCCACAACCAATAAAAACACAGGGCAAGGGCCATATATGAGTAAAGTTAAACTTTACTTTACAGTAAATTTTTTTTCTATATACAAAGAATTACAGTACATGTTTATGGGGACTCCTACCACAGGGCTCCCCCTCTTTTTCACTAGGAGTTTCACTTACAGCTGACAATCTATGGGGGCAGGGGAGGGGGGCAAAAAACAATGATGGACCTTGGCTCATCCCCCCTGACCCCTTTCTTAACAATATAGATAGATGTTTATCATCAGCTTGCCTCTCTGCCAAGACCTAGGAAGCAGCTCTGCCATGAGCTGCTGTGTGCTGCCCTCCCCACCTTCAGCACACTCATCTACACACACACACAGGTAGCACCCACCTCAATGAGAACGCCTTGCTCTGGCCTGCCCCAACCCTGGAAGTTGAAAACACTAGAACCATTTATTTCTGCTTCTACTCCCTGTGCCCTCTTGTCTAGAAAACTGCTTAACTTCCAGGACCTTACACCTGAAGCCCCACAATAACCTGATGTTTTGAAAGTCATGGGAAAGCAGCTCTAGAGAAGGGACCACATAAGCAGAAACAGCACACGTTAAAACTCCAAACACTTCTTCCGAGGCTGTGGATTTCTAGTTAAATTCTTTCCACTCCTTACAAAATATTACCCTTAATCTTCATAAGCAGTAGAGGTGCTTCCATGAGTGGAAGAGGTAGAGAGGGGCAAAGGGAGCTGAGGGAGACCCAACACCCAGAGCTCTCTAACAACCTGCTCCAGGCAGTGGATGGAGGCTATGGACAAGGTGGCCCCAGCCCTGAGAAACTCAATGGCCACCTTCACCTGGATACAGGGTCTCTTCCACCTCTGGATTGCACTGGGCCAATCCAGGGTTGCGTATAGGCTTCACTGAGGATCTTCCTTCTCCCCCACTTTTAACAAAGCCTCAAAGAAACCTTTCTACATAAAATCTCCTCCTCCCAAATAGGAATCTGGGTTTCTTTAAGCCGCCAGTCCCTCAACCCTTGGCAGTGCTTATTTATACCATGAAATTAGCACCATCATTACATTTGTTTGTGTACAAAACAATGATCTGTTATTTCAGTTTACACTACAGCAGCCTCTGGCCCTGTTGCACTGGGCCCTAGGAAGCTCAGCTGAGAACTAACTGGCCACAGCCAACGACAGGCTCCCACAGCAGCTACCAAGCAGTGACGTGGAATGTCTACACGTGGAACCGCTCAAATGAGACTTAGCAGGAAAGGGGCTGGAGGGAGCTCCTTCTCTGCCATGATCTCAGACAGGTTAGGACACTGGGCTCCTCTAACCTGGCTGACAAACCCCAAGAGGATGACAGTATCATTTAAAAAGCCTTAGGAGAAAATCACCTTACAGGGGCTAAGGGTAAAACCTATCCAAGTTTCATGCTGTCCTCATTACTTCCTATGGGCAAAGCTGCCAGGACCAAACTTCCTGCCATTCTGTTCTCACGAGGCAACATTAGAATTATAACCTGGGAGTCCAGCTCCAGTGTGCAGACAGTGTCGAGCCTGGGAAGGGATCAATAGTACATTTCATGCCCTGACTGTAGTGTGGGGTGAAGGATGTAAAGAATAAAATAACTATTTTCATCAATGCTAAAGATTTGGTTCAGAAGAGTCAACACAGTGATTTAAGTCATCTCAAACTCAGTAACAGGGTAAAGCAGACATTTAAAACTGAGGATGTTTCTGTAGCAGTGAGAGCTATTTTGCTACAGACTGGGTTGGCTCCATTAAGAGAAGCAAATTAGGCTTTGAATGTAAATTTCAACATTTTCCATAATTTTTTTCTGATTTAGCAGGGCTAGGAGATACATTGGCTTTCTAGCTTCCTATGGAGCATTTCAACCTTTGCCTTGTCCCTGGAAAAGCCTTCCTGGGGAGCTGGTCTCCAAGGCAAACTCTCTTGAGATCTCAATTTCCAAGCATAGTCAAATACCATCCTGCATAAGGACCAGAAGTTTTCTAAGATGGAAGATTTCCTTTTCACTCCAATTCACATCCGCTTGGAAAAGGGGTCTTATTACAAGCTTGAGGAGACGTCCCACAGGGCTGGCAAGGCCACTCCCTCCCCACCTTCATCCAAGAATCACATTTCCAACAGTTGTTCTGACTTTTCTTCTAATTGGATAGTGACTGCTTTCATGATTTTAACAATGTAGTATCAGACGCTGCTCTTGGCAGGCCCAATAACTCAAATTTCTAGTTTCCAATGGTTTTCTAGTTTCCATTCAATGGCCCTTGAAGGAAGCCCAGGTGTCCATCCTTTCCAATGACAAACTGCTCCCCAAAATGGCTCAGAAGCTGTTTTCCCAGGCAGATCTGGAAGGAAGCCTCCAATGAATGGCGGAGAATGGAAAGAACCAAAACAAAACCACAAAGCAGCCAATCATGGCCCCTTTCCCTCACTCCCTCCTGTCCTGTGAGACATCTAGACTGCTGTCAAGTTGATTACCTACGAAAGCCTACTTTAGAGAAGCTACTTTAGGATCAAACTTCTCCACTGAAAATTTTTACATAGCCTGCCCTCCCCCGCCCCCCTAAATTCACAGTTTATTTCATGAAACAAAGAGCTACGGTAATTTAACACACAACATAGTGAAAGGAGACTCTGACAGTGCAGTGCAGATATCTTTTTCTGATCACAACTACAGATGACTGGAGAGAAAAGGGCACAGGACTGGCACCAAGCAAACCCTACTCATATGACCTAAAAGATTAGGGAAAGGGACCTACTAGCTGCAGTTATATACTTATTATTCTCACACATGATAAATACTTAATATAATGAACTTTAATGTTCTGGGTGAATTTCTTTAAAAATATCTTTTTCATGGTTTAAAATTCTTTTAAAAGAAAATAAGATGCTTTATGTTTTCTCTTCCTTTTGAACAAAGAGTTTTTCCTCTTTGATGATGTGGGAAGAGAGAGAGGATGAAAGGGATGAACTAGGCAGGTGGAATTCACAGAGGAGATTCCGAGGTCTCAGTGAAATGCAGGGATAGGCCCCTAAATTTGGGACAGCCCTGCCCAGCCTCGTCCCTCTGCCTGAGTTCAAGTGTCTCAACCTTAGAGACAGGCTTTGGGAAATAAAAACAGATTCTATTTTTAGATAAAGCGCAAATGCTTCTATAATAACTACTGTTCCCTCCATGGAAGTGATGGGAGTAACCTCAATAAGAACTTGAGGAAATTGGGACCAAATACAGAATCCTGTTGAGCACGTGAAAGCCATAAATAAGAGAGAATGGCCAGGAGATGTTAGGGCCAGGGGATGGCCTCTGGCTAAAGCTGCTGGCTAAGTTGGCAAAGCAGAGAGGTAAACATGTTGGTCTAAGAACAAAGGAGGGGTAGGTAAGTGGGAGGAAACTAGCCAAGCAGCACTTCCTGTTGGCAGTCTGTGAGCTGGGTGAATGGTAGGGCAGGGTAGCACCAACAGATTTCCCAGCCCTTGGGCCCCAGCTCAGGGCAGCAGTAACAGATAATCAGCAGTTATTAGGAGTCATCTTAGCCTGGACATTGCTCTAAACACCACCTCTCGCCAGTCTTCAGGGAAGAGTTCCGGCTTGCCTTTGAGCTAAGTCAGCAGGCAAGCATTCTCAGTACAGAGCACAGCAATTCTCAGAGAGGCAAAGACAACTCCCTCCACTCAGGAGGGAAAAGGATTGGGGAAAAGTGATTTCCCATCAGGATCTGGTACTCTTCCTGAAGCTGGTGTGTCTAGCTCAGAGCTTGTCAGAGATTCCCTATGTCCACTGCCCGAGGCTCTGAAATCTGAAAGCACCTGAGTGTTTTAGGGAAATGGGGGATGGGGTGGATTCATGTACAAGGAGAAAAATAGGTAGAAACAAAAGTAAAGAAAGAGAAGCTTGCCAAATGCCTTCTTTCACTGCTGGAAAGCTACATTCACATAGCGCCCAGCTCTCCCTGACCACCTGCTCCTCCAAGGACTGATCTTTAGACTCTGCACAGCCCAGACAGAAGCAACAGCGGCTACCCCAGCCAAAAGCCTCACTTGGCTTCAATGCAGCACCCTTCCATCTACAGGAGTCCTCTTGTGAGTGTGCGTGCATGCACACGCACCTATGCACACCCCAGCCAAGAGACACTTACTCAACACAACCACTTCTGGTGCCACAAAGGACATTTCAAAATGGGTCTAAAGCCCCAGGGCCCCTCAGAACTTCCTGTTATTTCCTGGTCAAAGGTTTTTGAAAGCCTTGGAATTCAGGCTCACAGGGATGAGGCCTTATTTATCTCTATATCTACCATCAGTGACTAGCACCCGGCCTAGAACATGTGAATGCTCAGGAAATCGCCACTGATTTGAGAGAACACCACTTCCTTCCAAGGGTTCCTAGGTGCCCTCAATGGGGCTCTGTCTGGTTGGGGAAATCTGGTTTGAGAGCCCCTATACCTTCCAACCTGACCAGCGGAATTGAATTCCATACTTGACTCCAGAGTGGACTTTTTATTTCACGATGACCATGTGGAAAAGTTGAGGGAAAGAGACCCAAGTCTGTCTGTCTCCTTGGTTGGGGCCCACTGGATTTTCATACATGGTTCACACAACCATAGGCCCCCCACTGGATAATGTCACAAGAGTTCTGAGTGTTGGGATATAAGGAAAGAATAACAGGTATAACAGTGGGAAAGTGTTGGGGGCAGATTTCTTTTCTTCAAGGGGAAAGAAAGAAAATATTTCCCCTCCCCCAAATGGTACCCTGGGGGCAGCTTGTTTGTTCACGTTAGATTGATTGGTATTACTTCTGTTCTGATTCTGCACACTTGTGACTGGAAGGAGCCTGGTTAAGAGTTGGAAGTGTATTTTTCTCTGGTTTGGGGTCTTGCCCTCTTCCAAGAGACCAGCAAGTCTGTGCCAATGTCTGTGTGCTCCCAGCAGACCAGCAAGACTGTGCCAGTGTCTGTCCAGCCACTAGGGGCCAGAGCCCTGCCCGCGTTGAAGATTTTCCCAGGGCCCAGGGACTTTGCTCTGTGGTTACCAACTTCTTTTCTTCAGTGGGGAGGGAGGCTGAGCTTTCCCAAGAGACCTAAAGGATTGCCCACTCTTGGCAGCAAGTACAGGTAGTTGCTGGCCTCCGACCATCTGCTTCATCTGCTTCATCAGGCCTGGGGCTTGGCTAAGAGGCCCTGGGGTCTGCTCAGTCCCTGCAGGAGCTCTTCCTGAGGCCTGAGTTGTTGGCTCATATAAAAAAGCCTTGGCAGGCGGCTGAGAAAGAAGTCTGGCCTGGGTGAGTGATTTAACAGCTTGCCAGGGGTCCTCTGAAGGGGCCCGCTGCTTTCCCAGGTGTCTGAAGAGGATGTGACATGCTGCCTTTCTCAACAGCTCTCGGTATATGCCCCAGACCTTTGCTGGCAGGCCATGAACTCGACTCCAACACTGGCATCTTCTCATCAGCCTGTGGTGTGACCTCATGAGGTGAAGCTGCCCGCTCCTTTTGGCGAGGAGTTAGGTCTATGAGATCCATCACCAAAGCAGCTCTATTTTTTGACTGAGTATTCTGGTCCACAGGCCTCAGTGCTTTTTCTTTAGCTACAAGGGTCTGGACCACAGCTGACAGTACTTTCTCAGGAGGTGGAAGTCTCTGGGACAAAGAGGCAGGGGGTTTATCAGGGGGCTTGTCTGAAGTCTGGGGTTTGGGACTGCTGGTAATGAGCAGTCTGTCTGACGGCGGAGTCTCAGGCCAGTGGGAACTGGGGTTTTCTCCAGTGATTGGGGCCTTGAGCTGGCAGCACCTATGGATTTATCCAGCCTTGGGTCAGCCGTCCCCAGAGGTCTTTCCAGTGGTTGGGACCTGACTGAGGGTGAGGAGCTTGGGCTGGTCACTGGAGTGAGTTTGTCAGATAGCTGGGTTCTTGGTCCTGCCACTGCTGGTGGCCTGTCCAGTGGCCTCTGACTGGAAACCAAGGATTGGGATTTGGTCCCTGACCCAGCAAGGTCTCTGACCTTATCTAAAGGCTGGGGCCTGGAGTCAGTTCTCTCAAGAGGTCTTTCAGGTAGCAGTGGCCTCTGACAAGTCCCTGTCAGCGCTTTTTTGGAGAGTGACAGCGTCTGGTTGGTGTTAGCAGGAGGTTTATCTGACATTTTGGGTGCCTGAGCAGCCATTCCTGATGATTGCTCTGCCAGGTGAGTGCTTGGCCCTGGAGGCAGCGGTACTGGGGGAGGCACATACTCACGGATCTCCCCAGGTTCCAGAGGATTGGGCCCACAGGGATCATGCTCAGTACAAGACAGACGCCCATCCAGTTTGGAAATGAAAAGCATCCCTTCTCGATGCTGCTTGCAAAAGGAGCTCGGGCACATCTCACAGAAGGAGGCTGCTTCCTTCCCACAGATGTCACACTGATGCCACGGACATTCCCATTTCCCTGAAAACACAGAAGTAAAGCAAAAGTTTAGGAAAAAAGAGATACATATCACATGGGTCATGGCTATGCTACAGTCTGAAGGCATGGATGATGACTCTCCTTCACATTGCTCCTGGTTCAGCTAGCTTATGCCACTCACTAGCCACCTCTTGCCCCAGAATTCCAGCTGCTTCTTCTGCACAGAATATATAAACAGTGAATTATCAAATAGCAACTAGTATCAACTTAATATACAAGCAGAAGAATAAACCAGTATTTCTATGACTATTTCCAGCAAGGAGGTGGAGGGGTGCGGGGACAGAATAAAGCTTCTTTTACATGAAATTTAAGATATTACCTTCATATTTTGGCACTCTCCATTTGTACTATACAGCTTTTAAATTAGCAACTCAAAGATAAATATTTCAGCTATTAGATTCTTGCTTATTTGCTTATTAGCAGTAATAGAAAAGATATAAAATTATGAAAAATGGAAGATCTACCTTTGTTCAATTTTAAGTCTTGAGACCAGCACAACACATATGTTGTTCGCATGAAGTCAGCAGAAAATACCCAAAGCTGACCTGAGCTTTTATCTACCTTGCCCCATTTCATGAAACCTGAGAGTCTTGACCAGGGACAGTGTTTCCACCTTCACATCAACTACACTAGCTCCCACTCCTGTAGGCAAGATTGGTTCTATCATAGCCTACGCCAGTGACAGCCCTGAGCAATTGATTATGAAAAAATTCTACTTCCTAGTGCTGACAGGTCAATATGACAGTCTTGCCTCATCCGACCTCAGTTTATTTCATGATCTTCGCCAATATACACTGAAGGAAAGCCAATCTGGGGACAAATTCCTTATACTTATATCCCAAAATTCTTCAGCTTCTGCGATTCTTGTAAACAGGTCACTAGTAATGTATAATCTCCTCACCCTGGAATAGCTCCCTACTGGTTTCTCTTTTTTGTCCTTTAAAATAGATGGCATATCCAAATCCCTAAAATCCTCTAACCCCAAATCACTAAGGTTCTCAATTTCTTCAACTACAAATTTACTGGGCATCACATCCACCTGAGCAGCTTTCTCATGTGTTAACTGATACAACCACATCTCCTTTAGAGAAAAAAGTCTACTTTGCATGGGGAGAGACTCCACTAGGGGTAGGGGAGCAAGGTAGGAAGTGCTAAAAGGGTGGCAATCCAATTCTCACGGACTAGAATCACCTAAAGGCTTTACTATCTCAATCTTTCTTTCTCTAGAAAGGCAACATGACTTAATAGTCTTGGAGTAAAAAACCCAGCTCTCCATATATATGTGCAAGGTGACCTCACCAATCCTAACTCTGTTTCTTCACATGCATGATGGAAGAAAACCAACCTTCATGGGTTGCTAGGGGGATGAAAAACATAAATGTAAGTAAAGGACTTGAAACACAGCAAGTGCATTTCTGTTCCATTCTTCATAGCTAAGATTTCTAAGCCTTTGTTTTCATTATTTCCAGATTGAGAAACAGACTACACCCCTCAAAATTATGTATGGGAAGACCAAATGGCACTTACTTGCAGGCTGAAGCAAATGGCATGAGACCCTGAGTATTACAGAGAGAACAAGTAGCATTATGAATGGATTTTGGCACCAACCTGCTGGTCGCTTGGTCAGATTGAGACAGTCTGCATGGTAAACTTTTGGGCAGCCTGGCTTCTTGCAGGAAACGAGCTGGCCAGCATCCCCCGCAACTAAAACACTCATCTTCTCGCTCCTTTGTGATTTCACCCTGGGACCTGCGCTTCCCCTGTTGCTTCTTCTTGAATTTCTTTGACTTTTCTTCTGTGGCAATGGGTTGATTCTACAGGTCAGATATTGAGCATTCTGTCAGCATTCTGTCAACATGTTAGTACCAATTTTAACCAGGTTAACTATCCTTTCTGAGCCTCATTCTCTTCTCTGGGAAAAGAGATTGTCATGAAGATAAAATGCAGGAAAGGTACCTGGTACGTCACAGATATGTAGCAATAATTACCACTTTTGTATCAACTACTCTTGCCACCTGAACAAAATAGAAGACAAAAATCCTTCTGTTTTTTGCTGATACATAAGGTTGGTGTTAAATGTCATGCCTTTCTTATTTATTTATTTATTTAGAGGAAATCTTGCTCTGTTGCCCAGGCTGGAGTGCAGTGGTGCAATCTCGGCTCGCTGCAACCTCCACCTGCTGGGTTCAAGCAATTCTCCTGCCTCAGCCTCCTGAGTAGCTGGAATTACAGGTGTGTGCCCGCCACCACACCCGGCTAATTTTTCTATTTTTAGTACAGATGGGGTTTCATCATGTTAGCCAGACTGGTCTCAAGCTCATGATCTACCCACTTCGGCCTCCCAAAGTCCTGGCATTACAGGCATGAGCCGCTGAGCCCAGCCAAAGTTTGATTTTGTATTTGTCTACTTTCAAAATTAAAGAAGGTTTCTATGTGTATATACACGTTTCTCGTTCATTCAACAAAGCATAACTGAACTTACTATGAGCACTGTGTTAAGACACAAAAAAGTTAATGCATGGTCCCTGCGGTGACCATGAATTAACTTCAATTAACTTGACTTGATACACATCAAGTCAAATTAGCTTCATGTCCACCACTCCCAAGACGGACCCTGGAGCAGCCAGCAGGTGTCCTCTCCGTGTTCCCTGAAGCCCTCACTTGGGTCACCAAATCCTGTGGCTCTTTATCACATTATTCATTTTAACCCAGAAACATCTAGGACCAATCTACAAGGCTTAATGGAGGTCCATCCTATTCTACAGACCACTGTCTACTAAGAGTCCACAGTGATCTCTCATTTCTCAATTTAATTTCTGCTATAGCATCTACCTCTCACTGATTCCTGTAAAATGCTATCCTATGCAGACCTCAAGAATGCAGAAACAGACATCTGCAGTACACTTACCACCATTAAATATGGGTTAAACTCAGTTACTATTTTAATTTATAGGAAACAAGCCAACGAACATCTTAAGGAACACCATTAAACCAACAAAAACTAAACAAAAAGCAAAATAAAACCCAATAAAGAAGTGATTCTCCTTATTTAACAAGATAAAAAACAATCGTTGGATGTTCTTCATTTTCACGTTATTGCTCAAAATTATGTACTCTTTTTTGGACAGGTGTGGTGGCTCGCGCCTGTAATCCCAGCACTTTGGGAAGCCAAGGCAGGTGGATCACCTGAGGTCAGAAGTTCAAGACCAGCTTGGCCAACATGGTAGAAACCGTGTCTCTACTAAAAGTACAAAAAATTAGCCAGGTGTGGTGGCGGGCACCTATAATCCCAGCTACTTGGAAGGCTGAGACAGGAGAATTGCTTGAACCTGGGAGGCAGCGGTTGCAGTGAGCTGAGATCACACCACTGCGCTCCAGCCTGGGCCACAGAGTGAGACTCCATGTCAAAAAAAAATTTATTTACTCTTCTTATTGGCTTCTATGTTAATTTACATGTTTTCAGTCCTTAATGTTGAGTTTCAAAATCAAAAAGGCATACGGAACATACTCCACTGAAGCCACTATTTAGTCTACTTTGCATCAAAATTAAACTTCAATTTTTATTATGCTCTTACTTATGATAGAGAAATCTTGAAGCATCCAGATGTTCATCTAGTACGTCCATCCATTATATTAAAAAATTAGCATAGTCACTAAAAATAATCAGCAAGGACTTTAAAAGAAATAAGAAAAGGAGGATACAGACATGGAAATGATACTTAACAGTTACAGAATTAGAATGCAATTTTTCAGAAAGTGCACACTAAAAACAGGAAGACATAACAATGCTTATACTTTGTTATAATGGGGAGATTAAGAGTTCTCCTTTTATCTATGATGTTATGCTACATTTAGAAACTTAAACTCCAGATTTTTTGGTATCTTCAGGAAGAGAAACTGAGAGACAGAGAGAGAGAGAGAGAGAGAGAGAGAGAGAGAGAGAGAGAGAGAGAGAGCATACACAGATATACCAAGAAGCCAAGTGGCTTATTAGGAGATATGAGATCAAGACAAGAGAGGTAACTAGCCTTCTTTATAAGGTCCTATTTCACAGCATTATTATCTAGAAAAGGATCACCAATTAAAGTCAGATGGTGCAAAACACTTCAAGAATATCCTTTAAAACCTCTTATGTAATTGAATTGATCAGCCAAATGCTTACTGAATTGCAAGTGGCCCAATCAACACCTATTCAATGTCATTAATTTTTTTTTTTTGAGATGGAGTCTTGCTCTGTCGTGCAGTGGTGTGAACTTGACTCACTGCAATCTCCGCCTCCTGGGTTCAAGTGATCCTCCTTCCTCAGCCACCTGAGTAGCTGGGACTACAGGCATGTGCCACCACGCCTGGTTAATTTTTATATTTTTAGTAGAGATGGGGTTTCACCATGTTGTCCAGGCTGGTCTCGAACTCCTGACCTCTGGTGATCCACCTGCCTCAGCCTCCCAAAGTGCTGGGATTACAGGCATGAGCCACCAGGCCTGGCTCAATGTCAATAATTTCAAAGAAATATCTTCTTAAAATGAAGACTGCCCTGACACTGTTAGGGAGGTAGGACTGCACCACTAATCCCAAAGCAGAAGTCTGGAAAGGTGGTACCTTTGGCCTTACACCCAAGAAGCCACTGCAGTTTGGGGCTCCACATTTGCAAACAGTCTTTCCATTCCCAAGACATTCTAGGTTGTAGTTGAAGGTAAGTTCAGTGCCTGCATAAGAGACCATGAAAATATTAATATCTATGGTTTTAATTACATTATTTCTGTATTAATTACAAAGGATACCAAATCCCAAGAGAACAAATTAATAATTTTTAAAAAGGATTAACTCTAATCCTATATTTTAATAAATTCTAATCCCATGACATTAATAATCAGCTAATACAATTTAACAGAGAAAACTTAAATGGCTTACTTAACAAGTAAAATTTAACATAACTTTTACTATAGAGGTGTTGATTACCTCAAGTTGTTTTTCATTTGTTTACTAACCATTCAGATTCAAAATATGAAAATTCATTACCAAAACAAACAAAAAACAACTTATCAGTGTGTCAGGCCCTGGGAACACAAGTATGAGGAAAGTCTGTCTGTTCTCAGGTGAACACATGTTACCCAGCAGCACTCTGGAGGGGCATCTCAGTACAGAATAACACTGGAAATATGTAGATTACAGAGTGGTTGTAGGTCCAGTTATGTCACAGCTTTAGCAGGGTAATGTGAACCCTGAGTAGCCCATTTTAAAATGGAGAAATCTAACAAGCTTACTGAGAGAATATGACAATGCATATAGCAGTAATTTGTAAACTTTAATAAAAGGTACTAAAAAAAAACTGTCCTCTTTCTGTCAAAGGTCCATTTCATCAAAAGTGTGACAGGAAATAAAAGAAACATTCAAACTTAAAGCCCATAACTAAAATCCAGTTATGGAAGGCCTACCAAATATAAGAATTTTATGTAAATATACAAAGAGGTTACCTTTGCACAGGGCTAATAGTTTACAGTTACTGTATAAAGTAACCACCGTTCCTATTAAAAATTGTCAAGTTTTAGGATGATTTCTCTTTGCAGTCTGACATGCCTTTTATCAGTGAGACTGATATACACAGTTTTTCATCTAATGTTGAATGAAATAATTAGTATCATTATTTCTTTATTCGAATATATTCAAAAATACAAAGCAGCTAACTTAGGTGTCATGCTGGAGGAATTGCAGAATTATTCACGGCCTGATGAGAGGCTCATGCCATAAGGAGCTTACAGGCACTGAGTAAGACTGACCAATTTAACAGTAGGGTCATGTTTCCCATCTCATGCCTGAACTTACTGGATTGAATCTTTGGTGGTTTTATTCACACTGTTTTTTTTTCTTTTTCTTTTTTCTTTTTTTTTGAGACAGAGTTTCGCTCTGTTGCCCAGGCTGGAGTGCAGTGATGCGATCCTGGCTCACTGCAGCCACTTCTGCCTCCTAGGTTCAAGCTATTCTCCTGCCTCAGTCTTCCGAGTAGCTGGAATTACAGGCGCCTGCCACCATGCCTGGCAAATTTTTGTATTTTTAGTAGAGATGGGGCCAGGCTGGTCTCAAACTCCTGACCTCAAGTGAGCCGCCCACCTTGGCCTCCCAAAGTGTTGGGATTATAGGCGTGAGCCACTGTGCCCAGCCCCACGCTGTTTTTTTCTTAATAAAAGATTTATGGATAACTAAATTTTTGGAGACATGATGTGCTTATAACACAACTCTACCTTATACATAAATACAAGAAAGCAGGATACTTGCCGTAACTGGCTGCTTACTGAATATACACGGTGTAAGCATAATCACATAGTGGCTAAATTAAATCAGAAATTATCAGTGCTCATAAATAAACAGTGATACCATTCTAGGAAAGAGTCCAACATGCAATAATCCTTGATAGAACTCCAGTTACTGGACATGGCAAAGGGCATCAGAGAAGAGATAAACAAGGAGTAAATGTGGGAGACAGTAAGTTGTAGGTATGTGAAGAGCCCAGGAAGTTCAATGAAGGCCTCAGCTCTGACAGCACTCCACCTGTCACTTAGCACATCCTGTCTCATTTTCCTCATCCTGAACCTATGCAGACTGGAAGCCAAGTCAGAATAGGAACAAAGTCTGAGAATTTCAATACCAAGCTATGTGAGCTGATGAAAACAGGAAAAAAAGAAGAGAAACTGGCCTCCCACAAGTGTTGGGATTCTCTGCTAGACATGGCAGAGGAGGACATCCCCATGGATATGAACTGAAGGTTCTGAGTAGAAGAATGGGACTGTCAGCACTCAGCAGACATAGAACTAAATCATATGATTGATTTATTACAGAGGAACTATATTTATATGGATTTAAAATGGAAGAACCTCTCCACCCCTGGAGTGATCAGAGAGAAAAAGGGAGAAAAGAATGAAGGAAAAAATATATTGAGTGTTCCATAGATTAAATTTAAAAAACAAACACAAAAACAGTCTAAGATCTGAAAAAACATCATTTTAATTCTTTTATCTTGATTAAAGCTTCCTGAGGACAACAGTGACTGAGAAAAAGAGCGCTAAGGTCGTCCAGAACATTCAAATGGCATTTCTGCTTCAACAGTAATTAGACTATACAATTGTATATTAGACTACTGAGGCCAGTTCTATCCCAGTTTGAGTATAGGAGACTGATTTTTACTGTTTTGCTCATATCCTTGGCAAAACTAAATTTGAAAAATAATATATTTTCTTGTACATTTCAAAATGTACAAAGTTGGCTGGGCACGGTGGGCAGATCATGAGGTCAGGAGATCGAGACCATCCTGGCCAACATGGTGAAACCCCATTTTGGTCTCTACTAAAAATACAAAAAAAAAAAAATTAGCTGGGTGTGGTGGTGCACGCCTGTAGTCCCAGCTACTCAGGAGGCTGAAGCAGGAGACTTGGTTGAACCCAGGAGGCAAAGACTGCAGTGAGCCAAGATCATGCCACTGCACTACAGCCTGGGTGACGGTGCGAGACTCCATCTCAAAAAAAAAAAAAAAGTTTACAGAAATTTTAATATTTAAAAAATCATGCAATTTGGAGTATGTTACATGCATAGGTATATATGTTCAAAGTAACTGTATCAAAACGTTGAAGGTATAGATTAAGATCTTTTAATTTATGGAAAATACTACATATCTTTACTGTCAAACCACTCAGTCATATCAGATTTACTTTAAATTCAAATAAACTTCTTACTATTTGTCCTGGTTACAACCATCTCACTACCCCATCAGAGAGACAGGTACCCAGGTGGGCCACGACAGAACACTAAATTCTCCAAAGGTCCTGTTCTTTGGCATCCTAGAGGTTGAGGGGTTTTTGTTGTTTTGTGTGTGTATTTTTCTTGTTGTTGTTGAGACAGAGTCTCACTCTGTCATCTAAGCTGGAGTGCAGTGGTGTGATCTTGGCTCACTGCAACCTCTGCTGCCCAGGTTAAAGTGATTCTCCTGCCTCAGCCTCCTGAGTAGCTGGGATTACAGGCACCCGCCACAGCGCCCAGGTAATTTTTGTAGTTTTAGTAGAGATGGGGTTTCACCATCTTGGCCAGGCTGGTCTTGAACTCCTGACCTTGTGATCCATCCGCCTCAGCCTCCCAAAGTGCTGGGATTACAGGCATGAACTACAGCACCCGGCCTTGTGTGTGTATTTTTAAGAGTCAGAGGTCTCACTATACCACCCAGGCTGCTTCTCAAACTCCTGAACTCAAGCAATTTCTGGACCCAGCCTCCTGAGTAACTAACACTACAGGCATATACCACCACACCCAGTGGTTTATTTTTAAAATAGCCTTGGGTCCATAACCCATAAGATATGAAAGACTGAGAGACTGATCTTTGGTTTATAAAGTGGAAGAAGGGCAACTGTGAAAGGGAAGGTGAGAAAGGAGACTGAAGAGTCAGTAATTTCTAAAGCAAACCTATTAGTGGGAAGTTCATATAAATGTGAAAATTTGTTCCATTAAAACCATCCATGTCCTGAAGACATTGTACAGAAAGAATAAACCAAGCCAAACAAGGTGGCTCATGCCTGTAATCCCAGCACTTTGGGAGACTGAGACAGGAGGATCACTTGAGCCCAGGAGTTCCAGACTAGACTTGGCAACATAGCAAGACTCCATCTCTACCAAAAAAAAAAAAAAGCTGGGAATGGGGAAATGTGCCTATAATCCTAGCTACTCAGGAGGCTGAGGCAGCAAGATTGCTTGAGCCCAGCAGTTCGAGGCTTCAGTGAGCTGTGACGGTACCACTGTACTGCAGCTTGGGCAACAGAGTGAGGCTCTGTCCCTAGACAATAAAAATGAATGAATAGATAAAAGAAATGAACCAGTCACAAAAGGACAAATATCATCTATTTATATGAAATACATATAGAAGTCAAATTCAGAAAGAAGAATGGAGGCTTAGTGTTTAGTGGGCATAGAGTATTAGCAGGGAAAGATGAAAAGAGTTCTGGAGATGAATGGTGGTGATGGCTGGACAAAAATGTAAATGAACTTAATTCCAGAGAAGTATACATAAAAAATGTTTAAAATTATAAACTTTATATTTTATGACACCAAAAAAAAAAAAAAAAAAAAAAAAATCCATGTCCAAGGACCACCTGCAAGGTCTTCATGTGCCTTGGGAGTTTGGAAGTTCATTCTGGATTACAGGACATTGGGATTTTAGATGATAAAACCTGAAATTCATTCGATCTCAGGAAGGTGTCTGTAAAAAACCAAAGCCCTGAAATTCGGATGTCAGCTGCAGAATCCTAAAATGATTCTTACCTGCTTTAATGTCACTTAGCGCAAAAAGGCCTACACGGGTATCTCCATTCACAGACCACTTCTGTGTTTCACAGTTGGGCTGGCAGCAATGATTCATGAACCGAGCATAGTTTCCTTTGGGACCAGCATCAATTATTCGGTCCTAGAATTCCAAGAGAAGCTACACATCAGACTTCCTGAGACCTCTGCTATGGATTAAAATTTGACTATTCTCTCTAATAAGCTGGAGTTCCTATTTGTAAATATTGAATCTCTCAGGAAAAAAAAAAAAAAAGATCCCAAAGAACTTTGGTTCTCAAAGTGTGATCTCTGGACCAGCACCATCACCATTTGGCAATTTGTTAGACATTCAAATTCTTGAGTTGTATTTCAAATGCACTAAAACAGAGACTCTGGGGTGGACCACAGCATTCTGTTATAACAAGGCCGCCAGGGGATTCTGACTACAGTGAAGTTTGAGGACCACTGCCCTACAAACAGCGGCTTGTCCTACTTTCTATTAGGTAGTTTCAACCCCGATGCACATTAGAAATCACCTAAGAATATTTAAATACTAATGTAGAGTTCCAATCTCAAAGTAAGATCAGACTATCTGGAGGTGAGGATCTCACAAATCCTAAGTGCACAACTTGAGAAATGCTTACACAGGTAAATATCAAGAAAGGATTTTATTGCAAAAACTAATGCTGGGCGTGGTGGCTCATGCCTGTAATTCTAGCACTTTGGGAGGCCAAGGCAGGTGGATCACCTGAAGTCAGGAGTTTGAGACCAGCCTGGCCAACATGGTGAAACCCCATCTCTACTAAAAATACAAAAATTAGCTGGGCAAGGTGACAGGTGCCTGTAGTCCCAGCTACCTGGGAGGCTGAGGCACAAGAATATCTTAAACCCAGGAGGCAGAGGTTGCAGTCAGCTGAGATCATGCCCCTGTACTCCAGCGAGACTCAGTCTCAAAAGAATTATTTAAAAAAAAAAATGGACACGAAGTCAGGAGATCGAGACCATCCTGGCCAACATGGTGAAACCCCATCTCTACTAAAAATACAAAAATTAGCTGGGCATGGTGGTGCATGTCTGTGGTCCCAGCTACTCAGGAGGCTGAGGCAGGAGAATCGCTTGAACCTGAGAGGCGGAGGCTGCAGTGAGCTGAGATTGAACCACTGCACGCCAGCCTGGGCATCCAAACAAACAAACAAACAAACAAAAAGATTTTAAAAATTTTACATGAACTTATCAGTACAATAATTAAATGTTTAACAAATAATTTCTCCATCTGTAAAATAAAAGAATAAAAAAATTATGTACTATTATGTACTTTTCTGGCTTCAAACTTGTAATCCTGTAGAAAACATACTCAAAGATAGAATCTCCAATTTTCATTGAATTGTTCAAAAACAAGGCTAAAAGCAGCTGTATTGCCTCTGGCCATGAATACCCAGAAATGAGCACACTTGCCTACTCCAGAACCTCAATCCAGCAATCCCACTGCGTATGGGAAAACACCCTGTCTTGGGAACTGCATTACATGCCTTCAAATACTATGGCTGGAACAACACAAATTTTACAATCTTGTGACAGTGAAAACAGCACTTCCCCTTACTTACTTTGTCTAGGGTAAGCATATAGAAATTAGTGATATCGTGTTCCTGAGCATAACGAATTCGAGCTCTGCATTCTTCTTCATCTATAAGCTCACCCACATACTCATTCACAAATTCACCCTAGAACAAGAAATAACTCCTGACTTAATGGGAAAAAACACACCAGTACCCAAATGTACACATTTATTTATCTATTTATTTTAAAGACGGGGTTTCACCATGTTGGTCAGGCTGGTCTTGAACTCCCAACCTCAGGTGATCCACCCACCTTGGCCTCCAAAGTGCTTGGATTACAGGCGTGAGCCACCATGCCCGGCCTACATTTTTTAAAAAAGTAATGAAAACATCAAATTCTCCAAAGCAGATTACATGAGTATAATTTTATGCACACATAATTACTTTATGATCCCTAATTATTTGATAATGAAAAACACCTTCTTACTCCCACCACTGGTACCAGCAGAAAGATTATGATACACGGGATACTAAAGATCCTCCAGAATGGAAGATTAGTAAGTAAACTACAGCTTCCTGATAAAGAGAGATGGATGGCCAGTCTCTACCTGCCCCAGAGCCTTATTAGGTTTTCCTAAATAAACTATGTTCATCTTCCTTGGCGCTACACATCCTAAGTATCATCCTCCCTACTCATGCTACAGTCACCCTGGCTTTCACATGTGTTCACTCCTAACCTGCAAGGCTTTCATGGCCACCTTGCCTGAGTCAACAGCTACTTACATGTCAAGTCTCAATTTAAAATATCCTCAGAAGCCAGGAGTGGTGGCTCATACCTGTAATCCCAACACTTTGGGAGGATCGTTGAGCCCAGGAGTTTGAGACCAGCCTGGGCAACGTTGTGAGACCTCGCCTCCACAAAAAAATACAAAAATTAGCCAGGTGTGGTAATGCAAGCCTGTAGTCCCTGCTACTCAGGAGGCTGAAATGGGAGGATCATTTACCCTGGAAGGCAGAGGTTGCAGTGAGCAGAGGTGGTACCACTGCACTCCATCCTGGATGAGAGAGTGAGACCCTCTCTCAAAAAAATAAAGAAAATAAAATATAATCAGAGACAAACTAGTTTCAGTTCCTTTGTCACACATCTCTGAAGCCCTTTATACTTCCACACTGGGAGATGATTGGTTCATTATCTCTCTCCCTCCAGAATGTAAACTTTATGAAAGCATGAGCCATATCTCTCCTCTTGTCTTAGTCAGTGCATCTCCAGAACAATACCTGGCACATACAATAGATATAAAAATAAATACATTACTGTATTTTCATTCAATAAGGCTTAACCTTATTCTCCTTCATGTTTCATGAGCCAATCTGTTTTTTCCTAACTAAAAAAAAAAATTTTTTTTGTTTTTTTGAGATGGAGTTTCGCTCTTGTTGCCCAGGCTGGAGTGCTATGGCGTAATCTTGGCTCACTGCAACCTCTGCCTCCCAGGTTCAAGCGATTCTCCAGCCCCAGCCTCCCAAGTAGCTGGGATTACAGGTATGTGCCAACACGCCCAGCTAATTTTTCTATTTTTAGTAGAGATGGTGGCCAGGCTGGTCTCAAACTCCTGAACTCAGGTGATCTGCCCACCTCGGCCTCCCAAAGTGCTGGGATTACAGGCTTGGGCCACCACACCCGGCCACTAAAAATATTTTATTAGTATGTGGATCAATGTCTCTGTATCATGTGCTCAGTGTCCTCTCTCTCAATTACTGGTTCTTGGATATTCACAAAACAGCAAACAAAGCCATAGCATCTCTATGAATGTCCCTTTTTTCCATCCTCCTACACAGTGACCATGATCAATACAAAGACCTCTGGAGATCAAAACCATCCATCCATTCTCAAGTGTCTAAACTGTGGGAGGATATGGCAAAACACAACAATAAGATTAATTATTAACTGTATTTTCCTTGATAATGAATTTTCTAATGTCAAGAATTAATGATATCAAGCAACTGCAAAGAGGAGAAAAAAACAGTAATTTAACTTTTTCTAACCTTTTTAATATCTGTTTTTGTCCGTAGACCCCAACCCCTCTGTAACGTGCGGAAAATTTCAACCTCTGGATATTGGCGCTTGGAAAAGCACTGATTTTGACAACGCCCTCCGGCAGGACATACTGTTGGGTGGCACTCATAGAGCAGCATGCGGTTGATGCATTCAGAGTCTATACCACAGGGGTTCTCATCAGTAGCTTTACAATTGCAACGGGGTATTTCAGATAAGTCGGCAGTGAAGATCTGTACCCTGCCAATGGGACGGTTCACCTGGAAAAGTAGCACACAGTATACTGCATAAAACAAGTCAGCCTAAGACAATTCAGGCCCTGAAAAAACATTTGTTCCTTGAAGTTGCAGCCACATTTCCCATGATTGTGAACTATCAACATTTAGACAGTTTGATATAAAAACATAGCCTCACTTGACATATAAAATATGAACTCCACAAGAATTGCTTGAATCCAGGAGGTGAAGGTTGCAGTGAGCCAAGATTGTGCCACTTCACTCCAGCCAGGCTGACAGGGTGAGACGCCATCTCAAAACAATAAAATATTAACTTTACAATTTTTAAAAAATTCATTTAAAAAAACAATTTCAAAGCTGGTAGGCCAAGTGAATTACAAACTAGGTTTCTGCTATTGTCACATGGTGGCGCCACACTCGCTGCTACATAAAAATTGGCATTATTTTTCCTTCCTTTTTTTGTTGCCCAGGCTGGAGTATAGTGGCTGGATCTTGGCTCACTGCAATCTCCACCTCCTGGGTTCAAGTGATTCTCCTGCCCTAGACTCCAAGTAGCTGGGACTACAGGCACGCGCCACCAAGCCCAGGTAATTTTTGTATTTTTAGTAGACATGGGGTTTCACTACGTTGGCCAGGCTGGTTTGAACTCCTGATCTCAGGTATCTGCCCTCTTCGGCCTCCCAAAGTGCTGGGATTACAGGCAAGAGCAACTGCACCCGGCAAAGTCACTGCGCCCAGCCTCTACCTTCCTTTTTTTAAAAAATCAGTTAACCCTTGAACAACAAGCACTATTATTTATACTTTATCATTTTTTTGATTTAATACACTTGACATGGAAAGCACTATTCTTTTATTTCATTTTTTTATTTTTTAAGACGAAGTCTCATTCTGTTGCCTAAGCTGGAGTGTAGTGGCACGATTTTGGCTCACTGCAACCTCCACCTCCTGGGTTCAAGTGATTCTCCTGCCTTGACCTCCCAAGTAGCTGGGACTACAGGTACATGCCACCATGCCTGGCTAATTTTTGTACTTTTAGTAGAGATGGGGTTTTACTATGTTGCGCTAGTCTTGAACTCATGACCTTGTGATCCACCCACCTCAGCCACCCAAAGGGCTCGGATTACAGGCATGAGCCACTGCGCCCAGTGAGAAAGCACTATTCTTAAGTGGGAACTTAATGGCATGAAAACATCTGTGCCTAATTTGGGTTCCTCTATGCCTGCTGCATCAGCCTCACAAGTAGTTGGGACTACAGGTAGGTATTACCACATCGAGCTTATAATTTGAAATCTTTTAAAAGAACTACAGCAGTGTCACTCATGGATTAATGTAGAAGCAGTGCTAGTGCTAAAAAATATAGTGAAAGTCTGGTGAGATAAAACATGAAGGTCAAACAGCTATTGTGATACCAAAGCCATTAAGGCAGAGGTTTTAACAAATACTAGCAACAAGGAAAGACAACAGATTTTCCAATACAATGATGGATTTGTGCATGAGAATGTGTCTCCCCCTCATTTCATATTATTTCTGTGGGAACAGTCAAATTAAGTCTTGTAGGACACAAACCTCACATAAAATTTTTTTTAATCTTTTAAATTAATTTCTTCTTTTCTTTTCTTTTCTTTTTTTATCTATTCATCTCTTGCCGGTGTGATAAAACAATAAAATTTAACTATTAAGGAATTGTGTGATTTTGAATAAATTACTTGCAGGACTATTGTGAGAATAAGAAATATATATATAGTACAGCACCTAGCTGCCTCTCAAACATGGTAGACATATTAAATTATTTCTTCCTTTCTTATATAATGTACTTATGATTGTTTCTCATATCAAATATTCTAGATTACTCATTCTAGTCCACCTAAAATCACTATTACTTAGAAGTTATTTCTATCCTCTAAATTATCAAATGCTTTCATTTCCTGCATTTTATTATTTGCCTACTCCCCTTTAATATTACAAAATCTACAATCTGGAAATACACTGTCATCAAACCATTTCTCTATCAAAATTTAACAGTAGGAATTCAGGTGCAGTGGTTCACATCTGTAATCCCAGTACTTTGGGAGGCTGAGGTTAGAGGATTGTTTGAGCCCAGAAGTTCAAGACCAGCCTGGCCAACACAATGAAACCCTGTCTCTACAAAAAAATTTCACAATGTAGTCGGGCATGGTGGCAAGTGCTTGTAGTCCCAACTACTCAGGAAGTTGCAGTGGGAGGATCATCTAGGCCTGCAAGGCACTCCAGTCTGGGTGACAGAGCAAGATGCTGTTTAGGGAGAAAAAGGATGTAGGTCTCACTGCCAGATCTGTTCCTAGATTCGTCAAAATACTGGTAAGGTTTGGAAACTTCTTGTTAATGGAGAAATACCCTCAACACATGCAACTGGAAGCCATTAAGGGATAAGCCTTACAATGTCTAAGGTAAATTCTAAGGGGACAGACAACAGGTAATATCAGACACCCAAGACTATAAGTCCTAAATAAGACATTTGAACATTCACTTCTGATTCAAAGTATTTTTACCTGAACCCTCCCCAAATACACAGGAAGGTTCATGCTACTCCTTTTCTCTCTACAAATATATGTTTGTTTTTGAGACAAAATCTTACTCTGACCCCCAGGCTGGAGTGCAGTAGCACAACCACAACTCACTGCAGTGTGACTAGGCTCAGGTAATTCTCCCACCTCAACCTCTCAGCTAGCTAGGACAAAAGGCGCCCAGATAATCATTATTATTGTTATTATTTTGTATTTTTTGGTAGAGACTGGGTTTTGCTATATTGCCCAAGCTGGAATTTTTTTTTTTTTTTTTTGAGACGTAGTTTCGTTCTGGTTGCCCAGGCTGGAGTGCAATCAATGGTGCGATCTTGGCTCACTGCAACCTCCGCCTCCTGACTTCAAGTGATTCTCCTGTCTTAGTCTCCCGAGTAACTGGGATTACAGGTGTGCAATACCACACTCGGCCAACTTTTTGTATTTTTAGTAGAGACAGGGTTTCTCCATGTTGGTCAGGGTGGTCTCCAACTCCCAACCTCAGGTGATCCGCCGGCCTTGGCCTCGCACAGTGCTGAGATTACAGGCGTGAGCCACTGCGCCCAGCCAAAAAATATATGTTTTAATCATTATTTCTTATCAACTGATCTAACCTGTTATTAATCCAAAATAAGTTTCTTACTTACCACATCATAAACTCAAACCAAACCAAAAGAAATCCCACATGGTTAAGAACAAAGACATGGATATATAATTGCAAGTAAATCTCACTATAGATCAGGAGTTAAATAACTTTTTCTTTAAAAGGTCAGACAGTAAATACTTCAGGCTTTGCAGGCCATAAATCTCCACATGTAGCTCGACTCTGCCACTGTAATATAAAAATGGCCATATATAATATGTAAATGAAGAAGTATGCCTGTGGATACTGATTGAAAGTTGAATTTCGGCCGGGCGCGGTGGCTCACGCCTGTAATCCCAGCACTTTGGGAGGCCGAGGCGGGCGGATCACCTGAGGTCAGGAGTTCAAGACCAGCCTGGCCAACATGGCGAAACCCCATCTCTAAAAAAGAAAGTTTAATTTCATATAATCTTTATGTGTGACAAAATCTCTTCACTTTTTTGCCAACCACTAAAAAATGTAAAAACAACCTGTAGCTCAAGAATATTAAAAGAAAAGGCAGTAGACCAGTTTTGCCCATGAACCAAAATAGTTTGCCAATGCCTGCTCTAGATCCTTTTCCTGGAAATGTTTATTTTTTTAAAAAAAGTGGAAGAAAGAAGTTGGCCTCTAAATTCTTGATGAGATCACTCACAGGAAATTGCTCTCTCAGTATAGAAATATGGTTCATATGCTAACTCTAAAATGCCTACCTTGCTGTTATCTGACACTTAGGACTACGTGAATAGAATTATTTTCCATTTTTGAGGCCTAAGGACTATGCTTCGAGGTTGTATTTTCACATACATTGCGAGACTCATTTAGACTCACTTATAGTTTTTGAAATTCTTAATTTCAGAAATTACAATTATTTGTAAGGATTAATAGTTTATAACTTTTTTTGTTCTTTGTTCTTTTTAAAATATAATCTTGGTGTGGATATTTTATGACATGTAAAGTAACAATTTAAAGGCCAGGAGTGGCAGCTCATGTCTATAATCCCAGTAATTTGGGAAGCCAATGTGGGACGATAACCTGAGGCCAGGAGATCTGGTCTAGGAAACACAGTGAGATCCCATGTCTAATAAAGGAAAAAAAAAAAAATGGGCCAGGTGCGGTGGCTCGCAGATCATCTGAGGTATGAGTTTGATACCACCCTGGCTAACATGGGTAAAACCTGTCTCTACTAAAAACAAACAAATTGGCTGGGCGTGGTGGCACGTGCCTGTAGTCCCAGCTACTCGGGAGGCTGAGACAGGAGAACTGCTTGAACCCAGGAGGCAGAGGTTACAGTGAGCTAAGATCACACCACTGCACTCCAGCCTGAGTGACAGAGTTAGACTCCATCTCAAAAAAAAAAAAAACAAAAAAAAACCAACCTTCAGAAGCAGTGAATATTTTATGACTTATATCCTTTTTTAGACGTCTTCCAAAGTTCAAAAAGAAAATATACTTATTTAAAAAAATAAAATTCAGGCCAAGTGTGGTAGCTCACACCTGTAATCCCAGCACCTTGGGAGACTGAGGTGGGTGTACTGCTTTGAATTCAGGATTCAGGACCAGCCTGGGCAACATGGTGAAACCTCAACTCTACAAAAAAATACAAAAATAAGCCAGGCGTTGTTGGTGGCTCATGTCTGTAATCCCAGCTACTCAGGAAACTGAGGTGTGAGAATCACTTCAGCCCAGGAAGCGGAGGTTGCAGTGAGCCAAAATTGTGCCACTGCACTCCAGCCCGGGGTCACAGAGTGAGACCTCGTCTCAAACAAAGAACAAAACTCATTCCATTTTGTAAACACCATGTAAGTCCATTAGACTAAATCTAAGACAGAGTATAGAATTTTAGTGTTCTTACTTCTCCTGTGTCTTGTAAGAACTTAATACCTTCATCATTACACATTATTACTAACTCACACATAATTCACAACTATGCTAAAAAAAACAAAAACAGGTCAGGCACAGTGGCTCAAGCCTGTAATACCAGCACTTTGGGAGGTCAAGGCAGGTGAATCACCTGAGGTCAGGAGTTCAAGACCAGCTTGGCAACATAGTGAAATAGTGTCTCTACTAAAAATACAAAAATTAGCCAGGAGTAGTGGTGTGCACCTGTAATCCCAGTTACTCAGGAGGCTAAGGCAGGAGAATTGCCTGAACCCAGGAGGCAGAGGTTGCAGTGACCCAAGATTGCACCTAGGAAACAGAGTGAGACTCCATCTCAAAACAAACAAAAAAAAAACACACACACACAGACACAAAAGGACAAGTGAACAAATAATGCATTTTTTTTTTTTTTTTTGCAATGGAGTCTCTGTCGCCCAGGTTGGTACAGTGGGTGCAATCTCGACTCACTGCAACCCCCACCTCCAGGATTCAAGCAATTCTCCTGCCTCAACGTCCTGAGTAGCTGGGACTACAGGAGCACACCAGCACACCCAGCTAATTTTTTATTTTTAGTAGAGATGGAGTTTCACCATTTTAGCCAGGCTGGTCTCAAACTCCTGACCTCAGGTGATCTGCCTGCCTTGGCCTCGCAAAGTGCTGGGATTGCAGCCATGAGTCACTGCTCCCAGCTGCATTTCTAAGAACAGAGAAGAAACAGTATTCTCATCCAGGAACAATGCCATCAAAGATGTTTTTTAAGAACAACCTGGATAACCTCATTTTGTTAACAGGCCTAACAATATTCTTTCATGTTTTATGATACTTCAGCATCACAACTAACTTATCTGATAAAAAGAGGCTTGTAAAAAGGATTTAGTAAATATTAGGTTGGTGCAACAGTAATTGAGGTTTGCCATTAAAAGTAATGACAAAAAATTCAGCAACAACATAATATTAAAATTTCTTTTTTTTTTTTTTTTTTTTTTTGAGACAGAGTCTCGCTCTGTCGCCAGGCTAGAGTGCAGTGGCACAATCCTGGCTCACTGAAACCTCCGCCTCCTGGGTTCAAGCAATTCTCCTGCCTTGGCCTCCTGAGTAGCTGGGACTACAGGCATGCGCCACCACACCCAGCTAATTTTTGTATTTTAGTAGAGATGGGGTTTCACTATGTTGGCAAGGATGGTCTCGATCTTTGACCTCATGATCTGCCCGCCTCAGCCTCCCAAAGTGCTGGGATTACAGGCGTGAGCCACAGTGCCCGGCCTAACACTAAAATTTCTATAAATTTCTTCTCCACTGTCTCATTTTTATAAATGACATAAAAATATTTAAAATACAAAGGCTCCACTGGACCCAAATGATAATGGTGATGACCTTTTTAGTAAAGGCGGGGTTTCTCCATATTGTTCTGGCTGGTCTCAAACTCCTTGTGATCCACCAGCCTCGGCCTCCCAAAGTGCTCAGATTACAGGTGTGAGCCACCGCGCTCAGCCTAACACTAAAATTTCTAATAAATTTCTTCTCCACTGTCTCTTTATGTCATGTAAATGACATAAAAATATTTAAAATACTAAGGCTCCACTGGACGCAGATGATAATGGTGATGACTTTTTTAGTAAAGGCGGGGTTTATCCATGTTAGTCAGGCTGGTCTCAAACTCCTGACCTCAGGTGATCCACCAGCCTCGGCCTCCCAAAGTGCTCGGATTACAGGCATGAGCTACCGTGCCTGGCTGGTGATGATTATTTTACTAGGTAGACTGAGGGTTAGGTACACCTAAAATTAATTCTCCTGACATTGGGAATCCTAGCAATGTGCTAGGAATGGTGCTCTCTTACTTGTTTCTTTTTTTTTTTTCTTTTTTTTTTTTTGAGATGGAGTTTCACTCCTGTTTCCCAGGCTGCAAGATCTCAGTTCACCGCAACCTCCGCCTCCCAGGTTCAAGCAATTCTCCTGTCTCAGCCTCCTGAGTAGCTGGGATTACAGGCTGATGTCAACACAGCAGCTAATTTTTATATGTTTAGTAGAGATGGGGTTTCATCATATTGGTCAGGCTGGTCTCCAACTCCTGATACCAGGTGATCCACCTGCCCTAGCCTCCCAAAGTGTTGGGATTATAGTTATGAGCCACTGCGCCCAGTCTGATACTTGTTTCTGATCTTCTTTTAAGCTCATACCTCTACCTAAAACCAGCTATACCTGTCCTTCCATTCTTGTCATGAACAGAGTGAAAAGAGCCAGCTATTCAGTTTCTCTCCTGGAGAAGGTCTCCCAAGATTTTCTCCTTACCTTTATATGTTTATAAGGTGGTGGCTTCTTGTCATTCTTTCGGTCCTCCTGAAGCTGTCTTAGCTCTTTTTGGGCCTTTAATTCCTCAAACCTTGCTGCAGCTTCCTGAAGAGCTATGAAAACAGATAGCACAAGTCACTTCAAAATCTCTGGGTAGAATTATACATTTATTCATTTATTTTTTAATTTTTTCCCCTTTAAATTAGAGGAGAAACTCCACGTTTTACACAAAAATAAACCAATGCTATATGAAAAAGAAAACACATAACAGCTATTTTCAAACAGGTAACACAGTCCCAAGAGTATTCGGACACAGTATTAAGACAAAACATAATCCATGACTATAAATGGCACAATACAGACTACCACCCTTTAGATCACGGGTGTCCAACCATTTGAATATAAGGACCTTTTTGCTTACCCGTGGTGGCTATTACAAAAATTACACATGACTTTTTTTTTTTTTTTAAGCTCATCAGCTATTGTTACTGTTACTGTTAGTATATTTTATTTGTGGCCCAAGACAATTCTTCTTCCAGTATGGCCCAGGGAAGCCAAAAGATTAGACAATTGTGCATTAGATGAGAAAACAATCAACAGCTAAATGACTTTAAAAAGCCCACAGATACCATCTCCTAACAACTACACTGCATCTGCTTAGAGAAGTTACTGCCTTTAAGCCTTTATCTTTCCTCAGTCCTAAACCTCCCACTTCCAGAAACTTTCTGCTTCTTAGGTGCCCCAGGTATTGTGCTCACTCTCCTCTGGCAGAAATTCAAAGTTGAAGCTTTGTTCTCCTTCTTCCCTCTTAAGACTTGCTTTGTAAATATAAACTATTAGCTCTAATGAAATAATGAAACTTCATAGCTAATCTACACTCAAGTCCTGTACTTTTTTTTTTTTGAGACAGGGTTTCACTCTAACACCCAGGCTGGAGTACCATGGCGCAGTCACAGCTCACTGCAGCCTTGACTTGCTGAGCTGAAGTGATCCTCCCACCTCAGCCTCCTGAGGAGCTAGGACCACAGGCATGCATCACCATGCCAAGCTATTTTTTTTTTTTTTTTTTTTTTTTGTAGAGACAAGTTTCTCCATGTTGCCCAGTCTGGCCTCAAACTCCTGGGGTTAAGGTATCTATCTGCCTCGGCCTCCGAAAGTGATACAATTACATGTGTGAGACACTGTGCTAGGCCACTATACTTTCTCATGTTTAAAACACTGCAATATCTGGCCAGGTGTGGTGGCTCACGCCTGTAATCTCAGCACTTTGGGAGGCTGAGGCGGGTGGACCACAAGATCAGGAGTTCCAGACCAGCCTGACCAACATGGTTGAAATCCCGTCTCTACTAAAAATATAAAAATTAGCTGGGCATGGTGGCGCTCACCTGTAATCCCAGCTATTCAGGAGGCTGAGGCAGGAGAATTTCCTGAACCCAGAAGGCAGAGGTTGCAGTGAGTGGAGATCACACCACTGTACTTCCAGCCTGGGAAACAGCGAGACTCCGTTTCAAAAAAAGAAAAAAAGAAAAGGAAAAAAAAAAAAGATTGCCGTATCTGAAAAGTCCAACAAAATCTTAAAATTCTCATTCTTCTGCACTTAAAACTGCAATTCATTACTCTTCACCCAAGTTAAAAACTGTGAGAATTCCATTCTTGCCACTTTCTTCTCTGTGCCTTTCCGCATGCTCTGTCAGAATCCCTCCCCCTCGGCCGGGTGTGGTGACTCACGCCTGTAATCCCAGCACTTTGGGAGGCTGAAGCTGTGGATCACAAGGTCAGGAGTTCAAGACTAGCCTGACCAACCTGGTGAAACCCCCGTCTTAAAAAAAAAACAAAAAACTCTCCCCCTCTGACCTATCCTGTTCTTCATTTCCTTGTAGCCATCTATCAGAGTTTGTATGTGTTCCATGGAGTCATCTAAATTGTTTTAAAATGTGTTTTTCCCACATCCTATTATTCAGCATGTCCTAGTCTACCTCCTTAACATCTATCCAATATAAATCATATTCTCCGTCTCCATGAACGATTCACCATTAGTCTCACTCTTTCTTTCTTTTTTTTTTTGAGATAGAGTCTTGCTCTGTCACCAGGCGCCAGGCTGGAGTGCAGTGGCACGATCTCGGCTCACTGCAACCTCCGCCTCCCGGGTTCAAGCAATTCTCCTGCCTCAGCCTCCCTAGTAGCTGGGACTACAGGTATGCGCCACCATGCCCAGCTAATTTTTGTATTTTTTTAGTAGAGACGGGGTTTCACCATGTTGGCCAGGATGGTCTCAATCTCTTGACCTCGTGATCTGCCTGCCTTGGCCTCCCAAAGTGCTGGGATTACAGGCGTGAGCCACTGCGCCCAGCCTATTTCTTTCCTTTTTTGGGGGGGGGTGGGGACAGTCTTGCTTTGTCTGTCACCCAGGCTGGAGTGCAGTGGTGTGATCTTGGCTCACTGTAGCCTGTCTCCCAGGTTCCAGCGATTTTTCCTCCATCATCCTCCTGAGTAGCTGCAATAACAGGTGCGCATCACCATGCCCATCTAATTTTTTTGTATTTTTAGTACAGACAGACTTCAAAGTGTTGGCCAGGATGGTCTCAAACTCCTGACCTCAAAGGATCCACCTGCATCAGCCTCCCAAAGTGCTGGGATCACAGATGTGAGCCACCGCACCCAGCAGAACCTCATCATTTCTGCCCCAAACAACTTGAAACAGCCATCTCGCTGATTTCCCCACTTGCAGTCTCTCACCTTTTAATGGCCCCAACACTGTCCCAGGCTGAAGTTTCTAAAACTCTGGTCTAACTAGGGATCTAGTTAGATATTCACCCTTTCAGGAAAATAGCCCAGTGCTCCCCCAACCAAGTGCTTAAACTATACCAAATACTGGGAGGTTGCTAACTCAGGATGTTATTAATAGATTCAACACATGTTTTTACATGTATTGACTTCTTGAGACATTTTAAGTCTTTTTCTTTTACTGAAGTCAGTGTAGAGGTTAAGAGTTTAGATTCTGGCCCTACTATCAGAGTCAGAAACCTTCCTCTATCACTTACTGGTACTGAAATGTTGAGCAAGTTCTTTAACATTAATTTGCCTCAGTTTCCTCATCTGCAAGATCAGGATGGTATCTACCTTATAGGGTTACCGTTAGCACTTAAAGCAGAAAATAAACACTGAATAGGGTCTGGCAAACAAAAATGATAACTATTATTATTATTCTTATTCTTTCCCCAAAGAGTCACTTAGTAATCATCCATGACTTCCAAACATTGCTCCCCAGCTTCCTCTTGCTCTGTTCCCATAGCATATACAATGCACACTTCTGCCACAATACTAACAATACCAAAATCCTGGCAGGCTGGTATCTACTTCAGATTCCCCTGCAAAAACACAAGCTCCAAGAAGTCAGAGGCACCTAAAAATCCCCTGGTAGAATCTCAGAGCTTAGGCAGGCTCAGACCTGAGGTATTCCTTTTACTGCACCTTCTCCCCCTGCCAGCCTCACTGTTGGCCAGTTCTGTGCAGGCCAAAATACTGGTCACTTGATCCCTGACCATCTGAGATTGTAAGACTCGAGACCCCAGATCCTGAAGTACTAGTACTGACAGCACAGTATTATGTATTTTTGTATTAGCAGTAGAACTGATAGCCCATATTTCTGTATAGAAACCACATGACAAACAGGTTAAGTGAGGAGCTACTAAAGTAACATGTGGGAAACAGAACCTTTGATAAACTTGTTCCCTATGGACATCACTCCTATTCCCTAACCAGGAAATTTTACCTGCTTCGAAACTACTTGCATGTCACTTGCTTAGAATCCCTTTTCATTTCATCCTATAGACAAAATCTTAAACAGATGCTCCTCATGTTAACAACTGGTTTACCTGGATGTAATCCCATCATAGGCTGAGGAACATAATAGATGTGCAACATCGTAAAGGTGTAAGTTGGACCATTTTAAGTCGGGAACCATCTGTACTTTAAGGACCAAATATATTAAATAGCAAGAGATATATTGTCTTTCAAAGGACAGCTACAGGAAGAAGGTAATTACCACTAAGGGGATACCAATTATGTACTTTGCTGTGTCACTTTTTATAATCTCACTGAATTCCCAGAGCAAATTTTCTCCATTATCTGGTAAGAGAAAACCAGGTTCAAAGTTGATTCAACCACCTGGTAAGTAATAAAACTAGTTCTGCTGATAACAGGGTACCCTGTTCTACCCAACTGTCTCCCCTGCCTTCATTACTAGGCCAGCTTACAAAAATTTCTCTTGATTCAGAGCATTTATGCTTTGACCTTTACTAGTTTGTTCTACAATATCTGGTGAATTTTATTTCTTCCCAACAAGCTTAAAAGAAAAAAAAAGGAACAAAAACTAAACTCCTTGGAGCGAATGCAGCTCTGTGAGAGATCTGAGGCTCTGTGTTTCTTCTGTAAAATAGTTTCAGAACTCCATTATTTGATGGGATGCTAAGAAAACAACTGACAAGTCAATAAAAGCTCAAGGAAATTCTAATTAAGTAAAGTTTAAGGCTCAAATACGAGTTACATGCGTTAACTTCCCTGAAAAATACTTTATTTGCAGCCACATAATGCCCCAGAGAGGACAGAACACAGCTTCAAAATGGAAAATATGTGAATTCTAAAACAGAGCAGACACTCAGGCAACAGAGGGCTGTGTTAGCCTGAGAAACAAAAAGGATAAAGTTACCTTTTTTATATGTCCCATCCACTCCTTTGCCCATTTTATCCTTGCTGCTCACATCACCCTCCATGTAAGGGAAGACTCGGGCCTGGTGAGTCCACAAATAATCATTAGATCCAAAAAAGAGGACAGGGAACTCTCCCACATCATGTCTCATCTTATCAATGTTGGAAGGAACAGCTCGAGGATGACAGATCTCAGCTGGCCACCACCTGGAAAAGGTGAAAAGAAGAGAAACCTCTAGAAGGCTGCAAGGAATTAGGAAAATAATCTACCCATATAAGAGTAAGGATTAGCAATGGCTGGCTGTCCACATTTAAGTCCATCTTAACAGCATTCTTACAACCTAACTAGAACACAAACAAGTAGTATGTGCTAAAAGCTGGAAAACATCTGCCCACATTCCTACACATGCACACACTCCGTTAGACTCAATTATTCTACTTCAAGGACTCTATCTAAAGGAAATAATGAGATAGGAACAGAGACAGTAACATTCACTGAAGCATTATAAGGAAAAACTGGCTGGGCGCAGTGGCTCACCCCTGCAATCCCAGCACTCTGGGAGGCCGAGGCGGGTGGATCACGAGGTCAGGAGTTCAAGACCAGCCCGGCCAATATGGTGAAACCCTCTCTCTACTAAAATAAAAATTACAAAAATTAGCCAGGCATGGTGGTGCGCATCTGTACTCCCCACTACTTGGGAGGCTGAGACAGGAGAATCCCTGGAACCTGGGAGGCAGAGGTTGCAGTGAGCCAAGGTCATGTCACTACACTCCAGCCCGGGGTGACCGAGCGAGACTCTGTCTCAAAAAAAAAAAAAAAAAAAAAAAGGAAGGAAAAACTGGAAAAAATGTAAATGTTCAACATCAAGAAAATATCACCCATGGTATACTATACAAAATAAAATACAATTTGGCCTTTAAAAAGGAAACCTTCCATAATCATTAGGAGTATGGAACAATAGCACCAAGAAATCAAAACACAAACACATACATACAAACAAAATCAAAGAATGTAAATTAGTACATGCCAATTTAGGGAAACAATTTGGCATTACCTATTAAAGCTGGAAAAATCTACCTACTTTACTCCAAAGAATGCCCTAGAGAAGGCCCTAAGTATATAAACCAAGTATATACTGGTACGTAAGTATATTATATACAAGATCCCAAGTATATACACCAAGAAAAACTGACCAAATGTTCGCAGTCCAAACAGGAAAATAGATAAGTGAACTAGACAACATTATGTGACTATATAAAAACAGTGAACTATGAATGAACCAGCATAGTATACTATGAGGAATCTCAGGAGCATAAAAGTGAATGAAAAAAGTTGCAGAAAAATACATCAATAATAATTCCTTTACACAAAGGTCTAAAATATACCGAAGAAAACATGGTATATCTTCACGGAAGGGCGAAGGAAAAACCTAAAGTAAGTACAATGGTTACCTTTGGGGGGGTAGGAGAGAATGAAATCAGGGCATGGAATAAACCTCAAAAGTACCAACGGTGTTCTATTTCTTTAAGTGGGAAATACATACACGGGTGTCACTTTGGTTATTATTTAAAATCATGCATGTTACATTCTTTGTGCTTTCCATATTCAATCAAAATATTTTTAAAAAGAAAAAGTGGCTGGGCACAGTGGCATGTACCTGTAGTCTCAGCTACTCAGGAGGCTGAGGCAGCAGGACCCCTTAAGCCCAGGAGTTTGAAGTTGCAGTGAGCAATGATCATACCACTGTACTCCAGCCTGGGTGACAGAGGATACCCTTTCTCAAAACAAACAAACAAACAAACAAACAACCCACCCAAGACACAAAACTGAGTATAAACTGTAAAGATGTAGATGGGGGGAGGATAACTGTGTATTGGTATGTCTGGGAGTACATATGCTGAAATGTTAATGCATCTGCCTTGTGAGATTATTAGTGTGTTTTCATTAAAAAACATTCCACAAAATATATAAAAGAAAAAAAATTTCCACAGAGAACATGTATTGTTCCTATAATTACAAATCATAAAGTTAGGTTTCTTTTCCCATAAGGAAAAAAATGAATAAGAGGAGGGGGAGGGTACCTTGCCTAATTAAGAAGATCATTAGAAAATATGTTAAGCATTGTATCTGAGAAGTCCCAAGAAACAGAGGATGGTAAAAGAAATGAGTGCTATTCTCCAGGCTTACCTGTATCGTCCAACTTTTACCCAGACAATCTCCCTGTAGTGTGGCTTTTTGCCTGCCTTACAGTCATTGCAATACCAGTTTCCTTCAGGAATATCAATGTTCAGACATTCACGATGAAAAGCAGCAGGGCAAGAATCGCAGCACAGAAGGCTGCCTCCTGTAAGAATAAAAAAATGTGGCATTCAGACCACAAGACTGCATTTAAGCACCCAGCTAAAACAGCTTTTTCTCAGCTCTTAACCAGCTAAGGGCTTATTAATTTAATTTGTTACCCAGAAAGTCTATGCTGAAGGAATATTCCCACTCCAACATTCCTGAACACTGCTCCCCTGAAAGCTTGTTAGATTCACACCTTATAAACATGAGATCCTATTGGCAAAATTAAGTTAAAGCAATGAAGTCACAAGGAAACCTGTAAAAGCAATGTATGTGTACATTCATACATATATATACATTTTCCTTCTCTTCACTAAAAGACATACTAAATAAAAATATTATCAATGACACACAATGACCAAAGTATGAACAGCATAAGCTTTATTTAACTATCGTCAGGTTCAGGTTGGAATTCTAGCTCTAGGATCACATGCCCTTGGGAAATTTACTTTCCTTGTAGAGCTATCTTTTCCTCAGTGGTAAGGAGTTTTCTCTAATAAACAATAACATCTGTTTGAGGACTCACCTAGCTATTAAATCACCTAGTAGCATCTGACACATAAGTAGTATCTCCATATGGTTAGTTTCTTCCCACCTTGTAAAATTACTAACTTTTCAGTCGGGTGCAGTGCCTCACGCCTGCAATCCCAGCACGTTGGGAGGCTGCAGTGGGTAGATCACTTGAGGTCAGGAGTTAAGAGAACAGCCCGGTCAACATGGCGAAACCCTGTCTCTATTAAAAAATTAGCCAGGTGTGGTGGCACATGCCTGTATTCTCAGTTGGAAGGCTGAGACAGAATTGCTTGAACTTGGGAGGTGGACATTGCAGTGAGCCAAGACCGCACCACTGTACTCCAGCCAGGGTGAAAGAGCAAGACTCTGACTCAAATCAATCAATCAATCATCAATCAATCAATAAAACTACTAACTTTACAAAATACAAGTTTCAGCAAATAGGCAGACATTTTACTTTGTTGCCAAAACAAAATAAGACACACTGCTGTCAGAAATAAGCACACTTCAAACATGCTAGACTCAAACATATAATTCCAAGTTTTATCCTGAAGTGGGGAATATAGCCTTAGCAAAGAATATATCCTTAGCAAAGAATATATCCGAGTTAATCTTGCTCTCACTGTGCTTCTTTTACCTCTTAAAAATCCTACTACAGAAAAAGGTAGGGGTCTTGGTGGCCAGAGAAATAGGTGCAGGTGAAGGTGGTGGCAGCCAAGGTCGTGAATTGTATCATGGAGGTGCCCTGTGGCCAGGCGGAAAGCAGCCAGAAGCCCAACACCTAGGACACGATGCCCAAAGATTACTACTTTGACTCCTACGCCCACTTCGGCATCCACGAGGAGATGCTGAACGACATGTGCACCCTCACGTACTGCAATTCCCTGTTTCACAACCAGCACCTCTTCAAGAACAAGGTGGTGCTGGAAGTGGGCTCAGGCACAGGCATCCTCTGCATGTTCGCCACCAAGGTTGGGGCCCGCAAGGTCATCGGGATTGAGTGGTCCAGAATCTCTGATTATGCGGTGAATATTGTCAAAGCCAACAAGTTAGACCACATGGTGACCATCATCAAGGGGAAGTTGGAGGAAGTGGAGCTCCGGGTGGAGAAGGTGGACATCATCATCAGTGAGCAGATGGGCTACTGCCTCTTCTACGAGTCCATGCTCAACACCATGCTCTACGCCCAGGACAAGTGGCTGGTGCCTAATATCCTCATCTTCCCAGACCAGGCCACACTGTAATGTGATGGCCATCAAGGACTGGCAGTACAATGACTACAAGATCCACTGGTGGGAAAACACGTATGGCTTCGACATGTCTTGCATCCAAGATGTGGCCATCAAGGAGCCCCTAGTGGACGTGGTGGATCCCAAACAGCTGGTCACCAATACTTTCCTCATAAAGGAGGTGGACATCTACACCATCAAGGAGAAAGACCTGACCTTCACCTCCCTATTCTGCCTACAAGTGAAGCAGAATGACTATGTGCATGCCCTGGTGGCCTACTTCGAGTTCAGTGCCACAAGAGGACTGGGTTCTCCACCACACCTGAGTCCCCCTCCACACACTAGAAGTTGACGGTGTTCAACATGGAGGACTACCTGAACGTGAAGACAGGCGAGGAGATCTTCGGCACCATCAGCTTTCGGCCCAACGCCAAGAACAACAGGGACCTGAACTTCATCATCGACCTGGACTTCAAGGGCCAGCTGTGCAAGCTATCCTGCTCCACAGATTATCCATTACACTGATGCTCGGCTCTGCCATCCTGCACGGACCCAGGGGCTGACTGTTCCTAGGCAGTTTCAGGGCTCCCCCTTCCTCTCTCTCCCACAGAAGAGGGTTTTAGGGATCTCCGTTTGGGGGGATGGTGAGAGCACATCGTGACTGTGTTTTTCATAACTTATGTTTGTATATGGCTGCATTTACGCCAACAAATCCTCAGCTGGGAAACAAACTAACAAAAACTCGTACTATAAACATACTTCTGTTAGCACTTTATATATAATTTCTTCCCATGCTGATTTTTGCCTTTTTTTGTTTTTTTAACAGTCCAGAGGACTTTTATTTTTTTACACCTATTATGCCTGAATTCATAGGGAATAGGTTCCATCAGCTCAGGCTCCTTTCCATTGGTTTTCACTGCTTCCTGGGTAGAGCAGGCTGGTGCTTCAGTTGAACCCAGGTACCATTCTCTTTGGCTCTTTTCCTGATAATTTTCCTTCATGCATTTCAGGAAGCTATCTCAGCCATTAGAGTGCTTAATGTGCTCAATTCGCACATTAAATCTCATGGCAAGAATCTTGACCTTAACTTGTTTACAACAATGGCAACAGCATGCTGGGTAACATTGTAGATGCTTCCAGTTTTGCCATGGTAACACTTACGGGCATTGCTTTTTGAAGCAGTACCCACTCATTCCCTTGATGTCTACAATATCACCTTTCTTACAGATTCGCATATACATGGCCAAAGGAACAACTCCATGTTTTCTAAAAGGCCTACAGAACAGGTATCAGGTACCTCTCTTCTTTCCCTTTGTGTTCATCATTTTAGTGAATTACAGGAAGATGGCAGTTCTGGCTGAAAGAACCTTTTCTTAATAATTCTCTACAACAAGCTCTTAAAGAGTGAGAGTTTTATTTGTTTTTGTTGGGGCCAAGGGTGTGCATTTCATATCAGCCTCCTACTTCAACTGGAAAAGCTCACCTTTGGTCTGTACTATATAATGAAGCTCAGAGTCAGAGTAAGATTACATTTGTAAATGTGTCTGCTGCTAAAAAACAAGTCTGAAGGACAATTATACAGTCCAAAACTCTACCTAGCTATTCTGGCACATTTTGTGGATGAATTGAGTAATCTTAAAATGGTACACTAACAGTGACATAAATTCAACTAGCCCAGTGGCAGGATACTTCCTGCAACATTCCTATCTATGCTCAGTCACCTGCTGAATTACAACTTTAGTCTGCTTACACAGTCTTAGGAGCAAAATCTTCCTTTCACTAAATTGGCATTCATAATGCACAAAGAAATATTTCATGTACAGAAAGGCATTCAAAGAAGGATATAACATGAAAAGAAACCTGGATAAAAGAAAACCCCGTGAATAAAGGCAAAAGGTCAGAGCTGAGGGGAAAAGTGGCAAGCACCTCTGTTTTGCAGGATAGAACATAATGTGGATTATGCTGAGGAAGAACATGAGGGAAGAAATCAACAGAACTACTCTGGGTAGCTAGATGTGAAGCAGGAGGAAGGGTCTATCTAGTGACACTAGAGGTAATATACAAGAGAAAGTCAGAAGACCAGGAAGACAGAAGAGGGAAAACCGCATGAACCATTAAAACAAAGATGAAATGACAGACACTTGGTGGAAGAGAGAAAGAAAGAGAAAATACATTTTAAACATACTGCTAAACTGAAAGGGTCCGATTCCTTACAATTTGCAATTTACCAAATTATTATCCCACTACCCTGGGTTAACAACCTTCAGTTCTCTCCTTTACACGAGGGGAAAAAAGGTTGTAAGACTATTTTCTATCCCTGTTCACTAACCACAGGATAAACTTAGTTGATGGGACCAGTCCTTGGGCTTTTTGGTCTCAGGCTTTCCTTGAATTTACAGGACCACATTATGCTCTCGAAAATTACCAAGAAACCCAAAGTGCTTTTGTTTATACAGGATATACATACAGATATTTGCTGAAGAGAAATTTAAAACTAAAAAAAATTTTAAGTATCTAAATACATTTTATTTTTTCTTATTTTTATTTCCTAGTTCCCGCAAGCAGATACTAATAATTAATCCATTAAACATGATTAACATTTTAGTAAAAACTGTATTTTTCCTCAATTTTGTCTTGTTTTTGTCACCCAGGCTGGAGTGCAGTGGCGTGATGTCAGCTCACTGAAACCTCTGCCTGCCAGGTTCAAGCGATTCTCCTGCCTCAGTCTCCTGAGCCACGCCTGGTTAATTGTTTTTTGTTGTTGTTATTGGTAGAGACGGCCTCCTAAAGTAATAGGATTACAGGCATGAGCCATCAAGCCTGACCTATTTTTGCAAATATTTTATGGTTTTTGAGACAGGGTCTCACTTTGTCACTCAGGCTGGAGTGCAGGCACATGATTTCAGCTCACTGCAAACTCCATGTCCCTGATTCAAGTAATTCTTTTGCTTCAGCCTCCCGAGTAGCTAGACCTACAGGCATGCACTACCATGCCTGCCTAATGCTTGCATTATTAGTAGAGACAGGTTTCATCATGTTGGCCAGGCTGGTGTTGAACTCCTGGCCTCAAGTGATCCAACCGCCTTTTCGTCCCTAAGTGCTAGGATTACAAGCATAAAACAACAAGTACAGCCCATTTTGGCAAGTATTTTAAATTGCATTTGTTGCAATATGTTATTTGTTTGACATACATGAAGAAAATATGACCAAATTTTCTCAGAGATATATCACTGGAAAAGAGTGATAAAATAACCTGTTCAGTAACTGTGGACATTCCTTCTTTGATACTATACTAAAACTCCGCAGTGTAGAGTTTAGTTGCAATGCGGAAACTGAAATTCTGTCAATAAACTTAGAATGACTACATTAAAATTAATTGATCTGGCTTCTACTTTGGTTTTTTTTTTTTCTTTTTTAAGACAGAGTCACATTGTGTCACCAGGCTGGAGTGCAGTGGTGCAATCTGGGCTCACTGCAACCTCCACCTCCCAGGTTCAAGCGATTCTCCTGCCTCAGCCTCCCGAGTAGCTGGGACTACAGTTGTAAGCCACCACACCCAGCTAATTTTTGTATTTTTAGTAGGGATGTGGTTTCACCATGTTGGCCAGGATGGTCTCAATCTCTCGACCTAGTGATCCAACCGCCTCGGCCTCCCAAAGTGATGGGATTATAGGGGTGAGCCACCAAACCCTGGGGATCTGGCTTCTACTTTGAATGGATCTTTTAATATGCAAGGTTTTTAAGTTATGCATTAGCTATATGAAAAATATTGGTTCATTAAGTCATGTGCATCTTCTAAATGGCCAATTTCATCATAATACTTTTAAAAATCACATTTATTGGCCGGGCGCGGTGGCTCACGTCTGTAATCCCAGCACTTTGGGAGGCCGAGGTGGGCGGATCACAAGATCAGGAGATCGAGACCATCCTGGTCAACATGATGAAACCCCGTCTTTACTAAAAATACAAAAATTAGCTGGGCGTGGTGGCGCGCGCCTGTAATCCCGGCTACTGAGGAGGCTGAGGCAGGAGAATTGCTTGAACCCAGGAGGCGGAGGTTGCAGTGAGCCGAGATTGCGCCACTGCACTCCAGTCTGGCGCCTGGCGATGGAGTGAGACCCTGTCTCAAAAAAAAAAAAAAAAAAAAAAAAATCACATTTATTAATACTACCCATCAGTAAGTACTAAGAAGTTGTTAGGCTGAAGGCAATAGATAATAGTTTGCCAAAATTTTAACTGTCACTTAAAAGCTCAAATTTTATCATTGGCCATTATTTTACAGTTGTTTTTCTTGAATTGATAGGCTCACAGTTGTTTATTTTCAAGTAAATGTCTGCCAAATATACAAGCATGAATAACCATAGTTTATCATAACTCTGACAATTAAAAATGGTGTTCCATGAACAATGCAGATAGTTCACCTTGAAACTCAGTTGCATGAGTGTTTTAACTCAAGATAACCATCAGTATGCAAAGAAACTGCTTTATATGTACTTTCCACTTTATCACAGAGAATAGGAAAATAATATTCACTTCATGGTCAAGATTTAATAAAACTAAGGTGTTTTACTTCAAGAAACTTCCAAGGTGAAACTGCCACGCTTTTACTGCGAGTAGGTGACAAAATAGAATACAATGACTGCTTACCTGTATTGATCTGGAGGTACTGCCTTGGTTTATACTAAGGTGGCAGCAGTTTTACCCAACCATTGATTCTGCCTATCTGCCAGATTTCAACCAAGTGAAAAAAGTTTCCACAATTAACTAACTCCAGTCTCTGGCTATAGGAACAATATATCACAAGCAATTTTTCTTTTACAGAATTATTGGCATATACATACACCTGACGATACAAATCTCCTTACTGATGTGAACTCAAAATATGTGATACAATTCTCAATTTAGAAAGTTTATTTTGCCAAGGTGAAGGACATGCCCTTGACACAACCTCAGGAGATCCTGGCAACATGTGCCTAAGGTGGTGAGGGTACAGCTTGCTTTTATATACTTTAGGGAGATATGAGACATCAGTATATGTAATGTTGTCACTAGTTGTATCTGGAAGGTGGGACAACTCCAGGTAGGGGGTTGGGTTCCAGGTCATAAGTAGATAAGAGACAAAAGGTTGTAGTCTTTTGAGTCCTTCATCAGCCTTCCACTGAATACACAATTTAATCTGGCTCCGTGAGTCTGCATTTGTACATAATCAATAGGGCAGAGGAAGCAATCAGGTATGCATGTGTCTCAGATGAGTAGAGAAATGACATTCTGTCCCACCTGTGAAGATAAGTGGTTTCCACTGCCAGGGTGAAATTCAACAGAACTGTTTTAGGATAAAGATCTTAAAGCCTAGAAAGAATTTCCTTGAGGGCAAACTGTGAAGGCAGTATATAGCTTTTTAATCTTTGTAGTTGTATTATTATTATTATTATTTATTTTATTTTTTTTTGAGACAGAGTCTCGTTCTGTTGCCCAGGCTGGAATGTGCAGTGGTGCGATCTTGGCTCACTGCAACCTCTGCCTCCTAGGTTCAAGCAATTCTCCTGTCTCAGCCTCCCGAGTAGCTGGGATTACAGGCACCTACCATCACAACTGGCTAATTTTTGAATATTTAGAAGAGACAGGTTTCGCCATGTTGGTCAGGCTGGTCTCGAACTCCTGACCTCAGGTGATCTACCCACCTTGGCCTCTCAAAGTGCTGATATTATAGGCAACAGGAGTGAAACGCTGTCTCAAACAAAAAAAAGTTCTGCTATGTTACCATTAATTCTGGACATCATATTCTGAATAGAGGATTAACAGTATCATTTCCTAATATTTTTTTCAGTGGCAATATGAAGATAAGTATTTTTGTTTCAATTAAAACATTGATTTAATTCCTTTTTAGATTACAAATAGAAGAAGAAGTGATTTCTTACCTTCTGAGCACACAAAGCACCAGCTAACATTAACATGCTCATGATTTCGGCAGCCCCGCCTAGGAGTAAAGTGATTAGGGCAGATGATGCTATTAGATGCAAGGATCTTTGACCCAGCAGCCAGGCAAAAGTCATTGGCGTGGTATGCCACAGGACAGCGGACACAGCGCATCAATCGACCTAAAGCAGGAAAATCACGGACAAGCAAAAGAAAAAATATATTAAATATAAGAAGAATGTGAGTTATTCAAGTCTATTTGCTAGCATTGAAAAAATGTCACAAATAGAAGGAATGATCACTAAGATGACAGATCTTAAACACTCGATCCACTGTGAAAGCTCAGATGGGAGACATGTGATAAGTCTCCAAAAGCAATCAAATCCCGTAATTGTCAATGAGTCTACTTCAGCAAGGGAAAGCCCAGCCCAAACCACTATCCTGACTCCTAGGAAACCAGCCCCAGAATAAATAGGAGAGGGGATATAACAATCACGCTTGTCTGGAACTCTGTGATTCTTAACGCCTTTCAAGGGAACAAACCTCTCTACCCTCTCTCCAGAGGAAATACATCACCTAAAATACTTCATCTGTTATAAACCAGCACCAAACAACCACCAAACCCTGTAATGCAATCTGTAATAGCAATTTAAAAAGGAAGGTAGCCAATAGTTAAACCACAATTCTTTTCATTTTTCTTTTTATTAATAAAGACATGGGGTTTCCTTATGTTGCCAAGGCTGGACGTGACCTCAAAGTCCTTGTGCTCAAACAGTCCTCCCACTTCCTGCTTTAGCTTCCCAAGAAGCTACAGCTACAGGTGTACACCATCATATCTAGTGAAACTGCAATTTTGATCCAACAAGTTAAATTACTGATGAGTCCCATAAGGCCAGGAAATCATCCTAAAAAGGTACTGACAGTCTTATTAAAACAAACATTAATACTGCTAAATTTTGCCTACTCAATCCTCTATGTAAAAAGTCAAGGCTCTTTTAGCACACACGAATTTACCAGCATAAACACAGTATTGGGCTTTTAGGAAACAACAACAACAACAACAGTAAAACGCCAGGCGTGGTGGCTCACACCTGTAATCCCAACAGTTTGGGAGGCCAAGGTGAGTGGATCACCTGAGGTCAGGAGTTCAAGACCAGCCTGACCAATATTATGAAACCCCATCTCTACTAAAAATACAAAAATTAGCTGGGCATGGTGGCACGCAGCTGTAGTCCCAGCTACTCAGGAGGCTGAGGCAAGAGAATAGCTTGAACCTGGGAGGTGGAGGTTGCAGTGAGCCGAGGTCATGCCATTGCACTACAGCCTGGGCAACAAGAGCAAAACTCTTATCTTTTTCTTTCTTTTTTTTTTTTTAAAAAAAAAAGGCCAGGCGTGAATCCTAGCACTTTGGGACGCAAGGCAGGCGGATCACTACGTCAGGAGATAGAGACCATCCTGGCCAACATGATGAAACCCCATCTCTACTAAAAGTACAAAAATTTAGCTGGGCATGGTGGCACATGCCTGTAGTCCCAGCTACTCAGGAGGCTGTGGCATGAGAATCGCTTGAGCCTGGAGGCGGAGGTTGCCCTGAGCCAAGATTGCGTCACCGCACTCCAGTCTGGGCGACAGAGCAATACTGTCTCCAAAAAAAAACAAAAAGAAACAAACAAAAGAAACCCCACTGTTTTATCAAAGAGAACACATTTCAAAACTTAAGTTTACCTATATGCACAGGTTTTGGAAAACTCAGGTCTGGACTTAACAATGAAGCAGAAGAAAGTTTCTAAGACAAGAGTTTTCCTTAAAACAAAACAAAACAAATCAATACAAAACCCCCAATCCTGCCTTGACATGCATTTCTGAATATCACACATAGAAACCAGAGATATAAAAATGCCCTGGGGAAGAATACACTCTGATTTTCTAATCAAATAGGAGTAAGAGGACATGCAGCAGAACACTTTCTCAAACTACATCTCACATGAAATCCAAATAGTTAATGCCCTACCACACAACCACATTGTGTTTGAGGGAGCCCTGGCATTGCCTGGCTGCTGAATTAGTTCATTATTCCCCTTTGCTCTCCCGAACACAATGTTGGTAATCTCTGATAAAGGGAGAGGCCATAAAGTGACATGGTAGATTGCATTTGAAAATACCTGTTGCCAATGAAACTGAGGTATTACAATTAGACTGGTCCACATGAGAAAACCATACCTTTAGATGCAGAAACATTGGCTGGATTAGCAGCATGACAAGTTATACAGATGTGGAGGGAGCACCGGAAGCCCTTGTTCTGCATAACAGTGGGTGGGTACTTCTGGACACACTCTTCATGGTAAAACTTTCCACACAAGGGTAGAAGGCACCTTTTAACATCTTCCCCACTTTGCTTACATACAAAACAGGTATGAATTCCTAAGAAACCAAAAGAAGATAAATAAGAATTCAAGAATCTACCAAATGCTAAACCATTAGGTGAAAAGTTTGTGAGAAATTTTATAACGGACAGATCAGGCTGACATCATTTAAACCCACTGTAACAATCTTAGTATTATTATAAATGAATAATCTGATAACATATATACTCCCTGACATGATACAACAGAAAGTACATGGTATCTACAAAAAATGCTTGCCACTGGCACCCCCACCAAAAAAAAAAAGAAAAAACTAAAATTAAATCTAATCCAGCCCCTAGAACTAAATACAAGTTTACAGGAAATATGGAGGACAGAGGAACACGTTAAGGGGATACCTCCAGGATGCAACTAACAAAATTTAAGTTGGGCTAGGCAAGGAAGCTCACGCCTATAATCCCAGCACTTTGGGAGGCCAAGGTGAGTCACTTGCGGAGGAGATCAGCCCGGGATACGTGGTGAAACTCCATCTCTACTAAATACAAAAAAATTAGCCTGGTGTGATGGTGCGCGCCTATAGTCTCAGCTACTCAAGGGGCTGAGGTGGAAGGATCACATGAGCCTGGGAGGTGGAGGTTGAGTGAGCTGAGATCACACCACTACACTCCAGCCTGGGTGACTGAGTTAAAAAAAATAAAAGGTGTGAGGGCAGTATTGTTATAGATAAGTTGAAACTTTATGTATTAAAAAAATTACACTACAGGAAATCACCCGACATACAATGCTGGTAATCAAATCTCCCTAATAAAACCCAGAGGGAGGTTTTTGGCCTCTCTCTTAATCTAGATTTTGATTTAAGACATAATAAAAAGGCATCCCTGAGATAAATGAGAAAATCTGAAAATGAACTGGGTGGTACATAACACAAAGAAGTTACTTTATATTCTTGCTATACATTAGATGTTGTATCTGTTAAAAACTTCTGAAATATACAGAGAAAATGAGACAGAAAGTTGATAACTACTGAAACTAAATGAATACATGGAGTTTCTGTTAAGACATACACTATTCTACTGTGGTGTATGTCTTAAGATTTTTGTAGTAAAAAGTTAAAAACAGGTCGGCACAGTAGCTCATGCCTGTATTCCCAGCACTTGGAAGGCTAAGGCAGTTGGATAACCGGAGGCCAGAAGTTCAAGACCAGCCTGGGCAACATAGAGAGACACCATCTCTACAAAATACAAAAAAATTAGCTGGGTGTGGTGGCAGATGCCTGTAATCCCACCCAATATGGAGGCTGAGGAATGAGAATCTCTTTCACCTGGGAGGTGGAGGTTGCAGTGAGCTGCACTATCTAGCCTGGGCCACAGAAGGAGACTCTGCCGCAAAAAAAAAAAAAAAAAAAAAAAAAAAAAAAAAGGTTAAAAAAAAACAAAACAAGCGCCTCTCTGTGAGATGTAGTACACCATAAGAAAAAGAGCCTAAGCTTGAGAGGCAAACAGACCTCCACATGAATCCTCCTGCTGGCAATCGCTAGAAATAGAAGCTCATAAACACTGAGAACATCCAGCAAAGAAATATTTTAAGAAAAAAATTTGCCGGGCGCCGGTGGCTCACGCCTGTAATCCCAGCACTTTGGGAGGCCGAGGCGGGCGCATCACGAGGTCAAGAGATCGAGACCGTCCTGGCTCAACATGGTGAAACCCCGTCTCTACTAAAAATACAAAAAAATTAGCTGGGCGTGGTGGCGCGCGCCTGTAGTCCCAGCTACTCGGGAGGCTGAGGCAGGAGAATGCTTGAACCCGGGCAGCGGAGGTTGCAGTGAGCCAAGGTCGTGCCACTGCACTCCAGCCTGGCGCCTGGTGACTGAGTGAGACTCTGTCTCAAAAAAAAAAAAAAATAAAATAAAAATAAGAAAATTTAATATGTATTTGCAAAGAAGCAAAACACTATCTGATACTGAATAACTGGTAGCTGGTTTTCTTTTTTATTTTTTTGAGACTCAGTCTCCCTCTGTCACTCAGGCTGGAGTGCAGTGGCATGATCTTAGCTTGCTGCAACCTCTACCTCCCAGTTCAAGAGATTCAATGGGATCAAGTGATTCCTGTACCTCAGCCTCCCAAGTACTTGGGATTACAGGCACACACCACCATGCCTGGCTAATTTTTATATTTTTAGTAGAGACAAGGTTTCGCCATGTTGGCCAGGCCGGTCTCAAACTCCTGACCTTGGACTTCCAAAGTGCTGGGAGTACAGGTGAGGTAACTATTATTAAACCTGAACAATCTAAACAATGATGTGATCACCCTATTCCAAGAAAATAGAGTAAGCCAAGAGCACTAATAAATGACTTCCATTTTTTACACTGTACTAAAACTGGTAAAAATGTCCTACTCTCAAAGATAATAGCTTTCCTAGGAAAAAGAAAAAAATAAAAACATAAATTTTAAAAACCAAAAATTAAAAAATTATATCTTCTCTATACCTCATATCATATGAAATAATTACTTCAAAATAGATTATATTTTAAAGTAATTTAGTTTTACACTTCAAAATAGTGAAATGTAAAACTAAAAAATTCTATGAAGAAAATATACAACTAAAAATCTTTGTGACACTGACCAGGTATGGTGGCTCACACCTGTAATCCCAGCACTTTGGGAGTTTAGGGGTCAAGGCAGGTGGATCACCTGAGGCCAGGAGTTTGAGACCAGCCTGGCCAACATGGTGAAACTCCATCTATACTAAAAACACAAAAATTAGCTGGGAGTGGTGGTGCATGCCTGGTATCCCGGCTACTTGGGAGGCTAAGGCACAAGAGTCACTTGAACCTGGGAGGTTGAGGTTGCAGTGAGCCAAGATTGCGCCACTGCACTCCAGCCTGGGTGTCAGAGTGAGACTGCGTCACAGATTAAAAAAAAAAAAAAAGAAAAACTTTGTGATACTGGGTTAAGCAAAACTTCTTAGATATGACACCAAATCACAGTCCATAAAAGAACAAATTTGTAAACTGCATTTCATAAAAATTAAGAACTACTAGTCTTACAAACACATCATTAAGAAAATGAAAAAGTGGCCGGGTACTTGAACCTGGGAGGCGGAGGTTGCAATGAGCTGAGATCGGCCCATTGCACTCAATCCTGGGCAACAGAGTGAGACCCCATCTCAAAAAAAAAAAAAAAGAGAGAGAGAGACAGAGAGAGATACCAGCCTGACCAACAGGGAGAAATCCCAGCTCTACTAAAAATACAAAAAATTAGCTGGGCGTTGTGGCAGGCGCCTGTAATCCCAGCTGCTCTGGAGGCTGAGGTAGGAAAATCACTTGAACCCTGGAATCGGAAGTTGCAGTGATCTGAGATAGATAGCTCCACTGTACTCCAGCCTGGCGACAAGAGTGAAACTCCATCTCCAGAAAAAAAAATAAAAAACCTTTGTGACACTGGGTTAAGCAAAACTTCTCAGATATAACACCAAATCACAGTCCATAAAAAAACAAATTGATAAACTAGATTGCATCAAAATTACAAACTATTACTCTTACAAACATATCTTAAGAAAATTAAAAGGTTAGCCAAGTGCAGTGGCTCATGGCTGTAATCCCAGCACTCTGGGAGGCTGGGGCAAGTGAATCAACTGAGGTCGAGAATTCGAGACTAGCCTGACCAACAAGGAGAAAGCTGTCTCTACTAAAAATACATTAGCTGGATGTGGTGGTGCATGTCTGTAACGCCAGCTACTCAAAAGGCTGAGGCAGGAGAATCGCTTGAGTCCCGGGAGGTTGCGATGGCGCCACTGCACTTCATCCTGGGCAACAAGAGTGAAACTGTCTTAAAAAAAAAAAGAAAAGAAAAAGCAGCCAGGCGCTGTGCCTCATAGCTGTAATCCCAGCACTTTGGGAGGCAGAGGCGGGCATATCACTTGAGGTCAGCAGGAGTTTGAGACCAGCCTGGCCAACATGGTGAAACCCCATCTCTACTAAAAATACAAAAATTAGCCGAGTGTGGTGGCGGGCACCTATAATCCCAACTACTTGGGAGGCTGAGGCAGGATAATCACTTGAATCTGGGAGGCAGAGATTGCAGTGAGCCAAAACAGTGCCACTGCACTCCAGCCTGGGTGACAAAATAATACTCCGTCTCAAAAAAGAAAAGCCATACCCTGGAGATTTAAAAAAGTTTCTGTCTGATAAAGGACTTGTATCTAGAATATATAAAGAACTCCTAAAACTCAACAAAACAAAAAACACCCAACTATTAAAAAAAGGCTTTGATCAGACACATCATCAAAGATAGCAAATAAGCATATGAAAAGATGCTCATCATCATTTGTCAGCAGGGAAATGCAAATAAAAGCCACAATAAGATACTATTGCATGCCTATTGGAATGGCTAAAATTAAAAAGACTGAAAATACCAAGTGTTGCTAAAGACATAGCCATATCAGAACTCTCATACATAGGTTAGGAGAATGTAAGATGATACAACCATTTAGGAAAATAATTTGGCATTTTCTTAAAACTCAAACATACATCTTCCACATAATTTAACCTTTCTACTCTCAGGTATATACACAAGTGAAAAGAAAATGTGGCCAGGAATGGTGGGTTACACCTTTAATCTTAACACTTTCAGAGGCTGAACGAGGAGGATTGCTCGAGCCCAGGAATTCAAAATTAGCCTGGGCAAAGTAGTAAAAATCCTGTCTCTACAAAAAAAAAAATTTAAAGATTTGTTCTGGTACAGTGGCTCACGCTTGTAATCCCAGCACTCTGGGAGGCCGAGGTGGGCATATCACCTGAGGTCAGGAGTTCGAGACCAGCCTGGCCAACACAGTGAAACTGTCTCTACTAAAAATACAAAAATTAGCTGGGTGTGGTGGCAAGTGCCTGTAGTCCCAACTACTCAGGAGGCCGAGGCAGAAGGATCACTTGAGCCCAGGAGGTTGAGGCTGCAGTGAGCCAGAATCCTACCACTGTACTCCAGCCTAGGCAACAGAGCAAGACCCCGTCTCAACGAGAAAAAAAAAATAGGAGGGGGAGGGGAGGGGCAAAGAGGGAACAAAGTGTCCAAAAACTTTAATGTTCTCAGCAGCTTTATTTATAACAACCAAAATGGGAAACAACCCAAATGTTTATCAATAGATGAATGGATCAACAACCAAGTAAATCCATACAACAAACTACTACTCAGCAATTAAAAAAAAAGAATTATCAATACATACAACAACCTTACTGAATCTCAAAACAATAATACTGAGTGATGACTTCACAGGTGCATGCATATATACATACCAAAACTTATCAAATCATACAGTTGAAATGTGCAATTTTTTGCACTTCAATTCTGCCTTAATGGAGCTATGTTATACACTCAAGATGATTTTTCTCTTGACCCTATAATATCCTCCCTTTAGGTACTATCTTCCTTTCTGCTGAAGTTAAGTTTCTGCAAGAAGTTATGTATACTGCTATCCACTCACCTTTCAATCTAGTGTAATGAGACATCCTCTGGCAAAAATTAAAGCATTTTCTCACTGTCACATACAAAAGCCTCTCTTCACTCCAGAACCTCCTTAGTGTCTTTGCTGCATCTGCCCCTATGGATAACACCTGACTCCTGTGGCTTCAGAGATACTGACTAGCTCCTCCTCACCTTCTGGTAACTCGTTTTAAAAGCATATATGCCCAGTTAGTGTCACTGACCATTATCTTACCCTAATGACACTTTTTCTTTGGAAAGTATGATCCATATGTGTGGCTTCAGTGACTTACAGGCATAAGATCTATACCTCGGCCCTGATTTCTTCACTGTTTACATGCTGTGACATCTACATATCATGCTAAAAAAAAAAAAGAGAGAACACTTTCTAGCTTGGGCAACATAGTAAGACCCCCCTCTCAACAAAAAATAAAAAAATATTAGCCAGGCATGGTGGCATGTGGCTGTAGTCCCAGCTACTTGGGAAGCTGAGTTGGGAGGACTGCTTGAGCCCAGGAGCTCAAGACTACAATGAGCTATGATCACGCCACTGCACTCCAACCTAGACAACAAGACCCCATCTCTTGGGGGGGGGGGAAAAAAAAGAACACTTAACTTAGCACAGCTTTATGAAGTGCTTTACCAGCTGGTCTCAACTGACTAGTCCTATTTTCTAAACCAATCTAAGCATTATAGCTCTGAAATAATCTTTTGACTTTTTATAGATGTATGATGTACACACAGTAAAGTACACACATCCTAAGAGTATAGTTGATGAAGTAAAATGCTCAGGTAATCACTACACAGATTAAGAAAGATAAAATATTACCAATAACTGAGAAGCCCTCTTAGTTACTGCCTATGCCTCTTAACTAAAATATTCTAAACTCTAAACACATTGGCCTGTATTCTATACTCCCCCAAATGTTTTATACACTTTCATTACTGGACCTTCTGCCCTTCCCCTCCCGACACCAATTTCTCTCTCTCTCCCTTTAAAGCTAAACACACATATCTTCCTCTATGGCATAGCTCAACTTTGCTTACCCTATACTCTATAAGTATCACCAACACAATGCTTTTTGCACTGTATTATGCTATCCATTTATTATTCACTTGGTAGCTTTTCTGAGAGCAGTGACCCCATAATAGTACCATTTCTGTAACAACTAGCCCACTGTTGCCACAATATAGGGTCTCCAATAAATGTCTTCCCTGAAAAAACTTAAAATTCAAACTTTCTTTGGAGGAAGACCCTTCTATATCTACTTTACCTGTACGACATTCATTGCAGATAAATTTGCCTCTTGGCATCTCAGTCAATCCAAGGCACTCCAGGTGGAAAGCCCCACAGCACTGAGCCTCACATAACAGCAGCTCACCCAGTTTTTCACAATTCTGTTAAGAGAAAGAAAACATCTGTCTATCTGTTTTTCCATGTTTGAGAATCAAGAGGAAAATCAGTGTCAGTGGATTATAGTAAACAAAGGTTAAAACTGGCAGAAAATGAGGTGAGAAAGAGGCAAGAACCTGTAGTTGTAGATTTTATTCTAGTTGCAAAGGTGTACCGTTAGAAAGCTTTACAAAAGGAAGACTAAAATCAGGTATTCATTTTTAAAGATTACTCTGACTGCTACATAGAAAACAAGTCCAAGAGTAGAAAGGTGAGAAAAGAACGTAGAGACAAACCAGAAGGCTACTGAATGGTTCAAGCAACTGACACTAGCTAGCTAGACTTGAGCCATAAAGTTCCAAAGAGCTCTCACCAAGGTCTGAACAGTCCTTTAGGATACATCTAGAACCATCCCAGAGAGATGACTTTTCTGAAATAATCTCAGCTAAGATAGGGCCTCATTTAAGACAGGGGCTTAGGAAATAATGATGGGTATCTGTCACTACAAAACTGTATAGGATTTATTTTGAAATTCTGCAAATTCCCAACATTACTTTTTAACAACTCTAACACTCTGACTTGTATCCCCATGGTGATTAGCAGAAAAAGCTTCAAATATTTCATTTATTATTTATTTATTTATTTTATTTGAGATGGAGTTTCACTCTTGTTGCCCAGGCTGGAGTGTAATGGCATGATCTCAGCTCACCGCAACCTCCACCTCCTGGGTTCAAGCGATTCTCCTGGCTCAGCCTCACGAGTAGCTGGGATTACAGGCACACGCCTCCATGTCTGGCTAATTTTTCGTACTTCTAGTAGACACAGGGTTTCACCATGTTGGCCAGGCTGGTCTCGATCTCCCGACCTTGTGATCTACCCACCTCGGCCTCCCAAAGTGTTGGGATTACAGGTGTGAGCCACTGCACACAGCCCAAATATTTTTTAAAGCCTTATACTACTATGAAAGGCAAACAAGGGGAAAGGTGACTAAGCAAGTTCTAGCTTCAAGAACTCATAAAATAGGTCTTGATCACTTCAGCATTAAAGCTTTAACAAACAAATGACTAGGAGAGCTTTAGGGAGAAAAGTTAGAGAGGTAGCCTGGAATTGATAGGAGACCCCAGGGACTTTATCAAACTATAGTCTGAGCTACCCTCAAATGTCTGACTCCTCATTATCTACTATTCACATGTAAAAACTGAAAAATACCATTATATAATGTACTTTGCATATGCAGAGTACCAATAATATAAGTTTTTATATACAGTAAAAAAAAATTGAGCTTCAACACATAAATAGGAAAACGTGGCTGGGCGCGGTGGCTCACGCCTGTAATCCTAGCACTTTGGGAGGCCGAGGTGGGTGGATCACCTGAGGTCAGGAGTTCAAGACCAGCCTGGCCATCACGGTGAAACCCCATCTTAAAAAAAAAAAAAAAAAAAGGAAAAGGAAAAGGTTACTTACAGTGTGAATTAGAAACAAAATTTTCACATTAACTAAATGTTATAAACTAATTCATCAACTGGGATAACATGTAATTTACCTTTCAAACTGGGACACTTTAGAGTGAAAGGAAGTGCTATTAATAAATTATGACAGCACAAGGGACCTACACAAAGACTGATTCAGACAAGCCAGGACCACAGGGTCACCTTACCTTTAATCTTTTTACTAAATGATCCTTGTAAAATGTATTTACATTCTGACTTGTCTCACTAAGTAAATAATGGGCATAACTGTTTTTGAGGATTAACATTATTGTTTAGGATCTGGTCTAAGTATGATCAAAACTCTTTATTTAATAGTGAAGGTAATAGGCAAAGAAACTGGATTGAAATTATACTGACCATAACAACATTTTCTGGTCTCTGAGTTAATTTTTTTAGAGATCTCAACTTATTTATCTATTACTATTTATTATTTTTGAAATAGGGTCTCACTCTGTCAGTCAAGTGGCAGTCATGTGGCATGACCATGGCTCACTGCAGCCTCTACCTCCTCAGCTTCAGGTGATCCAATGACCTCAGCCTCCCAAATAGGGGGACCACAGGCATGCACCATCATGCCTGGCTAAATTTTGTATTTTTGGCAGAGAAAGGGTTTTACCATGTTCCCCAGGCTGGTGTCAAATTCCTGGGCTCACATGATCCACCCACCTCAGCCTCCCAAAATGCTGAGATTAGTGCTGTGCTCAGCCTGTGGTTTCAATTTAAAAAAGAAAGAACTAATATCCTCAAGTTTTTTGTTTATTTAAAAAACAAGTCTGTAATCTTGACCTGTTGGGCTACAGACGTGAGCCACTGCAGCCAGCTAATCAAAACAAAACAAAACAGAACAAAACGAAAAAAACCTTTTTTTTTTTTCACATAGAAACAGGGGTCTAACTGTGTTGTCCAGGCTGGTCTACAACTCCTGGCCTCAAGCAATTCTTCTGCCTCAGCTTCCAAGAGCACTGGGATTTAGGTATGAGAGGCTGCGTGTCACCTATCTTCAAGTTTTTATATACCAAATTTTAAGAATTACATAGGTAAATCAAGACTATTAAAAAAAATACTCAAATAGTCATTGATTCTACTCACAAAGACTTAAAGGCTCTTTAACAATAAAGTGGAGTCCCCTATTTCACAGAGCGACAATCCAACACAATGGTTAAGACTCTAAACCAACCAAGTACAACAGAGCTTAAAGGTTTAAAAGGAAGACTCTAAATCCAGACTGCTGAGGTTTAAATCCAGGCTTCTCTCATTAATATAAGCAAGTTATTTATCCTCTCTGTAATTTAGTTTCCTCACCTACTAAGTGGGGATAGTCACAGAACTCTACTTATGAGATTATTAGGATGACTAAATAAGGCATTATTTATAAAGTGCTTGAAATAATACTTCATACATAGGAAGTACTGTATAAATATTTATTAAATAAAACAATATAGGTGATAGACTTTCTAAAGTCACAACATTAAAAGAAAAATGTCTCAAAGCTAAAATTACCCTTGAAAAGTTCCTTAGAAACCCAAAGACTCTGACATCATGAGAAGTACTGGAGAATTATATTTGAATAAGCAACCAGAGATTCACATATTCCATCTCAGACTTGCCTCATGGCATATATTCCTTCACATCCTTAAGGGCAGGTGGGTCACCAACACTAAACTATTTCTCCAAGTTTCTTTGTAGGGAGAAAAAAGGGTCAAATCCTTAAGAAAGTGATTCCAGTAAAATCATCCAAAAGCATTGTTATTCTAACCAAGAAACGATCATAAAGAGACAGAATGGGTTTCCCTTTAAAGATGAACATGCAATGAAAACACAAGTGGGCAAACATTCCTCTACCTGACAAACATTCTCCTTGAGTGCAGCTCCTCCACCGCGTTCACCCTGCATTTTTTTTAGAGGCAGGCATCCCAGGATCGTGTTCTACACCTTCCTCAACAGTCTCCTTGGGGCTTGCGGCCGTCCTGTGAGGCATTAATTCTCCCTTGCAGAGAAAAAATAATGTCCCACATCTGTATTATTGATGTCTCTTCCATTTGACCCCCCTCCCTCTGGGATGCTATTTGTCTAGCCATTAAGCACTTACAGATGTTCAGCCAATCACTCAGGCGGACTGCATGCAATGTTAGTTCTAACCCTGCTGTGATTGGGCGGGTAGTGGGCGCCTCATGCCCTGCCACTAACTGCTCTGAGGCTGTTTGTTCCACTGGAACTTTCTGAGCTGTTCCATTTTAAGGTTTCACTAAGGGAGAGAAAACATTCTTAAGTTTATTTGATTACTTATTTGTCCTTCCAAGATCAGTGTTTCCTAAATAATGCCCCCTCTTGGGCATGCTATTCAAACTGTCCTGGAAAGAAGCATTCTGCATCATAATATATGATGCTGACCTGACTTCTCTCTTTAACCTGAGTTGGAAACCCAGAGACAATATCAATTATTGCATTGATGCTTTGCAAGAAAATGGTTTTAAATCTTTTGTTTCCTGAAGGCCGATGTTCATAAACATTGTCCTAAAATTAAGTAGCTGATGGTCTCAAGAAATAAGCAAGTAAATCTTCCCCCTAATCACAGCAGTCTCAACTTATTTTTTTTTTTTTTTTAATAGAGACAAGGTCTCATTATATTTCCCAGGTTGGCCTTGAACTCCTGTCTCAAATGATCCTCTCACCTCTGCTTCCCAAAGAGCTGAGTGGCATGAATCACAGCACCCAGCCAGCAGTCTCAACTTTTTTCTTTTGAAACAGAGTCTTACTCTGTCACCCAGGCTGAAGTGCAGTGGCATGACTCGGCTCACGGCAACCTCTGCCTCACGAGTTTAAGAGATTCTTGTGCCTCTGCCTGATTAGCTGGAATTATAGGCGCACACCACCACACCAGGCTAATTTTTGTATTTTTGGTAGAGACAAGGTTTCACCATGTTGGCCAGGCTAGTCTTGAACTCTCAACCTCAAGTGATCTTCCTGCCTTGACTTCCCAAAGTGCTGGGATTACAGGCGTAAGCCACAGCACCCAGCCAGTCTCAACTTTTATAGGGCAGTATCTAAGTTCCTTCAGATCACATTGACTTGATACTGTGCTCTCTGGTTTAACAAGTTTACTTAACGATGAAACAGTTATATACCTGATTGGACACCTATAGCATAGGATGTGATGATCTTTTAAAAAGGCCATATCAACAGTTGCAATATGTGCCTTGCCTTATTATTAAGATGAGGCTCTACTTTTCCTCCAAGATTCCTTATGGCCATCAGCCATTTCAGTAGAATACTATTCTTAAGAAAACTCAAGGGAAAGAGGGATGTGGCCTCTGGTGTGAAAAGTAGCTTCTCTTTAGAAGGTAAAAAGACCAGGAACTGAGTAATACCTCTGAGCTTGAAATCTCTTTTGATGAGTCATCACTTTTCACTTTTTTACACTGCATCTTGGCTGCAGCATGCCTCTGTCGTTTTCGCTTCCTTGGTTTGTCAAATATCTTGGTAGTGCCTATGACAGGAAAGTAGGTGTTATCCGCTGGCTAAAGACACACATGTCCAAAATCTCTTATCCTATTATTAAGAGTATAAACCAACTTTAAAACTCATTTAATTCTCTAGCTTTGTGGATTAGGAAAATGAAGGAAATAAGAAATGAGACTAACTCATGATGACATAACTAGTTGGGAAATGGCTACATATATGTTAACTTCTGCCTCATATAGATTAAATAGTAAGTGTATAGGTTATTACAGAAATTTTAATTTACATGACTGAAATGACAAATGTTGTAGTTCTTCAAAGGAATTAAATCCTATAGATGGAAGGAAAGTGCCTTCCTTATCATTTTACTAGTGATGAAAAGATACCACTCTCTAGACTTCAAGATTGGAGACAGTAATACATATCACAATATGATTTAAGGATTAAAGGCCAGACGCAGAGGCTTACACCTGTAATCCCAGCATTTTGGAAAGCTGGCAGATCACCTGAGGTCAGGAATTCTAGAACAGCCTGACCAACATGGTAAAACTCCGTCTCTACTAAAAATACAAAATTAGCCAGGTATGGTGGTGCATGCCTGCACTCCCAGCTACTAGGGAGGCTGAGGCAGGAGAATCACTTGAAACTGGGAGGCGGAGGTTGCAGTGGGCCCAGATTGTGCCACCACACAACAGCATGGGTAACAAGAGCAAAACTCCCTCCCCTCTAAAAAAAAAGAAAGAAAAGATAAATGGATTAAGATGGAGAGTTGAGGCCAGGCACAGTAAGTAGCTCACGCCTGTAATCCCAGCACTTTGGGAGGTGAGGTGGGTGGATTATCTGACGTGAGGAGTTCAAGACCAGTCTGGCCAACAGGGCAAAACCGTCTCTACTACAAAATACAAAAATTAGCTGAGCGTGGTGGCAGGCACCTGTAATCCCAGCTACTAGGGAGGCTGAGGCACATGAATGGCTTTAACTCAGGAGGCAGAGGTTGCAGTGAGCTGAGATCTTGCCATTGTACTCTAGCCTAGGCATCAGAGCAAGACTCCATCTCAAAAAAAAAAAAAAAAAAAAGTTGGAGAGTTGAAATATGTAAGATTCGGCTTACAGAAGCTGAGGGAGAGATCCTCCAATACATTCAGGGGTTTAAAGGATATTCATGCAGTGGTAGTATATCCTTGAACATCCAACAACATAAAATGAATGCATGGTCACATTTGGCGTATTTAGAAAAAGAAATTCTAGGTTGGGTGCAGTGGCTCACGCCTGTAATCCCAGTACTTTGGGAGGCCGAGGCAGGCGGATCACAAGGTCAGGAGTTTGAGACCATCCTGGCCAACATGGTGAAACCCCATCTCTACTAAAAATACAAAAATTAGCTGGGCATCATGGCACACACCTGTAGTCCCAGCTACTCAGGAGGCTGAGGCAGGAGAATCGCTTGAACCTGGGAGTTGGAGGCTGCAGTGAGTCGAGATCGTGCCACTGCATTCCAGCCTGGGCAACAGAGCGAGACTGTCTCAAAAGATATTCTTCTAGTCCCTCCTACACTTTCCATTAAACATATTTCAACTGTGTTTATAAACACTAAGAGGAATCTAAGAAGTATTTCATAAGACATTCTAGGATATTTATGCTAGGTATCAATATGAAAGCTGGAGTTTGGAAGACTGCTCAGTAATCTCTTTTTTGACTGACTGAGTTGGAGAAGCTCTTCTACCAAAACTGTTCACAGCCTAACACTGAAAGAAGAATTGTAGCTTTATATAAATCCAAAAAAAAAAAAAAAGAAAGAAGAAGAGTTCATATGAGCACAACAGAAAGGTTAGAATTTCTCATAAGCTGGAACACTTACATAAAATTTATAATGGAAAAAGTTCATGTTGCAGGTTTAGGTTTTATTTTAAAAACGAAATATAAAAGTACAGGAAAAGAGCTCAAGTTACAATTATTACTATTATTATTTTAAGAGACATGATCTCTCACTGTTGCCCAGGCTAGAGTGCATGGTGTGATCAACAGCTCACTGTAGCCTCAACATCTCGGGCTCAAGGGATCCTTTCACATCAGCTTACCAAGTAGCTGTGACTAAAGAAATACACCAACCGCCTAGCTAATTTTTTTTAAATTGTAGATAAAGACAGGGTCTCACTAAGTGCCCAGGCTGGTCTGGATGGAACACCTGGCTTCAAGTAATTCTCTTGTCTTGGTCTCCCAAAGCACTAGAATTGCAGTTGTGGGCCACTATGCTCAGCCTGATATTATTTTCAAAACAGCTTATTTTTAAATCATAAAAGCAAACTGACCAACCTATGGGATTATAATTGCCACATGGCTAAACTAAGCTAACATATTGCTAGATTTACTTGTTAGAAAATTTAATAATCATAGGTCACATGAAATATAATCTTCCCATGATACTCTTTGCTAGCAGACCACATCTGCTGCAATGTGCTCAAATCTGGAATCATATTTCAAAAATGACACTAATCAATAAATGGCATTGGCAGACAAATGAAGAGTGGAAGAAAATGGCATGGAGAAAACCTGGGGTGGATAAGAAGATAGGAGTATAGCAATCAATTTGGTCAGGTGTGGATTTAGTTCCCTGACCTTGCTACCTCGTTTGTCTTCACGTTTCTTCTATAAAACAGGAATACTGCTGGTCCGATGGTAGTGGGTTATCAGAACTTATTAACATTAGTGTCACTAAAGTTGGTATACAATCCCCCACTGCTAAATTTGACTGGCTTAAAAAAAAAAAAAAAACAGCAATACTATAGATAATAACCTAACTCTCTATAATGCTTTAGACAGATTACAGGTAGCATTCCTACTAAAAGTCCTGGCAGAGTAGATGTTCAGTTTATGAATATTTTATCTGTTTCAGGAAGCACATTTTGGGCAAACCAGTTTTAAAACTTGTACCTCACTTGTCTGGCTTACACATGTAACAATCTTTGTCGTTAATGGACAAAGCAATTCAAACTTACTACTACATTTTTTAAATCTCAAAAATACTCACCTCCACCAAAATCTTTTGAATAAGATGTGGTACAAGATTCAGTTATGCCACTCCCCAGGTGACCAGCTTCATAGCACTACAAATAAGTGAAAACAACACAGTTTAAAGAGGAATGAAATAATAAGCTCTTAACCTTATATGCCAAAATCTGAATTGTCGGGCTGCCACAGATATAGAATTCTGACTTATTTTAGCAATTAAAAAATCAACATCATCACAGTAAAGGGTTGGACAGAAACTTCAGGGGGGAAAGGAATCAGATTTTAAAATGCTCCAATAGACCTGTGAACACCACATACTCTGTAATCCCAGCTACTTTGGAGGCTGAAGCGGGAGAATCGCTTGAACCTGGGAGGTGGAGGTTGCAGTAAGCTGAGATTGCGCCACTGCATTCCAGCCTGGGCAACGGTGTGAGACTCTGTCTCAAAAAAAAAAAAAAAAAAAAAATTAGCCAGGTGCAGTGGTGCACACCTGTAGTTCCAGCTTCTTGGGAGGCTGAGGCAGGAGAATTGCTTGAACCTGGAAGGTGGAGGTTGCATTTCGCCAAGATTGCGCCACTGCACTCCAGCCTGGGTAACAGAGCAAAAGTAGGTCTCCAAAAAAAAAAAAAAAAAAAAAAGGAAAAATGATCTATCTTCCTACAATTATATTCTTATATTCACAGCTACTAGGTTTGACAAAGACTTGTTTACTTGGTAAACTGTAAATTAAACAGTTCTGAAATACTGAATGATTTCCCAACTTAAAGTGACTTCAGATTAATCCAAATTAAAGCAACATTAAAACTCAAGACACATACTCAACATCAGGAGTCTAATCAAGAGCCAAACATTTTATTCCCAATACTAATACTTGTATTAATTAGTTCCATCCCAAGCAAATATCTTTTCCTACAAAAATGATAATATTCTTCATCATAACAGTAAAACAACATTTAGTGGTCACAAAGTCAGTATAATAAAAGTCATTCTTACTGTAGAGTTTCTAATGTTTGAGACTAAAACAAGATAAAATACAGTTGTGAATTTCTGAATGTTCATTTTATATTAATGAATCATAAGAACACAATTCTCCTCATGTTCAGTATATATCAAAAGTCTAACCATGTCAAGTAAAATGAATGGGCAAATGTTAGGTATCCAATTCAACAAAACGAGACTTCTAGACAAATCCTCAAAATACATTTCCATAATTTTTTTAAAAATTGCAATTATTGTATTTAGGTAACAAATTTGTTCATTGTTTAACGGTTACTCAAAAGCTGTGGAACAAAATAATTACAATGCTCCCCAAACTACAAAGAATAATGCAGGAAATATTCTCATTTCTATTCTGATCAATTTTATAAATTAAAATAAAAATTAACAGCACACATACATACACGAAAATCATACCATATGAATAAAAATCAAACTGTTCTGCTTAGAATGAAAAAGACCAAAGAACTTCTTAGGGGATGTGACTAAGATGCCAGTAACTTTGTATATATAGTCTAGTGTGGATATACATTAAGCCAGAGTACCCTTAAAGCACTACCAGAACAGATCATCTCTCATTCTGTTCAACATATTGATTAATCCACCTGCAGACAGGGTGGTGGTGTGCCTGGTAACCTAAAATGGAACTGAATCGTGGCTTTGGCCTTATGACAAAATATACCTCAGAGTAACCAGGACTTTCACAAGGAAGTAGACCAGGTCAGATGGCAGTACAGACTCCCAAACAGATAAGAGGGCACTTTTCTCCAGAGTTGGGTGCTAGCCATAACCAATAATTCTGATTTTCTCTTGCTCTAGTCTCAAATTTAATGGCAATACCCTCTCCAAAAAAGTAAAAATTCAACAGTGACAAAGAGTTATTAAGCATAACTAATACTTTAAAAAGACTGAGAATACAAGAGAGGGTGAGGATAAATGAGGGTGAGGATAAATAACTACCAGGGATAACCAAAAAGCTACCAAAAGGAAATACAGGAAGAACATCTTTGTGTCCATGGGGCACACAAAGAATTCTTTAATTAATTAATTTATTTATATTTATTTATATTTTTTGAGACAGGGTCTTGCTCTGTCACCCAGGCTGGACTGCAATAGCACAATCATGGCTCACTGTAGCCTTGACCTCCGGGGCTCAAGACATCCTAACCCTTCAGCCTTCTGAGTAGCTGGGACCACAGACACATAACACCACACTCATTTTCTCTGTGTGTGTTTGTGTATGTGTGTGTGTGTGTGTGTGTTGTTTTTTTTTGTAGAGCTAGGTACTCCTTTGTTGCCCAGGCTGGTCTCAAACTCCTCAGCTTAAGCAATCCTCCTGCCCAGGTTCCCGAAATCCTGGGCTTGAGCCATCACACTAAATTTCTTGAATAAAACACAAAAAGTATTAATCATGTAAGAAAAAGAAATTGATACATTAAAATTTTTCATCTCAAGAAAATAACTACTAAGAAAATGAATAGGAAATTCTCACACTGGGAAAAAATATTAACACTTGATATATCTCACAAAGGATTTATAAGCCAAATACATAAAGCACTCCTAAAAAAAAAAAAAAAGCCACAAAAATAACCTAATCAAAAATACACACATACTTCAGCAGCCACTTTACAAAGATATAGGAATGGCCAGTAAGCATATACTACAAGAGACTAAAATAAAAACCATAATTATATATCGTTTCATGTCCATCAGAATTGCTAAATTTAAAATAGTGGAGAAGCCGAAACTCTCATATAATGCTGGTACAAACATTTCAGAGTACTGTTTGGCAATTTCTTTTTTATTTTTTTATTTTTGCATTGGGAGGCAATTTCTTAAAAGATTTAAACATCTATGATCCAGTAATTCCATTCCTAATTACATCAAAAAAATAAAAATATGTGTTTGCCATTGGGTTTGAACTCTCCTAAAGTTCATGTGTTGGAAACTTAATGCCAATCTAAAAGTGCTGAGAAGTGGAACCTTTAAGGAATGATTAGGTCAGGAGGGTTCTGCCCTCACAAATGGATTAATGCCATTAGTGCAGGAGTTGGATCCAGATTCAAAAACAGAGTTCAGCCCCCTTCACTCTCTCAAGAATACACTCTCTTGCATGTCCACCTCCTGCCATGGGATGACAAAGCAAGAAGGACCTTGCCAGATGTGAGTCCTGAGAACTTGGACTTCCCAGTACTTCCCAGGCTCCAAAAACATGAACTAAATAAACTTCTATTATTTATAAATTACCCACTCTGCAGTATTCTGTTACATGAGTATAAAACAAAGAAAAAAAATTAGCCAGGAGTGGTGGTGGGTGCCTATACTCCCAGCTACTAGAAGGCTGAGGCAGGAGAATTGCTTGAACGTGAGAGGCACAGGTTCAGTGAGCCCAGATCGCACCACTGCACTCCAGCCTGGGCGACAAGAGCAAGACTCCGTCTCAAAAAAAAAAGAAAGAAAGAAAAGGCTTAGAAGAAAAATACACCAGCCTTACTATTAATAGCTCCAATATCAAAAAGACCCAAATGTGTAACAACAGAAGAACAGGTAAGCAAATTGTGATATAATCATACTCAGCAATAAAAGTGAATAAACTACAGTACAGCATTGTCAGTGTATAGTAAAAACATGTTGTATAAAAGTCAGAATTAAAATTTAAGAAATACATGGATATTGATGTCCAAGATAAACAAAATTAATCTATGTTAAGAGAAATGAGAAAGCATGGCCTCTGAACAAGTGTGGGTAATTGAACGAAAGAGGCAAAAAAGGCATTTTCTGAGGTGGAAACTATACATTGTACCTAGCTTAGCCAGCAGTTAGGTAGTATATACAATTGTCTAAAGCCATGAAGCATAATACTTAAGATCTATGCATTTTTATTAGATACATGTTATTGAAAATTGTATCTCAATTTTTAAAAAAGGTCTTTTTATTTTTTTTGAAACAGAGGCTCACTCTGTCACCCAGGCTGCAATGCAGTGGCTGTGACCTCGGCTCACTGCAGCCTCTGCCTTCCGAGTTCAAGCAATTTTCACGCCTCAGCCTCTCAAGTAACTGGGATTACAGGCGTGTACCATCACATCTGGCTAATTTTTGTACTTTTAGTAGAGACACGGTTTCACCATGTTGGCCAGGCTGGTCTCGAATTTCTGACCTCAAGTAATCCGCCCTCCTCGGCCTCCCAAAGTGCCAGGATTACAGGCATGAGCCACTGCACCCAGCCTAAAGTTTCTATTTCTATCTAACATTTAATAATGCTTTCTTGGCTACAGAAAACCAACTCTGTGTTCTGCCTGGATTACAGTAGAGCTGATTGTTTTTTTCTGAGGTGTTAAGAAGACAGGGCAGGCCAGGTGCCGTGGCTCACGCCTGTAATCCCAGCACTTTAGGGGGCCGAGGTGGGTGGATCTCTTGAGGCCAGGAATTCAAGACCAATCTGGCCAACATGGCCAAACGCTGTCTCTACAAAAAATATAAGAAAAAAAAAAGACACATATGGTGGCATGCACCTGTAATCCCAGTTACTCAGAAGCACCAGTAATCCCAGTCACTCAGGATGCTGAGGCATGAGAATCATTTGAACCCGGGAGGCAGAAATTGCGGTGAGCCAAAATTGCACCAGTGCATTCCAGTCTGGGCAACAGAGCGAGACCCTATTAAAAAAAAAGAAGGGGAAGAGGCAGGCTGATCACTTGAGGCCAGGAATTCAAGACCAATCTGGCCAACATGGCCAAACCCTGTCTCTACAAAAAATACAAGAAAAAAAAAAGACACATATGGTGGCATGCACCTGTAATCCCAGTTACTCAGAAGCACCAGTAATCCCAGTCACTCAGGATGCTGAAGCATGAGAATCATTTGAACCTGGGAGGCAGAAATTGCAGTGAGCCAAAACTGCACCAGTGCATTCCAGTCTGGGCAACAGAGCGAGACCCTATTAAAAAAAAAAAGGAGGGGAAGAGGCAGGCTGATCACTTGAGGCCAGGAATTGAAGACCAGCATGACCAACATCGTGAAACCCCATTTCTACCAAAAAAATACAAAAAATTAATTGGAGGTGACAGTATGCTCCTGTAGTTCCAAGCTACTCAGGAGGCTGAGGCAGGAGGACTGCCTGGGAGGCAGAGGTTACAGTGAGCCAAAATTGTGCCACTGCACTCCAGCCTGGGTGACAGAACCAGACCATCTCGAAAGACCAAACAAAACAAAAGGCCACGATGACACGGCAATACGATAGACTAAACCAGTGATATTCAATAGTAGTTTAGAAGAAAACAGGCAAGAGATTTGAACCCAGAAAAGAAATGGTAACAAACACAAACTTATTCAATCTTAAAAGCATTTAAAAATTTTTTTTCACTTGGAAAGGAAACCTGAAACCAGTTTATATACATACATGTTCACACGACTGCAAAATACCCTTTCATGTAGGAACTCTCAGATCATGTATGCCTGCTGACACACACACACTCATTTCTATGTGTATGTACATCAACGTTATAACTACTACTCAAAATGTTGGTTTTAAAATTCCTAATTTCCTAAGTTTAATTCTTTTAGAACTTACAAAAAGTAACATACCTTTTTAGAAAGGCCAAGGTCCCCTTTCTTGGGCATAAATCCAGGGTCTAAATCATTGGATTCAAGAAGTTTCTTAGTTGGTTTTCTTTGACGTTTACTTTCATAATTTCCTGAAATGCATGTATCTTTACATTAGATGATTTAAAAACTAGGCACAAGTTAATTTTTAAAAAAATCTGTATACCACACAAAATGAATCACAATGTTTTTGATGTTTTCCTTGTCATCTTATGAAAAGAGGCAGGACAGTAATTTGCTTATTATAAAATATTAGTAAACAAAACAAACAGTTCTCAATGAAAGCAAAAAACTAATGTTAGGGATGTCTATGTGCTTACTTTAAATCACAAAATAACTGAGGGAGAAATCAAAAGGACAGAACTGTCTTTATAACAACTGATTGTTGGTGAGGACAAAATAAGGAGAAGTAGAGTAAAATAGAATTTGGATAATGGGCATAAATGGACCAAGATTACAGTTTCTTCTCTGCCTCTAAGTAAATAAAAGTTCAATAAGTAAAAGATAATTCATAGGATCACTCTTAAGAATTATATAAAAGAACCTAATAAATAAGAGTTTGGCACATATAGGTAGTCAAATAACTATTTTTACTATTCTTTCAAAAACTCTTTTTATTATACCCAACTTGTTTATGCACAGTTGGAATCATTTCTTTAAGGAATAACATCAAAAGCTACTGCTGACAATGTAAAAAAGTTACATCCAAAATTTAAAGGCATACAGAAAAGAGGATTCTTCCCATTCCCTGACTGACTATAATATTCAATAGTTACTAGGTGAATTAGAGACAATATATTTAGATCCAACCCTCCCCAGGTGATATATAAAGAATGATCAAAAGTGAGAAGTAACTGGTAATTAACTTCCAATGAACTGGTAATTACTATGTTGTCAAGTATGTAACATTATACGTTAATACATTATGATCTCCATTTTATAGATGAGGAAACAAGTTCTGAGATTAAACAACTTCCCAAGTAACACAAGGACTGGTGGAGCCAGCACTTGAAGCATAGTGCTTATTCCACTAATGTGTAGTGCCCCTCTTGAAGCCCTGTTCTCCTGGTTGTTAATTTACACAGTGGCTGATCAACAATCATGAAGAGCAACACTGGAGTAAGGAGCATAGTTTTTAAAAATAAATCTTGATAATGTGCCACAAATTAATTCGTGGTTAGAAACTGTATCTAATTAGCCATCATTTTAAGTATTTCCCAGGACAAACGGGGGTAGTTTATTGTATACAGATACAATGTTGACTTTACATCAAAACACACTAAAATCTCCTGCTTCCTCTAATCATATCTGCTCAAATACTGAGACCCCAACCCCACCTTACCTGGCGTTTTAACTAGCAATTCCTCAGACTCAAGGGCAGGCCGTGGAGAGACTCCGGAGCCACAGGCACAGACAAGGTCAGCTGCGGCAACTCAGCATGTCCACCTCCAAGTTCTGACTGAGCCAAGGGGCCCTCCAAAAACGGAGCCTCCCTTTCAAGAACTGGAGGCTCTTCTTTGGTTGAAATCAAAGAATTCTCGTCCACCTGCTTGTTCTGAGCACTAGATCGACCTCGGGCTAGAAGGCTTTCCTCTTCACAGCGGGAACTTACCTAAGAACAAAAAATAAAAATAGAGTCCACAGGCCAAAATTGTTGTAATTCAAGTGTCAAAAAGAATAATGTATTTTAAAAGGAATGAAATTCTGACAAAGGCTACAAAGTAGATGAACCTTTAAGAAATTATGTATGCTAAGGGAAATTACATAGACACAAAGAACAAATATCATATGATTCCAAGTATACGAGGTATCTAGAGTAAGAAAATTCGTAAGACAGAAAGTAGAATGGCAATTGCCAGGGGCTGGGCAGAAAAGGTAGTTATTGGTTAATGGGTACTGACTTTTAGTCAAAAAAAATTATCGAGATGGAGGGTGGAGGTGGTTGCACACCAACGTAACTGTTTCATGCCACTGAACTGTACACTTAAAAATGTATAAAATAATAAAATTTATGTTTATATATATATATATTTAACCAAAATTAAAGAAAAAAACGAAGTCGACTGATATACAATGAAGTTATAATATTGATAAGTCCACAACAATAATTCAAAAGCAGGGTGAAAAGACTGCTTTAATATGTCACCAATTAAAACAACCACTAACGAACTCCTTAATGTTACAATCGGTAATTAATGGGAAAGAAAGAAGCACTTATTCTGCCTTCAAAGTATTTCAGGACAATAACAGAGGCCAGTTAATGAAAGACACTATCAGTTAATAAAAATAGAGAAAATAATAAAATCTGAAAGTCCTCATTTTGTAACCTCTAATAAAATTATTGATATAAGTAAAGATCTTCAACTGGTATTTAAAAAAAAAAAAAACCATCAGGGAAGCTGGGAGTGGCAGTTCACACCCGTAATCCCAACACTCTGGAAGGCTGAGGCAGAAGATCACTACAGTCCAGGATTTGAGACCACCCAGGGCAACATAGTGGGACACTGCCTCTACAAAAAAATTGCTGTTAAAAATTCGCCAGGTGTGGTAGTGTGCACCTGTGGTCCCAACTACTCAGGAGGCTGAGACGGAAGGATTGCTTAAACTCAGAAGGTCAAGGCTGCAGTGAACTGTATTCATGCATCTCTGCACTCCAGCTTGGGCAAGACCCTGTCTCATTTTAAAAAAGAAAAAACGAACTGTCAGGGAATGGTTGATGGGAATAAAACATTCCTTTTTTTTGACCCTCTAATATCACGCAACATATTACACATTATCATCTCTATATAGCCTAGCTAAAAATGTTCACCTTTATCTACCAAACTGACAGGTTATATCTTCCACTTAACAGAGAACAGGAGATAGAGAAAACAATCTAAGTGTCACCTATGAAGAAGCAATTATACAAATATAGAAAGTACATAACTTTACATGTCAGTCTCTTATAGACACAATCATGAAAAAAGGGATTGTTCTGAATTCAAAGTGATTTGAGAACCATAACAACCAGTTACAATGAGTAGTCAGTTCCAGATTGAGTCCTGGTATGAATAATCCAAACGTAAAGGTTAGGAGATAACTGGTGAAATTTGAAAGTGAGTTGATGTCAGATATACAGATCTTATATAAGATGTAAATATGTTAAAATGATTATAAAGGAAAATGTTCCATTTCTTAACTACATATTAAACTATTTAGGGGTAGAATGTCAAAATGTTTGTACTTTAAAATACTTCATTTAAAAAAAACTAAATTAAAAAATAAGACATAAGCCCTTTTTACTTTTGAAATTAAAATCAGACTATGTATATTTCACTTTATATACTATATTTTTACTTAAGATTAAATCATAACAACATCCCTAAGTCATTACTCTTTAAAGGCAAAGAGGGAAATATATATATATAAAGAAATATAGTATGTAGACTCATTTATGTATTTCCTGAATAACCACTAAATCCTAAGTACTATGCTAGAAGCTGAGAATAAAAACAGAATTGAGTTAAGGAAATTATTGTTTCATGAAGGTAAAGCATGACAATAAAAGTAAAACGGCAGTTTCCTAAGGACCAGTGAAAGTTTGCCAAAATTTTGGAGCATACCTTGTGCACCTGCTCCTGTACCTTCTTTTGTTTTTTCTTAGGAGCAAATATCTGATCATATTCTTCTGTATATTCCAAAAGCCACTTGCTTGGCTTCCTAAGGCGTTTCTTCTCTCAACGCACAGCTAAAAGATGATAAATAAACAAGTTCACTATTAACCAAAAAGCTTCAGGAAAACTCACTGTTTTTATGACACCATCTGATACTCCCAAAGGTAACCAGATGGGAAACCACATAATAAAAAAAACTCTGGCTTAAGATGCGAGAGGCGCAAAATGGCTTGTTATGTTTTCTCATATGCAAAGGAGCTAGGGGAGACAAAATGACTTGTGCTACCTTACACACACATACAACATAATATATATGGCCCATCCAATCTTGAAGAAAAGGTTAAATTTAAAGTTAGGTTTTTTTTGTTTGTTTGTTTTTTTGACTCACAGTTTTGCTCTTGTTGCCCAGGCTGGAGTGCAATGGCACGATCTCAGCTCACCACAACCTCCGCCTCCCCAGTTCAAGCAATTCTCCTGTCTCAACCTCCCCAGTAGTGGGGATTACAGGCATATGCCACCACGCTTGGCTAATTTTGTATTTTTTGTAGAGACAGGGTTTCTCCATGTTGGTCAGGCTGGTGTCGAATTCTTGACCTCAGGCGATCCGCCTGCCTTGGCCTCCCAAAGTGCTGGGATTACAGCATGAGCCACTATGCCCTACTAAAGCCAGGTCTTACAGTCACTGACACCTGTACATATAAAGCTAATATATACCTAACAAAACTATAGCAGCTAGATCATGTAAACAAGTAAAATATATCTTGAGTTACAGGTTAAGTATGTCTTATCTGAAATGCTTGGAATCAGAAGTGACTCAAAATTTTTCATATTTTGGAATATGAGTATATACACAATAAGTTATTTTGGGGATGGGACCCAAGTTGAAACACTAAACTCAGTATCATATACATCTTATACACATACCTTAAAGGTAATTTTACAAAATATTTATTTTCTACATTATACAAAATTTGTGTACAGTGAACCATAAGAAAGCATAAGTGTCACTATCTCAATCACTCATGTGGAATATCTGTGGTTGTTTGGCATTACCATCATTCCTGCCTGAATTTATATGCTACTGATAGGCAAACATTTTCTTACACTACTCACACATAAGTACTTAACTGTAAAAACATGACATACCATTAACACAGTGAAAAAGTAACATGTTGAGGGTAGTAAGCAGCACATTAGCATCATTAGAATATCTGTATCAGCTGATAAAAAACAGTAATAACAATGTGGGGCTTTATGTCTCCATCTATGATGCTGTGTTTTGATTAAAAGGTTACTGTATACTGCTTTATTTTATAAGGTGAGAAGAAACATCATCAGAAGCGGTTGAGAAACCAGAAAGTCCTCTAGGAATAAAGAGGCATTCTGTGAAATGGCTTTTAAAAATATTTCCTCTATAGTCATCTCTCTCATGAACAACAAGCATTGTCTACCAGGGTTTCTTTCATTCATTCATTCATTCATTTAGAAATGGAGTCTGACTCTGTCACCGAGGCTGGAGTGCAGTGGCATGATCTCAGCTTACTGTGACCTCCGCCTCCCGGGATCAAGCGATTCTCAAGTGATTCTCCTGCCTCAGCCTCCTGAGTAGCTGGGATTATAGGCGCCTGCCACCACACCCGGCTAATTTTTGTATTTTTAGTAGAGACAGGGTTTCAGCATGTTGGACAGGCTGTTCTCCAACTCCTGACCTCAAGTGATGTGCCCACCTCGGCCTCCCAAAGTGCTGGGATTACAGGCATGAGCCACTGCACCTGGCCCAAGGCTCTCAATTTATAAACTGACATGATTTCTTTTTCTGTTATGAATGAACACTGCTCTGGTCCTTCAATAAACCCATCACATACATTAGCCATGTCATCTATAGGTACTTTTTCTGCAGTGTTAATGTCATCTCCATTGTCACAATCACCCTGATTCAGATCGCTGTCAGCTCTATCACCATGGGTGAACAAAAAACAACTGGAGCCGCACTGTCGATATTAAAGGCTTTCTTGTCGCCCACTTCTTCCAGCTTACTGACAAACCGAAGGTATATTTTTTGCATGTTACATATTTTTCTCACTTTACTGAAGAAGTCATTTAAATCATCACCTTATTCATTATCATTAGTGAACATAGCTGAAGGTCAGAAGTTCTGCCAGACATGCACAGCTGTACCTTTAGTCACTGTGTTCCAGGCACTGACAACAGCATATATGGCATCCTTCACTCCTTTTGAAAACCTTCCACATCCATACATCTATTCACAGCTGCCAACAATATTATTCAAGAAAGTGTTTTTATATTTACTATTCATCAATCTAGGGATTCCCTGGTCATATGACAGAGTTAATGAAGTCACACTTGAGGGAAAGTCCATGGCATAGACATTATTTTTGATAAAATTTCAGCTGCAGGATGAGCAGAACAGTTTGCAAGGAGGAACAGTCATCATCCAGTTCAGCTTCCCTGAAATGAGCACCAACTACTGCTTTATGTTTGTGAAACCAATTAGAAAAGATGTCCCTAAAGATCCATACCTTTCTGTTAGCATAATAACAGACTGGTAAAAAATTCATGCCTTTGGGCCAGGTGCAGTGGCTCAAGAGTTCGAGACCAGCGTGGCCAATATGGCAAAAGCCTGTCTCTACTAAAAATACACACACACACACACACACAATATAGCTGGGCATGGTGGCTCGCGCCTGCAATGCAACCTACTCCAGATGCTGAGGCACGAGAATCATTTGAACCCAGGAGACGGGGGTTGCAGTGAGCCGAGATCAAGCCTGAACTCCAGGTTGGGTGACAGAGCCAGACTTAAAAAAATCGTCCCTCGGGGCTGGGTGGAGTGGCTCACACTAGTAATCCTAGCACTTAGGGAAGTCAACGAAGGAAGATCACTTGAGCCCAGGAGTTTGATATCAGCCTAGGTAACATAGTGAGACCCCATCTCTACTAAAAATTAAAAAAAACTAGCCCAGTGTAGTAGCAAAGAGCTATAGTCCCAGCTACCAGGAAGGAATGCTTGAGTCTGAAAGATCAAGGCTTCTGTGAGCTGTGATTGTGCCACTGCACTCAAGCCAAGATAACACAGCGAGACCATCTCCAAAAAAAAAGAAAAGAAAAGGGCCGGGCGTGCTGGCTCACGCCTGTAATCTAAGCACTTTGGAGGCCAAGGCGGGCGGATCACCTGAGGTCCGGAGTTCAAGACCAGCCTGACCAACATGGTGAAACCCCATCTTTAAAAAAATAAAAAGAAAAAAAGAAAAGAAAAAAAAATTTCATGCCTTGAAATAATTAACAGTGAGAACACAAGTTTTTGCCTATCACAGCAAGTTTACACTTATACATGCCTGCTTAATTAGCCATCCCAGCACAGTTATTCTGTTCTAGTCATCCTGAATTCCTATAGGGGCTACCTCATCAACTGTAGGTAGCATCCTTCTGAGACAGTAACACCAAAACAGTGATGTTTTTCACTAGCTTTATTTATTTACTTTATTTTATTTTATTTATTTTTTGAGATGGAGTTTTGCTCTCGTTACCCAGGCTGGTGTGCAATAGCGCAATCTCAGCTCACCACAACCTCTGCCTCCCGGGTTCAAGCGATTCTCCTGCCTCAGCCTCCCAAATAGCTGGGATTACAGGCATGTGCCACCACGCCCAGCTGATTTTTGTATTTTTAGTAGAGAAAGATTTTTCCTATGTTGGTCAGGCTGGTCTTGAACTCCCGACCTCAGGTGATCCACCTGCCTCAGTCTCCCAAAGTACTGAAATTACAGGCACGAGCCACCACGTCCAGCCTTCACTAGCATTATTATATACTGTTCTGGTGTCAGACTTTCATCAGCAATAACCTCAGCAAAATCACCAATGAATCTCTGCTGCTTCAAGATCAGCAGATGCTTTATCACCACAAATCTTTTTTTGAGACAGAGTTTTTCCCTCTTGTTGCCCAGGCTGGAATGCAATGGTGTGATCTCGGCTCACTGCAACCTCCGCCTCCTGGGTCCAACTGATACTCCTGCCTCAGCCTCCCAAATAGCTTCAATCACAGACACATGCCACCATGCCCGGCTACTTTTTGTATTTTTAGTAGAAACGGGGTTTCACCATGTTGGCCAAGCTGGTCTCCTGACCTCAGGTGATCCGCCCACCTCAGCTTCCCAAAGTGCTGGGATTACAGGCATAAGCCACTGAACCCAGCTCTATCACCACAAATCTTCAAAATGTTAATGTCATGACTTTTCAGAAATTTCTGCAACCAGCTTGTTGAATATTCACAGTCCCTTCCAATTTTCAGTTCATCATGAAATATCTTTATTTTATGATTGGTACACAATAAGCTGCATGTGTTCACTGCATTGCTGATGGATCCACTCTCATTACACAATGGAGATCTTCATTACTGGCTTCATGTAGTGTTTATCTGTATTTCATTAACTTCTGTTAATCACTTTCAGCATTTTAACAGTTATCCTTCTATTTCTTCAGGTCATATATGGTGGTCATTCTAACCCTATACTCTTCTGTAAAATGTTTCACACTTATACCACTGTCTAGTTTCTCCAAGAGCCTGACTTACTTTCTGCAGTATACATAAACATAAATTATTCCTCTTTTCTTATTACTCTTATCCATGGGGATATCTGTAGGCTTTCTGACAAGTTCAACAAAATCTTTATACCACAAAAGCAGAAAATCAAAGAAAATGTTTTTCATTTAAAAACACAATGAATAACGCATGGAGGCTTTTGCCCCATGTGGGGTATTTTGGAAAACTTTCTGTTGATGCATCCAGCCTCCACATGTGCCATTTTATCACTTTTTAAGGGTATAATTACATGGGAAAATCTAGCCTTGCACAAAAAATATATATCTAAGCTGAAGGGGGCTGGAAGGATAGTTTTTCCCTTGGGGACACTGAATAAATTGGGCTGCGTTCCTATGTTCTGACTGACCCACTGCATGAGGTCAAGTGTGGAATTTTCCACTTGTGGTACTATGTCAATATTCAAAAAGACTTTGATTTTGGAGTATTTCGGATTTTCAGATTAGGAATGCTCAACCTGCATTTTAAACAACATATCTAGGGATTACACAGACTATCAGAAAGACATTTCAACAGAATATTACGTAATCAGCACTACCACATGAATTTCAAAACCATATTACAAATACATCATCAATTTAGTATCATACGGTTAAATGATTGTCTCATGCAAGAAAACTGAGAACTACACCTCTGAACAGAATTATCCAAAAATATAAAAGGCATGAGAGGCCAAGGTGAGCAGATGGTTTAGCCCAGGAGATCAAGAACAGCCTGGGCAACAAAGTGAGACCATACCTCTAAAAACATAAATAAAAAAAAATAGCTGCCTGGTGACACATATGTGTGGTCCCGGCTACATGGGAGACTGAAGCAGGAGGATGTCTTCAGCCCAGGAGACAGGCGCTACAGTGAGCCAAGACAATGCCAATGCACTCCAGCCTGGATGACACACCAAAACCCTATCTGTAAAAATAAAATAATAGTAACAATGTATATAATTGATTATATGTCATTATCCCAATAACATAAAAGTGTATGTCATGTATGTCAGTATACAGCAAAAGACAGGAGAATAAAATTTAATACACATGCATATTTAATATATATGCAATTGCTTTATGGATCAACAGAAAATAAAAAAATTGAAAAATTAAAAATGGAATTTTGAGTACGTCCTGTAAAAAAATTCTTGTCACAGATTGGGTGCCGTGGCTCATGCCTGTAATCCCAGCACTTTGGAAAGCCAAGGTGGACAGACTACTTGAGGGCAGAAGTTCAAGATCAGCCTGGCCAACATGGTGAAACCCCACCTATACTAAAAATACAAAAATTAGCCAGGCATAGTAGCACACATCTGTAGTCTCAGCTACTCAGGAGGCTGAGGCAGAAGAACTGCTTGAACCTGGAAGGCAGAGGATGTAGGGAGCCGAGATCGTGCCACTGAACTCTAGCCTGAGTGACAGTCTGAGACTCAGTGGTTTTTTTTGTTTGTTTGTTTTTGTTTTTTTTGAGACAGAGTCTCACTCCGTCACCAGGCGCCAGGCTGGAGTGCAGTGGCATGACCTCGGCTCACTGCAACTTCCGTCTCCCGGGTTCAAGCAATTCTCCTGCCTCAGCCTCCCGAGTAGCTGGGAATACGGGCGTGCACCACCACACCCAGCTAATTTTTTGTATTTTTAGTAGAGACAGGGTTTCACCACGTTGACCAGGATGGTCTCGATCTCTTGACCTCGTGATCCACCCGCCTCGGCCTCCCAAAGTGCTGGGATTACAGGCGTGAGCCACCACGCCCGGCCAAGAGACTCAGTGTTTAAAAAAAAAAAAAAAAAAAAAAAAAGGCCAGGCATGGTGGCTCATGCCTGTAATGCCAGCACTTTGGGAGGCTGAGGTCGGAAGATCAAGACCATCCTGGCCATGGTGAAACCCTGTCTCTACTAAAATATAAAAAATTAGCCAGGTGTAGTAGTGAGTGCCTGTAGGCCCAGCTACTCAGAAGGCTGAGGCGGGGGAATTGCTTGAATCCGGAGAGGAACGTTGCAGTCAGACAAGATTGTGCCACTGTACTCCAGCCTGGAGACAGAGCAAGACTCCGCTCAAAAAAAAAAAAAATCCTGTCACGTTTTATGATCAAAATACCGAAGCATAACATTTTTCTTCAAAGTAATGGTACAAACAGCTAGGCAAAGTGGCCCACACCTGTAATCCAAGTACTTTCAGATGCATAGGCAGGAGGATTATTTGAACCCAAGAGTTCAACAAAAGCCTGGGGAACATGGCGAAACCCCATCCCTACAAAAAATTCAAAAATAGCCTGTATGATGGTAGCATGCGCCTGTAGTCCCAGCTATTTTGGGAGATTAAAGTGGGAGGATCACTTAAGCCCAGGAGTTTGAGGATGCAATGAGCTAGGACCGTGCCACTGCATTCCAGCCAGGACAACAGAACAAAACCCTGTCTCAAAATAGGGGCCGGGTGGTGACTTACACAAACCCATCAAATTAGTTAATTATTGAGGTGGTAAGGTCATAATTCCATCCCGAAGTCTCTCAAAACTCCCCATGAACTCTTTTCATTAAAACAGGTCCTTGCATTATCAAAATCATGCTCCTTAACCCCTTCCATCACTATCCCCCACTCACACAAATTGGATTTCAATCCTAGATAGTCTCTCTTTTGTCTTCTTCTTGGCAGGTTCTATAGGCTAAGTCTTGTTGCATTTCCTTTTTTTTTTTTTTTTTTTTGACAAGGAGTCTCACTCTGTTGCTAGAGTGAGCTAGAGTGCAGTGGCCCAATCTCGGAACACTACAACCTCCACCTCCTAGGTTCAAGTGATTCTTGTGCCTCAGTCTCCCACGCAGCTGGGACTACAGGCATGTGCCACCACACCTAGCTAATTTTTGTATTTTTAGTAGAGACAGGGTTTTACCATGTTGGGGAGGTGGGTCTCAAACTCCTGACCTCAGGTGATCCGATTCCCTAGGCCTCCTAAAGTGATGAGATTACAGGTGTGAGTCACCATGCCCAGACACATTTCCTCTTATAATTGCTGTTTCCACTCCTTCCATACCTTTGGGGTTTGCCTTTCTCATAGAGCAACTTCTCAGACTAGGCTTCAGTCTTCCAAGCTCTCCCGTTTCCTTGCAGCCCACAAGGAAACCAGCAGATAGCACAAAAGACTAGAAATTAAAGTGAGAAATTCTGTACTGGATATATCTATTAGGTGACAGAGATCTTATGGTTCATAAAGCCTAAAATGTTTACTATCTGGCACTGTAAAAAAAGTTTACCAGCTGGAATTACAGGCGTCAGCCACAGCGCCAGGCCTTAAATACTGTAAAAGAGTAAATTTCACTCTAGTCTGGGCAATAGAGCCAGACCCTGTCTCAAAAAAAAAAAAAGTAAATTTATGTTATGTGCTTTTTAACTGTAATTTTAGAAAGACGTGAAGAACTGATACATGCTACAACAGGGATGAACCTAGAAAACACTAAACTAAGTAAGGGGAAACCAAACTCAAAAGGATCACATATTGTATGATTTAATTTCTAAGAAATATATATAACAGACAACTCTACAGATTGGTAAAAACTGAAGGCAGATTGATAAAGAGTTCAGTGTTTCTGTCTGGGATGATGCAAATATTCCACAATTGATTGCACGGATTGTTGCATAACTCTTGTGCCTATACCACAAACCACTCAATTAAAAACTTTAAAAAGTGAATTTTATGATATGAGAATTTTATTTCAATAAAGCTGCAAGAAAGAATTCTATTATGATACACAATTTTGAGAATCTTTTTGTTTGTTTTTTGTTTTGGTTTGGTTTTTTTGAGACAGAGTCTCACTCTGTTGCCCAGGCTGGAGTGCAGTGGCGTGAAATCAGCTCACTGCATCTTCCACCTCCTGGGTTCAAGCAATTCTCCTGCCTCAGCCTTCCAAGTAGCTGGGACTACAGGTGCCCGCCACCACACTCGGCTAATTTTTTTGTATTTTTAGTAGAGACAGGGTTTCACCATATTGGACAGGCTGGTTTCGAACTCCTGACCTTGTGATCCACCTGCCTCGGCCTCCCAAAGTGCTGGGATTACAGACGTAACCCACCACACCCAGCTGAGAATCTTATATTAACAGATAATTGCTGTAAAAAAAAAAAAAAGTACACACACACACACACACACACACACACACACACACACTGCTTTACCCTCAGTAACTTTATTGTGTAATGTTAGTATCTTGAAAAATTTCCATTTTCCATCTGCCACTAGGTATTATACTTTGGTACTTCTGGTATTTTTATTTGTCCATAGTCCTCATTCCAGTAGGGATTTAAGATACCTAAGACCTTCAAATAAGTACTATAGAATACTTGCATTTTTTTCAAAAGCACATGTGGTTCATTAAATTGTCTACACAACAGAAGGACCTATCCTTAAGTAGTGGTCAAAGAAACCTAACATCCAGCCAGGTGCCGTGGCTCATGCCTGTAATCCCAGTACTTTTGGCGAGCAAATCACTTGAGGTCAGGAGTTTGAGACCAGCCTGGCCAACGTGGCAAAACCTCATCTCTACTAAAAATACAAAAATTACCCAGTGTGGTGGGGGGCGCCTAAAGATAAGAAAAGAAAACCTAACATCCAATAAAGTCTTTTTTTTTTTGAAATGGAGTCTCTCTCTGTCGCCCAGGCTAGAGTGCAGTTGCACAATCTCAGCTCACTGCAACCTCTGCCTCCTGGGTTCAAGGGATTCTCCTGCCTCAGCCTCCCAAGTAACTAGCACTACAGGCGGCACCACCATGCCCAGCTAATTTTTTGTACTTTTAGTAAGATGGGGTTTCACTGTGTTAGCCAGGATGGTCTCAATCTCCTGAGCTCGTGATCTACCCGTCTTTGCCTCCCAAAGTGCTGGGATTACAGGCGCAAGTCACTGCGCCCGGCCAGTCTATTTGCTTTCTAGAACCTAACAACTGGATTTAAATCTGAGGATCAGAGCCTCTCAATTACTTGCAATTACATATTAAGTCCCAAAAAGCTTGGAGATTTTAAAAGGTAAGAAATGGGGAACAGGTCAGGCATGCTGGCTCATGCCTGTAATTCCAGTACTTTGGGAGGCAGAGGCTGGCAGATGATGTGAACCCAGGAGTTTCAAACCAGCCTGGGCAACACAGCAAGACCCTATCTGAAAAGTAAAATACTTTTTAGAAACAGAAGAAAGAAGAAAGAAATGGGGAACAGGAGCAAAAATGTTATAGAGATTTACTTGAAAAGGTTGGGGAAAAGGGCTTTAGTAAAGCTTAACTTTTGAAAACATATGGAAATCTCATCTTCAAAATTCAGACATTCCTACATAAAACTCTTTCTTCATTAAAGTGATGATTTTTCACTCCCAGTTTATACTTCACTTTACCATTACAACAGACCAATTTCAGAAGGGCAACATTTATCAGCACTTTATCCAATTTCTTTTTTATCACAGTCAGATGTCCTTACCTGGTTCAGGGAGCTCAGCTTGTGGTGTCAAACTGGGAATTCCTGGCTCCTTTTCCATGTCACCAATGCTGGCAATGGATTTATCACAAACATTCAATCGTGGCCCAACTGAATCTAAGCAGTCAGCATGATTTTGATCTGTCAGAGGTTCCTCAAGTATGTTTGCTGAAGGAGGAGTTCTATGCTCTGGAAATTCACCCCGCCCCTCCTGCACAGGGTCACTAGGAAGTAAGACCCCAAAGGCACACTCAGAGTTTTCTTTCTCTTTAAATCTGTTTATGCGCTTACGAGGTTTGGTGCGCCTTTGGTTTAAACGCTGCCACCGCTTTTTAGGCACCACTTGATTTACACCACTGAGTTCATCATTCTCACTGTTCATTTCAGAGTCCAGCTCTGGGCCTTTTCCGTTTTCAAAACAGGGTCCTTTTTCAGAAATTTTATCAGGATCAGACTGTTTAATGTTGTTATTGAAATGCACATCAGAAAAACAACGGTCACCATCTTCACTTATTACATGGTCCATTAAATGAAGGGGTTCCTCTTTACTAGAATCTTCCGTTCCACCTCTCAATGAACCTCCACGTTCTCGGTCTCCCTGCAGTGCAGCATCAAGAGTCACACTTGGAAGCTGATTCAGTTTTCTTTTGCGCTCTGTCTTTAAGGCTTTACGGTTCACTGTGTTCTTTCCCATTTGGGCTGAAAAAGCATCTCGCAATTTGGATGAAGGCTTTGACCGTCCACAGTTGCGCCTAGTAACACAGTTTGAACGACTTTTGCCAGAAGTAGGGTGATCTCTTCTGTCAGACACTAAGCCAGGTAGGGAAGCAGATAATTCCCCAGATAGTGCAGAGTCACCCCCCACTAGGGTTAGGATTGGCTGAGTTCTGAGTGCCATCTCCCTTTTTCTCTGAATTGTGTGTGGAGCCTCCTGAAACCAAAACCTTAGAGGCTCCTACAGGACTATTAGCAGAACATTCCCCCACGACCAGGACTCCGGTAAGGGACCAGGTTTTGCGCAGTCATCAACTGCTGCTCCTTTGTCTTACTATCATGCATATCTTTCAACATCATTAGCAAGGTACTGAATTTGTAGTCTGGTTCAATAGGTATGTGATTCTGACTAGAAGCAGAAGAGAAAAGTAATGGTTTTGACGGCTTTGATGTTCCAGAGTCACTGACATCCTCACCTAAGGATCTGTAAGAGAGTTCCTTCAACTCGGATAAAACATGATTCACCACTGCTGTTTCTATGACACTTGAATCCCTGGTTTTCTCATGCATATTGTTCAGTAGTTTTAGACCATCCACTTTCCCACTTTTAGAAACGCTGGCCAAAGGAGAGCCTTTGTTATCAGAAGAGAAGCATTTTAAACTGCACTCTTCATTTATAACTGGGGGATTCTATCATAACTGGATTTTCTTTGTGTTTGCACTTTATACTTCGGAACTTGGGCTGTTTGCTTTTCGAATGTAATAGAGCTTGATTTGCTGCCCCACCCTTTATTAGCAAGTTCTCACTGGATATGTTTGATGACATGTTGAATTTTGGAGTGAGATCACCATTTGTAAAATCTAACTGGGGTTTGTGAACAAGAGTAGATGCCTTCAGATCAGTGAGATTAACCTGAGACATCTCAGTTCCAGGCTCTGCACTCTTAGTACAATTCATTAAGTGGTCTGTATGTGAGTTATTAATGAGAGGCTTCTGTTTTGCTTTAACCCTAGTGCTTGTGGCAGCAAACCTAGAATACTTTATCTTTTCATTTTTCTGCATAGATAACATGTTCTCTGTTCTATCAAAAGCATCTGTAATTTCAAGGACACTGTTATCAGACTCTGAGCTGTGTTCTATGGGATCCAGGTCACTGCTTCCATCATCAGAAGTGGTACAGATACTAATGGAATCACTTCGCTTTTCCTCATCACCTGCTCCAATATAGCAGAGCTTCACTTTTGAGCCACACACCAGGCTTCGTTGGGGTTTATTCTTCTCTCGAGAACACTTTGAGATCAAAGCACCCTCAGGCAAGCCCAATAAAGAATCACCATTTGAAGTCTCAAATTCTTTCTTTGCAGTGTTTTTTCCACAGGAAGAAACAGAAAACTTCCTGGGGCGGTGTTGGACCCTGTGAGGCTATTTGCTATCCTGGAAAGTTCATTAGAGGCCTGCGTATCAGATACATCCCCAGAGAGAAAGTTTAGGCCAAGGTTCTCTGGGATCTTTCCCCTCCGTTCATCTTTATGGGCTTCAAACTGTATGTGGCCCTTTTTCACACTAGTCCTTTTTGGATTATCAGAGCTCTTTCTGGCTCGAGATTTAGCACAAGGTTTTTCCTTCTCATCTGCAGAATGTTCAGAATCAAAAGCCAGTGATTTCAAGCAGCCATTAAGCAACAGGTCATGTTCTGACTCAGGATCATTTGTGCAGTCCTCAAATGGCATATCTTCCTCACTGTCCAACTTAATTGAACCAGGAATACATTTTCGGTTCTTTGACCCCTTGGGAACATCATACTGTTCAGCAAGTCCAACACTGGCTTCCCATTTACTCAAAATTTTCTGAGGAACCTTAAATGTAAAGGAGAAAAAGAATTATCACTTATCAAAGAAATGTGTGGGAGAAATGGAGATGAAATCAGAAGCTTTTTTTTTCTCCCCCTGAGATGGAGTCTTGCTCTGTTGCCCAGGCTGGAGTGCAATGGCACAATCTTGGCTCACCGCAACCTCTGCCTCCTGGGTTCAAGTGATTCTCCTGCCTCAGCCTCCCAAGTAGCTGGGATTACAGGCACCTGCCACCACACCTGGCTAATTTTTTGTATTTTCAGTAGAGTCGGGTTTTACCATGTTGGTCAGGCTGATCTTGAACTCCTGACCTCAAGTGATCTGCCTGCCTCATCCTCCCAAAGTGCTGGGATTACAGGCATGAGCTCCCCGTGCCCAGCCTGAAATCAGAAGCTTTTACAAACCTGTTGGACTTGCTACCTTTATGGAACTAGCCAGGTACTTAGCACCTGAGCTCAAGCAGCATCTGAATCACCCTAATGGAGCTTCCCCAACAATACTTCTACCAATAAGATTATGTCATTAGAGTAAGGACTGATCTCACAAACACTCCACTCTGCCTGTATTTACAAGCATAAAGAAGAATATATCCTAAAACTGGTAACATTGTATTTCTAAATTAAGGAATACTTGGCCAGGTGCATGGCTCACACCTGTAATCTCAGCACTGTGAGAGGCTGAGGAGGGTGGCTCACCTGAGGTTCAAGACAAGCCTGGCCAATATCACAAAACCCCATCTCTACTAAAAATAGAAGAATTAGCCAGGAGTGGTGGCAGACACCTATACTCTCAGCTACTGGGGAGGCTGAGGCAGGAGAATCACTAAAAACTTGGGAGGTAGAGGTCGCGCCATTGTACCCGAGCATGGGGTACAGAGTAAGACTCCATCTCAAAGAATGAATTAATTAATTGAGGAGTATGAAAGTCACAAATATGCTCAGTTGCATAAAAAAGAAAGTAGGGAGGCTAAGACATGAGACTCCAGGCGGTGGAGGTTGCAGTGAGCTGAGATCACGCCACTGCACTCCAGCCTGGGTGACAGAGCAAGACTCTGTCTAAAAAAAAAAAAAAAAAAAAAAAAAGAAAGAAAGAAAGAAAAAAGAAGAAAAGAAAGCAAAAGGTCATAGCAGATGAATATAGAAAAAAAAAAAACAGGACAAAAAGAATGAGCAGGTCAGATCTGCACCCCAAATTTCAAACTAGAAATCTGAAATTCTATTATCGGCCGGGCGTGGTGGCTCATACCTGTAATCCAAGCACTTTGGAGGCCAAGGCAGGCGGATCACCTGAGGTCAGGAGTTCAGGACCAGCCTGACTAACATGGTGAAACTCCGTCTTTATTTAAAAAAAAAAAAAGAAATTCTATTATCACTAGGCACCTGGGTAATCAAGACTCAACTATAAATGTTCAGTATAACCTGGATTATAACCAAGCCATCTCCTAGGCTTCATCATGTAATCTAGAGCTATTATACTGACACAGTGGGTATTACATTATCTTTTCTTGATACCTCATAGCATAAGAACACTGAGGCTCTTTGAAATACACCTAATTTTTCAGACTCTTATTTTCTTCCTTACCTCCACACAATAGGTATTAGTCAAGATTCTAACTACCATGTAGTGTTCACAAATATGTAAACATTTATGAAGGAGATGTTCTGCAGAGCATGTAAAAATTAAGGTCATTGCGCAGAATGGTGGCTCATGGGTGTACTTTCAGCACTTTGAGAGGCTGAGGCAGGTAGATCACATGAACTTTGGAGTTCAAGACCAAACTGGGTAACAGGATGAGACCCCGTTTCTACTAAAAATACACATACACAGCCAGGCACAGTGGCTCACACCTGTAATCCCAGCACTTTGGGAGGCCAAGGCGGGTAGATCATGAGGTCAGGAGTTCAAGATCAGCCTGGCCAAGACGGTGAAACCCCATTTCTACTAAAAAATACAAAAATTAGCCGGGCACAGTGGCACACACCTATAATCCCAGCTACTCGGGAGGTTTAGATAGAGAACTGCTTGAACCCGGGAGATGGAGGTTGCAGTGAGCCTAGATCATGCCACTGCACTCCAGCCTGGGTGATAGAGGGAGACTCCATTTCAAACACACACACACACACACACACACACACACACACACACATACACACACACACACACGGAGACTCCATTTCAAAACACACACACACACACACACACACACACACACACACACACACGAGTTAGCCATGCATGGTGGTACATGTGTATGGTCCCACCTATTTGGTAGGCTGAGGTAGGAGGACCATTTGAGACCAGGAAGTAAAGGATACAGTGAGCCGAACTTGTGCCACTGCACTCCAGTCTGTGTGACAGAGCAAGATCCTGTCTCAAAACTTTTTAAATAAAATAAATAAATAAAAGTCTGGGTGAAGTGGCTCATGCCTTTAATCTCAACACTTTGGGAGACTGAGGCAGGAGGATCCCTTCAGTCCAATCTGGAAAACACAGGGGGGGAAAAAAAAAAATTAAAAAAATAAATAAATAGGGTAACAAGTCTGGGCACAGTGGCTCACACCTGCAATCCCAGCACTTTGACAGGCCGAGGTGTGTGTGTGTTGGGGGGGGGGGGGCGGTGTCACCTGAGGTCAGGAGTTCAAGACCAGCCTGGCTAACATGGTGTACAAAAATTAGCTGGACATGGTGGCACATGCCTGTAACCCCAGCTACTTGGGAGGCTGAGGCAGGAGAATTGCTTGAACCCGGACGACAGAGTTTACAGTGAAAGATCATGCCACTGCACTCCAGCTGTGGCAAAAGAGTGAGACACCATCTCAAAAACAAAACAAAACAAAAATTGGGGGTAACTAGAGAGTAGCCTCCTCTTATAAAGCATCAAACTGACAGTCTGGGGTGTGTGTGTGTGTGTGTTTTAAAAACAGAAACACATAAATGTTCATGACTGAGACCAGAGTGAATCAATTTTCCAGAACCTGAAAGTCCCAATAAATACCTCTGAAAAGATTGGTAACTCTACATACCTAAAGGCTTGACAAGAAAACTCTGACACATCCCTATCAGCAACCAGCTGAAATATCAGAAAGGAAGCCATTAACCTCCTTCATCCTAATAACACATACTAACTGTTTCAAAAGCATCAATCCTATGTCATATTAAATATGTTATACTTATTTCTAATGCTTACAACAGTTATATAAGGTGTAAGTTACTATACTAGCTTTAGAGAAGAAGACACCAAGTTGTTGATAACTCAAGTCGTAAGTGGCAGACCCTAAATATGAATTCTAAATTATCCTAATTATGATTTTTAAAAATAGTCTACAAGTATTGTCAGCATGGTATCTCATGCCTGTAACCCCATCACTTTGGGAAACTGACATAAGAGGAACATTTAAGTCCAGCAGTTTAAGACCAGCCTGGGCAACATGTCAAGACCTTGTCATTCTACAAAAAAAAAAAAAAGAAAGAAAAAAAGAAAATGAAAATTTGGGGGAGGGATACAGTGGTTCTCACGCCTGTAATCCCAGCACTTTGGGAAACCGTGGCAGATGTTATCACTTGCGGTCAGAAGTTTGAGACCAGTCTGGCCAAAAGGGTGAAGCCCCATCTCTACTAAAAATACAAAAATTAGCCGGGTGTGGTGGCATACACTTGTAATCTCAGGTACTTGGGAGGCTGAGGCATTACAATCACTTGAACCCAGGAGGCAGAGGTTGCAGTGAGCCAAGACTGTACCAGTGTATTCCAGCCTAGGCGACAGAGCATGACTCAGTTAAAATATAATAACAAATTAAAAAATAAAACTGCCAGGTGCAGTGGCTCACACCTGTAATCCCAGAACTTTGGGAGGCCAAGGTGGACTGATCACCAGAGGTCAGGAGTTCGAGACCAGCCTGACCAACATGGAGAAATCCCATCTCTACTAAAAATACAAAATTAGCTGGGCGTGGTGGTGCATGCTGGTAATCCCAGCTACTTGGGAGGCTGAGGCAGGAGAACTGCTTGAATCCGGGAGGTGGAGGTTGCGTGGTGAGCCAAGATCTCACCACTGCACTCCAGCCTGGGCAACAAGAGCAAAACTCTGTCTCTAAATAAACAAATAAATAAATAAAACTTAGCCACTGTAGTGGTACAAGCCTGTAGCCACAGATACATGGGAGGCTGAGACAGGAGAATGGCTCGAGCCTGGGAGGTTATAGCTGCAGTGAAAAATGACTGTGCCATAGCACTCTAGCATGAACAACATAGAGAGACCCCCATATCAAAGAATAATAATAATAAATAAATAAAAGTATTTAGACCCAGGGGAGTATAAACACCTAAAAATTACTATGTCTCCTTCTAGAATTGAATATAAGAGAATAAATTGAATATAATTGAATAAATCATAGAGACCAACAGCAGAATGGTGGTGACAGGAGATGGGAGAAGGACAAATGGGGAATTACTGTTTAACAGGTAAAAGAGTTTCAGATTTACAAGATAAAAATAATTATGAGATGTTTGCACACCATTATGAATGTATTTAAAACTAATTAACTGTACACTTAAAAGTGCTTAAGACAGTAATTTTTATATTATGTATATTTTAACATAATAAAAAAACTGGAGGAAAAAAGAGTATTTAAAGAAATTAAGCTGGTATTTTTCTCAGCCAATTGTATCAAAATCAAAACATCAAGCAAAAGAAACAAAGCCACAATATTGATGGTTAAAACATAACTAGAATAGAAGCTTCAGACTTAAGCACTGAGAAACATTAAAAAGAAAATTATTAAAAACCTTAATGTATTCGGCAGATGTGGTGGCTCACACCTGTAATCCCAACACTTTGGGAGGCTGAGGCGGGTTAATCACCTGAGGTCAGGAGTTCAAGACCAGCCTAGCCAATGTGGCAAAACCCTGTCTCTACTAAAAATACAAAAATTCGCCACCATGGTGGCAGGCACCTGTAATCCCAGCTAGTTGGGAAGGTGATGCACCAGAATGGCTTGAACCTGGGAGGCAGAAGTTGCAGTAAGCCAAGAGTGTGCCACTGCACTTCAGCCTGGGTGACAGAGTGAGACTCCATCTCCAAAAACAAACAAACAACAGAAAAAAACTTCATTGTTCTCATTAATAGAAATAATTAATCCAAGAGGCAAGAAGCAGAATATTTCATTTTAATGATCACTTTCTTCATGCATGAAAGATAACAAAAGACCGGTCATGCCATGTCATGATTTTCACTACCGTGAGTGACTGACACAGTAAAGTTGGTTAAAATAATTTCTCAAAAAAAAAAAAATAATAATAATAATTTCTCAATAAATTGAGTACAAATATTTTACAAGCTAGGCCCAGCCCACTGTGGAGGGGAAAAAGAAGAAACAAAACAAAAAAAAACACCTGCACCTGCTCCCTGGCTATTTTCTCACAGATATTCTACTACCAAAGGAATACAACTTACATTTCAAAAATATAATGCTTCTTCCTTCCCTGCCTCCTCTCTGCCAACACCCAAGGAGATAATTTTTAAAAGGCCAGGCCACCTGTAATCCCAGCACTTTAGGAGGCTGAGGCAGCAGATTGCTTGAGCTCAGGAGTTGAAGACCAACCTGGTCATCATGGTGAAATCCTGTCACTACTAAAATCACAAAAATTAGCTGGGTGTGGTGGTTCTCCCTTATAATGTCAGATACTCAGGAGGCTGAGGCACGTGAATGCTTGTACCCAGGAGGCAAAGGTTGCAGTGAGCCAAGATTGTGCCACTGCACTCCAACCTGGGCAACAGAGCAAGATCTGTCTCAAAAATAAATGAGGCCATTTTCTTTCCTTTTCTTACTTGCTTCTGCCACTCAATAAGAGGCCTTTTTCTTTTCCTACCTTATGCCTATATCCTTTTTCTTTCTGTTTCCCTCTTCTCCTAAGGACAGGTAGCTCTTCGAATTGATGTCTGCCTTCAAACATGACGATTGCTTTTCCAGCCACCCAGGCTCTCTCAGAAGGATCTCCAAAAGCCTCCACGTAGTACTGCCGATAGGGCCTCCGGTTGGAAACTAAATAAGAGAACCAGTATCATTAGATCAAAGAAATTACTTCTCATCACTGTCGTCAAAGAAGACTGTTTGCAAAAAACTAACATACCTACTATGATCTAGAGTAGATTATACGAGGAAAATTTTAAGTATTGAATATGTGTCAATACATAGGAGGTTATGAAAGATTCAATAGTCTAGCCTGATGACGTGGTATAGCTATACAACCAGATAAATATAGATTAGCTACAAAGAAGAAATTAAGATAGTAGACAGGTAAGTTTCTTTTGCCATCAGTCTATAATTTCACTGTTCAAAAAATACATAAGACGTATTTTTTTTTTTTTTTTATAAAGACGGGGTTTCACCATGTTGGTCAGGCTGGTCTTGAACTCCCGACCTCAGGTGATCCGCCCGCCCTGGCCTCCAAAGTGCTTGGATTACAGGCATGAGCCACAATGCCCGGCCAGAAGACGTATTTTTAATAGGCCCACAGCAACAAAAATATGAAAAAGAACAAATAACCAAGAAAATGTGAAAAATACTAAGCTAAAATATGAAGAGGAAGAAATGTTTCAGCAAAGCAACATGTATGATCTGGGTAGCGTAGCTACTCAGAGACAAGCACCACACAAGGTGCTTTGCATGAATTCCTCCCCCACAACCACACCCCCAAATAATTGGTATGGTTTCAATATTGTAAATATAGTAAGTTAAATAACTTACTGTAAGTGCATAGTCAAACATTGGTTTTGCAGAGAAAGTGAATGTCAGCACATTTGGAGGCTGAGGCAGGCGGATCAACTAAAAATACGAAAAGTAGCCAGATGTGGTGGCACATGCCTGTAATCCCAGCTACTCAAGAGACTGACGCACGAGAATCACTTGAACTCAGGAGGCAAGTGTTGCAGTGAGCGGAAATCGCACTACTGCACTCCAGCCTGGGCAACAGAGCAGAACTCTCTCTTGGTGGGCGGCAGTGGCGGGGGGAGGAAACACTTAAAGATAGAATTATAGCATGAGGGCATAGAACCCTCAAAGGCATGAATGAATAAAACAAAAAGTAGTTAAGAACACTGTATCATAAAGTGGAAGAAAAGAGAAACTAATAAAGGCTGGGCAGCAGCCAGACTTCTGAGAGTCTGCATGGCATGGTAAGACCTTAGGCTTTATAGCTTTGACTTTTGGCCAGGCGGGGTGGCTCACACCTGTAAATCCCGGCACTTTGGGAGGCCACAGTGGGTGGATCACCTGAGGTCATGAATCCCAGGTCAGCCTGACCAACATGGTGAAACCCTGTCTCTAATATTAAATACAAAAAATTAGCTGGACATGGTGGTGCATGCCTGTAATCCCAGCTACTTGGGAGGCTGAGGGAGAATAATTGCTTGAACCTGGGAGGCAGAGGTTGCAGTAAGCTGAGATTGCACCATTGCACTCCAGCCTAGGCAACAAGACCAAAACTCTGTCTTTTATAAAACAGACAAACAAAACAAACAAAAAAACCCATTAGCCATTATCCCGTAGGCAATGAAGACTCTCATTTAAGCTGGGCAAATACAGACTTGGTTTTACATCTTAGAAATATAAATATCGCACTGAAATAAATAAATAAATAAATAAATGGGAAAAAAGGCCAGGAGTGGTGGGCACACCTGTAGTCCCAGCACTTTGGGAGGGCAAGGCGGGTGGATCACAAGGTCAGGAGTTCAAGATCAGCCTGGCCAACATGGTGAAACCCCATCTCTATAAAAAAATAAAAAATAAAAAAATAAATATAAATATCCTTGACCTCTAAACAATACAATAAGAGGAAATAAGACTCAACAGACCAAACATCACCAAACTTGTGTGGCCCTGAGATGACTAGAACTTTAAGGCAGTAGCAAAGAGATGAACAAAATTTAAAAGATGTTTTTAAAAACACAAATGAAAAGGGCTTAACATATAATCAAAAAGTCACATAAAACAGATACTTAGCCAGCCGTGCCAATATACTGAAACCCCGTGTCTACTAAAAATACAAAAATTAGCCGGTCATGGTGGCACATGCCTATAGTCCCAGCTACTCGGGAGGCTAAGGCAGAAGAATCGCATGAACTCAGGAGGCAGAGGATGCAAAGAGCTGAGATCGTGCCACTGCACTCCAGCCTGGGCGACAGAGTGAGACTCCGTCTAAAAACAAAACAAAACAAAAACAGAAGATACTTAGGCCAGGTATGTGCAGTGGCTCATACTTGTAATTTCAGCACTTTAGGAGGCCAAGTCAGGCGGATCACCTGAGGTCAGGAGTTCGAGGCCAGCCTGGCCAACATGGCGAAACCCCATCTCTACTAAAAATACAAAAATTAGCTGGGCGTGGTTGGGCATCTGTAATCCCAGCTACTTGGTAAGCTGAGCCATGAGAATCACTTGAACCCAGGAGGCAGAGGTTGCAGTGAGCCAAGATTGTGCCTCATTGTACTCCAGCCTGAGCAACAAGAGCAAAACTCCAACTAAAAAAAAAAACAAACACAAAAGAATAGATACTTATATAATGTTTACAGAAACACTGTTGAGAATGGCCAAAGGAAACAACCCAAATGTTCACTGATGGATGAATGGAAAAACAAAATCTGATATTTACAGTACAATGAAATATTAGGTAGCCTTTTAAAAAAATTGAGAGAGAGAGACATTCAGAAACATACTATAGCATAGGTGAACCTAGAAGACATGGTAAGTGACATAAGGAGTCAACAGGACAAATGTCTGATTCTGGTTATACATGATATCTAAAATAGTCAAATTTATAGAGAGAAAAAAGAACACAGAACAGTGGTTGCCAAGGGCTAGGGTGATGTTGGTAAATGGGTACAGAGTTTCAATTTAGGAGATGAAAGAGTTTGGAGATGAACAGTGGTGATGGCTACGTAACAGTGTGAATATACTTAATGCTACTGAACTACCTACTTGAAACAATGAAAGCATTAGGCCAGGCAAGGTGGCTCAGGTCTGTAGTCCCAGCATTTTGGGAGGCCGAAGGAGGCGAATCACTTAAGGTCAGGAGTTTGAAAACAGCCTGGCCAACATGGTGAAAACCAATCTCTAATAATCATTTGAACATGAGAGCTAAAGGTTGCAGTGAGCCGAGATCGTGCCACTGCACTTCAGCATGGTTAACAGAGCGAGACTTCATCTCAAAAAAAATATCTTTTAATTTAAAAATATGTATACCAAAAATAAGCAAACAATAATAATAACAATGAAAGTATTAAGGCTGGCTGCAGTGGCTGGCTGACACCTATAATCCCAGCACTTTGGGAGGCTAAGGTGGGTGGATCACTTGAGGTCAGGAGTTCAAGACCAGCCTGGCCAACATGGTGAAATCCGGTCTCTATTAAAAATACAAAAATTGGCCAGGTGTGGTGGCGACTGCTTATAATTCCAGCTACTTCAGAGGCTGAGGCAGGAGAATCACTTGAACCCAGGAGGCAGAGGTTGCAGTGAGCTGAGATCCTACCACAGCCTGGGCAACAGAGCAGAACTCTACTTCAAAAAACAACAACAACATAAAATATTAAATTATGTTTTGTCCATTTTTAAAAAGTCAAATAACCAATGGTGAAGATATGGGAAAAATCAGAACCAATGCATTGCTAGTGGGAACCTATGTCCATTGTTAAGTTGAGAAGTACCACAAATTTGTGAAAAAATCTATAAACGAATCACAGATGCTTCATGACATACCCATTATAAGTTGAAAATATTAAGTTGAAAATGAAAGGTGGCCAGATGCAGTGGCTTCACGCCTATAATCTGAACACTTTGTGAGGGAAAGGTAGGAGGTCTGTTTGAGCTCAGGAGTTCAAGACAAGCATGGACACTACAGGGAGACCCTGTCTCTACAAAAAAAAATTTTTTAATTAGCTGGGCATGGTGGCGTGTGCCTGTAGTTCCAGCTACTTGGGGGGCTGAGACGGGAGGATCACATGAGCCCAAGAGGAAGAGGTTGCAGTGAGCTGAGATCATGAGACTACACTCCAGCCCGAGCAACAAAGCAAGACACTGCCTCCAAAAAAAAAAAAAAAAAAGAATAATTAGAAAATGCATTTGATACACCTAGACCACCCTAAACATGCTGAGAATACTTATGTTAGCCTATAGCTGGGGCAACATTTCCGGCACAAAGCCTATTTTAAAATAAACTGCTGAATACCTCATGTAATTTACTGAATACTACATTGAAAGTACAAAACAGAATGGCTATATAGGTAACCTGAAGTATCGTTTCTATTGAATGTGTATTGCTTTCACACTATTGTAAGGTCAAAAAATTCTAACTCGAACCATTGCAAGTCAGGGACCTTCTGTATATGAAATGTCCAGAATAGGCAAATCCACAGAAACAGAAAGTACATTAGTGGTTGCTTAAGGCAAACACATATGGGGTGGGGAAAGATGCAGACAGAGGTAGCTAAAGAGTATGTGGTTCTACGTTAGGGTGATGAATATATTTTCTAACTGATATCCTGGTGAAAACTTCAAGTATGGAGCTGGGTATATAGATCTAAAGCCTGGATAAAGACTAGCAATACGGATATTGATTCAGTTTACAGATGACAATTTAAAATTCAGAGTTAGTAAGACTGGCATTCAAGAAGGATGAAAAAGGACTATTACACACTAAATATGTCTCCTGAAATGTATTATTCTGAAGCCTTGACTCCCAATATGTTGGTGTTTACAGGTGAAGCCTTTGAAGTAATTAGATTTTGATGAGCTCATGACGGAGGGGGACCTCATGATGCAACTAGTCTCTTTATAAGAAGATACCAGAGTGAGTACTTTCTCTCTCTGCCATATGAGGACACAACAACTTGGGAAACCAAATTGGCTAACACCTTGATTTTGAAACTTTTCTGTCTCTACAGCCAAAAATAAATTGCTGGCCAGGAGCAGTAGCTCACACCTATAATCTCAGCACTTTGGAAGGCCAAGGCGGGAGGATCATTTCAGCCCAGGAGTTCAAGACAAGCTCATGCAACATAAGCAGATCCTGTCTCTACAAAAATACAAAAATTAGGAGTGTGGTGGCACACACCTGTGGTCCCAGCTACTCAGAAGGCTGAGGTGGGAGGAGCGCTACTAGTACACTGGAGCCCGAGAGGCAGAAGTTGGAGTGAGCTATAATTGTGCCACTGCACTCCAGCATGAGTGACAAGAGCAACACTCTTCCTCAAAAATAAGACTAATAATAAAAATAAAAATAACAAAAAATTAAAATCCTTCTGGATCCTGTATACTTATCTGCCTATAGCATCCTCCCTTCTCTGCCTCTGTCTCCACTGCCTCAAATCAGTCCAATCTAACTTCTACCTCAATCAAACCAACAACAACAAAAATGGTACTCGTTATCTACACCTTCTTATCCCTAGTGGACATTTTATTTTCTCTCTAGGGAACACTCAGCAAAATTGACCACATTGTCCTTCTTAAACTAGAGTGATCTCAGCTCATATGCGGCTCCACTTTCCATGGTTTCAGTTACCTGTGATATGGTACAATAAGCTATTGGGGTCAAAGGTAGGAGACAGATTCCCATAACTTTTATTACAGTATCATTATTGTTTTATTATTAGTGTTGATCTCTTACAATGCCCTAATTTATTTTTTATTTGCTTATTATTATTATTATTTTTTAGATGGAGTCTTGCTCCATTGGTCAGGCGAGACTGCAGTGGTATGATCTCAGCTCACTCCAACTTCAGCCTCCCAGGTTTAAGCAATCCTCCTACCTCAGCCTCCCTAGTACCTGGGATTACAGGCGCCCACCACTATGCTCAGCTAATTTTTTTTGCATTTTTAGTAGAGATGGGGTTTCACCACGTTGGCCAGGGTGGTTTTCAACTCCTGACCTCAAGTGATCCGCCTGCTTCAGCTTCCCTAAGTGCTAGCTTTACAGGCGTGAGCCACCACACCCGGCCACAATACCCAATTTATAAATGACACTTTATCATAGATATATAGATATATATGAAAAACATTACATATATGGGATTCAGTACTATCCAGTTGCAGGCATCAACTGAGAATCTTAGAACAATATCCCCAGTACATACTAATGTACTCTAGCCACATTCTGTTACTTTTCCTCTTTCATCTCTGATTCATCTTATTCTTTTTCATCATTCTTTTTCTACAACCTCAGTCTCTTCCATAGAGACATCAAATGATATCTTCCTCAGTGTACCTTTTGTCTCACAGTATCTTCTGTCCCTAGGCCATCCATCTTACCTATGCCTTGTTCATGGCTCCAACTAATATGAACAAGGATATGTCATTTCTGAGTTATAGATACTCCAGTGTTCTCTCAGTAAATGACAATCTATTCATCCACCTAGTGATGAAGCTAAAAACGTGGGAGCCATCCTGCAATATGGAAACCTGAGAATTGAAAGCCACGGGATTTCTTTCTCCCTCACTCCACATTATCCAATCCATTACTACATCAGATGCATTTTATCTCCTAATCTGTTTTTATTTTCTACTCACAACTTTCATCACACCATAATCACTATAATGATTCTTTAACTGTCTTTTTATTTGTGGTCCCCCTCTAACCCATGTTCAACACTCCAGTCACAGTGAACTTTTAAAATGAACAGATCAGGTCATGTCTTGTCCCTTTTACGAGATTCGAATTTCTCATGAGAGCAAGCAGTATTGATGTATGGCCCACTAACGGATCCCAAAACCTAGCACAGTACTCAAGTTATACAAGGTACTTACTATTTGTCAAATAAATAGCATGGACTCAACTAGTGTGCATAAGAAACACTATTAATAGGCTGAGTGCGGTAGCTCACGCCAGTAATCCCAATCACTTTGAGAGGCCCAGGGGGGGGCAGATCCCTTGAGCCCAGGAATTTGAGACCAGTCTGGGCAACAAGGCAAAACCCCATCTCTACAAAAAATAAAAAACTTAGCCGGGCATAGTGGTGAATACCTATAGTCCCAGCTGCTTGGAAGGCATGGGTGGGAGGATTACTTGACCGTGGAAAGCTATGGCTGCAATGAGCCATGATCGCGCCTCTGTACTCTAGCCTGGGCAACAGAGAGAGATCCTAAATCAAAATAGAGACAAAGAGAGAAAGAGACACCCTAATGAGTAAGAAACCAGCAGTCATAGGGACAGGGAAGGTTAGAAAAGGAGGACTAAAAGAGTTTTCTACTAGTAGAATTTAAATATACAAACAGGTAACAGAGGACAAGGTATCAACATTTTTTTTTTTATTAAAAAGAAAGGGTCTCATTGTGTTGCCAAGGCTGTTGCCAAACTCCTGGGCTGAAGCCATCCTCTCACCTCAGGCTCCCAAAGTGCTAGGATTATAGGCATGAGCCACTGTGCCTGGTCAAGGTAATCAAATTTTTAAGACACTAATTTTTTTTTTCTTTACATACAGTGTCTCGGTCTGTCGCTCAGGCTGGAGTGCAGTGGTATGATCTTGGCTCACTGCAATCTCCGCATCCCAGGATCAAGCAATTCTTCTGCCTCAACCTCCCCAGTAGCTGGGATTATAGCAGCATGACAACATGCCTGGCTAATTTTTGTATTTTTAGCAGAGACAGGGTTTCACTATGTCAGCCAGGCTGGTCTTGAACTCCTGACCTCAGGTGATCCTCCCACCTTAGCCTCCCAAAGTGCTGGGATTACAGATGTGAGCCACTGCACCCAGCCAAGATGCTAAAATTTATAAAGGTCTTTGGGCACCTCAGTATTCCAAATATAAAATCAAATCCAGGAATTCTACTTTGGAGAAATCATCCTTTTTAAAAAAAAAAAAAAAAAAGGCATGGTAACTTACACATATAATCCAGCACTCTGGAGGGCTGAGGTGGGAGGATATCTTACAAAGCTCAGATTTCAAGAACAGCCTGGGCAATCAATATATGAAGACTCTATCTCCACCAAAAAAAAAAAAAAAAGCCATGTATGGTGGTGCACATCTGTGCTCCCAGCTACTCAGGATGCTGAGGTTGGATGACTCTTTGAGCCCAGGAGATTAAGGCTGCAGTGAGGCAGGGTTATGCCACTACACTCTACCCTGGCCCAACAGAATAAGATCCTGTCTCAAAAAATAAATAAATAAATAATAAAAATATGAAAAAATCTCCACAAAGTAGAAAAGGTAAGCTGCAAAATATACAGTGTTCTATGTGAAACTACGTGAAAGATGACTAAGAAGTATATATTTAGTCACATAAACAAAAATATAATTTACATGAAAAAGCATTATGAATATAAAAATATGTTAATATTGGCCAGGTGCAGTGTCTCACTCTAATCCCAGCACTTTGGGGGGCCGAGGCAGGCGAATCACTTCGGGTCAGGAGTTTGAGACCAGCCTGGCAACATGGCGAAACCCCATCTCTACTAAAATACAAAAATTAGCTAGGCGTGGTGGTGCACGCCTGTAATCGCAGCTAGTCAGGAGGCTGAGGCAGCAGGAGAACCGCTTGATCCAAGGAGGCAGAGGTTACAGTGAGCCGAGATCACGCCACTGCACTCCAGCCTAGGTGACAGAGGGAGACTGAGACTCTGTCTCAAAAAAAAAAAAAATTTTAATATCAATTGGTTGCCTGTTAAAAGGAGTGAAGAATGTGACAGATCATAGCAAAGCAGAGAGTAAGCTAATTTTTCTGAATCTCATTAACATATGACTTTCAGGAACTAAAATACATATATTAAAACTAAAATAAAATAACTGCCATCCTAATAGAAAAAAAGACAGCTCAAATCAAGTTTCAGGCTGGGCACAGTGGCTCACGCCTGTAATCCCAATACTTTGGGAGGCCAAGGAGGGTGGATCACCTGAGGTCAAGAGTTCAAGACCAGCCTGGACAACATGGTGAAACCCTGTCTCTACTAAAAATACAAAAATTAGCCGGGTATGGTGGCCAGCGCCCATAGTCCCAGCTACTTGGGAGGGTGAAGCAGAACCCAGGAGACGGAAGTTGCAGTGAGCTGAGATGGTGCCACTGCACTCCAACCTGCGCGACAAAGCAAGTTTCAGCCCCATCCTTCAGAGTAATTTGAAAGTAAGGTACCTGAGAGTCAAACACAATGATCAACTGAAAAACAAATAATAGCATTTAAAGGAAATACTCCAAATCAAAATTTTAACTTCAAAATTATTTATAAGAACCATTTCCAATGTTTCAGATTTTATATTATCAAAAATGATACAAACTTGAAGATTAAAGTTGAAACATGTAAATATACGTGTAAATATACTGAAAGATGATTCTGGACAATGTAAACATTAGAGAAATAGCCTAACACCTTCCTGGCATCAACAGAATAATTGAGAATGTTTAAATCAGCTGGGCATAGTGGCTCACGCCTATAATCAGCACTTTGGGAGGCCGAGGCGGGTGGATCACCTGAGACTGGGAGTTCAAGACTGACTAACATGGATAAACCCCATCTCTACTAAAAATACAAATTTACCCAGGCATGGTGGTGCATGCCCATAATCCCAGCTACTCGGGAGGCTGAGGCAGGAGAATCACTTTGAACCCGGGAGGTATAGGTTGTGGTAAGCCAAGATCACACTACTGCACTCCAGCCTGGGCAACGAGAGTGAAACTCTGTCTCAAAAAAAAAAAAAAAAAAAAAACAAAAAATTAGCTGAGTGTGGTGGCTGGCGCCTACAATCCCAGCTACTCAGGAGGCTTAGGCAGGAAAATCGTTTGAAGCAGGGATGCAGAGGTTGCAGTGAGCTGAAATCACGCCACTACACTCCAGCCTGGTCAACAACAGCAAGACTCCGTTTCAAAAAAAAAAAGAGAGAGAAAATGTTTAAATCATAGAGTAAAACAAACTTTTAAAAATCCCAAAAGATAAAAATACGTAATACCAATTCATTCACAGAAGCTCCAAGAAAAATAAAGATTATTACTAACTATAACAAAAATTGATTTATACTAAAGGCAACTGACTTTAACATGTATAATCACTGCAAGAATTACCTTTCATTTTTGAATGTGTGTTAATCAACGGATCAGAACAAATCCTGCAGGGCCACCATGGGCGTCTCTTGAATTTTGCCCAGATGAGATCTCCAACTTCATACTTCAGTGGTGTAGACTTTTTCTTGGGTTGACACTTCAGACAGACAAAACATGGGGCATCAATAAGAATCAAAATCTTTTGAAACAGTATTATCACTCCTATTAGCCTTCTGAAAAAGTAACATATGAAAAATTGAGGATGAACACACTCTGTCCTAAAAAGAATTACAAAATAAGTACAACTAAATTATTTCATCTTAATTGTTCATAACATAGCCCTTTATACAGTAACAGTTCTCAATTATAATTGTTTTATATACTGAGTCTATCCGTATTTTGAAATAAAATTAAGTTGGTTTTATTTTTAAAGAACTAAAAACAAACACAATAAAGAAAATCATCCCAAGGAAAAGATATCTTTGATCCAGTCCTTGCATCGAAACATGAAGGGGAAAAAAATGGAGAAAAAATTATAGAAATGAGACTTCAGACCCTTCTGCATGTGATATTGTACATACTTTTCAAACCAATATTTCTATTACCATACAAACAATAGTAGTAGCCAGGAGTGGTGGCACACACCTGTAGTCCCAGCTAACACTCTCTTTCAGACATAAACCTCAGAGAAAATAGCAAAGAATTCTAGATACTCACAGAAGTTAAATCTCACTAAAAATACCGGGATTGGCTGGGCATGGTGGCTCACACCTGTAATCCCAGAACTTTGGGAGGCCGAAGGCAGGTGGATCACCTGAGGTGAGGAGTTTGTGACCAGCCTGGCCAACATGGTGAAACCCCATCTCTACAAAAAAACAAAAACTAGCCAGGCGTGTTGGCAGGCACCTGTAATCCCAGCTACTTGGGAGGCTGAGGCAGGAAAATCGACTGAATCCACGAGGCAGCGGTTTGTGAGGCAGAGGCTGCAGTGAGCTGAGACCGTATCACTGCACTTTAGCCTGAGAACAGAGAGAGACTCTGTCTCCAAAAAAAAAAACTGGGATTAGTTCCTCATGTACATACAGCTACTAGGAAAAAAAACAAAATTACATCTTACTTTCTTTTCTTTTTTCTTTTTTTTTTTTTTTTTTTTTTTGAGACGGAGTCTCACTCTGTCTCCCAGGCTGGAGTGCAGTGATGCAATCTCAGCTCACTGCAACCTTCGCCTCCCAGGTTCAAGTGATTCTCCTTGCCTCAGCCTACCAAGTAGCTGGGACCACAGGCACGCGCCACCACACTCAGCTAATTATTTGTATTTTTAGTAGAGACAGGGTTTCACCGTGTTAGCCAGGATGGTCTCAATCTCCTGACCTCACGATCTGCCCGCCTTGACCTCCCAAAGTGCGGGATTATAGGCCTGAGCCACCTTGCCTGACCCATCTTACTTTCTTATAAAGAGCTCTAAGGGGCCAGGCACAGTGGCTCATGTCTATAATCCCAGCACTTTGGGAGGCCGAAGTGGGTAGATCACTGGAAGCCAGGAGTTTGAGACCAGCCTGGCCAACACAGCGAAACCCTGTCTCTGCTAAAAAGAGAACAAAATACAAAAATTGGCTGGGCATGGTGGCACATGACTGTAATCAGAGCTACTCAGGAGGCTGAGGCATGAGAATTCACTTGAACCCAAGAGGCAGAGGTTGCACTGAGCCAAGATCATGCCACTGCACTCGGCCTGGCGACAGAGTTAGACTCTATCTCAAAAGAAAAAACAGTAAAATAAAAAGCCCTAAGGGGGCCAGATGCTGTGGCTCTTGCCTGTAATCCCAGCACTTTGGGAGGCTTAGGCAATAGGATCACTCGAGCCTAGAAGTTTGACACTGGCATGGACAACATGTGAGACCCCATCTCTACAAAAAATTTAAAAAATTAGGTGGGCATCGTGGTTCGTGCCTGTATTCCCAGCTACTTGCGAGACTGAGGTAGGAGGACTGCTTGAGCCCAGGAGTTTGAGGCTGCAGTGGACCATGTTCATGCCCACTGCACTCCAGCCTGTGCTACAGAGCAAGATCCTGTCTTTAAAAAAACCTAAGGGACCATTTTGATGGTTATCAATCTGTAAATTATCAAAAAGAAAACGACTTGAAAGTTAGTTGACTTTGAAACTTTAAAAAATTCCAAGAATCGATGGCAAAGACAAATATTTTGTCTGTACTGAAAACTACAATCTGAGTAGGGTCCCATAAATTTATTATATAATTTGATTTTTGATTATTTAAATATGATATATTTGGCAATCACTGCTACATATGGAACTTGCTTATTTATCCAAGTCCTAAATGACTTTAAATACATTAAGTAACGATGTAGCCAGGCACTGTTCCTCTTAAAGTAGATACATTATTATCCGTATTTTACTACATTCCTGTGGTTACATAGTTATTAAGTGACAGAACCAAGGATTAAAACCTGGGGAGATACAATTCCAGAGCCTAAATTCTTAAACCACTGTCCTGTTACCCAACAGCAATAAAATCGCAAGATTATTATATCCTTTATGACAAATATAGCCATAACCAATCTGGCACATAGTATCAGTTCTGTCTTTTCGTCAAAGAACTACTACAAAATGATTACGCTGTATTTTTGGAAGTACAAATATAAAATACATGCATTCAATAGACAGAGGAAAAAGAATGTCAGTGGTATCAGGTAAAGACGATAGCCAGAACCACAGAACCAGAGAAAGCAGTAATAAATCCTCTCTTCTGACTCCATCACAAACTGTGTCACCTTCAAAAAGTCATTTATTTTGATCTCAGTTTCCTAAACCACAAAATTGGGAAAGTAACATCTGCTCTATAATAGACCATCAAAACGAGTAACTAGTAATTCAGCTCCCAGCATTTTAACCCCCCCCAAAATAATTCAAAGTAAAATAATTATAGAAAAAGATATTTAAAGCAGGTTTTATGTTTGGTTGGTTTTTTGTGTGTTTTTTGAGACATTCTCACTCTGCTTCTCAGGCTGAAGTGCAATGGCGTGATCTTCACTCACTGCAACCTTCGCCTCCTGAACTCAAGCCATCCTCCCATCTCAGCATTCCAATGCTCACCAACATGCCTGGCAAATTTTTGTATTTTTTGTAGAGACGGGATATAACCATGTTGCCCAAGCTGTTAAAGCAGTTTTTGTTTTTGTTTTTTTAATGACAAAAGTTAACATCCACCAAGAGATCTGTTTTAAAAAATTTTGCTGGGAGCCACGGTCGTTCAGGCCTGTTGTCCTGACACATAAGGAGATGAAGCTAGGCATCAAGGCTAGCCTGGGCAACACAGAAACCTCTCATCTATATAATCAAACAAATTATGCTATGACAATTCTATGAAACATGCTAAGTGCAGATATTATATATTGAAGATAATAACACAGCCATACGTACACTGTATGATCCATTAGAAGCTTTGCTGAAGCAATAATGGTGACTTAAAAATTTTTTTTAAATAACAAGGCCAATGAGAAACACAAATTTTAAAGTTTCATTAAACTGATAGTACCATCAGTAAAGAATTTAACAAACTCATATTTACTTCCTTCTATCCTGAAAAACTTACATGACCAAATAAAATAATATATGCAAACCCAGTCAAAATAAATCTACATAAATACACATTAATACTATCATTCACAGACAATAATAACCAAATCCAACTGACCTTAATAAATAAACTTAGACACAGGCAAGAATTCCAGACCACAGAAAAGCTTCTAATCATGAAAATAGTGGAAATAAGAACAAGGGTTTAAAAAAGCAAGATGACTTTAAAGACCAGATTTAAAACTTTAACTTGCAGAGACACACTCCAAAATAAACCCTTTGAAGCCCATAATTCAATTACACACAAACTTAGTAAACATCTATGTACAAAGCTCAACAAGAGACACAAAGACAAATAAGACAATTCTAGATCCCAAGACACTTGGGAAAGAGATCAGAGAAAATGTCAGTAAAGAAGTGGCGGCCAGGCGCAGTGGCTCACACCTATAATCTCAGCACTTTGGGAGGTTGAGGCGGGTGGATCACCTGAGGTTGGGAGTTCAACACCAACCTGACCAATATGGAGAAACCCTGTCTCTACTAAAAATACAAAAAATTAGCTGGGAGTGGTGGTGCATGCCTGTAATCCCAGCTACTCAGGAGGCTGATGCAGGAGAATCGCTTGAACCTGGGAGGCAGAGGTTGCGGTGAGCTGAGATCATGCCATTGCACTCCAGCCTAGGCGACAAGAGTGAAACTCCGTCTCCAAAAAAACAAAGGTGGCATCTTCCAGGCTTAGACTGGCAGGATTGGCAGATTTCAGAATGGCTTTTCCTAATATGTCTATAGATTCAGTTGAAAATAATAAGCTAATCCTTTTTAAATATGATATTGGGCTGAATTCTGTGTACACTGCCATCACACACACACACACACACACACACACACACACACACACACACAAAACAGATATTCCCTCCCCAACCCAGTAGCTGTGAATGTGATCTTATTTGGAAGTAAGGTCTTTGTAGATAATCAAGATGAAGTCACAAGGGTAGGCCTTAATTCAATGCAACTGTTTCCTAATAAAATGGAGAAATATGGACACAAAGACAGGCACAAACAGAGGGAAGATGACATGAAAACAGAGAGAACATAATCTATAAACCAAGGAAAGCCTGAGGTCAGATATCAGGAGAGGGGCAGGGACAGATACACACTCACAGTCCTCAAAGCAATGTCCTGACAACTTGAGTTTGTACTTCTAGTTTCCTGAATTGAGAGAGAATAAATTTCTGGTATTGAAGCCACCCAGTTTGTCGTATTCTGTTACAACAGCCCCCAAAAACTAATATACATCTTGCTTAACCCTCACAACCTTACAAAATAGCATTATCTCCATTTTGCAGATAAAGAAACTGAGGCTCAAAAAGGTGAAGTCATAGGCTGGTTTTGGTGGCTCACGCCTGTAATCCCAGTACTTTGGGAGGCCGAGGTGGGAGGATCACTGGAGGTCAGGAGTTCAAGACCAGCCTGGTCAACATGGTGAAACTCCATCTCTACTAAAAATACAAAGAATTAGCCCGGCATGGTGGTGGGTGCCTGTAATCTCAGCTACTTGGGAGGTTGAGGCAGAAGAATCGCTTGAACCTGGGAAGCAGAAGCTGCAGTGAGCTGAGATCGAACCACTGCACTCCAGCCTGGGAAACAGAGTGAGAATCCATCTCAAAAAAAAAAAAAAAAAAAGGTTAAGTAACAATTGTAAAGACTAGAATTTAAACCCACATCTGAATAACCCTAAAGACCATATTTTTGCATTAGAAATAAATATGACTAGAATTTGTTTGCAAAGTGTTTAAATCCAACCTAAAAGCTAACTAGATTCAAAACCTCCATATTCTTTATTTCTTTTTGTTTGTTGGTTTGTTTTTTGAGAGAAGGCCTCGGGTCTGTCACCCAGGCTGGGGTGCAATGGCACGTTGATTTCAGCATCTCGAATAGCTGGGACTAAAGGTACATGCCACCACACCCAGATGATTTATTCTATTTTTAATAGAGACAAGGTCTCCCTGTATTGCCCAGGCTGCTCTCAAACTCCTGGTCTCAAGCAATCCTCCCAATTTTCTTTCCAAAGTGCCAGGATTACAGGCCTGAGCCACCAAGCCCAGCCCATATTCTTTATTTCACTGATAGTAACATATCATTTCACATTAAACTAACCCAGAAAAGCTTGTCACTACAATCTTCGAAAATCATTAAAGGCCTAACACATCTCTACAACTGTAAGAAGTGGCTCTTGAGCCAAAAGGTATGTTGAAAGAAATTTTAGATGAGACCTTTACTTTCACTAATTAATTTTACTAGCATCAGTAAGAATCAAATCTATGTTGCACTTCTGAGGATTAAATGAAACAAAACAAAAAAGCTAAACTGGTTCACCTATGTTCCTGGTCATATGGGATAAAACTAAGTTGCTTTCTATTTTAATGTAAATTGATATAGTCCTTGGTTATCGTCTCTTCTCAGGCATACCCAAAAATAACAGTTGAACTAAATATTAAAAAACAGCCATAGTGCAACAATTTTTTCTTTTTTCTTTTCTGAGGCAGAGTCTCCCTATGTAATGCAGGCTGAAGTGCAGTGGCACAATCATAGCTCACTGCAGCTTCCACCTCCCGAGCTCAAACAATCCTCCCCCCTCAGGCTCCCAGGTAGTTGGGTGCACCACCATGCCAGGCTAATTTATTTATATATATATATACACACACACACACACACACACACACACACACACACACACACACACACAATATATATACATAAAAATAAATATATTTTTTGAGACGGGGTCTTGCTCTTGTCACCCAAGCTGGAATGCAGCAGCAAGATCTCCGCTCACTGCAACATCTGCCTCCTGAGTTCAAGCGATTCTCCTGCCTCAGCCTCCTGAGTAGCTGGGATTACAGGCATGCACCACCACTCCCAGCTAATTTTTGTATTTTTAGTAGAGACAGGGTTTCACTGTTGGCCAGGCTGGTATCGAACTCCTGATCTCAGGTGATCTGCTGGCCTCAGCCTCCAAAGTGCAGGAATTACAGACGTGAGCCATCTCACCTGGCATTTATGTATTTTTTGTACAGATGGGGTTTTGTCATGTTGCACAGGATGGTCCCAAACTCCTGAGCTCAAATGATCCACCTGCCTTAGCCTCCTAAAGTACTGGGATTACAGGCATGGGCCACTGTACTCAGCCACAGGTTTTTTTAAAAAACTGCCTAAGTCTGTATAGGGATACACAACTTGAGGTAAAGACCAAGGGAAGTGGGGGGAAGAACTAATGCTTTACATAACAATTACAGGAATTATCACAACTCTAGGGACTCAGTTCTCAGTTTAGTTACCAAAAACTCCCATAAAATTAAGTTATTACAAAGAGACAACATCAATATACAAGACAAAAACACATCTGTTTAGGTTTTTTTTTTTTTTTTTTTTTAGGAGACAGAGTGTCACTCTGTTGCCAGGCTGGAGTGCAGTGGCACATCTCGGCTCACTGCAGCCTCCACCTCCTGGGTTCAAGCAATTCTCCTACCTCGGTCTCCCGAGTAGCTTGGACTACAGGTGCGCGCCACCATGCCCAGCTAATTTTTATATTTTAATAGAGACTGGGTTTCACCATGTTGGCTAGGATGGTCTTGATCAGCTAAGCCCATGATCTACCCACCTGGGCTTCCCAAAGTGCTGGGACTACAGGCGTGAGCCACCACACCCAGCGTAGATGCTTGATTTATATGATATCTAAAGCCTACTAAAACTTTTACACAGCTTAAACTACCCATATTTAAGAATAAGGTCATCAAATCAAGCCAAGTATAAATACATAATCTTGTTTATAAACAAAAAAAGACCAGGCATGGTGGCTCAGGCCTGCAATCCTAGCACTTTGGGAGGCCAACGTGGATGAATCGCTTGAGGCCAGGCGTTCAAGATCAGCCTTGACAAGACCCCATCTCTGCGTGTACACGCACACACACATACACACACACACACACACACACACACATACACACACACACACGCCAGGCAGGCATGGTGGCACACGCCAGTAGTTTCAGCAACTTGGGAGGGTAAGCCGCGAGGATTTTGTGAGCTTGGGAGGTCGAGGTTTCACTGAGCCATGACTGCACCACTGCACTCCAGCCTAAGTGACAGTGTGAGACCCTGACACCAAAAGAAAAAACAAAAACCCAAAAGAAATAACTAGAATATATGAGGATATCAACAACTCTAAAAATATATATAACAATCAGATGAAACAGTTTTCCTAAAAATGGACAAAAGACCTGAATAGAAATTACTCAGCCAGGCACAGTGGCTCACAACTGTAATCTCAGCACTTTAGGAGGCTGAAGAGGGCAGATCACGGGGTCAAGAGATCAAGACCATTCTGGCCAATATGATGAAATCCCGTCTCTACTAAAAATACAAAAATTAGCTGGACGTGGTGGCGAGCAACTATAATACCAGCTACTTAGGAGGCTGAGGCAGGAGAATCACTTGAACCCGGAAGGCAGAGACTGCAGTGTGCAGAGATCACGCCACTGCCCTCTAGCCTGGTGACAGTGTGAGACTCTGTCTCAAAAAAAAAAAAAGAAAGAAAGAAAAAAGAAATTACTCAAAAAGACATACAAATGGCAAACAAGCATATGAAAAGGTACTCAATGTCACTGATCATCAGAGAAATGCAAATCAAAACTACAATGAGACACCATCTCACACAGATAAAATGGCTTTTATCCAAAAGACAGAAAATAACAAATGCTAGCAGGGATGTAGAGAAAAGGGAACTCTCATACACTGTTGGTAGGAATGTAAATTAGTACAACTCTAGAGAACAGCTTGGAGGTTCCTCAAAAAACTAAAAATAGAGCTACCATATGATCTAGCAATCCCACAACTAGCTATATACAGAAAAGAAAGGAAATCAGTATTTCAAACAGACATTTGCACTCCCATGTTTACTGCAGCACTGTTCACAATAGCCAAGATTTGGAAATAACCTAAGCCTTTAATAGATGAATAAATAAAGAAAATGTGGTACGTATACATAATGGAGTGCTATTTAGCCGTGAAAGAGAATGAGATCCTATCATTTGCAACAACATAGATGGAACAGGAGATCACTATGTTAGATGAAATAAGCCAAGCACAGAAAGACAAACTTCACGTGTTCTTACTTATTTGTGGGAACTAAAAATTAAAACAATAGAACTCTTGCTGATAGACAACAGAAAAATGGTTACTAGAGGCTGGGAAGGGAAGTGGAAGGAGGTAAGTGAGGATCGTTAATGAAAACAAAAGAATAGATGATTCAGTAAGGCCAAAAAAAAGAATGAATGAATAAGAACTAGAATTAGATAGCACAAAAAGTTGATAATAATATAACTGTACATTTTAAAATAACTAAAATGAGCCGGGCGTGGTGGCTCACGCCTGTAATCCCAGCACTTTGGGAGGATGAGGCGGGTGGATCACAAGGTCAGGGGTTCAAGACCAGCCTGACCAACATGGTAAAATAACTAAAATGGTATAATTGGATTGTTTGTAACACAAAGGATAAATCCTTGAGGGATACCCCATTTACCCTAAAGTGATTATTATATACTATACGCCTGTACCAAAATAACTCATCTATGTCATATACATACCTACGTACACACAAATATTAAAAATAATTTTTTTTAATTTAAACACAGAATGACCATATGATGCAGTAATTCTACTCCTAGGTATACAATAACCAAGAATAATGAAAACACATGTCCACACAAAAACTTGTAAAAGCATACCTTGGCAATACTAAGTTCAGTTTCAAGGCCACCACAACAATGCAAACATTACAATAAAGTGAATCACGAGATGCTTTGATTTCACAATACATATATAAAAGTTATATTTATACTATACAGTAGTCTGTGTACAATAGCATTATATATTAAAAACAACACAAACTAAAAATGCTTTGTTGTATTCAATGTAAGAATTTAGGGGAAAATATATATACAGTGCTAAAAGAAAAGACTATCCAGCCTGGGCAATATAACAAGAACCCAAAACAAACTAAAAACAAAAAAATTTTAACCCTTAACAGGGCTGGTTATGGTGGCTCACACCGGTAATCCCAGCACTTTCGGAGGCCAAAACAGGAAGACTGCTTAGGCCTAGGACTTCAGGACCATACTGGGCAATATAAGTGAGACTTCAGTTTTTATTAAAAAAAAAAAGAGGCTGAGCATGGTGACTCACACCTGTAATCCCAGCACTTTGGGAGGCCAAGGTGGGTGGATCACCTGAGGTCAGGAGTTCGAGACCAGACTAACATGATGAAACTTGGTGTTTACTAAAAATACAAAAATTAGCTGGGCATAGTGGCGAGTGCCTGTAACCCCAGCTACTCCGAAGGCTGAGGCAGGAGAATTGCTTGAACCTGAGAGGCAGAGGTTGTAGTGAGCTGAGATCGCACCACTGCACTCTAGCCTGGGTGACAGAGCGAGACTGTCTCAAAAAAAGAAAAAAGAAAGCAAGGGAGGGAGGGAGGGAAGGAAGGGAGGGAGGGAGGGAGGGAGGGACGGGGGAAGGGAAGGAGGAAAAGGAAGGAGGGAAGAGGGAAAGGAAGGTGAGAGGGAAGGGAAGGTTAGAGGAAAGGGAAGAGGGAAGGGAGAAGGGAAGGGGGAAAGGGAAAGGAAGGGGGAAGAGGGAAGGGAATGGGGAAGAAGGAAGGGAACAGGGAAGGGAAAGGGGAAGAAAGAAAGGAAAGAATGAAAAGGAAAGAAAAGAAAGAAAAGCAAGCAAGCAAGCTAGTAGGAGATGCTGGCATAAAAGTTTATATTTCTAGGTAGAACAATAACTTGAGTCTCAGAATTTCCAGGTTATAGCAAGCTATGGTTGCACCAGTGTAGTTAAGCCTGGAAAGAAAGTAAAACTTTGTCTCTAAAAAACGAACATCTGAGTTGCAAGCTTTATGCTTATGAAGGGTCTTGACTCAATGTTCATGGCTGCTTGCTGAAGATCAGAATGGCTGCAGCAATTTCCCTTTTTTTTTTTCTGAGATAGAGTCTCACTCTGTTGCCCAAGCTGGAATGCAGTGGGACAAAAACAACTCACTACAGCCTCTGCCTCCTAGGTTCCAGCAGTCCTCTAGCACTGGCCTCCTGAGTAGCTGGAACTAAAAGTGCATACCACTACAACGAGCTAATTTTTTAAATTTTTATGTTTTCCAGAATGGCCTCAAATTCCTGGGTTCAAGTGATCCACCCACTTTTGCCATCCAAGGTACTAGAATTACAGGAAAGAGCACGGAATCCACTACAACAATTTCATAAAGTAAGACCACAATGTGGCCAAGCACAGTGGCTCACGCCTGTAATCCCAGCACTTTGGGAGGCCAAGGAGGACAGATCGCTTGAGGTCATGAGTTCAAAACAGCTAAGACAACATGGCAAAACCCCATCTCTGCAAATAATACAAAAATTAGCCAGGTGTGGTGGCGGGCACCTGTAATCTCAGCTACTCAGGAGGATGAGGCAGGAGAATTAACTTGAACACAAGAAGTGGAGGTTGCAGTGAGCTGAGATTACACCAATGCACTCCAGCCTGGGCAACAAGGTGAGAACCTGCCGTATACATACAAAAAAAGACCACAATGAAGTTTCCCACATAGATTGACTCTTCCTTTCATGAAATATTTCTCTGAGCATTCAATGCCATTTGACAGTATTTTACCCATAGCAGAGCTTCTTTCTCTCTTTTTTGGTTGTTTTTTGGAGACAGAGGTCTTGCTCTCTCACTGTCACCCAGAAGTGCACTGGCACAATCTTGGCTCATGGCAAACTTGCTTTTCAAATTCAAGTGATTATTGAACTTCAGTCTCCCACGTAGCTGGGACTACAGGCATGCACCATCACACCCAGCTAATTTTTCTACTTTTAGTAGAGACACTGCTTCACCATATTGGCCAGGCTGGTCTCAAACTCCTGACCCCAGGCAATCCACCCACCTCGGCCTACCAAAGTGCTGTGATTACAGGTGTGAGCCATCACACCTGGCCTAGAACTTCTTTCAAAAGTGGAGTCACTCCCCCTCAAACCTAGATACTACTTTATCAACTAGGTTCATGATATTCCAATGCATTTTTTGTCATTTCAACGATGTTCATGTCATTTTTACAAGGAGACTATACCTCAAGAAACCACATTTTTTGCTCATCTAAAAAATGCATTTCTTCATCTGTTAAAATATTATCATCAGCCAGGAGAGATGGCTCAAGCCAGTAATCCCAGCACTTTGGAAGGCTGAGGCGGTGGATAAGGAGGTTAGGAGTTCAAGACCAGCCTGCCCAACATGGCAAAGTTCTTAGAAATATCTTAGCACTATGGTCTAATTAATCTATGGTCTAATCTAATCCTGCAGCAACATGGCAATACTCTTTAATGCAATACTCCCACTCTTGAGAATCCATCCTATGTAAATAATCCAAAAGAAGAAAAAGACTAAAGGCTATAAACACATATTCGCTGCATCTTTAACTGTAATAACAAAAGTGGAGTAACTGAAACTACAGAAGATATTTAAGCAAACTTAAAACAATTTGCTGATCTCTTAAGTAGTAATTTAAAACTTATTATGGGAAGCCAGAAAAATGCATTCCTAAGAAAAAAATACAAAACCTTTATATATGCTGGCCAGGCTTGATGCCAGGTGTTCAAGACCTGCCTGGGCAACACAGTGAAACTCCCCCTCTCAAAAAAAAAAATTAAAAAATAAAAATAAAAAAAAGTCAGGTGTGGTGATGCACAGCTGTAGTCCTAGCTACCTGGGAGACTGGGGCAGGAGGATCACTTAGGTTCAGGAGTTCAAGGCTACAGTGAGTTATGATCTTGACACTGCACTCCAGCCTGGGTAAAAGACCAAGATTCTGTCTCTTAAAAATGTAAGATTCTTAAAAAATTAAAAATGCTATTACGGCTGGGCACAGTTGCTCAAGCCTATAATCCCACCACTTTGGGAGGCCAAGGCAGGCAGATCAACTGAGGTCAGGAGTTCAAGATCAGTCTGACTAACATGGAGAAACCCCATCTCTACTGAAAATACAAATGATCTACAAGGGGCGTGGTGGCACATGCCTGTACTCCCAGCTACATGGGAGATTGAGGCTGCAGAATCGCTTGAACCCGAGAGGCAGAGGTTGCAGTGAGCCAAGACTGTGCCACTGCACTCCAACTTGGGCAACAGAACCAGACTCTGTCTCAAAATATCAAAAAGATGTGACCAAGAAGGAAGATAAAGGTGACCGAAAAAAGAAAACAAAAAAAGGAATGTACAAATTGTACAGATTTTAACACTCTAGATGTTCTTTTTCCTTTTTATTTAAACATTTAGACTATATATAACTCTATGTAAACAGGCCAGGTGCGGTGGCTCACTCCTGTAATCCCAACAATTTGGGAGGCCGAGGTGGGTGGATCACCTGAGGTCAGGAGTTCAAGACCAGCCTGGCCAACATGGTGAAATCCCGCCTCTACTAAAAATATAAAATTAGCCAGACATGATGGTGCAATGCCTGTAATCCCAGCTACTCGGGAGGTTGAGGCAGGAGAATCACTTGAACCCAGGAAGTGGAGGTTGCAGTGAGCCGAGACTGCATCACTACACTCCAGCCTTGGTGACAAAGCATGATGTCATCTCAAAAAAATAAAAATAAATAAATAAATGTAAATACAGTTTAACATTTTAAACTTGCCAAACAAGTTTTTTTATTTTTTCTGATGCTTCTCTAGTCACATTAGGATATAGTGCTTTAATAATGTGAAAGAACTTTACCAAGTGGATCACATGAGGTCAGGAGTTTGAGACCAGCCTGGCCAACATGGCAAAACCCTCTACTAAAAATACAAATAAATAAATAAATAAATAAATAGGTCAGGCGTGATGACTCACACCTGTGATCCCAGCACTCTGAGAAGCTGAGGAGGGTGGATCATGAGGTCAGGAGGTGGAGACAAGCCTGGCCAAGATGGTGAAACCCCCTCTCTACTAAAAATACAAAAATTAGCCAGGTGCTTGTAATCCTAGCTACTGAGGAGGCTGAGGCAGCAGAATCACTTGAACCCAGGAAGAGGAGGTTGCAATGAGCCAAGATCGCACCACTGCACTCTAGGCCTGGACAACAGACCAAGACTCTGTCTCAAAAAAAAAAAAAAGAAGAAGACTATAACCTAATACAGGGCATCAATAATGGTAATTACCTTACGATTATTATTATAATTCTTCTATAAGAACTGTAATTTCCCTTCCCAATCTCAATTCAAAATTACAAAGGAAATTTTCAAGTCCAGAATAAGATGAAGTAAAATACTACAATAAGCATATATTACATACTACTGCAACCTCACTTACCACCACATAATCAAATAAATGTCTTTCTATAATCTAACACATATGTGTATTTCTTTCTTTTTTGGAGATGGAGTTTCGCTCTGTCCCCAGGCTGGAGTGCAGTGGTACAATCTTGGCTCACTGCAATCTCCGACTACCTGGTTCAAGCGATTCTCCTGCCTCAGCCTCCCGGGTAGCTGGGATTACAGGCATGCGCCACCACACCCAGCTAATTTTTGCATTTTTAGTAGAGACGGGGTTTCACCATGTTGGCCAGAATGGTCTCGACCTCCTGATCGTGTGATCCGCCCACCTCAGCCTCCCAAAGTGCTGGGATTACAGGCCTGAGCCACCAGCGCCCAGCCACATATGTGTCTTTCTGTCAAAGCTCTTTAACATTCATTTTATCACCTAAATCTCAAAAACAGCCAGGTAAGGTGGGCAACACAAATTTTATTACCTGTATTTACACATAAGGAAACAGGCTCACAGTGACCTTGCCAAAGGTCTAGGGCCTTCAGCAAAAAGCAGAGATTAGAAGCCACCAACTTTTCACTCATATACTCATACTGTATTGAACCAACCACAGAACAAAGAAGTGAACTAAATCCCATCAATCCTCTCTATCTGGTAAACAGAGTTAGAACTGAGTCTGTTAATACTGGCTGAGAAGAAAAGGAGATCTGGAACCCAGCTAGACAAATCTAGCAAGGAATGGTTACACAGATGATCTGTAGCAGCATTATGATTTGAGCCTACAGCAATCAAAGACAAACAACTGAATATAACTGAGTAAAAGCTAATTGTCAATGGGCATTGAAGAAATGCCTCTTGTGGGTCTTTTCCTTCTGGAAGTCCCCTATCTCTCACTAGAGAGACAGCTGTGTTCCTTTCTTTCTTTTGCCTATTAAGCCTCCGCAACTAAACTCATGTGCGTCTATGTCCTAAATTTTCCTGGCGTGAGATGACAAAGCCCGGGTATTTACCCTAGACAAGGTAGCCTCTTGATATTGGGGGCTCATTCGGGATACCAAGGTACAACATTCATTGAAATGTTGAGTAGTCCGGGCACAGTGGCTCACGCCTGTAATCCCAGCACTTTGGGAGACCAAGCTGGGTGGATCACTTGAGGTGAGGAGTTTCAGACCAGCCTGGCCAACATGGTGAACATGGTGAAACCCTGTCTCTACTAAAAATACAAAAAAATGTTCTGGGTGTGGTGCCACATGCCTGTAATTCCAGCTACTCTGGAGGCTGAGGCAGGAGAATCACTTGAATCCAAGAGGCAGAGGTTGCAGTGAGCCAAGATCATGCCACTGTACTCAAGCCTGGGCAACACAGCGAGACTCTGGATCAAAAAATTAATTAAATTAAATTAAAAATAAAAATAGGCTGGGCGAGGTGGCTCACGCCTGTAATCCCAGCACTTCAGGAGGCCGAGGCGGGCGGATCACGAGGTCAAGAGATCGAGACCATCCTGGCCAACATGGTGAAACCTCGTCTCTACTAAAAATACAAAAAAATTAGCCGGGCGTGGTGGCACGCGCCTGTGGTCCCAGCTACTCGGGAGGCTGAGGCGGAAGAATCGCTTGAACCCCGGAGGCAGAGGTTGCAGTGAGCCGAGATTGCGCCACTGCACTCAGCCTGGTGACAGAGCAAGACTTCATCTCAAAGAAAATAAATAAATTAAAATAAAAATAAAGGGCCGGGCGCAGTCGCTCACGCCTGTAATTCTAGCACTTTGGAAGGCAGAGGCAGGCGGATCACGAGGTCAGGAGTTTGAGACCAGACAACATAGAGAAACCCCGTCCCTACTAAAAATACAAAAAAAAAAAAAAATTAGCTGGGCATGGTGGGCCCCTGTAATCCCAGATACTTGGGAGGCTGAGGCAGGAGAATCGCTTGAACCCGGGAGGCAGAGGTTGCAGTGAGCTCGAGATCGCGCCACCTCAGTCTAGCCCAGGTGACAGTGCGAGACTCCATCTCAAAAAAAAAAAAAAAAAAAAAAAAATTAGCCGGGCATGTTGGCAGGTGCCTGTAATCCCAGTTACTTAGGAGGCTGAGGCAGGAGAATTGCTTCATTCCTGGAGGTGGAGAGTGCAGTCAGCTCAGATCACACCACTGCACCCCAGCCTGGGTGACAGAGCGAGCCTCAAAAAAATAAAAAATAAAAATGATATTAATTATACCGTAATAAAGAATAGAAATAACAATTTTTTTTTTTTTTTTTTGGGACGGAGTCTTGCTCTGTCGCCAGGCTGGAGTGCAGTGGCACAATCTCGGCTCACTGCAACCTCCGCCTCCTGGTTCAAGCGATTCTTCCGCCTAGCCTCCCGAGTAGCTGGGACCACAGGTGCGTGCCACCACACCCAGCTAATTTTTGTATTTTTAGTAGAGACGGGTTTTCACTGTGTTGGCCAAGATGGTCTCGATCTCTTGACCTCGTGATCCGCCCGCCTCGGCCTCCCAAAGTGCTGGGATAACAGGCGTGAGCCACCGTGCCCACCGTTAGAAATAACAATTTCTTAATAGCCCAGACATACCCGATTGTCCTCCTTCCCCCATCTCCCACATATCACACCAACTTATTTCCATCTCTAATAATGTATTTTATAATTATTCGTTTAGTTAATAACTTCTTCTGGACTTTTCAAAATCCTTCTGTTGAAATTCCATCACAGAGGTAGTTTTCAAATTGTGTTCCTCTGAAATAGTGCTCACAAAAGCACCTCATAGGCTACCCAAGAGGATGAGAAGAAAGCTGGCTGCTCCACATTCCAAATCAAAACAGCTCCATCTTTTATTCTATGTGTCAAGTGCATATAAATAAATATGCACTTAAAACTGCAATAAAACAAGTTTATTCTATTGTTTTATACTGGTGTTCTGTGTGTTATTTCATTTGAAGCAAAAAAAAATTTTTAAACAAAACTAAGTACAAGGACCTAGGATGACAAATAGGTCCTTTCCTGATCTGACCACTACCCTAGGGAAAACTATGACCAAGTTACATCACATGATTTACACTTTGTAGTTCACATAAATCTTATACTATCACACCTCCATGCACTTAGATCATACTTTTCAATCTAAGGCACGCTTCATTTTCCTATTTCACTAATAGCTACTTATACTTCACCATTCAGCTCAAAGAAGTATCTCCTGGGGTCTACTTTACACCTACTTAAGGCTCTCGATCCCCCTGTGCATACCTCTTATTACTGCACTTGACACATTACACTGATATTAATGCCACACTCTAACAGTCTCAACAGCAGAGGCAATGATCTTATTTTCTATTCATTTTTTTGTCCTATTCATGTTTTAAACTCCAGCACCTACCCAGTACTCAATAAAAATGTGTTAAATCTAACACTCTCAACAAAGCACTTTTTAATGTTCTTAAAAACAAACATTAAACAAGGATCATTTAAGCCGAGGAGGTTGAGGCTGCAGTGAGCTGTGATCACTCCACTGCATTCTAGCCTCGGTGACAAGGCAAGACCCTATCTCAACAACAACAAAACTTTTTAACTATAAATATTATAAATTTGTTTTTTTATTTCTAGGGTTTTTTAAAAATCCTCATATACTTAAAACATGTCTATTAAAAAATTTTAATGCAGCCAGGTGTGGTGGCTCACATCTATAATCCAAGCACTTTGGGAGACCAAGGTGGGCAGATCATTTGAGGCCAAGAGTTTGAGGCCAGCCTGGCCAACATGATGAAACTCTGTCTCTACTAAAAATTAGACAGGCGTGGTAGCGCACACCTGCAGTCTCAGCTACTCAGGAGGTTGTAGTATGAGAATTGCTTGAACCAGAGGTTGCAGTGAGCTGAGACTGCTCCACTGCACTCCAGCTGGGGCAACAGAGCAAGACACTGTCTCAAAAATAATAATAAAAATTTAATGCAATTTTTTGCATTAACAAAATATGCAAAAAATTAAGGAGAAAACGAAAACAAATAGCTCTAAAATCTTAACTGGAATAAAGATTTATTGGCCAGGCACAGTGGCTGAGGCCTGTAATCCCAGTACTTTGGGAGGCTGAGGCAGGTGGATCACACGGTCAGGAAATCGAGACCATCCTCAACATGGTGAAACCCCGTCTTCATCAAAAAAAAAAAAAAAAAAAAAATTAGCTGGACGTGGTGGCGGGCACCTGTAATCCCAGCAACTCAGGAGGCTGAGGCAGGAAAATCGCTTGAACCGAGGAGGTGGAGGCTGCAGTGAGCCGAGATCGCACCACTGCACTCCAGCCTGGGCAACAGAGCAAGACCCCATCTCAGAAAAAAAAAAAAGAAAAGAAAAAAGAAATAAAGGTTTCCTTAAAAGGTAATTAGAGAGGGTTGGGAGAAAGATCTGGGCACTGGTTGGTATGAAGAGTTCCCACACATATAGGTTCTTACACATATAGATGTGAACATACAATCTAATACTGATTTTTTTTCTTTCAAAGACGGGGTGTAAATCTGTCACCCAAGCTCAAGTGATCCTTGTTGTTGTTGCTGTTTTGTTGTTGTTGTTGGGTTTTTTTTTGGAAAACGTGTCTCATTCTGTCACTCAGACTGGAGTGGAGTGGTGCAATCTTGGCTCACTGAAACCTCTGCCTCCTAGGTTCAAGTGATTCTCCTGCCACAGCCTCCCAAGTAGCTGGGATTACAGGCATGCACCACCACACCTGGCTAATTTTTAGTAGAGACGGGGTTTTGCCATGTTGGCCAGACTGGTCTCAAACTCCTGACCTCAAGTGATCCACCTGCCTCAGCCTCCCAAAGTGCCAGGATTACAGGCGTAAGCCACTGCACCCGGCCCAATCCTTGTTTAAAGTTTGTCTTTTCCCACTTTACTTAAGGATCCATGAGGGCAGACAAAACATCTATTCTGCTCATCACAGTATTCCCAGCACTTAAAACACTGCACAACTACACTCCAGCCTGGACAACAGAGACCCTGTCTCAAAAACAAAACAAAACAGTGCATAGCACATAACCAATTAATAAATTAATAAGTAAAAAAAGTAATTTGTGACACCTGTAATCATAGTTCTTCCACACATAACAAAATCGTGGTAAGAATTCTAGTAGCCGGTATTGTTTCCATTTACCACTGAAACATTCAAAATAAAAAGTTTCCAATTAATTACTGAGCTCAATTCTGACTGATCCCGAAGAAATGGGTATCTGCCATGCTACTTTTCCAGAAAGTTGGACCTGGACTCTAGAAATTGGACCTGGACTCTGGACTACACCCTCAAGTTAAAGAATCCTAAGGCGTTCTGGCAAAATATAAAACAAAGTTGTTATAAGCTCTTCCAACACAATGTATCCCTTATAGGAATGAACTTTCTAGATTTTAACTGTACTAATAATCAGAAAAAATGACATAACCAGATTTTAAACATTTCCAGTAAATGCATATTATATACTAATTATACAGTTGTAAACATTAATAGAACAATCGTGGGGTCAGGTGTGGTGGTGTGTGCCTGTAGTCCTACCTGCTCAGGAAGCTGAAGTTGGGAGGACTGCTTAAGCCCAGGAGTTCAGGGCTGCAGTAAGCCATGACTGTACCACGGCACTCTAGCCTGGAACACAGAGCAAGACACTGTCTCTTAAAAAAAAGAACAATGGCCAGGCTCGGTGGCTCACACCTGTAATCCCAGCACTTTGGGATTCAAGAATCGCTTGAACCTGGAAGGTGGAGGCTGCAGTGAGCCAAGATCGCACCACTGCACTCCAGACTGGGCAAAAAGTATGAAACTTCGTCTCAAAAAAAAAAAAAAAGAATCAAATACTTACATCTTAGATTTTAATCCCTCAATTTCAAAACACTGAACTCACTGAAATGTTTAGAATTTCTGCAATCAGTCCAGGTGCAGGGGCTCATGCCTGTAATCCCTTTGGGAAGTCAAGGCGGGTGGATTACTCGAGGTCAGAAGTTCAAGACCAGCCTGGTCAACATGCTGAAACCCTGTCCCTACTAAAAATACAAAAATTAGCTGGGCGTGGTAGCGCGTGCCTGTAATCCCAGCTACTCAGGAGGCTAAGGCAGGAGAATCACTTGAACCCAGGAGACAGAGGATGCAGCGAGCCGATATGGCACCACTACGTAGATTCCAGCATGCATGACAAGGCAAGACTCCATCTCAAAAAAAAAAAAAAAAAAAAAAAAAAAAGAATTTTTGCAATCAAATAATGTTTATATCACAAACATGCTTTGTCATAAAATGGAAATAGGATGTATCTATCACTTGACATCTGAAGAGTATTTTATTAAGAAAATTTTACTCTTGATGTTACTATTTTCATACAAAGCATCATTTGCCATATGGCTTAAATGATATTACACTATTATAGTCAAAGCTATAATATTATTTGCTGGCCAGGTGTGGTGGCTCACGCCTGTAATCCCAGCCCTTTGGGAGGCCGAGGCGGGTGGACCATGAGGTCAGGAGTTCAAGACCAGCCTGGCCAACATGGTGAAACTCCATCTCTACTAAAAATACAAAAATCCCGGCGGCAGGCGCCTATAATCCTAGCTACTTGGGAGGCTGAGGCAGGAGAATCATTTGAACCCAGATGACAGAGGTTGCAGTGAGCCAAGATCACGCCACTGCACTCCAGCCTGGGCAAGAGAGTGCGACTATGTCTAAAAATATATATATATATATAGATAGATAGATAGATATGTATATATGTATATAAAAATTTGCTTTTCCAAAAATAACCTCTGAAGAAGACTTTCAAATACTTTTTTGAGGCAGGGTCTCACTCTGTCACTCAGGTTAACGTGCTGTGGCCCAATCACAGCTCACTGCAGCCTACATCTATTGAGCTCAGATCTTCCCACCTTAGCCCCAACCCCAACAAGCAGCTCGGACTAATGACCTGCCACCGGCCTGGCTAATTTTTTAAATTTTTTTTTAAGAGATGAGGTTTTGCCATGTTGCCCAAGCTCGTTTCAAACTCCTGGGTTAAAGCAGTCATCCCACACTGGCCTCCCAAAGTGCTGAGATTACAGGTGTGACCCACGTGCTCAGACTCAAAACTGTCTGTAACATACATACATTCAAATTTTCCTCCTATTCACTGCTGAAATTACAGCAAATTAAGCATAACCTTTTGTGATCACATTTGTCTAAATCTTCTGTGAACATATTTGCCCAAAACTAAATTAACGATATAATAAATATAATGGCTTAAAAGTCACATAAGGCCGGGCATGGTGGCTCATACCAGCAGTTTGGTAGGCCAAGGTAGGCGAATCACCTGAGGTCAGGAGTTTGACAACAGCCTGGTCAACATGGTGAAACCCCATCTCAACAAAAATACAAAAAAAGTTAGCTGGGGGTTGTAGTAGGCACCCTACACCAGCTACTTGGGAGGCTGAGGCAGGAGAATCACTTGAACCTGGGAGGCGGAGGTTGCACTGAGCCGAGATCACGCCATTGCACTCCAGCCTGGGTGACAAGAGCAAGACTCTGTGTCAAAAAAAAGTCAGGTAAGTATTTTGGACAATGGTGCATTGATTATAGTAATTTTTTGCACTAATTCTGTCTCCAGCAAGAAATCCTTACTTTAAAAAAAAACTCTAAAATACAACTTTCGATTTCTTCTCTGCAGGACAACCAAGAGATGATAAATGACTTAGATATTTGTTTATCTCACAGACCATTCATTTCTCCTAAAATATTTATTGCATACCTACTTACCATAAACTGTGTAGATCCCAATAATATATAATACAACACAATCCCAATTGAGTAAGTGAGGAATACAGGACACAAAAATAATCATAACATACTATTTCAAAAGCTATATAACAGTGTTATGAGGCCCTCGCAGTGGCTCATGCCTGTAAATTCCAGCACTCTGGGAGGCCAAGGAGGGGCAGATCACTTGAGGTAAGAGTTTAAGACCAGCCTAGTCAAGATGGCAAAACCTGTCTCTACTAAAAATACAAAAATTAGCTGGGCGTGGTGGCAGGTGCATGTAGTCCCAGCTACTTGGGAGGCTGAGGCAGGAGAATCACCTGAACCTGGGAGGCAGAGGTTGCAGTGAGCAGAGATCAAGCCACTGCACTCCAGCCTGGGCCACAGAGCGAGACTCTGTCTCAAAAAAAAAAAAAAAAAAAAGTAAATACAGTAACAGTATTATGAGAGCACTGAAGATCTTTCACCCTCTTTTCTGATGACCAAGGAAGAGAATAAAAAGGAATGCTGACTAACAGGATAATGTGAATATGAAAATATCACTAAAACATCCTTCCCACTAATCAGAATAAGTTGTATTACTGTTAATTTAACCACGAAATTACTGTTTCATCCATTAAAACTAAAAATATTAGATATACTTATGAAATAATATTTTGGCAGTCACACTAGAACATGTATGAACAATTATTTTTCTCAGAATACCAATCAATAATCTGTGATAATCACACACGTCAGTAAACTTTTTTCTGTATAAAAGCCAGATACTAAATATTTTAGATTCTGCAAGACATACACTCAAAGTTACTCAATCCTCCCATCACAGCACAAAAGCAGCCACAGACGACATATGAGTGGCCACATTCCAACAGAACTTCATATAGAGTTACTGATGTTTTAATTTCATATAATTCTAACATGATACAAAAAAAAATTTTTTTTTGAGGCAAGGTCTCTTGCTCTGTTGCCCAGGCTAGAGTACAATGGCACGATCTCAGCTCACTGCAGCCTCAACACACCAAGCTCAAGTGATCCTCCCACCTCTGTTTCCCCAAGTAGCTGGGACTACACAGTGTGTGCCACCACATCCAGCTAATTAAAAAAAATTTTTTTTGTAGACACAGGGTCTTGCTATGTTGCCTAGACTGGTCTCCAAGTCCTGGGCTCAAGCCATCCTCCAATCTCAACCTCTCAGAGTGCTGGGATTACAGACATGAGCCACCACACCTAGTCTCAATGATTTTGCCTCAATGAAAAACTATTGTTGGTTCATTGGTTGTACAAAAACAGCTGTTAGCCTGATTTGGACTGCAGGCTATTGTTTGCCAAATCCTATCACACATTATCACTAAGAAGTCATTTCTACATATTATATATGATGAAAACCATTCATGATACTTCAAAATCTCACTTAGAAGCTATCTACTAGTGTTATTTATTCACCAGATTCAGTCTTTATTTTATTTTACCTGATAAAGCATGAAGGCCTAAGCACAACTGTCTTGAAGAAATAATTTTAAGACTGAGATTAAAAAAAAAAGACAATTATTAAAAATAAGTTCCGAAAGTGTCTCTAACTCCCGCCTCAAGAAATTCTCACACCTTGGCCTCCCAAAGTGCTAGGTTTACAGGTATGAATCACCACATCCAGGATCCAAAAATATTTTTAGCAAAGGTTGCCACAGTCTAAAGTATCTACAGTGACATCAGAGGAAATGGAGTTGTCATGAACTTCAAGGGCCAGTATCTCCCCCAAAAACAGTCAATAAGTGGGAAAACCTATCACAAGCAATTATTTGAACTAAGGAAACCCCTCAAAGGTTTATAGAAAAGACTTAAGAAAGAAGGGGGTGGACTTCCTCGAAGAGGTAAGTACGAAATTACCATGTGACCCAGCTGCTAAGCATATACCAAAAAGAACTGAAAGCAGGGACTCAGATATTTGCACACCCATGTTCATAGCAACATTATTCACATTATCGAAAAGATGAAATTAACTCAAATGTCCATCACAGAGGGATGGATAATACGAAATGTTATTATTTACATGATGGAAGATTATTCAACCATGACATGAAGTCCTGATACATACTGCAACATGCAAAAACCTTGAAAGCATTATGCTAAGTGAAATACACCAGACACAAATGGACAAATATTGTATGACTCCACTTATATGAACTACCTAGGAAAGGCAAATTCACAGAAACCTCAAATAGAGTTACTATGAAGTGGCCAAAATAGACAAAGAGAGGAATGGAGGGTCATTCAATATGTACAAAGTTGTTTGGGATGATGACCATCAACTGACGAATAGTAACAAAATGTGAAATATCCATACAATGAAGTATTATGTGGCCAAAAAAAGGGATGAAGTACTGATACATGCTAAAATAGGGATAAACCTAGAAAAATATCATGCTAATAGAAAAAAACAGTCACAAAAGTCTACATATTATGTAATTCCATTCGCATGAGTCTCAAATAGATCTAGAGACAGGAAATGGTTTAATGGTTACTTAGGGATGGGGAAGTTGAGGTGTAGGAGGATGGTAATAGAAGGGTACAAGGTTTCCTTTTTTTTTAAACACAGTAAATTATCAAGCAAGAAGGTTTCATTTTGAAGTGATAAAAATGTGTTAAAATTGGCCCCACTTTATGTTAAGTAAAATAAGCCAGATATAAAGAGATAAATATTATATGGTACCATTTATATTAATTACGTAAAATAAAATAGGCAAATTCAAAGGGAGAGAAAGAATCCAGGTTACCAAGGAGTAGGAATAGGGAGCTATTTGGAATTACTGTTTGGTATAGATAATGATGATTATATAACACTGTGAATATATGTAATGCACTGAACTGTATACTTAAAATGGATGAATGATACGACTTTCCAAAAAATAAAAAGAAAATGAAGTCAGCTGGGCACAGTGGCTCATGCCTGTAATCCTAGCACTTTGGGAGGACGCGGCAGGCAGATTGCCTGAGCTCAGGAGTTCGAGACCAGCCTGGGCAGCATGGTGAAACTCCATCTTTACTAAAATACAAAAAAAAAATTTAGCCAAGAGGGACGGCATGCACCTATAGTCCCAGCTACTCCAGAGGCTGAGGCAGGAGAATTGCTTGAAACCTGGGAGGTTGCAGTGAGCCAAGATCATGCCACTGCACTCCAGCCTGGACGACAGAGTGAGACTCCACCTCTAACAAAGTAAATAAATAAAGTCATGCACACTTTACAAAAACAAAAAAGGTATTGACCCCAATCAAAAAAAGAAAAAATCAATTATACCCCACAATAATACAAAAGGCAAAATAACACAAGATCACCTCAACAGACAGAAAAGACATTTTAAAAATCCAACATCTTTTCATGATAAAAACACTAAGTAAACTATTAGGTTGGTATAAAAGTAACTGTCGTTTTTGCACTGTTAGAATTTGCCATTTGATATTGGAATACATTCTTAAATAAATGTGGTTATGTCATTTTAATAGGCACTTCTTGCTTTATGTTATTTTCGCTAAAGCCTTATTACTTGCTTTTTATTTTATGTTTATTTCATACTACAGAAATTATGTTAGACAAAAAGCAAATTTGAGCAATTTCTTATTCAGGTTCAATATGGGTCATAAAGCAGTGGAGACAATTCACAACATCAACAACACGTTTGGCCCAGGAACTTCAAACAAACGTATGGTGCAGTGGTGGTTCAAGAACTTCTGTGAAGCGGGTGAGAGCCTTGAAGATGAGGAGAGTAGTGGGCGGCCATGGGAAGTTGACAACGACCAATTGAGAGCAATCATCGAAGCTGATCCTCTTACAACTTACCCAAATTGTCGAAGAGCTCAACGTCGACCATTCTACGGTCGTTCAGCATTTGAAGCAAATTGGAAAAGTGAAAAAGCTCAATAAGTGGGTGCACCTCATGAGCCGAGCAAAAATTTTTTTAAAAATCATCGTTCTGAACTGTCTTCTCCTCTTATTCTACACATTAACAGTGAACCATTTCTTAATCAGACTGTGGCATGCAATGAAAAGTGGATTTTATCCAACAACCGGCAACCAGCAGCTCAGTGGTTGGACTAAGAAGCAGCTCCAAAGCACTTCCCAAACCAAACTTGCACCAAAAAAACGTCATGGTCACTGCTTGGTGGTCTGCTGCTGGTCTGATCCACTACAGCTTTCTGAATCCTGGCAATACCATTACATCTGAGAGGTATGCTCAGCAAATCATGAGATGCAAGGAAAACTGCAATGCCTGCAGCCGGCATTCATCAACTAAAAGGGCACAATTATTCATGACAATGCCCGACTACACATTACACAACCAATGCTTCAAAAGTTGAGCAAACTGGACTAAGAAAGTTTTGCCTCATCTGCCATATTCACCTGATCTCTCCCCAACTGACTATCACTTCTTCAAGAATCTCAACTACTTTTTGCAGGAAAAACACTTCTACAACCTAGCAAGATGCAGAAAATGCTTTCCTAGAGTCATTGAATCCTGAAGCATGGAGTTTTATGCTGTAGGTATAAATAAACTGGCCAGGCGCGGTGGCTCACGACTACAATCCCAGCACTTTGGGAGGCCAAGGCAGGTGGATCACCTGAGGTCAGGAGTTCGAAACCAGCCTGACCAACATGGTGAAACCCCATCTCTACTAAAAATGCAAAAATTAGCTGGGTGTGGTGGTAGGTGCCTGTAATCTCAGTTACCCAGGAGGCTGAGGCAGGAGAATCACTTGAACCTGGGAGGCAGAAGTTGCAGTGAGCCAAGATCTCGCCATTGTCCTCCAGCCTGGGCAACAGGGTGAGACTCCATCTCAAAAGAAAAAACAAACAAACAAACAGCAATGCACAATCCAAAAAGGAAACTGAGCAAAAAAATTCCACTTACAACAGCATCCAAAAGAAAGACACACAGATAGATGCTCCTCAAATTACAATAGGGCTAAGTCCCAACAAACTCATCACAAGTCAAAAATACCGTAAGTTGAAAATGCATTTAATACTCCAGTAAACCCTATAATAAAGTTAAAAAATCATTAAGTAAAACCATGGGAATGAACAATTGTTTGTACCTATGAATAAATTTACCCTAGGTGGTAAAAAGTCTTACACAGTGAAAATCACAATACATTGTTGAAAGAAAATTAAAGACCTAAAGAAATGGGAAGAGGCCAGGTGCATTGGCTCACACCTGTAATCCCAGCACTTTAGGAGGCCGAGGTGGGCGGGTCACGAGGTCAGGAGTTCGAGAGCGCCTGGCCAAAATAGTGAAACCCCGTTTCTACTAAAAATACAAAAAATTAGCCGGGCGTAGTGGCTAAATCCCAGTTACTTGGAAGGCTGAGGCAGGAGAATCACTTGAACCCAGAAGGCAGAGGCTGCAGTGAGCCAAGATTGGGCCATTGCACTCCAGCCCAGGGAGCAGTGTGAGACAATGTCTCAAAAATAAAAAGAAAAAAGAAAGAAATGGGAAGACAACCCAAGTTCATTTTACTTAAAATTTTTAATACTGTGTTGTTAAAATGGCAATACTCCCTAAAATGGTTTGCAGATTCAGTGGAATCCTGATGAAAATTCCAATGGCCTATTTAAAGAAATTAAAAGCTAATCTCAAATTCATATGGAACTGTATGCATGAGGTCCTAGGTTCATTCAATACTGGACACCTCCACCAAAAAGTAAAAATCACATTAAATGACAGAAAGCCTGAATAGCCAAAACAACAGAGATGCTCCTCAACTCACAATGGGGTTACATCCCGATTACTCCATCATAAGTCGAAAATATAGTAAGTCAAACCATTGTTAACTGCAGATGCTCGACTTACTCTGGCGTTACACCCTGATAAGCCTATAGTGAAGTTCAAAAATTCCAAGTAGAACCACTGTAAATCAGGGACCATCTGTATTGGAAAACAAAGTAAGACTGAAGAACTCACAGAAGGAGAATTCAGCTACAGTAATGAAAAATAGTGCGTACTAGTAGCCTAAGAGTAGAAATATAGATCAACGGAATAAAATTGAAAAATTCGGAAATAAAGTCTCACAAATACACTCAATAATTGGGTTTTTTTTGTTTTTTTTTTTTTGAGACAGAGTTTTGCTCTTGTTCCCCAGGCTCGAGTGCAATGGTGCAATCTCGGCTCACCACAACTTCCACCTTCCAGGTTCAAGCAATTCTCCTGCCTCGACCTCCCAAGTAGCTTAAATTAGAGGCATGCACCACCATGCCCGGCTAATTTTGTATTTTTAGTACAGATGGGGTTTCTCCATGTTGGTCAGGCGCCCAGCCATGTTCAATAAATTTTTGACAAGGAAAAAACAATAGTCAATGGAAAAAGAATGGTCTTTTGAAAGGAATGTTAAAAAATTAGTTTATTTTGGCCGGGTCGTGGTGGCTCACGCCTGTAATCCAAGCACTTTGGAGGCCAAGGAGGGTGGATCACCTGAGGTCGGGAGTTCAAGACCAGCCTAACCAACAAGGTGAAACTCCATCTTAAAAAAAAAAAAAAAAAAAAAATTAGTCTATTTTGAATTCAACGGAAAAGAATAATAGTCTCTTCAACATACGGTACTGAGAAACTGGATCACCCAATAAACTTTGGCTTATACCTCATTGAATATATATATAAAGTAACTCAAGGCCGGGTTCAGTGGCTCACACCTGTAATCTCAGTACTTTGGAAGGTCGAGGTGGGCAGATCACTTGAGGTCAGGTGTTTGACACCAGCCTGGCCAAAATAGTAAAACCCCATTTGTTTACTAAAAATAAACAAAACAATTAGCTGGACATGGTGGCATGTGACTGCAATCCCAGCTACTCAGAAGGCTGAGGCAAGAGAATTGCTTGAACCCAGGAGGCGGCAGTGTCAGTGAGCCAAGATCACACCACTGCCCTCCAGCCTGGGCAACAGAACGAGACTCCATCTCAAAAAAAAAAAAAAAAGTAACTCAAAATGTATCAATAGCCTAAACATAAGAGTTAAAACTACAAAACTTTTATAAGAAAACTTAGGGGTAAGTGTTCATAACTTCAGATCTGGCAAAAGATTCAGAGACTGAACAACAAAACTATGAGCAACAACAACAAAAAAAATAGATGAAGTTAGAATCCCCTCCGCAAAAAAAACTAAAACTTTTTTTTTTTTGAGACAGCATCTCAGTCTGTTACCCAGGCTAGCGTTCAGTGGCATCATTTTCACTCACTGCAGCCTCTGGTCCCAGATTCAAGCAATCCTCCTGTCACAGCCTCTCTAGTAGTTCAGACTACAGGTGCATGCCATGTATTTTTTGTAGAGACATGGTTTTGCCATGTTGCCTAGGGTGGTCTTGAACCCCTGAGCTTAAGAGATCCACCCACCTTGGCCTTTCAAAGTGCTGGGATTATAGGCATGAGCCACCATGCCCAGCCCTAAAACTAAAACTTTTTTAATGAAAGAAAATTATCAAGAATGTGGGCTGGGAGCAGTGGATCATGCCCATAATCCCACCACTTCGGGAGGCCAAGGCTAGAAGATTGCTTGAATCCGAGTTCCAGCCTGGGCAATACAGTGGGGAGCCTATCACTATAACAACAACAATGATTTGTCAGGCATGGTGGTGCATACCTGTAGTCCTAGCTACTTGGGAGGCTGAGGTGGGAGAGAACGATTGCTTCACCTCAGGGAAGTGGCGGCTGCAGTGAGTTATGATCACACCACTATAATCCAGCCTGGGCAACAGAATAGACTGTCTCAGAAAGAAAAAGAATGTGAAAGAGCCTACAGAAACAGAATGGGGAAAAAAATTTGCAAATCATATCTCTATTTAAGGATTTAATATCCACAATATATAAAGAACTCACAATTTTTGAAAAAGGCAAATCCAATTTTAAAGCAGGCTAAGGAACAGGCACAGTGGCTCACTTTGGGAGGCCAAGACAAGCAGAACACCTGAGCTCAATCAGGAGTTCAAGACCAGTCTGGCCAACATAGTGAAACCCCATCTCTACTAAAAACACAAAAATTAGCAGGGTGTGGTGGCAGGCCCCTGTAATCCCAGCTACAGAGGGTGAGCAGAAGAATCACTTGAACCTGGGAGGCAGAGGTTGTAGTGAGCTGTGATCCTCCCAGCACTCCAGCCTAGGTGACAGAACAAGACCCTGTCTCAAAATACATAAATAAGATAAAACAAAATGGCTACAATGGTGAATTTTAACTTATTTAATTTTAAAATTTGTGTATTTTATTTTTTGTAGAGACAAGGTCTCCCTATGTTGAGCAGGCTGGTCTCAAACTTCTGAGTTCAAGTGATCCTCCTGTCTTGGTCTCCCAAAGTGCTGGAATTACAGGTGTGAGCCACTATAACCAGCCTTAAGTTATTTAAATTTTACCTCCATTTTTTTTTTTTATGAGATGGGAGTTTCACCTGTCACCCAGGCTTGAATGCAACAGCACAATCTCAGCTCACTGCAACCTCCATCTCCTGGATACAAGCAATTCTCCTGCCTCATCTTCCCAAGTAGCTGGGATTACAGGCACCCACCACCATGCCCAGCTAATTGTATTTTCAGTAGAGACAGGATTTCACCATGTTGCCCAGGCAAGTCTTGAACTCCTGACCTCAGGTGATCCACCTGCCTGGGCCCGGCTGTTTTATCTCAAATTTTAAAAAGTGGCTACCTTCCCAAGATAAAACTATTTTTTGAACGAAGCATTCATCTCCAGTATAATAAAAGGAAAGAACATTTTATTACTTCATAGTTATACTTACAATGTGATTGTTAATAAATGGCTACAACTCAGAAGTCAGACAAAGAAATAAATCCTCATACTAGAAAGACGTTACATTTTCTGGTTGGGTGTGATGGCTCATGCCTGTAATCCCAGCACTTTGGGAAGCTGAGGCAGGCAGATCATGAGGTCAGGAGTTTGAGACCAGCCTGGCCAATGTGGTGAAACTTTGTCTCTACTAAAAATACAAAAATTAGCCAGGCTCGGTGATGGGTGCCTGTAATCCCAGCTACTCAGGAGGCTGAGGTTGCAGTGAGCCAAGAGCAAGCCATTGCAATCCAGCCTGGTTGACAGAACAAGACTCAGTCTCAAAAAAAAAAAAAGTTACATTTTCCTATGAGGTACAGGATGGGACAGATTTACAGATGACATCTGCCTTTCTATTGATGTTTTTAGGCCAAATTTATATGCAGACCATAAATACAAGTAATCAAATTCCTACCCATCATCAGAGCGAGACCATTATCTCACAAACAAAAAAAATTCCTCTCATTTTAACCTTCCATTTACAAAAAGACAAGAATCCACTAAAAATATATTATGTAGTTAAGTTTTCTTAGTACTTTGCAACAGGAGAGGCAGCCTAACAGAAAGTAAATGCTCTGAAAGCAGATGGCCTTAGTTGGATACCAGCACCATCACTTGGGCAACCAATTAAATCTCTCTAAGCTTCAATTTCTTAATGTGTAAACCTGAAATAATGGCTGTGTCTAGCAACTTAGGTAGGGTTCTTTTGAGGATTAAATCAGATAATACTTATTAAGTGCTTAGTACAGACCCTGGCTGCCTGGCATGTGGCACTGAATATGTTAACTATGAGAAATAAGGATAGCAGCAAATATCTACCATGTGCCAAGTACTATACTAGCAATTACTTTTCAAAACACCTTATAGATTAAAAACTAAGGTTGAAAGGTTCCTTGTCTAAGGCAAGCACAGGACTCAAGTATGGTCTCAAATGGAAGCCTGTCCAACTTCAACTCCAAAGCCTACATTCTTTCTACAATCCCAAGCTGCCTTTCTATATAAGACATTTCATTCATCTTTATCACTTTTGGCACTATTTGTCAATGGAGGGGGAAGTTAACTAATTATTTCACATTTACTTTTGAAAGCCAGCAGTAATCCTACCAGCTCGAGACCAACCTGGGCAACATAGGGAGACCCTGTCCCTACAAAAAATGTTTTAAAAGTTAGCCGGGTACAACCGAGCATAGTGGCTCATGCGTGTAATCCCAGCACACTGGGAGGCCGAGGCAGGTGGATCACTTGAGCTCAGGAATTCTAGACCAGCTTGGGCAATGTGGCAAAACTCCATCTCTACAAAAAATCAAAACTTAGACAGGTGAGGTGATGCCTGTGCCAAGAGGCTGAGGTGGGAGGACTGCTTGAGTCCAGGAGGCAGCGAACTGAGATTGTAACACTGCACTCCAGCCTGCATGACAGAGTGAAATCCAGTCTCAACACACACACACACACACACACACACACACACACACACACACATTATAAAACTATAATGGGCAAGGCAAGGTAACTCACACCTGTAATCTCAGCACTTTGGAAGGCCAAGGCAGGCAAATTGCTTCAGCTCAGAAGTTTGAGACCAGCCTGGCAAACAGGACAAAACTCTGTCTCCACTAAAAATACAAAAATTAGCCAGGCGTGGTGGCACACACCTGTGGCTCCGGCTCCTCAGGAGGCAGAGATGAGAGGATCACTTGAGCCTGGGACACAGAGATTGCAGTGAACCAAGATCCTGCCACTGAACTGCAGCCTGGGTGACAGAATGAGACCCCCATATCAAAAATAACCCATAATGACTTCCAGCCTGGTTAATGTTAACAAATTCCCAGTAAAAAATGGGAAAGACCCGATGAGATTTTTCAATTAGATTTTTTTTGTTTTTTTGAGATGGAGTCTCACTCTCTCACCCAGGCTGGCATGCAGTGGTGATCTCAGCTCACTGCACCCTCTGCCTCCCAGGTTCAAGCAATTCTCTGCCTCAGCCTCCCAAGTAGCTGGGACTACAGGTGTGAGCCACCACACCCGGCTAATTTTTTTTGTATTTTTAGTAGAGATAAGGTTTCCCCATGTTTGCCAGGCTAGTCTCAAACTCTGACCTCAGATGATCTGCCCACCTCAGCCTCCCAAGGTGCTGGAATTACAGGCGTGATACACCACGCCTGGCCTCAATTAGATTTAAGCTGTGATTTTTCCCACTAAGTAGCAGCCAAAATTAAGAAACAGAAACTAGGGCCTGGAACATTGGCTCGCACCTGTGATCCCAGCACTTTGGGAGGCTGAGACAGGTAGATCTGTTGAGGCCAGGAATTCGAGACTAGCCTGACCAACATAGTAAAACCCCATCTCTACTAAAAATACAAATATTAGTCAGGAGTGGTGGTGCGCACCTGTAGTCCCAGCTACTCAGGAGGCTAAGGAAGGAGAATCACTTGAACCCACGAGGCAGAGGTTGCAAGTGCACCAAGATCGTGCCATGGCACTCCAGGCTGGACTCTATCTCGAAAAGAAAAGAAAGGAAAAGAGAAAAGAAAAGGGAAAGGAAAAGAAAAGAAACAGAAAACAGGTTTGTAACTACAAAACCCAATGCTCACAGGAAAAATTCAGGTACAAAAAAATACAATTTCAATCGTTACACAAAAATAGAGGCCTAGATGGAAGGACTGCTTGAGCCCAGGAGTTTGAGACTCAGCCTGGGCAAAATAGTGACACCCTATCGCTATTTAGAAACAAAATATTAGGCTGGGTGCAGGGGCTCACACCTGTAATCCCAGCACTTTGGGAGGCCGAGGCGGGTGGATCACCTGAGGTCAGGAGTTCGTGACTAGTCTGGCGAACATGGTGAAACCCTGTCTCTAAAAAATAAAAAAAAATTTTTTTCTAATTAAAAAAATAGGAGAATATGGGGAAAGGTTTATACTTTGCCTACCCCTCCAATGTCATCCCTTCCTGCCCCACCCTGCCAGCCTCATCATGCCACACTGAATTTTTTTTTTTGGAACAGTCTTGTTCTGTCACCCAGGCTGGAGGGCAGTGGCGCAATCTCGGCTCACTGCAACCTCCGCCTCCTGGGTTCAAGCAATTCTCTTGCCACAGCCTCCCAAGTAGCTGAAATTACAGGCATGCACCATCATGCCTGGCTAATTTTTTTGTATTTTTAGTAGAGATGGGGTTTCACCATATTGGCCAGGCTGGTCTCAAACTCCCGACCTTGTGATCCACCCACCTCGGCCTCCCAAAGTGCTGGGATTAGAGGTGTGAGCCACTGCTCCCAGCCAGTTCTGAATGGTTTTGTTTTTTTTTTTGAAACAGCGTCTCACTCTGTCGCCCAGGCTGGAGTGCAGTGGCATAATCATAGCTCACTGAAGCGTTGAACTCCTGAGCTCAAGTGATCTTCCCACCTCAACTTCCCAAGTAGCTGGGACCACAGGCACATGCAACTCCACTCAGCTAATTTTTTTTTTTTTTTTTTTGGTAGAGGCCGGACCTCCCTATGTTCCCTATGCTTGTCTCAAACTACTGGGCTCAAGCAATCTTCCCACCTCAGTCTCCTAAAGTGCTGGAATTACAGGCATCAGCCACCATGTCTGGCCCATACTCAACTTTTTATTCTCCCAAAGCAGCAGCTATTTCAGTCCTTACAATCCTGTATCATGCTCCTCTCAACCAAGCACATGTTGCCTTGCCTCAGGTACAATGATATTCCTATCTTACCAGTGCCTGGGACATAGTGGGGAACTCAAAAAAACAACTGAATGACAAATAGATAAATGAATGGACTGTCCCAGTTAACGGCAGCAATTTTCAAAATGCTGAATTACAAAAAAAGTCCCTGATAAAATCTCTTTTAATTGAGAACTTAAGAAGTAACTGCAAGCCAGGCATGGTGGCTCATCCCTGTAATCCCAGCATTTGGGAGGCTGAGGAAGGCGGGTCACCTGAGGTCAGGAGTTCAAGACGAGCCTGGCCAACATGGTAAAATCCCACCTCTACTAAAAATACAAAAAATCAGCTAGGAGTGGTGGCATGTGCCTGTAATCCCAGCTATTTGGCAGGCTGAGGCAGGAGAATCACTTGAATTGAGAAGTGGAGGTTTCAGCGAGCCTAGAGCGTGGATTCCAGCTTACGCAACACAGTGTGACTCTGTCTCAAAAATAAAATAAAAATCAAAAGAAAAGAAAAATGTTTTTAAAAATCACATAAAAAATGAAGTAAAGCTCATTCAAGGGTAATCTTGAAGATAGTATTACCCTGATATCAATAACAGACAAAGGCATCACAAAAAAACTGCAGACTTACCCGGGCACGGTGGCTCACACCTGTAATCCCAGCACTTGGGAAGACGGAGGCGGGCACATCACCTGAGGTCAGGAGTTCGAGATAAGCCTGGCCAACATGGTGAAACTCCGTCTCTACAACTCAACAAAAATACAAAAAAAATATTCAGGCATGGTGGTACACGCCTATGGTCCCAGGTACTCAGGAGGCTGAGGCAGGAGAATCGCTTGAGCCAGGGAGGCAGAGGTTGCAATAAGCTAAGATTACACCAGTGCATTCCAGCCTGGGCCATAGAGCAAGAATCTATCTCAAAAAAAAAAAAAAAAAAAAAAAAACTTCAGACTTAGGCCAGACTTGGTGGCTCACACATGTAATCTCAGCACTTTGGAAGGCTGACGTGGACAGATCACCTGAGATCAGGAGTTCAAGACCAGCCTGGCCAACACGGCAAAATTCCGTCACTACTAAAAATACAAAAATTAGCCAGGTGTGGTGGCACATACCTGTAATCCTAGCTACTTGAGAGACTGAGGCACCAGAATTGCTTGAACTGGGGAGACAGAGGTTGCAGTGAGCCAAGATCCTGGCACCACACTCTCCAGCCTGGGTAACCAAGGAGACTCTGTCTCAAAAACAAAACAAAACAAAAAACAAAAACAAAAACAGGAAAGAAAAGGGAAAAAAGAAAACTACAGACTTAATTACTCCTTCATGAATTAAGACAAAAATCCTCAAGAAAATACTGGCAAGCCAATGCTGAGCAAGGTGGCTCATACCTGTAATCCTGGCACTTTGGGAGGCTGAGGTAGATGGATCACCAGAGATCAGGAGTTCGAGACCAGCCTGACCAACATGGCGAAACCCTACCTCTACAAAAAAATTAAAAAATTAGCCAGGCATAGTGGCGAGCACCTGTAATCCCAGCTACTTGGGAGGCTGAGGCAGGAGAATTGCTTGAACCCGGGAGGCAAAGGTTGCTGTAAGCCAAGATAGCACCACTGCACTCCTGCCTGGGTGACACAGTGAGACTCCATCTCAAAAAATACATGTACATTATGCACTAAAAACTATAAAAAACTTTACAAAGATATTAAAGACCTAAAGGTTGGGGTACAAATAATTCTGGTTTTTGCCATTACTTTCCTATTTATTTATTTAGATTAAGCCTTACTCCATCATCCAGCCTGGAGTGCAATGATGTAATCTTGGCTCACTGCAGCCTCGGCTTCCTGGGCTCAAGTGAACCTACAACCTTAGTCTCCCTAGTAGCTAGGATTACAGGCTACAATTAAAATGACAATAACAAACGTTGATGAGAATATTAAGAAATTAGAACCCACAGCCGGGTGTGGTGGCTTATGCCTATAATCCCAACACTTTGGGAGGCTGAGGTGGGTGGATCACTTGAGGTCAGGAGTTCAAGACCAGCCTAGCTAACATGGTGAAACCCCGCCACTACTAAAAATACAAAAATTAGCTGAGCGTAGTGGCGGACATCTGTAGTCCAGGCTACTCGAGAGGCTAAGGCAGGAGAATTGCTTGAACCTGAGAGGCAGAGGTTAGAGGGACCAACATCATGCCACTGCACTCTATAGAGAGAGCCTCTCCGTTCTCAAAAAAAAAAAAAAAAAAAAAAAGAAAGAAAGAAATTAGAACCCACATAGGCGGCAGTAGGACTGTAAAACGGTACAGCCACTATGTAAAACAGTCTGGCAGTTCCTCAAAATGCTAAACATAGAATGACCATGTGACCCAACAATACCACTTCTAAGTATTTTCCCAAGAGAACTGAAAACATATATTTACACTAAAACTTTAATACAAATGTTCACAATAGCATTGCCCGTAACAGCCACAAAGTGGAACAAACAAAATGTCCATCAACTGGAAGAGATAAACAAAAAATAGTTATCAATATAATGCAATATTCAGCAGTACAATGGAATGAAGTATGCATACATACTACAACATGAATGAGCCCGAAAACATTATGCTAACTTAAAGAAGCAGACATGAAAGGCCACAAATTATACAACTGTATTTATATGAAATGCCAAGAATAGGGAAATCCATAGAGACATAAACTAGATTAGTGATTGTGAGGGGCTAGAGGAGACTGAATGGGAAATGACTGCTGGAAATGGGTTTACTTCTGGGGTGATAAAATGCTCTGGAATTAGACAGTGGTAACAGTTGTTCAAATCTGTACCCTTTAAGAGAGTGAATTTTATTTTACTTTTGCTTTTTGAGATGGAGTTTCACCCTATAGCCCAGGGCTGAAGTCCAGACTCAGTCTTTTGAGTAGGTGGGATTAAAGGTGTGTGCCACCATGCCTGGCTGATTTTTTTTTTTAGATGGAGTCTCACTCTGTTCAAGCAATTCTCCTGCCTCAAGTAGCTAGAATTACAGGCATGCACCATCACACTCAGCTAATTTTGGTATTTTTAGTAGAGATGAGGTTTCACCATGTTGGCAGGTTGGTCTTGAATTCCTGACCTCGTGATCCACCCTGCATGGCCTCCCAAAATGCTGGAATTACAGGCGTGAGCCACCCAGCACAGACTAATTTTTCTATTTTTAGTAGAGATGAGTTTTTGCCATGTTGGCCAGGCTGGTCTCAAACTCCTGACCTCAAGTGATCTGCCTGCTTCTCCTCCCAAAGTGCTGGGATTACAGGCATGAGCCACGGTGCACAGCCTGCATGGGGATTCTTAATGAAGATAATTATTGCAGTTTAGGGAGAAAAGGAATAATAAATATTTATTAATCTCTAAATATCTTAGAATATACAATATCCTGGGTAATCTAGGGCATGTAGGGACCAATATTTATTCCTCTGTGCTCCTCCCCCTAATTTTTTAGATTTTTTTTTTTTTTTTGAGACGGAGTCTTGCTCTGTCGCCCATGCTGGAGTGCAGTGGCGCAATCTCAGCTCACTGCACTGTCCAGCTCCCAAGTTCAAGCGATTCTCCTGCCTCAGCCTCCAGAGTAGCTAGGACTACAGGTGCACCACCACACCCAGCTAATTTTTATATTTTTTGTAGATACAGGGTTTCACCATGTTGGCCAGGATGGTCTCAATCTCTTGACCTCATGATCCACCTGCCTCGGCCTCCCTAAGTGCTAGGATTACAGGCATGAGCCACCGTGACCAGCCTTTTTTAGATTCTTAAGAAATTTTTTGTTAAAGCATGAATTTTAAAAAATCAAACTGCACTGGGAGCAGAAGCTCCCAGGACTTTGGGTGGCCGAGGCAAGTGGATTGCCTGAGCCAAGGAGTTTGAGACCTGCCTGGACGATAATAACAAGACTGCCTCTTTATTTAAAAACAATCAAGCTAATATCTTACTTAGTATTATTTACATAAGAATTTTTATAGTATGCCAAGTTTGAATGTATATTTGTTATACAGTTACCAGTTTAAAAGCAGCCAGGCCCAGTGGCTCATGCCTGTAATCCCAGCATTTTGGGAGGGTGAGGAGGGCAGATCACAAGGTCGGGAGATCTAAATCATCCGGGCCAACATGGTGAAACCCCATCTCTACCAAAATACAAAAAACTAGCCGGGTGTGGTGGTGCATTCCTGTAGTCCCAGCTACTTGGGAGGCTGAAGCAGGGGGAATCACCTGAACCCAGGAGGTGGAGGTTGCAGTGGGCTGAGATCGCGCCATGGTACGCCCGCCTGGCAACAGAGCAAGACTCCGTCACCAAAAAAAAAAAAAAAAAAAAATTAAAAGCATACTGGCTGGGCACAGTGGCTCACACCTGTAATTCCAGCACTTTGGGAGTCTGAGGCGGGCAGATCACCTGAGGTCAGGAGTTCGAGACCAGCCTGGCCAACATGATGAAACTCCATCTCTACTAAAAACATAAATTTAGCCAGGCATGTTTGCACATGCCTGTAGTCCCAGCTACTAGGGAGGGTGAGACAGGAGAATCACTTGAACCGGGGGCAGAGGTTGCAGTGAGCCGAGATCGCGCCAATGTACTCCACTTTGGATGACAGTGCAAGACTACCACTCAAAAGAAAAATAAAAAATTGCCAAGCTGTAATCCCAGTACTTTGGAAGGCTAAGGCAGGTGGACCACCTGAGGTCAGGAGTTTAAGACCAGCCTGGCCAACATGGTGAAACCCTGTCTCTACCAAAAATACAAAAATTAGCTGGGCATGGTAGCAGGCGCCTATATTCCCAGCTACTCAGGAGGCTGAGGCAGGAGAATTGCTAGAATCCGGGAGGCAGAAGTTGCAGTGAGATCATGCCACTGGACTCCAGCCTGGGCGACAGGTCCGTCTCAAAAAAAAAAGGAAAGCTATGCTCTAAAATGGAAAGATTTCAACATACACTATTATGTGAAAAAGGAGGACCAAGTGTGCACAGTCTACTACCTTTCCCTTAAAAAAGGTGGTCTGAGGGGGGAGCACAAGAATTAGAGGTGTTACCTGAGCAAACATGGCACAGAGGTCACTTGACTGGTTAACTTTTCATGTATTTTTAAATCACATATCTATTCAAAAATTCAATTTGAAAAACTATTGGCTCAGCCTAAAAGCAAAAATTGATTAACGAATGTCTATTTCAGATAATCCTTTTCCTTTAATTAAAACTATTCATTTCTTATTTGGTTGGATGTGGTAACCGGATTCCTATATGGCCCCCCAATTATCCCAGCCTCATGGTATTCATGCCCTTGTGTATTTATTCCCTTCCCCATCTGCTTGGTCTGTGTGGCCAATACTTCATAAAAAGTTACTGCATCTTCTTGCTTGGTCTGTCCCTCTCTCTAGGATCACTCATTCTGGGAGAAGCCAGCTACCATACTATAAGCAGGCCTATGGAGAATTCTAAGTGGGAAAGAACATGCCTAATACAAAGAGCTAGCAGCCATAGGAGTGAGCCATCTTGGACAGGGATCCTACAGCCTTCAGAGATTGCAGCCCTGGCAGACATCTTGACTGTAATTTCATTAGAGAGACTGAGCCAGCGCCATCCAGCTAAGCCATTCCATGATAAAAAATGTGAGATAGTAGGCCAGGCGTGGTAGCTCACGCCTGTAATCCAAGCACTTTGGAGGTCAAGGCGGGCAGATCACCTGAGGTCAGGAGTTCAAGACCAGCCTGATCAACATGGTGAAACCCTGTTTTTAAAAAGAAAAAAAAAATGTGAGATGTTTATTCCTTTAAGCTGTGACACTTAGGGGTCTGTTAGAAGATATAACCAATATAGCAAAAACATTCCATCCACAGCTCTAAGAACTTATGTTCTCAAAAAAACTGTATTAGAAACACTATACAAATTATTAGCATAGTGCTGGATATTAAAATCCCTATTAAATCAATAAGACTGTAGTAGATACAAGTTCTTCAAATTTTTACATGAATCTAAAGTCAGTTTATCAAATATGTAGAAGCACAATAAGCTCTGAAACAATAAATTACTTGAAAACATACATCTAGCTAAATAATAATGAAACTTTGACTATGTAACTACAGAAAATCATTAACTAAAATGAAAACCAGATTAGGAAAATATTTATGTCCAATGAGATAAAAGTTTAATATGTATAAAACATTAAATCAAAAAAGATACATCAGCAAAGAATATTGACACAAAACTCCTAGGAGAAAATAAAAACAGTAAACAAGTAGAAATCATTTTCTACAATAAAACTATACTAATTAAAGCAATCATGTAGTAGCATTTTTCACTCATTTAATAAAAAAAATAATAAGTGCTATCAAAGTGTGGGGCAATTGCTAAATTCATACACTATTTATAACTATGGGTAAAATCCTTTTAAAAAGCCATCCAGAAATAAGTACATCAAGAGCCACCAATATATAATGATATTCCATTATTAGCAGTTTATCCTTCAGAAATAATATAAAAAGGCCGGGCATGGTGACTCACGCCTATAATCAATCCCAGCACTTTGGGAGGCCAAGGCAAGCAGATCACCTGAGATCAGGAGTTCAAGACCAGCCTGATCAACATGGTGAAACTCTGTCTCTACTAAAAATACAAAAAATTAGCCGGACATGGTGGTAGGCGCCTGTAATCCCAACTACTCAAAAGGCTGAGGCAGGAGAATGACTTGAACCCAAGAGGTGGAGGTTGCACTGAGCCAAGATCTCGCCACTGCACTCCAGCCTGGGCGACAGAACAAGACTCCATCTCAAAAAAAAAACAAAAAAAGAATAAATATAAAACCTGGGCCAGGCATGGTGGCTCACTCCTGTTATCTCAGCACTTTGGGAGGCCAAGGAGGGCAGATCACTTGAGGCCTGAAGTTCAAGACCCGCCTGGCCAACATGGTGAAACCCCGTCTCTACTAAAAATACAAAAATTTGGCATGAGGGCACATGGCTATAATCCCAGCTACTTGGGAGGCTGAGGCACAAGAATCACTTGAACGCAGGAGGCAGAAGATGCAGTGTGTTGACATCATGCCACTGCATTGCAGCCTGGAATAAGTAAGGCTTGGAATGGAGTAAGGCTCTGTTCCAAAAACATAAATACATACATACATACATACATACATACATAACAGAACCTGGCGGGGCATAGTGGCTCATGCCTGTAATCCCAACACTTTGGGAGGCCAAGGCAGGAGGACCACTTGAGCCCAAGAGTTAAAGACTACCCTAGACAACATAGTGCAAACCCATCCCTACAAAAACTATAACAATTAGCTGGGCATGGTGGCACACACCTGTAATCCCAGCACTTTGGGAGGTAGAAGCAGGCAGATCACTTGAGGTCAGGAGTTTGAGGTCAGGAGTTTGAGACCAGCCTGGCCAACATGGCAAAAATCCATCTCTACTAAAAATACAAAATGTAGTCCGTGTGAAGTGGCTCACACCTGTAATCCCAGCACTTTGGGAGGCTGAGGTGGGTGGATCACAAGGTCAAGAGATCCAGGCCATTCTGGCCAACATGGTGAAACCCCATCTCTAGTAAAAATACAAGAATTAGTGGGCCTGGTGGCGCATGCCTGTAGTCCCAGCTACTCGGGAGACTGAGGCAGGAGAATCGCTTGAACCTGGGAGGCAGAGGCTGCAAGAGCTGCAATCGTGCCACTGCACTCCAGCATGGAGACACAGGAAAACTCCATCTGGAAAAAATAAATAAATAAATAAAAGAACTTGGCCCGGCACAGTGGCTCAAGCCTATAATCCTAGCACTTTGGGGGGCCGAGGCAGGCAGATCACGAGGTCAGGAGTTTGAGACCAGCCTGGCCAATATGGTAAAACCCCATCTCTACTAAAAATACAACAAAACTAGCTGGGTGTCATGGCGTGTGCCTATAGTCACAGCTACTCGGGAGGCTGAGGCAGAAGAAATGCTTGAACCCAGGAGGCGGAGGTTGCAGTGAGCCAAGACTGCACCACTATACTCCAGCCTGGGCAATAGAGGGAGACTCTGTCTCAAAAGAAATAAAAATTTTTTTAAAAATAATGAAAGAACCTAACTACCACTTAACAAACGTACTGCAACTGCATTTTTAGAGGGGAGACACTGTCTCAAAGAAAATAAAAATAAAAGAACTTAACTACCACTCAACAAACATTCTGCAACCACTTTTTTTTTTTTTTTTTTAAGACGGAGTCTCACTCTGTTGTCCAGGCTGGAATGCAATGGCACGATCTCGGTTCACTGCAACCTCTGCCTCCCAGGTTCAAGCAATTGTCCTGCTTCAGCCTCCCACGTAGCTGGGACTATAGGCACGCACCACTATGCCCGGCTAACTTTTGTATTTTCAGTAGAGACAGGGTTTCACCATGTTGTACAGGCTGGTCTCTAACTCCTGACCTCAGGTGATCCACCTGCCTAGGCCTCCCAAAGTGCTGGGATTACAGGCATGAGCCACCGCACCCTGCCGGCAATTCTTTATCTATTGTGTTGTGGCATGATAGAAGTGCTGTTCCCCCAATATACTAATTATAAAAACAGATTTAACATATTTCCAGTTGAACCAACTACAATGTTAAAGAAATGCCTTTGATATATACAACCATAAATTATCAATTTATAATCGGATTTTTAAAAAGAAATGCTTTTGAATGTAAAATTCCAATGACAAATTAGTGTGGCATTGTCTGTTATTTTCACTGGGTATAGATACAACTTGCACATCACCTACTTACACCAGGGAGCCCCAAGAGTTCCAATTACAGCGTCAAGAGAAATCAGAGATTACACAGGAAATATAGCCCCATAATTTACAAAGACAGATTATCTTCAGACTCATTCTGGTATGTGAGGGAATATCACATAACCAGTAATTACTTTTAATTTAATCTAATGTGTAAATATAATTGTACATCCTCCAAAGTAGATTTTATCTTTCCAGCAATCACTAAAAGTATTATGGTATTTTATATAAGGTCACTGGAGATGTGAAAGGAACTTTAAAGGTCTTAATAAAGTAATTTCACCTCATAACAGCAACGAACATTAAAATTTATTTCAATTTACTAAGGGAAAATCACAAATTGTAAGCTTTTATTGGTTCCCTAACAAATTATCTAAAAATGGAAGCAACATTTGTAGAAATGTAAGTAAAAAAAAAAAAAAGAAAAAAAAAAGAAAGAGAAAAAAAATGGAAGCAACATTTTCAAAGTCTGGTTTGTGGCTGGGCACCGTGGCTCACGCCTTTAATCCTAGCATTTTGGGATGCTGAGTTGGTGGACTGCCTGAACTCAGGAATTGGAGACCAGCATGGGCAACATGGCGAAATCCCCGTCTCTACTAAAAATACAAAAAAATTAGCCAGGCGTGGTAGGCACGGTGGATGTTGCAATGCGTGAGATGGCACCATCGCACTCCAGCCTGGGTGACAGAGAGAGACTCTGTCACAAAAAAAAAAAAAAAAAGTATGGTTTGTATACAGCAATTTAAAGAATGTAGATCATCTATAATAGGGGTCCCCAATGCCTGGGCCGTGGACCAGTACCTGGTCCTCAGCCTGTTAGCAACTGGGCTGCATACCAGGAAGTAAACAGCAGGCAAGGGAGCATTATCGCCTGAGCTCCCACTCCTGTCAGATCAGGGGCGGCATAAGATTCTCAAAGGATCGTGAACCCTATAGTGAACTGTGCATGCAAGAGATCTAGGCTGCAGGTTCCTTATGAGATTCTAACTAATGCCTGATGTCTAAGGTGAAAACAGTTTCATCCCCAAACCATCCCACTCACACTTATAGAAAAATTGTTTCCCACAGTATCAGTCCGTGATGCCGAAAATGCTGGGGAATGCTAATCTAGAATACAGAAAGAACTCTCTGCATGGAATTCACCATAAAAACCTGTAATCCCAGCACTTTGGGAGGCTAAGGCACGTGGATCACCTGAGGTCAGGAGTTCGAGACCAGCCTGCCAACATGGTGAAAGCCCGTCTCTACTAAAAAATACAAAAATTAGCTGGGCATGGTGGCAGGGGCCTGTAATCGAGCTACTCAGGAGGCTGACGCAGGAGGATCACTTGAACCTGGGAGGCAGAGGTTGCAGTGAGCCAAGATGGCATCATTGCACTCCAGCCTGGACAACAAGAGCAAAACTCCATCTCAAATAAAAAAAAAAAAAACTATTGACGTAACAGCTTAGATGAATCACCAGGAAATAATGCTAAATGAAAAAAGACAATCCCAAAAGGCTACATACCATATGACTCATATTTACCTAACATTTATGAAATGACAAAATTTTAGAGAAAAAGATTAGTAGCTGGCAAAGGCTAGAGATGGAGGGGTTAGGCCAGGCACGGTGGCTCCCGTCTATAATCCCAGCACTTTGGAAAGCCAAGGTAGGCGGATTGCTTGAGCTCACAAGTTCAAGACGAGCCTGAGCAACACTGTAAAACCCCATCTCTACAAAAACATACAAAAATTAGCTGAACATGGTGGCAGGCACCTGTAGTACCAGCTATTCAGGAGGCTGAGGAGGCTGAGGTGGGAGGATCGCTTAAACTTTGGACGCAGAAGTTGCAGTGAGCTGAAATTCAACTACTGTACTCCGGCCTGGCTGACAGAGCAAGACCCTGTCACATACAAAAAGAGATGGAAGGATTGCCAAGAAGATGGATGTAGTTACAAAAGGGCTGGTAACAGGATGGATCCTTATGGTATTAGAAATGTTTAGCGACTTTTTCTTCTTTTGAGACCGAGACATACACCCAGGCTAGAGTGCAGTGGCGCAATCTCAGCTCACTGCAACCTCCACCTCCCAGGTTTAAGCGATTCTCCTGCCTCAGCCACCCAAGTAGCTGGGATTACAGTCATGAACCACCACACCCAGCTAATTTTTTTTGTATTTTTAGTAGATACAGGGTTTCACCATGCTGGCCAGGCTGGTCTCAAACTCCTGACCTCAGGTGATCCAGCGGCCTCAGCCTCCCAAAGTGCCAGGATTACAGGCAGGAGCCACTGCACCCCGCGGATATTTAGAAACTTGACAGCAGTCGTGGATATACTAACCTATGCAGGTGATAAAAACATAAAGAACTTAATACACACACAATGAAAGACTACCAGTAAAACTGGGTATATCTAAAATATATCCTGATAGAAATACAGATTTAAGGAGAAAAATAACAACTTAAGGACATCTGAGTAAGACGGATAAATTATATGAATGTCAATACCTGAATAAGATTGGTGAAAAGGCCGGACGAGGTGGCTCATGCCTGCAATCCTAGTACTTTGGGAGGCCAAGGTGAGCGGATCACCAGAGGTCGGGAGTTCAAGACCAGCCTGACCAACATGAAGAAACCCTGTCTCTACTAAAACTACAAAATAGTCAGGCATGGTGGTGCATGCCTATTACACCAGCTACTCGGGAGGCTGAGGCAAGAGACTGGCTTGAACCTGAGAGGCAGAGGTTGTGGTAAGCTGAGATCGTACCATTGCACTCCAGCCTGGGCAACAAGAGTGAAACTCCGTATCTCAAAAAAAAAAAAAAAAAAAAATTGGTGAATTATGATAGGGAGTAGTAGCTCATGCCTGTAAACCCAACACTTTGGGAGGCTAAGTCGGGCAAATCACTTGAGGCAGGAGTTCCAGACCAGCCTGGCCAACATGGTGAAACCCGATCTCTACTAAAAATATAAGAAATTAGCTGGGCGTGGTGGCACACACCTGTAGTCCCAGCTACTCAAGAGGCTGAGGCAGGAGAATCACTTGAACCCAGAAGGCAAAGGTTGCAGTGAGCCAAGATCACACCACTGCACTCCAGCCTAGTTGTCAGAATGAGACTCCTCCATCTCAAAAAAAATAGAAATTCCATGGGCAGGCTGGGGCAGTGGCTCATGCCTGTAATCCCAGCACTTTGGGAAGCCAATGTGGGCGGATCACCTGAGGTCACGAGTTCCACATCCAAATCCGTATTTATCTAAATAAAATTTTTCTTTTTTTTTTTTTTGGAGACGTAGTCTCTCTCTGTAGCCCAGGCTGGAGTGCAGTGGCGTGATTTTGGTTCATTGTAACCTCCACCTCCCGAGTTCAAGCAATTCTCCTGCCTCAATCTCCAGAGTAGCTGGGATTACAGGAATGCGCCATGGCACTGGGCTAATTGTATTTTTAGTAGAGACGGGGTTTCACTGTGTTGGCCAGGCTGGTCTTGAACTCCTGACCTCAGGTAATCCACCCACCTCAGCCTCCCAAAGTGCTAGGATTACAGGTGTGAGCTACCACGCCTGGCCACAAAAATTTCGTAGGAAAATAATCGAGGCAGCTGGGCGCGGTGGCTCACGCCTGTAATCCCAGCACTTTGGGAGGCCGAGGTGGGTGGATTACCTGAGGTCAGGAGTTCAAGACCAGTCTGACCAATATGGTGAAACCCCGTCTCTAAAAAAGAAAAAAAAATAAAAATAAATAATTGAGGCTAAAGTGGTGGCTCATGCAGAGTAGGAGAATTCAAGCGATTCTCCTGCCTCAGCCTCCCGAGTAGCTGGGACTAAAGGTGCGTGCCACCATGTCCAGCTAATTTTTTGTATTTTTAGTAGAGACGGGGTTTCACCATGTTGGCCAGGCTGCTCTGGAACTCCTGACCTCAAATGATTTGCCCGCCTCAGCCTCCCAAAGTGCTGGGATTACACGGGTGAGCCATTGTGCCTGGCCTGCCCATGGAATTTCTTACAGCCATATGCAAATCTATATTTATCTAAATTAAAATTTCATAAAAAGAAAATAATCAAGGCTGAAGTGGTGGCTTATGCAGAGTAGGAGTAAATTGCTTGAAGCCAGAAATTCAAGACCATCATGGGCAACATAGCAAGACTTCGTCTCTATCAAGCAATTTTTTTTTAATTAGCCAGGCATGATGGCATGGGTCTGTAGCCCCAACTACTCAGAAAGCTGAGGTAGGAGAGTCACTTTAACACAAGAGGTCTAGGCTGTAGTGAGTTGTGATCACACTACTAGACTCCAGCCTGGGCAACATGGTGACATCCTATCTCAAAATAAAAAGATCTTCTTACATGCTCATATGAAAAGATATTCTTAACGTATTAACCAAAAGGAAAAAAGAGGTGTGTGGAGAGACAATTTCTAATAGAATATTAAGAGTGTAATTGAGAGAGTATACGAAAAGTGACAACAAAAAAAATCAAAAGATTTTATATCCCATTTTTAAGTCTGACTTTTCTAAATTAAAAATGATTCATAGGAATTTGAGATTACTTAAATTAGATTCATAAATAACTGTTCAATTATTATTATCCTATCACTAAATTTCAGAGATTGATCTCCTTTCAATGGGCTCCCCCTGAAAACCAGGGAGAATTAATAACATTTCTATCTAGGACAAAGGACAACCTACAAAAAACAATGTAATAAACTTACACCACCTAATAGTTGGAATACAGACAACTGTTGATCCTATTGAACAAATTAAATTCTTCTGATTACCAAACAAAAATAGGACAAATGCCCTAATTATTAATTAAAAATGGAAACTGTCAACAACAGTTAATGTCTTTTTCTTACTAATTAGCTTGGAAAAACAGAGAAAAAAAACAAAAATTCAGCCAAATGCAGTGGCTTATGCCTGTGATCCCAGCACCTTGGGAGGCCAAGAGGGAAGGATCACTTGGTCCCAGCCAGGAGCCAAGATTACACCACTGCACTCTAGCCTGGGTGACAGCACGGGACCCTGTCTCAAAAGAAAAAAAACCTCAAAAATAACTTTCTTGAAATTCACAACTCTTTCAAATGTACATTTGGTTCTTGGCAGGCAGTAATAGGCATCACTTACTGCATACCTACTTCAAGATCAGCACTGTATTACTTCATATAAATTATCTTGTGTCATGGCCAGGCAAGATGGCTCACGCCTGTAATCCCAGCACTTTGGGAGGCTGAGGCACGTAGATCACCTGAGATCAGGAGTTCAAGACCAGCCTGGCCAACAAACCCCATCTCTACTAAAAATACAAAATTAGTTGGACATGGTGGTACACACCTGTAATCCTAGCTACTTGGGAGGCTGAGGCAAGAGAATCACTTAAACCCAGGAGGTGGAGGTTCCAGTGAGCCAAGATCATGCCATTGCACTCCAGCCTGGGCAACAGAGTGAGACTCCATCTCAAAAAAAAATTATCTTGTGTCATAGATTCAACAACCCTCTAAGGGTACTAACCCTAATTTAGAGGTGAAGAACTGGACCTCAGAGACATTAAGGGACTTCTTCCACTAAACACATAGTGCAGTACGCATTCAGAGATGTCCAGTCTAAAATTATTATAATTTATTATCCTTGGCCGGGTACAGTGGCTCACACCTGTAATCCCAGCACTTTGGGAGACCAAGGCGGGCAGATCACGGGGTCAGGAGTTCGAGATCAGCCTGACCAACATGGTGAAACCCCATCTCTACTAAAAGTACAAAAATTAGTCAGGCATGGTGGTATGCCCCTGTAATCCTAGCTACTCAGGAGGCTGAGACAGGAGAATCGCTTGAACCCAGGAGATGGAGGCTGTAGTGAGCTAAGATTTCAACACTGCACTGTAACCTGGATGACAGAGCAAAACTCAGCCTCAAAAAAAAAAAAAAAAATTATTATCCTGAATTAGGAGAGTCAAAGTTGAAAATGGAGAGAACAATTAATGCATGAGATATTAGGAAGCTCGAATTCAAAAAGCCTTAGAAATTGAGTACATGAAATTGAGTACATGAGGAAATGAAGAAAAAAAAACCAATTAACCCAAAGTTATAGAAATCTGATGCATTGAAAGTTATGAAGGCAGACAATCCACTCATCACCTTCCTACCTAAAATGTACTCCCCTTCCCAAACTGTATCTCTGTAATAGTATCATTCATTCATTAACTCAGTATGTCCCCACTAAAAAGAAGGCGCCATGCTATACACTGTTAAGATGCAAAGATGAGCGGGGCGCAGTGGCTCACACCTGTAGTCCCAGCACTTTGAGATGCCAAGGCAGGTGGATCACGAGGTCAGGAGTTCAATACCAGCTTGGCCAACATGGTGAAACCCTGTCTCTACTTAAAATACAAAAAAGGGCCGGGCGCGGTGGCTCACGCCTATAATCCCAGCACTTTGGGAGGCTGAGGCAGGTGGATCACGAGGTCAAGAGATCGAGACCGGCCGGGCGTGGTGGCGCACGCCTGTAATCCAAGCACTTTGGAGGCCAAGGTGGGCGGATCACCTGAGGTTAGGAGTTCAAGACCAGCCTGACCAACATGGTGAAACCCCATCTTAAAAATAAATAAATAAATAAATAAATAAAGAAAAAAAAAAAAAAAAAGAGATCGAGACCATCCTGGTAAACACAGTGAAACCCTGTCTCTACTAAAAATACAAAAATTAGCTGGGCATGGTGGCGCACGCCTGTAGTCCCAGCTACTCGGGAGGCTGAGGCAGGAGAATTGCTTGAACCCAGGAAGTGGAGGTTGCAGTGAGCCGAGATCACACCATTGCACTCCAGCCTGGATAACAAGAGCGTAACTCCATCTCAAAAAATAAAATAAAATAAAATAAAATACAAAAAAAATTAGCCGGGCTGCTTTTTTTCCGACTCGGACCCGACAGAATGGCTCCCGCAAAGAAGGGTGGCGAGAAGAAAAAGGGCCGTTCTGCCATCAACGAGGTGGTGACCCGAGAATACACCATCAACATTCACAAGCGCATACATGGAGTGGGCTTCAAGAGCGTGCCCCTCGGGCACTCAAAGACATTCGGAAATTTGCTATGAAGGAGATGGGAACTCCAGATGTGCACACTGATACCAGGCTCAACAAAGCTGTCTGGGCCAAAGGAATAAGGAACATCCCATACCGAATCCGTGTGCGGTTGTCCAGAAAACGTAATGAGGATGAAGATTCACCAAATAAGCTCTATACTTTGGTTACGTATGTCTCCTGTTACCACTTTCAAAAATCTACAGACAGTCAATGTGGATGAGAACTAATCGCTCATCGTCAAATGCATCAAATAAACTTACAAAATTGCCTTAAAAAAAAAAAAAAAAAATTAGCCGGGCTTGGTGGCATATGCTTGCAATCCCAGCTTCTTGGAAGGCTGAGGCAGAAGAATTGCTTGAACACGGGAGGCGGAGGTTGCAGTGAGCCGAGATTATGCCACTGCACTCCAGCCTGGGCAACAGAGCGAGACTCTGCCTCAGGAAAAAAAAAAAAAAAAGATGCAAAGATGAGTAAGACCAGGAGACTAAAGGTATGAGCAAGGGACCATTAAGAGTTCAGTCTGGCTGAACCCAGGGTACACAAGGCTCTAGCATAAGATTTGGAAAGGTCAGAACAGGGTCCCATCAAAAAGGGACACTGAATTTGGGCTTTATTCATTAAGAAAATGAGGTGTGAAGCATTTAAGTTACAAATTTAAGCAGAGACCTAGTATTTCTCATTTTAGAAGGAGGAAGTAATTTTACATAGAACAGACTAGAGGGAAAGACTAAATGAAAACCAACAAAGACTTCACAGAAAAATGAATAAAGGAAGAAACTGAGGGCATCTGTAAAACTTTGTAACAGTAAAAACATTCAAGTATATAGCATGGTATATAAGCCTATCTTTACACCTTTATCTCCTGACAACCCCACTCCTCCCAGATAGCTAGCCAAGAATTTCTGGCCACTTGCATGTGCTATTACCTCTTACTGGTATGTCTCTGCTCAAACTATAAATAACCACTCTGTGAAGTCCTCCTTGATTACTCTAGGCATGCCTTCCTCCACACTCCCAAAGTACTGCATATATAACACCTACTAGACCATTTAGTATTCCGTACTGTCATTGTTTACGCTAGTTTTTACCACACAGTGAAGTTCCTTAAAAGCAGACTATCTCTTTCCTTCTTTTCATTTTTTTTATTTTTTATTATACTGGCAGTGCCTGGCTCAGGAGGTACTCAATTGTATTTTAATCATTTAAATCAATGAGTGATTGCAAGGTTTCCAGCTTTAAGAATAGGATAACAATGTCATAATGAACACAGAAGTAAATATATGTTTGGCAATAAGAGACGGGTTCAAAATGGAAATAATAGGCTGGGCACAGTGGCTTACACCTGTAATCCCAGCACTTTGGGAGGCAGAGGTAGGTGGATCACTTGAGGTCAGGAGTTTGGGACCAGCTTGGCCAACATGGCGAAACCTGGTCTCTACTAAAAGTACAAAAACTAGCCAGGCATGGTGGCAGGCGCCTGTAGTCCCTGCTACTCAGGAGGCTGAGGCAGGAGAATCACTTAAACCTGGAAGGCAAAGGTTGCAGTGAGCCGAGATCACACCACTGTATTCCAGCCTGGGCAACACAGCAAGATTCTGTCTCAAAAAAAAAGTGGTGGTGAGCCAGGTGCGGTGGCTCTCACCTGTAATCCCAGCACTTTGGGAAGCCAAGGCAGACGGATCACAAGGTCAGGAGTTCGAAACCAGCCTGGCCAACATGGTGAAACCCCGTCTCTACTAAAGATACAAAAAATTAGCTGGGTGTGGTGGTATATGCCTGTAATTCCAGCTACTTGGGAGGCTGAGGCAGGAGAATCACTTGAACCCAGGAGGCGAAGGTAGCAGTGAGCCAAGATCATGACACTGCACTCCAACCTGGGTGACAGGGCAAGACTATGTCTCGAAAAAAAAAAAAAAAAAAAGTGGTGGTAAAAATACTACAAATTCATGGGAGGCTAAGGCAGGAGGATTGGCTTGAACCCAGGAGTTCAAAGCCAGTGAGACTCCATCTCTTAAAATTAGTTAATTTTAATTTTTTTTAAGGTGAGTCATGTGAAGCAGGAGTGGAGAAGGTACAAAGAAAGCTATAACTGATTGCGATCAATTAGTTGTAAACACCACTGCACTAAGACCAGCCTTTTTTTTTTTTCAAAATAAATTCTTTAAATACTGCAAATCTAGCAGGGTAAGTATAAGGAAGGTATCATTTGTGACTTACGAAGTTAGTTTCAGCTGAGTACAAGATACAGAAGTCAAACCCTGGGGGAGAGGTAAAAAAAGTAGATGATTCTTTCGAGAAATTCACCAGAAAGGGGAATGATAACTTGAGGGGTTAAAGGATAGAGTAAGAGGCATGGTTTAAGGCACAAAAAGTGATGTAACAGAGAAGAAGAGAATGAAGATCCCAGAGGAAAAAGGGAAAGAGCAACTAATAAAACAAGGTCACCTAGGCCAGGTATGGTGGCTCATGCCTATAATCCCAACACTTTGGGAGGCCAAGGTGGTGGATCGCTTGAGGTCAGGAGTTCAAGACCAACCCGGCCAACATGGTGAAACCCTGTAGCTACTAAAAATACAAAAATTAGCCAGATGTGGTGGCAGGCACCTGCAATGCCAGCTACTTGGAAAGGTTGAGGCACAAGAATTGCTTGAACGCAGGAGGCAGAGGTTGCAGTGAGCTAAGATCACACCACTGCACTCCAGCCTGGGCAACAGAGCAAGAATCCGTCTTTTTTTTTTGGGGGGGGGGGGGGGACAGAGTCTTGCTCTGTCACCCAGGTTGGAGTGCAGTGGTGCAATCTCAGCTCACTGCAACCTCCACCTCCTGGGTTCAGGCGATCTTCCACCTCAGTCTCCCAAGTAGCTGGGACCACAGGTGCGTGCCACCACGCCTGGCTAATTTTTGTATTTTTAGTAGAGACGGGGTTTCACCATGTTGGCCAGGATGGCTCGATCTCTTGACCTTGTGATCTGCCCACCTCGGCCTCCCAAAGTGCTGGGATTACAGGTGTGCACCACCGCACCCAACAAGAATCCATCTTAAAAAACAAAACAATGCCGGACACAGTGGCTCACACCTGTAATCCTAGCACTTTGGGAAGCTGAGGTGGGTGGATCGCCCAAGGTCAGGAGTTCAAGACCCGCCTGGCCATCATGGTGAAACCCCATCTTTAAAAAAAAAAAAAAAAAACCACCACCAAAGGAAAAAAAACCAAGGTCACCCAGCAAGAAGGAGCGAGTCAGATAGAGAGCAGAACCTCAAGTGTGGAAAGATCAATTCTCCAAGATGGCTAAGAAGGCAGTAGAAAATTGTAGGATGATGGATAGAGAAGAGGAAGGAACCTCTGAGGAATCATTTTTGTCTCAGGCGGCAAAACTATAAGCCTTAGACATCATCTGCCCTCACCTCTCTCCATTCGTCAAATCCAGACTCCAATCTTTGCCTCCAGGTCAGGTAGCACCAAGAGCTGCCAATTTTCTCCCTTTGAAATAATATTTCAGATTTACCCCCTTTCTTTTGAGTACTGACTGTGCTCAAGTTTATTTATTTATTTATTTTTTTTTTTTTGAGAGACAGAATCTCGTTATGTTGCCCGGGCTGGAGTGCAGTGGCTATTCACAGGAGCAATCATAGCTCACTGCAGCCTCAAGCAATCCTCCTGCTTCAGCCTCCCGAGTAGCTAGGACTACAGGCACATGCCACTGGGCTAGTTCTCAAGTCCTAATTACTATTTTCAACAGACACTATATCCTAACCTTGCCTCTAATCTCCCCTAGTCCAAGTCTTCCGAACAGATTTCACATCACTTCTCAGCTAAAATCTCTCACTGGCTGCCAGTTCCTATTATATCAATACCAAATGCTTCAGTCTGGATTTCTAGGTCTTATTACCTGACTATATCCATCCTATCCAAGCAATCTCCAACAAGTATCCTCTGAAAATGCCACGCTCATGCTCATTTAATTTTCCACATCTAAAGTCCCCAGCCTGTCTCGACAACAACAACTCAAAGCACAAAGGCTTTGTACACTGGGAGGAATTAGAAGATATCAACCCAATTAAATATAAAAAAGTACCAGCTCAGGATTATAAATTGTATTGCCAATCACTTCACTTCACTGTATGCAGAGAACATAAGAGCACATGAGGGTAAACCGAAGAGGCTACGCATTCGTGACAACATGCAAACAGTCCACTTAGAAGTAGATACAGGAGGAGGTGGGCGAAAAAAAAAAATAGAAGTAGATACATAAAATAACAGAAAATATGTCCCTGATCTTTCTCTAATTCTAGACAGGAAGTCCCTAATAACTACTCTCACCACTGCCAAGAGAATTTTCTCTTTTTTTTGACGGACTCTTGCTCTGTTGCCCAGGCTGGAATGCAGTGGTTTGATCATGGCTCACTGCAGCTTCAAACTTCTGGGCTCAAGGGATCCGACTGCTGACTCAGCCTCCTGAGTAGCTGGGGCTACAGGTATACCACCATATCCAGCTGAGTATAGAGACAGGATGGATCTCACTATGTTGCCCAGGCTAGTCTCCGACTCTGAGCCTCAAGCAATCCTCTCCTTGGCCTCCTAACTTGTTAAGATTACAGGTGTTAGCCACCAAGCCCAGCCAAGATTACAGACAAAAATGGACAAATAGCAATTTGCTAAGGATTTTCTAAAATTACCAGCAGAGTATCTATAATTACTGCATCAATAAGTTAATCAACTATGAACAGGTTGAATACATCAGTATTTTATGACTACATAGAAGAGTTATTTTTAATTACACTTTTCTCAAGTTATTTTTAATTACACTTGTTTACCTAACTTTGCATTCTAAGATTGACCTCACTTTTTTTTTTTGAGACTCTCTTGCTCTATTGCCCAGGCTACAGTGCAGTGGCGTGATCTCAGCTCATTGCAAAATCCACCTCCTGGGTTCAAGCAATTCTCCTGTCTCAGCCTCCCAAGTAGCTGGGATTACAGGTGCCTGCCACCACATCCAGCTAATTTTTGCATTTTTAGTAGCAACGGGGTTTCACCATGTTGGCCAGGATGGTCTCAGAACGTCTGACCTTAAGTGATTCACTCACCTTGGCCTCCCAAAGTGCTGGGATTATACGCATGAGCCACCGTGCCCGGCCTCACCTCAATTTTTAAGTCCTCAGTTTAAGGTCAGGTGCAGTGGCTCACACCTGTAATCCCAGCACTTTGGGAGGCCAAGGCAAGTAGATCACCTGAGGTCAGGAGTTAGAGACCAGCCTGGCCAACGTGGTGAAACCCCATCTCTACTAAAAACACAAAAATTAGCCAGGGATGGTGGTGCGCACCTGTAATTCCAGCTACTCTGGAGGCTGAGGCAGGAGAATCGCTTGAACCCAGGAAGTAGAGGTTGCAGTGAGCTGAAATTGCGCCACTGCACTCCAGCCTGGACAACAAGAGCAAAACTCTGTCTCAAAAAAAAAGTCCTCAGTTTAAAAATATCAAAGGCAAAAATTAAAGCAATAGATTTCAACCATAACTTTGAACCAAAGTCCTAAAATAATAAATTAGGGGATGGGTATGGTGGCTCACGCCTGTAATCCCTGCACTGGGAGGCCAAGGTAGGTGGATCACCTAAGGTCAGGAGTTCGAGACCAGCCTGGCCAACATGGTGAAACTTTGTCTCTAATAAAAATACAAAAATTAGTCGGGCGTGGAGGTGTACAACTGTAGTCCCACCTACTTGGGAGGCTGAGGCAGGAAAACTGACTGAACTGAGGAGGAGGAGGTTGAAGTAAGCCAAGATCGTGCCACTATACTCCAGCCTGGGCAACAGAGCAAGACTGTTTCAAAAAAGCAAATAAATAAAATAAATAAATAAAAATAAATAAACTACATACTTGCTTCTTCAAGCTCATAAAGTATTTGAACAATTTCAATTTCTCCCTGAAAAAAAGAAAATTTCTACCTTTATACATTTACTAACTCCCATTTTAGACATGTAAACTACTATCTGAAGGCTCCAATATTTCCAGGTTTCTTTGTTGTTGTTGTTGTTTGAGACAGTTTCACTCTTGTCTTCCAGGCTGGAGTGCAATGACACGATCTCAGCTCACTGAAACCTGGGCCTCCTGGATTCAAGTGATTCTCCTGCCTCAGCCTCCCAAGTAGCTGGGATTACAGGTGCCCGCCATCACACCTGGCTAATATTTTTATAGACACAGGGTTTCATCATTATGGCCAGGCTGGGCTCGAACTCCCGACCTCAGGTGATCCACCCGACTCAGCCTCCAGAAGTGCTGAGATTACAAGCGTGAGCCACCACGCCCGGCCTTCAGTTGTTTTTAATAGAACCAATACTCCACTAACATCTCTTTGATGAGAAACAGCTTTATAGTTCCATTTGCATGCTTCTAAAGAAACATCTATCTCCATTCTCATATTTAAATATATGTGAGAAAACAAAGACAAAACAATATATGTAAAATAAATGTCAATGTGAACCCAAGAAAAAGGATTTGTCTGAGCTGCGAATAGGTTTTCATAACAGCCTATCCACCCTAATATATAGGACGACAATACAAACTCAAGATAACCACTATAAAAAATTTTTTAAATCTGCAATTGCCAAGTAAGAAATCAAGGAGTACTAAGGCACAATTAAGATAGGAATCAACAGAAACAAAACTGACACACCCACATTCTCCCTCTGTAACTTTAAAGAACAGCAGGGATATATGGTAAAGTGAATGTTTAATGAACTCAAAATAATCACATACCATAGAAGTTTTTCCTGGAAAAACTTACATGGTATCTCTGAGACATTTTTTGGCCAAAAAAATTTCTTTTGGTAATATTACCAGTGGTGACCACAACAATGTGCTTGGACAGAAACAAAATCAGTATCAAATATTAATATTTAAAGCTGAAAGAATCTTATAGCAATCAAGTACTTTCCGAATTTGGAGGCAATAAAATTGAGGCTAAGAGAAGTGAACTAATCAGTTAGCTAGAAGTCAAGAAATTCTGCAAAGCTCAAATAAAAACAAACGTTATCATTTATCACCCTCTAGCAATACTTGACAGCATTACTGAAAACAGCAACTCAAATAAGATACTCTCCATTTCTATATATACAAAATATATACATATCACACACACATACACACTTCAAAATCTGAAACTACTGTGGTCCTAGCTGATGCAAGAGGACTGAATAATCCCAGGAGTTCGACACCAGCCTGGACAACATGGCGAGGCCAGTCTCTAAACAATAAATAAATTTAAAACTTTGTCTTAGTTAGGGTTCTGTTAAAAAAATAAAACTAGAAATAGCTCAAGAGCTAATGATGATACAAAAATTAGCCGGGAATGGTGAATACCAGCTACTCAAGAGGGTGAGACAGGAGAACTGCTTGAACCCAGGAGGCGGAAGTTGCAGTGAACAAGCACTGCACTCCAGCCTGGGCGACAGAGTAAGACTCCATCTCAACAACAGACTATTACAGTAAGAAAAAACAACAACAACAACAACAACAAAAAAGGCCTAATGGTGGCAGTTATCAAAAGCAAAGGATGCTATACCTTCACAACAGGTAGTTCAGAAAAACTAGTCTAATTTAGATTTTGACAAATGTCTAAGAAAACCTCATCTTAGCTACTTTAATCTGTGTTCAAAATGCACTTCAACCTGAAGCAAGATTCAAGTCATCAAGTAAAAAACTAATCTGCCATGTACTGCAATAGAATTCCAAATACTAAACTGGTCCACCTGCATTCATGATACTGGCAGGCCAAAACCCATCGTTTTTTTTCTTAATCATATGTATACCACCATCCTGAGAAATTAAATCTGAACTCAATCGAATGCCCTTAAAAGCATTAGCCTGCTCTCAACGGAGAGTTATTTGGAAAAAGCTTACAATAACCAAACTCATACAATAGAGATAAATTTAAAAATCAAAGCAAAATTTTGCCCAAAAGCTTATGATTAGCAATAGGATTTCAGCTGTGAACTGATAAGCAACCAAAAACAAATTTGTTACAAGTTTCCCTTTAAGTGGCTTGTACATATACATATACATATACATTTAAGTTGTACCAAAAACTGCTTACAAATGGCAATTCCTGTGAAGTAGATGATGATGAAGTTCCAGGTAATTCTAGCATGTTTCCTAATGTACTGGTACAGGAGTCTGGATCATCCTGAAAAGATAAATTTATTGAGTTTAATTGCTCTTCTATCATAACGTTTGTGTCTCCTAGTGAAAAGGGGGCTGGGAGAAGGGCTGCTTTTTCATTGCTGCCGTCCACTTCATTTCTTTGCTTATTTTTCTGTGTTTCAGTCTGAGGAGCTAATGGCAAGAATGGCGATTTGACTGCACCGTGTCTACTCTCTGGTGTGCTGTCTTGTTCACTTCCCATGGCCACTTTTACACCATTCTCTGATTTAGTCTCATAATTGCAGGTGGCATTGGTCTGAGTTTCCTCAAAGATCTCCTCTATACTCTCCTCCTCTGTGACTGGCTGTTCTGGGTCCATTTCAGAATCTACATCTGCATCGTCCAGACAAGTAAAATTCTCAAAGTGCAGAAAGCCATTCTTGATAGTCTTTGTTACTTTTACCTGGAGTTCAGGGGAGTTATTACAAGAGGGTTCCTGTTTCATAGCAAGTGCTGTAGGACCACCAGGACTCAAGGAAGTGCAAACAATTGGCGTCTGAGCTCTTGAATCACTTTTTTCAGGGTCTTGAAAGGATTCTGATCCATCAGCAGACCCATTTAAATACTCTACATTGATCATGGAGGCCAAATCCTGTAGTCTCCGCAGTGGAATGTAACAAGATGGAGAATCTTGTCCATAAGCATTTTGGGATGTTCCACTGACAGTCGATAACTGCATAGTACACCCATTAAGTGGCTCAGAAAAATTGGATTGACCATTACCGAAAGGGCTGTCCTTGTCTTCGGGGGCATCTAAATTCACTGGATTGGAAAAGGGCAGCAGACAATTTCTTCTGGGTAGTTCACAGGTCTGATCCATCCTGGGCCGGCATCAACCTGGAATCCAAAAGCACAGCAATTAATCTGAGTTAATAGGCCATCTGACTCGACTCTTCAAAATGGCAGCCACTTCAAGGCCTAGTGGCCTCTATTCCTTTCTGCTGCACTTCTATGGGCAGAAAAAGTTCCCCCGACTGGAGATGAAAAACTGGCCTCGGTAAGCCTCTGAAAACTCCATTTTCCTGAAGCTGGGCCGATCCTGCCACATAGAAACAGCCCGTCGCTTTTCCTCCTCCTGCAGACTGGTGGACACTTGGGCTGAACTAAAATTAAAACCCTTCTGGCAGTCAAAATTCCCAAATCTCAAACAGGAATCGTCTTCCCCCCGACCCCCGCCAGGGGTTGATCAGCTGGATCTTTCAAAGGCAAAAGGCTGCGGGATCCGAGAGGGGCTCCTGGACCCTGCACAAAAAGGCACCCCCCCCCCCTTCCTGGCTCGCTCGGGCGCAGCGGTCACAATAGCGCTGTACCCTGCGCCCAGCCAGCGCCGGAGCCTTTGCAGCGGCGGTGCGAAGGCCGCAGGCGAGCCGACCAGGGCGGGTGCACCCCAGAGCTCGCCTTCCTGAAAGCAGGCCTGCTGGGTCCACAGCTGCAGGGCCCAAGGGCCGGGACGCAGCAGGGGGAGAAACCGAGGCGGCCGGCGAAGCCCAGTCAGGGCAGCAGCAGCTGCTTCAGCTTGACAAACATGGCTGCTGCTGCCGACGCCGCCGCCGCCGCCGCCTGCCCGGGCCGCGCTCCTTCCCGCAGCCGCGGCAGCACCTCCCGGCCGAGCCGATCGCACTCATCAATATTCAGCAACAAGCAAAGTTTTCTGCGGGAGGGCAGCCGGCCCTGCACCCCGCAGCCTGCTACCTGAGGGGAGGCGGAGGCCGAGGTGTTCGCGGGCGGCCGGCGGGGCAAGGGCCGTGCCGGGAGGAAGTTCGCGGCAGCCCGGCCAGCTAGGCCTAAGCCGGGCTGGTAGTGATGGAGGAGGGGGAGGGGGCCCGCGGCTGCATCGCCGCCGGCCACCAACCCCGCACCTCGCCCGGCCCTCCCCGGAGCCCCTCACCTCACGGCCACCACCATCTTCCCCACCCGGCAGCCTCCTCCCTCCCTCTTCCTCGCGCCTGCCCGCCGCCCACCCCAGCGCACTAGTTACCGTGCCCCGCGCCCCCTCCCGGGCCAGCTGGGGGGAGGGGGGTGACCCTCATTACACTGGGGTGCGAGCGGAGCGATGGGGAGACACCGGGGCCGCTCGCCGCACCCCCCTCCCCCCGCGTCTCTCTTCAGGGGAGAAGGCAGCGAGCACGACCTGCCCCGGCCTATTCCGCCGCCGCCTCCTCCTCCTCCTCACACCCCCACCGCGCGCGCCCCCGCGGCGGCGCGTCCGACCGAGCGCCTCGCGCCGGCCCGCGTGTGGCTGGGCCCCGAGTGTGCGCGCACCCCCTTCCCCCACCGAGCGCGCGCGCTCCCTCGCCTCACTCTTCGGGGTTCAGGGCGGATGAAGTCGGGCTTGCGAGCGCGCCGCCCAATCAGCGGAGCTGCCGCTGCCGCCCCCTCCCCTCCCCCTGCGCGCCCGCTCGCGGCCCGGGCCTACGGGCCGGCCCGGCTGCCCGGGCGGGGCCTGAGGCGGGCTCCCCAGGGGCCTCGCGCGCCTCCTTGGAGTGTAGGGGCCTGCGGGCGTCGTGGGTGGCATTCCGATCCCCTCACCTACCTCGGGGCACGGCGCCGGCCTCGGGCCGCACACAGCTACTGCACCCTACGCGTCTCGAACCCCAACCCAGGCGGCACCTGGCCCGGCTGAGGCCTGTCCGATCTCCCCCGCCAGCCCCGCTCGGGCCCGCGTCAGTCCCGGCCTCCATCTTAGGTTACAGCCCAGGCTCCCCATCTACTGGGCACCTGCCCTCAGCCAGCTGGGTTCGGCCCGAGGCCAAGGCAACCCCCCCTCCTGCCGCAGGGCTCACCTGGGGGCTTGGGCTGGGGTCTTCGAGGCCTCAGGCCCCGAGGAGACGCGGCCGCAGGTGAACCCCCCTACCCGGCCGCACCCCAAACCCACACCACCACCACCACCACCACCACAGACCAAGCTGAGCAGGAAACAAAATGGAGGCAGCAGCTCGGGTCTGCCTCCCCCGAGCCAAGCCTGTGCAGCCCCAGGGCTCCCTCCTGCCTCAGGCTCGACGCCCGCAAGGCAGAGTCTGGATCATCCCGGGCGCCGCAGGCAGCCGCCCTACAGCAGCGCAGACGGGCCGGGAACTCGGCCCTGCGGTGCCCACAGCCCCTCACCCACCACCCCTTCCCTTCCCCCTCCCCCCCCATCCCTCTCCCCTCCCCCTGCCCGGCCGTGCGGGGTGAGCGGCTCCGGGGAGCCGGGTCGGGTTACCCGCCCGGGCACTGCTCGCCCGGCGTGGCCTCCGCGGGGGAACGAGGCCAGGCGACCCCAGCGCTGAGCCCACCCCCAGCACCGAGCCGGGTTGCAGCCTGACAGCGCGCCCGCACCTCGGCCTCAGCCGTGCGGCCCCCGCCCAGGGAGGCCAAGTCCCCAGCCCGGGCCCAGTCGAGACGAAGCTCCCTCACCACCCCCGGGCCCAAGGGTCCTCGCAGCCTCGGGCGGGGCGAGGGGAACGCCGGGGGAGGGGTCCTCTAGTCCCTGCACCTCCTCCCACGCCTAGTCAGGGTCGGGGCCTGGCACTGGGGCTTGGGCAGCGGGCGCCGGCGGGCGTGGGTAGGTGCGTGCCCGCCGGGCTGGGGGCCGGGACGGGCCGCGCCTCGCACTGCGGACGCTTGCAGTTCTCGGCACCCAGGCAGATGGCCCTCTTGTGCCACCGCCGCCCAACGTGGGCCGCCTGCTCCGCAGCCCGGTTCCCGGGGGAGCGCGCGCCTCGCCCTTGAGGGCCGGGCACTGGACCCCAGCGGAACTGCGCCGGGACGCGGACCGCCCGGCTGGCCGGGACAAGCCCGCTGGCGCAGCCCTCGGCCTGGGGCGCTCTGCTCGCGGGCGCCTGGGACCTCACGGCCTGTATCCTGCACAGGTCCCGCAGCACCGACCTAACACTGCCGCGTGGCGTCCAATCCCCCAAGACAGAGGAAGGGCAGGTCGGAGAACCCAAGCTGGGCCTGAACCTGCGACTCCAGCCCCCCCAGGTCTTTCCCTTAGCCCGGACCCCGTCGCCCCTGGGCTTGATCCCCCACCAAGAAGCTCACCTCAGGAGTTACCTGGTTCCCTAGGGCGCTAAGCGCATTTTCGCTGTTCAGAGAAAGCCAGATTCAACCGCCGTAAAAATTCCGCCTCCTCCAGAAAGCCTTCTGTGATTAGATTTGGAGTTAACTCCATCTCAAGCTGAGGGCGCCGCCCCTCGAGGGCCACGTGACTACCATTCTTCCCATGGCTTAGTAAATGTGCGTAGTTATTGCCCCAATGGACTATTTACTCACTGCCTTCTGTTAACTTTGAGCCCACCTAGGAGAAAGGCCATTTTTGGCGTTGCCCTGTGTGACATCAATGCTGGCTAGCTAAATTCCTTCCTTCCCCTGCCTTCACCCAGCGACTGGCCCAGGAGGCATGGAGCTCAAAATGCTCTTATCCTTTTGCTTTCCAAGGCCCAGAGTCCAGTGATGGAGGCTCCCAAGTCAACAGGCCGTTAGCGTATGTCTGCAAGTGCCAGATGCAGACCCTGCCAAGACAGCAAGTGGGCTTTGTTAGAGGGAAAGCGCCCACCGGAACCGGAATGATGAGAGGGCTGTCACCTCAGGGAGGCTCCTTCTGTTGAACAGTCTGAAGTACCCTGAAGATTTCCAGGTGCAATGTCAGGTTGGCAGTTGTCTATGTGCTGGGACCAACCAGAGACCACCAGAGAAAAGTCAGGTCTACACCCCAGGGGCCTTCCCTACAAAGGCCAGTCCTTTGTTCTGCTAGGGTCACTTACCCTGCTAATCCCATCTGGGCAATTCGACTCAACAGGGAAGCTCTGACAGGTTCCTTCTTCACACCTAATAATTTGGGCCAATTATTTTGACTGACAATTACTCCTCTGCCAATTGCCCCAATTCATCAATGCTCCTCCCAGTCCTTTATTTTGCCACTAACCATCCTGAGGGCCTGAGAGCTACTACCATGTGGCCTTGAACAAGTCACTTAACCGCCCTGAGCCTCAGTTTCCCCATCTGCAACTTCCAATGCACAGCACTGGCTGCGAAGGTCCTGTAAGGTAAAGGTCTAAGTGTTAGCAGCCTAACTTACCCTTAGTTATAGGCTGAGTACTTGATGAGTACTGAAATGTAATTCATCACTTCATTCAGCAACCATTTCCTGCATTCCAGGCAGTGTGCTGAGTGCTGGGGAAACAAAAGATGAGATCCTGGCCTCGGGGGAAACGACAATAAAATAAAGGTGCTAAGATGTGAAAGTAGGGTTGAGACAACTGTTTCTTCCAAAGCTCACCTCTGAACATCACTGCCCTATAGAATCCCTCTATCTCACCTTCCAGCTCCTCTGGAAGAGTGAGGGCCAAAGGAGATTGGCAGCTGGGGATGAACTGCTTGCTGACAGGTCTGGGGAGAAGACCAGGACCCCAGGGAAAACCTCTCAGACTTCTCTGGGGTAAACCCTGAGGACCCTTCCTAACTCTTAGAGTAAAACCTGGCCACAGAGGTCTCAACCACAGCAAACCCATTTCCAGCCTCCCCATCCAGCAGGCCCTGGCCAAGCATCTCACGTGTGCCTGCCCTAGGTTGAGAAGATCCACAGCGGCATAAATTCTCACAAGAACACTGACTCCTGAAGTGGGGGCAGAAGGGAAAGGACTGTGTCTACAAATACTGCCTGTGAAAAGCCCAGTATGATGCTCACCCACTGGTGCCCAGGAATTTGAATGACAGGCAGAGGGACTCTTAGGCTGAGTTTCCTCATCTGTAAATCATGGTTATTGACAATTCCTACCCTAGTGACATAATAGATACCTGTTGGGACATCTGGCCAATGTACAATGACCCGTTTTCTCTTAGAACCGCCGCTTTTCATTAATTCCATAGATATTTTGGGGGCTCCCTGTCACCTTGCGGAAAAGCAGACAGGTAATAAGGCAGAGAACTGAGTGTTGAGAGAGAAGCCAAGCGTGCTGGAGGAGCTGAGAAGGCCCTTGAAGCCAGCTCAGTGGTGTCCTTGAGGAATCAACATCCAGAGGGAGTCCTGGAGGATATGCAAGAATAGCCAGGAAAAAAAGGAGAAGAAGCAGAGATTCCTGCAGAGCCCAGAGAACCACCACCAGTCTTTGGAGGAACTGACCATGGCCAAGCATGGCCAGTGCATGTGCGGGGGCAGGGAGGGCGGTGAGTACAGAAAGAAGCTCGATCAAGGATGGGGCAGACACAGGGGCCTCACCATGCAGGGCTTGGTTGGTCAAGTTAAAGAATTTCAGCTTTATCTGGAAGGCAATAAGCAGCCATGGAAGGTGAGGGAGCAGGATAATGACATGATTGCGTCTGAGCAGTAGAAAGCTCACTCTTCTAGCAGTGTCCAGAAGACACTGGTTCCTCCCCCTGGAAACACAACCCCAGCAAGGGCCCTGCCTGTTGTTTCGGTAACAGTTGTAGCCTATCCTCCTCTGTTCCAGCTATGCTGCAAGACAATCTCATCTGCTCCTCTAAGATGGGCATTACTGTTATCCCCCATCCTCTAGAAAAGCAGCATGACTTGCCCAGAGACAACTCCCATCTCAGTTCCAGCTCCTTGTTCCCACTGGACAGGAGCAGCATCTGCCTTCTGACTAAACAGCTAGGTCCTGGGGAACGCATGGAGGCCTTCGGCAATTAATCCTGAACGTAGCTGATGAATACCATGACCATGCCTTCTTACGGGTCTAGGAGCTATTTGCTTCCTCTCCCCCACCCAGGGATTTCCCCAGAATTGAATCAGTCTTCAACTTAAGATCAAGGAAGGTCTGACCACATCTGAGGCCAAGCAGCGCTCCAGCAAAGTCTTCCTGCCCCAAATGCCAGGTTCTGTCACTAACCTGAGTCTGTACCCCCAGCCCAAAGGACTCAAGCATCCACCTTCAAGTTTTCTTTTCTTAAACCTCCTTCTGAAGCTTGGTACGGTGACCACTAATCCCTGCCCTCCTGTTCTCATTTCCCCCCAACTGCCCAGTGCCAGGACAGGCCACATCCTGTCCAGCCTATGCCCATGCCAGTCATTCTGCCTTTTCTCCTGTCAGGCAAACTCCATTCATCCAGTTTAGAAGACTCCTCTTCCCAGAAGTCTTCCCACCCCCTACAGGCAGCCATTTTTCCCTGAATGAGTCCGGGTAGTAACTAATGGCTTCTAAATCTGGCCTCAGCCAGTTGGAGAGACACTTCCAACAAGGCTAAGAGCATATACTCTCTGACCTCCACTAACTAAGCCCAGGACTGTGAGGCTCAGTGAGTGCTCCAGAAACATTTCCTGATGCCTGATCTATCCCCTTCTCTCCTTTCCAAGCCTGTGTCTCCATCAGACAGAATTGTGGTTTAAATTACCAACCAAATGAGTTGTACAAAACTTAAATCCTCCCAAAAAGGATTCAAGATGTTTGAGGAACAAACAGCCTTTGGTGCCAAACAATGCTTTAAAAAGCATGAGAGGGCCTGGCGCAGTGGTGGCTTACGCCTGTAATCCCAGCACTTTGGGAGGCCAAGAAGGTGGATCACGAGGTCAAGAGATCGAGACCATCCTGGCCAACATGGAGAAAACCCGTCTCTACTAAAAATACAAAAATTAGCTGGGTGTTGTGGCGCATGCCTATAGTCCCAGCTACTTGGGAGACTGAGGCAGGAGAATTACTTGAAGCCGGGAGGCAGAGGTTGCAGTGAGCTGAGATTGCGCCACTGCACTCCAGCCTGGCAACAGAGCGAGACTCCATCTCTAAATAAATAAATACCATGAGAGGTGGGAGGCTGAGGCAGGAGAATTGCTTGAACCTGGGAGGCAGAGGTTTCAGTGAGCCAAGATCACAGCATTGCTCTCCAGCCTGGGCAACAGGAGGGAAACTCGGTCTCAAAAAAAAAAAAAAAAAGCATAAGAGGTACAGTGGTGCACACCTTTAGTCCCAGCATTTTGGGAGGCCGAAGCAGGCAGATCACTTGAGCCCAGGGGTTCAAGACCAGCCTGGGCAATATGGCTAAACCCTAGCTCCACAAAAAATACAAAACTTAGGCCGGGCACCGTGGCTCACATCTGTAAACCCAGCACTTTGGGCAGCCAAGGCAGGTGGATCACATGAGGTCAGGAGTTTGAGACCAGCCATGGTGAAACACTGTCTCTACTAAAAATACAAAAAATCAGCCGGGAGTGGTGGCACACACCTGTGATCTCAGCTACTCAGGAGGCTGAGGCAGGAGAATCGCTTGAACCCAGGAGGCGGAGGTTGCAGTGAGCCAAGATCGTGCCATTGCACTCCAGCTTGGGTGACAGGGCGAGACTCCATCTCAAAAAAAAAAAGAGCGCTTATGTGACCTGGAGTCAGATGGATACAAATTCAGACTGCAGCTGGGTCACTTATCAGACATGTCCTTTTTGCTCTTTGAGCCTCACAAATGGGATTGTTATGAAGTTTAAATATTCAAAGTAGGCATAACCTGGCCTTGGGCCCAGCACAAAGCAACTGTCCACTGGGCACCTCCTTCAGGATGCCCCTAGGTTCCTCCACCCAATTATGTGTCTTCTCTCTCCCACCCCAATTTTGCTACTTCTCTAGGCATCTGATTTTGTTGGATGCACCCCCAACATCAAGCCAAGCACTTCTGAACATACTGGTTCAAAAGAGAGGAAGAGAAAGTGAGAGAATGCTGGGTTCTGGCAGTGCTTGGAGTAGGGGGTGGGAGGAGGAGTATGGGGAAGAAGAAGGTCTGCAGCCCATGACCAAAAAGGTGGCTGCACCTCCTCCTGGGTGAGGATTAGAGTTTATAGCTCACTTACCCACACCTACCTCCTTGTCTCCTCTCAAAGAGAAGATATTATCTTATTTTACAGATGAAAACAAAGGCTGAAAAGCAGTCTGTGAAAGCCCTGCTCTTGCTAGTGGAGGAATGACAAAGAGGTTTGTTGTTGTTGTTGTTGTTGTTTGAAGACAGAGTCTCCCTCTGTCGCCCAGGCTAGAGTGCAGTGGCACGATCTTGGCTCATCGCTACCTCCACCTCCCGGGTTCCAGCAATTCTCCTGCCTCACCCTCCTAACTGGGATTACAGGTGCACGCTACCACACCCAGCTAATTTTTGTATTTTTAGTAGAGACGAGGTTTCACCATATTGGTCAGGCTGGTCTCGAACTCCTGACGTCGTGATCCACCAAAGTGCTGGGATTACAGGCGTGAGCCACCGTGCCTGCCAACAAAGAGTTTGCACCCAGTAGTAGCTCAGTAAGTACTAAAAGGGCTAGGCGTGGTGGCTCAAGCCTGTAATCCCTGGGCTTTTGGAGGCTGAAGCAGATGGATCACTTGAGGCCAGGAGTTCAAGACCAGATGGGCAACAAAACCTCCTCTCTACAAAAAATTAGGTGGGTGTGGTGGTGTGTGTGCCTGTAGTCCAACTACTCCAGAGGCTGATATGGGAGAGTCACTTGAGCCCAGGTGGTGGAGGTTGCAGTGAGCTAATTTATGTATTTTTTTGAGCTAGGGTCTCCTCTGTTGTCCAGGCTGTCATTCAGTGATGTGAATGACAGCCTGGGCAACAGAGGAGACCCTAGCTCAAAAAATACATAAATAAGCCAAGCACAGTGGCTCATGCCTATAATCCCAGCACTTTGGGAGGCCAAGGCAGGCAGATCATGAGGACAGGAGATCGAGACCATCCTGGCTAACATAGTGAAACCACCGTCTCTACTAAAATACAAAAAATTAGCTAGGCATGGTGGCGTGTACCTGTAGTCCCAGCTACTCGGGAGGCTGAGGCAGGGGAATCACTTGAATTCAGGAGGCAGATATTGCAGTGAGCCGAGATCACGCCACTGCACTCCACCCTGGCAACAGAGCGAGACTCCACCTCAAATAAATAAATAAATAAATAGATAAATAAATAAATTCTAAAAAGAGAGCAGGTGAATAAAAGCCTGATAAAACTCTGGGTAGGCAGGATGTGGTGGTGCATGCCTCTAATCCCAGCACTTTGGGAGGATGAGGTGGGTGGATTACTTGAACCTGGGAGTTTGAGACCAGCTTGGACAATTCAGCAAGGCCCTGCTTCTATTTTTATTTAATTTTTTTTAATTAAAAAAAAAGACTCTGGGTAAAGTTTTGGTGAACCGGTAGGAAATGTTTCAGGTGTGTAGTGGGTTGAAGAGTGAATAAAAGGTAAAGAAATAAGAAGTATGGGTCAGGTGCGGTGGCTCACACCTATAATCCCAGCACTTTGGAAGGCCACCGTGGGTGGATCACGAGGTCAGGAGTTCAAGATCAGTCTGGCCAATATGGTGAAACCCCATCTCGACTAAAAATACAAAAATTAGCTGGGTGTGGTGACGTGCACCTGTAGTCCCAGCTACTTGGGAGGCTGAGGCAGAAGAATTGCTGGAACCCGGGAGACAGAAGTTACAGTGGGCTGAGATCGCCCCACTGTACTTCAGCCTGGGTGACAGAGCAAAACTCCATCTCAAAAAACAACAATAAAAAAGGAGGCCGTGCACAGTGGCACATGCCTGTAATCCCAGCACTTAGGAAGAGCGAGGTGGGCAGATCATGAGGTCAAGAGATTGAGACCATCCTGGCCAACATGGTGAAACCCTGCCACTACTAAAAATGCAAAAATTAGCTGGGCGTGGTAGCATGTGCCTATAGTCCCAGCTACGTGGGAGGTTGAGGCAGGAGAGCAGCTTGAACCCGGGAGGTGGAGGCTGTAGTGAGCCAAGATTGTATCACTACACTCCAGCCTGGGTGACAGAGCAAGACTCGGTCTCAAAACAACAACGACAAAAACAAAAACAGCAGGGCGCGGTGGCTCACGCCTATAATCCCAGCACTTTAGGAGGCTGAGGTGGGCGGATTATGAGGTCAGGAGTTCGAGACCAACCTGGCCAGTATGGTGAAACCCCGCCTCCACTAAAGATACAAAAAATTAGCCAGGCATAGTGGTGTACGCCTGTAATCCCAGCTATTCAGCAGGCTGAGGCAGGAGAATTGCTTGAACCCAGGAGGTGGAAGTTGCAGTGAGCCGAGATTGCGCCATTGCACTCCAGCATGGGTGACGGGGGGTGAGACTCCATTTCAGAAAAACAACAACAAGAACAACAACAAAACACCATAGAGCTATAGATTCTGCTAGCTTGATTTGATTTATAGAAAATATGTTTGAAATGGCAAAGCCAGGCCCCATCATTAAATCCCTCATCGAGGCTGGGCACGGTGGCTCACACCTATAATCCTAGCACTTTGGGAGGCCTAGGTGGGTAGATCACAAGAGGTCAGGAGTTGAAGACCAGCCTTACCAATATGGTGAAACCCCATCTCTACTAAAAATACAAAAATTAGCTGGGTGTAGTGGCGCGCGCCTATAGTCCCAGCTACTCCGGAGGCTGAAGAGGAAGAATCACTTAAACCCAGGAGGCACATATTGCCGTGAGCCGAGATCGTGCCACTGCACTCCAGCCCGGGCGACAGAGCAAGACTCCATCTCAAACAAACAAAAAAAGGAAATACAAAAATTTTGGGCTGGGCACGGTGGCTCACACCTATAATCCCAGCACTTTGGGAGGCTAAGGTGGGTGGATTATTTAAGGTCAGGAGTTCAAGACCAGCCTGGCCAATCCGTGAAACCCTGTCTCTACTAAAAATACAAAAATTAGCCAGGCATGGTGGCCAGCGCCTGTAATCCCAGCTACTCAGGAGGCTAAGGCAGGAGAATCACTTGAACCTAGGAGGCAGAGGTTGCAGTGAGCCAAGATTGCACCACCGCACTCCAGCCTGGGTGACAGAGTGAGACTCTGTCTCAAAAATAAAATAAAATTAAATTTTTAACTTAACGTTTTTTTTGTTAATGGACGTGAGGTTTTTATGTTGCCCAGGCTGGCCTCAAACCTGTACCCTTGCCTCCTCATGCTCCAGGACAACTGGCCTGAACCACCATGGCTCCTGAAATACAAAAATTTTAAATTCTGATCAGGTCTAGTTTTTCTAGTTTTTTTTTACTATATTTTTCTTTTTTTTTGAGGTAAGTTCTCACTTTGTTCTGTCACCCAGGCTGGAGTGCAGTGATGTGATCTCAGCTCACTGCTTGCCCAATCTCCAAGGCTCAAGTGATCCTCCCACCTTAGCACCCCTAGTAGTTGAATTACAGAGGTGCACCACCATGCCTGGCTGTTTTATACATATATATATACATTTTTTTTTTTTTTTTTTGAGACAGAGTCTCATACTATCACCTAAGCTGGAGTACAGTGGCGGGATCTCGGCTCACTGCAATCTCTGCTTCCCAGGTTCAAGCAATTCTCCTTGCCTCAGCCTCCTGAGTAGTGGGAATTACAGGTGCCGCCACCACACCCGGCTAATTTTTTTGTATTTTTAGTAGAGATGGGGTTTCAGGCCAGGCGTGGTGGCTCATGCCTGTAATCCAAGCACTTTGGAGGCCAAGGCGGGCGGATCATCTGAGGTCGGGAGTTCAAGACCAGTCTGACCAACATGGTGAAACCTCGTCTTAAAAAAAAAAAAAAATTAAAACAAACAAACAAAAAGCAAAACAAAACAAAAAAAAGAGATGGGATTTCACTATGTTGGCCAGGCTGGTCTCAAACTCCTAACCTCGTGATCCACCCGCCTCGGGCTCCCAAAGTGCTGGGATTACAGGCATGAACCACCGTGCCTGGCCTTTAAATTTTTTTGTAGAGACAGAGTTTCACTGTGTTGCTCAGGCTAGTCTCAAACTCCTGGGCTCAAGCGATCCACCTGCCTTAGCCTCCCAAAATGCTAGGACTATAGGTGTGAGCCCCCTATTTTTTCTTTTTACTTGTTCTTTTGGTATCCTATTTAAGAAACTACTGACCAATACCCAATCATGAAGATTTACCCTTATGTTTTTTGCCAAGAGTTTTATAGTTTTAATTCTCATATTTAAGACTTTGCTCCATTTTGAATTAACTTATGTGAGGGAGGGGGTTCAACTTCATTCTTTTGCATGTCCTAACACCATTTGTTGAAAGGACTATTCTTTCTCCATTTAAATGGTCTTGGTATTCATGACCACCAAAGCACAGGTTTATTTTTTGATTCTCAGTACTATTCCATTGATTTATATACCCATTTTTATGCCAATAACACACAGCCTTGATTGCTTGATTTTTGTTGTTGTTATTATTCATATCTGTGTCTTTCTTGCTGTCTATAATGGAGACACTAAGAGGTGAGGACTTCTTTTTTTTTTTTTTTTTTTGAGATGTAATCTTGCTGTGTCACCAAGGCTGAGCTGGAGTGCAGGGGCGAGATCTCAGCTCACTGCAACCTCTGCCTCCCGGGTTCAAGCTATTCTCATGCCTCAGCCTCCTGGGTAGCTGGGACTACAGGCACCCGTCACCATGTCTGGCTAATTTTTGTATTTTTAGTAGAGATGAGGTTTCACCATATTGGCCAGGCTGGTCTCAAACTCCTGACCTTATGATCCATCCGCCTCGGCCTCCCAAAGTGCTGCAATTACAGGTGTGAGACTGGCCGAGGTGAGAACTTCTTCACTGCTCTGTTCCCAATGCTTAGAACAAGACCTGGTGCAGAAAAGGTGCTCAATAAATATTTTTGACTTGAATGAACAAATTCTTGAATGAGTACGGTGCTGTTGGGAAGAGGCCAATTGAGAGGGGAAGGTTGAAGCTACAAGACCAAGAGATCACTGAGGCCAAGAAGGTGCAGGATATGTGGATGGGGTCACAGGTGAAAGCATGGCCCATGGACCAGAGGAGGAACACCTCAACCTCTGACACTGCAGGGAAAGGTAAACTGGAGCCTCAGCTCAGTTTTATATGGGAAAGGAAGGAAATTGAAGGAGGTCCCAGCCAGTGCCTCTGTTTTCTTGGAGAAGTGAGAAGAGAGATCATTAGCTGAGGTACAAGGGAGGGGCTGAGGCTCAGGGAAGCTGAGGACAACTGAATGACCTTGGGGCTCCAGCCCAGATCCCTCCAGTCACAGGTGGAAGGTATCCACTGGTTAGGCCCAACCATGGGCTGAAGTTGGGGGGTAACACCAGAGGAGGAGTCAAGGGGGGTTCTGGGAGGAGGGATACCAGATGAAGAATAGAGCTGTGGCAAGGGTACAAAATATGTTCAATTTTTTGTTTTTTAATTCTTTTTTGAGCCAGAGTCTCTCTCTCTATTGCCTAGGCTAGAGTGCAATGGCTTGATCTCAGCTCACTGAGATCTTTGCCTCTCGGGTTCAAGTGATTCTCCTGCCTCAGCCTCCAAAGTAGCTGGGATTACAGGCACACGCCAAGCTAACTGTTCAGGTTTTTTTACAGATACCTTTGTTTTTTGAGACGGAGTCTCAATCTGTCACCCAGGCTCGAGTGCAGTGGCGCAATCTTGGCTCACTGCAACCTCTGCCTCCCAGGTTCAAGCGATTCTTGTGCCTCAGCCTCCCAGGTAGTTGGGATTACAGGTAAATGCCACCACACCCAGCTAATTTTTGTATTTTTAGTAGAGGCAAGGTTTCACCATGTTGGTCAGTCTGGTCTTGAACTCCTGATCTCAAGTGATCTGCCCTCCTTGGCCTCCCAAACTGCTGGGATTACAGGCGTGAGCCACTGTGTCTGGCCACGGATATACTTTTTATTGTTATTATTATTATTATTATTATTTGAGACGGAGTTTCGCTCTTGTTGCTCATGCTGGAGTGCAATAGATCAGTCTCGGCTCACTGCAACCTCTGCCTCCCGGGTTCAAGCAATTCTCCTGCCTCAGCCTCCTGAGTAGTTGGGATTACAGACACCCACCACCACGCCTGGCTAATTTTTTGTATTTTTAGTAGAAACCGAGTTTCACCATGTTAGCCAGGCTGGTCTCCAATTCCTGATCTCAGGTGATTTCCCCACCTGGGCCTCCTAAAGTGCTGGGAGTACAGGCATGAGCCACCACACCTGGCAATATTTTAAAAACATACAGAGGGTGGGGCATGGTGGCTCACGCCTGTAATCCCAGTACTTTGGGAGGCCGACACAGGGCGTCATGAGGTCAAGAGATGGAGATCATCCTGGCCACCATGTTGAAACTCCATCTCTACTAAAAATACAAAAATTAGTGCGTACCTGTAGTCCCAGCTACTTGGGAGGCTAAGGTAGGAGAATCACTTGAACCTGGGTTGCGGGGTGGCAGTAAGCCAAGATTGTGCCACTGCACTCCAGCCTGGTGACAGAGTGAGACACCGTCTCAAAATAAATAAATAAGTAGGCCAGACACAGTGGTTTATGCCTGTAATCCCAGCACTTTGGGATTACAGGCAAGCCAGTGAGCCAAGACCGTGCCATTGCACTCCAGCGTGGGCAAGAAGAACGAAACTCTGTCTCAAAAATAAATAAATAAATAAATAAATAACATATGGAAAAAGCCAGGCGCGTGGCTCATGCCTGTAATCCCAGCACTATGGGAGGCCCAGGAGAGTGGATCACTTAAAGCCATGAGTTCGAGCCCAGCCTGGGCAACATGACTGAAATCCCATTGCTAATAAAAATGCAAAAATTGGCCAGTCATTTTGGCTCACGCCTGTAATCCCAGCGGCAAGGCGGGTGGATCGCCTGAGGTCAGGAGTTCAAGACCAGCCTGGCTGACGTGGTGAAATCTTGTCTCCACTGAAAATACAGAATTTAGCTGGGGTGGCATGTGCCTATAATCTGAACTACTGGGGGGCTGAGGCAGGACAATCACTTGAACCTTGGAGGTGTAGGCTGCAGTGAGCCGAGATTGTGCCACTGCAGTCTAGCTGGGTGACAGAGCAAAACTCCATCCCAAAAAACAAACAAACAAAAATTAGCCAGGCCTGGTGGCGGGCGCCTGTAATCCCAGCTACTTGGGAGGCTAAGGCAGGAGAATCACTTGAACCCAGGGAGGTGGAGTTTGCAGTGAGCCAAGATCATGCCACTACACTCCAGCCTGGGTGACAGAGTGACACTGCATCTCAAAAAAAAAAAAAAAAAAAAAAAAGCAGAAAAGTAAAAAAGAAAACTATAGCCAATATTACCTGGACTCAATGTGTGTTAACATTTTGCAAATTTGCTTGGTAGATTTTTTTTCTAAGCCATTTCAAATTGAGTTACAGAAATCCAGATAATTCTCGCCTACAACACTTAGCAAACTTCTCCAAAAAGGAAGACAGTCTTCTACATAACCATGATATCACCTAATAATAATTTGCTATGATCTAATGCCTTTCATATTCAAATGTCCCTAAAATGTCTTTGGTAGATGGATCATACACTGGTCCTTTTATCTCTTAAATCTGTTATAATCTAGAACAAACCTCATGGGTTTGTTTTGTTTTGTTTTTGAGACAGAGTCTCGCTTTGTCACCCACTGGAGTGAGACCTGAAACCCAGCGACATCTGAGAATGACCGTCCAGCCAGATGGGCATTTCCAGTGGAGTGAGCGTAAGAGAGAAACAATGGGAGGACCACCTGAAGCTTGATAGTCAGTAACAGACCTGCTCTTCCCCCTCTCCCCAGACAGCAATCCCAGGCCCCTCCCCCTGGAGAGTCAGCTGGTAGATCTAGAGTTGATACCAAGTACTCTGGAGAAAAATTGTAGAGGCCTTAAGTGATACGGCAGCTCCAAAATCAAAACTGGAAGTACAGGGATTGGATACTTCAAGGACAGATGCAGCTGGTGGCAAAAGGCCTTTAATTAGCTGTATTAATAAGCCATGTATTAATGAGGAGCTGAGGGATGGTCCTCATGGTGGTGGCATCTCCAGTCTGGGTGGTGGCATTCCCAGGAAGAAAGTTCAGGGGGCAGCTGGGGAATTTAGGTCTAAGATGGACCCTGGGCCTCTGGTCTGAGCACAGTCAGAACTGAAACTAAGCTGTAGTAAGACAGAAGGCCCTTCTGCGTCCTGCATCCCCAGCCTGTGGCAATGAGAGGTCAGAAACACCCCTTGAACACCCGGCCACATGCTTGCCATGTGCTGACCCCCCCCCCTTAGGAGACCTGTAAACTCTGTTCCTACCTGCAAATCCAGGCTCATCCCCTACTGGGTTCCCCTCACTCTTTACCCCTTGGCCACACTGGCTTCCTGTGGTTCCTGGATGCAGAAGCCCTTGCCCTGTTAGCCTGGCACGCTCGATAATTTTGTGTGGTGGGCTTTTTCTTTTTTTTTTTTTTTCAAGATGGAGTCTCTCTCTTCACCCAGGCTGGAGTGCAGTGGCACAATCTTGGCTCATTGCAACCTCTGCCTCCCGCGTTCAAGCAATTTTCTGCCTCAGCCTCCTGAGTAGCTGGGACTACAGGCACGTGCCAGCATGCCCTGCTAATTTTTGTATTTTTATTATTTTTATTTATTTATTTTTATTTTATTTATTTGTAGAGATGGGGTTTCACCATGTTGGCCAGGATGGTCTTGATCTCCTGACCTTGTGATCCACCTGCCTCAGCCTCCCAAAGTACTGGGATTACAGGCATGAGCCATAGCGCCTGGCCTGATTGTTGTATTTTTGGTAGAGATGGGGTTTCGCCATATTGGCCAGGCTGGTCTCCAACTCCTGACCTCAGGTGATCAGCCCACCTTGGCCTCCCAAAGTGCTGGGATTACAGGCATGAGCCACTGCGCCTGGCATGGTCTTTAGAGTGCCCATTGCCTGAGCTGGTGTTGGAGAGGCAGCACTCTGTGAGGTTATGAGCACAGACACTGGCCCAGAAGGCGTGATTTCAACCTCCAGCTCTGCCACTTAATAGTGACCTTGGGGAAGTTACAGAACTTCTCTGTGCCTCTGTGATTGCTCTGTAAAGTGGGATTCTTTTTTTTTTTTTTGAGATGGAGTCTGATTTTGTCACCCAGGCTGGAGTGCAGTGGCACGATCTCACTGCAACCCCCACCTCCCAGTTCAAAGGATTCTCCTGCTTCAGCCTCCCAAGTAGCTGGGACTACAGATATGCACCACAATACCTAGCTAATTTTTGTATTTTTAGTAGAGATGGGTTTAGCCATGTTGGCTAGGCTGGTCTCAAACTCCTGACCTCCAGTGATCCACCCACCTCAGCTTCCCAAAGTGCTGGGATTACAGGTGTGAGCCACCACACCTGGCCTAAAGTCGGACTGCCGAGAGGTAATATGTAAGCTTACGACAGTGTCTAGCACCTGGCAAGTCCTTCAATGGTTGTAGTCATGATCATTATTCTAGCAAGGTTCACACAGAGTTGGTGCATGGCAGCCTTCTAGCAAGATGTGTTTCAGTACATTCCTGCTGTGTTACAAACAGTGCCACCTTATTGCTGGTGTTTTTCCTGATATAAATCCCATGGTTTCATATACTGTCCTACTCCTGTTTCTGTATAGCTTAAATTTATCCTTGTTAGACCAAGTGACAGATTGTGGGATTGGAAGACTAAAAAGGTATATGGTTATGCCCTTGTTAACAAGCAGTATAGATTCTAGTAAGGAGGAATAGGGGGAAAAAGCCTTAGTACAAGGCCGTGTGTGATGGGATTGTGAGTTCCTCAAGGGTAGGATTATCCACAATCATAAAAATTGTTACCAACGTGTTTTGGGAGCTCACAGTGTGCTAAGCACGAGACTTTACAATCTTCACAAAGATACTGAAGTAGGTATTAGTAGTCCCATTTTCTAGAAGAGGTATCAGAGATTCAGTGAAATGAAACATTTGTCCTAGGTCATATGATAAGCAAGTAATTTTTCTTTTATTTTTTCCTTTTTTTAAACAAGGTCTTGCTCTGTTACCCAGGCTGGAGTGTAGTGGTGTAATCTCGGCTCACTGCAGTCTCTGCCTTCTGGGCTCAAGCGATCCTCCCACCTCAGCCTCACGAATAGCTGGGACCACAGGTACAGGCCGCCACACTGCTAATTTTTGTATTTTTTGGTAGAGATGAGTTTTGCCATGTTACCCAGGCTGGCCTCAAACTCCTGAGCTCAAGCCATCTGCCCACCTTGGCCTCCCATAGTGCTGGGATTACAGGCGTGAGCCAGCGCGCTCAGCATTTATTAATTTATCTATCTATCTATTTATTTATTTATTTATTTTTTCTAGTTATTTATTTTTGAGGCAAGGCCTCACTCTTTCGCCCAGGCTGGAGCACTGTGGCGTGATCTCGGCTCACTGCAGCCTGCCCCCTCTTGCTCAAGAATGATCCTCCCACCTTAGCCTCCAGAGTAGCTGGGACCGCCCGGCTAATTTTTTTTGAGACGTAATCTGTCGCTCAGGCTGGAGTGCAGTGGCGCCATCATGGCTCAGTGCACCCTCAAACGCCCGGGCTTAAGTGATTCTCCCACTGGGCCTCCAGGGTAGCTGGGACTAGATGTACAAGCCACTATGCCCGGCTAATTTTTGTATTTTTAAGTAGAGACGCGGTTTCACCATGTTGCCCAGGCTGGTCTCAAACTCCTGAGCTAAATCGATCCGCCCGCCTAGGCCTTCCAAAGTGCTGAGATTGCTGGCGTGAGCCACCACGCCCGGCGGAGGAAGTAATTTCAACTTGGTCTGCCTGCCTCCAAATCTCCTAAAACATTACTTTGGACGAGAGAGGGTAAAAAGGACATAGCCCCAGAAGCCAGCGAGCGAAAAAGGGGGAATTTACCAGAAGGACACAGGGTCCTGGTGTCTGGGGCAGGCGGACTCCCCAACCCCCTCGGCCGGCATAACGCGGTAATGGGAGACCCGACCCCAGCCTCACAGTTCGGAGCCCGCGGAACCCCGAAGGGTGCACGTGGCCCGCACAGCCGCTGAGCCTTGCAGCACTCAGATCCGGCTTCCGCTCCCGGCCACGCGCGGGCCGCATTCCTGGGGAGAACGCCTCCGATTGGTTCGTTCAGTCAGGTGGCTGCCACGGGCCAATCAGCGGCGGCTGGTACCGTGGGCCGCGCGGAAGACTCTGCGGCGCTGGAGCCTCGGAAAAGATAATCTTTGTGTGCTGGGTTGCGCCGGGAAAGGGCAGCCAATTCTTATTAACGTTCAGCGTGTCCCAGATCTTGCTAGCGACCCCACTGGTCCTTTGTGTCTGTTTATCTGAATGCACCACCAGCCCTGCGGCAGCGCTTAGAGAACGAGACAAGACGATTGGGCCGGTCCTGCTCCTTGGCTTTAAGTCCTGCCTTATTTGCTTACTTGGGTTTTTGTGTCTCCTTCGCCTCTCGCGCCTCTGGAGCGCCAACCCTTTCCTGTCTTCTTGCTCCTTCCTGGCAGCCCACAAACGGCAGAGAAAAGTCTCAATTCCCCTGCAACCAGGCTCTGTCTCTCCTCCCCTCCACTGTCCTGTCCCCCTCTTCCTTATCTTCCTCCTCATCTCACTGCAGTCTGGCTTCAGATCACCAGCAGTGCCACTGTAACCAAATCTGGTGACGTTTCATGATCTTTGCTGCTTTACTTTGAGCAGCATTTGACTTTTTACCCCACTTGAACCAGCCAGGTTTCCAGGCCGTGCCACTCCTGCCTGATCCGTCCTAATTCTCACAAGCCCTTCTCTGTGCCTCCCTGTCATGGGCATGCCTTCCCTTTTCCCTGCCTGGCAAACAACAGAGGTGTCCCAATGCCCCATCCCAGGCCCACTTTGCTTATCATTCACCCAGCTTCCATGAGGGATCTCATCCACTCCGCACGTGCATTCCCTAGATGCCAGCAATGCTGGAGCCTCAATCTAACTTAGATTTGTACCACCGCCCTAAAGTCACAGATGTCTCAGGGAACCTCACAGATAACTCAGGTTCAACATAAATTCATTCAACAAATATGTATTAAGCTGTGTGCTTATTTATAATAAATATTATATATATATATATATATATTTTTTTTTTTTTTAGGTGGAGTCTCGCTGTCGCCGAGGCTGGAGTACAGTGTTGCGATCTCAGCTCACTGCAACCTCTGCCTACCGGGGTTCCCCCCCCCCCTCCCCCCCCCCCCCCCCCCCCCCTTTGCGTTCCCCCCCCCCCTGGGCCCCCCCCCTCAAACGATTCTCCTGCCTCAGCCTCCCTGGTAGCTGGGATTACAGGTGTGTGCCACCACGCCCAGCTAATTCTTTTATATTTTTAGTAGAGATGGGGTTTCGCCATGTTGGCCAGGCTGGTCTGGAACTCCTGACCTCATGTGATCCATCCACCTTGGTCTCTCAAAGTGCTGGGATTACAGGCATGAGCAACTGTGCCCAGCGTACAAGTTACCATTAATAAATATTTATTTATTGCTGGATGCAAGATCTTGTAGTACTGTCTATTGTGACAGGCATACAGTATGTGCTTCATTACCATGTACTGAATGCATATGGAAAGGATGTCTGGGAAAGTATGTGGCACAGAGGATGTGCTCCATCAGAGTTAGCTCTCTTCCTCTTTAGAAGCTAGGAGGGCCTGGGAATTCAGTCTTGGCAGCCTTGTCTGGAATGGGGGAGGGAAAACTGGGAACACCAAAGCCTCATCCCCTCAGATCAGCTCTTCCCCCAGTGATAGGAACTATCCCCACACCTCACCCCCAGTGCAAAAGCTACATAAGTGACCTAAACTTCAGAGATAGAAAGCAAAAGTGAGTCTTTGCCCTTGTCCACCTCTAATCTGTCAGCTCAGCAAAGGCAGCACTGCCCAGTGATGGGGGTGGGAGGCTGAATCAGGACTGATAGCCCAGGACAGGCAACTGCTGCAGCCATACTGGGAGATGCACAGACCAGGGTTCAAAATTTGGTTGGAGGCTGGGTGCAGTAGCTCACACCTATAATCCCAGAACTTCGGGAGGCCGAGGCTGGCGAATCTTTTGAGGCCAGGAGTTCAAGACCAGCCTGGCCAAAATGACAAAACCCCGTCTCTACTAAAATTAGCTGGGCATGGTGGTGCGCGCCTGCAATCCCAGCTACTACTCAGTAGACTGAGGCAGGAGAATCGATTGAACCCCGGAGGCGGAGGCTGCAGTGAGCCAAGATTACACCACCGTACTCCAGCCTGAGCAACAAAACGAGACTCTTATCTCACACACAAAAACCAAAATCTGGTTGGGTGATCTTGGGGGTATGAATTGACTTTTCTGAACCATCATTTCCTTCTGTAGGCAGGGAATACGAATGGACTCTACCTCTTAGGGAGGTTGTAAAGGAGACTCCCTAGATCTCTCCCTAGATCTCCCTCCATCTCTTAGAGGCACCTAGAAAACATTGATATTTGTTTTGCTTTGGCTGAAAGGGAGGGAGAAGCAGAGCTCTCATGGTGCACTGTCGCCACCGTGTGACTAGCTGTGGTATTGCATAGGGAGGGTTCTCAGGCCCAGGAAAGCCTATCTGGACTGTTGAGTTTTTTTTGAGATGGAGTTTCACTCTTGTTGCCCAGGCTGGAGTGCAGTTGCCCGATCTCAGCTCACTGCAGCCTCCGCCTCCCAGGTTCAAACAATTGTCCTGCCTCACCCGCCCGAGTAGCTGGGATTACGGGCATGTGCCACCACACCCAGCTAATTTTTTGTATTTTTAGTAGAGACAAGATTTCACCAGGTTGGCCAGGATGGTTTGGAACTCCTGACCTCTGGTGATCCACACGCCTCGGCCTCCCGAAGTGCTGGGATTACTAGCTTGAGCCACCTTTTTGTTTTTTTGAGACAAGGTCTTGCTCTGTTGCCCAGGCTGGAGTGCAGTGGTGTGATCTCGGCTCCACTGCAACCTCTGCCTCCCAGGTTCAAATGATTCTCGTGCCTCAGCCTCCCGAGTAGCTGGGACCACAGGCACCCGGGTATGGAGTTCTCCAAAGATGGAGATGGGCCCCCTGATGCCAGCATCCTCTTCCACTGCCTCAGGCTGCCTTGTGCCTCCAAGACCCGGCTGTCATCTTCTGGGGAGCGAGCAGCCTACTGCTGGGCTTAGGGTACTGGTGGTGCCTTCTCTGGCTCTAGAACATATGGTGACTTCTCAGTGTGGCATTTAAAGCTCCTCACAGCTGGTGCCCTGGACACCTGCTCTGTGCTTGGCACTCAGAGTGACTTAGCCCAGACCTGCCCCGAGCCACTTTCTCTGCTTCATCCTCCCTTCTCCGTCCTCTTGGAGCTCCTTTAGTTTTCTCCCTGACTCAGGAGCGTGAAGCACACTTCCCCAGTGAGTGTGTTAAGTTCCTGAGATAGTATTCAGGTAAAAAGCAACCATTTATTGAGTGCCTGCTGTGTGCCCGGTGCTGGGCTGGGGCTTGTGGGCATTCATATTACCTACTTTTCACAAACCTCACTGGGCCGATGACTACGATTGCCCCGTTTTGTGGAAGAATACACTGAGGCAAACAAAGGTAAAGCTGTGTACCCAAAGTCAGTCACGGGATATGACAGAGCCCTGTCTGTACTGTTAGGCCACCTGGTATGGTGGGGAGGGCAGATAGACCTGGGTTCAAATCCCCTCCCTACCACCCCCAGCTCACTTCCCAACTGTGAGGCTAAACTTCTTCCTCCGTAGAATGGGAGGGCAGCTCCCACAGGCCATAGGGGCTGGCTCAGAGAGGCAGGCAGCATGTGGGTGCCTAACACAAAGGTCTAAGAAGTATGGCGTGTGTGGTGGGGGTATCAGAGGAGGCAGCCAGAGCCGGTGTGGATCATGCCGGGGTAAGCTAGGGCCCCCCTCGGGGAGGTCAGGCAGAGGAATTAGGCTGGCACCTTGCAGGCCTGCCCCTGTCTAGTCCAGAAAGGCTGGAGACAGGACTAGGACCCCCTGCTCAGGACCCAGCCAGCAGCAAGTCGGGGCTCAAGGATCCAAGCCCCCATCATCTCTCTGCTATGCAGCTCCCATCTGTTCTCCCCAAACCCACTCTTGCTTTGTCAGTGCCTTTCACACTTGGCAGCCTTACGTGGGCCTTTCCAAATACATATCTGATCATGTCTGCTGCTGCTGAAAACCTTGACCTTCCACTGTTCACCAGGACTCAACCCATCACCATGGTACCTGTTGCCACAGCCCTGCCAACTCCTTCACCCTCTCAGGCCTTTGGCTCTGTTCCATCCCCTTGAAGCATCATGGGCCTTCACACATGCCATTCCCATGGCTTGAGGTGCTCCTCCTCCGTGCTTCATGTGGAGGTGCTGGTAGCTCTCTTCCAGGGAGGTGAGGAATTAGAGGCCTAGAAGAGGAGGAGGAATTTGGAACACCAGAAAGAAGGAGGTTTTTTTTTTTTTTTTTTAAAGACGGGGTTTCACCATGTTGTTCAGGCTGGTCTTGAACTCCCGACCTCAGATGATCCGCCCGCCTTGGCCTCCAAAGTGCTTGGATTACAGGCGTGAGCCACCACGCCCGGCCAGAAGGAGGCTGTTATAAGAAGACAGGGCAGGTGCAAAGGGCCTATGCACTGGGGGAAAAAGGCACTAAAACTAATGAGAATGACGTGCTGTGTCTGAGGCCAAGGCCAGATCCTGAATGCCTCCTATACATGTTAAGGAGCATGGACTGACGCCTGTGAGTGGGGAAGGGTTTGAGCAGGGGCAATTATAGTTTTGTCCATCAACGATTCCCCTGAGTAAGGTGGAGAGTGGCTTATCAGCATCGTTCTGAAAAGCACAGTGCCCAGAGCCACAGGGTCCTTCAGGAATCACCTGATCACCACCAGCACAGGATCTCCAAGCTCAGACCTGCGCCACACACCGGGAATGAAGCAGAGCATGCACTTCCTATGGCTGCCACGAGGTGGCACCAACACCCCACCATGTCCCCTCCAACTCGTGCCTGGAGACCCCTCACAGGGCAGAGAGACTAGAGAGAAAAAAAGAGTCGGAGGAGGAAAGGAGAGGAGGCGGCCAATGGATGGACGGGGAAGGAGCTGGGAAGAGTTGAGGTGAAAGGCACAAGGACAGTGAAATTGGGATGCTGCTGGCTTCCTGTTGTTTTTGTTCCAGGGCAAGGCACAGTGTGTTGGTCTGACCACATTTTCATCATCCGCCCTGACCACCCAACTGTGGTCCTGCCTCAGGCCCCTGAAACACACTGACTCCACCTGTTCACTCAACTCTCTGCCCTTTCCATCTCCAGGTTCTCAATCACCTCCTTCACCCTCCCGCTCCAATCAGCTAGTCCCCCCCTTTTTTTAAAAAACTGTATTTTGTTTTTGAGATGGAGTCTCCCTCTGTCACCCAGGCTGAAATGCAGTGACGTGATCTCGGCTCACTGCAACCTCCACCTCCTGGGCTCAGGCGATTTTCCTACCTCAGCCTCCCTAGTAGCTGCAATTACAGGCTGCAACCACCACGCCCAGCTAATTTGTATGGTTTTAGTAGAGAGGGTGTCACTGTGTTGGCCAGGCTGGTCTCGAACTCCTGACCTCAGGTGATCTGCCCGCCTCGGCCTCCCAAAGTGCTGGAATTACATGTGTGAACCATCGTGCACAGCCTCCCTTTTATTTATTTATTTACTTACTTCAGACAGGGGCTTGCTCTGTGTCCCAGGCTGGAGTGCAGTGATGATATCGTAGCTCACTGCAGCCTGCTGGGCCAGATCCTGAAGGCCTCCTATGTGTGTTAAGGAGCTTGAACTGTTCCAAGCAGAGACCATTCGCTCTGCAAAGGTGATCCTCCCACCTCAGCCTCCCAAGTAGCTCGGACTACAGGCGCATGTTGCCGTATCCAGCTGCTAATTGTTTTTTTTGGTAGAGACAGTCTCACTGTGTTGCCCAGGCTGGTCCTGAACTCCTGACCTCAAGTCATTCTCCCGCGTCAGCCTCCCAAAATGCTGGGATTTCAGGCATGAAACAGCATGCCCCGCCCAGCAAATCCTCTTATTCTGCATCTGACCTTCTACTTTTCTCTATCCCCTTGGCCAAGCTGGGAGCCTCAGAATGTGTCTGTGCGGGGGGGCTGCTGGCCCCAGGCCAGAGGGTGGGGAGATGGCACGGATGTCACTCTGTGGATGCTCTGGGGCTCTTACTTCTGTCTTCTTGGGAGGCCACACATGTACTTTGGGGGTGCTGTTCCAGTTCCCAGCTCCGTGTCTAGCTGGGCACGGCAACAATCCCCTCCACTGCCTGCCTGCCTGCACCAGTCCCTTGCTTTCCAGTCTTGTCACTTGCCTTAGGATGAAATCTACAGCCTACGAGGCCCCTATGTTTGGCCTCATCTGGCACCATGTTCCCCCCTCACTCTGTGTGCTCTGTCCATGCAGCTGGATTGGATGCCCTCACCTTCTCCCTGCGCCTGCGTGCCTCCAGATCTTTGCAGAGAGCGTTCTCTCTGCTTGGAAAGCTTTTCCTCCCACTCCTCATAAGGCCAAGGCTGTCCTCCTTCAACTCAAACATTGCTCCCTCAGGGAGCCCTTCCCAGAGCCGGCAGGATCAGTCCTCACTGTCAGCACTCACAGCTGCAGGCTGTTGACCTTCAGAGCTCTGTGTTTCATTATAGTCAGCATTTTCCTGGGTGTTTGTTGAATAACTGTCTCCACTTATAGATATGAAACTCCTCAGGGCAGGGGCCAGGTCTGTCTTCCCTGGGTGTACCTAGTGACTAGAAGAGTACCTGGCCTATAGTAGGTGCTCAGTAAACATTTCTTGATTTACTGATCCTTCCAGTTCCCAACACTCCACAACTCCACACCCCTGCACACCTTCCTCTGTCTGGCCAGTGCTCAGTGTTTCATTCTTTTTTTTTTTTTTTTTTTTTTGAGACGGAGGCTCACTCTGTTGCACAGGCTGGAGTGTAGTAATGTGCTCTCAGCTCACTGCAACCTCCGCCTCCTGGGCTCAAGTGATTCTCCTGCCTGCCACCACACCCAGCTAATTTTTTGTATTTTTAGTAGAGACAGGGTTTCACCATGTTAGCCAGGATGGACTCTGTCTCCTGATCTCGTGATCTGCCCGCCTGGGCCTCCCGAAGTGCTGGGATTACAGACCTGAGCCACCATGCCCGGCCTCATTCTCCATTCTTATCATCCTGCCCCTCAGACAGTCATACTAATAGTTTTGTGTGTCCATTCTTGGAAAATGTGTGTTTTCTGTGTCATCATTTTGTGCAAATGGCTTTGTGCTTTAGGTTTCATTCCATTTCTTACCCTTGCCACTTAGCACGAGGTTTCTCAGCTCCCTCCCTTGGCTCCGTGTCCATCAGGTCCGCCACACATTTTGTTGATCCACCTTCCAATGAGGAACCCCAGGTTGCATCCAACCGCTCCTCCTGCCTTCCCCACATGGTCACGTGGGAGGATCTGTGTGTGGTGGCGGGGGCGGGGGGGGGCAGTTATATGTTCACGGCAGCATTTCCAGGTTATAGGTATATACTTAGCTGAATGCTCCTAGACTGAGCTGGGACGGCTTCAGCCCCCAGTCCAGGAGAGCCCATCATCTCCTTCCCAGCACCTGGCGTTCTCTGGCCTTTTTTTTTTTTTTTTTGAGACAGAATCTCACTCTGTCGCTTAGGCTGGAGTGCAGTGACACGACCGTGGCTCACTGCAACCTCCCCCTTCTAGGCTCAAGTGATTCTCCTGCCTCAGCCTCCCGAGTAGCTGGGATTACAGGCGCGCACCACCACACCCAGCTAATTTTTGTATTTTCAGTGGAGACAGGGTTTCACCATGTTGCCCAGGCTGATATCAAACTCTTGACCTCAGGTCATCTGCCCGCCTCCGCCTCCCAAAGTGCTGGGATTACAGGTGAGAGTCACCCCACCCAGCTCATTCTCCGCCTTTCTCACTTGCCAGTCTGGTAGTTAGAAAGTGAGAACATACTTAAGATTATTCTTCAGTTTCAGATCTCCTCCTGTGCTTGTTAGCCTCTGGGTATCCTCCTCAGTCAATTACCTGGTCGCATCCTGTCCTTATTTGTGTTTCAAGGTAGCTGTGTTCTTTTGGATTTTCAGACATTCCTTAGATATTGGTCCCTGTCTCCCATGCTGTCCTCCACACAGTGTTGGGGAATCCTGGTTTATAAGCAGACACCCCCAGCCTGGAGCTCCCTCAAGGGCAGTGACAGTCCTGAGCCGTCCCTGGGTCCCCACCCCCAACATCAGGGCTGGGCCCCCAGGTCAGAGGATGAGAAGGGGTTGCCAGTCCCCCAGCAGATACTCTGGGGCTCATGGCTGCAGTCCTCTCAGGAGGCAACATGGATATTTCAGGAGCATTGTCCTGGGTGCTGAAAGGTTTTTGGAGCCTCTCTGAGATCAGCTCACCAGCCTGGGATTTGGATTCTGAATTAGGGAAATTCATTCAACATGTATTTTTTCCATGAAAGTCTATGGAGCACGGACTATTAGGCAGACGCCATTGTGAACATTGGCGGCACAGCCCTCAGCTTTATCAGAGCTCAGTGAACAGTGAACAAATAAGATCATCGCAAAGAAACAAGGGGCTAAACTATGGAATAACAGAGAGAGGACTTTAGCCAGGGTAATCAGGAGAGGCCACTCTTAGGAGCTGACCTTTGTTCTGAGAGCCAGAAGAGCCAGGTAAAGAGAGTGGCATGTGCAAAGGCCCTGGGGGGCTTGGGACGAGGGAGACACAGAAATGCTGTGGGGCTGGAGGCTAGACGAGGGAGGGGCGAGCGAGCAGCTTGGGAGTGGTCAGGGCCCATTCAGGCTGCGTTGCGTGGTTGTTGATTCTGGCTTGGGCTCCTGTGTGATGTGGGCAAGAGGGTGGTTTGGCTTGAATGTGGCTGCCAAGGAGGGTACCAGGCCCTGGAGTTTCTGAACTGGCTCTGGGGTGACTGAAGCTTTGGGCCAGGCAGCTCTGGCAGTTGCTGTGTACCCAGAGGGAATACTTTTCTTCTGTAATGTTTTTTTCTTTTCATTTCTCTTTTTGGAAACATTTTTCATCTTTATGATAGGTAATGCATGTACCGGGTACAAAAATCAAAGGAAACAAAGGCATACCCAGTGTAAGGTCCTCTCCTGCCCTTACCCCAGCCACCTACTTCCCCCTCTTGGGAAGGGAACCAGCTGTTGTGCCTGCCTGCCTGCCATCCCCAAGCCATTGCATTCCTGCAAACTCAGGCTCACAGTTCACATCGATGCAGGTGCACACCACACATTGTCACTGCCTCGAATTTTCCACTCAGCAGCGTAAGGCAGAGACAGTTCCCTATGAGTCCACTTAAGAGTCCTGAAGGGCTTAAGGGGGGCCTGGAGGAGCCCATAGCCAGGTGGTGAGGTCAGTAGGGCCATGTCAGGCTGCACCCCCCGAGTACGAGCAGGAGAACGTCAGGGTGGCACTGGGGGCCCCGGAAAGGGCTAGCGCTGTGGAATGTGAGCAGGGCCGGCTGGAGAGGATGTGGAAAAAGTTGGGTGAGTTCAGCTGTTGGTGATTTCACGCCCCTCCTCAGCCACTTCTCAGGGACAGGCCCCAGCCGTGGGGCCCAGGTGCTGACGAAGGTCAAATTTCGATAGCGAGAGAGTAAAGAGGAGATTTCCTCCAGAGGGGAGCCCTCTTCCCCCAGAGGGAGCTGCAGCTGCCCCACACTCATACTCCAGGATTAAGGCAAATCCTGCAGCAGGTGGAGGGGTGGGGGGGAGCCCAGTTAGGGTACGGAGAGTGGGGGAAGGGGTGGGCAGTGTGGGGCCGAGTGTGAACACCTGACTGTGCCCGTACCTGGGAATGGGTCTCCTTCTTCCCTTCATTCAACAAACACTTTGCTGCACCCCATTTCTGCCAGGCATTGACCTGGGTGGGGATTTGGCGGGGGAGGAGCAAGACTGGTAACAGCTGAAGTGGATCGAGGGCCACACAGCATGTGATGGGGGCCATGCAAGGAGCCTCAGGAAATGATGGCAGCATCTGCTGGGGAGGGAGATAGTGGGAGCAGGGGGTGGGGAGTGTTGCTTTTCACTGAAAACGCTTTGTACCATTGGAATGGTTTTTTAATTGTTGAAACCACGTACATATATTGACTTTTTCTTTTTTTTTAAAGATGGGGTTTCACCATATTGATCAGGCTGGTCTCGAACTCCTGACCTCAGGTGATCCGCCTGCCTCAGCCTCCCAAAGTGCTGGGATTATGCGTGAGCCACCGCGCCTGGCTATTGACTCTTTAAAACTATGGTTCTCGCTGTCGCGGCAGTGCTTGCGTGTAATCCCAGCACTTCGGGAGGCGGAGGTGGGCGGATCACGAGGTCAATAGATTGAGACCATCCTGGCCAACATAGTGAAACCCTGTCTCTACTAAAAACACAAAAACTAGCTGGGCATGGTGGCATTCGCCTGTAGCCCCAGCTACTCGGGAGGCTGGCAGAATTGCTTGAACCCGATAGGCAGAGTTTGCAGTGAGCTGAGATCGCACCACTGACTCCAGCCTGGAGACAGAGTGAGACTCCTCAAAACAAACAAACAAACAAACCTACAGTTCTTGGCCGGGTGCGGTGGCTCATGCCTATAATCCCAACACTTTGGGAACCCAAGGGAGGTGGATCACCTGAGGTCAGGAGTTCAAGACCAGCCTGGCCAACATGGTGAAACCCTGTTTCTACTAAAACTACAAAATCTAGCCAGGTATGGTGGCGCATGCCTGTAATCCCAGCTACTGGGGAGGCTGAGGCAGGAGAATTGCTTGAACCCAGGAGGAGGATGTTGCAGTGAGCCAAGATTGTGCCACTGCACTCCAGCCTGGGCGATGGAGTGAGACTCTATCTCCAAACAAAACAAAACAAAACTAAGCCAAAGCAGGCGGATCACTTGAGGTCAGGAGTTCGAGGCCAGCCTGGCCAACATGGTGAAACCCTGTCTCTACTAAAAATACAAAAATTAGCTCGGCGTGGTGGTGCACACCTGTTATCCCAACTACTCGGGAGGCTGAGGCAAGAGAATCTGAGACTCTATCTCAAAAAATAAAACTAAACTATGGTTCTTAAAGTGTGACCCCAGCTCCCTCCCCAGACCAGCAGCATCTGGGTAGCAATGCAAATTCCCATATTCCACCCCAGATCCACTAAATACAAAATTCTGGGGGACAGGGTGTCCAGCATGCAAGCCCACTAGATAACTCTGATATAAGCTACAGCTTCAGAACTACTGATTTAAACAACATGACCAAAGCAGAGCTTGCGTCCTGGTGCTCACGGTCTGGGGGAAGAAGACTCTTCGGACCATCCCTCTACTACACCGACAGCAGTGAGAGCCTCTACATGAGGCTCTGCCTGGAAGCTGACCTGGAATGGAGGACATGAGGAGGCTGCCCAAGAATTGAGGCTTGAGTGATATCTGAAGGGCCAGGGGGTCTCAGCCACGTGGGAGGTGGTAGGAGAGTGTCCCCAGGAAGAAGTGGTCCGTGGGAGGGCCCTGAAGGGACAGGGACCGAGTGTCATGGGGCTGGAGGCCTCACCCCATTTCTGGGCGTTGACCTTGGGTGAGGATTTGACAGGCACATCTGTGCTTGGGTGTGGTAACTGTCCATTCACCCCTGTGTGGGCATCTCAGTCACAGACGTCCCCCACTTCGTGGATACCCAGAGCCTCTCCTGATCCTTGGCTGATGAGGGTGTGGGAGTGGGCTCTGCAGTAGGACAGGCAGGCGCTTGCCCCTAAGCACCAACTCACTTTCCCCCGTGTGACCTTGGGCCAGCCACTTCCACCTTCGGAGCCTCAGTGTCCACATCTGGAAAATGGGGGCCAGAATGCCTTTGTGGAAGGGCTGCCAGGAGAAGGAAGTGAGATCATGCCACCTGCACAGTAACCCACCCCTAGAAACCATTCCTTCCTAATCTCCGTGCAGCGACAGCTGTTGTTTACGGAGCACTTGGAAACCATGCCCTGAGGTGGATGTCGTCATCCCTGTGTGACTGGTTGGAAAAGGAGGCTCAGAGAGGGTAACTCTGGTCCTACAGGTTGAGCATCCCTAATTCAAAAATCTGAAACTTGAAATGGTCCAAAATCTGAAACTTTGAGCACTGAAATGATGCCACAGTGGAAAATTCCACATCTCACATACTTGCTTTTTGTTTCTTTCTTTTTTTTCTTTTTCTCTTTTTTTTTTGAGTCTTGCTCTGTCACCCAGGTTGGAGTACAGTGGAGCAACCACAACTCACTGCAGCCTCAAACTCCTGGGCTCAAGTGTTCCTCTTGCCCAGGCACCCAAGTAGCTGAGACTGCAAGTGGGCACCACCACACCCAGCTACTTTTTTTTTTGTTTTTGTGGAGATGGGGTTTTGCCATGTTGCCCAGGCTGGTCTTGAACTCCTGGGCTCAGGCGATCCTCCTGTCTCAGCCTCCCAAAGTGCTAGGATCATAGGTGTGAGCCACCGCACCCTGGTCTACTTTGTTTTTTTTTTTTTTTTTTTTTTTTTTTTCAGGCAAAGTCTCACTCTGTTGCCCAGGCTGAGTGTAGTAGAGTGATCTTGGCTCACTGCAACCTCCTGGGCTCAAGCAATTTTCCTGCCTCAGCCTCCTGAGTAGCTGGGATTACAGGTGCACACCACCACGCCCGGCTAATTTTTGTACTTTTTTTTTTTTTTTTTTTTTAAGACCGAGTCTGTCTCTGTCACCCAGGCTTGAGTGCAACGGCGTGATCTTTACTCACTGCAGCCTCCACTTCCCGGGTTCAAGCAATTCTCTCACCTCAGCCTCCTGAGTAGCTGAGATTACAGGGGCGCGCCACCATGCCTGGCTAATTTTTGTACTTTTAGTAGAGACAGGGTTTCCACCATGTTTGCCAGGCTGGTCTCAAACTCCTGACCTCAGGTAATCCTCCCACCTTGGCCTCCCAAAGTGCTGGGATTACAGGTGTAAGCCACGGCCCCTGGCTAATTTTTGTATTTTTTGTAGAGATGGGGTTTCACCAATTTGCCCAGGCTGGTCTCGAACTCCTGAGCCCAGGTGATTCATCCACTTTGGCCTCCTAAAGTGCTGGGATTACAGGTGTGAGCCGCCATGTTAGGCCCCCTACTTTGCTTTCTGATGGTTCAAGGTACACAGAGTTTGTTTCATGCTCAAAATTATTTAAAATACTGTATAAAATTACCTTTAGGCTATGTATACAAAGTGTGTGAAACATAAATTTTGAATTTGAAATGTGAAATTTTGAATTAGAAACATTTTGTATGTGAAACATGAATTTTCTGTTTAGACTTAGGGCCTATCTCTAAGACATCTCATTATGTACACGCAAATATGACAAACTCTGCAAAAATCTGAAATCTGAAACACTTCTGGTCCCAAGCATTTCAAATGGAGGCTACTCAGCCTTGCAGCACCTCCCCTCCCACACCGTGTACCTCCCCATCCCTCCCAGTGCTCATTCCCCAGCCAGCAGCCTCCTGTTCCTTGGCTAGGGCTTCCCAAGTCAGAGTCACCATCTTGCTGCCACCAGAGCCCTGCCTTATGCTCACAGCCAGCAAGAGGCAGAGTCTGGAGGTGGGCTCAGTGTTTTTTCTTTTTCTTTTTTTTTTTTTTTGAGACAGAGTCTCACTCTGTTGCCCAGGCTGGAGTGTAATGGCATGATCTCAGCCCACTGCAACCTCTGCCTCCCAGGTTCAAGTGATTCTCCTGCCTCAGCCACCTGAGTAGCTAGGACTACAGGCGCCCACCACCATGCCCGGCTAATTTTTGTATATTCAGTAGAGTCGGGGTTTCACCATGTTGACCAGGCCGTCTCGAACTCCTGATCTCAGGTGATCCTCCCGCCTCAACCTCCCAAAGTGCTGGGATTGCAGGGGGTGAGCCACTGCGCCCAGCCTCAGTGCTTTTTCTATGGGCCCCTGTCACTGGCTAGAATTCAGGCAGACCAGGGGAGGCCAGGCCCAGCTGCTGCCATGCTGCCCAGAGCAGGCTGGGGAGGGTGGCTAGCTGGAGCACTGGAGCTTGCACTGGGGGAATTAGCAGTATCTGTGACATTTTGACATGGGACATCAGGAATGTGGAATGTCCCCCAGTAAGCATGTGCCTGCCAAGGACGCTGGCAGGGAGGGGGTGCAGGGTGGGCAGCTGAGCCCCTCCAGGCCCTCAGGACCAACCAGGCAACAGCTGGCCCTGTCACTCTGAGTGACCCGGGTCTGGTCTCCAAGGTGCACATGGCCTTCTGGAAACCTGGGGTTCAGCCTAGCTCCTTCCTGGAGCCCCATTCTTGTGACCCTGGACCTCAGTTTCTCCACCATTAAATGGAAAGAATACTCTTTATTCGGTGAGGCTGTGGCAGGGGACAGTGTGCTGGTTGAGCCTGGCACTGCAGCAGGGTCATGGTGGGAACATGGAAAATGGGGCTGTTGTTCCACATCCCCTTAGAATAGTGTCCTCACACACGATTCTAATCTCCCAATCCTCCCCTTCCCAAGGTCGGGTCCAAGGGATCTGCTTCTCCTGTGATTGGCTGGACAGGTAGACACAGTCAATGAACAGTGACCCTATATATATAGACCCTATACATGTAGTCTCCTAATGGGAGACTCTGCATTAAAGAGCAGGGCTCAGTCAGAATGTTTGGGGCTTGGGAACTTTGGGAGGCCAAGGAGGATTGCTGGAGGCCAGGAATTTGAGATCAGCTTGGACAACATAGCAAAACCCTATCTCTACAAAAAATAAAAAACAATTATCCATGTGTGGTGGCATGCACCTGTAGTCCTAGGCACTGAGCAGGCTGAGGTTGGAGGACTGCTTGAGTCCAGGAGTCTGAGGCAGCAGTGAGCTGTGATCATGGTGTCATTGCACTCCAGTCTGGGCAATAGAAAGAAAGAAAAGAGAGAGAGAGAGAGACAGAAAGAAGGAAGGAAGGAAGGGGAGAGAGAGAAAGAAAGAAAGAAGAAAGAAAGAAAAACTCATGTTTCTTCATTTGGAAAAGAAAAAAAGAAAGAGAGAGAGACAAAAGAGAGACAAAGAGAGGGGAGGGAGGGAGGGGAAGGAGGAAAGGAAAGGAAGGAAGGAAAGAAGGAAGGAAGGGAGGGGAGGAAGAAAGGGAAGGAGGGAGGGAGTCTGGGGGCTTTGGGAGTTAGTGGGGGTCTTTGAGTGCAGGAGGGAGCATAGCCCAGGCTGCTTTTGGAAGCTGCCTCTGGAGCCACTGGCAGGGGAGGGAGCAAAGAGGGAGGCTGGAGATCTAGGGCTGGGATGGGGCACTCAGGGACACAAAGGCCCCAGCACCGGCTCCCAAGGAAGCACTGCAGCCCAACCCACGGGCATCTGCGTCACACCCCCAAGCCTATGTGCATCTGCACTGTGCTTCATCCTAAACACCACGCCCCAGGACAGGCTCCCGCTTACTACTCCCAGGCGCACCCTACTCATGGGCAAAGACAGTGATCATCAGAGAGGTGGCAGTGCTGGCCTCAGGAGTCACGGCTGGACCCTGGAAGTGCATTAGGGAATAGGATTCTTTTTTTTTTGAAACTGAGCCTTGCTCTGTCACCCAGACTAGGGTGCAGTGACACAATCCCGGCTCACTGCAACCTCTGGCTCCGGGGTTCAAATGAATCTCCTGCCTCAGCCTCTTGAGTAGTTGGGATTACAGACACACATGACCACACCCCGCTAATTTTTATATTTCTAGTAGAGACGGGGTTTCACCATGTTGGCGAGGCTGGTCTGGAACTCCTGACCTCAGGTGATCTGTTCGCCTCAGCCTCCAAAAGTGCTGGGAGTACAGGCTTGAGCTACCACGCGCGGCCTGGAACAGGATTCTTGAGGAAAAGGAAGTGGTCAGGTGACTCCCCTGGTTCCTGCCCGGCAGGAGGCGCAGTTCTGGGGGTAAGATGAGTAGTTCTGTTTGGGAGGCTGTCAGCCTACGGTGAGAGGTATGAGGAGCCCAGAGTGGGGATACACAGTCAGGAGCTGCTGCTCAGTCTTCCAAGGGGGCCCTAGTTTGAGGACCCAGCCTCAAATTCCTTTATGTGACCCCTCTGACCACATATCTATTTTCAGCCACCACTCCCCGTGAGCCCATGGGGGCAATCCAGGTGGCCTCCATAAAGGCTGTCCTGGTTGGGTAGTCCTGTCCCAGTCTGAGGCCTGCAGGAAAAGGCCAGGAGAGTGCCAAGCACTGGGTTAGACACCATGCCTGGGCCCCCCATGGCCCACTCAAGGCTCAGGGGCTGGGGAGTAGCAGTACATGCCAGGATGGGGCCAGGGAAGGTTCCAGGCTCAGAGCCCTGAGAAGCTGCTCCCTCTGAGGAGCTCTGAGAACAGGGCTGTGACGGCTCCCCCAGTGGAGGACCAGGCAGGCAGGGGACAGCTGCAGCCCAGGCGGGCGGGCAACCAGCTGCTGCCTGGGAGACTGGCCAGAGCGGGGCGGGCACGGCCCCCACGAGCCCCCAGCCTGAGCCCGCAGAGCGTGGGAGCAGGCCGTGGCCTGAGGCTGGGTTTCAGGTTTTCATGCTGTGTTAACGGTCAGCTTGGTTAATGCTGAGCAGATGGGGGGAGGGGGGCTGCCAGCTCCCTTGGGGACAGCTGCAGGGCATACATGCATGCACACGCATGTGCAGAGGGTACAGGAGTCGCACTGTGGATGGTGCAATGCAGACTCAGCCCATTAACACTCATTTACTCTTGTGTCACAGACACAAGATGGTGCTGGTGGGACAGATGGACCCAGGCAGGCCCACACTGGCTCCTGGGGCAGCTGGAGGTGGCAGAGCTGACAGCCTGGCCCAGGGCCCTCACTCCTCATCCCGCAGGCAGAACTTTCTGCTGGGGAGATCCCTCCCCTCCATGTTGCTCAGGGAAGACCCAGGCACACAGAGCTTATTTCAAAAAAATAATTTATAAAAGGCCATTTGCTCCTGTTTTTGGCAGGCTTCCAGCTTCTCTGGGTTCAGGGGCCAATGTTCTGTCAAGATGCTGGGGCAAGCAGCAGCAAGGGGAGGTGTGGGGAAGGGGGTCAGAGGCCCAGAACCTCCTGCTGGCGTTGGGAGGCAGGAGGTTTAGCATAGCAGCTTCCAGCCAGGCTCAGCCAAACCTGAGATGGGGCCCCTGACATTCGGGCCATCGGGACACAGGCACTGCTGCTCCAAGGGCAAGGCCAAGGCCTTGAGACTTGAGTTGAGCTATAGGTTGGAAACCCAAGGCCAGAGCAGGAAGCCTTTATGAACCCCAGGACCAAGGAGGGATCTACCCAAAGCAGAATCAGAGACCTGGGACAGCACCCTGGGGTCAGGAGCCCTGTGCTGCCAAGGTCAAGCACTGCACCAAGCTGTGGCTGAGCCCCAAGGCCCAAGGCCACCAGCCTATGTGCCTGCACAGCCTTGAGCTCATGTCTGCACTCCAGGGAAGGGGAAGGAACTGGATCCCAATGGCAGGGGGTCGTGGCTGAAGACAGAATCGCTGGAGGAGCAGGTGCTGCTGGCATCCCCACCCGAGGGGGGAGTAGGGTCCAAAGGTGAGGCGGAGGTCAAGGTACTGTGGGGAACATAGCTGGTCAGGCTCTGCAGCACCCAGGATGGGCAGGGCGCATGTCCACACAGTCAGGCCAGGCCTTGAGGCCTGGAGGGGAACAGGCAGAGGGAGGTGGTAGGTGGGAGGGAAACGTACCTCCTCAGAGACGGCCAGCAGGACCTTGTCCAGTGCCTCCACCAGCTGCTTGAAGGTGGGCCTCTGGGAGGGTGCGGCGTGCCAGCACTCACGCATCAGCCCGTACCTAGGAGAGGTGGGGTGGAGGGTCACAGGGAGCCTCAGGCCTTGCGGGGGAAGGGGAGGACTGGGGAGTTGTCTGAGTGGGGAGTTTGATGAGGGATAGGCAGGGTCATCAGTGGAAGCCAGGCCAAGACGCTCCACTAGGAGGAGGAGAAGGAAGATGAGGAGGGGGAAGGGAGGTGAGGAGGGGGAGGAAGGGAGGAGGAGGAGGGAAGAGGAGGAGGAGGAGGGGGAGGAGGAGAAGGAGGGGGAGGAGGAGGGGGTGGAAGGAGGAGGGGGTGGAAGGAGGAGGGGGATGAGGAGGGGGGAGGAGGGGGAAGGAGAAGAGGGAAGGAGGGGGGAAGGAGGGGAGGGGGAGGAGAAGGAGGAGGGGGAAGAGATAGAGGAGGGGGAAGGAGGAGGAGGAGGGAGGGAGTACATGGAGGAGGGGGAGGAGATGGAGGAGGAAAGAGGAGGAGGAGTAGTGCTGTCCTCCTGGCTGGGGCAAACCCTGAGGCCATGGTCAGGACGAAGGAGGAGGATTGGAAAGTCGGGGGCAGAGGCAGGATGAGGCCTCACAGTTCTGGGGGGGCAGTGTGGGGGCCGGTCCATCCGATGTCCCTCCCGCAGCAGTGAGAACAGCTCCTCCACCGGGATGCCAGGGTATGGGGAGCCCCCAAGGGTGAAGATCTCCCACAGCAGGATCCCCAAAAGACCACCTGGAGACAGGGCCAGGCTCAGTGGGGGCTCAGCGCCCTCCCTACAACCAAGGTTAGGATGGGGGAACCCCACAGGTACAACCCACCACAGCTGGTGAGGAATGGACTCCCCCTCTGAGTCTGGTCCCGCTTGGGTCCCACGCCAAATCTGAAGGAGCCCTCGAGCACCTGACTCCTGGGGCCATGTGACTGGGCAGTGTCTTGCCCTTTTTGTGGGGTAGGACAGTGGCCGCTGGCAGGACTCACACGTCACTCTGGTGTGTGTACACTCGGTCAAACAAGGCCTCGGGCGCCATCCACTTGACAGGCAGGCGGCCCTGGAGAGGAGGGGGGACCTCAGGAGAGAGTCCCACAAGTCCCCAAGCCTGCCAGCCCCAGGCCCAGCCCCCTCTACCCCCATCCAGTTCTGCCCATCTCCCTCACATTGCTGGTTTTCTTATAGTAGTCAATGTGGTGGACACCCCGGGCCAGCCCAAAGTCAGCAATCTTCATCACATTGTCCTCGGTCACCAGCACATTGCGGGCAGCCAGGTCCCGGTGGATACACTGCAGGGGAGGAGGAGCTTGGGTGCATCAGGACTCCTGGCTGAGAGCTGAGCACACACCACCCACCAGCAGGCCTGGGGGCAGGGGCCCTCCACCCACTTTACAGACAAGGAGGTTGAGTTTAGAAAGCGGGAGCACCCTCTCCTGCATCCCCTCTCCCCCTCTCCGAGCCTATGGGAGAGACAAGTGTGAGGAACAAGTGGGGAATTCGGGAAGGTATGAAAGCCTGGGGACATTGAGGTGGGGTAATGAAAAAGAGCAGAGAGGGAGAAGTTGGGGACATTTAATGCCACAGGCCTGAGAGAGTGGAGATGGAGAGATTGACAGGGGCCCAGAGCCCCACCGCCTATACCTTCCGAGACTCTAGATACTGCATGCCTCGGGCCACCTGGTAGGCGCAGGAGACCAGGACCGGGAAGGACAGTGGCCCCTCACTGCTTCGAGGACCGTCAGAGCTGAGGTCGGGGCCTGGGGGGCGCCGGGCCCGCAGGAACTCCCGCAGGTTTCCCTTGGCGGCGCACTCCACGATCACATACAGGGGCCCTACGGAGGGAGCGCACGGAGAGGCTGCCGAAGCTGTGGTTCTGAGCCCTAATGGCCCATGCCACCAGCCCCGCCTCTGCCCCCACCTTCCTGGGTGCAGACACCCAGCAGGTTGATGATGTTCTTGTGTCGGCCAATCAGCTTCATCACCTCCATCTCCGAGACCAGGTCTGCCAAGTCCTTGTCAGAAGCGTTGCCTGCAAAGGCAGCAGACGGGGTGAAGAAGCTGCCCTCCAACTACATGAGGGAAACCACAGAGGCAGGGCTAGGACAAGGAGCACTGGACCTAGGGGTCACCTAGGCCACAATCCTTGGTACGCTGTGTGGCCTTGAAAAAGTCTCCTAGCATCTCTGAATTTCAGGGTCGTCTTGTGGGAAATGGAGCAGTGGGTCACACCCTACCTGTCACAGCAGTTTCAAGGATGTAACTACATCAAGGATCTAAGAGGCAGGTCTAGGGCCGGGTGCAGTGGCTCACACCTGTAATCTCAGCACTTTGGGAGGCTGAGGCAGGTGGATCACAAGGTCAGGAGTTCGAGACCAGCCTGACCAACATGGTGAAACCGAGACCCTACTAAAAATACAAAAATTAGCTGAGCATGGTGGTGCATGCCTGTAGCTACTCAGGAGGCTGAGGCAGGAGAATTGCTTGAACCTGGGAGGCAGAGGTTGCAGTGAGCTGAGATCACACCGCTGCACTCCAGCCTGGGGGACAGACAGAGATTCCATCTCAAAAAAAAAAAAGCAGGCCTTCCAGTGGGCAGGTCCAGGAACCAGGAGAGAGAAGAGCTCGGAGCAGGAAGGAAGCTGCCTCTGGAGGGGTTGGCAGTAGTCTCTGCATGGGGTCAAAGCTCCTGCGTGTGGAAAGCAGGCTGGCGTCCTGGGGTCTGTTTGACCAGGGTCTGGCATCCAACTGGCCTGGAATTCAGGGAGCTGCTGGCAGGCAGGGTGTAGCCAGGGGGAGCTTCGGAAGAAGGCTGCTCTGGCTTCTCTGGCTGGGTCCTTGGGGCTGACCTGTGGCCCTGGGCCAATGACATAACACCCCCCACTCACACATGCCAATCTCACCATGCACATTTCTCAATCCCTGCCTCCCAGGGAGCACCAGGTGGCCCCAGCTGGGTAGAGAGGAGGGGAGGAGCAGAAGAGGAGTTGAGGGCGTTCTTGCAGAGGGGGTTGGGGAACTGGAACAAGAGGCCCTGATGGGCAGGGTGCAAGACTGCCCTGCAAGAGCACCCTGGGGCTGGACTGGGTGCAAGCAGAAGGGCTGTCCTCCTACAGCAGTGGACGCAGGGGATAGACCCAGGGAGGGTCTAAGGGAGGTTGAGCATGTGTCTGGGGGGGAACCATGGAGAAGGAGGTAGAGGGTCTATGAGGCTGACAAGGAGATGTGAAATCAAGGCTGACACAGACCAATGCTGACAGGGGGATATCAAGCCTGTCATACCAAATTCTTATCATCATCGTCACACCAATGGTGATTTACTGGGCCCTGACTGTAAGCCAGGCATTTTCCCCAATCCTTGAGCTGGGAGGTAGGGACTGTTATTTACCCTACATGACACGAGGGGAAACTGAGGCTCAGAAGTCACTTGCCAGGGTCAGGAGCGGAGTTGAATTGCAGGCTTAAGGGTGGGATCCTGCAGCCTCTCCCAGCTCCAGGGTTTACCTGGTAGCACCGTGAGCCCCGATGTCATAGCACCTCCTCCAGGCTGCCACATTCACCTTTTCTTTTTTTTTTTTTTTTTTTGAGACGGAGTCTCCCTCTGTCGCCCAGGCTGGAGTGAGCAGTCTCAGCTCACTGCAACCTCTGCCTCCTGGGTTTAAGTGATTCTCCTGCGTCAGCCTCCCGAGTAACTGGGATGACAGGTGCCCACCACCACACCTGGCTAATTTTTTTGTTTTTTTGAGACACAGTCTCACTCTGTCACCAGGTTGGAGTGCAGTGGCATGATCTTGGGTCTCTACAACCTCTGCCTCCTGGGCTCAAATGATTCTTCTGCCTCAGCCTCCCAAGCAGCTGGGACTACAGGTGCACGCCACCATGCCCAACTAATTTTTGTATTTTTAGTAGAGACAAGATTTCATCATGTTGGCCAGGATGGTCTTGATCTCTTGACCTCATGATCCATCTGCCTCAGCCTCCCAAAGTGCTGGGATTACAGGCGTGAGCCACTGCGCCTGGCCTAATTTTTCCATTTCTAGTAGAGATGGGCTGGTCTCAAACTCCTAACTTCGTGATCTGCCCACCTCAGTCTCCAAAAGTGCTGGGATTATAAAGGTATAAGCCATTGCACCTGGCCTATTTTTATTTATTTATTTTTAGATAGGGTCTCACTCTGTTGCTCAGGGTGGAATACAGTGACTTGATCATGGCTCATTGCAACCTCCAACTCCTGGGTTCAAGGGATCCTCCTGCCTCAGCCTTCCTAGCAGCTGGGACTAAAGGCACACACCACTATACCCAGCTAATTTCCTTACTTTTTTTTGTAGAGATGGAGTCTTGCCACATCGTCCAGGCTGCCTCGAACTCCTGGATTCAAGCAGTCCTCCTACCTTGGCCTCCCAAAGTGCTGACATTACAGGTGTGAGCCACTGCACCCAGCCACACTCACCTTTGAGCATCTTGACGGCCACAGTGCTGGCTTGGTCAGGCTGGGTGGGGTCCATGCCAAAGGCCTCTGCACGTATTACCTGCCCAAAGCAGCCCTCGCCCAGGGGCTTCCCAAGCACCAGCCTGGAGATGGAGAAAGTGCATGCTCAGACCTCTGAATCACTCCTGCTGAGGGTGGGTTGCAACCCGGCGCCCGCGTCCCTGCCCCCACACAGCGCACCTGTCCCGGGGGAACTCCCCATAGTGGGTCGAGAGGTAGGTCTAGACTCACGGGGCCGGCGAGCAAGGCAGGGCCGCTGGAGGAGAGATGTACACCTCGCACCAGGGATAAGCTTGACTTGCCAGAGGAGCCTGACTCCAGGGAGAACTGCAAAGTGGGAGACTTGGTTCTGCCTGCTGGAGTCAGGCTGCAACACGCAAGGTGGGGGATGCGCCCAGTACCTGTCGGGCCAGAGGGGAAGCGGGACAACTTCTGCACAGTGGCAGGCTGGCGGGGGTGCCGGCCGTGGAGTGCCTGCCCTCGATACAGCCCAGCTAGCAGCAGGAGTACAGCCAAGGCCAGGGAGCCCGACACGTACAGGATGATGTCCGTATACCTGGCCTCAGGCGCTGCTGCAGTCCACGTGAGGTCCTCCTCTGCCCTCGCACATGAACACACACAGACAGACAAACTGGTCAGTGACGAGACCGGCCGCCCCATGCACCCCACTCAGGCCCTTCCAGCTCCCAACATGCATGGGGACACGAACGGAGGAAGCTGTAGTTATGCCCAATCCCAGGTTCCCATACCTCAGCAGAGGGTCACATGGACAGCCACATGTGGAGAGGCACAGAGGGGGTGGCATACAGCTCAAAAACACAAATCCACACACTGCCTCACAAGCCAGACCCCACAGACGAACAGAGACTGACCACCCGACAGGCCACGGCCCCCACTGCTGGACCAGAGGAGCATCTTACAGTATCTCCTGGCCCCTCAGGTGCTCACCTGGCAGCACCGTGAGCCAGGCCGACTGGTAGGAGAGGCCGATGGAGTTGCCTGCGAGGCAGGTGTACTCGCCTGCGTCCTCGGCTGACACATTCCGCAGGTACAGGACCTCCACCTCTGAGCTATTGATGTCTGCAGTCTGGGGAGGGGGATATATTCTGGGGTCACAGCAGGGCCTGGGGCCACCCTGTGGCCAAGAGGGAAGCTGGGGACCCCCCAACCCCAGATGGGAGAAGAGCGGGGCCCAGGCTGTAGCAGGGGCTGTACCTTTAGGACTTGCACATAGGGGAAGCCGTCGGCCCCGAAGCTGCTGCCGTTGATGACAATGTGCTTCAGCCACTGGATGTGGGGCTGGGCATCGCTGTACACCTTGCACAGCAGCTCCACGTCACTGCCTACCACGGCTGTGGTGTTGGCCGGGAGCCCAGCCTGCAGGATGGGCCGGTGCGGGGACCGCTCTGGGGGACCAGGCGAGATGGTCAACTCTGATTACCGGCACCCATAGAACACCCTGTTTGCCTCCCTCCAGCCTTCCTCAAGTTCAAGGGAGGGACCTTTCTGCAGCTTCTTCTCCTGCTTACCCTGCTTAAACCTTCCCTGGCTCCCCATTGCTTCGGGTCAACATGACATCTCAGCCTAGCATTCAAAACCCTCCACCACCTGGCTTTCCACATAAATGCCATGCCCTAGGTATATGCTGGCCTGCAAGTACAGGGCGTTCATTATACTTAGGCCCTCAGCTCAGGCTGTGCCCTCTGCCTGGATGTCCTTCTCACTTCTCCTCTTGGCAGACCCCTGCTCCTCCAGCGCCACACTAACCCCTGTGCTTTTTCCCCTGACCCACCTGGTCACTGAGCTGCTTGACTCATCTGAGTCCATCCTGCCTGCCAGGCTAGGCCCCACCAGAGGGCACAACTGAGCCCAAGACAGGTCAGGCCTCCCCAGTTCCCTGCCCCCGTGCTCACCCAGCACATCTAGCAGGTAGCTGTAGCGGATGCTGCCCACAGAGTTCTCCCACCAGGCAGGTGTAAGTGCCGCGGTCCGAGGGCACCACGCTCTCCATCACGAGGCTCCAGTGCTGGTGGCGCAGCTGCAGGCAGAGGGAGTGTGCCCGTGGGACCACCAGAACACATCCACCAAGGGGGGCCAGGGGACCAGGAGCCTAGATTCTCATCCTGCCCACCGGGCTCTTCTCAAGCTCTCTAGGCCCCGAGGACATCAAGCCCAGGCCAAGGACTATGGGACAAAGGAGAAGCCTCCCCGAAGTGCCCAAGCCTTGGGTCTTTTGAGTTTTAGCTCTCCCTCTCCCTAGCTGTGCCACTCTAAGCCAGCCCTTGCCTTCTCTGAGACTCAGTTGCCTCATGATTGCATGGAGCTGACCCTGTAGGGTCTCATCAAGATGATGAGATGCTAAGGCTTATTGATACCGTACCAGTCAGTGATTCTTCTTACTTTACGAATGGAGCTGCTGAGGCTGAGAGGTTAAGTCACTTGTCAGAGAGTAGCAGAAGAGGAACTTGAACCAGAGCTGGCCAAGTCCACAGTCTAGGGCTCCTTCTGGGGTCCCACGATTGCTTTCCGCATTCCCCTTATTTATAGGTATGCTTGTAGGTATGAGGGGACTAATGAAGGAATGAAAATGGGGGGAGCAGAAGGTCTTAGAACCCAGAGACTCACCCGAATGCCTCCAATGCGATTCTCCCCCATGAAAGGCCTGTCCATCCTTAAGCCAGCGGATGGTGGGTGTGGGGTTGCCTGCAGCTGGACAGCGGAACTTGACGGTGTTCCCGGCAGGTACCGCGTGCAGTTTCTTCTCCATGCGCTGGGGGTGTGTCCAGTAGGGTGCTGGGGTCGGGGGGAAGGCCCTTAGAATGACCATGTTCCTACACAGGCCTCTTCTCAGTGACCAGATGAGCAGTGCAGATGCAAGTCCTTGAAGACTTATACTGACCTTGCTGGGGGTAAATGTGCCCATTCGAGGAGTCCCTAAGGGATTTGGGGTCCTCATCATCATTGCTGGAGGTCAAGGAGTCTATATCAGGGACAGAGGGAGGCGTCTGAGGTCCAAAAAGGGCAGGTCTCTCTTCCTAGGCATCCCTTAACTCACTGCTAGAGTCTCTTACCGTCTATAACCAAGGTGAGATTCTGCAGGATGATCATGGAGCCTCGTGCCAGGCAGAGGTAGTGGCCAGCATCCTCAGGTAGGAAGCTGGCAATCTCTAGGCGGCCTCTCCAGCCCCGTACACGGCCAGCAGGTGCCAGGCGACTGCCCTCCTTGTACCAGTGGCCACCATGCTCAGCTTGCCCACAGCAGAGCTGCACAGGCTGCCCAAGGGCTACTGTCAGCTCCTGCTCTTGCTGCTCCAGGCTGGGAGCCAGGCAGGGCTCTGTGGGCAGAGGGCAGAGGTCAGCAGACCCTGCAGCCCCATCTGAGGCAGCGTCCTGCATACAGAGAACATGCCGCACATGCAAGGCACAAGCACCTCGCAATGCATGCTGGAGGGGCCAGCATCCTTGACACTCACATGACCACATGCTGTGGATGCCACACCCAGGGCAAATGCCACATCTTGGGGCATGTCACACACACAGCATTTAGTGCACATGCCACTGCCCAAGAACACACACACACACACACACACACACACACACACACACACGGCACATGTCATCGGTGCCACATACGGGGCTCATGCTACACCTCTGGGCATATCACACTCATAATGCATATACCACATATGCTGCCTGGACCTCCTAGGTCACACATCCAGTGCACAGAACACACACACACACACACACACACCCCCCAGGCAAGGAGCTCACCACCTGCTCTGCAGCCCAGCTCAGAGCTCTGCACCCTGCAAGGCCAGTCCTCTCTCGCAGACACAGAGATAGATGGATGCTTGCTGGAAGCCAGGCACTGACCGAGTCTCAGTGATTGGGCCCTGCCCTGCTGCCACCTTCTCAGGGCCTGGGCAAGGATCCTTTCCAGCTTTACTCAGCCCAGCAGCCCCCTCCTGGTGCCCACTCCTCCCACCCCTGCCACCCTCTCCCACCTCAGAAGCCATACCCAGCTCCACTTCCTCAGAGGCCTCCAGGGACAAGGCTGGAGGCACAGGCACACTCAGCAGGAACCCCAACAGGGCCAACAGCAGCTGCATCTCCTTCCCACGGCTCTCAGGGACCCAGGCTGGACTTCCCAACAACTGTCTTCCTAAAACAGGGAGGGAGGGAAAAGAGCTGCTGCAACACGTGTACCTTTGTGGGTGCTTTTCCTTTATTTTGCAGATGAGGAAACCAAGACAGGAAGTGGTCAGCAGATGTGTCCAAGTCCCCGGCCAGGCTGTGGCAGTGCAGACTGGAACCAGCTCTGCCGTGGCCAGAGCCCAAGGCCTCCCCACGGTAGGTTGTGCAAGGGGGCTGGGCTGGGCTTCCTGCTCTCCTGGAGTCCTGCTGGGACCCTGGCACACGTTCACAGAAAGCAGTTTTGGGATTCTTTTCTCAGAGGGAAGTACAGAACGGAGACTTATCTTCTGCAAGCTCTTGGCACACATAATTTATTTCTTGCTGAATAAATGAATTGATGGCCAAAGAGCCAAAAAAGAAAGTGAAAAATAATACAACGCCAAACTTCAGCATCTGGATGTTATCTGATCTGATCCCTGCTCCTTACAGCATTGCTGACATTTCCAGGACTGGGTGCTCACAAGGCAGTCCTTTCCATGGCAAGCAGGACCACATCCCTGGATACCCCTGCTTGTTATGCCCCAACTCCATCTGAGGCATGCATGGTTTTGTAAAGAATATAGACCCTAATTATCCACCCACCGGAGCCAAGCTCAAATCCCGACTCTTACCAACTTGTAACTCCTTGCCTCTGTCCCTTTCTGGGCTACTAATCTCATAGGAATGCTTTGAGGATAAAAGACATAAGATAATGTGCATTGGAACTGGGCACACAGAGTGTTGGAATGTTCTCCTCCCTATGCCTGGTCCTAGAACTGTTCACCTATTGCTCTGGCTCTGCTCTCAGCCAGTCGCCTCTGGTTCGGGTGCTGTTCCTGTCAGGCTGTGATGTACACATACCCCAGCTGGCTATCCTTTTCCAGATGCTACGAAGGACACTTCTGTTCCCCAAAATGGAATGCTCAGAACTGAGTCTCAGCTGGGACAAAGGAATATGGTGACCACTGTGGTCCTAGGGGCCTACAGGTGGCGCTGGCATCTCTGGATTTACCCTGTGTGGGAAGCCCATTACACCTCCTTCTCCTTGGTCACTGCCAACCCCACATCCAGTCCATCTGGCTTCCCCTGCCCCTACTCAGGGCAGGTCATGGTCATCTCTTGCATGGGCCTTTGAAAACATCCTCTCCCCGGGGCTCTTCAACCTTCATCTTCCAGCAGGGTTTTAAAAAACTTCGCCTGCCATGTCGTGCCCCCAGATTGCAAGCCCTTAATGGCTACCTGTGCCCAGCAGGATCCAGCTTAACATCCTAGGCTTCCCTCTCTACCACTGCCTATCTCTTCAGTCACACGGTCTGCCCCTTCAGGAGCCCTGAAACCACTGGCTTTCAAAACTGGGCACATGTGCTCTGTTGCCCATCCCTCTGTGCCCCCTCATTCCTCTTCTCTACCTGCCTCAAGATACTTCTGTCTCTGAGCCCACCTCAACTCCCAAATCCATCCAGTCGGCTCCTCCTTGGTAAAACTCCCTACAAAGCTCGGCTTGGCAGGGGAGGGCAGCTCTTTGGGTACACAGCTTGGGCTGGGAGTGGGTGGGGAGGCCTGGGGGTTTTTATTCCCACCCAGGCTGCCCTGACGTCAGAGTCCTTAGTCGAGTCACCTGTGGCTGCTGACCGCTGACCGAACAGCCGGCACGTGGGAACGGAGGGCCAGCCTTAGGCATCAGACAGTTCTGGGTCCTCATCCAGCCTCCCGCATATGCGCTGGAGGCCTCCGGGCAGTAAGTGACTGAACTTTTCGGGGCCTCGGCTCCCTCATCTCTGCCGGGGGCGCGAAGACAGCCTAGCGGCCGAGGGACAAGCGCGCTCGTCTTCCCCCTACCCCTGCCGGGTCAGCCTTGGGGGAGGTGCAAATCAGCGGGTCCCGAGGGTAGCTGCACAGGGCCTGCCCGCCCCCGCCTCGGTGGGCAATGAGTAACCAGCTCCGCGGCCGGGGTGCTCTTTGGACGGAACGGGACAAAAGGCCCTGTGTGCGCTGCGGGTTACTGATTTACCGCCCCCTCCACCTCCTGCCGCCCGGCGGACGCCCCAGGCCCCCAGCGCCGGGAGGGGCAATCCCCGCAGCCCTGCCGCCGCTCGCCCCCTGGCGGCTGGGAGCGCAGCCTGGGCTCGCAAGGGTCCCGGCTCACCTCGAGGCAGCGGGACTCCGCGCCCAGCAAAGGGTCCAGCTCACCTGGCTCCTCCGCCGCCTCACTCCTAGCTTCAGCCCGCCGCGACCCCTGCACCCGGCAGGGTCCGCGGACAGCCTGAGTGCTCCTCCGCCAGGAGCCAGGAATGTACCCGCGACGGCGGCGTGGCCGCGGGCGGCCCACCTCCTGCCCCGCCCCTCGGGCCCGCCCCTGCTTCCCCGCCCACCTCCTGCCACGCCCCCATCGGGCCCGTCCCGCCTGGACCAGCTGGAGCCGGAGAGAGGCGCAGCCAGGGGTGGCCCAGAGCCCCGCCTACCTTGAGCCCCGCCCCCGACCCGGTCAGCCCACTCCCGGGACCCCGCCCCAGCCTATACACACCCCCTACAAACGCTCCATACAGGCTCCGCCTCTTTGCCCTACCCAGGCCCCAGGCCAGGCTTCCAAATTCTAGTCCACTACCGAGCTCTACTCCTTGCTCTTCATCCCTCAGGGAATGCCTGGCTCCCCCTGTCTTCTGCGCAACCTTGGGAGTGATACAACACAAATCTGACTGTGTCAACCACTCCCTTAAATTTTCCTATAGCTTCCCATAGCTCTTTATACATAGATTATTGCCATGACCCAAGTCTCCTGGCTCCTACTTTACTACCCCTGTGCAGTTTCACGTACCATTCCCTCTTCCTGGAATGCCCTTTGGTATGGTTAATTTCATATTATTTTCAGCTCACTTCCTCCATGAAGCCCTCTGAACTTCCAGGCTTCTCTTAGATGACTTCTCCACTGTGAAGATGGAGAAAGAAACAGAGTGAAGTGGTTCACAGCGCAGACTGCAGGGCTGGACATCATAGGCTGAAATCTCAGCACTACCACACAAGGCCTTGGTCTTCACTGTCTTTTCAGTAAAACAGGCAAATGATAGGATCACCCTCAAGAGGTTGTTGCAAAAAGTGACATGTCAGCAGTATGTGTAAGCCTGGCATGCTCTGCTTGCTTTGTAATATTAGCTGTAATTATTTAGGACCTGTTATTTCTTCATCACACTTGCCAGAATTGTAACTGAACACTGAATTATGTAAATAGCTGTGGAATGGTTGGGCACAATGACGGGTGCCTGTAGTGCTAGCTGCTAGGAGGCTGAGGTAGGAGGATCGCTTGAATTCAGGAATTTGAGACCAGCCCTGGCAACATAGTTGCCCTGTCTCTACTTTTCAATAGAGGAACTGTGCCTGCAGACCTCATCAGTATAGTTCAAGTGTCTGGCATACAGTAGGTGCTCCCAGATAGCTCCATGCCCACCCAGCTGACTTACTACAGGTAAGTAAGCACTTCTCTCCTGAGCATCTAGACTGGGGCTAAACTTGGAGCCAGGCAGCCTCTGATCTCTGCCCATCTCTCACCTGAATCTCAAGCCCTGTGCTTCTCTTAAAGCACCTTGAGAAGAAAGGAAATGGGATGGGGGCACCTGTGGTCCCAGCTACTCAGGAGGCTGAGGCTGGAGGATTGCTTGAGCCCTGGAGGTTGAGGCAGTAGTGAGCCATGATTGCACCACTGCACTTCAGCCTGGGTGACAGGTTACAGAGCAAGACCCTATCTGAGGCTCTAGCTAGTGGAGACCCTGCCTTAAGAAGCTACTTCCTTTCTCATTGTTATGCAGAGAAGTCTAGTTCTTTCCGCCCTCACTCCCAGAGAGATAGTGGCATGTCTTTGCATAACTATAAGGCCCATTAAGGTGACTTAAAAAAATTTTTTTAAGCAAAAGAATGGTCTTCTCCTGAAAATAAATCAGAAAGTAATTGGGAGCAGGTGTGGTGGCTCATGCCTATAATCCCAGCATTGTGGAGGGCTGAGGTGGGAGGATCGCTTGAACTCAGGACTTCAAGGCCAGCCTGGGCCACATAGCGAGCTCTCATCTCTATTAAAAACATATGTATATTGGCCTGACGCGGTGGCTCACGCCTGTAATCCCAACACTTTGGGAGGCCAAGGCCGGCAGATCACTTGAGGTCGGGAGTTTGAGACCAGCCTGACCAATATGGAGAAACCCTGTCTCTTCTAAAAATACAAAAACTTGGCCGGATGTGGTGGCTCAGGCCTGTAATCCTAGCACTTTGGGAGGCCAAGGTGGGCGGATCATGAGGTCAGGAGTTCGAGACCAGTGTGACCAATATAGTGAAATCCCATCTCTACTACAAAATACAAAAAAATTAGCCAGGCATGATAGCGCATGCCTCTAGTCAAAGTTACTCTGGACGCTGAGGCAGGAGAATCACTTGAACCCGGGAGGTGGAGGTTGCAGTGAGCCAAGATGGCACCACTGCACCCCAGCTTGGGCAACAAAGTGAGACTTCGTCTCAAAAAAAAAAAAAAAAATTAGCCAGGCATGGTGACACATGCCTGTAATTCCAGCTACTCGGGAGGCTGAGGCAGGAGAATCGCTTGAACCGGGGAGGCAGAGGTTGTAGTGAGTTGAGATAGCGCCATTGTACTACAGCCTGGGCAACAACAGCAAAACTCCATCTCAAAAAAAAAAACATATATATATACATATACACACACACACACATACATATATATGTATATTATGAAAATTTTTTTAAAAAAATTGGTTATCTTTTAAAAACAGTTTGTCCTGATTTACTTCTCTAGGGTCCTGCCTTGCTGGAGCTCCCAGGATAGATGAGGCTCTTGACCCTGAGAGCTGCCTGTTCAGAGGGGACCTCGCCAGACCTCCCGGCCTCCTGGAGGGGTTCAGCTCCCCACCTCTGGCTCTCTGCTGGCTCCTCTTGTGAATGTGGTTGTAGGGGCAGGGAACAGGGTGAGCCGCCAGCTGGAGCTGGACCCCACATGACTTTCATTCACCTTCCAGGGCATTTCCTGAGTTTACTGGAGCCAAAGGCAAACTAAAAGTTTTCATCGCTCAGGTCTTGCAACCTCCTTGTCTCCTGAGACGCCCAAATCCCTCAGACCAGCAACCCTCTGATGTCCCTAGGACATGTTCCCCACATCCCTGGTCAGCCTCCTCTCCCCTGCACTCAGAACCCTTCACGCGGACCCTCGGCAGAGGCTGGTGCCCTCTCACAGTCATTCACTCATTCATTTGAATGATTATTTATTGAAGGTTCATCATGTAGCATCCACTGTTTTAAATACTGGGGATAAAGCCCTGACTTGGACCCGACTTCTTTTTTTTTGTTTTTTTTTTTTTTGAGACAGAGTCTTGGTCTGTCACCCAGGCTGGAGTGCAGTGGTGCAATCTTGGCTCACTGCAACCTCTGCCTTCTGGGTTCAAGTGATTCTCCTGCCTCAGCCTCCTGAGTAGCTGGGATTACAAACGTGTACTACCACAACTGGCTAATTTTTGTATTTTTAGTAGAGACCGCGTTTCACCATGTTGGCCAGGCTGGTCTCGAACTCCTGACCTCTAGTGATCTGTCCATGTCAGCCTCCCAAAATGCTGGGGATTATAGATATGAGCCACCTTGCCTGGCTTGGACCCTACTTCTACCCTTCAAGGAGCTGCTGACATTGTAGTGGGGACAGAGAGATAAGTAATCAGTTACAGCCCAGGAGACATGCTGAGCGAGTCAGGGAGAGCACCTAAGCCTTTCACACTGTCTCACTCTCTTGCTAACATCAGTCTTTCACCAGTCACATTTGCAGTCTCTTTCTCAAAGATATTCAGACATGGTCAGGCGCAGTGGCTCACTGTAATCCCAACACTTTGGAAGACTGAGGCGGGCAGATCACTTGAGGTCAGGAGTTTGAGACCAGCCTGGCCAACATGGTGCGGGTGTGGTGGCATACGCCTGTAATCCTAGCTACTGGGGAGGCTTTGAGGCAGGAGAATCGATTAAACCTGGGAGGCGGAGGTTGCATTGAGCTGAGATCACGCATTGCACTCCAGCCTGGGCAACACAGCAAGACCCTGTCCCAAAAAAATAAAAATAAAAAGACACTCAGACACACACACACACACACACACACACACACACACACACACACACACGCTCTTGCTTAGCAGAGGCAAGAGCCTGTCATCCTAAGATCCTACTGTTAGCTTGCCTCTGCCTCAGTTTCTCCACCCAGAAAACGCTCATGCTCCAACTTCTTTCTTCCTAGGAGTGTTGAGGGAAAGGAACGTGTTCCTGTTCCTGAGCTCCTGACTCTTGAGCTCTTGTTATGTGTCCGGTACCATGCTGGGTGTTGTACATGGATTATATCCTTTAATTCTTCCACCAAGCCAAATGGCATAGGAATCCTTAGCTCTGATTTGCAGGTGAAGAAACAAGCTCAGGGAGACGGAATTACTTCTTTGAGGTCATCTACAAGTGAATTGCAGAACTCGAACCCCTATCTTCTGGGGCAAAGATGGAGCGCTCGGGCTAACTCTCCACAGAGTGGGATCATTGATGCTACTGCATCGGATGGCTTCTGTCTCCATCCTGAACTGTGGCCTCGGAAGGTGGAGAGTCACCCGAAGCTGAGTGTGTCGGGGAGGGAGGTACAGGGCTTGGGACTGGGCACTGCACTCCTTGCTCTTTTAGCCAGCAGCCTTGAGGGGACACCCATGAAGTACCAGGCCCCAGGTAGGGGTTTGCAGATTCTGTGCCTCTAGAATGCCAGGCTGGGCCAAGAGGGGTCTCCTGAGGCCAGGTCCCACCCCCTACCTGCCTGGGGGCAGAGTCGTTGGGGGGGTGGAGAGGGCAGACGTTGCCTGGTGCCAATGATGTTGCTCTTGGATGGCAGCCGGGCCCAGGGAACACTGCGGCCCTTGTGCAGAAGGGCTGCTGCTAAAGCCAGCCCAGCCCCTGCTCAGGCCCCACTCCAGCGTGGGCCTGGCCCTAACTCTGGGTCTTGTTCTTTTTTTCCCCTAAGACGGAGTCTTGCTCTGTCGCCCAGGCTGGAGTGCAGTGGCGCGATCTTGGTTCACTGCAACCTCCACCTCCCAGGTTCAAGCTATTCTCCTGCCTCAGCCTCTCAGGTAGTTGGGAAGACAGGCATGCGCCACGATGCCCAGATGATCTTGTATTTTTTAGTAGAGAGGAGGTTTTACCATCTTGGCCAGTCTGGTCTCGAACTCCTGACCTCAGGTGATCCACCCACCTCGGCCTCCCAAAGTGCTGGGATTACAGGGGAGAGTAACCATGCCCAGCCCAGTTTTGTTCTTTCTTTTTTTAATTTAATTTAATTTTTTTTTTTTTTTTTTGAGATGAAGTCTCACCCTGTCACCCAGGCTGGAGTGCCGTGGCACAATCTTGGCTCACTGCAACCTCTACCTCCCAGGTTCAAGCAATTCTCTTGCCTCAGCCTCCCGAGTAGCTGGGATTACAGCCATGCACCACCACACCTGGCTTATTTTATATTTAATTTTTTGTGATGGAGTTTCACTCTTGTTGCCCAGGCTGGAGTGCAGTGGCACCATCTTGGCTCACTGCAACCTCCACCTCCCGGGTTCAAGCAATTCTCCTGCCTCAGCCTCCTGAGTAGCTGGGATTATAGGTGCGCACCACCATAACTTGATAATTTTTGTATTTTTAGTAGAGATGGGGTTTTACCATGTTAGCCAGGCTGGTCTCCTGACCTCAGGTGATCTACGTGCCTCGGCCTCCCAAAGTGCTGGGATTACAGGCATGAGCCACTGTGCCCAGCGTTTTGCTCCATTTATTCTCCTTCCTCTTTTTTCTTGCCCCCGACTCCTTTTCTTCTTCTTTCCTCCCTCTTCCTTCCTCTTCCCTTTCCTCCTCGTCTTCTTCGTCCTCTTCTTCTTTTTTAAACAATTTTTATTTTGAGAACATTTTAAAATATAGAAAAAGTACGCAGGTTCATACCATACCCAGCTGCTCAGAATTGACAATTGCTCATTACCATTTTTTTTTTTTTAATTGAGACAGGGTCTCAGTATGTTGCCCAGGCTGGTCTAAACTCCTGGGCTCAAGCAATCTGTTTGTCTTGGCCTCCAAAGTGTTGGGATTACAGGCGTGAGCCACTGTGCCCAGCCCCCTTTATCATTCTTTTTTTTTTTTTTTGAGACAGAGTCTCGCTCTGTCACCCAGGCCAGCATACAGTGGCACGATCTCAGCTCATTGCAACCTCCGCCTCCCAGGTTCAAGCACTTGTCCTGCCTCAGCCTCCTGAGTAGCTAGGACTACAGGCACCCGACACCACGCCTGGCTAATTTTTTGTATTTTTAGTAGAGACGGGATTTCACTATATTGGCCAAGCTGGTCTTGAACTCCTGACCTCGTGATTCGCCCAGCTTGGCCTCCCAAAGTGTTGGGATTACAGGCGTGAGCCACTGCGCCCAGCCCACATTACCATTCTTTTCCAACTCTTTTTTACCTTGACTTCTCCACAGGCTCCAGGGAGGTCTAGCTTGGCTGGTCAAAACGGAGGTGACATTAATAGCAAGAGAGTGATTAAAGGTTGGGTGTCAGAGTCAGACAGATCTGGGTTTTCTTAGAGACAGAGTCTCACTCTGTTGTTCAGGCTGGAATGCAGTGGCATGATCTAGGCTCACTGCAACCTCCACTTCGTGGGTTCAAGCGATTCTCCTGGCTCAGCCCCCTGAGTAGCTGGGACTACAGGCATGCGCCACCATGCCCAGCTAATTTTTGTATTTTTAGTAGAGACAGGGTTTTGCTGTGTTGGCCAGAGTGGTCTTGAACTCCTGGCCACAAGAGATCCGCCGACCTCAGTCTCCCAAAGTTCTGGGATTACAGTCGTGAGCCACCTTGACGGATCTGGATTTGAGTCCCGAAAACTGTCTTTGTGGTCATGGACAAATCACTTAACCTCAAGCCTCAGTTTCGTTTTCTGTGAAATGGGAACAATTCTTCTTCCATGAGGACTCAGTGTGATGATGCATGTCAAGAACAATGGCGACGCCTGGCTCATCACCCATGCTCAGTGAACAACAGCCAATATGAATATTTGCAGCTATGGGCCTGGAACCCACTCGAAAGCACGGACAACACACTCCTGCGACCGGGAGGGAGGGACTGTGAGAATAACCCTATTTCAGCCCTCAGTTCTCATTTCCCCACCGGTCCTCAATTCTGGACACATCTGTCTCCAATTTATACTCTGCACTTGATCTTAGCCAAAAGTTCGAGAAGCCATCCAATTTATACTCTGAAAACAGCAAGGCTGTGAGCTGCAGGTTGCCCAGGGCATTTTTGTGGAAGCAGAGAATTTAGAGCTGATGACAGCCTGGGAGAGCTCTGGGGAGGCCTCCAGACCAAGGTGGATGGAGGGGGAACCAGGGAGGAGGGATCTGAGTGAGGTTAGTCCTGGCTATAGTCCTGGCTAACCTCCCTCGGATCTAGCTAACCTGGGCTGGTCCTGGGGCTTCCCAGAGTCTCAGTAGCACCCCCGGTCCCCTTATCCACTGATCCCAGATACTATAGACCTGTGGCCTGGCTTGCTAGGACAGGGGCTTTCAGGGTTTGCTGGACTCCGCTCTCTCTAGACTTGGGCTTACCGAGCCTCCCACCCACTGGGTGCTGGCATGCACGTTTGTTTGGAGGAGGGCCGACAGCTGGAAGTGGCAGAGGCTGGGCTGGAAGGGTGAGAGGGTTCGTGGTCTCCAGGGAAGCAGGAAACAAACTCGTGCCCTTCTCCACTTTGCCCAGTGCCCTCCTGGACCATGTAGGGTTTTGTTGGGGTGTGAATAACAGAAAACCTAAATGACCAGGGCTTAAACGAAACAGTATACCATCTCTCACCTAGCTCCGCATCTGGAGGTGAGTGTAGGTGGGTCTGAAGTCAGGGTTGAGGAATCGTCTGTTCTCCAGGTTTTTCTCTTATGGTTGCAAGACGATGGCTTCAGCTGCTGCCGTCATTTTGTGCTTGAGGCAGGAGGAAGGAAGAAGTTCCAGAGCGTTGAGTTTCCACCCAGCAACTCTCAATATCATCTCCTTGGCCAGACTGTGACCCACCGCCACCCCTAGCTGCAAAGGAAGCCAGGAAGTGTATTCATTCTGCTGAATGCCTTGCCTCCCCTAACAAAATCAGGGGCTATCAAAAAGAAGCGGTGACCGGGTCCCAAAACAACTTTTTTTTTTTGAGTCTCGCTCTGTGGCCCGGGCTGGAGTACAATGGCCTGATCTCAGCTCACTGCAACCTCTGCCTCCCAAGTTGTGGAAATTCTCCTGCCTCAGCCTCCTGAGTAGCTGGGATTACAGGTGTGTGCCACCATGCCTGGCTACTTTTTTGTATTTTTAGTAGAGACAGGGTTTCACTATGCTGGCCAGACTGGTCTTGAACTCCTGACCTCAGGTGATCCACCTGCCTCTGCCTCCCAAATTGCTGGGATTATAGGCATGAGCCATCGTGCCCGGCCCCGTATGACTTCTTTAAACTATAGCTCTAACCAAGTCTCTCCTCAGCTGTTATATTTTTTCAATTATTTATTTATTTATTTGAGACAGAGTCTCACTCTGTTGCCCAGGCTGGAACACAGTGGCACAATCTTGGCTCACTGCAACCTCTGTCTCCTGGGTTCAAGCGATTCTCCTGCCTCAGACTCACAAGTAGCTGGGACTACAGGCGTGAGCCACCATGCCTGGCTAATTTTTGTATTTTTAGTAGAGACAGGGTTTCACCATGTTGGCCAGGCTGGTCTCGAACTCCTGGCCTCAAGTGATCCACCCACCTTGGCCTCTCAAAGTGCTAGGATTACAGGTGTGAGCCAGCTTTTTATTTTTATTAGAAATGGGGTCTTGCTACATTGCCAGATATGGGATTTGAATTGCTAGGCTTACGGGTTTCTCCTGCCTCAGCCTCCCCATTAGCTGGGACTCCAGGCATGTGCCATTGTGCTGCCATTCCTCAGCTTTAACTACCCTTCCCTCACCATCCACTGGCACCCCCAGCTCCTCAGCCTGACGTTCAGGGCCCTCTAGAACTGGCCTCTGCTGCTCTCTTCTGTCCCATCTCCAGCTCCCCCACTTGCCTGCTCTGTTTCGCAGCTGCAGTGAGCTCCAGCCTCTGAATGTGCCTGTCTCACACCGTGGGGTCTTTGCTCACGCTGCCCTTGTTGCTGAGTGTTCTTCCTCACTCCTGCCTGTCTCTCCTCCCTGCTTTCTAGCCATTCCACCAGATGCCTGCCATTCAGCTTTCTGGACTCTTCTCAGGCATTCACTTTTCTTTTCTTTTCTTTTCTTTAATTTTAATTTTAATTTTTTGAGGTGGAGTCTCATTCTGTCACCCAGGTTGCAGTGCAGTGGTGCAATCTCGGCTCACTGCAAACTCCACCTCCCGGGTTCAAGCAATTCTCCTGCCTCAGCCACCTGAGTAGCTGGGATTATAGGCGCCTACCACCAAGCCTGTCTAATTTTTGTATTTTTAGTAGAGACAGGGTTTCACCATGTTGGCCAGGCTGGTCTGGATCTCCTGACCTCAGGTTATCAACCTGCCTCAGCCTCCCAAAGTGCTGGGATTACAGGCGTGAACCACTGTGCCTGGCCAGTCATTCCCTTTTCCTTTTTTTTTTTTTTTTTTTTTTTTTGAGGTGGAGTCTCATTCTTTCACCCAGGCTGGAATGCAGTGTGGCAATCCTGGCTCACTGCAACCTCTGCCTCCCAGGTTCAACTGATTCTTCTAACTCAGCCTCCTGAGTAGCTGGGACTGGAGGCATGTGCCACCACACCAGGCTAATTTTTTGTATTTTTAGTAGAAACGGGGTTTCACTGTGTTAGCCAGGATGGTCTTGATCTCCTGACCTCATGGTCTGCCCACCTCAGCCTCCTAAAGTGTTGGGATTACAGGCGTGAGCCATCGTGCCCGGCCTCCCTTTTCTTTAAAATCCCTCCTGGCCACCCTGAACTGGACATCAAAACCCTTTCCCTCTCTTTGGTAACAGCCCCTCAATTTTTCTTTGATGTCCTGGTCCTCCCCTACTAGCAGTCCATGGGGGTCTGGATGAAACCAACACTTCTGCTTGGCTTTTCTGGTGGCCATGTGACCCAGACCTGGCTAATGAGAATATTCCATCTCCCATGCCATTGTGGTTAAGTCAGAGATGAGCATGTGACTACGGGGGGGGCCAATGCAAGCCAGTCTACATCTTTTATTGGAATGAACAAGAAACCAACTCTTGAGAAGTTGAGCTGTGAATAGGAATGCCTAGAGTTGCCTGGGAGAGCCTCTCTATGAATGACAGCAGTAAAGGAAACAAGAGGGCCAAGAGCTGGAGTGCACCTGGATCCAGCCATTCCTGAAGCCATTCCTTCTTTGAACATTTCACCTATGTGAACCAAATAATTTTTTCTTTGGTTAATCTTTTTTTTCTTAAACCCTTTATAAATAAAAGACTCCTTTTCAGTAGAAAACCCTTCCTTTGTGCCTCCACTATCCTCTGTGGGATCTTTGGTGATAGTACTTACCGGTTTACATGGTGGCAAATTCATCCTGTTTTCACTGCTAATTGTTTAAAACCTTTTAATAAATTCCCACAGCTTTTAGGAAAAAGATGTGTATTAGTTATCCATTGCTGCATAACACATTACTTTGAAACTTAATGACTTTACGTAACGAATATTTGGCTATTGGTGTTAAAGAAAAAAATTATTCAAAGATGATACTTGTTTTTATTTTTATTTATGTATTTTTCTTGAGATGGAGTCTCACTCTGTCACCCAAGCTGGGGTGCAGTGGCATAATCTCGGCTCACCGCAACCTCTACCTCCTGGGTTCAAGCAATTCTCCAGCCTCAGCCTCCCAAGTAGCTGGGATTACAGGTGACTGCCACCATGCCCAGCTAACTTTTGTATTTTTAGTAGAGATGGGGTTTCACCATGTTGGCTGGGCTGGTCTCAAACTCCTGACCTCAAATGATCCGCCTGCCTCAGCCTCCCAAAGTGCTGGGATTACAGGCGTGAGCCACCGTTCTCGGCTCAATGACACTTGTTAAAGCACAGTAAAGACTTTATTTAGGAACATTGAGATAGTCACAGGGACCACTGCAATGGGATATTGTAGAGGCGGAGGGAGATTGGGCTCCATTCTGAATATAGCATGGGCAAGTGGGAATTCTGAGCCAAGAAGCAGGATGGGGGAGCAGTGGATGGAAAATGACTAAGAGGAAACATCAGGGGTAAGGGGATTCTGGCTAAACTGACCCAGACAGGATTCTTGCTGAGAGGTCCATCAGCCATCACCTGGGGGATGGTGGAGGAGGAACCCAATCAGATATCGAGAATGGGCAGCAATTCTTGCTAAACTAGACTTAGCAGTTTCTTTACTAAAACTGGATTTTACAAGGAAGTGCACAGATGGACCCTGGAGAAGGCTCAGAAGCCTGACTAAAATTTGGCCAACCAAAGAATCTTTGTCATTGGTAGAAGACCTACACTTCTCTCAACAAGAGCCTTTTGGCCGGGCGCGGTGGCTCACGCCTGTAATCTAAGCATTTTGGGAGACCAAGGTGGGTGGATCACCTGAGGTTGGGAGTTCAAGACCAGCCTGACCAACGTGGTGAAACCCCGTCTTAAAAAAAACTAAAAATTAAAAAATAAATAAAAAATAAAAAAACAAGAGCCTCCTGATAGGGCTGCTTGAGTGTTCCCACAACATGCTAGCTGGTTTCCCTCAGAGCTGCTGATCGCAGAGAGAAATACTGAAGCTGTGATATCAGTTTTTTTCTTTTTCTTTTAATTTTTTTTTTTTTTTTTAATATATAGAGACGGGGTCTTGCTATGTTGCCTAGGCTGGAGTGCAGTGGCTATTCACAGGCGCGATCCCACTACTGATCAGCACGGGAGTTCTGACCTGCTCCGTTTCCAACCTGGGCTGGTTCACCCCTCCTTAGGCAACCTGGTGGTCCCCCACTCTCGGGAGATCACCATATTGACGCCGAACTTAGTGCGGACACCCGATCGGCATAGCGCACTACAGCCCAGAACTCCTGGGCTCAAGCCATCCTCCAGCCTTAGCTTCCTGAGTAGCTGGGACTACAGGCACGTGCCACCGCGCCCGACAGCTGCAATATCATCTATAACATACCCTCAGATGTCAGATTCTGGTCACTTCTGCCTTATTCTATTTGTTGAAAGTGAGTCACAGCCAGGCACAGTGGCTCACGCCTATAATCCCCAGCACTTTGGGAGGCTGAGTGAGAAGGATTCCTTGAGCCTAGGAGTTTGAGAACACCTTGGGCAACAGAGTGAGTCCCTCATCAAAAATATTAGCTGCGCCGGGGCCAGGTGTGGTGGCTCACACCTGTAATCCCAGCACTTTGGGAGGCCGAGGCGGGTGGATCACCTGAGGTCAGGAGTTCCAGATCAGCCTGGCCAACATGCTGAAACCCTGTCTCTACTAAAAATACAAAAATTAGCCAGGTGTGGTGGCAGGTGCCTGTGTTATGCAACAGTGGATAACTAATACAGGTTGCAGTGAGCCGAGGTTTTGCCACTGCACTCCAGCCTGGCACCTGGTGACGGAGTGAGACTCTCACAAAAAAAAAAAAAAAAAAAAAAAAAAAAAAAAATAAAAAAATATATATATATATATATATATATTAGTCAGGCACAGTGGTGCATGCCTGTAGTCCCAGCTACTCAGGAGGCTGAGATGGGAGGACTGCTTGAGCCCAGGAGATAAAGGCTGCAGTGACCTAGGATTGTGACATGCACTCCAGCCTGGGCAACAGAGCAAGACCTTGAATCAATCAATCAATCAGTAAGTAAATAAAGTGAGTTGCTACTTACAGCCCATACTAAGGGATATAGGGTAGAAATCAAACTTGACCTCTTGAAGGGAGGGATATTTTAAAATGTAAATATATTTTATTTTTATGAAAAAAATTTCTTTGAGACAGGGTGTTACTCTGTCGCCCAAGCTGGAGTGCAGTGGCACAGCCATAGCTCCCTGCAGCCTTGACTCCTGGGCTTAAGCAATCTCTTGCCTCCCAGGTAGCTAGGACCACCTAAACATGCATCACCATGCCCAACTGATTTATTTATTTATTTTGAGACAGAATTCCGTTCTTGTTGCCCAGGCTGGAGTGCAATGGCACAGTCTCAGGCTCACTGCAACCTCCACCTCCTGGCTTCAAGTGATTATTCTGCCTCAGCCTCTCGAGTAGCTGAGATTACAGGCATGCAACACCACGCCCAGCTAATTTTGTGTTTTAAGTAGAGACTGGGTTTCTCCATGTTGGTCAGGCTAGTCTCGAACTCCCAACCTCAGGTGATCCGCCCGCCTTGGCCTTCCAAAGTGCTAGGATTACAGGAGTGAGCCACTGTGCCTGGCCCTTGCCCGACTAATTTTTAAAAAAATTTTTAGTAGAGATGGAGGTTTCACAATATTGCCTGGGCTGGTCTTAAACTTGTGGCCTCAAGCAATTCTCCCATCTTGGCCACCTCAAAGTGCTGGGATTACAGGTATAAGCCATTGTACCTGGCCTTATTTTTATTTTTTAAGAGACAGGGTCTCGCTATGTGCCCAGGTTAGACTGGAACTCCTGAGTCTAAGGTGATCTCCCTGATTCAGCCTCATGAGTAGTGTGCACGCCGCCGTGCCCAGTTTTTGTTGACATCTTTTAGAACTGCTGTAAGGCTTACAATGTCCTGTAGAGAGGATGTTTATCATCTGAGCCTTTAGTTTCTAGTTTTGAGGAGTACTCTCATGTGACAGAGCTCATTTCTCATGGTAGAAGCTGAAAATACTAACTACTAAGGCAGTTTTTCTTGCAGCTAAAGCCTAGGTTCTGCTAATTAACAGCGTCTACTCCAGAGAGCCAGTGATGCCCAGGAGTGGGGCTTGGGAGGCCTAGGAGAAATGTTCCCTGGTGGGGGCCGTAGTAACAAGAATGAGCTCCTGGGGCCGGGCACAGTGGCTCATGCCTGTAATCTCAGCACTTTGGGAGGCCGAGGCAGGGGGGAGCACCTGAGGTCAGGAGTTCAAGACCAGCCTGGCCAACATGGCGAAACCCCATCTCTACTAAAAATACAAAAATTTATGGTCTGGTGTGGTGGCTCACGCCTGTAATCCCAGCACTTTTGGAGGCCGATGTGGGAGGATCACAAGATCAGGAGTTCAAGACCAGCCTGGCCAACATGGTGAAACCCCACCTCTACTAAAAATACAAAAATTAGCCAATGTGGTAGTGGGCACCTATAGTTCCAGCTACTTGGGAAGCTGAAGCTGGAGAGTCACTTGAACCCAAGAGGCAGAGGTTGCAGTGAGCCAAGATTGCACCACTGCACTCCAGCCTGGGCAACAGAGCAAGGCTCCATCTCAAAAGAAAAACTAAATAAGTAAAAATAAAAATACACAAATTAGCTGGGCATGGTGTTGTGTGCCTGTAATCCTAGCTACTAGGGGAGCTGAGGCAGGAGGATCACTTGAACCTGGGAGGTGGAGGCTGTAGTGAGCCGAGATCATGCCACTGCACTCCAGCTGGGGCAACAGAGTAAGACTCCATCTCAAAAAAAAAAAAAAAAAAAAAAAAAGAATGAGCTCCTGGGGCACAGGGCAGTGGTACTGGGTACCTTTATGCCATGTCTGGGCTGACCAGGCTAGGGGCACAGGCAGCAGTGTCCAGCTTAGTGTTGGTAAAGACAATGGTATCCTTCTTACACTTTACTTTGTGGTATAATGGGAGCAGGATCCTGATCTTGTTGCCTGAGCTCACTTGTATATATATTTTTTACTTCTTAAAATCTTTAAAATTTTTTCTCCCTCTGTAAGTTTTTTTTTTTTTTTGAGATGGACTCTTGCTCTGTTGCCCAGGCTGGAGTGCAGTGGCGCAATCTCGGCTCACTGCAACCTCTGCCTCCTGGGTTCAAGTGATTCTCCTGCCTCAGCCTCCTGAGTAGCTGGGATTACAGGCACGCGCCACCACGCCTGGCTAATTTTTGTATTTTTAATAGAGACGGGGTTTCGCCATGTTGACCAGGCTGGTCTCGAACCCCTGACCTCAGGTGATCCACCCACCTCAGCCTCCCAAAGTGCTAGGATTATAGGCATGAGCCACTGGACCCCACCTCTGGAGATAAGTTTTTTTTTTTTTTGAGACGGAGTCTCCCTGTGTCGCTCAGGCTGAAGTGCAGTGGTGCAATCTTGGCACACTGCAACCTTGGCTCAAGCAATTCTCCTGCCTCAGCCTCCCAAGTAGCTGGGACTACAGGTGCACACCACCATGCCTAATTTTTCTATTTTTAGTAGAGACGGGGTTTCATGAAGCTGGCCAGGCTGGTCTCGAACTCCTGACCTCGTGATTTGCCCGTCTTGGCCTCCCAAAGTGCTGGGATTACAGGCGTGAGCCACCACATCTGGCAACATGTTTTTTTTTTTTTTATAGATGGAGTCTTGCTCTGTTGCCCAGGCTGGAGTGCAATGGCACAATCTCGACTCACTTCATTCTCCACCTCCTGGGTTCAAGCAATTCTCCTGCCTCAGCCTCCTGAGTAGCTGGGATTATAGGTTCGTGCAACCATGCCCAGCTAATTTTTGTAATTTTAGTAGAGATAGGGTTTCCCCATGTTGACCAGACTAGTCTCAAACTCCTGACCTCAGGTGATCCACCCTCTTAGCCTCCCAAAGTGCTGGGATTATAGGTGTGAGCCACCACGCCTAGCCCATCTATAAGAATTAAGTATCAAAAAAGCATCTGTAAGTATTAAGCCAACTCCTTTAATGCTTCTGGTAGTTCTATGAACTTAAACTAGCTAGCTTGTTTCTGTTGCTTACTGCTGAAAATTGGCTGATACGTCTTGAGGGCCCCGGTCCTGCCAGTCTCTCTTCTTACTTTGTAGCACACTCTCCCTCCTTTGAGGTGACAAGTATCTTCCTCCTCAGAGCCCTGGCACATGCTGTTCCCTCTGCCTGGAACATTCCTCACCCCCCAACTTCCCACCCACCACCCACACACAGGCAGATTGCTCAGTTTAAATGTCGCGTCCTCAGGGAGATCTTCCCTGGCAACCCCCAGCCTGGGCTTTGGTCTCCTGCTATACACCTGGCTGCACTGGTATTTTCCTTTGCAGCAATTTATTACAACTGCCACAGGTCATTTGTACTCTGGAGTCCTCTAGGTCTCATTCCAGGGTCCTGGCATATAGTTGGGGCTGAGGAAAAATCAATTCTCTTTCCCACACTCTCTAGGGATCCCTCCTCTGTCTGACCCTAACTGCCCTCTGCCCTGGAGCTGCTCAGCCCCTACCAATTTTTTTGACTCTCAGGGAACATTTTCGTTCAGTTGCAAGAAACAGATACTCAAAATCAAATCTTACACAAAATAGTGAATGTCCTGGCTCATGCAGTTTTCTTCTTTTTTTTTTTTTTTTTAAAGATGAAGTCTTATTGTGTTGCCCAGGCTGGATTTGAACTCTTGGGCCTAAGAGATCTTGCTGCCTCAGTCTCCTGAGTAGCTGGGACTATAGGAGCATAAGTCCTGGTGTGAATCAGGCTTCGGGAACAGCTTGATCCTGATTCCCAATAGTATGATCAAAACTCATTCTCTCTTTTGTCTTCTTCTCTATGGCAGGTGCTCCCCAAGAAGTGACAAAGAAGGTCACTAACAGCTCTGGGCTCAAGACATTCCCGCTTAGCAACTTCTCAATTGTTCTGGCAAAAGCCAGGAGGGTAGAGGTCTTTCCCACCTAGACTACATAAGCTGAGGGTGGGGTTCTTCAAAGAAAATTTATTATAGGAGGAAGCGTAAATAGACACTAGGAAGCTTCTGATTATTATACCTAGTGATTCCTTCAGTCTTTACTGCATAAACTGTTCCCAAACTTAATGATTTAAGACAGTGTATTATTTCTCACAATTCTGTGATTAGCTGGGCTTAGCTTGGCAGTTCTGCTTATGCTGTGGCTTGATTATGCTAGAGGGTCTAGGATGTCCTCCCTTGCATGTATGGAGCTGGCTGTTGGCCTCTCTCTCCACCTGGTCTGTGGTCGCCACACGGTTTAGCCCAAACTTTCTTTCACAGTGTCAGGAACGGAAGTTACATGGGCACTTAAGTCCTAACCTTGGAAGTCATGGAGTCACATCACTGAATTCTCTGATCAAAGCAACTCACAAGGCCAGTTCAGATTCAAGAGACTAGAAATGGACCGCCCCCCCCCCTTTTTTTTTTTTGAGACAGAGTCTTACTCTGTGGCCCAGGCTGGAGTGTAGTGGTACAATCTCAGCTCACTGCAACCTTTGCCTCCTGGGTTCAAGCAATTCCCTGCCTCAGCCTCCTGAGTATCTGGGATTACAGGTGCCTGCCACCATGCCTGGCTAATTTTTGTATTTTTAGTAGAGACAGGGTTTCACCATCTTGGCCAGGCTGGTCTTGAACTCCTGACCTCGTGATCCACCCACCTTAGCCTCCCAAAGTGCTGGGACTACAGGTGTGAGCCACTGCTTTCGGCAGGCACCCCCCCCCACTCCCATCTTGATGGGAGCAATGATAAAGTCACATTGCAAAAGGATACAGGCACAGGGAGGCAAAGATTATTCATGGGAGGCCATTGTTGAAACAATCAACTGTGCTCCACAATTCACCTACTTCTAGTTCCTTTCACTAACCCTCCTCCCACCCCAGCAACCTGGCTCCTTTGACCTTTATGACCACTAGAGGATCATCTCCCTCAGTAAGTCTTTCGGGCCAGGTGCGGTGGCTCACGTCTGCAATCCCGGCACTCTGGGAGGCTGAGGTGGGAGGATCATTTGAGCTCTGGGGTTCAAAGACCGGCCTGGGCAACACAGTTGGACCCCGTGTCTACAAAAAATAATTAGCTGGGTATGGTGGTGTGCACCTGTAGTCCCAGCTACTTGGGAGGCTGAGGTGGGAGGACGGCTTGAGCCAGGGAGGTTGAGGCTACAATGAGCTGTGTTTGCACCACTGCACTCCAGCCTGTGCAACAGAGTGAGACTCTGTTTCAAAAAACAAACAAACAAAACAAATGTCTTTGCTGTGAAATCCCAGCAATGGTCCCTATCAGACCATACCCATTTTTATTCATTTGTTAATATATGTATTAAAACATAACCACAGTCCTATGCTAGGGACCAGGGACACAGTATCATAAGACCCAATTCCTGCCCTCAAACAGCTTCTAGTCTAGAAGAAGAGACAGGGAACTGGATCATCATAACACAGCATATTAAGGGCTATGCTAATATACACACCACTGCACTCCAGCCTGGGCAACAGAGCCAGACTCCGCCTCAAAAAAAAAAAAAAAAAAAAAGTCCTGGGGGATATTAGCTTCAGGCAGAGTTGGATCCAGGTTCTCATCAGAAATGAGTCTCTCCTCATCTGGAGTGCAGTGGCACCATCTCGGCTCACTGCAATCTCCGCCTCCCGGCTTCAATGATTCTCTCCTGGCAATGATTTTCCTGCCTCAGCCTCCTGAGTAGCTGGGAGATTACAGACATGCACCACCATGCCTAATTTTTGTATTTTTAGTAGAGATGGGGTTTCACCATGTTGGCCAGGCTGGTCTTGGCTTCAAGTGATCTGCCCCCTTGGCCTCCCAAAGTGCTGGGATTACGGGTGTGAGCCACCATGCCCGGCCTCCTCTGTGATGACTTAGTTCTGAAGCAGGCTGTCCTTATGTGCTGGACACTAATGGCTGAAGATTATGACTGACTGCTCAGTGGGGTCACAGGCTCACTGCTGGAATCAGGGAGCAGGGTCAGTCCCTCTGAACCACAGGGTCTGAGAATGGAGCAGGCTTGTCATCCAAAAGAGAAAAGGAAAAGGGGTGTGGAGTAGGCCTGACATCAGGTGTACTCCTAGGCAGGTGACTAAGTTACAGCCCTCAAACAGAGAGGGCCTCCTGAGGGAAATGTCCTAAGGGAAGGGCAAATCGGCCTCAGGAATAAGAAGATATGCTAAGATCAAATCTCTCTCCAAGGATACTTCTTGGGTGTGTAAGCTCTGCAAAACATTGTCCCTGATTTTATCCTGTGAAATCAAGTCTTTTCCAGTTGTCTTGAGAGTCAACTGAAATAGCAAATACAGGGGGCTCGTGAAGTCCCCCCTGTTCTCTTCCCATTAAATCAAACAGTAAGGTCTGGGGGCTGGTCTACCTTGCCAGCATAAAAGGAGTAGACTCCACCTAGTGGCTATTGGGGTCATTGCACTGTATAATTGACCATTTACAGAACTTTAAGGTTTCTTCTGAGTTTTGACATCCCTAGACAGATGAAGCAGCATATATGAACAGTAAGCTTGGGAGCGCCAGGCCAGGGATGGGTCTGCCCTGTCTCTGTAATGTGGGCTTTGCACAGGGAAGAGAGGTGAGATTAGGTGGATGGATGGTCAGAGGGAGTGGTCTTCCTATCATATTTTACACTAGTGACTGCTCATCAGAGTGTCTGCTTTTGGGGTGGGGACAGCTCATCTGTCAGGGACTGCTGTGAGGAAAGAGCTTTCTTTCTTTTTTGTTTTTTTGAAGTTCCACTATGTTACCCAAGATGTACTTGAACTCCTGGGCTCAAGTGATCCTCCTGCTTCAGCCTCCCTGAGCAGGATCCCAGGATAGCAGCTGGGATTGCAGGCTCGTGCTGCCACACCTGGCTTAGGTTTTGGGAGGAACCTCTACCTGCTTATTGCTACATCTTTAGGATTTGAGCTGGGAACTGTGGTTTCTTCCAACTTCCCCTTCACAAGACAGTATCAAGGCCTCAGGCCGCACAGAGCTGGTGGCAGTGCTCAGATCAACACTTAGGGACCCTGAATTCCAGGCCAGTGTCCCTCATGCCACCCCCTCATTGGCTGCTATATGAGTGCATGTATAGATCTGTGTCTGCACTGGTGGGCTGTCGTCTTCAAACAGTTGCTTTGGATCTAGCTCTGGTCTAAGAGCATGAATCCACTTCCTCTTGATTCCATTTCATGCATGATTTCATTTCTTCCCCCTCAGGTAGTGACACCTGAGGAGTGTCACTGGCCAAAGAGCCTTGGGCCTGGGATAAGCATGGGCTCTCCATCAGTGGAAGGTCTTTTCGCTGGACCCCAGGAAAGAATCACTTCTAGCCACTATGCTTTTTCCCCCCTCCTCAGTCAGATCCAATTAGGATTCTGGCATTTCATAAATCACTGAATCTTATTACATGGGGCTATGCCAGAGGCCATCTGCCTGTGGCCTTACCCCTGCTCCAGGGGGACTCAGGGCTTACTTCAGGCCAACACAGAAAGAGCAGCAGCTATCATTTATATACCATTTATCATGTGTAAGGCACTATTTATTTCATATCTATCTATTCTTTTAATTTTCACAATAACCCTATGAGGTAGGTACTAATGTCTCCACCCTGAGGCAGCTCTGCGATGGCAGAACTGCGATCTGAAACCTGGCTGCTTGCTTCCCAGAACCTGAGTTTTTGCCACTACACTAGACTGCCTCTCCAGAGCTGATGCCTCCCTGAGATCTTCCCAAGGCACTGGAGCCATGAGCAGGGGCTCCCTCTCATGCTTGCCTGCTGTATTACAGGTCCTGGGCACTGACTTCTGAGACTATAGGCTACAAAATTCAAACCTGTCTTGAGGATGCTGAGTAAGAGGGGCCCTGATTTCAAGTCGGGAACTATGGATTTCAAATTCCTGGGTGCCACCAGAATGGCCAATATTAAAGAAAACTGGCACCACCAAGTGCTGACCAAGATGTGGAGCTGCTGGAGCCCCCACACACCACCGGTGGGGATGGAGTCAGTAGAGCCACTTTGGAAAACTGTTTGGCAGTGTCTAGACAAGCTAAACATATGCCTATTCTATGCTTCCATGCCTGAGTATGTGAGTGAACATGTGTACCAAACAACATGCACAGAATTCTTCACGGCACTTTTATAATACCCCCAAACCAGAAACAACCCAACTGTCCTCAATAGGATGACTGGGCCAGGCGCAGTGGCTCACGCTTGTAATCCCAGCACTTTGGGAGGCTGAGGTGAGTGGATCCCTTGAGCCCAGGAGTTCAAGACCGGCCTGGGCAACAGAGTGAGACTCCATTTCTACAAAAATTACAAAAAATTAGCTGGCGTGGTGGCATATGCCTGTGGTCCCAGCTACTTGGGAGGCTGAGGTGGTAGGATCACTTGACCCCAGAAGGTCAAGGCTGCAGTGAGCCCTGATGGCACCACTGCACTCCAGCCTGGGTGACAGGGTGAAAATGCCTCAAAAACAAAAATAACACAACAAAAAAGAAGGATGGCCAGATTGTGCTATATTCAAATAAAGGACCACTACACAGCATGAAAAATCTGAAATTTGTTCTTTTTCTTTTTGAGACGGAGTCTCATATCACCCAGGCTGGAGTGCAGCGATGTAATCTCAGCTCACTTGTAACCTCCACCTCCCACGTCCAAGCGATTCTCCTGCCTCAGCTTCCTAACTGGGATTACAGGCATCTGCCACCACGACAGGCTAATTTTTGTATTTTTAGTAGAGACAGGGGTTCACCATGTTGGCCAGGCTGGTCTTGAACTCCTGACCTCAAGTGATCCACCCGCCTTGGCCTCCCAAAGTGCTGGGATTATAGGCGTGAGCCACTGCACCTGGTTGAAAAAATTGAACTTCTGAGACATACAGTAACAGGGATGAATTCCACAAACATAATATTGTGCAAAATGTATGTATAATTTCCTTTTTACAAAACTCAAGAGTAAGCCAAGCTAATCTATAGAGGTCAAAATAGTGGTTACTTCTAGGGGATACTGACTGGGAGGGGAAATGAGGGAACGTTCTGGGAACCCGGCAATGTTCTGTATCTTGATCTGGAGGGTAACTGCCCCAATGTATACATATTGAGGATTCATCAAACTGAAGTCTAAAATTGGTGCACATTACTGAATGGTGTATCTCAAAAAGTTAGGAAAAAAAGGAAACAGTTAAAGTTTCTGGGTATGGTGGACAATTGTTTTTGCTCCCTCCTCCCCATGCATCCATTCCCCCTTAAACCAGAAAGCCCTCCAACTTTCTTTTGGGGTTGCATCATTCCCCGCCTTTGTTTTTTCTTTTTTTGAGACAGAGTTTTGCTCTGTTGCCCAGGCTGAAGTGCAGTGGCACGATCTTGGCTCACTGCAACCTCCACCTCCCAGTTTCAAGCAATTCTCCTGCCTCAGCCTTGAGTAGCTGGGATATCAGGCACATGCCACCAAAACCAGCTAATTTTTTGTATTTTTAGTAGAGATGGGCTTTCACCATGTTGGTCAGGCTGGTCTCAAACTCCTGACCTCATAATCTGCCCGCCTCGGCCTCCCAAAGTGCTGGGATTACAGGCATGAACCACTGCACCTGGCTCCTACTCCCTTCCTCAGTGTTTTAGGCGGAGCTGACTCAGCTGCAGGCACATGACCCAGGCCCCAAATCAGAGTGCCATTCCCCTAGCCATAATGATTACTTCAGGGATGAGAACAGGACTAAACCGGCTAAGGCAATCCCAGAAATTTTGTTGGAACTAATGGAAAAAGGTGTTCTTTCCACTGTTGCTACTAACGTACCAGGACAGAAGCCTGGGGCTGCCAGTGGCCACCTTGCCACCTCTTAGAGAGCCTGCCTGAGGGCACACAGAGGAAAGCAGAGGGACAGAAAATTCTTCCTGATGAACCCGTCTCTGAGTCTGGGTCCAGCTTTCACTGTATTTGAATTTTTCATTAAGTGAATCAATACATTCACTTTTTTAGCTAACTGCTTGGATTTGGGTTTCCAACAGTTTAATAATGAGAGTCTAATATACTGGGAATGAGACAAAATTATGAGAAAAACGGAGGGACTTGGAATATGAACACTGAGCCTTGATCCATCTGTTTTGTGGCTGCTCACCCTGTGAGACCACGGCACTACCAGGAGACTGGTGAGGCAGCTGCAGGAGCCATGTGGGAGGGACTCTGGTCCTCACTTGCAAAGGGTTCCAGAGCTAGTCTACAGAACCAGATTCTACTCTCTGTTCTGTCGCTTCTTAGAGGCAGGACCTTGGGCAAATCATGACACCTCTCTTAGCCTTGTTCCTTCTGTGATTTTTATTTATTTGTAGAGATGGGATTTCACCATGTTGGCCAGGATGGTCTTGAACTCCTAGCCTCTTGTGATCCACCTGCCTCGGCCTCCCAGTCCTGGGATTACAGGTGTGAGCTACCCCACCTGGCCTCCTTCTCTATATGGAATATCAGCTCTTAGCTCAAAGGTTGTTATACGGCTCAAATGCTAGTTTCCCCAGTCTCTCCAGCTTTTTTACACCTTGGCTGAATCAGCTCGTGCATCCTGGGCATTCTTATCATTGTCATAACGATCTTTACCCATGTGTGAACTCCCAAGGGCAAGAAAATTTTCATCTCTAGGACCCCTTACCAACAAGGCTGGCCACACAGCTGGTAGGGACTACCAAGTGGCCTTGCAGGCCAGAGGCTTACGGTATGAGAGCTCACTCACTCGCCATCCTTCATTCCCTTGCTTAGTAGATGGGGCTGAATCTGGCATACTGGGTGGCTTAGAAGAACTCTGGGGGAAATTGCTGAGGCAGTCTGATCTTGGGAAGCTGAATGCTGCGAACCTCCCCCTGGAGCTGGGCAGAGCCTTTCACAGCTGACCAGAGCAGGGGCTGAGTGGTGCTGAATGGGAGCTGAGGCTGCCTGGGCTCCTTCCTCAAACTTGGCTGCAAAGGATGGGACAAAGAGCTCCTGAGGCCATAACATTCCTTTCTTCTTTTTAAATTTTAAAAATTATTTTTAGAGACAGGGTCTTGCTCTGTTGCCCAGATTAGAGTACACTGGCATAATCATAGCTCACTGCAGCCTTGAACTCCTGAGTTCAAGCAATCCTCCTGCCTCACCCTTCCAGGTAGCTAGGACTACAGGAATGCACCACCACACCCAGCTATCTTCTTTTAAAATTTATTTTTATACTTTTTTTTTTTTTGAGACAGAGTCTCCCTTTGTCACCCAGGCTGCAGTTCAGTGGTGTGATCTCGGCTCACTGCAACCTCCGCCTCCAAGGTTAAAGTGATTCTCCTCCCTCAGCCTTCTGAGTAGCTGGGAGTACAGGTGTATGCCACCATGCCCAGTTAATTTTTGTATTTTTAGTAGAGGCGGGGTTTCACCATGTTGGTCTGGCTGGTCTCGAACTACTGACCTCATGATCCACCCACCTTGACCTCCCAAAGTGCTGGGATTACAGGTGTGAGCCGCTGCGCCTGGTTATACATTTTTTTTTTTTTTTTTTTTTAAGACGGGGTTTCACAATGTTGGTCAGGCTGGTCTTGAACTCCTGACCTCAGGTGATCTGCCCACCTTGGCCTCCAAAATGCTTGGATTACAGGCGTGAGCCACCATGCCTGGCCACTTTTTTTTTTTGAAGTAAAATCTTGTTATGTTGCCCTGGCTGGAGTGCAGTGGTTACTCACAGGCATGATCCTAGCCTACTACAGGCTGGAACTCTCGGGCTTGAATGGTCTTTCTGCCTTAGCCTCCTGAGCAGTTGGGACTATGGGTGCATGCCACCACACCTGGCCATAACATTTCTTCTCAGCTCATTTTTGGGTCGTGGAAAATGCTCTTTCAAGAATCACCGGGCCTATATAAGTCCCATGGAACAAATCTATCAGTTCGTAAGAGCTGAGCGGGGAAAAAACATCTCTCCTCATACAATTCATTCATTCATTATTCAATAAAACTTCATGACACAGCACTATGGACATCAGAAAGTAGAGATAAATAAGGCTGTGTCTTTGCCCTGAGCGACGAGCCTGGAAAGTCATACTGGACACAGTTTCCATACTGGCCTCCCTGTCTCCTTTCCTGCCCCCCACTGTATTCTCTAACACAATAGTCAGAGTAATTCTCTCAAACACAAAGCAGATCCCCAGCTTAAACCCTTTAAAGACCTTCATGAGGCCCTATGTGACAGGAGAAGCAGGAAAAGGTGGATGAGAAGATGAGGCTGTATTGAGTTCAGGGCACCTTGGAGACTTTCACAGGTGCTTGACTCTGTCCCAACTCCTAAAATGACTACTGAGGACCCAGGAGTCTGAGTGGGGTGCATACTAGATCCAATAGTAATATAGCTCAAAACTCTAGATTTGTTAAGTTGCCGTCTGGCTCATGGGAGTAATTCTTTATTTGGAGGCTTCAGTGACCAAGAGACAAGAGCACTAAGCACACACATCCACACACAGCCGCACACACACATCCACACACAGCCGCACACACACACCCACACACAGTATGCAAAGCAAAGGCATTTCACAGGTGAAGGGATAGGGAGTGGCGGAGGAGGCCACGAGAGCAGCTAGGGGCTTCTTTGACACAAGGAAGAGAAGCCTCTGATGGTGACACTCCTCGGAATTCTTGCTTCAAAGCTACAAGGAAAAATCTATCTCTGCGGAGTCAGTCCCAGGCCATAAAACACAGCAAAGATAGATAAATCTGGATGTGGGGCCTGGGGAACATCTGTTCCTCACTGTAGAAACCTGCATCAGCTCTCCACTTCTTTCTCTGGGACCCAGAAATCGTCTGGTGGATGATGGGGAAGGCTAGCACCACAGCAACCTGGGCAAGGTGGTCAGCTGCACAAGGGGAAAGAGAGGGTTAACAGGGCCAAGGGTAGCAATGAACCTCATAGCTGGCGGGCATGAGGCGGTTTGCCTTTAGGGGGCAGAACTCTCAGGGAGACTTGCACGTGGGTCACTTTCCCATGTGATGTTGGGTCAGAGCACCTCTGATGGAGGAGGGTCCCATCCCCATTGGAGTGTCCCATGATCCCAGTGGACACAGAGGCCTCTCCCAGCCCCAGCTTGTTGCCAGGTGCTGTAGATCCTCAGCACCATTCAGGAACTGTGAGGCAGGGTAGGAGGGGTAGCAGTGCCCCACCGAGACTCTGTCATTGCTCCAGGAGGAGACTTCACAGTTGGCAGAAACCTGCACAACTGGCCGTATCTTGTCTAAGGCTCAGGAAAGCCTGCACTTTGCGGGGGAAGGCGGAGTGTTGTATTAGCTCCAAGCTCCCATGTAGCAGCCATTTCCTCTGTTTCCTGCCCTGGCCCAGGTTTGGTATAAAAGTTCCAGGTTTCACTGGAAATGTCTAGGGCCCAGGGAGATCTCTGTTCTTTAGTTGCAGGAACTGGCCCAAAACTGACCTTCAGAGGAAAGACAGGTGGCTAGGGCCTCAGCACCTATGGCCCAGAGGGGCTGCGGAAGAGGGAAAGCCACCCTCCAAACTACCACCCCGTGAGACCACAAGTTTCTCAATTCCCCTGCCTCCCCTGTCATGACCTACAGGACCCCTGCCAAAGGGGAGCAGCAGCAGTGAATTAGCCTGGACCAATCAGAGGTTGTCTGTGGCCCAATCCTGCCTCAGGCCTGTGTACTTTCCTGGTGAGAACAAGGAATAAGAGGGAGCCAAGGGCTGAGCAATCACAGGAAGCTGGCTCATGGCTGGCCCAACATGGGACGCTGGGCAGAAACACCTCTAGTCTTCCAAGGTGGTTGAGTCTTTCTGAATGGGTTGCCTTTGCATTGGAATCTGGCCCAGGGATGATGCCACTGTTTTTGGTGACCTGTATTTGAGAAGGAACAAAGGAACAGGGTCAGTGTGTGGCAGCTGTACTGGCTTATTGCAATGATAGCAGTGCCCTTCTAGGGTCTTGGAGTAATAGGCAAGGCAGCTTTCCTTCACTGAGGTCCACTGTGGGCTGGCAGAATGCCGGATGCTTAGCTTCAATCATTCCATCCTCATGGCAATTGTGCAAGGTGAGAAACACCACCCTTATCTTCTATACAAGGAAACTGAAGTTCAGAAAGTTGAAGTGGCTGGCCCAAAGTATGGTTTTTGTTTTTGTTTGCTTTTAATAAGGACGGGGTTTCACCATGTTGGTCAGGCTGGTCTTGAACTCCCGACCTCAGATGATCCGCGGCCTTGGCCTCCAAAGTGCTTGGATTACAGGCGTGAGCCACCATGCCCGGCCTGTTTTGTTTTGTTTTTTTTTTAGATGAATTCACTCTTGTTGCCCAGGTTGGAGTGCAATGGCATGATCTTGGCTCACCACAACCCGGGTTCAAGTGATTCTCCTGCCTCAGTCTCCTGAGTAGCTGGGATTACAGGCATGAGCCACCCCGGCTAATTTTGCATTTTTAGTAGAGACATGGTTTCTCCATGTTGGTCAGGGTGGTCTCGAACTCCCAATTTCAGGTGATCCGCTCACCTCAGCCTCCCAAAGTGCTGGGATTACAGGCGTGAGCCACCGCACCCGGCCCAAAGTATCTTTTTAAGTGGTAGATTCAGGACTGTAGCCCATGCCTTTTCACTATACCAAACCACTGCCTACAGGGCCCTGTACAAACTCATTCCATTTGGTACTGGCAGAATAAAATGAATGGGCTTCAGAGTAAAACAGGCTTGAATCCTAGGTCTAACTCCAAGTAACTAAGTGACCTTGGGCAAGTCAATTAACCTATCTGATAATTAGGGTTTCTCTGGTTGTAAAGGGTGGGGTTGGGAGGGGGGTATCCTAATTTCAGACCTCTTGTTGAGAATTTAATGACACTGACTCAGGTGCTCAACAAATCATAGCTTTATCCTTACAGAAGAATTACAGACTTTTAAAAATTTTGAGACAGGATCTCACTCAGTCACCCAGGCTGGAGTACAGTGGTGCCATCGTAGCTCACTGTTGCCTCAAACTCCTGGGCTCAAGCTCTTCTCCCACTTCATCCTTTCAAGTAGTTGGGACTACAGGCATGTGCAGCCACACCTGGCTAACTTTATTTTTTGTAGACAGGGTGTCACAGCGTTGCCCATGCTGGGAGAATTAGAGGCTTATTGACTTGCCCAAGGTCACATGACTGGAAAGTTTAGCAAGAGAACAGTGAACAATACTAGCACTTTCAGGTCTGGGTAGCCCCAGGGCAGGCCTCTGGCTGGCTCCAGGTGGTCTATTGTAACTGCCATCAACCAAACTGCAAGGGAGGTATGCATGCTGAAACACTGCGTGAGCACCAGGCTGACTTGCTGGGGCTTGTCTCAAGGCTATCCTTAAAGAGTCCCCCAGAGTAAAAAAATATCCACAGGTAAACAGATGGTCTACAGTGTGAGAAGGAGACTCCAGGCAGAGTAGAGAGAACTAAGGACATTTTCTTACACCAACACCCTGCTTCCATCACCTTTAAAATCATTCAGCTCAATAAGCAAAGCAAAACACATGACCAAAGTCAAAGCAATTATTTCAGCAGAACCTGCCCACCTGAAACTCAGTGTTCTTGTCTGTAAAATGGGGATTCTGCTATCCATCTTAGAAGGTTATGCTGGGCCAGTTGCAGTGGCTCACACCTGTAATACCAGCACTTTGGGAGGCCGAGGAGGGCGGATCACTTGAGGTCAGGAGTTTGAGACCAGCCTGGCCAACACGGTGAAACCCCTTCCCTACTAAAAAAAAAATAAAAATAAAAAGCAAACAAACAAAAAAAAACAAGGTTATGTTGTGACACGCTGCTCATAACACATATTTCCCTTCAGAGAGGAAGGGACAGAACCATGGAGACCCTCCAGGCCAGGTCCTATCCTCTTCATATAAATGGTGCCATAACCTGCTTCTGAGCCTGACACCTTGGAAGAAGCATGCTGTGAGCCAGACAGGCTTCAATTTGAATCATGACCCTGCTTCACATCACCACTTTGAATGCTGGTTGTTTCTATCTGTAAAATGGGAATAATTATCGCTTCCTCTCAGCGGTGGAAGGATTACCTGAGAAAATCTGCTTGACATATGGCCTGCAATAGAAGAGGGGCACAATGACTGTTAGTTATTTTCAAGATTACCATGAACAGGTAACTCCCTGTTCACGTAGTTCCTTCAAAACCCTTATCACAATCTGCAATTACTGGCTGTTTACTTGCTTAGCCTGCCATCAGATTGTAAGGTCATGAGAGCAGAGTCTGGGTCTGTCTAGGCCACCATTCAGAAGATGCTCAACAAACACGTGATCAATGAATGAGAGGGCCTGGTCATATCTGATAATGACCTATGGAGGGAACTCTTGCCAGCAAAGTGTAGGCTCTCCAGGCTAGTGGAAAAACACTTCCTCAGTCAGAGTGCTACAGACCAGGAAACCAGGTGTTCTTAGGGTTCCACCAAAGAAATCATGTATGCTTCTCTATTAAAACCTTCAGCCCAGCAGGTCCAAAGGCTGGGCAGAAACTGGCGGAGAAATACGTATAGAGGAGACACTTGTTCCTGTTAGATGATTTATCTTCTGTTCACTGAGAAAAGGCTGCCAGGATTCCGTTTCAGCTGAGAACTACCTGGCTTTGTTCTGACGCAGAAGTCCTGAGCTCCTGCTATAGACCCGAGAATTTCAAAAAATGGTTACTTACTGGTTCTTGTGTTTGAAGCCACTGATGTGAGCTTGGTACTGTTCTATGGAGTTCAGCACTATCTTACACGTTTTGCAGGGGTAGCCTTTTCCAGCTGAAACACATCAAAATCAAGATCTTAGTTATCCAGTAAGAAGGAACCTGAAGACGGCTGCTTTTCAGACTGTACAAATGCCCTTCTGAGGACTGACAGGTGAGACGAGGTGAGGTTGCTGGCCCTGATGAGAACTCAGAGGTCACAGGGCTCAGGAGGCACAGACTGTGTGCCTACATGCTTCCTGGAGTTGGGAACATCCTAATTCCTGTGTTCCCAGTCCCAGCATAGAGCCTGGCCCAGACTAGCTGTCTGCTGAGTGATAAAAGAATGACAGAACAAAGAGGTTACATTTGGTGTAACTGTCTTTGCTACCTTGACTATGCTAAGTGGCCTCATTAAGGATGGCCTTCACTGAGCGATCTCTGGGAAGGTGCCACTCTCCTAGGGCTTGCAATAACAGTAATTAATGAGAACGCTGGTTATGAAAATCAATCTGTCTTTCTACCTTGGAATTCACAGAACCCTCTCTCACTCTATTCCAATGACAAAGTGGCTTTTCCCACATGGTCTGTTAGTCAGTGAAGGGCCAGGACAGGGAACTAAACTCCTGCTTCTGCTTTCATGTGACCTTGGCTAGATCCCTTCCTTTCTGATCCTCAGTTTTTCTTAACCTCGAACCAATTGTACCATAACTTATTTATTTTTTTGAGATGGAGTTTCGCTCTTGTTGCCCAGGCTGGAGTGTAATGGCGCGATCTTGGCTCACCACAACCTCCACCACCCAGGTTTAAGCAATTCTCCTGTCTCAGCCTCCCGGGTAGCTGGGACTACAGGTGCATGCCACCATGCCTGGTTAATTTTTGTATTTTTAGTACAGATGGGGTTTCACTGTGTTGGCCAGGCTGGTCTTGACCTCTTGATCTCAGGTGATCTGCCCACGTCAGTCTCTTCACAAAGTGCTGGGATTACAGGTGTGAGCCACCGCGCCTGGCCCCACAACTTATAATCATAGTACTTATTATAAACACAGCTGCTATTTACCAAATGCCTGATAAATCATGTACTTCATATAATTTTGTTTGTCCCTCATAATGATCCTGTGAAAATCATTTAATAGATGAGGAAAATAAAAGACAATCAGATGTCCAAGAACACAGAGCTAGTGAGCGGCAAACTTCAGCTTGGCTGACTACAAACGCTGTACTCCTAGTATGCCAGATGCTAGCTGTGCAAGACAAGGAGCTGCACACGTGATTTCAAGGGCCCTTCTGGCTCTGACACTTTTTGAACCATTTGCCACCCTAAAGTCTCACAGCTTTTGAATGAGATCACCTGGGTTCAAATCTCAGTCCTACCATTTCTTAACTGTGGAACCACAGGCCAGATACTTAATGTCTCTGAGGTTTGGCTTCCTCATTTGTAAAAGTGGGGCTTCTTTGAGACTCAGGTTCCTCACCTATAAAATGTGGTTGATATTAGCATCAACCTCCTAAGGTTATTGTAATGATTTAAACAAAAGCAGCCGGGTGCAGTGGCTCATGCCTGTAATCCCAGCACTTTGGGAGGCCGAGGTGGGTGGATCAAAGGTCAGGAGTTCAAGACCAGCTTGGCCAAAATGGTGAAACCCTGTCTCTACTAGAAATACAAAAATTAGCTGGAAGTGGTGGCGGGTGCCTGTAACCCCAGCCATTCCGGAGGCTGAGGCAGAGAACTGCTTGAACCCAGGAGGCAGAGGCTGCAGTGAGCTGAGATCGGACCACTGTACTACAGCCTGGGTGACAAAGCGAGATTCCATCTCAAAAAAACCTGGCATACAGTAAGAGCTTGAAAACGTGAGCTTGTATCACTATCACGGTTTCACTCTATGGGCTCCATAGTCATGCTGGCAAAGAGCGAGCAGTGTAGGGTATCTTTTTTGTTTTTTGAGTCAAAGTGTCGCTCTGTTGCCCAGGCTGGTGTGCAGTGGCACAGTCTTAGCTCATTGCAACCTCTGTCTCCCAGGTTCAAGCGATTCTCCTGCCTCAGCCTCCTGAGTAGCTGGGATTACAGGCATGCACCACCACGCTCGGCTAATTTTTTGTATTTTTAGTAGAGATGGGGTTTCACCATGTTGGCCAGGCTGGTCTTGAACTCCTGACGTTGTGATCCACCCGCGTCGGCCTCCCAAAGTGCTGGGGATTACAGGTGTGAGCCGCTGTGCCCAGCCTAGGGTATCTTTTAAACAGCCTTCCACGGCAGCTGCAACTATGGAGAACACCAACAAACCCTCTACTCAAGTTACCAATGTTCCTAGTTATGTTTATTTCCTTTGTATCTTCAGGAATTTCCTGGAAGGCACATCCCTTTAAAACATTTAAGGGGAAATTACTGCAATCAGAATTCAGTAAATTCTTTAAATCATTTTTAAAGAAATGTTACTTTTATAAATTTGAGACAGGGTCTCACTATGTTGTTCCAGCAGGCCTCAAATTCCTGGGCTCAAGGGATCCTCCCACCTTTGCCTCCCAAGTCAAGTAGCTGGGACTACAGGCATGCACCACCACACTCAGCTTCAAGGTCCTTTGTAGACATCAAAGGTCAGTATCATGTTTTAACACTACCAGGGAAAAGATATAATGAACTAGTAGAACCACACTCCTCCCAAGGTCAGGAGTGGTACTTGGGGCTGGTATGGGCATGACAACCACTAATGGTTAAGAGTCACTGATGCCCAGATTACCAAGCTCACTCAGTATCTGTTAAGCACTAGACACCATGCCAGAACTTCGTATGCCGTAGGATTCTTACAACCACCCTGCCAGTGAGGTAGTTATCACCATTTTTCAGAGCAAGAATCAGGCTCAGAGAGGTACAGTGGTTTTCCTGGTGTCAGAACTGGGACTTGCCCTCTGATCTGACTGCGAAGCCCCCTGTTTCTTGTACACTGCAGGCCTCCGGACGCTGCTATGCCCCCTGCGAGGTACAAGATCTCAGCACACTATCTGCTTATCTGTAAGCTGGATTCAAATAATTACTTGGGGGCAATTGGAGAATTATTGGTGCTTCTAAAAAAATAGATTTGTCCTGTTTATGCAGTAATAAATTTCCATCTGCTTGTTTTTACATGTCTGGTATTCTGTTCTGCCTATGTGATTTTATGAAGTCACTACAGCTGCTTTTTTAAAGTGGCTTATTTAGAAAAGCACCAATAGCAGAAGAATGCCACTTGTCTCAAGCTGTCTGGTCTTCATCCCATCTCCTTTCCAGGTACTACCTTTCCTCTCTCTTCCCTCTTGCTGCCACACCTCTTGAAAGAGCTATCTACACTTGCTTCTGCATTTCCCTGCCTCTCAATCCCTTTGTAACCTACCCCATTACATATGCACACACACACTTCCCCAGGCCAATGGTGGCTTCCATGCATTTAAATTTAATGGACAAGCCAGGCGTGATGGCTCACACCTGTAAATCCAGTGCTTTCGGAGGCTGAGGTAGGCAGACTGCTCGAGGTCAGGAGATCGAGACCAGCCTGACCAACACGGCAAAATCCTGTCTCTACTAAAAACACAAAAATTAGCTGGGCACGGTGGTGTATGCCTGTAATCCCAGCTACTCGGGAGGCTGAGATTGCAGCAAGATGAGACTGTACCACCATACTCCAGTCTGGGCAATAGAGTGAGACTGTCTCAAAATAAATAAATAAATAAATTTAATGGACAAAATGGATGTTCATTAGGCCTCCTCATATTTGACCTCTCAAAGAATACATGATAGAACTGGCGCCTCCTGCCTTCTTCAAACTCTCCCAGCCCTTGGCTTTCAGCATGCTACACTCGTTCACTTTTTTTTTTTTTTTTTTTTTTTTTTTTGAGGCGGAGTCTTGCTCTGTCACCCAGGCTAGAGTGCAGTAGAACGATCTTGGCTCACTGCAACCTTCGTCTCTCTGGTTGAAGCAATTCTCAAGCCTCCCTCAGCCTCCCGAGTAGCTGGGATTACAGGCGTGCACCAGCATGCCCAGCTAATTTTTTTTCCTTTTTAGTAGAAATGGGGTTTCACCATGTTGGCCAGGCTGACTGAACTCCTGAGTTCAAGCGATCCGACTACCTCAGCCGCCAAAAGTGCTCGGATTACAGATGTGAACCACCGCACCCAGTGGGTTATTTTAAATTGTGGTAAAATACACAAACAATTTATTACTTAAACCATTTTTAAATGTATAGGTCATTAGTGTTAAGTACATTCACACTGTTGTATAAGCAATCTCTACAGCTTTTTCATCTTGCAAAACTGAAACTCTGTACCCATTAAACAACAACTCCCCATTTCCCACTGCCCCTGGCAAGCACCATTCTACTTTCTGTTTCTGAGTTTGACTACTCTAGGTACTTCATTTATGTGAAGTCATACGATATTTGTCCTTTTGTAACTGGCTTATTTCACTTAGCACAATGTCCTCAAGGTCCATCCATGTTGCAGCATGTGGCAGAATGTCTACAGGGTTCAATCTTGGACTCTCTGTTCTTTTCTCTCTAAACTGTCCAAGGTATCTCATTCATTTATATGACTTAATTACCATCTATTAGGTTAAAACACATAAAATTATCAATAGTCAACAGTTTTTTTTTCTTTTTTTTTTCAAGACGGAGTCTTGCTCTGTCACCCATGCTGGAGTGCAGTGGTGCGATCTTGGGTCACTGCAATCTCCACCTCCCAGGTTCAAGCAATTCTCCTGCCTCAGCCCCCTGAGTAGCTGGGATTACAGGCTTGTGCCACCATGCCCGGCTAAGTTTTGTATTTTTAGTAGAGATGGCGTTTTGCCATGTTGGCCAGGCTGGTCTCGAACTCCTGACCTCGTGATCTGCCTGCCTCAGCCTCCCAAAGTGCTGGGATCACATGGCACCCGGCCAAGTCAATAGTTTCTAACCTATAAAAATGATAATTTCATATGGATCCACCTAATATGATGAAAACATAAATTTCTCTAATCCAGATCTCTCCTTTGAGCTCTAGACCTGTATATCCAACTGCCTCTTTAACATCTCTTGATGTTTCACAGGCACCTTCTGGCTAATGAAACCTATTTGCTTAAGATTAAATCTGGGCATCATCCCTGGCTTCTTCCTTTCTTTCATCGTCCACCTTTGATGGCCAAGTCCTGACAATTCTACTTCCTGTATACCTCTTGAATCCCTTTATGTCTGTCCATCCTCTCCACTGTCACATTGGTCTAAACTTTTCTACTATGAACTACTCCTATAGCCTCATAGCTGGTCTTCCTCCACTACCCTTTCACTCTATTCCAAATCTTTCCAAACTTTTTTTTTTTTTTTTTTTTTTTGGAGACAGGGTCTCACTCTGTTGCCAGGTCGGAGTGCAGTGTCGTGAGCATAGCTCACTGCAGCCTTAACCTCCCAGGCTCAAGCAATCCTCCCCCTCAGCTTCCAGAGTAGCTGGAGCCATGGGCGTGCACCACCGCACCCAGACAACTTTTGTATTTTTTTGTGGAGATGAGGTTTTGCCGTGCTGCCCAGGCTCCAAACCTCTTCACACGGGAACCAGGATGATCTGCCCATAACGCTGAAACTGGCAACGGCTTCCCAGTGCTCTTAGGGTAAAAGCCCACCTCCCCTAACATGACCCGTAAACTCACAAGTGGATGCCTGCTCATCTCCTCTGCATCACTATATATCCACACTAGCCCAGTTGCCCTCTGGAGGGCCTTTCTTGATCCCTGCTCCCCCATCTAAGTTATCTCCCCCTCATTTTATGTGCCCACAGTCTTGCATTTGTCTCTTTCTAAAGCCTGTCACAGTTGTAAGTATTTGCTCAATGCCTGTGTTCTGTGCTAGACAATAAGCTCCATAAGAACATAGACAATACCTGTCTTGTTTGCTACAGATATACCACAGTGCCTGGCACGTCAGGTAAAAGTCCAATAAATACTTCCTGACTACATATGAATTTAGTAAGAGTTGAACACTTGTCCTGTATATAAGGACTGAAGAAATTGGGAAATCAGCATGGGGCTCAGAAAGCAGCTCTACTGAGTGGGAGACAAGACCCTAATTAGGGAGAGAAAGTGATGGAGTGAAACAGAGGAGGATTTCAGTAACCTGGAGGGGACATTCAATACTCTGGGGGCAAGAAGGATTTGCCTGAATGATATGTAGGTTTTAGTTCCGGCCTTCTTGGGTAAATATGAGAGAAATGCAAGCCTGGAGTATAAAACCACTCTAAAGCTTATTTGATCTGCTTGGTAGATGATGCATTTGCCCCCTGGTGGCATTTGGAAACCCTGGGTAACCTTACAATAGATCCATACTTGCCATGAGACACTTGTCAGGGACCCTCTGGAACTATTCTCTGGATCCAACACAGAACTAGACCCAGGTTTCAATGTGGGTTCTGGCTCCGCCACTCTTTAGTGTGGAATCCTGGGCAGATCACTTCATCTTTCTGGTTTTAATATCCTCATCTGTAAAATGGGGTAATCAAGGTTGCTCAACAGAGTTAATGTCAGGATTAAATCAAGTAATTAAATGTGAGAGCACCTAGCCCAAGCCATGGACTATAGTACTTATCAGTAAGTGTTAGATGACGACTAAATGAATGAACTAAATGAATGAATGCCTTTGAACAAAGCCAGCAGGGAGAAGTCAAGCTGTTAACAAACATAAATAGACCGGGCTTGGTGGCTCATGCCTGTAATCCCAGCAGTTTGGGAGGCCGGGGCAGGTGGATCACTTGAGGCCAGGAGTTCCAGACAAGCCTGGCCAACACGGTAAAACTCTGTCTGTACTAAAACTAAAACAAAAACACCTAAATTCTTTGCTAAGGTAGAATCCTTGTCAGTTGAAGTCACTGCCTGCATATTCTAGGTCAATAGCCCACCTCTGTGAGTAAAAAGGGGGACAGAGCGGGGCTCAGTGCATCCGTTAGACATCCTGTACTTGGAAAGCCTCCTGCCAAGTATGCTCAGAGCTGGAGGCAGGAGGAAGGAGTGTAAGGTTTGGAGCCACACAGAGCTAAAGACCCATACTGATGTCAACATTTATCAACATTAAGGTCTTATCAGCTGTATGAACTTGAACCAGTCACTCTGAGTCTCAACCTCTTTGTTTGTGCAGTGATAGAAATCATATCTATTTATAGGGATGTGTGGAGATCAAAAGGGTATATAATACCCCTGCCCCTCAGCCTAGTTTTTTTTTTTTTAATTAAAAAAAGTATTGATTTTCTTCGAAACCAAGTCCTCTTGAAAATCTATGACCCCAAAGTGAAGGTGTAGAACACCTGATTTTTCTTTTTCTTCTTTTTTTTTTTTTTTTTTTCAGACAGGGTCTTACCCCTGTTGCCCAGACTGGAGTGCAGTGGCGCAATCTCCCAAACTCAAGTGATTCTCCTGCCTCAGCCTACTGAGTAGCTGGGATTACAGGTGCGCACCAACATGCCTGGCTAATTTTTTTGTATTTTTAGTACAGACAGGGTTTCAGCATGTTGGCCAGGCTGGTCTTGAATTCCTGACCTCAAATGATGCAGCTACTTCAGGCTCCCAAACTGCTGGGATTACAGGTGTGAACCACCGCACCTGGCCAAGAACACCCGATTTTAAAGTCATGTTATTTGGCTTGATTGCTACCTGCATTTCAAGTTGATAATATACAAATTAGTTTTAGAGTCTTTATTTGTTCTACATAAGAACCAAAAAAAGAGGAAAAAAAATGAAACTTAACAGAGGAAGAGACAGAGGTCTTTCTTTTTTTTTTTTGAGACAGAGTTTCACTCTTGTTGCCCAGGCTGGAGTGCAATGGTGCGATCTTGGTTCACTGCAACCTCTGCCTCCTGGGTTCGAGTGATTTTCCTGCCTCAACCTCCAGAGTAGCTGGGGTTACAGGCATCTGTAACCATGCCCAGCTAAGTTTTTGTATTTTTAGTAGAGATAGGGTTTAACCAGGTTGGCCAGGATGGTCTCGAACTCCTGATCTCAAGTGATCTACCCGCCTCGGACTCCCAAAATGCTGAGATTACAGGCGTGAACCACTATGCCCAACCAGAGACAGAGGTCTTTCCATAATACTTTCCTCTATGTATTTAAAAACTTGAAATAATTAGCATAAAATGAACATTCCATTCAGTACTAATTTTTAATTTTTAATTTTTTTGAGATGAAGTCTTGCTCTGTCATCCAGGCTAGAGTGCAGTGGTGTGATCTTGGCTCACTGCAGCCAGGTTCAAGCGATTCTCCTGACTCAGCCTCCTGAGTAGCTGGGACTACAAGTGCATGCCACCACGTCCAGTTATTTATTTATTTATTTTTCTAGATTTTTGCCCAGGCAGGACTGCAGTGGCGAGATCTCAGCTCACTGCAACCTCCCATCCAAGTGATTCTTGTGCCTCAGCCTCTGGAGTAGCTGGGTAATGGTGTGTGCCACCACATCTGGCTAATTTTTGTATTTTTAGTAGAGACGGGGGTTTCGCCATGTTGGTGGGACTGGTCTCAAACTCCTCACCTCAAGTGACCCACCTGCCTCAGCCTCTCAGAGTGCTGGGATTACAGGTGTGAGCCACCATAACCAGCCAAATTTCTGTTTTTTTTTTTTTAAACGGAGACGGGGTTTCACCATGTTGGCCAGGCTGGGCTTGAACTCCTAACCTCAAGTGATCTGCCTACCTTGGCCTCAAAAAGTGCTGGGATTAAAAAAAAACCTACGCATTAGTAAACATTATATGTAATAGTAATATGTAGCAAAATCTACATATTAGTAAAATTTCAATACAACTAACTGTTTACTTTTCAGAAAGGTATCTTTACCATAAAGAAGCTACTCTATTTCTTAATTTATAGAACCAGTTTTTACCCCAGAAATCTAAGTAAAATGAATTAGTTAACTTCACTTGAGGTCTTTCTGTTCTGCAGTAATAGATTATACTATGCAATTATTACAGTAGCACTGCCAGCACATCCCACTCACCATCTGCAGATTTGCCTTCTATAGTTTCAGTTATCTGTGGTCAACTGCAGTCCAAAAATATGAAATAAAAAATGCTGCCAGGCGCAGTGGCTCATGCCTGTAATCCCAGCACTTTGGGAGGCAGAGGCAGGCGGATCATGAGGTCAAAAGTTCGAGACCAGAAACAAAAAAATAAAAAAAAAATAAAAAAAAGAAAAAGTTCGAGACCAGCCTGGCCAACATGGTGAAACCCCAACTCTACTAAAAATACAAAAATTAGCTGGGCATGGTAGTGGGCACCTATAATCCCAGCTACTTGGGAGGCTGAGGTAGAAGAATCGCTTGAAACCAGAAGACAGAGGTTGCAGTGAGCCAAGATCACAACACTGCACTCCAGCCCAGGCAACGAGAGCAAAACTGTCTCAAAAAAAAAAAAAAAAAAAATGTTGTGGCTGAGCATGGTGACTCATGCCTGTAATCCCAGCACTTTGGGAGGCTGAGGCGGGTGAATCATGAGGTCAGGAGATTGAGACCATCCTGGCTAACACGGTGAAACTCCGTCTCTACTAAAAATATAAAATAATTAGCCAGGCATGGTTGCACAAGCTTGTAGTTCCAACTACTTGGGAGGCTGAGGCAGGAGAATTGCTTAAACCCGGGAGGCAGAGGTTGCAGTAAGCCTAGATCACACCACTGCACTATAGCCTGGGCGACAGAGCAAGACTCCATCTCAAAGGAGAGAGAGAGAAAAAAAAAAGCCAGGTTGGGCATGGTGTCTCATGTCTGTAATCCCAGCACTTTGGGAGGCCAACATGGGTAGATCGATTGAGCCCAGGAGTTTGAGACCAGCCTGGGCAACATGGCGAGACTCTGGCTCTACAAAAAATAAAGAAGTAGCCGGATGTGGTGGCACACACCTGTAGTTAAGCAATTTGGGAGGCTGAGGTAGGAGGGATGCTTGAGCCTGAGAGGCTGAGACTTCAGTGAGCCATAGCTGTGCCACTGCACTCCAGCCTAGGTGACAGAGCAAGACCCTAACTCAAAAATAAATAAATAAATAATTAAAAATTCCAGAAATAAGCAATTCACAAGTTTTGTTTTGTTTGTTTGTTTGAGACAGAGTTTCGCTCCTGTTGCCCAGGCTGAAGTGCAATGGCGTGGTCTCGGCTCACCGCAACCTCCGCCTCCCGGGTTCAAGCAATTCTCCTGCCTCAGCCTCCTGAGTAGCTGGGATTATAGGCAGGCACCACCAGGTATTTTTAGTAGAGATGGGGTTTCTCCATCTTGATCAGGCTGGTCTCGAACTTCCAACCTCAGGTGATCCACTCGCCTCGGCCTCCCAAAGTGCTGGGATTACAGGCGTGAGCCACCGCGCCAGGCCACAATTCACAAGTTTTTTTTTTTTTTTTTTTTTTAATTAACCCTCACCACAACCAAACATATTAGATCCACAAACCTAGAATCCCTTTACACAATAGGAAACTATCACCCAAGGAGGATAAATACCTTGTCCAGTCTAAATGATTAGTACATGATAGAACATAGTTTTTTTTTTTTAGAAAAAAGAGAAAGAGAAAGAAGGAAGAAAAAAAAGAATGAAATAAAGAGAAAAAGAAGAAGAAAAAAAAAAAGGGAGAGAGAACGGGAATCTTGCTCTATTGCCCAGGCTAGAATGCAGTCCACAAATGGATATTGAAAGCTTTTTTATACTAATAATTGTGTTATACAATGGAGACAGGAAGGAATAAGGGAGGAAAATAACAAACAAACAGCCAACCAATATTTCATTTAAACCTATGAAATGCTATGCAATTGCTAGGGAGTGATTTACTCCCAACCATGTGGTCACTTTTAGAATAAATGTGATGTGTTACTGAAAAAAAAATGTATGTTTTGTGGATTTGAAGTAGAGAGTTCTGTAAATGTTTATTAAGTTTACTTGTTTGAGGTTTAAGTTCAAGTCCCGGGTATCCTTCTTAACCTTCTGTCTCATTAATTTGTCCAATATTGACAATGTAATGTTAAAGTCTCCCACTATTATTGTGTGGGAGTCCAAGTCTCTTTGTAAGTCACCAAGAAGTTGCCCTGTGTATCTGGGTGCTCCTATATTGGGTGCGCATAGACTTAGGGTGGTTAGCTCTTCCCGTTACATTGATCCCTCTACCATTATACAATGTCCTTCTTATCTCTTTCGGTTTCTATTACTTTAAAGTCTATTTTATCAGAGATGAGAATTGCAACTACTGCTTTTTTTTTTTTTTTTTTCTCTCTATTTGGTTGGCAAATCTTCCTCCATCCCTTTGTTTTGAGTCTCTGTATATCCTTGCATGTAAGATGGATCTGGATGCAGCTTACTGATAGGTCCTTTGAAGTGGCTGATACTGGTTGTTCCCCCTCTATACATAGTGCCTCCTTCAGAAGCTCTTGTAAAGCAGGCCTGGTGGTAATGAAATCTCTGAGTACTTGCTTGTTTGCAAAAAAATTTATTTTTCCTTCACTTATGAAACTTAGTTTGGCTGGATATGAAATTCTGGGTTGAAAGTTCTTTTCTTTAAGGATGTGAATATTGGCCCCCACTCTCTTCTGACTTGTAGGGTTTCTGCTGAGAGATCAGCTGTGAGCCTGATAGGCTTCCCCTTGTGGGTAACCTGACCTTTCTCTCTGGACGCCCGTAGTATTTTCTCCTTCGTTTCAACCCTGATAAATCTAATGATAATGTGCCTTGGGGTTGCTCTTTTTGAGGAATATCTTTGTGGTGTTCTCTGTATTACCTGGAGTTGGGTATTGTCTTGCCTTGCTAGGTTAGGAAAGTTTTCCTGGATAATATCCTGAAAAATATTCTCCAGCTTGGATTCATTCTCTTCGTCACATTCAGGTACACCTATCAAACGTAGATTAGGTCTTTTCACATAGTCCCGTATTTCTTGGAGACTTTGCTCATTCCTTTACCCTTTTTTCTCTAATCTTGTCTTCTCGTTTTATTTCGTTAAGTTGGTCTTCGACCTCTGAAATCCTTTCTTCTGCTTGATCAATTCGACTGTTAAAACTTGTGCATACTTCTCGAAGTTCTCGTATTGTGTTTTTCAGTTCCATTAATTCACTTATATTCCTCTTTAAATTGTCCATTCTCATGAACATTTCGTGAAACCTTTTTTCAAGGTTCTTAGTTTCCTTGCATTGGGCTAGAACATGTTCTTTTAGCTCACAGAAGTTTCTCATTATCCACCTTCTGAAGCCTGATTCTGTTGATTCCTCACATTCATTTTCTATCAGGCCTTGTTCAATTGGTGATGAGGCACTGCAATCCTCTGTAGGAGGAGAGGCATTCTGATTTAGGGTGTTTTCAGCCTTTTTGCACTGGTTTCTTCCCATCTTTGTGGATTTATCCACCTGTCGTCTGTGTAATTGCTGACTTTCAGGTTAGGTCTCTGAGTGGACGTTCAGCTTGTTGGTGGTAAAGTTTTTTCTATTTCTTAATTTTCCTTCGGTGGACGCCCCTCCCCCCACAGAGCTGGACCTTCCCAGGTTCAGCTGTACTTGCTGTGAAACTCTCAATCTTCAGCAGTTCCAACTGCTGTTTTTATTTTTATTTTTTTTGTGGAGGGGGGTACCAGCCTTCCCCTGCGGCGACCCACTACGCCTGCTGAAACAGCAGCGTTAAGATTCGTGGCGCTTTTCTGCCCGGGAATCTCCCGGTCTGGTTCCCACTTCAGTCCACTTTTCAATCAGCTGAATGGGAGACTCTGCTTTCCCGGAGCTCCAAATGCCAACCAAAGGGCACTCAGTCCCGTATACTCCGGACTGAGAACCGCCGCGCCAGGGCGCCTGCAAAATGGCCGCGCCCTCCAGAAGAGTCGCGCTGGCCACCAGTGGGGCTCCTCCGCCAAGAATCTCTTGGTCCGTGGGCAATGAAAATTCGTCTGAAAATGTGGCGTCCACTCACTCTCTGCGCTTTCAGTGGGAGCTACAATCCTGAGCTGCTACTAATCGGCCATCTTGGATCTCTCTCAATTCACAAGTTTTTTAAAGTGCTGGCCATTCTGAGTAGAGTGATGAAATCTCAGGCCATCCCATTCTACCCTGTTCAGGATGCGAATCATCCCTTTGTTCACCACACTGTATATGCTATCTTCTCATTAGTCCCTTAGCCAACTTGGTTCTCAGATAAGAAAACATAGTATATATAGAGGGTTTTGTATTATCTGCCATTTCAGGCATCCACGGGGGGTTTTGGAACGTATCCCCCTATGGATTAGGCGGGGACTAGTATGTTCTAAAAATGTGTTAGTATGTCACAAAATGTTAAAATACACATAGATTTTGAAATGTTTTATGAATACAATTGGAATGTACAGTAAAAAGGCAATAAGTATCTTCTCCCAATGAAGTCATAGCAAACAAGAACACATGTAAGCAAAACTACCATCAAGGTGAATTTTTTTTTTTTAGACAGAGTCTCGCTTTGTCTCCCAGGCTGGTGTGCAGTGGCAAGATCTTAGCTCACTGCAACCTCTGCCTCCTGGGTTCAAGCGATTCTCCTGCCTCAGCCTATGAAGTAGCTGGGATTACAGGCACGTGCCACCATGCCCGGCTAATTTTTGTATTTTTAGTAGAGACAAGGTTTCACCATGTTGGTCATGCTGGTCTCAAACTCCTGACCTCGTGATCCACCCACCTTGGCCTCCCAAAGTGCTGGAATTACAGGTGTGAGCCACCATGCCCTGCCTTTTTCCTCTCTTAACAGTATAATATTTATGAAGACTGAATTTCTTCCAGGTCTTTTTAAATTACCCTTAAATGTATTAGAAATGGTCCCTACATTTTAATTTTTCCCCCTAAGTGTTAAGTTGGTGATTTTATAAAAAAATCCTGATGAGTTACAATATATTTAAAGTTAAATGTCAAAAAATTAGGAAGACCAGTGGGGCATGGTGGCTCACGCCTGTAATCCCAGCACTCTGGGAGGCCGAGGTGGGCGGATCACCCAAGGTTAGGAGTTTGAGACCAGCCTGGTAAACACAGTGAAACCCCATCTCTACTAAAAATACAAAAATTAGCCAGGTGTGGTGGCATGTGCCTGTAGTCTCAGCTACTTGGGAGGCTGAGGCAGGAGAATCATTTGAATCTGGGAGGCAGATGTTGCAATCAGCCAAGATCATGCCACTGCACTCCATCCTGGGTGACAGAGTGAGACTCAGGCTCAAAATAAGGAAGACCACCTTTCCAGTCAACTTTAAGGAATGTTTATTTTATTTTATTTAGATTTTGAGACAGAGTCTTGCTCTATCTATTGCCCAGGCTGGAGTGCATGGTGTGATCTCGGCTCATTACAACCTCTGCCTCCCGGGTTCAAGCTATTCCCTGCCTCAGCCAGCCAAGTAGTTACAGGCGCCTGCCACCACGCCCAGCTAATTTTTGTATTTTTAGTAGAGATGGGGTTTCACCATCTTGGCCAGGCTGGTCTTGAACTCCTGACCTTGTGATCTACCTGCCTTGGCCTCCCAAAGTGCTGGGATTACAGGCATGAGCCACCGCACCTGGCCCAGGAATGTTCATTTTAAAACAGCATTAAAAGTACTGAAATACACAAATACTTTGAGCAAGACTTAAATGCATACTTAATAAAAGCAGGCTGGGCATAGTGGCTCATGCCTGTAATCACAGCATTCTGGGAGGCCAAGGTAGGAGGATCACTTCAGCCCGAGTTCATGACCAGCTTAAGCAACATCGAGAGACCCTGTCTCTTAAAAAAAAGAAAAAAAAAAAGATAAAAGCAAGGAATTCATCCTTTACCAATGAATGGTGAATGGATCCTGCAAGTCAAGAGAAGATTTCCATGCTTTCTCTCTTTCTCTACAGATGTTCCTTGACTTACAGTGGGGTTACATCTGGATAAATCTATTATAAATTGTTGCCTAGCAGTGCAAGAGAAGTACAGTTTCTACTGAACATCTATAGCTTTCACACCTTGGAAAATCATAAAGTTGGACCACAGGAAGTTGGGGACCCTGTGTATGTACAGTTTTAGTAGTTTTTCTTGGTACCAGTATCTCTTCAATATAACCACAACCAGAGAATGGGGGAGGCAAAGTTTTAATGTAGGGGTCTAAATTCTGCTGACAGGAAGCAACCTTTTCTCTCTCAGAGTTTCACCTATGCGGAGGTATAAAGTAAGAACTATCAGAACATGAGGTTCTGATCTAATCTGCTGAGGGTCCTTGGCCCAGATCTGGCTTGTAGACAGGTTTGACTTACATAGGGTTTAAAAATCATTTTTTTGGCCGGGTGTGGTGGCTCACGCCTCTAATCCAAGCACTTTGGAGGCCAAGGAAGGTGGATCGCCTGAGGTTGGGAGTTCAAGACCAGCCTGACCAACATGGTGAAACCCCGTTTTTTAAAAAATAAAATAAAAATTAAAATAATTTTTTTTCTTTGGCTGGGCGTACGTGGCTTAGACAGAGTCTCGCTTTGTCTCCCACGCTGGAGTGCAGTGGCATGATCTCAGCTCACTGCAACCTCTGCCTCCTGGGTTCAAGTGATTCTCCTGCCTCAGCCTCCCAAGTAGCTGGAATTACAGGTGGATTAGATCAGAACCTCACACCTGTAAATCTCAGCACTTTGGGAGGCCAAGGTGGGTGGATCACTTGAGGTCAGGAGTTCAAGACCAACTTGGCCAACATGGTGAAATCCTATCTCTACTAAAAATACAAAAACAATTAGCCAGAAATTAGCCAGGCAGGGTGGCACATGCCTGTAATCCTAGCTACTCAGGAGGCTGAGGCACGAGAATCGCTTGAACCCAGGAGGCAGAGGTTGCAGTGAAGTAAGATCGCACCACTGCACTCCAGCCTGGGAGACAGAGTGAGACTCCGTCTCAAAAAAAAAAATTTTTTTTTGAAACACGGTCTGGCTCTCACTCAGGCTGAAATGCAGTGGCACAAACATAGCTTACTTCAGCCTTGACCTCCCGGGCTCGAGTTATCCTCCCACCTCAGCCTTCCCAAGGTGCTGGAACTACAGACATGTGACACCACGCCCAGCTAATTTTTTTAAAGTTTTAGTAGAGATGGGGTCTCGCTATTGCCCAGGATGGTCTCGAACTCCTGGGGTCAAGTGATCCTCTTACCTTGGCCTCCCAAAGTATTTGGATTACAGCATAAGCTACCATGCCTGGCTGGGCTTAAAAATTTTTAGTTACACATTTAAAAATCAGAGCGATTTCTATATAAATCTGGCTTTCCAGAGTCTTTTGAATACCTGAAAGATATGGCAACAACCATCTACAACTGACTAGGAGTGCCATTCACTCTTCAGCTGTCCACATCCCCTTCCTGGCTCTCATTCATTTAAATTTCTCGTCTGGCTTCTGTAGGCATCTGAGTTTGCAAACCCTACTTACAAAACCTAGGGAGGAAAACCACAACGTCGGCTGGTCCAGAGAGCCCCAATGGCCAAGCCCTGGTCCAGCTCTGGATGTGAGCTAGGCCCCCTCACCTGGAAAGTCAGTGACAGCAGGGTCCGCCATCCGCCCATAGCGCGCCATTAGTTTGAGCTTGGTCTCCTGTTTTCTGTGTTTCTTGCCCACATAATGTTGTTGAGCCATGACAGGGTCGTTGAAAGTCGCATGGCAGAGGCTGCAGAACTTGTCTGGGTCTATCATCTCTCTATTCTGGTGCAAGGCTAAGGTGGAGGCCATAAGGAAAGGATTTGTAAGGCGTTTCGACAGAGCTGCGGTGAGAGAGTTCAAACAGAAACAATGAAAAAACCCAGAAGGTGCCAGACTTTTGAGTATGCTGAATAGAAAGAGAGGCTATGTCACCTGTTAATCCCACTTGCAGATGTGGCACTGCCTATGTGAATGGCACAGTGAATGCATTCTCTAATTGGGAAAACTGGGAAGATTTGAGGGAGCCCAAAGACTGGCTATTTCATTCAGCAGCTTTAACTAATAAGCACACAAATCCTGATTTTCTCATATTCTTAGGAGACTCTGAACTTTTATCAAGTTGCCAAATTACAATAGACTAGATGCTACTTGTACTCTTGCAGGGATACTTCAGCATTTCTCAGAACTTCACAACAAGTGGGACAACAAGTTTGGGAGTTTAATTCTCATCCTCAAAGTAACACAGTTGCAGAACTGGGAATCAATGCATAGATATAGAAATTGAGGCTTGAGTTCCTGGAGCTCATACAGGGTCATTTAGAAAAGGTAACCATGAGGCCAGGCGTGGTAATTCATGCCTGTAATCCCAGCACATTGGGAGGCTGAAGCGGAGGATCTCCTGAGGTCAGGAGTTTGAAATTAGCCTGGCCAACATTCTGAAACCCCATCTCTACTAAAAAAATACAAAAAAATTAGCTGGGTGTGGTGGCACACACCTGTAATCCCAGCTACTTGGGAGGCTAAGGCAGGAGAATTGCTTGAACCTGGGAGGCAGAGGTTGCAGTGAGCCAAGATGGCACCACTGCACTCCAGCCTGGGCAACAGAGCAAGACTCTGTCTCAAAAAAAAAGAAAATAAAAGGTAACCACACTAGGGATACCTTTTAGGCTACATTGCATTATAGGCTGAGTAGAGAGAGAAGAGGACCGTTAACATTTAGTTATGTGTTTTGTATATACATTTTCTCCTTTGGTCCTCAGAACTACCCCAGTGAGATAGGTATCACTTTGCCATATTATTCAGAAAAACTGAGGCTCAAATGAGTGAAGTGATTTGCCCAAGGTGACCCAGTTAGTGAGTGAAGCCAGGTCTGTGAGCCTAAAGACTATGCTCTCTTTGCTATGCTAGGCTGCCAGAGTGTGGCAAGAAGACCTAAAGGCTACAGCTCATATTTTCACCTTCAGAAAATATCCCTGATTCTGGTCAATGAATTCAGTTCATCAGAGCCTGGTGTGGGCATACATGTGAGCCTCTTGTGCATCAACCTACGTCTTGATGCTGACTGTGGGCTGCGCTGCTGCCTCATAAAGTGGATGCCACGACTCGCTAACAAGTCCATGTGGCTGGAATGGTGTCAACTTAGCAATTATTGCTTTAAAAATGTGGGGCCCAGGCTAGGCGCAGTGGCTCATGACTGTAATCCCAGCACTTTGGGAGGCCGAGGCAGGCAGATCACGAGGTCAAGAGTTTGAGACCAGCCTGGCCAACATAGTGAAACCCCATCTCTACTAAAAATACATGGCATGCACCTTTAGTCCCAGCTACTTGGGAAGCCAAGGCAGGAGAATCACTTGAACCCAAGAGGAGGAGGTTGCGGTGAGCTGAGATCGCACCACTGCACTCCAGCCTGGTGACAGATGAGACTCCATCTAAAAAAAAAGTGTTGGGCCCAGAAGCCCCAACAGTGGTGGAGGAGGGATGGGACTCAGCAGGACTCTCAGGTGAGATAGCTCAGATGCTCTTCCATATCCATACCACTTCAATTGGGAAAGTTTTGAGGACTTTGGGCAAGCCAGAAGAAATTTGCTGGCTTTTCCCATAATGGTTTTCCAGTATAGGAAATCTCAATTTCTCTGCCTGTTGATTTTGTTTCAGAAAGTCATTAAAAAAGTAATGTACATGTTGTAGAATATTTTATAATATGAGAAAATATTCTGTTTGTGGTGTTAAGTGTGAAAAAGCATATTACGGGCCAGGTGTGGTGGCTCGTGCCTGGAATCCCAGCACTTTGGAAAAGTGAGCCCAGATAGTGCCACTGCATTCCAGCCTGGGTGACAAAGTGAGATTTTGTTTTAAAAAAACAAAAACAAAACAAAAAAACCTACATGTGTACTCCATACGGGTATTTTGAAACATCACCAACATATTAATAGTGTTTCTCTCTTGGTGGTAGGATTTGGGTGATGTTTTACTTTTGCGATTGTTTTTTCCTTTTTTTTTTTTGGGACAAAATCTCACTCTGTCACCCAGGCTGGAGTGCAATGGCACAATCTCGGCTCACGGCAACCTCCACCTCCCAGGTTCAAGCTATTCTCTTGCCTCAGCCTCCTGAGTAGCTGGGACTACAGCTGCGTGCCACCATGCCCAGCTAATTTTTGTATTTTTAGTAGATACAGGGTTTCACTATGTTGGACAGGCTGGTCTTGAACCCTTGACCTTCTGATCCGCCCACCTCAGCCTCCCAAAGTGCTGGGATTACAGGCGTGAGCCACTGTGCCAGCCTGCAATTGTTTAAACTGGAGTTATTCATAATGAGTATTGTTTAAACTGGAATTATTCATAATGAGTATGCATTGTTTTTATAAAAACATTAAGGTTATTTAAAGTAGTTTATGTTTGTATGCACATATACATGGAGTTAACCTATGCATAAAACAAATATACACACATACACATAACAAAAGATTATAGGAGAAACAGTACTCCAAAATGTTAACAGTGATTATCTGTGAATGGTAAAATTATGGGTAACTTTTCTTTCCATTTATCTATATTTTCCAGATCTCCTACCATATGCTTGTATTACTTTTACATTAAAAATGTTTAATTTCAGAAATATAGTTATAAACTTGTGTAATAGGATGGAAATGTGCTTACACTATAAAAATAAATGAAAAGTAAAAGCAGGATATAAACGGTACATGAAATTATGATCACAACTATTTAAAAACAAATCGGTATGTGGCAAAAGCTGAAAGTGAATATGGAAAATAATCTCTTGAGTATGAAGTTTTAGGGACCAGGCATAATGCAGACAGTTTTCCCATTTGTGGAAAGATTAGTCTGTGACCTTAAAAACATTTTTTTTTTTTGAGACAGGCTCTTGCTGTGTCACCCAAGCTGGAGTGCTGTGGCGCGATCTGTCTCAGCCTCCCGAGTAGCTGAGACTACAGGCTCGAGCCACCACACTCAGCTAATTTTCATATTTTTAGTAGAGACAGGGTTTCACTGTGTTGGCCGGCTGGTCTTGAACTTCTGACCTCAAGTGATCCGCCCACCTCAGCCTCTCAAAGTTCTGAGATTACAGGCATGAGCCACCATGCCCAGCCTATGTCCTATTTTTTCGTTTTTCCTAACCACCAGACTACCAGGGATGTCCTATGTTTTTAATACACATTATCATATCCTCACAACCGATGAAGTAGAGAGTATTATTATCATTTTATAGGTTAGGCAATTCAGACACAAAAAAAGTCATACAAACAATAAGTAACAGTGCCAGGTTTTAAACCTGGGACTCGGTGACTTCAGAGTCTGCATTCTGCTGTTTCATACCATTGATAACTAGATGTAGGTGTGATATAGATGTATAATTATGAGTGGTCAGGTGTGGCTCATGTCTGTGATCCTAGCACTTTGGGAGGCCAAGATGGGAGGATCACTTAAGGCCAGGAGTTCAAGACCAGCCTAAGCAACATAGTGAGAAGACATCTCTATTTAAAAAAAAAAAAAATGATTTTTTTCTACTCTGCCTTCAAAGCCTTCCAAAACACTGTTGTCAGTAAACAAAAAAAGGATAACAGTATTACTAATAGTTTAGTCTACTTCTTGATCCAAAATAGAGAAGCAAAAATTACCAAGAAAACAATGAAATGAACATCAAAGAACTTTCATTCTTTTTTTTTTTTTTTTTAAGACGGGGTTTCACCATGTTGGTCAGGCTGGTCTTGAACTCCCAACCTCAGGTGATCCGCCCGCCTTGGCCTCCAAAGTGCTTGGATTACAGGCGTGAGCCACCTCGCCCGGCCAGAACTTTCATTCTTGACTAATTAATTGCAGTTAGCAAAGGTTAAAACCCCAGAAAGTCAGGAGTTAATGAGATGAAAGTGAGGGCTGAGCCCTAGTAGCGACAAGTTAAAGAGGGCTATTTAGAAGTCCCTGTAGTAGGAATGAATTCATGGCAGCTACAGATTGCTGGGCAGTAGTAGTGGCAGTGAAGTACTCAGCTTTGAAAGGCAAGTCCCTGTCCTGAGGAGAAGAGGCAGCTTTTGAGGATTAAAGTGAGTAGGCCATAACCTGAGCATGTGAAAAAGATGAGAATTTAGCTTTCAACTTGGAACATGCAGTAATAAGGGCAGGTGGATGCTGGGATGGAAAAATCTAAGTGGGAGAGGTAGGAGATAGAATGCTCTCATGGTATGTGTGGCCTGGAGGACTCTGGCAATCCTGAGTTATAATTATTAGGACAAAAGCTCAGGCTATAGAGAAAAACATGTAACCAAAGAAAGGGAGGCTAGGTGAGCACAATTCTGAGGCTGCATTTCAATGAGGCTGGGTCTACTTGGAGTTTTTTTTGTTTTGTTTTGGAGACAAAGTTTCGCTCTTGTTGCCCAAGCTGGAATGCAATGGCACGATCTCAGCTCACTGCAACTCCTGCCTCCTGGGTTCAAGCGATCCTCCTGCCTCAGCCTCCTGAGTAGCTAGGATTACAGGCACACATCACCATGCCCAGCTAATTTTTTGTATTTTTAGTGGAGATGAGGTTTCACCATATTGGTCAGGATGGTCTTGAACTCCTGACCTCAGGTGATCCACCCACCTCGGCCTCCCAAAGTGCTAGGATTACAGGTGTGAGCCACTGCGCCTGGCCTACCTGGAGATTTTTAAGGGCTCTCAAAAGCATTTTAACCTCTTCAAGTCTGTGGCCCCAGTGAGCATTTCTGTGAGTCCCTGGCAATGGTGCCCTGAGGACAGGAGGAGCCCCAGTATAGCACTACTCAGGAAAACCAGTACCTTCCATCTTAGTGGATTGCTGCTTCAGCTTTAAGTTCTTTGCATGGGTCTTCCCCAGGTAGTGCGACTGGGCCACGACAGGGGAGGAAAAGGTCATGTTACAGATGGGGCAGCACTGGTTCTTGTCTTTGCTTCTGCTGCTCTTCTGGTTGGAGGAAAGAATACAGGTCTGATCACACCACTGCCCCACCAGAAAACCTTCAGTGATTTCCCCACTGCCCGTAAGAGAATAGGGATTAACACACATTAACCCCAACCTACTTTCTAGATTCTTTTCCAGCTACTTGGTCCCAGGCTCTACTCATCATCCCCCCACTTTATTCTCTGATGCTTCCTTGCTTTGCTTGGGCCATTCCTGCTGTCTAAAATGCTTTTTCTTCCTTTCCTGCCTAGAAGTGTGTCTGCTTAGCCTTCAAAACCCAATTTAAATATCAGCTCTTCTTCTGCGGAACTTTCACTCCAAAAAAAAAAAAAATCATTCAGTAAACAACTATCAAGTCCTTTTGTCTGTGTATTCCAGGAGAATTAACCCTGCTCCTCTTCTGTACTCCCAGAGTACATTAAATAGATCTCTGTCATACCACTTGCCACCATAAACTGACAGTGTCTTAGCGTAGGAGACTTTTCCGTGAACTCAAGTGTGACACTGGGACAGGGACTATTTGACTCATCTTTGTTTCCTATCCTTCACACCTAGCTGGAGTCTGGCACACAGTAGATGCTCAGGGTTTGCTGAACAAATGGACCATTGGGTTTTGTCTTTTTTGTGAGACGGGGTCTCACTCTGTCACCCAGGCTAGAGTGCAGTGATGTGATCTCGGCTCACTGCAATCTTCACCTCCGGGGCTCAAGTAATTCTCCCACCTCACCCCTGCAAGTAGCTGAATTACAGGTGCATGCTACCACACCAGGCTAATTTTTGTAAAGACAGGGTTTCACCATGTTGCCCAGGCTGGTCTCAAACTCCTAAGCTCAAGCAATCTATCCACCTCAGCCACCTAAAGTGCTAGGATTACAGGCATGAGCCACTGCATCTGGCCTCCCATTGGGTTCTACTTGTTAATTATGATTAGGCTAGAAAACCATGTATTTCAAGACTGCATTAACATCTCTCTGAGAAAGCCTGATATCTGAACAGGGTATTTACTAGGTATTTGTCAACCTTGGCACTACTGACATTTTGGGATTGGTAATTCTCTGTTGGTGGTATAGGGGTTAGGAGGTGGGCAGATGCTGCAATTTCTTTTTTGTTTGTTTGTTTTTTTCTTTTTTATAGAGACGGGATTTCTTCATGTTGGTCAGGCTGGTCTTGAACTCCTGACCTCAGGTGATCCACCTGCCTCGGCCTCCCAAAGTGCTGGGATTACAGGCGTGAGCCACTGCGCCCAGCCCAGATGCTGCAGTTTCATTTGAACCATCAAGCCACCCATCCTGAAGTTAAAGGAACCAAGGTGCAAAGATGTAAAATGATGACTTGCCCAGGGTCATAGAGTTGATCTTGCCTTTCTGAATTATAAATTATAAGAAGAGGGCCAGATGCAGTGGCTCACACCTGTAATCCTCACACTCTGGGAGGCTGAGGTGGGAGGATTGCTTGAGCCCAGGAATTCAAGACAAAGCATGATCCTATCTCTACAAAAAAATGTTTTAAAAATTAGCCAGGTGGCTGGGCACAGTGGCTCACACTTGTAATCCCAGCACTTTGGGAGGCTGAGGCAGGCAGATCACTTGAGATCAGGGATTTGAGACCAGCCTGGCCAACATGGTGAAACTCTGTCTCTACTAAAAATACAAAAATCAGCTGGGCGTGGTGACGCACGCCTGTAGTCCCAGCTACTTGGGAGGCTGAGGCACAAGAATTGCTTGAATCCAGGAGGCGGAGGTTGCAGTGAGCTGAGATTGCACCACTGCACTCCAGTTAGCCAGATGTGGTGATGTGTGCCTGTAGTCCTAGCTACCTGAGAGGCTGAAGTGGGAGGATTCACTTGAGCTTGGGAGGTTGAAGCTGCAGTGAGCCATGATTGCACCACTGCACTCCAGGCTGGGTGACAGAGGCAGATCCTGTCTCAAAAATAACTAGACAGACAGAGAAATAGACAGAAAGGAGGGAAACCAGGGATAAAATAAATAAATAATAATAAGGGAAACCAGGAGAGGGGTCCAGTGAATTTTGAGAAGAGATAAACAAGTCCCTTCCTAACCTGTGGCTACCATGATAGGAGGTAGCGGTTTATAGAGTAAACTCTTATTTATTGAGCATCTACTAGGAATTGAAACTTTACTTCACAATACCCTTAAGAAGTAGGAATTATCTCTACTCTATGAGTGAAGTTCACAGAGGTTAAGTGACTTGGCCAAAGTTACCCGACCAGTAAGACACAGAGCCAGCTTGGAGCCCTAGTCTGCTCGACTTCTCTTCCCATAATGAGATGCTACTCCCAAGGGATTGGGGGTTGCTTCAGCACAATGCTTACAGAATTTCTGAGCCAAAAAGCACATGTGATCACCCCTCAATCAGAGCAGGCATTTGGAAAGGTGTTCCTTCTGCTTATTTATTCAAAACATCCAAGTGCTGAACTTAGGTCTTTTCCCCTGGCTCTCAGGAAAGCAAGCAGCCTGGCTTCTTTCCACTTTCTCTTGTCTTGCTCCAATAAACCACTAGGTGGTAATACGTAACACCAGCTCCATTACTGAGTCCCTACTATGTGCCAGGCTCTGAATTAGGTGCTTTTTATAAACCTGCCCTCATTTTAGTTTGGAAAAATCTTGAAAGGTAGTTGATGTTACCATCCTCATCTTTATAGAGGAAGAAATCGAGACTTGGTAACAGATTTGCCCAAGTCACACAACAGGGCTGGGATCTGAAGCCGAGACAGTCTGACTTGTTCATCGCACCAACCTGCTGGCTGGCTTCATCAGGAAACAAGCAGGCTCAATATGGCAGCTGTATTACCTGATCTGAGTCTAGCTTCTTCGTTTCCCCCTTTAATGTCTCCATTCCATGGATTGCTAGGTATCTCTTCACTTTGTTGGCATGTTTTTTGCTCTGCAAGAACCCAGGAAAAAGATCAAAGATAGCCAAATGCCACTTCATACTGAAGGCACTCAAAAACACTTACTAGATTTTTATCTGACTCATCCTCACAAAAAGTTTTGAGGAGGAGGTGAGGGAAGTTTGGTTCCTACTCTGTGCAAGGCACTTTACAGCTATCAAATTTAATCTTCACAAACAATCTATGGGAAAATTATGACCATTTGATGAGGAAACTAAGTCTAAAAATGATGAAGCTTCTTGCCCAAAATGAGTAGCAGAGTTTTGATTCAAACTCAGATCTATTTAAAGCCAAAGCTCATATTTTATGCTATGCCAAGCTGCAAGGGAAGATATACATTTAATGATCCTGATTTGGATAGGAGAGATGAGACTTAGAGAAATTAAGTAAATCTTCAAGGCACAAGCCAACATGCATGAAGGCAACATCTGGATGGTTAAGCAATTACACTTCACCATGCAAGCCAGGGAGAATGAGGGGCTTGGCACTGGATCTGAAAAGAAACGCAGTTCTAAAAGTCTGATGGCATACCTGGTAATGTGCCAGCTTCTGGGACTCAGAAATAAGCAAGGCGCAGCAAACCTTACATTGGGTGTTGGTGAAGAGACACTGGTTCTTCTGGATCATGTGCTCCACTACAAAGGGGAAAATAAGAAATCAGTGAGTTGACAAACACTACCTCAACAGCACTGCGTTTGAACTCTGCCTCGAACACAGGCAATGAATAATGGGATGCCATACTAGGACACTGGCAGACCTCAGCCACCCTCTCCTACTGCCGCCATGACTCATGCTATGTTCTCATACCACCTACACTATTACTTATTTTATAACTTTATGTATGCCAACTTTCTTTACTTAGGAACTTCTTTTAAAAAGGAATCTTTAGATCATAAACTTAAGTAGATACCAATAAAAATAAATATGCTAAAAATGAGGCTTGGAGCATTCCCCAGAGAATGAAACTGTCTTAAGTTTCAGAACTGTCTCAGAAACTGTGGTGAGAGGTTTTAAGACATGGTAGTACCCAACTGAAACTTCTTCCCAGATAGAATCAGGAGGACTGAAAGACTTGAAAAGGGAATGATTTCTCATTGTTCTTGATCTGACTTTGAAACATTTAAAATTACATAACAGGGCTGGGTGTGGGTGTGGTGGCTCAAGCCTGTAATGCCAGCACTTTGGGAGGCTGAGGTGGGCAGATCACTTGAGGTCAGGAGTTCGAGACCAGCCTGGCCAACATGCCTCTACTAAAAACACAAAAATTAGCCAGCCGTGGTGGTGCACACCTGTAATCCAGTGCTACTTGGGAGACTATGGCAGGAGAAGTGCTTGAACCTGGGAGGCGGAGGCTGCAGTGAGCTGAGGTCATGCCACTAACTCCAACTTGGGTGACAGAGCCAGACTCCATCTCAAAATAAATAAATAAAATAAAATCACATGACATATCACATTAAGTGTCACACTGTAGGAAACATGGTATTAACCTGTGCTAATTATTGGACCTGGAGAACAGTCTTACCTTTTTGAGGAGAGGTAAGAATCTCTCCCAAGGCATTAGTTCTATCATGCCACTGGCAATATGTGGCAGAGGCAGAGTCTAAAACTGGGAGGGAGAAGAGGGCAAGCCCATATTTTAATATCCTGGTCTCAGCCAAAAAATGATCAAGGCCAGGCATGATGGCTCATGCCTGTAATCCCAGCATTCTGGGAAGGTGAGGTGGGAGGACGGATTGAGCCCAGGAGTTTGAGACCAGCCTGGGCAAGATGTTGAGACTCTGTCTCTACATAGAAACCAACAAACCAAAAACTAGCTGGGGGTAGTGGCACATGTCTGTGATCCCAGCTTCATGGGAGGCTGAGACAGACAAAAAAGGATTGCTTGAGCCCAGGAGGCCGAGGCTACGGTGAGCCATGTTAGTGTCACTGTACTCCAGCCTGGGTAACAGAGCAAGCCCCCGTCTCAAAAAAAAAAAAGGTCAATGCCCTGGAAGGAGGTTCTTGGTGGGGAGCTTTTAAGATGCCTCTCCCCTAATCCACAAAATCTAAAACTTACCTATGTCAGCCCTTTTAGGCAGAAGGGCTGTATTTCTGTCCCTAAAGATCTCTTTTTATTTCTGCATTTTTCCCTTAAATGGTAAACTTTTGTGACAGCCTTTGCCTGCCTTAGCTATGCTCAGAAAAACCAAGAGAAGTGACTCTATAAACAGGGTTGGCCTAGAGCTTTTAAAAGAGTGTCAGAGGCAACCGAATGCAGTGGCTTATACCTGTAATCCCAGCACTCTGGGAGGCCGAGGTGTGTGGATCACCTGAGGTCAAGAGTTCAAGACCAGCCTGGCCAACATGGTAAAACCCCATCTCTACTGAAAATACAAAATTAGCCAGGTGTGGTGGTGCATGCCTGTAATGCCAGCTACTTGGAAGGCTGAGGCAGGAGAATCACTTGAATTTGGGAGGCAGTGGAGGTTGCAGTGAGCCGAGATTGTGCCACTGCACTCCAGCCTGGGCAACAAGAGTGAAACTCTGTCTCCCCCCACCTCCCAAAGAAAAGAGAGTCAGAGGCTTCTCAGAATGAGAAACCCACATGGGGAAGGTAATACCCAGGTATCAGAGTTCAATCATCACTTCCTCACATCGAGATTGTGGATTTTGTTCCTTTCAAGAGATGGGGTTTCAAGCATATTCAGAATCAGACTCCCAAAGACTAAACAGGGCAAGGACTATGTCATTTGTGACTTTGTATCCCCATTATCTAGTATATTACTGTACCCACAGCAGGGGCAGATAAGTACCTGCTAAATAAATGTATCTCTCTGCTGGAACGCATTCTTTGGCCTCAGAGAGTACACTCACATAGTCCACAAACATGTATTTATAGTACCTACTTTGTAGCAACACTGCACTTAGTGCTGGGGGCCATACCAACAACTAAGATGGGGTATAAAGTAAAAAATAAGCAAGATAATGGCAGAGAATTACAAATGCTATGAAAACAAGCAAAGTACGTGATAGACAATGATGGGGCAGGCGAGTCAGTAAAGCCCATCACAGGGCTGGTTGTGGTGGCTCACACCTATAATCCCAGCAACTTGAGAGGCTGAGGCAAGAGGATTGCTTTATCCCACAAGTTTGAGACTAGCCTGGGACACACAGGGAGACCCACATCTCTACAAAGATTTTAAAAAATGTAGTTGGGCATGGTGGTGCATGCTTGTAGTCCTAACTACTCAGGAGGCTGAGGTGGGAGGATCCCTTGAACCTAGAAATTTGGAGCTGCAGTAAGCCGTGATTGTGCTATTGCACTCCAGCCTAGGCAACAGAAAAAGACCTTGACTGTGAAAATTAAAAAAAAAAAAAAAAAAAAGATCATCATGGAGAAGTGTCAGCCACAAGAAGGCTTACAGGAAAGGCGTTTTCCAGCCTGAAATAGTATTAAGTCTCTGAGGCAAGAATGAGTTTGGTATATCCCATGTTCAAGGAATAGAGACAAGGCCAGTATGCCTGGAATATGGTGAATGAGAGAAGAATGGTAGGAAATTAAGTTGGAGAGACAGCATGAGGCCTAGTAGATCATGTTGAATGAATACAAGGCTCCATAAGCCACAGTATGAACTACGGATTTATTGTTGGTGTAATGGGAGGTGACAAGATCTGGTTTGCCCTTGAAAAGATTACTCTGACAGTTGTGTCAACAGACTATATGGGGGACAAGAATGGAAGTAGAAAGAACAAAGGAGCCTGTTGTAGTCTTCAGAGAATAGATGATGGAAGCTTGGACTAGGCAGGTTGTCAGTGGAGAAGGAGAAAAATTATGTTCCGGCAGTAGATTTGACATCTGATTTCTTAGACTGGATGTGGGGGTGGGAGTGAAGGAAAGAAAGAAGTCAAGGATAACTCCTAGGTTTTGAACTTGAACAAGTGAATAGACTAGAATTGGGGGAAGATAGCCTTGGAGGAAAAATTAAAGACTTTTCGTTATGTGAGTGTGAGTGGTCTATCAGATACATAGGTGGAGATGAGTTGGAGATTCAGATCTGTCAGTCACTTGAAGCTCAAGGGGGAGGTAAGACCTGGAAATATAAATGGGAAATCACTGGTATATCAATCAGATTTAACGCTGTGGGGCTGGAAGAGAACGCCTAGTGTAGATGAAGAAGGAAAGAGGTTCAGAGACTGAGCCTTGGGACCTTCCCAATTTTGAAGTCAGGTCGAGGAAGCGAAGTTGAATATAAAACAAGGTGAGTACAGGGTGGAACTTCTGGCCAAGGAAGAGTGAGGAGATCCTCTCCTGCAAAAGCAACAATAAAACAGGACAAAACTGACAAAACCAGCCACTTCAGCGCTCTGGAAGTTAACCAATGGGACTTAATAATCTGAGCAACTTTCATGCTTGTAAAACTGCTGGACTTCAGGTTTTTCCCCCCTCCGTGGAAAAAATAGTAGAATCAGTGGCTTTTTTTTTCCAGACGGGGGGGGAGAAAAAAAACAACGTAGGGTTGCCCAGGCTGCAGTGCCCACAGTGGAATGCAGTGACATAATGTCAGCCCACTGTAGCCTCAACTTTCCAGGCTCAGGTGAGGCTGCTCTCATCCCCTCCCACACACAGTTGGTGTAGAAACTCTGGCAAGAAGGTGTTGGCCGTGAAAACAAATAGCTTCCACACACAAGGAAGGAAATCACTTGATTTCCTTTGTATGTAGCAATATTGTTGATAGAAGTGATGATCTCCAAGGCAGTAAGCAGGAAGAGCCAAAGGCTCGACTGGCCGGAGGTGTGTTCCTGGCTGCCACTGTGTGACAGTGTAGACTTGAGAGGGCCCAAGTTAGCCACATACTCATGGCCCACCCTGAGGCTGCATACACACATGTAAAAGATGCAAAAGGACTTCGTGGGAAGTAAAAGCCAGGGTAGATCTCAAAATGACTTGAATTTTGAATATGCTTCCCTACCAACACACAGATCCAACAGTACAAGACCAAGGCCTTATAGGCTCCAGGTGTTTAGGAACAAGATCCTGTTGAATCACTAGCTGATCTGACCACTAAGCAACATAAACACACTAAGATATAAATTATAAAAAGGAACCAAATTGGGAATGTTGGCTTTTAAAGTCTTTGGCCACCATGTAAGCAGTCTACTCTGAGGCCACCAAGCTGTGAGGAAGCCCAGACTATTTCATTATCAAGACCACAGGGAGAGTTCCTGACACCACATGAAAAGAGAGAGATGTCTGGCCAGACCCCAGAAGCTCCACCCTGCTGTTGTTTCAGCTCTAGCCCCCAGAAGCTCCATTCCCCTGCTGTTTCAACTTGAGCCACCATCTGAATGCAACTGCATAAGAGATCCTGAATCAGAACTATCTAATCAAGCCTTTCCCAAATTCCTGACCCACAAAAACTGAGAGGTTTATGAGGCTGGAGAAAGCTAAGGCCCACAGAAGGAAAAAAAAAAACCTTAGGTAAAATTGTCAATTAGTCCAGGTGCAGTGGCTCACACCTGTAATATGAGCACTTTGGGTGGCCTAGGTGGGCAGATCGCGAGGTCAGGAGTTCAAGACCAGCCTGTCCAACATAGTGAAACCCTGTCTCTACTAAAAATACAAAAAAATAGCTGGGCGTAGTAGCAAGTGGCTGTAGTCCCAGCTAGTTGGGAGGCTGAGGCAGAAGAATCACTTGAACCCAGGAGGTGGAGGTTGCAGTGAGCTGAGATTGTGCCACTGCACTTCAGCCTGGGAGACACAGCAAGACTGTCTCAAAAAAAAAAAAAAAAAAAAAAAAAACTCAATTAGCCGAGTGTGGTGGCAGGTGTCTGTAATCCCAGTTACTCAGGAGCTGAGACAGTAGAATCACTTGAACCCAGGAGGCAGAGGATGCAGTGACCAGGATCGCGCCATTATACTCCAGCCTGGGTAATAAGGGTGAAACTCCATCTCAAAAAATAAAAAAAATAAAAATAAAAAAGATCAAAATTCTGAGATGGCAGCATGACTACACATCCTTTTTGCCATGATATCTGCACACAACTTTAATCTAACTACCAACTATCTCTCCAGGATGCAAAAGATTTGAAAGATTTGATATGGAAAATGAGGTGCTTTTCATTCATTCACTGGAGATGCAGGGTGTGGTGGCTCAGTCTGTAATCCTAACACTTGAGGAGGCCAAGGCAGGTGGATTGCTTGAGGCCAGGAGTTCAAGACCAGCCTCACCAACATGGCAAAACCCTGTCTCTACCAAAAATACAAAAATTAGGCAGGCATGGTGGTGTGTGCCTGTAATCCCAGCTACTTGGGAGGCTGAGGCATGAGGATCACTTGAACTCAGGAGGCAGAGGTTGCAGTGAGCCAAGATTGTGCCACTACATTTCAGCCTGGGCGACAGAGTGAGATTCCATCTCAAAAAAAGAAAAGAAAAGAAAAGAAAAGAAAATCACTGGAGAGGCTGAAAATATGGTACTAGGTTAGGCCTCCAGAAACATCTTCAGGAATAATGCACGTATGTTCCAATAGGTGACATACAGTCTCTGAGGCTTCCTTCACAGCTTTGCTGGAAGCAAGATGCTTTGACTGTAACAACTTCTCTCTCAACCTATGAAGCTGGACAATGGATGCAGGAAAACTGATGTAGGAAGATCTCACAGCTCCATGACCTTTCTTAACAGTAACAATAGCCAAGTGGCACAGAAATATGGTCTTTACTACATTTCTGCATTCTACATCTTATAAGATGTTAAGTATTTGCAGGATTTAATTTATATCTACATGATAGCCAAGCAGAAGATGTATGGGGCAGAGGTTGAGAGATGCAATCTAGAGTATGAAGCACAGGGCTGCTTTTCACAGGGTTGATGAAGCAGGGACACAGAGAGCTTCTGTGGGACAGCAAGATAATTCATAAACTTAACACATTTAAGGGTTGGGTGTGATGGTTCATGCCTATAATTCCAGCACTTTGGGAGGCTGAGATGGGAGGATCACTTGAGCCCAGGAGTTCAAGAACCAGCCTGGGCAGCATAGTGGGACCCTGTCTTTACAAAAAATAAAAAAGATTAGCTCAGTGTAGTGGTGCACACCTGTAGTCCCAGTTACTTGGTAGGCTGAGGTGGGAGGATCATTTGAACTTGAGCCCAGGAGGTCAAGGCTGCAGTGAAGTGAGCTGTGATCACACCACTGCACTCCAGCCTCCACCTTGGGTGACAGAGCAGGACCCTGTCTGAAAATTAAAAAAAAAAAAAAAAAAGGAAATAAAGTAAATTTAAGCCAGGTGTGGTAGCATGCATGTACCTGTAATCCCAGCTATTCAGGAGGCTGAGGTGGGAGGATCGTTTGAACTCAGGAGTTCAAGACCAGCCTGGGCAACAAGGTGAAACCCCGTCTCTACTAAAAAAACACAAAAATTAGCTGGGCATGGTGGTGCACGCCTGTAATCCCAGCCGCTCGGGAAGCATAAAGAAAGAAAGCAATAAAATAAATGTAAGGGTACTGATGATGTGCTGCTAATAAACAGAAACAAATGGAAATTCTGGAGTTGAAATTATAATAAATAAAATAAGGCCAGGCACGGTGGCTCACGCCTGTAAGCCCAGCACTTTGGGAGGCCAAGGCAGGCAGATCACAAGGTCAGGAGTTCAAGATCAGGCTGACCAACATGGTGAAACCCTGTCTCTACTAAAATACAAAAAACTAGCCAAGGGTGGTGGCACGCGCCTACTCAGGAGGCTGAGGCAGGAGAATCACTTGAACCCAGGAGGCGGAGGTTGCAGAGAGCCGAGATCGCCACCATTGCACTCAAGCCTGGGCAACAGAGTAAGACTCTGTCTCAATAAAATAAAATAAAATAAATTTGCTGGAGGAGTTCAACAGCAAGTTCAAAATTGTAGAGGAATCAGTGACCTTAAAGATACAGCTGATCTGAAGAACAAAGAGAAATAACATTGAAAATAACGAACAAAGCTTCAGAGATTATGCAAAAACTTTAAGCATACCAACAGATGTATAAGGAGAACCTCAGAAGAAGAGAGAAGAGAAAGAATAGAAAAAAATATTTGAGTTGGACGCAGTGGCTCATGCCTGTAATCTCAGCACTTTGGGAGCCGAGGCGGGTAGATCACAAGGTCAGGAGTTAGAGACCAGCCTAGCCAATATGGTGAAGCCCTGTCTCTACTAAAAATACAAAAAATTAGCTGGGCATGGTGGCATGTACCTGTAGTCTCAGCTGCTTGGGAGGCTGAGGCAGGAGAATTGCTTGAACCCAGGAGGCAGAGGGTGCAGTAAGCCGAGATAGCGCCACGGCACTCCAGCCTGGGCAACACAGCGAGACTCCATTTAAAAAAAAAAAAAAGAAAAAATATTTGAAGAAAATGTCCAAAAACCTCCCATATTTGATGAAAAACATTAATCTACACATTCTAAAATATCAAGGAACCCAAAGCAGGAAAAATATGAAGAGAGCTGCACCTAGAGACATCACAGTCAAACTGTTGAGAGGCAAAGACAAAAAATTTTGAAAGCAGTGAGAGAGAAAAATGACTCATCAGGTACAGTGGAATAATTCAATTAATGACAACTTCTTATTTGGCAGTGGAATGACATATTCAAAGTGTTGAAAAAGAATAAAAATGTCAACTAAGAATTCTATATCCAGCCAAATGATCCTTCAAACATTACACTAAGTGAAAGAAGCCAGTCACAAAAATGCCACATATTTATACAATTCTATTTACACAAAATGTCCAGAATGGGCATCAATCCATAAAGAGAGGAGAGAAGTCATTGCTAGGGATGATTGCTCCTGGGCACAGGGTTTCTTTACTGGGTGATGAAAATGTTCTAAAATTAAGACAGTGGTGATGGTTGGACAACTTTGTGAATATACTAAAAAACAGAATTGTACATTTTAAAAAGGTGAATTTTATGGAATGTGAAATTTATGTCAATACAGCTGTTATTCAAAAATAAAATAATGCAACACAACTGTCATTCAAGAATGAAGGCAAAACAGATATTTTCAGAAAAAGATTAAGAAAATTCATGCCTAACTGGTCTGTTTTGTAAGAAATACTAAAAGAAGCCCTTCAGGCTGAAAGGAAGTGACACCAGATGGTAATTTGAATCCAGAAGAAGAAATAAAGAACACCAGAAATGGTAAATATGTGGGTTGATACGAAATACTCTATAAATACATATTTTTCTCATTTATTCTCTTAACTTCTTTAGAGGACATAATACTATATAAAGCAATAATTATGACACTGAGTCATTAGGTTTATAACATACATAGATGTAATATATATGGCAAAAATAGGACAAAGAAGGGGGGGATAGAGCTGTATTAAATATTTTTATATTTTACCAGAATTAGTATTAATTTGAAGTAGACTATGATGAGTTAAGATGCATATTGTAAACCCTAGAGCACCACTAAGAAACTTAAAAAAAATCAAGAGGAATTAAAATGGTACGCTAAAAATACTTAACACAAAAAAAGACAGTAAAGGAGGAAGAGAAGCATAAAACAGAAAGGAAATACAGCAAAATGGAAAATGTAATTTTTCATATCAATCAATAAAATATGAATAAACAGTACACTCAAAAGGCAGAGACTATCAGACTGGATAAAAAAGCAAGCTCCCACTATATGCTATCTATGAGAGATATATCTTAGGTTCAAAGACACAAAGAGGTTGAGATAAAAGAATAGAAAAAATATACTATGCAAAAATAATCATAAAAGAGCTAGAATGGTTCTGTCACTATCTGACAAAAGAGACTTTAGTATAAAAAATACTAGAGGCAAAAAAGGGCTTGACATAATGATAAAGGGTGAATACATCAAGAAAATATAAAAATTTTATGTATATATGAACCTGACAACAAAGTCTCAAAATGCATCAAGAAAAAATTGACAATTTTAAAAACAAACTAATAATAATTGGAAATTTTAATATGTAAACTAAAAAAATCCTAAGCTCCCCAACCAACTGAACACAATACCTCTTGACCAAGGCAACTCCAAAGAAACCTGAAAAACTGTGTTCCTGACCATGACAGGACAAGAGGTTAGACATGCCTCATTATCAAACTTTCTTTTGGAGTTTTTTTTTTTTTTTGAGACGGAGTCTTGCTCTGTCACCTAGGCTACAGTGCTGTGGTGCAATCTTGGCTCACTGCAACCTCTGCCTCCTGGGTTCAAGTGATTCTTCTGCCTCAGCCTCCCGAGTAGCTGGGACTACAGGCGCCATGCCTGGCTAATTTTTGTATTTTTAGTAGAGATGGGGTTTCACCATATTGGCCAGGCTGGTCTCAAACTCCTGACTGCATGATCCACCCACCTCAGCCTCCCAAAGCGCTGGGATTATGGGTGTGAGCCACCACGCCCGGCCCTTTTTTTCTTTTTCAGAGTTTCAGAGGGAGGCTTATTCTGTCATCCAGGCTGAAGTGCAGTGGTGCGATCCTGGCTCATTGCAACCTGTGCCTCTCAGGTTCAAGTGATTCTCCTGCCTCAGCTTCGCAAGTAGCTGTGATTACAGGTGCCTGCCACCATGCCCGGCTAATTTTTGTATTTTAGTAGAGATGGGGTTCCACAATGTTGGCCAGGCTGGTCTTGAACTCTGACCTCAAATGATCCGCCAGCCTTGGCCTCCCAGTGCTGGGATTACCGGCGTGAGCCACTGTGCCCAGCCCAGTTTCACTCCATTTAAAAGGACTGAACTAATAAGTATATTCTTTGAATCCAATGGAATTTAATCAGAAGTCAACAATAGGAAGAAATCTGGGAAATTCTCAAATATTTGGAAATTGAATAACATGGATCAAAGAAAAAATTACAGGGGAAATTAGAAATTATTTTGAACTGACTTAAATGAAAATAAAGCATTAAAAAATTTGTGAATTACAACTAAAGAAGTGCTCTGGAGAAAAAACTCAGTTTATCCTACTTTACTTTTACAACACAGAACGCTTCTGTGACCATATGTGTGGGTTTTTTTCCTCCCAGAAACCAGGCACCCAAATTTGCAGTAGACATCAGTCAGGTGTCCTCTAATTCAAATCAATTCTGACACTATCTACCTGAAGATAGCTTCAGATCCTACAGGTTGAGGGCTTATTCCTACAAGACTGAGCCCTACTTCTGATGCCAATTGCAGGTTCCATGTTTTCATCTAATTTGCTAGAGCAGCTTACAGAACTCAAGAAAATACATACCGACATTAATCTAAACTATACATATATTTAATATATTTTGGGACAGGATCTCACTCTGTTTCCCAGGTTGGAGTGCAGTAGGGTGGTTACAGCTCAATGACTTCCTGGGCTCCAGTGATCCTCCTGCCTCAGCTTCCTAACTAGCTGGGACGACAGGCACGGACCGCCACACCCAGCTTTTTAATTTTTTTTTTGGTAGAGATGGGGGGGGTCTCTATGTTGCCCAGGCTGGTCTCTAACTCCTGAGTTCAAGCGATCCTCCTGTTACAGTAGGTAGCTAGGCAGACATGAGCAGAGCAGGAAAGGGGCCCTACAACCACGAATATCAGGCAACCATCAGGTGATGGTCAGGCAGTTATTAAACTGTCTCTCTAAAATAATGATTAGTCACAGGAGACGTCAGGGAAAGGTAGTCTCCTCATAGATAGAAACACCTGAGGCCAGGTGTGGTGGCTCACACCTATAATCCCAGCACTTTGGGAGGCTGAGGCGGGTGGAACACCTGAGCTCAGGAATTTGAGACCAGCCTGAGCAACACGGAGAAACTCCGTCTCTACTAAAATACAAAAATTAGCCGGGCGTGGCGGTGTGTGCCTGTAGTCCCAGCTCCTCTGGAGGCTGAGGCAAGAGAACTGCAAGAACCCAGGAGGCGGAGGTTGCAGTGAGCCGAGATGGCGCCACTGCACTCCAGCCTGGGCGACAGAGCGAGACTCGATCTCAAAAAAAAAAAAAAAAAAAAAAAAAATTAGCCGGGCATCGTGGGCATGCCTGTAATCCCAGCTACTCGGGAGGCTGAGGCAGGAGAATTGCTTGCAGTTAGCTGAGATCGTGCCACTGCACTCCACCCTGCGCGAAAGAGTGAGACTGTCTCAAAACAAAAAAGGACCTGAAAGTGGTGATCAGCAGCTTCCGGATAAGATCTCAGGAGTTAGGCGAGTGGACTCAAGCATGCGCAGTAAGAGGCAAAATGGCGGCATTTAACTTGTAACACTCCACTAGAAAGGGAAAAACACTTCAAATAAGCATGTGCACAACGTCAGTAAACACACTGCGCCTCCAGCCCCTCCCAAGTACTGGCAGGCCGCTGTGAATGCAGACAGCGCACGCCCAGGGGAAAAACCAGGGCAGAGTAACACGCAGGACCCCGGAAGCGTGCTAACTTGTAAGATACCAAGTCAAAAGTCAAACAGCCCACTCCTCTCTTTCAAGTCGCCCTCTTGGCCCCATTCCAGGTATACTTTACTTCTTTTCATTCCTGCCCTAAAGTTTTTAAAATATTTTTTTAATTGATTTTTTTTTACTTTTTTTTTTTTTTTTGAGAAGCAGTCTCACTCTGTCGCCCAGGCTGGAGTGCAGTGGCCCGATCTCGGCTCACGGCAACCTCTGACTCCCACGTTCAAGCGATTCTTCTGCCTCAACCTCCCGAGTAGCTGGGACTACGGCGCGCGCCACCATGCCCGACCGATTTTTTGTATTTTTAGTAGAGATGGAGTTTCACCGTGTTAGCCAGGATGGTCTCGACCTTTGACCTCGTGATCCACCCGCCTCAGCCTCCCAAAGTGCTGAGATTACAGGCGTGAGCCACTGTACCTGGCCTCTTTTTTAATTTTTTTTTTTTTTTTTTTTTGAGAAGGAGTCTTGCTCTGTTGCCCAGGCTGGAGTGCAGTGGCACGATCTCAGCTCACTCCATCCTCTCTGCCTTCTGGGTTCAAGAGATTCTCCTGCCTCAGCCTCCTAAGTAGCTGGGACTACAGGCGCCCACCACCGCACCCAGCTAATTTTTGTATTTTTTAGTGGAGGCGGGGTTTCACCATGTTGGTCAGGCTGGTCTTGAACTCCTGACCTCGTGATCCACCCGCCTTAGTCTCCCAAAGTGCTGGGATTATGAGCGTGAGCTGCCACACCTGACCCCTAAAACTTTTTAATAAACTTTCACTCCTGGTCTAAGAGTTGCCTTGGTTTCTCACTCTGGTCGAATTCTTTGGTCGAATTCTTTCTTCTGAGGAGGCAGAAATTGAGATTCAAGGCCACTAACACTCATACCTCGGTCTCCAAAGGTTTTGGAATTACAGGCAAGAGCCACTGTGTCAGGCCAACCTCATGGATATGTTAAAAGATATAAATAGATAAAGAGATATATAGGGCCAGGTCTGTAAGGGTCTCATATGTAGGAGCTTCCATCCCATGGAATTGGGGCGTGCCACGCTTCCAGCACCTGAATGTGTTCTTGTTCACCTTCCTGGAAACCCCCAAACTCAGTCCTTTGGGTTTTTATAAAGGCTTCATTACGTAGGGATGGTTGGTTAAATCATCGGCTATCCATATCAACTCGACCTGCAGCTTCTTTCTCCCCCATCAGGGAGGGAGCTGTAACTTCCAACCCTTTGAGCACATGGTTGGGTCCCACGGCAACCAGCCAACCAGAATGTGGTAATCTAGAGCTTCACTGGTAATAACTTTTTTTTCCCCTACTTCATTATGTAGGGATGGTTGACTGAATCATTGGGTGTCCGTGATCAACTAGACCTTCAACTTCTTTCTCCCCCATGGGGGGGCTGTAACTTCCAACCCTCTGAGCACAAGGTTGGTTCCCATGGCAACCAGCCAACCAGAATGTGGTAATCTAGAGACTTTCCAAAAATCACCCTATTAACATGTACCCAGGTGTGGTTGAAAGGAGCTTGTTATAAATAACAAAAGCCTGTCTTTCACCATTCTTGCTCTGGAGCAGTTCCAGAGGTGTTTCAGGAACCAAGGACAAAAGGTCAAATATTTTAACAGAAGACAGTCTTAACCACTCCAGTCACTGAGGAAATTACAAGGGTTACAGAAGCTGTGAGCCAGGAACCGTGGAGGAATATATATATATATATCTTATAACGTCACAAGTGCTTAAGAGAGAAATTTATAATTTTAAACGTCTATATCAGAAAAGAATGGTCTCAAATCAGCAACATAAGATCTCACCTTAGAAACTAGAAAGATCAAGAAAACTGACAAGTTCTTAGCTAGACTAACCAAGAAAATAATCAGGGGCCTCATGCCTGTAATCCCAGTACTTGGGGAAGCAGAGGTGGACGGATGACTTAAGGCCAGGAGACTAGCCTGGCCAACACAGCGAAACCTCATCTCTACTAAAAATAGAAAAACATTAGCCAGGCATGGTGACACATGCCTGTAATTCCAGCTACTCTGGAGGCTTAGGCAGAAGAATCGCTCAAACGTGGGAGGCAGAGGCTGCAGTGAGCATCACTGCACTTCAGCCTGGCAAGATCCTGTCTCAAAAAAAAAAAAAAAAAAAACTGACATAAGGAGAAACAAAAAAATCTGAGTACACTTCGGTAAAGAGACCAGGTGAAGTGGCTCATGCCTATAATCCCAGCACTCTGGGAGGTTGAGGCAGGTGCAGTGACTCATGCCTGTAATCCCAGCACTCTGGGAGGCCAAGGCGGGTGGATCATGAGGTCAGGAGTTCAAGACCAGTCGGGCCAAGATGGTGAAACCCCATCTCTACCAAAAATACAAAAATTAGCCAGGTGTGGTGGTGTGTGCCTGTAATACCAGCTACTAGGGAGGCAAGGCAGAAAATTGCTTGAACCTGGGAGTCGGAGGCTACAATGAGCTGAGATCATGCCATTGCACTCCAGCCTGGGTGACAGAGCTAGACTCAGAAAAAAAAAAAAGTAAATAAATTGAATAATTAAATCTTTCCACAAAGAAAAGCCCAAACAAGCTGGGTGCCATGGCTTATGCCTATAATTCCAACCCTTTGAGAGGCTGAGGCAGGAGGCACTTGAGGCCAGGAGTTCCAGACCAGCCTGGGTCTTCAATAGAGCACGACACTCTATTAAAAAACACACAAAATTAGCTGAGCATGGTGGTATGCCCTTGTAGTCCTAGCTTTGAGTTTGAGGCTGCAGTGAGCTATGACCGTGCCACTGCACTCTAGCCTGGGTGACAGCCTGTCTATAAATAAATAAATAGAGAATCTTAAAAAAAAAAAGAAAAGAAAAGAAAGAAAGAAAAGCTTAGGCCCAAGTAGCTTCACTGGTAATAAGTTTGTTTTTCTCTTTTGAGACAGAGTCTCAACTGTGTTGCCCACACTGGAGTGAAGTGCCACAATCTTAGTTCGCTGCAACCTTGGCCTCCTGGGTTCAAGCGATTCTCGTGCCTCAGCCACCTGAGGAGCTGGGATTACAGGTGTGTGCCACCACACCCGGCTAATTTTTGTATTTTTTAGTAGAGACCGGGTTTCTCCATGTTGCCCAGGCTGGTCAGAAAATAACTTTCTTTTTTTTTGTTGTTTTTTTGTTTTTTCTTTCTTTCTTTTTTTTAAAATGTCCAGTAACAGCAAAAGCAAAGAAAATAACTTTCATCTAAAGAATACAAGTCCTGTTAAATATTATCAGGCCCAGAGAGATAGTAAAATGAAACAGCAATCACCTCCAACACCCCCTCTTTGAGCTATGATTCATCTATCAAAACTGCTTGCTAGGCCCGGCATGGTGGCTCACACCTGTAATCCCAGCACTCTGGGAGGCTGAGGCAGGCGGATCACCTGAGGTCAGGAGTTCGAGACCAGTCTGGCCAACATGGTGAAACCCCATCTCTACTGAAAATACAAAAATTAGCTGGGCATGGTGGCGCACACCTGTAATCCAGCTACTTGGGGGGCTGAGGTAGGAGAATCGCTTGAACCCGGGAGGTGGAGGTTGCAGTGAGCTGAGACTGTGCCATTCATTGCACTTCAGCCCAGGCAACAAGAGTGAAACTCTGTCTGAAAAAAAAAAAAAAAAGCCTGCTTGCTATCGCCACAAGTAGTTAAGAATTAACCTAATAATGCCCCACCTGATATATCCTGTATCCTATAGCATAACAATGTACAGCCAATCACTAACCAATGTTATTTCTGTAAATCAGTGAGAATTCTTAACAAACAACTTTTTATCAGTCCAACTCTCTGTCCACATTTTTTTTTGAATTAACATCCCTGACTGTGTAGAATGGTTGTCCACATTTCTTTGCCTTTAAAAATCAACTCTTTAAATCGCATTTTGTATGTTAGCCTCTTCCTTGTAGGTTGACACTTCTATAAAATACTGTGAAAAGAAATATTACCGGCTGGGTGTGGTGGCTCACGCCTGTAATCCCAGCACTCTGGGAGGCCGAGGCAGGTGGATCACCTGAGATCAGGAGGTCAAAACCAGCCTGGCCAACATGGTGAAAATCTGTCTTTACTAAAAATACAAAAAAATTAGCTGGAGGTGGGGAGTGGTGTGCACCTGTAATCCCAGCTACTCAGGAGGCTGAAGCGAGAGAACTGCTTGAACCTGGGACAGGGAGGCTGCAGTGAGCAGAGATCACCCCACCGCACTCTAGCCTGGGCAACAGAGTGGGATCCTGTCTCAAAAAAAAAAAAAATTACCAATCCATCCTTCACAAATTCACAAACTCTTTCAGAAACAAGATGAGGAAGGGGCTGGGCGTGGTAGCTCACGCCTATAATGCCAGCACTTTGGGAGGCTGAGGTGGTGTGCACTCATAATTCTAGCTACTTGGGAGGCTGAGGCAGAAGAATCGCTTGAACCAAAGAGGCAGAGGTTGCAGTGAGCTGAGATCACGCCACTGCACTCCAGCCTGGGTGACAGGGTGAAACTGCATCTCAAAAAAAAAAAAAAGGATAAAAATAAAATTTATGTGAAAATGCAAAGGACATAAGAGGATGGCTAATACAATTTGGAAAAAGAACATAATTGGAGGACTTACACTGCCAGATTTTAAAACTTGATATAAAGTCACAATAATCAAGACAGTGTGGTACTAGCTCAAGGATAGGCATATAGATCAGTGGAACAGAATTGAGAGTCCAGAAATAAACCCTTAGGCCTATTGTCTAGTGGTTTGCAAGACAAGTGTCAAAACAATTCAGCAGTGACAGTCTTTGTAACCAATAGTGCTAGGACAATCATATAACACAATGCAAAAAGAAAAATGTTGACTCTTACCTCATACTGTACATAAAAAATTAACTCAAAATAATTCATAGACCTCCTAAGCAACATGGTGAAAGCCTGTCTCTACAAAAAAAAAATTAACTGGGTGTGGTGGTGGCACGCACCTGTAGTCCCAGTTACTCAGGAGGTTGAGGTGGTAGAATCACCTGAACCCAGGAGGTCAAGGCTGCAGTGAGCCATGATCATGCCACTGCACCACAGTCTGGGTGACGGAGTGAGATCCTGTCTCAAAAAAATAATAATAGTTGTTGGAAACGGGTTTATAACGTCAGGAAAAATCCACAGTGAGACAATGGATCACTCAGCAAGGCTTGTTTACTTCCTGCAGGAAGGGTGCACCTCGCTGGCAGTCTTTCCACGAGAGCACACCTGAACAAGGAGACAGGGATATTTATAACTTTCATAACCTGATGAAATCGTCCTACTGCTGTGTCCAGTTTCCATTGGCCGGAACGGGACCTCACATTCTATGCTTGACCCGATTGGCTTAAAAACTTGAAAATTTTCTAAAGAAATAAAGGCAGAGGAGAACAAAGGAAAAGAGGAAGTAACTTGAGGAATGCTTAGAGAATCGTAACATTTTCAAATAAGGAAGGGGAATAAGCTTTGACCTAAGACTTGCCTGGGCTTGTCCAGGTATGTCAAGGCAAATATCTAGGTTAAAGTATAAGAACTAAAAACATGGGATGCACTTATTTCTTTTTTATGACTAACAGCTACTTTAAGATAATTAGCAGAAGCTTTAAAGTAAATTAACCTTTGAAGAAACTATTATTTGTAATGGACTAAGAGGAAAGCTTTGAAGAGGAACCTTTTATGTAATTTCCTACAATAGTAATAATTCATAGACCTAAACGTAAAGAGCTAAAACTATAAGAAAAGGAAAATCTATAGAGAAAATTTCTCAAATCTTGGGTTAGGATAAAGAGTTCTTAGATATGACACTCAAAGCACAATACACAAGAGAAAAAAAATTGATAAATTTAATTTCATCAAAACTTAAAACTTTTGTGCTTCAAAAGGCACTGTTTAGAAAATGAAAAGACAAATCACAGTCGGGGGGGAAATATTTGGAAATCGTATCTGTAATAAAAGACTTGTACCTAGAATACATAGACAACTCTTATACTCAGTAGAAGACAAACAGCCCAATTACAAAATAGACCAATGACGTGGATATTTCACCAAAGATCTACAAATTGGTAGTAAGCCCATGAAAAGTACTCAGTATCATCAGTCTGCAGGAAACCACAATGAGATATCACCCCATACACACTAGAATGACTATAGTCAAAAAACACAAGTGTTGTCAAGGTTACAGAAAAATCGAAACCCTCATACGCTGATGGCAGAAATATAAAAGGTGAAACCATTTTGGAAAACAGTTGGGCAGTTCTTCAAAATATTAAGAGTTACTGCAACAAGATCATCTTGACAAAAATAAAAAATATAAAAAATAAAAATTAAAAAGACGTATTAGAGTTATGATATGACCCAGCAATTCCATTCTTTTTTTTTTTTAAGAGATGGAGTTTCACCATGTTGGCCAGGCTGATCTCAAACTCCTGACCTCAGGGGATCTGCCCACCTCGGCCTTGCAAAGTGCTAGGATTACAGGCGTGAGCCACCGCGCTCAGCCAGCAATTCTATTCTTAGGGATATACTCAAGAAATGAAATGTATGTTCACACAAAAACTTGTGCATGAATGTTCACAGCAGCATTACTCACAAAAACTCCAAACTGGAAACAATCCAAATGTCTAGAACTAATGAATGGATTAATAGAATGTGTTATAGTCATACAGTGGAATTCTATTTATCAATAAAAAGTAATGAAGTACTAATACACACCATGACGTGGCTGAACTGCAAAAACATGCTGAGAGAAGCCAAACTCCAAAGACTACCCTAGACAGAAAACAGATCACTGGTTGCCTAGGGCAGGAGGTGGGAGTGGGCATTTAATATAAATGAGCTCAAAGGAACTAACTGGGGTGATGGAAATGTTCTAAAACTGGATTGTGGTAATGGCTATATAACTCTGTACATTTGCTAACAATCATTGGAGCTATAATGGGTGACTTGTGTGATATATAAATTATAACTCAATGAAGGTGCTAGGAGAAGAAAAAGGGTAAGTAGAACTTAGTGTTGCAGGTGTCTACCTAGATTTCATATAAATGTGGAAGAAGTGAGGAGAACAGGGAAATGAACTGGGTCGTAACAGTGCTACTATACACTCATATACACATAAGCAGATAGTTCACTTTTCAAAGCACAGTCTCTGTGTTTTCTGCTTCAAGATCCAGGGCAAACGTCACTTTCTTTTTGTGCACCTCCAACTCTTAAAACAATCCTCATCACTGCATCCCTTACATTATTACACTGGAACTGTTTTGGTGTCTGCTTCCTGGATTAGATTGCAAGCCTCCCCAGGGCAAGGGCAGTATCTTCCTCTGATACGCTGCAGCTCTGAAGCCCAACCAGTTCTGGGTCCAGAGCAGGCATCAGTGAATGTCTGTCAAATTAATGAAAGGAAAATTGGGGTTGGGGGGAGGAAACTACCAAACAAGTTTGAAAGTAGAGCTGGGCGTGGTGGCTCACGCCTGTAATCCCAGCATTTTGGGAGGCCGAGGCGGGCGGATTGCCTGAGCTCAGGAGTTTGAGACCAGCCTTGGCAGCACGGTGAAACCCCATCTCTACTAAAAATACAAAAAATAGCCGGATGTGGTGGTGGGTGCCTGTAATCCCAGCTACTCGGGAAGCTGAGGCAGGAGAATGGCTTGAATCTGGGAGGTGGAGGTTGCGGTGAGCCGAAACCGCGCCATTGCAGGCCAGCCTGGGCAACCAGAGCAAAACTTCGTCTCAAAAAAAAAAAAAAAAAAAAAATTAGCTGGGCGTGGCGGCGTGCACCTGCAGACCTAGCTACTCGGGAGGCTCAGGCAGGAGAACTGGGAGGCGGGGGTTGCAGGAAGCCCAGATGGCGCTACTGCACTCCAGTCTGGGCAACAGAGCAAGACTATCTCAAAAAAAAAAAGTAGGAGAGCTGGGTGCGGTGGCTCACGCCTGTAATCCCAGCACTCTGGGAGGTCAAGTCAGGCAGATAACTTAAGGTCAGGAGTCTGAGAACAGCCTGGACAACATAGTGAAACCCCATCTCTACTAAAAATACAAAAATTAGCCGGGCGTGATGGCGGCCGCTTGTAATCCCAGTTAATTGGGGAGGCTGAGGCAGTAGAATTGCTTGAACCCAGGAGCGGAGGTTGCAGTGAGATTGTGCCACTGCACTTCAGCCTGGGTGACAGTGAGACCCACTCAAAAAAATAAAAAAGAGAGAGGGCCTTATTTTTTGTATATATAAAAGGAGAGAGGGGCCCCAGAAATGGGGTGTGTGTGTATAAAACATATATATACACACACCATTTCTGGGGCCCTGTCTCCTTCAGATACACAGACAGACAGACAGACACACACACACACACACACAAAATACATTAACTTAGGAGACAGGCTAGACTCGTTTGTAAATTGGAGAAGTATATACCAAGGTATAGGTCTGTGTACCACCCCTAATTTAAACATATCTTCCTTAGATGTGGTCAAAAATTCAATTTTATCCAGGGCAGTTAGTTTACAAACAGCGTATTAAACTTTCCAAGATAGTCTGCTGAGCAAGCAAACAAATCACTGGAGAAATCTGATTTCCCTGCAGATACCTGACAGAGTTAGCAGAGAAGCCCAGATAGAGTTCTTGTACATTTGGGTTAGCATTAAGCAGCCGGCTCTACAAAGGACGGTGAAGGGGGTCACACAAGCAGGTCAGGACAGCTCTTTTCCATCTTTCTCTTTCTGTCTCCCATCTTACCCAGTCTCAGGTCAAGTGCAGAGCAAGTTGGGACACTTCGGCCCAGAAGTGACCCCTGCCGTGGCTTTGCTTACACTGTTCTCAGCAACTTTGGGTCCAGTGTAGGACACAAAGAAGCTGCAGCCAAAGCACACCCAGACCAGTTTCTCGGGCTCCTGGTCCCCACCTTAGAATAAGGGACCCAGCAAGTAGAGGCCAGAGAGCTAGAAATAGGGGTAAGCCAAGGGTTCAGTCATCAAGAACAGGAGGAACTCAGGGGGTAAGGAGAAGGCCTTCCAGAGCCCTCGAAGTGTGGGGCTTGAGAGGAGGGAGGCAAGAGACCCTTGGGGGAAATCTGGAGATTGGGACGATGAGGAGTCAAGGAGTGGTGAGGGACACTCGGCCCGGCTTACGGGGGAGTGCCACAGCAAAGACTGGGTCTCCGAGAGGTAGAGTATAGGGATGACAGTCCTCGAGTTTGGGAAAAACTGCGCTGTGATGAATGATGACGGAGGAGGGGGAAAAATCCAGGGCCTGAGCGTGAGCCGTCCTTCATCCTCAGCGCGCTGGGGGCCCGATTCTTGGGGTGCCCGCGCCCGCATGGGGAGCACAAGTCTGGGAGTCCCCGGGACGCAGCACGGAAGGAGGCGGGCCAGGGGGTGTGATCGTACACCCGGAGGCCGGCTCACGGTGCCGCCGGCGCTTCCGGCGCTTCCGCCGCTCCCCCGCGAGCCGCGTGGGCGGGTGAGGGGCTTCCTGCCTCCGAAGCCTCCGACTCACCTTCCTCCCTCCCCCACTGGCTGGGCACCGGACACTGCTTCCCACAGGCGGCGCGCCCTCTCGCGGTCGAAGCGCACCCCATCTGGCTCCTGGCGCTCCAGCTCCTCGGAGCTGTTGTAAGGCCCGGCCCCTCTGCCGTCTGCGGCCTCCACCGTGCCCGGTGCGGGATACTCCATCTTCTCCGCAAGCCCTAACCGGTCGAAAGCCGTTCAGGCCCTAGGTATCGCGAGATGGGGGCGGGGGGGCGGGGGGTGGAACTTGGCCCGGCTAACAAATCTCGCGAGGTTTGGGCGCTGCACCCGCGCCGCTGTGCGGGACCTGGCGCTTATTTTTCTTTGCTACCTCTGGGACACCGGAACGTGTGCTGTAGTTTCGGAAACCTGTCGCTGATTCCGCAGCAGTGACCTCCTTCCCGGAGGGACTCGTGCGGTTTTGGCTCAGGGCTCTCACTTTGCTCACGGTCAGCCTTTGACACTTCATGTCGTTCTCAAGGTCCCGTTAAGTGGGAGTGTTTTCGCCGTTTCATTTACAGGGACCCAGAGCCTAGAAATGGTTAACTCAAGAGTTAGCTGCTAGCAAGTGGTAGAACAGCTGAGGTTCGGTATCACTGCTAATAATGGGTACCATTTGTTGAGTTCTAAGTGCCAGCTCCCAGCTCTGATTTTCCCGGAGACTCCAGACCTATTGTATCCATCCAGTTGCCTATTCCACAGTTCCACTCGAATGGCTAATAGCCTTCTCCAATGTAACTGTCAGACCCCATATTTTGTCTTCCAACCCCAGAGCTGCTCCTTCCCGTGTCTTTGGGAGTCACTGTCTCTTGCCTAGGTTACGGTCGCAGCATCCTCACTGGTATTCCCCCCGCACAGCAGCCCCAGGGATCCTCTCGTGACAAATCAGATCACGACGCTTCAGTTCACAAATCCTCCAACAGCTTCCCATCTCACACTCAGTAAAAGCCAAAGTCCTTACTTTGACCAACAAGGCCCTGTACATTCTGAATTCCCTTAATCTCCTTGACCTCATTTCCTCATGAGTTACTCAGTCTCTAACTCCTTAATTCCTGTCCCAGTTACACAGGCCTCCTGGTGTGCATTTCTTCTATATATCTTTATGGCTTAGTCTCCCATTTCCTTCTCTGGCTACTCTGTCTAAATTATCTTCTCTGGCTATCCTATCTAAAATTTTACTCCACACACACTCATGTCCTTCTTTCCTGCTTTTGTATATATTTTATTTTGTTTATTGTCTCCCTACTAGAAGGCAAGCCCCAGGAAGGCAGGGATTTTTGTCTATTTTCTTTTCTTTTCTTTTCGATGGAGTCTCCCTCTGTCACCCAGGCTGGAGTGCAGTGGTGCGATCTCGGTTCACTGTAACCTCTGCCTCCCAGATTCAAGCGATTCTCCTGCCTCACCCTCCTGAGTAGCTGGGATGACGGGCACACGCCACCACGCCCAGCTAATTTTTGTATTTTTGGTAGAGACGGCATTTCACTATGTTAGCCAGGCTGGTCTCGAACTCCTTACCTCGTGATCCGCCTGCCTCAGCCTCCCAAAGTGCTGGGATTACAGGTGTGAGCCACCGCACCCGGCCTTTTGTCTATTTTCATCGCACCTGAATCTCCAGCACCTTGAAATAGAACCTGGACCCTCCTGGGTACATATACAATATTTGTTTAATGAATGAAGTTTTTAATATTACTAGCTTATTTCAACTTCATTTGTTCAAATACTCATGGAGAATTTACTATGAACTAGATGATATTTTGAGCATGGAAATATAGTGGTGACCAAGACAGGGAAGCTCTAGTAGAGTATTTTTTATTGTAGTGGAGGGGGAGTACAATAAAAAAATTAACAGTAGGCCAGGCACCGTGACTCATGCCTGTGATCCCAGCACTTTGGGAGGCCGAGGTGGGCGGATCACTTGAGGTCGCGAGTTCAAGACCAGCCTGACCAACATGGAGAAACCCTGTCTCTTCTAAAAATATAAAAAATTAGCTGGGCGTGGTGGCGTGCGCCTGTAATCCTAGTTACTTGGGAGGCTGAGGCAGGAGAATCGCTTGAACCTGGGAGGTGGAGGTTTCAGTGAGCCAAGATCCCACCATTACACTCCAGCCTGGGCAACAAGAGCAAAACTTCGTCTCAAAAAAAAAGAAGTTAGGAAGATTAGTCAGGGTAGTGTCAGGGGAAGCCTCTGAAAAAAATGGCATTTGAGCTAAGACCTGATTAATGAGAAGGGGTAGCCATGCAAAGAGCTGGGCAAGAGTGTTCCAGGAAGAGAGAACAGCAGGTGCAAAGGCCCTGCAGCAGAAGAGAGCTTGATGTGTTCGAGGAACAGGAAAAAGTACAGCATGGCTGGAGCCCAGTCAACAAAGGAGGAAAGTAGTATCAGAGGAGGCCAAAGAGAGACAGACAATAATTATTCTTGCTTGAGATCACCACAGCTCATCAGTGTAATTTAGTCATTTATACTATAAGTCTTTCCTTATTTAAACTACAAATATTAAGCACCAGCTCTCTGTCAGGTCTCAGGCCCCAGAGCTTCCAATACAGTAGGTGACTGATGTTTGGGCAGTGCTTTACAATTTTCTTTTTTTTTTTTGAGACAGTTTTGCTCTGTTGCCCAGGCTGGAGTGCAGTGGCCCAATCTTGGCTCACTGCAACCTCCACCTTCTGGGTTCAAGTGATTCTCCTGCCTCAGCCTCCTGAGTAGCTGGGATTACAGGTGAGCACCACCACATCCAGGTAATTTTTGTATTTTTAGTAGAGATGGGATTTCACCATGTTGGTCAGGCTGGTCTCGAACTCCTGACCTTGTGGATCCACCTGCCTCGGCCTCCCAAAGCATTGGGATTACAGGCCTGAACCACCGTGCCCGGCCTACAATTTTTTTTATCTTTTTTTTTTTTTTTTTTGAGATGGAGTCTCTGTCACACAGGTTGGAGTGCAGTGGCTCAATCTCGGCTCATTGCAACGTCCACCTCCTGGTTTCAAGCAATTCTCCTGCCTCAGCTTCCTGAGTAGCTGGGATTATAGGCACCCACCACCACACCTGGCTATTTTTTGTTTTTTTAGTAGAGATGGAGTTTCACCTTGTTGGCCAGGCTGGTCTTGAACTCCTGGCCTCAGGTGATCCACCCACCTGGGCTTCCCAAAGTGCTGGGATTACAGGCATGCGCCACGGTGCCCAGCCTACAGTGTTTTTTTTTTTTTTTTTTAAGACAGGGTCTCATTAGTGCAGTGGTATGATCATAGCTCACTGTAACTTCGAATTCTTGCACTCAAGCGATCCTCCTGCCTCAGCCTCTTGAGTAGCTAGGACTACAGGTGCACACCACCATGCCCAGCTAATAAATTTTTTTTTGTTTTGTTTTGTAGAGACAGGGTTTCCCTATATTGCCCTGGGCTGTCTCAAACTCCTGAGCTCAAGCAGTCCTCCTGCTTCAGCCTCCCAAAGTGCTGAGATTCCTGATGTGAGCCAGTACACCCAGCCCAGGGCAGTGCTTTACAGTTTGCAAAGCACCTTTGACATACATTATAGCATTTAATCTTCAGGGTGGTTCTGTGGAGGATTTCTTCATAAGTGATGATAAAGAAACAGACTAGAAAAGATAAAGGTTTTGTCAAGATCACGCAGCTATTTAGGTACAGAGCCCATGCTTGAACACTGGTCCTTAGATTGCAAATCTATGTCCTTTTGTCGACACCAGATGACCAGCCTAAAAGCCAGTAACTGCACATTACTTACTATCTTTTTATTTATGTATGTATTTATTTATTTTTAGAAACAGGGTCTCACTGTGTAGGCCAGGGTGGTCACAAACTACTTATTTATCTTGAAGAGTTCTAGTTACCCATACTTGCAGAGTGTAAGTTATTCATGGATAACTCCCAAGGGATAGGGGGCATTTTTGTTGAAGTCACAGAACCCACGAGGATATTTTTGAACACTACGGAAGAAATCCTGGGAGTGGAGTATGTAAGTTGCTTTGCATATTATTGGAAAACAACCCCCCCTCCTCCCACCACTCTCAATCCAATTAGATGCTCAAAATAATGTCCATTTATTCTCCAATGAGTGCTGTCAGGGTTCATCCCTTGTACCACGGAGGCAGACTCCTTAGCTACCCTGCTGAGGGTCTAAACAGCCCTCATTGTTGCCAGTTAGAATTTTGTCTTTGTGTGAGTGCTTCCAAGAATGCCCCAGGCCTGGACTCCTTGCTGGGACCTGGCAGTGCAGGTGATGCCTTGTATTTGTTGAGCTGGCTTTTTATTTCCTCCTTGTGGAAAATGAGAACCATTTTCTAACACATCCTACTGTGTATCGTTGCCATGGGTGATGAACAATTCCAGGGAAATGGCTTTGCTAAGGGACAGGAACTGGCTATAGTTCAGCATACATTTCAGTTGCTTAAATACTGACTCTGTGTGTGTGTATGTGTATGCACACACGTGTGCAAACTAAAACTAAACTACAGTGCTTAAGATATAGTTCTTGCTCTCAGGGAGATTAAACTCTAGTTTTTCTTTCTTTTTTTTTTTTTTGAGATAGAGTCTCACTCTGTCACCCAGGCTGGAGTGCAATGGTGCGATCTCAGCTCACTGCAACCTCTGCCTCCCAGGTTCAAGTGATTCTCCTGCCTCAGCTTCCCAAGTAGCCGGGACTACAGGCGTGCACTACGAAGCCCAGCTAATTTTTAAATTTTTATCAGAGACAGGGTTTCACCATGTTGGCCAGGCTGATCTTGAACTCCTCACCTCGTGTTATCTGCTCACTTGGGTCTCCCAAAGTACTAGGATTACTAGCGTGAGCCACAGCACCTGGCCTCAAACTCTAGTTGTTCTGACTCTAGTATGTCTAATCTAGTGGTAGACATAAAAGTATCTACTGAGTACGTAATATCAGAGAGTATGTTTTAACTGCTATTACGGAGATAATGGCCAGGCTGGGCCCAGTGACTCATGCCTGTAATCCCAGCACTTTGGGAAGCTGAGGCAGGAGGATTGCTTGACCCCAGGCGTTCAAGACCAGCCTGAGCAACATGGCAAGACCCTATCTCTACAAAATTTAAAAAATTAACCGGGCATGGTGGTGTGTGACTTTGGTCCCAGCTACTCAGGAGGCTGAGGTGAGAGGATCACTTGAGACTGCAGTAAGCTGTTGTACCACTGGACCACTGCCTGGGTGACACAGCAAGACCCTGTCTCACAAAAAATTTTTTTAAAAAAGGCAGGCACAGTAGCTCACACCTGTAATCCCAGCACTCAGAGAGGCCGAGGTGGGCGGATCATCTGAGGACTGGAGTTCAAGACCAGTCTGGCCAACGTGGCAAAACCCCGTCTGTACTAAAAAAAATACAAAAATTAGCCAGGCATGGTGGCGGGGGCGCCTATAATCCCAGCTACTCAGGAGGCTAAGCCAGGAGAATTGTTTGAAGCTGGGAGACGGAGGTTGCAGTGAACCGAGATCGCACCACTCTACTCCAGCCTGGGCAACAAGAGCAAGACTCTGTCTCAAAAAAAAAAAAAAAAAGAGAGATGACAGCCAAGTGGGCTAGTATGGTTGGGGTGGGACAATGAATCCACCATGTGGGGGATCAGAATGGTATCTGGGTTACCTCCTAATAGTCTTTTTACTTCTCATCTCTAAGAACACATCTCAAACTGTTAGAGGTGGTCACAGATTAGTTTTTACTTACAGGATGTAAAGAAGTATTGTTTGAATCAGAACCTGAGATTGGTCCAGAAAAGCAGGGGGTGCTCTTGAGGAGAACTGTGGAAAAGCAAGCCCAGCAGGGGCCCAGGGGCACATCTTTGCTGCAGTCCCAGTCTACTTCTCAGGCTGGATAATTTTATTTTATTTTAATTAATTAATTAATTAATTTTTTGAGACAGAGTTTCACTCTTGTTGTCCAGGCTGGAGTGAAATGGTGCAATCTCACTGCACTGCTTCCCGGGTTCAGTGATTCTCCTGCCTCAGCTCCTGAGTAGCTGGGATTACAGGCACCCACCACCATGCCTGGCTATTTTTTATATTTTTAGTAGAGATGGGGTTTCACCATGTTGGCCAGAGTGGTCTTGAACTCCTGACTTCAGGTGATCAACCTGCCTCGGCCTCCCAAAGTGCTAGTGAAGCAGGAGCGGTAGGGAACAAACCTCTGGAACACCGAACTGAGGAAGGAAGTGGCTTTTTATTTGGCCAGGAGCTGTGAGGGGGCTACAGCCTCATTCACCGAGCTCCCCAAGCTGCAGCTTCTCTCCCCTTCTGTAGGCTTACAATGCTAAAGGGGAAACTGAGGCGGAACTATGTCATTGTCCATTTGCTGGACGTCCAACCTTACAATCTTTGGGCTTCATTGATTTGCTAATTCATATGCAGCGTGAGCTGGGACCAGCAGGGAAGGGGGCTTACAGAGGCAAGACAAAACCAACAAGGTATTTGTTGACAGAGACGTTTCCTGGAGGGAGCCTGGTCCTTGGAGACCTGGGGGTTCGAACCAGTGCCGGGCTCCAGCTGGTGGGGGATAACATTCATTTGCAGCTCTTTCAAAGTTAACAGATAGCAGAGACCCTGGGAACTAAAAGGGAGTCATTTTCCCAACTCTTTGGTATCTTATTTTATTTTTATCCTTCTTCACCCTCCTTCCCATCTGGAATCAGGGGAGGGAGGAGGTGAAATAGAAGGAGGTGGGGGGTCTCCCCCTCTCACTGGGATTACAGGCGTGAGCTACCTCACCCAGACTGCTGGATTTTTTTTTTTTTTTGAGATGAAGTCTTGCTCTGTCTTCAGGCTGGAGTGCAGTGGCACAATCTTGGCTCACTGCAACCTTCGCCTCCTGGGTTCAAGCGATTCTCCTGACTCAGACTCCCAAGCAGCTGGGACTACTGGGGCACGCCACCATGCCCAGCTAATTTTTTTGTATTTTTAGAGATGGGGTTTCACCATGTTGGCCAGGAGGGTCTTGATCTTTTGACCTCGTGGTCTGCCCACCTCAGCCTCCCAAAGTGTTGGATTACAGGTGTGAGCCACCGCACCCAGCCTGGATAATTTTATAGTATCTTTATTTGGTTTAGCTCAGTTTTGTTTTTTTTTTTGAGATAGAGTCTCACTCTGTCACACAGGCTGGAGTGCAATGACTCAATCTCGGCTCATTACAACCTCCACCTCCTGGGTTCAAGTGATTCCCCTGCCTCAGCCTCCGGAGTAGCTGAGATTACAGGCGCCAGCCACCACATCTGGCTAATTTTCGTATTTTTAGTAGAGATGGGTTTCAGCATGTTGGTCAGGCTGGTATTGAACTCCTGACCTCAAGTGATCCACCCACCTTGGCCTTCCAAAGGTACTGAGATTACAGATGTGAGCCACCACATCCGACCTTTTTTTTTTTTTGAGATGGGAGTCTTGCTTTGTAGCCCAGGCTGGAGTGCGGTAGTGCAGTCTTGGCTTACTGCAACCTCCGCCTCCTAGGTTCAAGTGATTCTGTCTCAACCACCTGAGTAGGTGGGATTACAGATGTGCACCACCATGTCCGGCTAATTTTTGTATTTTGGGTAGAGACAGCATTTCACTATGTTGGCCAAGCTGGTCTCGAACTCCTGACCTCAAACGATCTGCCTGTCTTAGCTTCCCAAACTGCTGGGATTACAAGCATGAGCCTCTGCGCCTGGCCCAATTTTATAGTGTCTTTAGGGCTGCAGGGAAGCAGTGTCTTCAGGGGATGCCAGATTTTAATTGAGAGATTTTCTAAGGACAGGCTGAGGGCATAGAGGAGTTAGTTGATCATAGACTGGGATTTACAGAGGATTTTGAGAAGGAGGGGGAAGGAGGAGTATTGGGTTAGAGTCAAGTAATGCTTTCCAGCCTTTTCTCCATTATAGTCCACATAGAAAATGAGCATATATGTATAGCATGTTAGACTAAACAGATAAGGTTGCTCCTCCTTATCATTGCAGTGACAGTTTGGGGATTCCAGCCACTCTGTGCCCCACTGGGCCACCCTTGGAGCTCGAGGGGTGTATGTCCAGAGCCATTGCAGGAAGAGAGTCCATGTGCAACAGATAGCCATCATATCTTGAACCCTGACTGAAGATTAACCACAAATCTCTGACAATTGAGCAGTTAAGCCTGTGTGGTACTTAGCTTGACATCTATTGCTCCATTCTGCATGCATGACTTATGTGATCTTAGGTAAATTCCTTAACATTTGTGAGGCTGCTTCTCCACCTCTAAAATGAGGAGATGATACCCACCTCAAATGGTTGTTGTGAAGATGATCTAATATAATCTTCATAAACTACTTAGCACATTGCTCAGCACATAGTAAATGGTAGCTTACTATGTAGTTTATTCCAAAAGCTATATTTTTCTGATAATTTAACATACTGATGTTAAGTTCTAGTTCCCATCTTGGTGAATACTATCAGCTAAATCCCACTCTTTGACTGGACACAGTGGCTCACACCTATAATCCCAGCACTTTGAGAGGCTGAGATGGGAGGATCGCTTGAGCCCAGGAGTTCGAGACCAGCCTGGGTAACATGACAAAACCCCATCTCTACAAAAAATAAAAAAATTAGCTGGGCATAGTGGCGCACGCCTGCAGTCCCTGCTACTCGGGAGGTTGAGCAGGGAAGATCACTTGAGCCTGGGAGGTTGAGGCTGCAGTGAGCCATGATTGTACGACTGCAGTCCAACCTGGGTGACAGAGCAAGAATCTGTCTCTTTAAATAAGTAAGTCTCATTTTTCTCCATAATTTCTAGAACCAGTTTAAATCAATAGTTTGTGCATTTGATTACAGATCAGGGGAATTCAGTTCAGTTTAATGCATCCAAGAAGATGTAGACTGGCCTAAGATGATCCAACCACACTCTGACACCTATAGAGTGTTGCCAAGCAACCTGCGTAGACCTTGAACTGGTAAATAGTTTGAGTCACATCAAATCAACAGATTTTATTTAAGGCCTACAATGTGCCAGGCACTCAGCTGTACTCTTTTCTTTTTCTTTTTCTTTTTTTTTTGGGGAAGTAATTTCACTGTGTCACCTGGGCTGGAGTGCAATGCTGCAATCTTGGCTCGCTGCAACCTCTGCCTCCCTGCAACCTCTGCCTCCCAGGTTCAGCGATTCTCCTGCCTCAGCCTTCCAAGTAGCTGGGATTACAGGCATGCAGCACTACACCTGGCTAATTTTTGTATTTTTAATAGAGATGAGGTTTCACCATGTTTGTCAGGCTGGTCTCAAACTCCTGACCTCAGGTGATCTGCCCTCCTTGGCCTCCCAAAGTGCTGGGATTACAGGCATGAGCCACCGCACCCGGCCTATACTCCTTTCTTACCTGCAGTACTTCACTGGCTTCCTGTTGCTTATAGGACAAAGTTCAAATGTCACGTGGTATAAGAGGCCCAGTATATCCTGACTACTTCCTTTTCCACCCACTTCCGATACTCCCTCAAGCACCAAGCCCTAGTGAATGAACTTTAGCACTATGGTTGCTTCTCTGACTGGGGCATCCTTTCACACCACTTCGCCTTTATTCATTCTATTCCCATTGTCTTTATTTTCTTATTTATTTATTGAGCGTTTTGCTCTTTCACCCAGGCTGGAGTGAAGTGGTGCCATTTCGGCTCACTGTAACCTCCACCTGCCCCCCCCGCCGACCCAGGTTCAAGCCATTCTCCTGCCTCAGCCTCCTGACATTGCCTTTAATGTCCTTCTACCATCTCCTGTTGTCCGTTTGACAAACTCGTTCAACTTTCACCCCAAGTTTCAGCTACAGCATTAACTGTGCAGAAAAGATTTAACATAGGCTGTGCACGGTGACTCATGCCTGTAATCCCTGTACTTTGGGAGGCCGAGATCGTGTCACTGCACTCCAGCCTGAAGACAGAGCAAGACTCTGTATCAGAAAAAAAAAGTTAACATAGCAGATCTGAGGCTATATTAGACCTTTGAAAGTTCTGCTCTCAAATTTGGCCTTTGGCTGGAAACTTGGATTTCAGAAGTGTTTCCAAATTCCTTATAAAAGTGACTCACTGAGTGTAAACTGTTCATGCAAACAATATAGTCTGTGCTGAACATCTACTTTCCTTCTGGGAGTGTGAAATTTTGGTATGCACTAGGCAGGGGTCGGGGTAACTACCCCTGATAAAGTCCTGGATCCCTGGGCTCAGGCAAGCTTCCCCTGGTAGATACCACTTCAACAAGTGTCACAATTAGATGCTGGAGGAATTAAGTGACTCCACTGGGAAGGTAGTCATGAAACTTGTGCCCAATTCCCTTTGGACTTCATCCCATGTGCTGATTTTTCTTTGTATCCTTTGGCTGTAATAAATCATAGTGTAAGTGCTGTAGTTTGAGAAGCATTGGTTGTTTTTTTTTTCCTTGTGATTTTTAGCTTGAATCTCTATTGGCTGTGTTTCCTTTAACTGGAAGTTATATCTAAACACTTGGTGTATTTGAGTTAAACGTTTTGGCAAGAAGACATCTTTGGAGATGTTGCATGATTCATGTTGCGTAGCTTCTGAGGAACATAATAACATCATATATAATTAATTCCCCAAGTGAAGCTAAATTGACCACTGGATTAGGATAACAGTAGTTTAAACCTTCCATTATGTAAATAAGTTTCCTCCCTTTTGATTAGAAAGTATCTTTGTGCTTTTTTTATTTTTATTTTTTGAGATGGAGTCTCACTCTGTTGCCCAGGCTAGAGTACAGTCTCTCTGTGTCACTCAGGTTGGAGTGCTGTGGCATGATCACAGCTCACTGCAACCTTTGCCTTCTGGGTTCAAGCAATTCTCCTGCCTCAGCCTCCAGGTAGCTGTGATTACAGGTGTGCACCACCAAGCCCGGCTAATTTTTGTATTTTTAGTACAGTCATGTTGGCCAGACTAGTCTCAAACTTTTGACCTCAGCTGATCCACCCACCCTCCCAAAGTGCTGGGATTATAGGCATCAGCTGCTGTGCCCAGCCTTTTTTTTTCCCCTGATACAAGGTGTTATATGTAAATTTATGGTGCTGCAAAAGAAGTAGCACTGGAATATAAATTTAATTTTTCTCAGCAAGGCAGTTTTACTTTCTGCAGAAAAGGTGCTCCTGTTAGCCATCTTGCCATGAGAGGACACTGAACAAAGGAGGCAGGGCCATTTATATCTAATGCATCCGCCCTACTGCTGTATCCTGGTTCCATCTGCTGGAACTGGACTTTATAGTCTAGGCTGCACCCAGTTGGCTAACAACTTAAAACTTTCCTAAAGAGGTAAAGGCAGAGGAGAACAAAGGAAAAGAGGAAGTAACTTGAGGAATGCTTAGAGAGGCAAAACTACTTCCAAATAAGGAAGAGGAATAAGATACAATCTAAGACTTGCCTGGGCTTGTCCAGGATAAGAACACTGGATACACTTATTTCTTCATTATGACTAACAGCTACTTTAAGGTTATTAGCAAAAGCTTTAAAATAAATTAACCTTTGAAGAAATCATTATTTATTCATAGTGAACTAAGAGGAAAGCTTTGAAGAGGAACCTTTTATTTATTCTTATTTCCTATACAAGGTCTCCCTCTGTCACCCAGGCTGGAGTGCAGTAGTAAGATCATAGCTCACTGCACCCTTAAACTCCAGGGCTCAAGCAATCCTCCTGCCTGAGCCTCCCGAGTAGCTAGGACTATAGGCACATACTACCAAGCCTGGCTAACTTTATTATTAATTTTTTGTAGAGATGAGGGTCTCACTATGTTGCCCAGACTGGTCTGGAACTCCTAGCCACAAGTAATCCTCCTGCCTTACAAATTTTTTTTTTTTTTTTTTTTTTGGGACAGAGTTTCGCTCTTGTTGCCCAGGCTGGAGTGTAATGACGCAGTCTCAATTTACTGCAACCTCTACCTCCCGAGTTCAAGCGATTCTCCTCCCTCAGCCTCCTGAGTAGCTATGATTATAGGCATGTGCCACCATGCCCAACTAATTTTGTATTTTCAGTAGAGATGGGGCTTCTCCATGTTGGTCAGGCTGGGCTGGAGCTTCTGACCTCAGGTGATCCACCCACCTTGGCCTCCCAGTGCTGGGATTACAGGCATGAGCCACTGTGCCTGGCCCTGCCTTATCAATTTTTAAGGTAAGAGCTTATTTAAACATCTACTTTGGGCACAAATGAGTTTTTACTTTTTTGAATATCATTATGGAATAATTGATTTTTAAAAATTGATTCAGTGTGGTTCTTTTTGTTTTTTGTTTTTTTTTTTTTTTCATATACAGGGTCTAGCTCTGTTGCCCAAGCTGGAGTGCAGTGGCGTGATCTTGGCTCACTGCAACCTCCGACTCTGGAGTTCAAGTGATTCTCCTGCCTCAGCCTCCTGAGTAGCTGGGATTACAGGTGCCTGCCACCACGCCTGGCTAATTTTCGTATTTTTGATAGAGATGATGTTTCTCCATGCTGGCCAGGCTGATCACAAACTCCTGGCCTAAAGTGATCCACCCAGCCTCCCAAAGTGCTGGGATTATAGGTGTGAGTCACTGCACCTGGCCCTGAAGTCAGTTTCGAAGTCAGTAAGACTCTATGACCCATTGAATCTGTGGGGGAGAGGGGCTTTGTGGTGGTAGTCTAGGAGGCTTGAGGGGAAAGAGTGGATAGTAATGCCATTAGAGAAACAAATACTGTGTTAAATATACAGATTTCGAGGGGAAGATAATAAATTTAGTTGTGAATGTTCTGAGTTTTAACTCTGTTTGGGACATAGGGGTAGAAAAGTCAAGTAGGCAATTAAGATATAATGCTAGGGATCAGGACAGGAAAAACAGATTTGGATGCCAGTCACCAGGATATAGAAAATCTTCCCAAATGGGGCACTGGGAATCCCAGACCTGCAGTGATTGGCCTGAAATCACTGTGACCACCTAGCTTGCACCCTCAGTCATTTCCTGATGTGTTGGAAAATACGTGTGATTAGCTTCAGGAGGTTGGAGGACATGAGTGAAGTGACAGTTGTCTGTTTCCTGCTTTTGTCTCTTGGGCTTTTGGGTTGCCCTATGCAAAAAAAAAAGATAGGATATTGATAAATTTAGAGAACACGCGATGTGAACGCTTAGGTCCGAATAAAGTTTTGTTTATTATGAGAGGGGGAGACCCCCCTTGCCTCCTTCAATTTCACCTCCTTCCTCCCCTACTTCCAGATGGGAAGGAGGGTGAAGAAGAAAAAAAAAATGAAATAAAATACCAAAGAGCTGGGAAATGACTCCCTTTTTAGTTCCCAGCATCTCTGCTATCTGTTAACTTTGAAAGAGCTGCAAATAAATATTATCCCTGCTGGCTGGAGCCCAGCACTGTAAGCCTATAAAAGGGGAGAGAAGCTGCAGCTTAGGGAGCTCAGTGAATGAGGCTGTAGCCCCACACAGCTCCTGCTGAATAAAAAGCCACTCCCTTCCTCAGTTTGGTGTTCAAGAGGTTTGTTCCCCGCCACTCCTGCTCCAATTACACAAACTTCTTTTTTCTTTTCTTTTTTGAGAAGGGTCTCACTATGTTGCCCAGACTAATCTCAAACTCCTGGGCTTAAGTGATCCTCCCGCCTCTCTCCCCAAAGTGCTGGGATTACAGTCGTGAGCACTTCTCTTGGCTTGGCAGTGCCCAACCAAGAGAAGATCTATTTTAACTCAATGGTCTCAGTCACAAATGACAGAAACCTAACTTGAAAAATTTACTGGCTCATATAACTCAACCATAGGAAGAATAAGAGTAGCTAGAATAATGGCTCCCCAAGATGTCCAAGTCCTAATCCCCAGAACCTGTGGATATTACTTTGGCAGAAGGCACTCTGTAGATGTGATGAAGTTAAGGATCTTGAGATGGGGAGATTATCCTTAATTACCTGTGTGGGCCAGATGTAATCATGACAGTCCTTGTAAGAGGGTTTCAGGAGGAGTCAGTTAGAAAGAGAAGGGGTGTAATGATGGAAACAAAAATTGGATTATTGTGCTTTCAAGATGGAGGAAGGGGCTACAAAGCAGGGAATGAAGGTAGCAATCAGAAGATGAAAAGATAAGGAAATGGATTTCCCCAGAGAGCCTCCAGAGCTGCTACTTTCTGGAGGCTCTCTGGGGAAAATCCATTTCCTTATCTTACCTTGACTTCAGCCCGGTGAAATTGATTTCGGACTTCTGACATTCAGAAAAAGAATAAATCTGTGAGGCTGCACATGGTGGCTCATACTTGTCATCTCAGAATTTTGGGAGGTCGAGGTGGACAGATCACTTGAGCACAGGAGTTCAAGACCAGCCTGGGCAACCTGGCAAAATTCTGTCTGCAGAAACAAAAATTAGCTGGGTGTGGTGGCACACACCTGTAATCCCAGCTCCTAGGGAGGCTGAGGCGGAAGGATCACTTGTGCCTGGGAGGTGGAGACCGCAGTGAGCCTTGCTGTGCCACTGCAGTCCAGCCTGGGCAACAGAGATCTAGGCAATATGACCTAGTTTGATCTAGCCAAACTAGATCATATGGTAATTACATGTTAATTTTTTTAAGGAACCACTACACTGTTTTCCGCAGTGGCTGCACCATTTCATATTCCCACCAGCAATGCACAAAGGTTCCAATTTCTCCACATCCTTATTAACACTTGTATTTTCCTTTTTTTTGATAATAGCCATTATGAGTGTGAAATAGTATCTCGTTGTATGTATTTTGTACAAACACAAGGTCTCAGATATTACTGAATCAACTTCCTTGTGCAAAGCATATAAACAAAGAAAAAAATCATTTTCCCAATAAAACATGTCCCACTGTCCAGATAGTGGTGACATTTTCAGCTTGATATAGTAAGAAGCTAGTAACCTTGATGTAGCATAAATACATGTGACATCTCATGTGCAATTCCTCATAGATCTAGCTTGGTTCTTCTCCAGTGTCTCTTCTTGGAGTTGTAAATGATTTTATTACCAGTTTTCATCTGAATCCACTGGGGAATGGGCAAATTTTGCTTTTGTTTATTGGCCAGGAATTGCTTGATCCTGAAAATCTTGTGAAAAGACACAGCAAGGTTTGGAATCAACCTCATACACCATGTTGGAGGAGAAAGGGAGAAAGAGCTCACTGTAGTTTTGATATGACTAATGATATTGAGCATCTTTTTATGTAGTTATTGGACATTTGTATATATTATTCCTTTTTTTTTTTTTTTTTTTTGAGACAGAGTCTCGCATTGCCTCCCAGGCTGGAGTGCAGTGGCACAATCTTGGTTCACTGCAACCTCTGCCTCCCAGGTTCAAGTGATTCTCCTGCCTCAGCCTCCCAAGTAGCTGAGATTACAGGCCCCTGCCACCACACCCAGCTAATTTTTGTATTTTTAGTAGAGACAGGGTTTCACCATGTTGGCCAGACTGGTCTCAAACTCCTGACCTCATGATTCACCCTCCGCGGCTTCCCAAAGTGCTGGGATTACAGGTGTGAGCTGTGTGTGTTAATTGGAGAGATGTCCATTTAAGACCTTTGTGGCCAGGTGTGGTGGCTCTCGCTTTTAATCCCAGAACTTTAAGAGGTTGAGGCAAGAGGATCACTTGAGCCCAGGGGTTCAAGACCAGCTTGGGCAACATAGTAAGACCCCTTATCTCTACAAAAAATGAAAAACATTAGCTAGGCATGGTGGTGTGTACCTATAGTCCCAGCTACTTGGGGGGCTAAGGTAGGAGGATTCTTTGAGCAAGGGAGTTTGAGGCTGCAGTGAGCTACGATTGTGCCACTGTACTCCAGCCTGAGTGAGAGCAAAACCGTGTCTCCAAAAAAAAAAAAAAAAAAAAAAGACTTGCTTATTTTTTAATTGGATTGTTTTCTTTTTTGTTGTTGAGATGTAGGGGTTTTAAGCAATATTTTCTGGATATTAATAAATATATGATTTGCAAATATTTTATCCCCTTCTGTGGGTTATTTTTTACTCTCTTGATGATGTCCTTTGATGTGTGAATGTTTTTAATTTTGATGGAGTCCATTTATTTTTTCTTTTGTTGGCTATGCTTTTTTCCCAGTGTTTTTTTGTTATGGTAAAATACACATAGCATAAAACTTACTATCACTGTGACCATTTGAAGTGCCCAGTTCAGTAGTATTAAATACATTCATAATGTTCTGTAGCTATCACCACCATCCATCTCCAGAACCCTGTTCATCATGTTGCCTGTGCTTTTGATGTCATATTCAAGGTATTATTGCCAGATCTAAGGTCATGAAGATTTTCCGTTATGTTTTCTTCTAAGAGTTTTATTTTTTTTAAACTATTACTACTTTTTAAAGACAGGGTCTTGCTCTAGGAAACAGAGCAAGACCCTGTCTTTAAAAAGGAACTCCTAGGCTCAAGGGATCCTCCCATTTTAGCCACCTGAGCAGGTGGGATTATGGGTGCACACCACCATACCCAGCTAATTTTTAAGTGTTTTTGTAGAGATGGAGTCTTACTATGTTGCCTGGGCGGGAGTACAGTGGCTATTCATAGGCATGATTATAGTGCACTACATCCTTGAACTTCTGAGCTCAAGTAATCCTCTCACCTCAGTCTCCTGAGTAGCTGAGACTACCGGTATGTATCACTGTGCCCAGCTTATATTTTATTATTATTATTTGAGATGGACTCTCACTATGCCGCACAGGCGGTATGTGCAGTGGCATGATCTCGGCTCACTGCAACCTCTGCCTCCCAGGTTCAAGTGATTCTTCTGCCTCAGCCTCCTCAGTAGCTGGCACTATAAGTGCGTACCACCACTCCTGGTTAATTTTTTTGTATTTTTAGTAGAGATGGGGTTTCATTGTGTTAGCCAGACTGGTCTTGAAATCCTGACCTTGCGATCCGCCCCCCTTAGCCTCCCAACATGTTGGGATTACAGGCGTAAGCCACCGTGCCCAGCCAGTTTATTCATTTTTAATTACAGAGTAGTGATTCTCTTTCTTCCTTTTTTTTTTTGAGACAGGGTCTTCCTTTGTCACACAGGCTGGAGTGCAGTGGAGCAATCTTGGCAGCTGCCTCCTGGGCTCAAGCTATCCTCCCACCTCAGCATCCCGAGTAGCTGGGAGTATAGGCGCAAGCCACCAAGTCCAGCTAATTTTTGTATTTTTTGTAGAGATGGGGTTTCGCCATGTTGTCCACGCTGGTCTCGAACTCCTGAGCTCAAGTGATCTCCCCCACCTTTGCCTCTGAAAGTGCAGGGATTACAGGGATGAGCCACTGTACTTGGCCTAGTAGTGGTTCTTAAAATAAAATCAGAACATTACAGATATATTAAGGTTCCTTTTGTCCACTCCCAATTTTGTACCTCTAGTTCCCTTTTAAAAAGTATCCTCTGGTTGGGCACAGTGGCTCACGCCTATAATACTAGCGCTTTGAGAGCCCAGGGCGGGCTGGTTACCTGCGGTCAGGAGTTCAAGACCAGTCTGGCCAATATGGTGAAACCCCATCTCTACTAAAAGAACAAAAAATTAGCCTGGTGCTGTGGCACACACCTGTAATCCCAGCTACTCAGGAGGCTGAGGCAGGAGAATCCCTTGAACCTGGGAGATGGAGGTTGCAGTGAGCCGAGATCATGCCATTGCACTCCAGCCTAGGCAACAGAGCGAGATTTCATCTTAAAAAAAAAAAGGATCCTCTGTTATACATTTATTATATATCCCTGTATCTTCCCAGGCCTATGGAAATACTTTTATATATATCTACAACTTCAAAAACATATGATGTTATTTGTATAAGAATATGTGTGTTTACATAAATGAAATCATAAGGAACATTTCATTCTTTCTACTTTACTCTGTGCTAGGCATTGTTCTAACTTTGATGATATAGCAATGCACAAAATAAAGTTTCTATTCTCATGGACCTTACATTATCCTGCCACTTGCTTCTTAAAATTAATATCATGTTTTGAGGTCTATGCATGATGATACATGTAGATATGTTTCATTTCTTTTTTCTGAGACAGGGTCTCGCTCTGTCATCCAGTTTAGAGTGCAGTGGTACGATCATAGCTCACTGCAACCTGGAACTCCTGGGCTTAACAGATCCTCCTGCTTTGGCCTCTCGAGTAGCGGGGACTACAGACATATACCACCACATGTGGCTAATTGTTTATTTTATTATTTTTCTGGCCACACAGCATCTGTATAATTTTTTGTTATTTTATTTTTTGAGATGGAGTCTTACCCTGTCACCCAGGCCGAAGAGCAGTGGTGTGGTCTCTGCTTACTGCAACCTCTGTCTCCCAGGTTCAATTGATTCTTCTGGTGCAGCCTCCTGAGTAGCTGGGATTATGGGCGTGTGGCACCACCCCCAGCTAATTTTTGTATTTTTAGTAGAGATGGGGTTTTACCATGTTGGCCAGGCTGGTCTTGAACTCCTGACCTCAGGTGATCCACCTGCCTTGGCCTCCCAAAGATGAGTCACCGCACCCAGCTTATTTTTATTTTTAGTAGAGACAAGTCTCAATGTGTTGCCCAGGCTGGTCTTGAACTCCTGGGTACAAGTGATCCACTCACCTCAGCCTCCCAAAGTGTGTTTCATTTCTTTTAATTGTTATATGTTATTCGTTGAATATACTATACTGTGTAATACATCATTCTCTTACTGATGGACATTTTGGTTTATATCAACTAGGATGTTTTCTACTTTAGATAACAGAAAACATGACTCATAATGGTGTAAATATTAAGGAAACAATATTTCTTACAACACAGAAAACCCAGAAGTTGAACGGTTGCCAGGTATATATATGACTGGGGTCCTAACTCTGCTATTTTCTGTTTTTTTTTTTTTCTCTCTCTTCTAAGCTCTGTAATAACTATTGTTGTTATGTAACAAATTACCCAAAACATAATGGCTTAAAACATAGGCCGGGTGCAGTGGCTCATGCCTGTAATCCCAGCACTTTGGGAGGCTGAGGCAGAAGGATCACTTGTGCCCAGGAGATTGAGACCAGCCTGGGCACATGGTGACACTCTGTCTTCACAAAAAATAACAAAAAAAGCTAGGCATGGTGGCATGCACCTGTTGTCCCAGCTACTTGGGAAGCTGAGGTGGGAGGATAGCTTGAGCTCAAAAGTTTGAAGCTGCTGTCAGCCGTGATCACACCACTGCTCTCCAGCCTGGGCAATAGAGTGAGACCCTGTTTCAAAACAAACAAATAACAACAAAAAAGTAAAAAAACCAAAAAACCATAAAAATACTTTTCATAGGTCATGAATTGGGACATGGCTTGGACAGGTCTTTGGTTTAAGGTCTCTCCTAAGATATGGTCAAGCCGTTGCCCTGTGAGTCTTTCTATATGGCTATTTCTCATGGTATAGCATTTGGCCTGAGTGAGCCAATTGAGAACTCGAGATAGTACCCAAGAAGGAGCCACCTTTCGGGTATTGTGAATAGTGCTGCTGTGAACATTGGTTTACAAGTATATAAACCATTGGTTTACAAGTATATAATATAACCCAATCTTGGAAATGACATGCCATCACTTCTGCCTTATTATATTGTTTAGAAGTGAGTTATCATGCATAGCCCACCCTCAAGGGGAGAGATTACACAAGAGTGTGATTGCCAGCCCGTGGGATCCTTAAGGGCCATCTTACAGGCTGCCTGTCACAGGCTCTCTGTCTTCAGGTTTGCAGGATGGCTGCCAACAACAGTGTATCAATAGTCTTCCCTGAAGTAAGATGCTCTAAAATGATCTTTCTGGCCCTGCACTGAAACCTTTTCTGATCTCCCCGCTCTTCAATTCAATTCAATCAACATTAATTGAGTGTTTGCTTTAAGACAGGCCCAGTCTGTCTGGGAGGGGCTCCAGGTGCTCCTCTAAAAAAGACAGGCCCATTGCTACTTGCAAGGATTACATGGATCATGTCTTCATAGAGCTCACAATTTTTTTTGTTTGTTTGTTTGAGGTAGAGTCTTGCCCTGTTGCCCAGGCTGGAGTGCAATGGCACAATCTTGGCTCACTGCAAACTCCACCTCCCAGGTTGAAACAATTCTCCTGCCTCAGCCTGTGAGTGGCTGGGATTACAGGCGCCCACGACCATGCCCAGCTAATTTTTGTATTTTTAGTGGAGACAGATTTCACCATGTTGGCCAGGTTAATCTCTAACTCCGGACCTCAAGTGATCCGCTTGCCTAGGCCTCCCAAGGTGTTGGGATTACAGGCGTGAGCCACTGCACCTGGCCAGGTTTTTCTTTTTAATAGAAATCATGACAGATCTATCTGAAGTCCTGTTCGCTTCCCCCCCACATTTCCCCCTACTCCCTCTCTCACCCCCTTACTGTTATCATGGTATGCATCTAGTTTATTTTATATGCTTTTACACACATACATTTTCTTTCTTTTTTTTTTGTTGAGACAGAGCCTTGCTCTGTCGCCAGGCGCCAGGCTGTAGTGCAGTGGCGCAATCTCGGCTCACTGCAACCTCCGCCTCCCGGGTTCAAGCAATTCTCCTGCCTCAGCCTCCTGAGTAGCTGGGACTACAGGCGTGTGCCACCATGCCCAGCTAATTTTTGTATTTTAGTAGAGACGGGGTTTCACTCTGTTGGCCAGGATGGTCTCAATCTCTTGACCTCGTGATCTGCTGGCCTCGCCTCCCAAAGTGCTGGGATTACAGGCGTGAGCCACCACGCCCGGCCCACAAATACATTTTCTGTAAATAGTATTTACTGTTCTAATTTACCTATTTTTAAATTTACATAAATCATTTCAGAATACATATTTGTTGGCATGCTGTTATTTCAATAACTTAAGTAGTTATGACCTAGCAAATGTTGACACATATAGGACTCCTCTGTTTTATTTGTTTTCATGTGAGACTTTTTGGAGATTTCTGGTGTTCCCATTTTCCGCCAGGAAGCCAGCGTCCTTGAACATGTCTTGTGGACGCCTGTAGGAGTTTCTGTATTTTTCTTTTCTTTCTCTTTTCTTCCTTTTTTTTTTTTTTTTTTTTTTGAGACAGAGTCTTGATCGGTGGCCCAGGCTGGAGTCCAGTGGCCCGATCTGGATTAAAGCGTTTCTTCTGCGTCAGCCTCCGCAGTAGCTGTACAGGCACGTGCCACTATGCCCGGGTAATTTTTGTATTTTACTACAGACCAGGGTTCACTGTGTTGACCAGGCTGGTTTCGAACTCCTGACCTCAGGTGATCCGCCCGCCTCGGCCTCTTTAAAGTGCTGGGATTACAGTCGTGAACCATCGCGCCTGGCATTTCCGTATTTTTCTAGACGTGAAATTGCTGGGTCATAAATGCACATTTTAAATTTCACCACACCGAATTGTCCTCAAAAGTGGTCGTTCTGTACATTTTACCCTACAGCCATCTCTGTGTTTGTTACTTTTTGCTTTCCCTCAAAGCGCAAGCAACTGAGACAGCTCAAGGCGCGAGTGGGGTCCCGGGCAGCCAGTGCCTCCCGCGCAGTTGGTACGTCCCGGGTGGCTCCCCCGCGGCGGGGGTTGGTTCCGTCTCCGCGCGCGGCGCCTGCGCCTGCCCCGAGAGCACGTCTCAGACACCGCAGGGTGGGCGCCCCCCTCCCCCTGCTCTCCACCCCTAGCGCCAAGAAGGTCGGCCGAGCGGCCCGCGCCGGCTACTGAGTACCTGGAGCCTCCGCACAGCTCCGCCCGCCCCTTCCCCACCGCCTCCTCTCCCTCAGCGGGTCCCGCCCCGTTCCTCTCCCCGGAGGGGCGCCTCCCGACGCCGAGGTAGGCCTCTCCCGATGCCGGGGTGGGTCCCTCGCGACGCGGGGGTGGGCTCTGGACGCCGGGGCGGGTCTTGCCGAAGTCGGGGGTGGTTCCTTACCGACTCGGGAGTGGGCTTGGGATGAGGAGTTGGGATTCTCCCGATTCCCCGGCGGCCTCCGGACGCCGGGACTGGCCGTTCCTGGTGCCGGGTTCGGCTTCTTCAGATCCCGGGGCTGGGTCCTTCCTGACGTTGAGGTGGGCTCGGGTCGCCAGGTGGGTCCCCCCTGACGTTGATGTGGGCTCGGGTCGCGGGGCGGGTCCCTCCCGACGTTGAGGTGGGCTTGGGACGCGGGTTGGGTCCTTCCTGAGGCCACGCAGGGCCCCTTGGAACGCCGGGTTGGGCTTTGCATCCTCGGTTGCCAGGCGGGTCCCTTTCACACCTGGGGGGCGGCCCTCATGCTCCCGGGCGTCCGGCGAGCGCCGAGCTCCCTCTGTTGTGATCCGCGCGGCCTCGCGCCTCGGGGCGCAGGGGCTGCGCTCCTTCCCGCGCCGAGTTAGTGTTTTGTGCGATCCTCGTTTTCTCTAGTTCTTTGCCCCGAAAAAAAACCCCAGCGCTCTCCTTGGAGATCCTTATCGTTCTAACACTTTCGTTCCCGCAGGGCCGGCGGGTTCCCCGGTGCTCTCAGGCAGCACCGCAGACTTCACCAGCGCCACAGCCGGCGGCCTGGTGCCCTGCCGCTCAGTTTGCAGGGGGACGCACGTCCCTGTCAGTAGTGAAGCTGGGTTTGAATCCTGGCAGCCGAACTCCGGTGTTCTTTCATTTAATCACTACATCGCACTGAGACATAGAAATGACACCCGGAAAAAGTGAAAAGTTTCTGCTTCTGTCTTTATTGTTTTCCTGTTAAGGGAGGTAGTGCCTTGTAGTTGAATGAAAAAGAAAGTGTGTTTTTGGAATCAGATACATTGAGCTTCAATTCTCATAGCCCTTTACCAGCTTATCAGCTGTTTGCGTAGGTTTCCTCACGTGGAAAATCGTAGTGTGACTATCTACTACACAGAGTTGTTAGGATACTAGATACTAAAGTTGTGTTTGGATTGTATTGTTGCACACTTGTCCTAAACTGAGGCCGAGTATAAACTGGAAAATGGAAAATAAAGTATCAGGGATGTATGCCTGTGTAGGTATGCATTTACATTTTTTTAAAAAAAGTTGCAGAAGTAAGCTCATTGTATTCAGTTATTAAAGTGCTTGTGGCTCACTCCTATAATCCCAGCACTTTGAGAGGCCGAGGCAAAGGATGGTGTCACTTGAGACCAGGAGTATCAAGATCCTGTCTACAAAAAAAAAAAAAAACTTGTCAGAGTGTGATGGCGCCTGCCTGTAGTCCCAGCTACTCGGGTGGCTGAAGCAGGAGGATCCCTTGAACCCGGAGATGGAGGCTGCAGTGAGCTATGATCATGCTACAGTCCTCCAGCATGGGCAGGAGAGTGAGACCCTGTCTCTTAAAACCCTCAAAATAAAAATTAGCTGGGAGTGGTGGCGCGTGCCTGTGGTTCCTAGCTATCGGGAAACTGAGGTGGGAGGATTGCTTGACCTTTGGAGGTCGAGGCTCATTGCCCTACTGTACTCCAGCCTGAGTGACAGAGTGGACCTTGTCTCCAAAAGAAGAAAATGCTAGGTACCTATTCAGGAGTAAGAGTCAATCATTTATAAAGGATTGTTCTTAACGTCCGTATGCCCCCAAGCTTTCAAAGCAATTTTGACAAGTTTGGTGCCTAGACTGTCAAGATTTTAAATTACCTTGTCGGTGATTTTTCTTTAAATAGATCAAGATGATGGATGTGCTGAAAGAAAATGACAAATAATATCTGGAATTGAGTATTTTCAAGGACACTGCCCAAAATGCTACCTGTGAAATAAAGCAAGTCTCATTACTGGGGTACCTGTCCTGCTCCTGCATCTTTCTAGAGACATTTTGTTCCTTAATTGTCATAATTAAGAAGCTGCTAGGCCAGGTGCAGTGGCTCACGCCTGTAATCCCAGCACTTTGGGAGGCCGAGGCCGGCGATCACCTGAGGTCGGGAGTTTGAGACCAGCCTGACCAACATGGAGAAACCTGTCTCTACTAAAAATACAAAATTAGCTGGGCGTGATGGCACATGCCTGTAATCCCAGCTACTTGGGAGGCTGAGACAGAAGAATGGATTGAACCCAGGAGACAGAGGTTGTGGTGAGCTGAGATGGTGCTGTTGCACTCCAGCCTGGGCAACAAGAGCGCAACTCCGTCCCCGCCACCAAAAAAAAAAAAAAAGAGGCTGCTGTTGGCATTCAGACTTATTCCTTCATAGGCAGTTAGTGATAATTCATTTTAGCCTCAGTTCTATAAGTGAAGATAGGCCATTATTTTAGTGAGTTCTTCATCTTAAAGGGCAGTAACCTAAAAAATAGTAGTTGAACTATATGCTGGCTTGCTTGCTTAAATGGACTAATCAGCGACCTTTCTTATTTACGTTTTTAGAATTATTGTGGAAAATAGTAATTTAGTGTGGCTAAATCTCATGAAGCACTGGAATTTTGGAATTTGTATCTGTGGGGAGCCTCTGCTTAATGCTTCTTATTGATTTTTCATCTGCTGTGATTCTTTGAAAATCCACTTGAGCCTGCAGTGGTTCTATGCTGGGTTTTTATTTATTTACATCCCTTTTAGAAATTACATATATTTTGTGTTATGGCTTTCCTTGCTATCAAATTTGAGCATATGGGTTACATGATACATGTAATCCCAGCACTTTGGGAACCCGAGGTGGGCAATCACTTGCGCCCAGGAGTTCAAGACCAGCTTGGGTAACATAGTGAAACCCCATCTCTACAAAAAAAACCCCAAAATTAGCTGGGCTTGTTGGCAATTAGTTGGGCTTGTTGCTGTTGTATTTTTAGTAGAGACAGAGTTTCTCCATGTTGGTCAGGCTGGTCTTCAACTCCCTACCTTGGAGTTCTTTGGAAATGTGATCTAAGTTTGTGATTAAGATGGAGTCATTGTCTCACAACCAGAATACTGACATTGATATAATCCACTGGTTGTGTTTAGATTTCCCGTTTTACTTGTACTCATTTTTGTGTGTGTATTAATTTCTGTACAGTTTTATTCTATAGGTTCATGTACATACCTCAGTCAAGAAATTGAATAGTTCTAACACCACAGGGACCACTTTTCATTTATTTATTTGTTATACTTTAAGTTCTGGGGTACATGTGCAGAACGTGCAGGCTTGTTACATAGGTTTACACGTGCTATGTGGTTTGCTGTAGCCATCACCCTGTCATCTACATTAGGTATTTCTCCTAATGCTATCCCTCCCCTATCCCTCTACCTGCCCCTCTGCTATTCCTCCCCAGCCCGCCACCCCTCAACAGGCCCCGGTGTGTGATGTTCCCTTCCCTGTGTCCATGTGTTCTCATTGTTCAACACCCACTTATGGGTGACAACATGCAGTGTTTGGTTTTCTGTTCTTGTGTCAGTTTGCTGAGAATGATGATTTCCAGCTTTATCCATGTCCCTGCAAAGAACATAAGCTCATCCTTTTCTATGGCTGCATAGTATTCCATGGTGTATATGTGCCACATTTTCTTTATACCTTCTATCATTGATGGGCATTTGGGTTGGTTCCAAGTCTTTGCTATTGTGAACAGTGCCACAATAAACATAACGTGTGCATGTGTCTTTATAATAGAATGATTCATAATCCTTTGGGTATATACCCAATAATGGGATTGCTGGGTCAAATGGCATTTCTATTTCTAGACTCTTGAGAAATTGCCACAGTGTCTTCCACAATGGTTGAACTATTTACACTCCCAACAACAGTGTAAAAGCGTTCCTATTTTGCCACATCCTCTCTAACATCTGTTGTCTTCTGATTTTTTAATGATCACCATTCTAACTGGTGTGAGATTGTAACCTGGGAGCAGGAGCAGGTTGCAGGGGCATTCCAAAGATGCTCACTGTTCCCTGATTGGATGTGTTTTCCCAGGTCCTTGAGAGAGCTCCCATGCTGTCATGGGAGGGGATCCAGAGGTGGAGTCTGCACGAGGAGGCTGGGGAAGAGAGAGAGAGAGAGAGAGAGACAGAGAGCGAGCGAGAGCGTGAGCAAGAGAGAGAGAGAGAGAGAGAGAGAGAGAGAGAGAGCACGCTTCCACGCTGCCATGGGAGGGGGATCCCAGAGAGGGAAATCCGTATAGGTAAGGGAGTAGGGGGAATTTAACCCTGGAGTTACTCCCGCCCCCTTCAAGTTCTTGTCCAGTTAAAGGAGTTTTTCCAAACTTCCTCTGTAGTGATTGAACTTTGACTCTGATACTGGATTGGCTGCCTGGCTTGTAATAGAGCTCCTCCTTCCAAAGCTTTTGGCGGGCTTTCTAAACAAAGGAAACTCACCTGGGCTGTCTACCCTTCCCGCAGGAGGGAAAGTTAGACAAAGAACTCTAGTTCCTGGATGGGGGATGTGAATGAAGGCAGGTCAGGCATGTTGCTGGGAAATTTCTGCCTTTGAAACCACTCCCCTTGTGGACTTGAGAAGAGAAGTTAACACAGTCCCTCAAGATGGTATCACAATTTGGTTTTGATTTGCATTTCTCTAATGACCAGTGATGATGAGCTTTTTTTCATATGTTTGTTGGCTGCATAAATGTCTTTTGAGAAATGTCTGTTCATACCCTTCGTCCACTTTTTGATGTGGTTGTTTGTTTTTTTCTTGTAAATTTAAGTTCTTTGCAGATTCTGGATATTAGCCCTTTGTCAGATGGGTAGATTGCAAAAATTTTTTCCTATTCTGTTGGTTGTTGGTTCACTCTAATAGTTTTTTTTTTTTGCTGTGCAGAAGCTTTTAAGTTTAATTAGATCCCATTGTCTATTTTGGCTTTTGTTGCCATTGCTTTTGGTGTTTTAGTCGTGAAGTCCTTGCCCATGTGTCCTGAATGGTATTGCCTAGGTTTTCTTCTAGGGTTTTTATGGTGTTAGGTCTTATGTTTAAATCTTTAATCCATCTGGAGTTAATTTTTGTATAAGGTGTAAGGAAAGAATCCAGTTTCAGCTTTCTGGATATGGCTAGCCAGTTTTCCCAACACCATTTGTTAAATAGGGAATCCTTTCCCCATTGCTTATTTTTGTCAGGTTTGTCAAAAATCAGATGGTTGTAGATGTGTGGCATTATTTCTGAGGCCTCTGTTCTGCTCCATTGGTCCATATCTCTGTTTTGGTACCAGTACCATCCTGTTTTGATTACTATAGCTTTGTGGTGTAGTTTGAAGTCAGGTAGTGTGATCCTTTCACCCTTTTTTTTTTTTTTGCTTAGTTTGTCTTGTCTATGTGGGGTTTTTTTTTTTTGTTTTTTGTTTTTGGTTCTATAGGAAGTTTAAGGTGGTTTTTTCCAATTCTGTGAAGAAAGTGGTAGTTTGATGGGGGGGGCAGATAGCATTGAATCTATCAATTACTTTGGGCAGTGTGGCCATTTTCACAATATTGATTCTTCCTAACCATGAGCATGGAATGTATTTCCATCTGTTTGTGTCCTCTCTTACTTCCTTGAGCAGTGGTTTGTAGTTCTTGAAGAGGTCCTTCACATTCCTTGTTAGTTATATTCCTAGGTATTTTATTCTCTTTGTAGCAATTGTGAATGGGAGTTTACTCATGATTTTGGCTCTCTATCTATTATTGGTGTATAGCAATGCTTGTGATTTTTGCACATTGATTTTGTATCTTAAGACTTTGCTGAAGCTTATCAGCTTAAGGAGATTTTGGGCTGAGACGATAGGGTCTTCTAAATACACAATCATGTAGTCTGCAAATAGAGACAGTTTGACTTTCTCTTTTTCTAATTGAATAGCCTTTATTTCTTTTTCTTGCCTGATTGCTCTGGCCACAACTTCCAGTACTATGTTGAATAGGAGTGGTGAGAGAGGGCATCCTTGTCTTGTGCCTGTTTTAAAAGGGAATGCTTCCAGTTTTTGCCCATTTAGTATGATACTGGCTGTGGGTTTGTCATAAATAGCTCTTATTATTTTGAGATATGTTCCATCGATACCTAGTTTATTGAGAGTTTTTAGCATAAAGGCTGTTGAATTTTGTTGAAGGCCTTCTCTGCATCTATTGAGATAATCATGTGGTTTTTGTCTTTGTTTCTGTTTATGTGATGGATTATGTTTATAGATTTACATATGTTAAACCAGCCTTGCATCCCAGGGATGAAGCCGACTTCATTGTGATGGATAAGCTTTTTGATGTGCTGTTGGATTTGGTTTGCCAGTATTTTATTGAGGATTTTCACATCAATGTTCATCATGGATATTGGCCTGAAATTTTCTTTTTAGTTGTGTCTCTGCAAGGTTTTGGTATCAGGATGATGTTGGTCTCATAAAATGAGTTAGGGAGGATTCCCCCTCTTTTTGTATTGTTTGGAATAGTTTCAGAAGGAATGGTACCAGCTCCTCTTTGTACCTCTGGTAGAATTTGGCTGTGGACCCATCTGGTCCTGGACTTTTTTTGGTTGGTAGGCTATTAATTGCTGTCTCTATTTCAGACCTTGTTATTGGTCTATTCAGGGATTCAACTTCTTCCTGGTTTACTCTTGGGAGGGTGTAAGTTTATCCATTTCTTTTGGATTTGCTGGTTTATTTGCATAGAGGTGTTAGTAGTAATCTCTGAAGGTAGTTTGTATTTCTGTGGGATCGGTGGTGATTCCCCCTTTATCATTTTTTATTGCATCTATTTGATTGTTCTCTCTTTTTTTTATTAGTCTGGCTAGCGGTCCATCTATTTGTTGATCTTTTCAAAAAACCGGCTCCTGGATTTACTGATATTTTTTGAAGGGTTTCTCGTTTCTCTATCTCCTTCAGTTCTGCTCTGATCTTAGTTATTTATTGTCTTCTGCTAGCTTTTGAATTTGTTTGATATTGCTCCTCTAGTTCTTTTAATTGTGATGTTAGGGTGTTGATTTTAGATCTTTCCTCCTTTCTCTTGTTGGCATTTAGTGCTATAAATTTCCCTCTAGACATTGCTTTGAATGTGTCCCAGAGATTCTGGTATGTTGTGTCTTCATTCTCATTGGTTTCGAAGAACATCTTTATTTCTGCCTTCATTTCATTATTTATCCAACAGTCATTCAGGAGCAGGTTGTTTAGTTTCCATGTAGTTGTGCAGTTTTGAGTGAGTTTCTTAATCCTGAGTTCTAATTTGATTGCACTGTGGTCTGAGAGATTGTTTGTTAGGATTTCCATTCTTTTGCATTTGCTAAGGAGTATTTTGCTTCCAATTATGTGCTCAATTTTAGAATAAGTGCGATGTGGTGCTGAGAAGAATGTATATCCTGTGGATTTAGGGTGGAGAGTTCTGTAGATGTCTATTAGGTCTGCTTGGAAGGACCTGTTTTCTAACCACACTTACCTCCCTCCTGTACTCTCATCCTCCATTTCTTTTTTTTCCTTTCTTTTCTTTTTTGAGACATGGTCTCACTGTGTTGCCCAGGCTGGACTGCAGTGGCACAGTATTGGCTCACTGCAGTCTCCACCTCCCGAGTTTAAATTGATTCTCCAACCTTAGCCTCCCAAGTAGCTGGGACCATAGGCACACAGCACCACATCTGGCGGCTCTCGTCTCCCATTTCTAACCCCTGGCAACAGTAGTCCCAGCTTCATTTTAAAATGTTGTCATTTCAAAAGTGTTTTATAGATGGAATCATACAGTTTGTGATATTTGGAGGTGGGTTGGCTTTTTTTTTTTAATTCAGCAAAATTTCCTGGAGAGCAGCCAAGTTTTTGCATTTATTGATAGTACATTTCTCTTGGGAGTACATTCCACAACATGTATACCAGTTGGTTTAGCCATTAACATGCTGAAAGACATCTGGGCTAATTCCTGTTTTTGGTTATTATAAAAAAAGCTATTAAGATTCATGTACAAATTTTTGTGTGAATGTTAGATTTTTATTTTTCTGAAATAAATACTTAGGAGTACAGTTGCTGGGTCATATGTTAGTTATGTGTTTATTTTTTATTTCTTTTTCTTTTTTGCCCACTTGCAACTGTCTTGATCAAGTTACAGATGTGTTTAGTTTTTTTAAAAAAACTGTCAGACTTTTCATTTTACATTTCCACCAGCAATGTATGAGTGATCCAGTGTCTCTGCATCTTTGTGAGCATTTGGTGTTGAGACTATTTTTGCTTATTTTAGCCATCCTAATAGACAGCACTACGCACCTATTAGGATAGCTAAAATAAGCAAAAATAGTCTCAACACCAAATGCTTGTAAAGTTTAAATATTATTCATTTTGAATTAATTTTGTATGAAATGTGAGGTTTAGGTCAAGATTCATTGTTTTGTTTTTGCCTATGGATGTTCACTTGCTCTAACACCATTTATTAAGAAGGCTTCTTTCGCCAGGTGCGGTGGCTCACACCTGTAATCTCAGAACTTTGGGAGGCCAAGGCAGGGGGATCACTTGAGGTCAGGAGTTTGAGACTAGCGTGACGAACATGACGAAACCCCGTCTTTACTAAAAATACAAAAATTAGCTGGACGTGGTGGTGCATGCCTGTAATCCTAGCTACTTGGGAGGCTGAGGCAGGAGAATCACTTGAACCTGGGAGGCAGAGGTTGCAGTGAGCGAAGACCACTCCATTGTACTTTAGCCTGGGTGACAGAGTGAAACTCCTTCTTAAGGAGGAAAAAAAAAAAAGAGTTTGAGCATATTTGTGTTGGTCTCCTTCCAGGTCCTATATTCTGTTCCATAGATCTGTGTGTCTATTCCTCCACCAATACCACAATATATTAATTACTGTAGCTGTGTAGTAAGCATTAATATTGGGTAGAATAATTCCTCTAACTTCATTCTTTGTCAAGATTTTTTTTTTTTTTTTTGTCAAGATTGTTTAAGCTATTCTGTGCCTATGCCTTTCCATATACATTTAAAATAAGCTTGTCTATGTCTACAAAAAAATCTTAGTGGGATTTTTTATAGGAATTGCATTAAACCTAAGATAATATTCTGGGCTCCCAAAGGTTGAAGAAAAAAAGAAAAAAACCCTAAGATCAGTTTGGGGAGAATTGATATGTTTACTATGTTGTGACTTCCAACCCATGGGCATGGTATGTCTGTACTTTAGATCTTTGATTTCTTTCACTAGTTATTCAAAAAACAAAACCCCATAAAACAACTTACATATAAATCTGTCCACACACCTGCAGTGAACTCATTTTCTACAAAAGTCCCAAGAGCATACACTGGGGAAAAGATAGTCTCTTCAATAGATGGTGCTTGGAAAACTGGATATCTATATGCAGAAGAATGAAACTAGATCTTTATCTCTCACCATATTACAAAAATTAAAGAAAAATTGATCAAAGACTTAAATCTAAGACCTCGAACTATGAAACTCTACAAGAAAACATTGGGGAAACTCTCTAGGATATTAGTCTGGGCAAAAACTTACTGAGTAATATCCCATAAGCACAGGCAACCAAAACAAAAATGGACAAATGGGATCACATCAAGTTAAAGAGCCACTGCACAGCAAAGGAAGCAATAAAGTGAAGAGACAACCCACAGAATAGGAGAAAATATTTGCTAACTACCCATCTGACAAAGGATTAAACCAGAATATAAGAAGCTCAAACAACTCTGTAAGAAAAAATCTAATCCGATTTAAAAAGTGGGCAAAAGGGGCTGGGCATGGTGGCTCATGTCTGTAATCCCACCATGCTGGGAAGCTGAGGTGGGCAGATCATGAGGTCAGGAGTTTGAGACTAGCCTGACCAATATGTTGAAACCCCATCTCTACTAAAAATACAAAAAATAGCTGGGCACGGTGCCATGTGCCTGTAATCTCAGCTACTCGGGAGTCTGAGGCAGGAGAATCACTTGAACCCAGGAGGTGGAGGTTCTGGTGAGCCGAGAGTGTGCCATTGCACTCTCGCCTGGGCGACAGAGTGAGACTTATCTCGGCAAAAGATTGCAATAGGTATTACTCAAAAGAAGACATGCAAATGGCGAACAGACATATGAAAAGGTGCTCAGCATCATTGGTGATCAGAGAAATGCAAGTCACAACTACAATGAAATATCTCACTCTAGTTAAAATGGCTTATATCAAAAACAGGCAATAAGAAATGCTGGCAAGGATGTGAGGTAAAGAGAACCCTTGTACACTGTTGGTGGGAATGTAAACTAGTACCACTACTATGGAGAACAGTTTGGAGGTTCCTCAAAAAACTAAAAATAGAGCTACCATGCGATCCAGCAATCCCACTGCTGGGTATGTATCCAAAAGAAAGGAAATCAATATATTGAAGAGATATCTGCACTCCCATGTTTGTTGCAGCACTATTCACAATAGCCAGGATATGGAATCAACCTAAGTGTCCATCAACAGAAGAATGGATGAAGAAAATGTGGTACTTATACATAATAGAATACTATTCAACCATAAAAATGAATGAGATCTTGTCATTTGTAACAACGTGGATGAAACTGGAGGTCATTATGTTAAGTGAAATAATCCAGGCACAGAAAGACAAACGTATGTTCTCACTTATTTGTGGGATCTAAAAATCAAAACAGTTGAGCTAATGGAGACAGAGAGTAGAAGGATGGTTACCAGAGGCTGGGAAGGGTAGTGGGGGGATGATGGGGAGGTGGGGATGGTTAGTAGGTACCAAAAAAAATAAAAAAATCCATAAGACCTAGTATTTGATAGCACAATAGGATGACTGTATTCAATAAAAATTAATCACATATTTTAAAATAAAAGAGTATAATTGGCTGGGCACGGTGGCACGTGCTTGTAGTCCCACGTACTCGGGAGGCTGAGGCTGGAGGATCGCTTGAGTCCAGGAGTTCTGGGCTGTAGTGCGCTATGCCGATCGGGTTTCTGCACTAAGTTTGGCATCAATATGGTGACCTCTTGGGGGTGGGGGACCACCAGGTTGCCTAAGGAGGGGGTGAACCGGCCCAGGTCGGAAATGGAGCAGGTCAAAACTCCCGTGCTGATCAGTAGTGGGATCGTGCCTGTGAATAGCCACTGCACTCCAGCCTGGGCAACATAGCAAGACCCCTTCTCTTAAAAAAAAAAAAAAGGTATATAATTGGATTGATTGTAACACAAAGGATAAATGCTTGAGGGGGATGGATACCCTATTTTTTATGTTGTGATTATTACATATTGCATGCATATATCAAAGCATCTCATGTATCCCATAAATATGTACACCTACTATGTACCCACAAAAATAAAAAAATGTAATAAAGCATGTATATGACTTGTATGCTAAAAACTAAAATGTATGTGGCTGGGCATGGTGGCTCAAACCTGTAATTGCAGCACTTTGGGAGGCTGAGGTGAGCGGATCACCTGAGGTCAGGAGTTTGAGACCAACCTGGCCAACTTGGTGAAACTCTGTCTCTGCCAAAAATACAAAAAATTTAGCTGGGTGTAGTGGCAGATGCCTGTAATCCTAGCTCCTTGGGAGGCTGAGGGAGGAGAATTGCTTGAACCAGGGAGTCAGAGGTTACAGTGAGCTGAAATTGTGTCACTGCACTCCAGACTGGGCGACAGAGCAAGACTCCATCTCAAAAAAAAAAAAAAAAACTGAAATGTATGCTAGCCGGGCGTGGTGGCTCATGCCTGTAATCCAAGCACTTTGGAGGCCAAGGTGGGCGGATCACCTGAGGTCGGGAGTTCAAGACCAGCCTGACCAACATGGTGAAACCCCGAATTTTTTTTCATTAAAAAAAAAAAAATATATATATATATATATATATATAAATAAAATAAAATGTATGCTAAAAAACTAAAAATGCTGCCAAGATTTTTTTGAGTATTATTATTACTATTATTTTTTCTGAGGCAGGATCTCGCTCTGTTACCCAGTCTGGAGTGCAGTAGCACAGTCACAGCTCATTGCAGCCTTCATCTCCCAGGTGCAAGTTATCCTTCCACCTCAGCCTCCTGAGTAGATGGGACTACAGGTGTGTGCCACCATGCCTGACTGATTTTTAAATTTTTTGTAGAGATGGGGTTTTGCTGTGTTGCCCAGGCTGGTCTCAAACCTCTGAGCTCAAGCAGTCCTCCTGCCTTGGTTGCCCAAAGTGCTGGAATTACAGGCATGAGACACTGGACCCAGCCTGAAGATTATTTTTAAATTGTAAAATGGTCACAGACTTTTATACATTTTGAGTAAAGGAGAAAAATACTTATAATTTCAGCACACTAAATTATTCTAAGGTTTATATAATTTATTTTTATTTATTTATTTATTTTTGAGACAAAATCTTGCTCTGTCATCCAGGCTGGAGTGTAATGGCGCGATCTCAGCTCGCTGAAACCTCTGCCTCCTGGGTTCAAGTGATTCTTGTGCCTAAGCCACCCAAATAGCCGGGATTGCAGAAACATGCCACCATGCCACCATGCCTGGCTAATTTTTGTATTTTTGGTAGAGATGGGGTTTCACCATGTTAGCCAGGCTGGTCTCGAACTGCTGACTTCAGGTGATCTGCCCACCTCAACTTCCCAAAGTGCTGAGATTACAGGCGTGAGCCACCTCACCTTGTCTATTTAGTAAGTGGTTATTGATCACCTATCATTTATCAGGGCATGTGGTAGGTGCTGGGACTGTTTCATCCTTGCCTTCCTTAAGGCTATAGTCCATTGAGAAAGACAAATATTTTCTTAAAAAAATCACACAAATGAATATATAATTACAACTGTGATAACTTATTTTTGACAGAGGTGCATGATACTTTAAAAATGTATAGTAGAGATATTTGACCAATTTGGGGAGCCAAGAAAGATTTTAAACTACTGGACTCATAGTTCAACCTGTGATTTGAACTGAGGAGTAGAGTACTGAATATGGGAGTTGATCCTAGGTGTGAATCACAGAGGCTCATGGTATTCTTACCCAAAGTTCAGTCATTTTCATGAATAAACATTTCTTAGTTTGTTTTTTGCTTTTGGTCAGTTTCCAAATGCTGAAATGATTATTTTGAGTATTTTGGGTTAGCTTTATAGTTTTGAGAAAAGATTTGTCAATGTCCTTACTTAGTCATGATGCTAATCACAAGTAATTTTTTTAGTTTATTTATTGACTTAACACTACTCAATGCCGTTTTTGAGTTTTCATGAAGGTATATACCTGTATAATCACCTCCACAATCAAGATAGAGTACATTACCTCAAAAGTAACCGTCCTGCCCCTTACCAGTCATTTCTCTCCCTCTTCCCACCTGGCTCCAGGCAACTGCCGGTCTGTTTTCCTTTAACTGTTGATTAATGTTTTTCTAGAGTTTCATATAGCTAGAATCATAGTTTGTAGTCTTTTGGGCATTGCTTCTTTTGCTCACCGTAATGTCTTTGAGATTCATCTGTGTCATTGGATGCATCTGTAGTTTGTTCCTTTTTATTTTTCAGTAATTTTTCATTGTAGAGATACATCTCAATTTGTTAATTCACATGTTGATGGATATTCGGTTTATTTCCAGTTTTTGTCTCTTATGACTAGGGCTGCTATGAATATTCATGTCTTTATTTCTCTTGAGTAAATACCTAGGAATGGAATGGGTAGGTCATGTAGTAGATACATACTTTCCTTTTTAAGTAACTGCATGTACCACTTTATATTCTTTTTTTTTTTTTTTGAGGCAGATTCTCGATCTTGTTGCCCCGGCTGGAGTGCAGTGGGGCGATCTTGGCTCACTGCAACCTCCGCCTCCCGGGTTCAAGCTGTTCTCCTGCCTCAGCCTCCTGAGTAGCTGGGATTACAGGTGTGTCCACCATGCCTGGCTAATTTTTGTATGTTTAGTAAAGATGGGGTTTCACCATGTTGGCCAAGCTGGTCTCAAACTCTTGACCTCAAGCATCTGCCCACCATGACCTTCCAAAGCGCTGGGATTACAGGCATGAGTCACCGAGCCTGGCAGATTTTTGTATGTTTCCCAATACATAAAATACATACATTAGTATTCATATAATTAAAAAATAAATACACATATATTGTGGTTGTGCTTTAGTTATCAGTAGAGATATATTTTAAAAATATATTAAGGTAAATATAAATAAATATTAATATATAGTTATAAATGTAAATATATAAATATAAAATTAAATATAAATATATTAATATTTTAAAATATAATATTTTAAATATGTTATAAAATATATTTTTAAAAGGTAAGAAAATATTTGTGCCTGGGTGTGGTAGCTCATACCTATAATCCCAGCACTTTGGGAGACGAGGGCGGGAAGATCACTTGAGCCCAGGAGTTCAAGACCAGTCTGGGCGATATAGTGAGACCTTGCCTTTACAAAAAATAAAAAATAAATTAGCCGGGTGTGGTAGCACACAGCTGTCGTCCCAGCTACTTGGGAGGTTGAGGTGGAAGAATTGCTTGAGTCAGGGAGGTTGAGGTTGTGGTGAGCTGTGCTGGTCTCATAAAGTGCTGGGATTACAGGCATGAGCCACTGCACCTGGCCAAGAATTTTTTTTTTTTTTTTCAGATGGAATCTTGCCCTGTTGCCCAGGCTGGAGTTTAGTAGTGTGGTCTTGGCTCCAACCCATGCCTTCCAGGTTCAAACAATTCTCATGCCTCAGCCTCTCTAGTAGCTGGGATTATAGATGCATACCACCATGCCCAGCTGATTTTTGTATTTTTAGTAGAGACAGGGTTTTGCCATCTTGGCCAGGCTAGTCTCAAACTCCTGACCTCAAGTGATCCACTTGCCTCAGCCTCCCAAAGTGCTGGAATTACAGGTGTGAGGCACGATGTCTGGCCCAAGAATTCTTTATATATTCTGGATGTAAGCCTTTTTTGCAAGATAAATGTATTGCAAATACTTTGACCTCCCTGGCTCAGGTGATCCTTCCACTTCAGCCTTCTGAGTAGCTGGAACTACAGGTGCATGTCACCATACCCCGCTAATTAAAAAATTTTTTTTGTGGAGACAGTGCCTTGCTATTTTGCCCAGGCTGTCATTCTGTGGCTTCTTAATGTTCTTTTTTTTTTTTTTTTTAAAGAGCAGAAGTTTTAAATTTCAGTGAAGTCAAATTTATCAATTTAAAAAAATTTCTATGTGTCCTAAGAAAGCTTTGCTTACTCAAGGTCACTTTTTTTTTTTGAGACAGGGTCTCAATATGTTGCTGAGGCTGGTCTTGAACTCTTGGATTCAGGTGATCCTTCTGTCTCGGCCTCCCAAAGTTCTGGGTTTGCAGGCGTGTGCCACCATGCCTGGCCAAATTTTGGTAGTTCCCCCCCCCTCTTTTTTTTTTTTTTGAGACTCTCGCTTTGTTGCCAGGTGCCAGGCTGGAGTGCAGTGGCACGATCTTGGCTCACTGCAACCTCTGCCTCCCGGGTTCAAGCAATTCTCCTGCCTCAGCCTCCTGAGTAGCTGGGACTACAGGCACACGCCACCACCCCCAGCTAATTTTCGTATTTTTTTGGTAGTGATGAGGTTTTTCATCATGTTGGCCAGGATGGTCTCAATCTCTTGACCTCGTGATCCACCCGCCTTGGACTCCTAAAGTGCTGGGATTACAAGCGTGAGCCACTGCGCCTGGCCAAATTTTGGTAGTTCTACACTCTTTTGGGTCTTTAGCTCATTTGAGAATTCAGTGAAAACTATAAAAATTTTTCCAAGGAAGCTATCGACAGAAACTAATTTTACACACAATTTTAGCGAATCCTCTGAAGCCAGTCTATAGATTCTTTAAGGGCTTTTGGATTGACAGGTTAAGAACTCTTGGCCAGCAGTTCTCTAAGTACTAATCTAAGATCTGTCTTTTCTTTTGAGATGAGGTCTCACTCTGTTGCCTGGGCTAGAGTACAGTGGTGCCATCATGGCTTGATGTAGCCTTCACCTCCCTAGGCTGGTGGCTTATGCCTGTAATCCCAGCACTTTGGGAGGCCAAGGCAGGTGGATCACCTGAGGTCTGGAGTTTGAGACCAGCCTGACCAACATGGAGAAACCCCATCTTTACTAAAAACACAAAAAATTAGCCAGGTGTGGTGGTGGTACATGCCTGTAATCCCAGTTACTCGGGAGGCTGAGGCAGGAGAATCTCCTGAACCTGGGAGGCAGAGGTTGTGGTGAGCCAAGATTGCACCATTGCACTCCAGCCTGGGCAACAAGAGTGAAGCTCCATCTCAAAAAAAAAAAAAAAAAAAAAGACTAAATTGAATAGCTTCTAGAAAACTTATACTTTAAGTAAATTATTATCTTTTTATTCTAAACAAAATTATTGTCCTTTTATTCTAGACAAAAGAATGGCACGGAGAAGAGAAAAGTTAAAGAAGTTTCCGAATCTCAGAACCTGGAGAAGAAGGATGTGGAAACTACCAGTTCTGTCAGTGTGAAGAGGAAGCGTAGACTTGAGGATGCATTCATCGTGATATCCGATAGTGATGGAGAGGTTAGTAGAGCTGAAAAGTAGAGCTGTAGCTCTCAAACTATGCTTCTTTACTTATGGGGAGGTTATTTCGTGATGGACTTTACCTTAATGCCAGCTCCCCAGGACCACGAAGTTTTTACTCAGCTTTGTTTTAATTTGTAAGTGGAATTAAGAATTACTTAAGGAAGTAATCCTGTTGCTTAGTGGAGGATGGATCATAGTTCTTCAGTTTTGTAATGTAGTAATCCAAAGTGATATTTTAGAACTATTTGAATAATCTAATTCAATTGTAAATCTTAGTTTTCATGTGTCTGGAAAATGTGAATTTTTTTTTTTTTTTTTTTTGAGATGGATTTTCACTCTCATTGCCCAGGCTGGAGTGCAGTGGCTCCATCTCGGCTCACCGTAACCTCTGCCTTCTGGGTTCAAGCAACTCTCCTGCCTCAGCCTCCCAAGTAGCTGGGACTACAGGTACATGCTGCCACGCCCTGCTAATTTTTTGTACCTTTTTTTAGTAGAAACGGGATTTCACTGTGTTGCCCAGGCTGGTCTCGAACTCCTGAGCTCAGGTGATCTGCCTACCTCAGCCTCCCAAAGTGCTGGGATTATAGGCGTGAGCCACCATACCTGCTCAGTGGTAATTTCAGATTATACTAAATTTCAAAGATTGATCAGGGAGATGTGAGAAGGTTAGTGGAATACATGATAATTTACTTCTTTAGAGACAACTTCTCACTCTGTTACCCAGGCTGGAGTACAATGATGTGACCTCGGCTCACTGCAGCCTCAGTCTGGGCTCAAGATTCTTGTGCCTCAGCCTCTTAAGTAGCTGGGACCACAGGTGTACCAGTACTCCTGGCTAGTTTTTATATTTTTTTCTAGAGATGGGATCTTGCTATGCTGCCCAGGCTACAGATACAAATTTATATCAGGTGGAACTGAGAAACACATTATGTGCCCCTCGTTTGTCCTGTTTAAAATTTCCCTTCTGCCTTTTTCCTTTCCATATGTTAGGTTTTGAGCTCCTTGGCCTGCCTTTTTTTTTTTTTTTTAAGCTTATGGAAACCTGATACTGAGCTTGAGAATGTTGCGGGAGAAAGGGAATTTCTGGGAGACAAGAAAGAGAGGCTGGGCACTGTGGCTTACACCTGTAATCCCAGCACTTTGGGAGGCCGAGGTGGGTGGATCACCTGAGGTCAGGAGTTTGAGAACAGCCCAGCCAACATGGTGAAATCCCGTCTCTACTAGAAAATACAAAAATTAGCCGGGGGTGGTGGTGCATGCCTGCGATCCCAGTTAATCAGGAGGCTGAAGCAGGAGAATCACTTGAACCCAGGAGACGGGGGTTACAGTGAGTGGAGATTGCACCATTGCCCTCTAGCCTGGACAACAAAAGTGAAACTTTGTCTCAAAAAGAAAGAAAAAAGGCCAGGCGTGGTGGCTCATGCCTGTAATCCCAGCACTTTGAGAGGCCGAGGCGGGGCGGATCACGAGATCAAGAGATTGAGACCATCCTGGCCAACATGGTGAAACCCTGTCTCTACTAAAAAATAGAAAAATTAGCTGGGCATTGTGGCGCGCGCCTGTTGTCCCAGCTACTTGGGAGGCTGAGGCAGGAGAATTGCTTGAACCCGGGAGGTGGAGGTTGCAGTGAGCCGAGATCGTGCCACTGCACTCCAGCCTGGCGCCTGGCGACAGAGCAAGACTCTGTCTCAAAAAAAAAAAAAAAAAAGGAAAGAAAAGAAAGAGGATGTGTTTCTTCTTTTCAGTAGCTGCAAAGTGATAGATACCATTCCATATCATAAAATTGGTTCAAGGTCTCTTATCTGAATAAGGCGTGTGATTGAAGTACTTATGAAACTTGTTCTGTATTCTGTTACTAAAAACTGTCCTTGGGAACAAGATACTGAAACATGCAGGAAATGGATGAATCTCAAAAACATGCTGTGTAGAAGAAGCCAGACACAAAGGAGCATCCTGTATAATTCTATCGACGTGAAATTCTGGAAGCACCAAATCTAATCCATAGTGACACAGAGCAGATCAGTAGTTGCCCGGATCAGGGGTAGAAGGCGGATTGACTGGGAGGGGTCAGAGGGACTCCCTGGAGTAATGCGAAAGTTCTTTTTTTTTTTTTTTTTTTTTGAGGCAGGATCTCACTTTACCGCCCATCCTGGAGTGCAGTGGCGCAATCTTGGCTCACTGCAACTTCCGCCTCCCAGTTTCAAGCAGTACTCCTGCCTCAGCCCCCCAAATAACTGGGATTATAGGCATGTACCACCATGCCTGGCTAATTTTGTATTTTTGGTAGACATGGGGTTTCTCCATGTTTATCAGGCTAGTCTTGAACTCCTGACGTCAGATGATCCACTGGCCTTTGTGTCCCAAAGGTGCTGGGATTACAGGTATGAGCCACTGTGTCCAGCCTTTGTTTTTGTTTTGAGCCAGGGTCTCATTGTGTTGCTCAGGCTAGAGTGCAGTGGTGCTGCCTCAAGTCACTACAGCCTTCCTGACCTGGACCTAAGTGATCCTTCCACCTCAGCTTCCCAGGTAGCTGGGACTACAGGCCTTTGCCAACATGCTTGGCTACATTTTTAAATATTCTTTTTAGAGATGATGTATCACTATATTGCCCAGGCTGGTCTGGAACTCCTGGGGTCAAGCAGTGCTCCCACTTTGGCTTTTCAAAGTATTGGGAGTACAGGCATGAGCCATCCCATCTGCCCTTCATTTTAAGTTTTTAATTTTTATTATTATTATTTTTTGACAGCGTCTTACTCTGTTGCCCAGGCTGGAGTGCAGTATTGTGGTTATAGCTCACTGCTGCCTCCAACTCCTGGCTCAAGTGATCCTCCGGTGTCAGCCTCCTGAGAAGCAGGGACCACAAGTGCATGCTACCATGTCTGACTAATTTAAAAAAAAAATTGTAGCCAGGTGTCTCTTATGTTGCCCATGCTGTCCTGGAACTCCTGGCCTCAAGCAGTTTTCCCAGTTCAACCTCTCAAAGTTGGGCATGAGCCACCGTACCCAGCAGACAGTTCTGTATCTTGATAGTGGGAGTGGGTACTCAGATATGTCCATTTGCTAAGCCTCATCAGACTGTATAAAGTGAGACCCTGTCTCAAGAAAACCTATACACTTAAAATGAGTGCATTTTATTTTATGTAAACTATACTTAAATGAAGTTTATTTTAAATAATAAAACAACTGTCCATGGAAGTATTTATACAAGGGGGAAGGGGCCTTTGAAAACACTCAGAATTCAGAGATTATTTTTAGGTCTTGCCAAAAAAAACCCCAAAGAACAAAAAACCTTTCACCTCAAAAACCACCCAGGAGGGAGGCTAAGGCCGAAGAATCAGAAATGCCTGTTATTCTAATTAGTTGTGCTTGATGATTGTTGTCATGATATTGGTACTAAAGTATTAAAGTAGCAATTAAAATGACAAGTGAACTATCCGTAGATATAAAGAGATAAACACTTGTGTTTATATGTATGAGCCTGGTGCAGTGGCTCACTCCTATAATCCCAGCACTTTGGGAGGCCGAGGCGGGTGGATCACGAGGTCAAGAGATCGAGACCATCCTGTTCAACATGTTTACTGGAGTTTTTTACCTGCCTGTAGGTCTCATCTCATAGGCTGTGAATTAAGTCTTTGTTTTTTCCTTCAGATTTTTTCTTTCTCCTATACTTACTTTCTTTTTTCTTCTTCTTCTACAATCATGGTCTCCCTCTGTCACCTAGGCTGGAGTGTAGGAGTGTTAGTTCATTGCAACTTCTGTCTCCCCGGTCCCACCTTGGCCACCCAAGTAGCTGGGACTACAGGTGCAAGCCACTACACTTGGCTAATTTTTGTATTTTTTTTGTAGAGACAGGGTTTCACCATGTTGCCCAGGATGGTATTGAGCTCCCAGCCTCAAGTACCACTGCACCTGGGCAAAAAATTACATATTATATTTTTGGTTAGTGAGATTGAGCATTTCTTTACATCTTTATTGGTTTTTAAAAAACATTTTTTATAGTTCAGTTTCTAATTAGGATTTTTGTCTACATAGTTCATTTTAAAGGCATAAAAGTATGGAGAAGAAAACAAGGGCTAGGCACATCCCTGGTGACTCACGCCTATAACCCAATGCTTTGGGAAGCTGAGACAGGAGGATTGCTTGTGGCCAGGAGTTTGAGAACAGTCTGAGCAACATAAGAAGACCCTGTCTCTACAAAAAATATAAAACTTAGCTGGTCATGGTGGTGTGCACCTATAGTCTCAGATACCTGGGAGGCTGAGGCAGGTGGGATAATTGCTTAAGCCTAGGAGTTCCAGGAATTTGAGGCTGCAGTGAGCTATGATCTTACCGTTGCACTCCATCCTGGGCAATCGAGTGAGACCCTCGCTCTTAAAAAAAGGAAACAAAACAATTGTACTACTTGGATATCATCTTAATATTAACAAGAATAAAAATATTAAATACACAAATACATATGGATATGTTAAAAAAAAGTTGTATACATATATGTTAAAAAAAAAACAAAACCCAAACCAGCCAGGTGTGGTGGCTCACGCCTGTAATCCCAGCATTTTGGGAGGCTGAGGCGGGTGGATCACCTGAGGTCGGAAGTTCAAGACCAGCTTTACCAACATAGAGAAACCCCGTCTCTACTAAAAATACAAAATGGATTACAGGTGGCCCATGCCTGTAATCACAGCTACTCGGGAGGCTGAGGTAGGAGAATCGCTTGAACCCGGGAGGTGGAGGTTGCGGTGAGCCAGATCGAGCCATTGCACTCCAGCCTGGGCAACAAGAGTGAAATTCTGTCTCAAAAAACAAAAAACAAACAAAAACCCCCTAAAACCCTAAATCATGACAAAACAGTTTAGAAAGGTATGAAATGAAAATGTACACTGCAGACATTTAACCATAAGCAGTCATTTTTTTCATTTTTAAAGTAATTTCTTAGTGTCATCTGAAGACAGTAATTTCTTCTGTATCCTAGGAAAAAAATTTTTATGCATACATCATCAGTAGAGATTTTTATGGGAAAGGAATCATGCTGTACAAACTGTTTTTCTTTTTTTCACTTAGTCTGTGTTAGGTCCTCCAGAGACATAGAACCAATAGGATAGGTGGGTGGGTGGGTGGATGGATGGTTGGATGGATGGATGGATGGATGGCGGATGGACGGATGGATGGATGGACGGACGGATGGTCAGATAGATGGAAGGATGGATGGATAGATGGATGGATGGATGGAAGGATGAACTGGACAGATGGAATTTATTAGGTGTACTGGCTCATGTAATTTTGGAGGTTGAGAAGTCCCACAATAGGCTGTTTGCAAGCTGGATACCCTGAGATGCTAGTAGTATGGCTCAGTACAAGTCTGAAGGCCTGAGAACAAGGGGATAGGGGTGCTGAGTGTAAGGCCTGAAATCCAAGGCCTGGAGAACCTGGATTTCTGATGTCCGAGGGTAGGAGAAGAATAATGTGTCCCAGCTCCGGGAGAGAGACAAATTTGCCTCCTATGTTTTTATTCTATCTAGCCCCCCCAGCCAACTGGATGGTGTTCACCCAGATTGAGAATCGATCTTCCCCACTTAGTCACTTAGACTTACACTCCAGTGTCTTCTGCAAACGCCCGCACAGACACACCAGAAAATAATACTTATTAGTTCTCTGGGTATTTCTTACTCCAGTCAAACCGATACCTAAAATTAACCATTAAAGTATTTCATGGAGACCTTTCTATAGCAGCACATCTGTCCTATCATATGTCATATATGTTATACATGCAGAAATGTGCATAAAATATAAATGCATAGTTTTAAAAATTAATGTGAACACTTGCACTTACAACCTGAGAATCCCTTTTCTCTTTAGTGTGTCCCTCCCCAATTTGCATTCTTTTCTTTCTTTCTTTTTTTTTTTTTTTTCTGAGATGCAGTGTCGCTCTGTCGCCCAGGCTGGAGTGCAATGGCGCAATCTCGTCTCACTGCAACCTCCTCCTCCCAGGTTCAAGCGATTCTTCTGCCTCAGTTTCCCAAGTAGCTGGGATTATCGGCACCCGCCACCATGCCCGGCTAATTTTTGAATTTTTAGTAGAGACGGGGTTTCACCATGTTTTCCACGCTGGTCTCGAACTCCTGACCTCAGATGATCCACCTGCCTCAGCCTTTCAAAGTGCTGGGATTACACGTGTAAGCCACTGCGCCCGGCTCTTTTCCACCTTTCTAAAGGTAACCACTATTTATTTTGTCTTCCCATGTTTCTCCTTACAGTTTTTCCACATTTACATGTATCCCTAAACAGTGTCCATATATTTTGAAAAACTAAGTATTGCTGATTAGACATGTCTACCAACATTTTCCAATAATCTTTTCATTCTCCAGATATTTGAAATTTTACCTTTATCATTAACTAAAATCTTGTTTATAAATGGGTGTGTTTCCAAGAACAGAAAACCAAACACTGCATGTTCTCACTCATAAGTGGGTGTCGAACAATGAGAACACATAGACACAGGGAGGGGGAACATCACACACCGGGGCCTGTTGCGGGGTAGGGGAGCTAGGGGAGGGATAGCAGGAGGAATTGAGGAGGGATAACGTTAGGAGAAATACCTAATGTAGATGATGGGGTGGGGGATGGATGTAGCGAACCACCATGGCATGTGTTTACCTTTGTAAGAATCCTGCATGATCTGCACGTGTACCCCAGAACTTAAAGTATAATAAAAAAAATGGGTGTGTTTCTGGATTTTTTTCTTTCATTAATCTATCACGTTTTTATAATTGTTCGGTTGATTGTCTTGGGTATTTTGAGTAGACATTTAGCTTTGCTAATAACAATCATGTTTTTCTCTTTCTAGCACTTACACCTTTTTTTGTTTCATTTTCATTGCATTGACTGTAGCTTTCAGAATAATGTTGGTTGTTATTAGTGATAGAGCACATCTTTTACTTCTGGTGTTTTGCTATTTGTTTCATACTTCTGTTTTTATGTTAAGGAACTATCTTTTAATTGCTTATTTACTAGTAGTACTTTTAGGAAGTATGTTTAATCAAGTGCCCTTTAACAAGATGATGGAGTAGTTTTTCTCCTTTAATCAACTAATATATTGTGTTAGTATTTTCTAATGTTGGAACATCTTTGCATTGCTGGAATAAATCACACTTGGTCATGATGTGTTACATTACCATAATACTGAATTTATTTTCTTAATATATCATTTAGGAGTTTTGCATCTATACCCCTAGTGCCATTGGTTTTATACAGTTTTTTGGGGGGTGCTGTGGCCTTCATCGGATATTGGTATTGGGTTTACAGTATGAAAGAAAAGGAAAGCTCACCAGTTTTTGCTGTGTCCTACCATAATTTAAATAGCATAGGAATTACTTGTTTTATAAGGTTTGCTAAAAATCTCCCACAAAACTGGACTACCAACTGATTTTTAATATGTATTTCCTATTCTTGTAGTGTCTTGGTACTTTTGTATATTTTTTAAAAAGACTTTTCTGCTTTACAATAGAAAAAAGCAGTTGGATCATCTTAGGAACATATTTGTTTGTTTTTTGTTTTGTTATTTATTATTATTTTATTTTTTTGAGATGGAGTCTCGCTTTGTTGCCCAAACTGTAACGTCATGACGTGATCTTAGCTCACTGCAACCTCCGCCTCCTGGGTTCAAGTGATTCTTCCTGCCTGAGCCTCCAGAGTAGCTGAGATTACAGGTACCTGCCACCACTCCTGGCTAATTTTTGTATTTTTAGTAGGGAGGGGTTTTTGCCATGTTGGCCAGGCTGTTCTTGAATTCCTGACCTCCGGTGATCTGCCCACCTTGGCCTCCCAAAGTACTGGGATTACAGGCGTGAGCCATCGCGCCTGGCCTTTGTTTTGTTTTTTAGAGACAGAGTTTTTCTCTTTTTATTTTTTTTTTAGTTTTATTTTTTAATTATACATTAAGTTCTGGGGTACATGTGCAGATCGTGCAGGTTTTGCTCCTTTCCAGGCTGGAATGTAGTGATGTGCTTATAGCTTACTGCAGCCTCGAACTCCTGGACTCAAGCGATCCTCCTGCCTCAACCTCCCAAGTAACTGAGACTATAGGTGTGCACCACCATGCCCAGTCAGTTTTTTTTTTTTGTAAAGACAGGTGTTGATATGTTGCCCAGGCTGGTCACAAATTCCTGGCCTCAAGTGATCCTACCACCTCAGCCTCCCAAACTGCTGGGATTATAGGCATGAGCCACTGTGCCTAGCCATGAACACATTGTTTTTGGCCTTATGAGTTGAAAAGCAAATAAATTATTTGATATGTCTTCTGATCCTTGCGCTGCCTACAATGTCTTCCAATTTATTCTTCAGCTTAGATGTCAGTTCCTCTGGGGATCCTTGTAGATCTTCTAAGCCTGGGTCACTTGGCCATTTCTTGTGCTTTCGTAGAACCTGTTCTTACTTCTGTAGTATTAGTTGTCACACTGTTTTGCAATTGCCACTATATTTTTTTCTGCTTTCATCATTGGACCATTATTTCCTGGATGGCAGGAATTTTATATCTTCAACACCTAACAATAATGCTTGGCCTGTACTAGTGGACACTCTCAAAATATCTGCATTTGCTGGGCACACCGATATTCCCATTTACTTTGGAGGCAGATGATTGCTTGAGCTCAGGAGTTCAAGGCCGCCCTGGGCAACATAATGAGATCCTGTCTTTTAAAAAAAACAAAACCTGCATTAGGTTTTTCTTGTTGGTATTATTTTATTTGAATATTTCTTTAAGAAAATGTTCTCGTTTTCTGGTGTAGGAGAAGCCAGGAAATGTCTTTTTTTCCCCATCAGCCCAGCATGACAGATGGGAAAACATGTTTTTGTTTTTATTTCTTTTTTTAAAATCTAAAGGTAATGGCATGAACCTGACATTGTAGGGTTTCATTCATCCTAACTTTCTTCTGCTGAGCAATGTTACTTGGGTTGATTCATCTTCCCATTCTTTTACTCTCACTTTGTCCCTAGGAGAGCAAACAGGAGCTTTTGTAAACCCTGCCATTGTATTGGAATTGCTGTTTACTATGTGACCTTTCTGAACTTTTTATTCTAATCGATAACACTAATACTTACTCTGGAGGACTATTGTAAGGATTAAGAGTAATATAAGTAAAATTTCTTTCTTTTTTGAGAGAGTCTTGCTCTGTCACCCAGGCTGGAGTACAGTGACACTATCTTGGTTCACTACAACTTTGCCTCCCAGGTTTAAGTGATTTTCCTGTCTAAGCCTCCCAAGTAGCTGGGACTACAGGCATGCACCCCTATGCCTGGCTAATTTTGTATTTTTAGTAGAGACAGGTTTTGTCATGTTGGCCAGGCTGGTCTCAAACTTCTGACTTTAAGTGATCCACCCACCTCGCCCTCCCAAAGTGCTCCGGTTATAGGCGTGAGCCGCTGTGCCTGGCCTAGAATAATATAAGTAAAATTTCTTAGTGATACTTCAATATGTGATAACTGATGTCATTGTACATGTTCGGAATATAGTCTGAGCCTGGCAAGAAATAAAGCCAACTGACCTATGTGGATTGTAGGGAACCAGCCCCACATCACATCTGTGGGTACCCCGAGTTCGGTGGTGACAAAGGAATGAGAAAAAGATAGATTAAGAGAGAAAGTGGGACCAGGGGGCCATCACTTATTACTTTGGAGGCAGACAGTGAAAAGAAGGCCCCAAGCTCTGATCCTCCACACTGTTTATTGGTTATAATCACTTTGATCTATAGGGTAGGGGTGGAGTGATGGTGGGGAGAGGGTGACGTGATGGTGGAGTGAGTTGGTGAGCCAGAACTGAATCAGTAAGCTGGAACTGGTGTGTCATTCTAAAGATTGATAACAGTGGCAGTTTGGGAATTTCACAAAACAAGAATATGTGGTTATCTTTAGCCTGTTATCTATGTGCAGCTGTTGGAACTCGGGGCTTACAAGGAGCTTACAAGTCTGGCTACGTCATAGTACTACAAAGGGGTTTTACATCCTTGAGCACAATATTTATAGTAATAGAGCCTAGGTCACCCTGTACCGGAACATGAGGCATGGAGAAGTTCCCCCCCCCCGCCGCCTCCGCCGAGGCCCCCTGCAGTTTGCTGTGGTTTGTTGTTTCCAGTTTATATGTTACTCGTAACCAGTTTATGTAGGCACTCTGTAAGTCCTTTCTCCTTTGCTGCTTTTCCCAACAGTGGATAATAACTCTTGTCTTCTCCGACATTCTTCCATGTTGCAACAAACAAAATAAAACAACAACAGTAGAAATCCAGAGGGAAAGAAAGGAACCTCTGAAGCTTATAGATGGTCAGAGCTGGTTTTCTTTCTGACCTTACACTACTTGGGCCTCACTTTTCTCATCTGTCAAGTGGGGTCGGCTGGGTGCTGGTGGCTCACACCTGTAATCCCAGCACTTTGGGAAGTCAAGGCAGGAGGATTGCTTGAGCCCAAGAGTTTGAGATAAATCTGGGTAACATAACAAGACCCTGTCTGTACAAAAAATAAAGAAGATGGTGGTACATGCCTGTAGTCCCAGCTACTGGTGAGACTAGATGGGAGGATTGCTTGAGTAGGAGAGGTCAAGGATGCAGTGAGTTGTGATTATTCCACTGTCCTCCATCGTGGGCTGCAGAGTGAGACCCTCTCTCCAAACAATAAAAAAAGGAAATGGGGTTATTGATAATTCTCACAAGGTTTTTGAAAGGAATTAAGTGAGGTAATGTATATAACGTGCCTGGAACATAGTATGCAATATATGGTAACTGTTGTTACTCTTATTTTAGAAAGCTTCTTTATGATAAAAATGTAGTTGGCTATAAATTGCCAGCTAATCTTTTAAAATTTATACAGTGTTTCCAGTAATAGTGTATTAGTAAAAAATAGAAATTCACTCTTCTCTCAAATCATTCATCTCAAAAGCTGGTAGCCACTACATTATAAAAAGTATGCCGTATCAACAAAATAGTTGGGACAGCTGTCTCATTTCCTGAAAGAAAATGCCTGCAAGGGTCAGTAACCAGTTGAGTTCAGTCAGTACCAAAACAGTCTGTGGGACCAGTTTGTTAATTGGATTTATTTATTCTTGTCTTTTTCAATCTTCATTTTTTCCTTTTCAGGATTCTCAGTTGTCACTTTGAAGTATTTTCGTGGAGTAAAAGTCATGACTTTTCTGGTTAGAAATAGAAAGATAGATTCTTTTCTGCCATTTTCTCTCTATTTTCTAGAGAATAGTTTCCTGAACCTCCCAATATTTGTTTTGCTTTCATTATCTGCCCACCCCTTTATGAAAGATAGCTTAGATATCACTATTTGCTCTTAAAATTAAAATCACCTATATAACTAGAAGCATATTTTCTCTCAGTCTTTTGCTTAGGCACAGCCTGCCTGCCTGCCCGCCCGCCCTCCCCTCCCTCTTTCCTTCCCCCTCTTCCCCCTCCTCCCCTTTCTCTCCCTCCCTCTCACTACCTCCCCCTCCTCATCTCTCCCCTCCCTCCCTTTTTCCCTTCCTTTCCCTTACTCCCCCTCTTCCCTTTCTCCCCCTCCTCCCCTCCTGCCCTCCCCCTCTCCTTGCTTCCCCTCTCTTCCCCCTCCCCCTCCCCTTCCCTTCCCTCCTCCCTTCCCTCCCCTCTGTCACTTCCCTTCCTCCCCCTTCCTCCCTCTTTTTCTCTCTTTTCTTTCAACGGGGTCTCACTATGTTGCCCAGGCTGGTCTTGAATTCCTGGCTTCAAATGATCCTCCCAAAGTTCTGGGATTATAAGCATGAACCATTATCCCTGGCCAAGATTTTTTTTTTACACTTGCTTCGAATGGTTAAACAAATTGTTCTAGAATTGTAGAACAACCTCAGCTCTAATTGTTCTATCTCTTGGTCTCTGTAACCATAGAAATAATCTAGAAGTTTTACTGTTTCATCATTCAAACTATTCCAAGACTTTTTTGTACCCTAATAGCGTACAGAAGTCTTTTGTGTTAGACTATGTCTTGATTTGTTTGATTGATTGATTGATGGGGCTCTCACTCTGTTACCCAGGCTGGAGTGCAGTGGTGCAGTTATAGCTCACTGCAGCCTCAAACTCCTGGGCTCCGGCAGTCCTCTTGCCTCAGCCTCCCTAGTAGCTAGGAATGACAGGCATGTACCACCACACCCAGCTAATTGACTTGTTTTTAGAAGACACTGTCACCGTGTGTTCTATAACGGTGTGTATTTGGTGTCTACTGAGACTAGAAAGTAGGTGTGATTTTTTTTAAATGATGACTTTTCCTACAAAGTTCTTGTTAGTATGTTAGAGATAGCATTACAGTTAAATTCTGGAGTGTGTAACTCAGGGTTTTGGAGGTTTTAAAGCACAAATGAAATGTCTTTAACAGATACAGGGACTATTCTGATTATCTGTTTCTCCGTAAGTAATGCTAGTAGTTTGTCTTTCAAGAAATTTTCTCATTTCTCAGGTCTTTTTTTTTTTTTTTTTGAAGACGGGGGTTTCACCATGTTGGTCAGGCTGGTCTTGAACTCCCGGCCTCAGGTGATCCGCCCGCCTTGGCCTCCCAAAGTGCTTGGATTACAGGCGTGAGCCACCACGCCCGGCCATTTCTCAGGTCTTAAATTTACGTACATAGAGGCTGGTCGTGGTGGCTCACACCTGTAATCCTAGCACTTTGGGAGGCCCAGGCTGGTGGATTGCCTGAAGTCAGGAGTTAGAGACCATCCTGGCCAACACATGAAACCCTGTCTCTACCAAATATACAAAAATTAGCCAGGCATGGTGGTGCATGCCTGTAATCCCAGCTATTCAGAAGGCTGAGGCAGTAGAATCTCTTGAACCCAGGAGGCGGAGGTTGTAGTGAGCTGAGATTGCGCCACTGCACTGCAGCCTGGGCAACAGAGTGAGACTGCCTTAAAAAAAAAAATTTACGTACCTAGAGTTTTTGTAGTATTTCCTTATTATCTGAGAGTCTGTTATTATTTTGTTTCATTCCTGGTATTACTCTTTTCTGTTGTCAGTATGGCTAGAGGTTTATCAATTTTATTGATCTTTATACAGACCCAACTTTTGGTTTTCTTTTAGCTTGAAGGACCTCCTTTAGCATTTTCTTTTTTAAATTAAATTAAAAAAAATTTTTTTTGAGACAGTCTCACTCTGTTGCCCAGGCTGGAGTGCAGTGGAACAATCTCGGCCCACTGCAAACTTTGCCTCCCAATTTCAAGTGATAGTTGTGCCTTAGCCTCTTGAGTAGTTGGGATTACAGGTGTGTGCCACTATGCCTGGCTAATTTTTGTAGTTTTAGAGACAGGGTTTTGCCATGTTGCACAGGCTGGACAAATTCTTATATATTGTTTTCATTTTAATTCAATTATTCTTGATTTCTTTCTTTCTTTTTTTTTTTGAGACGGAGTTTCACTCTTGTCCAAGCTGGAGGGCAATGGTGTGATCTCGGCTCACTGCAACCTCCACCTCCTGGATTCAAGTGATTCTCCTGCCTCAGCCCCCTGAGTAGCTGGGATTACAGGCATGAGCCACCATGCCCAGCTAATTTATTGTATTTTTAGTAGAAACAGGGTTTTACCATGTTAGCCAGGCTGGTCTCCAGCTCCTGACCTCAGGTGATCCGCCCGCCTCGGGCTCCCAAAATGCTAGGATTACAGGCATGAGCCACTGCGCCCATCAGTTATTACTGATTTGTAATGTAATTCCATTAATCATATGTATTTTATATGATTTGAATCATTTTTAAGTTGAGTGAAACTTGTTTTATGGCCCAGAATATTGTATGTATACTTGAGAAGAATGTACATTTTGGATAGTGATTTCTGTATATGTCAATCTGATGAAGTTTGATGATAGTGTTGTATCTATATATATATATTTTTTTTCTCTTTTTTTTTTTGACACTAAGTCTTACACTATAGTGCAGTGGCTCAGTCTCGGCTCACTGCAGTCTCCACCTGCTTGGTTCAAGCGATTCTCCTGCCTCTGCCTCCGGAGTAGCTGGAACTACAGGCATTTGCCACCATGCCCAGCTAAGTTTTTTGTATTTTTAGTAGAGATGAGGTTTCACCATGTTGGCCAGGATGGTCTTGATCTCCTGACCTTGTGATCTGTCTACCTCAGCCTCCCAAAGTGCTAGAATTACAGGCATGAGCCACCACGCCTGGCCCAAATCTACTTTATATTTATTGATTTTCTGTCTATTCTGCAAATATGTTGAGGAGGTTATTGAAGTCTTTGACCATAGTTGTGGATTTGTCTTAATTTCTCTCTCTCTTTTTTTTTTTTCTGAGAGACACAGTCTTGCTCTGTTGCCCAGGTTGTGGTACAGTGACACGATCTTGGCTTACTGCAACCTCTGCCTCCTGGGTTCAAGTGATTGTCATGCTTCAACCTCCCGAGTAACTGGGATTACAGGCATGTGCCACCATGCCTGGGTAATTTTTGTATTTTTAGTAGAGTTGGGGTTTCACCATGTTGGCCAGGCTGGTCTTGAACTCCAGACCTCAGGTGATCCACCTGCCCGGGCCTCCCAGAGTGCTGGGATTACAGGAGTGAGCCACTGTGCCCGACCCACAGTTAATTTTAGAACATTTTCCACCCCCCATCCCCCAAGCCACAGCCCAGTTTTATTTACACTCATCCCAGAGTACGTGATTTGGGGCTGAAGGACAGGTCTTAGGAGAGTGGAAGTTGAAGGCCACAGAGGACAGTGATGAGGGTATGAGGGAGAATAGGGAAGGAACAGTGAGGATGGATAGGCCCCTCTTGGAATATCCTTCATGGGCTCCTGTATCTCCTTCACGATTTGGATTTGGAAACAGCGAGGCTGATGAATCCAGCCAGTCCTGCCACGCCCAGGGCCATGCCTCCAATGATGGCCATGCCCACTAGTTTATCTTTCTTCATGACCTTGCCAATGAAACTGTTCTAGTTCCTTGGCCTGGTTGTTCTGAGGCTGTCTGCAGCAGCTCTTGAATATACTTTAGGGCCTTTTCATATTTCTTGAGTTGGTAGTTCCCCCACAGTCAAGTAGAAAACATAATCCTGCTGCTCTTCTTTGTTCCCTTTGGGCAGCAGCTCCTCAAGCAGCTCGATGCCTTTACAGATGTCATCATTATAGTTGGTCAGCACCAGGTGTACTCAGACTGCGTGCTCTTGGACACTGAGCCTGCTGCCTTCTCAGACTGAAATTTCTTTTCAGACTTTAGCAGGTCATCCATAGACACCAACTTGTTCAGCACGACATCCATGGCCACTGCCCCTGCGAGCCTCACACCACTCTATACTGTGCTACAGTCTCCATGGCCCAGTAGCAGGCATCTAGAATATTTTCATTACCCTCAGAAGAAACCCATGTACATTAGCAGTTACTCTGCATTTTCCCCCAAACCTCTAGCCCTTGACAACCACTAGTCTACTTTCTGTATGGATGTGCCCATTCTGGGCATGTCTTATAAATGTAATAATATAGTATATGTGGCCTTTTGCCTGGCTTTTTTCAATTATATATTTTCAAGGTGCATTCATTTTGTAGTGTGTATCAGTACCTCATTTTTTTTCACAGTGGCGGCACTGTTTTATATTCCTACCAACAGTGTACTAGGTTTCTATTTTTTCTAATCTGTGCCAGTGCTTATTTTCTGATTTGAAACAAAAATTATTTTAATCCTCCTAGTGGGTGTGAAGTGATACCTTATTGTGGTTTTGACTTGTATTTCCCTGCTGACTAATGATGTTGGGCGTCTTTTCATGTACTTCTTGGACATTTCTATATCATGTTCTTCTTCAGAGAAATTCTGTTCAAATCTTCTGCTTATTTTAATTTTAATTTTATTTATTTATTTTTAGTGATGGGATGCTGCCTTGTCTCCGAGGCTGGAGTACAGTGGTGTGATCATAGCTTACTGCAGCCTCGAAGTCCTGGGCTCAAGTGATCCTGCTCCAGCCTCCTGAGTAGCTAGGACCATTCCTGGCTAATTAAAAAAAATTTTTTTTTTTATTAAAAAGAATATTTTTTTATTAAACAAAATTATTGTTTTTGGTAAGGACAGGGTCTCTCTACATTGCCCAGGCTGGTTTTGAACTGGCCTCAAGCAATTCTCCCACTTTAGCCTCCGAAAGTGCTGGGATTACAGGCATGAGCCACCGTGCCTGATCTTTTATTTCTTTCTCTATTTTATTTTTTGTTTTCTTGATTATTTTGTGTTTCTTATTAAATTTTAAGGTGGGGTGTAATACGGTTGGTGTATTTGGTTCTCTTTTGTTTCCATAGGATTTTTCATTTATCCTCTTTTTCTTTTCCTTCACCAGTATCCAAAGAGTGATTTAAAATGAATGAATACACGCTGAATTTAAACATTATTATTTTTAAAATCTTCAGTCAAGCTATTCTGATCTTAGGTGATGCTTACTGGTATTTTAGAGATAGACTAGTTTTTGTGTGACTGTTTATATGACAGATATTAATGCCAATATATGACACATTTTTGTTTTTATGGTTTTTATTGGTTCTAGATCTTATGTTTTCCTTTTTATATTGAAAATGATCTTAACTAATGTTTTATGTGCATATTTATAACAGTCACCGATTCCTCAGAGGCCTCTTTAGCCATAAAGAAGGTAGAAGAGAGAGAAATTACTACTTTTAATGGCAGCCACACTGATCATATTTCTTGTTTTGCAACAGGAACCAAAGGAGGAGAATGAATTGCAGAAAATGAAGACAAAACAGTCAAATAGAACAAAGTGTTTGGCCAAAAGAAAAATTGCACGTATGTTTTCATTTTTGTTTAGAATGGTTTGGGGAATTGTAACAGTCACAGAACTGATACTAGTTTCTTCATCAGGAAAAGAAGAGTTCTTTGAATGAGACTGCATGTGTTTTCTGTTTATACTGGATGTCATTAAAATTTTTAGGAGTCAGCAGGCGCGGTGACTCATGCCTGTAATCCCAGCACTTTGGGAGGCTGAAGTGGGTGGATCACTTGAGGTCAGGAGTTCGAGACCAACCTGGCCAACATGGTGAAACCCTGTCTCTACTAAAAATACAAAATGCAAAACAGCTGGGTGTGGTGGTGCACATCTGTAGTCCCAGCTACTCAGGAGGCTGAGGCATGAGAATTGCTTTATTCTCTGGGAGGAGAAGGTTGCAGTGAGCTGAGATCGTGCCACTGCACTCCAGCCTGGAAGACAGAGTGAGGCTCTGTCCCAAAAAAAAAAAAAAAAAAAAAAAAATTTTTTTTTTTTCCCCAGGAATTGCCTATACAGTTACTCATAACTTATACAGTTGACTTATTAGAGGAAGAGTGTTGAAATAAAAGATGTGGCTTTCAGAGTTAGGCACACTTGGGTCTGAATTCTTGCTTTAACCCCTTACTATGTGGATCTTAGGCAAGTCACTGCTTTTAGCTTACCTCTGTTTCCTCATCAATAAAATGCAGATAATAACAGTTAATTAGAAAGTCATTTAATAGAGGCTCAAATAATGATACCTATTACTATTTTTGCCATTAGAATTCTTTGTTTGAGGTTTTGCATTCTCTTCTGTCTTCATTACTCAATTTTGAAGGTAATAATTGTTGTGATACTTTTGCTTTTTTTTTTGAGACAGAGTCTCACTCTGTTGCCCAGGCTGGAGTGCAATGGCACGATATCGGCTTACTGCAACCTCTGCCTCCTGGGTTCACGCGATTCTCCTGCCTCAGCCTTCTGAGTAGCTGGAATTACAGGTGCACACTACCATGCGTGTCTAATTTTTGTATTTTTAGTACAGATGGAGTTTCACCATGATGGCCAGGCTGGTCTTGAACTCCTGACCTCTGATGATCCTCCCACTTCAGCCTCCCAAAGTGCTAGGATTACAGGCGTGAGCCACTGTGCCTGGCCTATACTTTTGCATTTTAATGTGAAATGAAATGTTATTTCAGTTAACTTTTCAGTTTTACTAGTTGAAATTATTATAATTAGTCAAGATAAACAAAGCTCTTTTCAGTGTTAACTTAAATTGTAGTGACTTTAAGATACAATTCTCAGACTTGTATAATTAACCATAAACAAGTCTTTGTTATTAAATCATTGCATTATGTCTAGATACATGTGTCTCTATGGTTAGGTCTATTTAATGTACTCAAGTTATTGTCAGTCTTGAGAATTATAGGTAGTAGATTTGAAATGCAGTAATCTTTTTGAAATACAGTCTATTTGAAATGCAATAATCTTAATGGTTAAGTTTTTGTCACTATTGGTAGACTGTTGATAATTGTCTACTTGGTCATTGTGGCTCTTTATAGTCAGGGCTTTACTTTTTTTTGTTTTTTTGAGGCAGTCTCACTCCATCACCCAGGCTAGAGTGTGGAGTGCAGTGGTGTAATCTTGGCTCACTGCAGCCTCTGTCTCCCGGTTCAAGTGATTCTTGTGCCTCAGGCTCCTCAGTAGCTGGATTTATAAGTGTGCACCAACATGCCTGGCTAATTTTTGTATTTTTAGAAGAGACAGGGTTTTGTCATATTGGCTAGGCTGGTCTCGAACTCCTGGCCTCAAGTGATCCTCCTGCCTTGGCCTCCCAAAGTTCTCGGATTACAGGCACGAGCCACCGCACCTGGCCTTTTTTTTTCTTCTAGTTGGATCATGTTTTTTTTAAATCCAGTGTGAGAATCTGACTTTTAATTGGTGTTTTTAGGCCATTTACATATAACACAATTACTGTTGTAATTGGATTAAAATTTACCATTTTGGAAGATGTTTATTTGTGTCAGTTTTTTGTTTCTTCTTCTTTTTTTTTTTTTTTTTTTTGAGACAGGGTCTTGCTCTGTTGCCCAGGCTAGAGTACAGTGGCATGATCTTGGTTCACTGCCACCTCCACCTCTTGGATTCAAACAATTCTCCTGCGTCAGCCTCCCAAGTAGCTGGGATTATAGGTGCACATCACCACACCCAGCTAATTTTTGTATTTTTAGTAGAGATGGGGTTTTACCACGTTGGCCAGGCTGGTCTTGAACTCCTGACCTCAGGTGATGCACCTGCCTCAGCCTACCAAAGTGCTAGGATTACAGGTGTGAGCCACTGTGCCCTGCCTGTTTCTTTTTTGTCTGTTTTTGCATTTGTTAAGTATTATTTTATGATTCCATTTTATTTTATTTTTGAGACAGAGTTTTGCTCTTGTTAATCCATGTTAATCCATGATTTAGTATGCATCAGTACTTCATTCCTTTACTGCTAAATAATATTTCGTTATATTGATATACCATAGTATTTCTCATTTGGTAGACATTTATGTTTCTACTTTTTGGCTATTATGACCGATGTTGCTGTAAACACGCATGTATAAATTTTTGTGTGGACATGTTTTCTGTAGGATCTGTAACTAGGAGTAGAATTCCTGGGTCATATGGTAATTGTATTTAATCATTTGTGGAATTACCAGGCATTTCTACCAGCAGTGTATGAGGGTTCTCATTTCTCCATATCCTCACCAACTCCTTACTTTCATTTTTAAAAATTATAGTTACCCTAGTGAGTGTAAAGTGGTCTCTTATTGTGGTTTTGATTTGCATTTTTTCTCTAATGGCTAATAATGTTGAGCATCTTTTCATGTGTTTGTTAGCCATTTGTATATCTTCTTTGCAGAAATATTTGTTCACTTCCTTTGCTCATTAAAAAGAAGTTTTTAAAAAGGGTGATAAAATACCCATAACATAAAATGCATCATTTTAACATTTGAAAATGTTTCTATGAGGAAGTGTTGAATTTTGTCAAATGCATTTTCTGTGTCGATGATTATCTGGGTTTTGTCCTGTATATTGTTTATTTCAGTGGTCCCCAACCTTTTTAGCACCGGGGACCTGTGTCAGTGTTTCCATGGACTGGGTAAGGGGAGGTGCACTTTATTTCTATTATTATTACATTATAATATATAATGAAATAATTATATAACTCACCATAATGTAGAATCAGTGGGAGCCCTGAGCTTGTTTTCCTTCAACTAGTCAGTCCCATCTGGGGGTGATGGGAGGAAGTGACAGATCATTAAGCGTTAGATTTTCATAAGGATCGTGCAACCTAGATCCTTCAACATGTACAGTTCACAATGGAGTTCACACTTCTATGAGAATCTAATGTCACTGCTGATCAAACAGGAGGCACAGTTGAGGCAGTAATGTGAGTGATGGGGGAGTGGCTATAAATACAGATGAAGCTTCAGTTGCTAGCCTACTACTTAACCTCCTGCCGTGTGGCCAGTTCCTAACAGGCCACGGACCGGTAGCCCATGGCCTAGGGGTTGGGGACCCCTGGTTTATTTGGTATATAAGTGAAATCAACCTTGCATTCCTGAGGTAAATCTTGCTTTGTTATAGTGTTTAATACTTCTTATATGTTGCTGGATTTGGCTTGCTAATATGTTGCAGATTTTAGTATATGTTTATGAGAGATACTGTAATGTAGTTCTCTTGCGATGTCTTTGGTTTTGGTATCAGGCTTATATTGGCCTTATAGAATGAGTTGGGCAGTGTATTCTTGTATTTTTTGGAAGAGTTTTTGAAGAATTGGTATTAATTTTTCTTTAACTCTTTGGCAGAATTTGCTAGTGAATCCATCTGGTCCTGGTCCCTTTCTTTATGGGTAGGTTTTTGATAACTAATTTGATCTCTTACTTGCTATAGTTCTTTTCAGATTTTCTGTGTTTTTCTTGAGTCAGTTTTGATAGTTTGTGTCTTTCTAGGATTTTTCTACTTCATCCAAGTTATCTAACTTGTTGGCGTATAATTGTTCATAGTGTTCCTTACGTACAACCTTATTTCTGTAAGCTTGGTGGTAACAGGTCCACTTTTGTTACTTGCATCTTCTCTCTTTTCCTGTTCAGTCTAACTTTTTTTTTTTCCTTTTAAGATGGGGTCTCACTGTGTAGCCCAGGCTGACTTCAAATTCCTGGACTCCAGCAATCTTCCGGACTCAGCCTTTCAAGTAGCTAAGACTACAGACATGCCCTGCTGAGCCCTCAATTTATCTGTTATTAATGTCTGTCAATTTTTTGAATTTTTGAAAGAATTTTTTTTTTATTTTTCTATTCTCTATCAATTTCCCCCGCAATCTTTATTTTTTCCTTTCTTCTTTCTTTAAGTTTAACTTGTCCTTTTTTTTTTTTCTGTGTTTTAAGTTGGATGGTTAGATTATTGATTTGAGATTTTCTTCCTTTTTCCAAACAGGGTCTCATCCTGTTGCCCAGGCTGGAGTGTGGAGTGCAGTGGCATGATCACAGCTCACTGCAACCTTAAGCTCTCCTGGCTCAGGTGATCCTCCTACGTTAGCCTCCCAAATGGTAGGGACTACAGATACATGCCACCAGGCCTGGCTATTTTTTTTTTTTGAGATGGAGTCTTGCTCTGTTGGTGGAGTGCGGTGGCGTGATCTCGGCTCACTGCAACCTCCGCCTCCCATGTTCCAGTGATTCTCCTCCCTCAGCCTCCCAAGTAGCTGGGACAATAGGCGTGTGCCACTGCGTCTGGCTAATTTTTGTATTTTTTAGTAGAGACGGGATTTCACCATATTGGCCAGGCTGGTCTGGAACTACTGACCTCGTGATCTGCTCACCTCAGCCTCCCAAAGTGCTGGGATTACAGATGTGAGCTACTGCGCCTGGAAGTTTTTTTTTTTTTGCATTTGTTAAGGTTTTTTTGTTTTAATGTGTATCTATCTGTCTGTCTGTCTATCTGTCTGTCTATCTATCTATCTATCTATCTATCTATCTATCTGTTTTATACTTAAGTTCTGGGGTACATGGGCAGAACATGCAGGTTTGTTATATAGGTATACATGTGCCATGGTGGTTTGCTGCATCCATCACAGAGATCGAGTTTCACTATGTTGCCTAGGCTGGTCTGGAACTCCTGGGCTCAAGTGATCCACCTGCCTCGGCCTTCCAAAGTACTGGGATTACAGGCATGAGCCACCACGCCTGGCCTTTTTTTTAAAAATACAGGCATTATACAGCTTTAAATTTCCTTGTATTTACTCTTTTAGCTTTATCCCACGCATTTTGAAGATAACTATCTTCATTTTCATTCATCTCAGAGTATTTTCTAATTTTCTTTGTGATTTCTTTGACTCGTGGTTATTTAGGAAGGTTTTGTTTAATTTCCATGTGCAGGTATACCTCAGAGGTACTGTGGGCTCAGTTCAAAACCACAGCAGTAAAGTGAATATTGCAGTAAAGTGAGTCAAAGATTTTTTGGTTTTCCAGTGCATATAAAAGTTATGTTTACACTATACTGTAGTCTGCTAAGTGTGCAGTAGCATCATATCTAAAAAAAAATCAATGTAATTAATTAAAAAATACTTTTTTGCTAAAATATGCTAATAATCATTTGAACCATTAGTGAGTGGTAATGTTTTTGCTCGTGGAGGATCTTGCCATGATGTTGATGGCTGTTGACTAACTCATCAGGGTGGTGGTTGCTGAAGGTTGGGGTGGCTGTGGCAGCTTCTTGAAATAAAACGACAATGATGTTTGCTGCATTGATTAACCTTTCATGAAATATTTCTCTGTAGCATGGGATACTGTTTGATAGCATTTTACCCACAATAGAACAGAGTCAATCCTTTCAAACCTTGCCATTGCTTTATCAACTAAGTTTATGCAGTATTCTAAATCCTTTGTTGTCATTACAACAATGTTCACAGCATCTTCACCAGGAAGAGATTGCATCTCAAGAAACCATTTCTTTGCTCTTCCATAAAAAAGAACTCATCCATTCGGGTTTGATCATGAGATTGCAGCAATTCAGTCATATCTTCAGGCTTCACTTTCAGTTCTAGTTTTCTTGCTGTTTTCACTACATCTGCAGTTACTTCCTCCACTGAATTCTTAAACCTTCAAAAGTTATCTATAAGAGTTGGAATAAACTTCTGCCAGACTTCTATGAATGTTGCTATTTTGACCTTCTTGCATGAATCATGTATTTTTTTTTTTTTTTTCTGAAACAGAGTCTTGCTCTCTGTCACCCAGGCAGGAGTACAATGGTGTGGCTCACTGTAACCTCCACCTCTTGGGTTCAAGCGATTCTCCTGCCTCAGCCTCCTGAGTAGCTGGGACTACAGGCGCATGCCACCACACCTGGCTAATTTTTGTATTTTTTTGTGTTTTTAGGGGGGTTTCACCATGTTAGCCAGGATGGTCTCAATCTTCTGAGCCACTGTGCTTGGCCCATGTATGTTTTTAAGGACATCTAGAATGGTGAATTCTTTTCAGAAGGTTTTCAATGTACTTTGTCCATAACTATCAGAGAAATCACTCTCCATGGCAGCTATAGTCTTATGAAATGTATTTCTTAAATAAGACTTGAAAGTCAGAGTGACTCCTTGCTCCATGGGCTGCAGAACAGAATTGTGATGATAGGCATGAAAACAACTTTAATCTCCTTGTATATTTTCATTTGTGCTTTTGATGATTAGGTACATTGTATGGTGAGCAGTAATATTTTGAAAAGAATCTTTTTTCCTGAGCAATAGGTCTCAACAGTGGGCTTAAAATATTCACTTAACCATGCTATAAACAGATGTGCTATCATCTAGGCTTTGTTGTTCCATTTATAGAGCACAGAGTGGGCAGTTTCTGACACTTCAAAACTATTAATAAGTCAAAGGTTACTGATTACAGGTTAACAGATACAGTAATAATGAAAACATTTGAAATATTGTAAGATTTAACAAAATGTGACACAGAGACATGAAATGAACACGTTGTTAGAAAAATGGGGCCAATAGATTTATTTAGTGCAGAGTTGCCACAAACCTTTACTTTGTAAAAAATGCATTATCTGTGAAGCACAGTAAAGTGAAAGTGTACCTTTATTCTTGTATTTCCCAATTTTTTTTTTGTTATTTATTTCTAATTTTACATGGTTGGAATACCTACTTTGTATGATGATTATCATTTTGTTTATTGCCATCAGATGGTCTATACTGGAGAATATTCTGTGTGCACTTGAGGAGAGTGTCTGTCTGACATAGTTGGTTTATAGTGTTGTATAAGTCTTGTATTTCCTTGTCCTGTCTTATATTTCCTTGTCCCTGTTATTACTGTTGAGACAGAATCTCACTCTGTTGCTCAGGCTGGAGTGCAGTGGCACAAATTTGGCTCACTGCAACCTCTGCCTTCTGGGTTCAAGTGATTCTCCTGCCTCAGCCTCCCAAATAGCTGGAACTACAGGCATGTACAACCACACCCAGCTGATTTTTGTATTTTTAGTAGAGATGGGGTTTCACCATGTTGACCAGGCTAGTCTCGAACTCCTGACCTCAGGTGATCTGCCACATTGGCCTCCCAAAGTGTTGGGATCACAGGCGTGAGCCACTGCTCCCAGCCTAACTCTCCCTATTATTGAAAGTGGTGTATTGACTCTTATTCATCTTTGAAAGATTATTTTTGGTTATAGAATTCTGAGTTGGGAGGCTAGTGGATCACTTGAGCCCAGGAGTTTGAGACCAGTCCAGGTGACATGGCGAAACACCATCTCTAACAAAGATTAGCCGGGCATGGTGGTGTATACGAGTAGTCCCAGCTACTCGGGAGGCTGAGGTAGGAGGATCACTTGAGCCTGGGAAGTGGGGGGTTGTAGTGAGCCATGATTGTGCCCACTGCACTCCAGTCTAGGTGACATAGTGAGACCCTGTCTCAAAAAAAAAAAAAGAAAGAATTACGGGTTGACAGTTTTTTCAGTTATTTTATATAGTTTTGAGACAGAGTCTCACTCTGTTGCCTCAGGCTGGAGTGCAGTGGCACAATTAAAACTCACTGCAGCCTCAGCTTACTTTGGCTCAAGTGATCCTCCCACCTCAGCCTTCTGAGTAGCCTTCTTTTATCATTTTGAAGATATCACTTCATTATTTCCTCCCTGCAGAGTTTCTGATGGGAAACCTGTTTTAATTTTTATCTTTGTTTATGTAACATGTCTTTTTTCTTCTGGCTTCCTTCAGTGTTGTCAATATCTTTATCAGTTTGAATATGATGTGCCTACTTATGAATTTTTTTATAAGGGTAATGGAATAAATTTTTCTTGATACTCTTTTTGGATCTGTGATTTAGGGTGTTCTATTAACTAGAAAATTCTCGACCACTTTATTTTTAGATTTTTTTTTTTGCCCCATTTTCTTTCTTCTTCACCTAGAGTTTCAATTATACATAGACCATTTTGCTGTAGCTTATAGCTGTTAGATGCTTTGTTCTATGTTGAGTCTACTTCTGAGTCCATTTAAGTAATTATCTTTATTATATTTTTCATTTTTAGCGTTTCTATTTTATTTTTTATAGTTTTCATCTTTTTGTTGAAAGTTTTCATTTGTTCATGCATATAATTCACCTTTTTCACAGAGCTGTTAACATACTATAGTTGTTTTAAATTCTTTGTTTAATTGTCCAAAATCTGAGTCATATCTGAGTCTGGTTCTATTGATTGCTTTGTCTCTTGACACTTTTTTTTTCTTCTTCTTTCAATGTATATTTCATAAAAATATATATTACTCAGAAGTGAACATTTTGAGTAGAACAGTAGAGATTGAGGTAAATGGTATTTACGTGTGGAAATGGATATACCTTTTCCTTTGCTAGGCCTTTAATGTTTGTGTGCATGTGTGTTTTGTGGGGCAGGGGGTTGAGTCTAGTTAGCAGTTAATGTGTTTAGATTTTGTTTTTTCCTGAAGTTACAGTGCTTTACAGGCTTCATATTCCTTTGGTTTTTCTGTGTCTATTCCCCTCAACTTTAGGTCTTTCCTTTGGACCCACACTTCAGGGAGTGATCTCATTAGGTGCTTTTGCCTATTTCTCAGCAGTAGATTGCTATTACTTTTTTTTTTTTTAATTTTAATTTTTATAAGGCTGGACAAGTGAAGCAGTGGGAGTGGAGAAGGAACAAAGAAATCTGTAACTAGTGTTGATCAGTTAGTTGTAAACATCACTATACTTGGACCAGCCTGCTATTATTTTTTATTTGAAACTTGCTAGTCTCTTTTGGGGGTGGTGGAGGGAGAGGGCTTATCTGTGGTTCTGATTCAGACTTCATTGAGTTCAGGGGTCAGGGACTTCACATTGATTTTTTTTTTCTCTTTTCCATTGGTGGGGGATCTCTAATGGCTTAAGCCCACCGTATTTTCCTGTCCCATTCCCAGAGTTAGAGAATCATTTTTCTGTTCTCATTCCCTAGCTTCAGCGGGGCTCTGCCTATGGCCTGAGGATAACAGGTTTTACTGCTCTTCATTCTAGCATTTGAAGGTTTTTCTTCAATAAGGGAGATAAGGATTATTGGAGGTTTTCACGATTTTCTTCCTCTGGCTGCTGTTTTCCTTCTATAGGTCTGTACTATGAGGAGGCTTTCTTAGGTCTCCCACCCTCTCCTCAGTATTTCTTATGAGCATGTGGTAAAATTTGGGAGAAATGCCGGTGAGTAGGTGCAAATTCTCCTTGTGTTGGTGACTTCCACGTGTTCTATACTCTCAGTAGCTCAGGTGTAGCCTGTAGCAGTTTGTTAAAAGTTTTAGTTCATTTTTTTTTTCTTACTGGCTTATATGAGGCCTGATGTCTGCTTCACCTAAGCAAGTGCTCATGTCATGTCTCTTCTTGAAGAACCTGTCTTGGCCGGGCGTAGTGGCTCACACCTGTAATCCAAGCACTTTGGAGACCAAGGCGGGTGGATCACCTGAGGTCGGGAGTTCAAGACCTGCCTGACCAACATGGTGAAACCTGTCTTTTAAAAAAAAAAAAAGAACCTGTCTTTTCTTACATTTTGGGCTAGTTGATTATCTTGCATTCTTAGCTATCTGATAGATTCAGGAAAAATTGTGAGTTTATCAGTTTTTGTTGCTGCTGTTGTAAGGATTGGAACAATAACTTTTTTCAGTTTCCTGTATTTTTTTATTTTTTATTTTACTTTAAGTTCTGGGGTACATGTGCTGATCTTGCAGGATTGTTACATAAGTACACACATGCCATGGTGGTTTGCTGCCTCCATCCCCCCGTCACCTACATTAGGTATTTCTCCTAATGTCATCCCTCCCTAATCTCCCCATCCCCTGCTATCCCTCCCTTAGCCTTCCACCCCCCAACAGACTCCAGTGTGTGATATTCCCCCTCCCTGCATCCATGTGTTCTCATTGTTCAACACCCACTCATGAGTGAGAACATGCAGTGTTTGGTTTTCTATTCTTGTGTCAGTTTGCTGAGATGATGGTTTCTAGATTCATCCATGACCCTGCAAAGGACGTGAACTCATCCTTTTTTATGGCTGCATAGTATTCCATGGTGTATATATGCCTCATTTTATTTATTTATTTTTTGAGATGAAGTTTTGCTCTTGTTGCCCAGGCTGGAGTGCAATGACATGATCTCGGCTCACTGCAGCCTCTGCCTCCTGGGTTCAAGTGATTCTCCTGCCTCAGCCTCCTGAGTAGCTGGGATTATAGGCATGTGCCACCATGCCTGGCTAATTTTGTATTTTTAGTAGAGACAGGGTTTCTCCATGTTGGTCAGGCTGGTCTTGAACTCCTGACCTCAGGTGATTGCCTGCCTTGGCCTCCCAAAGTACTGGGATTACAGGCATGAGCCACCATGCCCAGCCCACATTTTCTTTATCCAGTCTATCATTGATGGGCATTTTGGTTGGTTCCAAGTCTTTGCTATTGTAAACATGCTGCAACGAACATACATGTGCATGTGTCTTTATAACAGAACAATTTATAATCCTTTGAGTATATACCCAGTAATGGGATTGCTGGGTCAAATGGTATTTCTATTTCTAGATCCTTGAGGAATCACCACACTGTCTTTCACAGTGGTTGAACTAATGGTTCAACACTCCCACCAACAGTGTAAAAGCGTTCCTATTTCTTCATATCCTCTGCAGCATCTGTTGTCTCCAGATTTTTTAATGATCGCCATTCTAACTGGCATGAGATGGTATCTCAATGTGGTTTTGATTTGCATTTCTCTAATGACCAGTGATGAAGAGCATTTTTTCGTATGTTTGTTGGCCGCATAAATGTCTTGAAATTAGGCAGTATAATTCTTCCAACTTTATTTTTAAAGTTGTTTTTGATTAATCTGGGTCCTTTGCATTCCTATATAAATTTTATTTTATTATTTATTTATTATTATTATTTTTCGAGGCAGGGTCTCACTCTGTCACCCGGGCTGGAGTACGGTGGTGTGAGCGCAGCTGTAGCCTCAACCTCCTAGGCTCAAGTGATCCTCCAGCCTTAGCCTCCTGAGTAGCTGAGACTACAGATGTGTATCACCATACCTAGCTAATTTTTTTTCTTTTTTTTTTGAGACAGGATCTCCCTCCATTGCCCAGGCTGGAATGCAGTAGCTCATTACAACCTCTGCCTCCTGGGCTCAAGCGATCCTCCAACCTCAGCCTCCCAAGTAGCTGAGACCACAGGTGTGCACCACCATGCCCAGCTAGTTTTTTATTATTTGTGGAGACAAGATCTCACTATGTTGGCCCAGGCTGGTCTTGAACTCCTGGGCTCAAGTGATCCTCCCACCTCTGCCTCCTGAGTAGCTGGGACTATAGGTGTGCATCACCACAACTAGCTATTTTTTAAAAATTTATTTTCTTCTTCTTCTTCTTTTTTCTTTTTTGACAGGGTCTTGCCCTGTCACCCAAGCTGGAATGCATTGGTGTGATCTTGGCTCACTGCAGCCTCAACCACCTGGACTCAAGCAGTTGTAGGCATGATCCACTGCACCCAGCCCTGCTTTTCAGTTATTCTCCTGTGGTTTTGTATTTTTAGTAGAGATGGGGTTTTGCCATGTTGGCCAGGCTGGTTTTGAACTCCTGACCTCGTGATCTGCCCACCTTGGCCTCACAAAGTGCTAGGATTACAGGTGTGAGCCACCGTGCCCGGCCAATTGTTTTTAAATTTTTTGAGATGGAGTCTCGCTCTGTCGTCCAGGCTGGAGTGCAATGGCATAGTCTTGGCTTACTGCAACCTCCACCTCCCGAGTTCAAGCTATTCTCCTGCCTTAGCCTCCTGAATATCTGGGATTGTAGGTGTCCACCACCATGCCCGGCTAATTTTTGTATTTTTAGTAGAGATGAGGTTTCAGCATGTTGGCCAGGCTGGTCTCAAACTCCTGACCTCAGGTAATCCGCCCAGCTCGGCCTCCCAAAGTGCTGGGATTACAGATGTGAGCCATCACCCCTGGCTGAGGTTTATGCATTTTATTGACCTTTTCATAGAACTAATTTTTTGTTCAATTTTTTCTCTGTTGTGTGCCCATCTTTTACTTTATTAATTTATTTCTGGTCTTTATATTTTTTTGTTTCTACTTACTTGGGTAAATTTTACTCTTTATATTCTAGCTTTTTAAGGTGAGAAACTTGGATTACTGATTTTAAACTTTTACTTTTCTCATACGAGCATGTAAAACTATAAATTTCCCTGTAAATGTGGCTTTAGTTGCATCCTAGAAATTCTGATACGTTACATTTTCGTTTTCATTAAGGTTATTTCAAATTCAATTGGGTGCATTTTTTATGTTTGGATTCAATTTTAGGGATCCCTCGTACTTACTGATTTCATATTATTAAAAAATGTTTAAAATTTACATGATTCCATAGGTCAAAGTTATACAAAAAGCTATAGTCAAGTGTCATTTTCCTCCCTTGTCGTTTTCACTGTGTTCTCAACCACCTGTAGGTAATTGTTTGCATTAGTTTCTGGTTTATCTTTCTTTTTTTTTCTTATTTATTTTTTTTTTTAGAGACGGGGTCTCACGATCTTGTCCAGGCTAGAGTGCAGTGGCTATTCACAGGCGCGATCCCATTACTGATCAGCACGGGAGTTTTGACCTGCTCCGTCTGTGACCTGGGCCGGTTCACCCCCTCCTTAGGCAATCTGCTGGCTCCCCGCTTCCGGGAGGTCACCGTACTGATGCCGAACTTAGTGTGGACACCCGATTGGCATAGTGCACTACAGCCCAGAACTCCTGGGCTCAAGCAATCCTCCCACCTCAGCCTTCCGAGTAGCTGGGACTACAGGCATGTGCCACCACGCCCGGCTCTGGTTTATCTTTCTTTCTTTCTACTTTTTTTTTTTTTTGGTGATACCAGAGTCTCTCTCTGTCACTCAGGCTGGAGCGCAGTGGCGTGATCTTGCCTTGTCTCCTGGGTTCAGGGGATTATCCTGCCTCAGTCTCCAGAGTAGCTGGGACTACAAGGACACACCACCATGCCTGGCTAACTTTTTTCTTTTCAAGAAGAATCTTGTTCTGTCGCCAGGCTGGAGTGCAGTGGTATGATCTCAGCTCACTGCAGCCTCCGCCTGCTGGGTTCAAACGATTCTCCTGCCTCAGCCTCCCAAGTAGCTGGGACCACAGGTGCCCACCACCACACCTGGCTAAGTTTTGTATTTTTAGTAGAGATGGGATTTCACCATGTTGTCCAAGATGGCCTTGAACTCCTGACCTCATATGATCTGCCCACCTCGGCCTCCCAAAGTGCTGGAATTACAGGCATGAGCCACCACGCCTGGCCTGAACTTACAGATTTAAATATATTTTATGTGGTTTAATTCACTGCATTTATTATCCTTTTTGATGCTCTAGTTCCATTTTTTGGCCAGTGAGGACTTTCTTTAATTGGCTCCTAAGTTCTTTTGATATGACTCTAGCAGTATCTAATAGATTTCTTGCTTACATCTGTGACAAATACTCTAGCCTATCTTGTTCATTTCATGCTCTGGACTTAGGACCAGCCATTTCTTCAATGTACCACAGTTCCTTCTAATGGCAAATGGTGTTTGGAGACCACATTCTTGTTACTAGGGATGTTCTTTTCTACTGGGTAAATCAGGGAATTCTGAAGAGTAAAATTATTCTGATTAAATGTTGAGCATAAAGCATTGTGGTATTTAGCAAAAAGCTCTAGAATGGGAATTAATTCCTCTATTTATTCATTTATCAAATATTTATTACGTACCATGTGCCCGGCACTTTATATGCTGGAGATATAACAGTGAACTGTATAGGTAAAAACTCTGCCTTCATGGGAGCTTATAGTCTAGTTAACCCAGGATTCTTGTTGTTAACTGCTGCTAATTATCTTGGCCAACACCTTACCTTTGGGGGCTTTCCTCATTTATAAGATTATAAAATTGTATTATGTGGTCTTGTAGTGCTTCAGTTGAAAAGTTTAATAATTCTCTTTCTTGCCTCCATGCTTATTCATTGTTTGTGGTGTCCCCTCCCTCTCTCTTCCCTGTCCTCTTACAGAGATGACAGAAGAAGAACAGTTTGCTCTGGCTCTCAAAATGAGTGAGCAGGAAGCTAGGGAGGTGAACAGCCAGGAGGAGGAAGAAGAGGAGCTCTTGAGGAAAGCCATTGCTGAAAGCCTGAATGTAAATATGCCATGTTGTAAAAGTTTGTGGAGATTTGTCAACAATATTTTTGACTTCTGTGGTGTTGTAGTTGCGTTAGTAACTAGATGTATTCATTTATAGGGTTTTCACCTAACAAAAATTTCCATAATAATTTTTTAAAGTCTGTGTTGAATTGTTGGTTAATCCAATTTGAAGTGTTTTGTTAATTCTATATGAAAGAGTTTTCTTCTACCTCATGGATTTTTCAATTCATGGTTGAAAACAATTATAAGTTGATAGCTTCTGAAAAGACTTACTGAATACCAAGAACCCAAAAGGCAGCAAGATAAGATGCTAATTTCTTGTGTTTTGAGAGCAAAGGGAATGAGAACTAGAGGTGGGTAATGGGAAGAAAGAGGCAGTTTTTAAAAATAATCAAATAATGTTAAATTGTCATTTGAATATGCACAATTGAAATGATTTTTTTCTTTTTTTTGAGACGGAGTCTTACTCTATTGCCCAGGCTGGAGTGCAATCTTGGCTCAGTTGAACCTCCGCCTCCCGGGTTTGAGCAATTCTCCTGCCTCAGCCTCCCGAGTAGCTGGGATTATAGGCATGTGCTACCATGCCCAGCTAATTTTTGTATTTTTAGTAGAGAGAGAGTTTCACCATGTTGGTTAGGCTGGTGTGGAACTCCCGACCTCAGGTGATCTGCCTGCCTCGGCCTCCCAAAGTGCTGGGATTATAAGCATTAGCCACCGCGCCTGGCCTGAAATATTTTAAATGTGAAGGATACTTGCCAGTGGCAGATCCTGAACCATCTTTATGCCATTTGCTTCACTGTTTTAATAAAGTGTTCAGTATAGTGATCTAGTACAACACTTTGCACTGCACTTTGAATACACTGAATGTGTATTCAGTATATGCTGTGAAATTAAATTGAGCATCTGCATTTTGGAGAAGAGAAACTCTTAGGAACAGTGACCTCCCATTTTGTCCTTCCTGTGACCCTTCATATATAGTTCTTTTAATAATAAACCTAGGCTGGTGTGGGATCACTTGTTTCAGAGTTGCCGGCCTTCTGATGCTTCTGCTACCAGATCTCGACCTCTGACCACTGGACCGTCTTCCCAGTCCCACCAAGAGAAAACCACAGACTCTGGGATCACTGAAGGCATGTCTCCCTGTTCTGACTCCTTCCATTCATCAAGTATAACTGTACCACAGGGATCTCATGCTGAGAGTAGATATATGGAAATACCCCACATTCTTTTGGTGATAATAAAGAAGTTAAATCAGGAAGTAGTTGAGATCATAAGAATATCCAGCATACTTTTATCTCCAAGGAAAAAGCAACATTTGGTTAAACCCAAAGAAAAGCCTTTTTTACCCATATTATGTAATTCTTGGTAAGTGATAGCTTATAAAGCGCTTTTAAAAAAAGTTTGTCCTTAGCCCTACTTTTTCTCAAATACCTACAGGCATATGGCAGCTGGTACCTCCATCACTGTTTAAAGGCTCACATATCAGTCAGGGAAACGAGGCTGAGGAAAGAGAGGAGCCTTGGGACCACACTGAAAAAACTGAAGAGGAGCCGGTCTCTGGCAGCTCAGGAAGTTGGGACCAGTCAAGCCAGCCAGTGTTTGAGAATGTGAACGTTAAATCTTTTGACAGATGTACTGGCCATTTGGCTGAGCACACACAGTGTGGGAAGCCACAGGAAAGTACTGGGACGGGTTGTGCTTTTCTCAAAGCTGCCCAGGGTAGGGGGGACACATCTAGGCACTGTCTGCCTACCCTAGCAGATGCCAAAGGCCTCCAGGACATTGGGGGTACTGTGCACTACTTCTGGGTATTCCATTCTGCCCTGATGGAGTGGACCCTAACCAGTATACCAAGGTCATTCTCTGCCAGTTGGAGGTTTATCAAAAGAGCCTGAAAATGGCTCAGAGGCAGCTCTTGAAAAAAAAAGGTTTTGGGGGAACCAGTGTTACCTAGACCTCCTTCTCTGATCCAGAATGAATGTGGCCAAGGAGAGCAGGCTAGTGAAAAAAATGAAGGCATCTCAGAAGATATGGGAGATGAAGACAAAGCGGAGAGGCAGGAGTCTAGGGCATCTGACTGGCACTCAAAAACCAAGGATTTCCAGGAAAGCCCAATTAAAAGCTTGAAAGAGAAACTTTTGTTGGAGGAAGAACCAACAACCAGTCATGGTCAGGTAAGGGTCAGTGATGCTGTAATTAAGGATGATTTATTCACAGATTAAAACAAGGATTATTTTAGCTGTTATTTTTGTGGTATCCCCCACCTTGATTATTAAAGTAATACACGTTCACTATAGAAAATTAGGAAAGTACAGGAGAATATAAAGAAAAAAAAACTACCTATAAGCCCAGCACCAAGAAGTAATCATCGTTTCTTTTTTTTTTTTCTTGAGATGGAGTCTCACGCAGCCACCCAGGCTGGAGTGCAGTGGCGCGATCTTGGCTCGCTATAACCACCGTCTCCTGGGTTCGAGCAATTCTCCTGTCTCAGCCTCCCAAGTAGCTGGGATTATAGGCACCCACCATCATGCCCGGCTAATTTTTGTATTTTTTAGTAGAGGCGGGGTTTCACCAGGTTGGCCAGGCTGGTCTTGAACTCTTGACCTCAGGTGATCTGCCCACGTTGGCCTCCCAAAGTGCTAGGATTACAGATGTGAGCCACTCTGTCTGGCCAATCATCATTATTTCTATGCATACAAAAATACATTAAAAATTTTTTGGAACAAAATGACTACTCCTCAGTGTAAGTTTTGTTCCTTCCCCTACCTTATAGTTTATCTCAGATCATTTCTTATGTATTAAGTATACCTGAGAACAGTAAATATAAAATAGATTCCACCACAGGTATACCATAATTTATTTTTGTTTAAAAATTTTTTTTTTTTTTTTGAGACAAGGTCTCGCTCTGTCACCCAGGCTAGTGTGCAGTGATGCCATCTTGGCTCCCTGTAGCCTCCACCTCTGGGCTCAAGCGATACCCCCACCTCAGCCCCCCGCAATAGCTGGGACCGCTGGCGCACACTACCATGCTGAGCCAATTTTTATATTTTTTGTAGAGATGGGGTTTCACCTTGTTGCTCAGGCTGGTCTTGAACTCCTGAACTCAAACCATTCACCTGCCTTGGTCTTCCAAAGTGCCAGCATTATAGGCATGAGCCAACACACCTGGCCTAAAATTTTTTATTATTTCTAAAAAGTTAAATTTTTGAATAGGTAATAATATTCACACAGCTCAAAATTCAAAAATATGTAAGTAAAAAGTCTAACTTCTCTCCCCTGTCACCCAGCCAACCAGTTCCCCTCTCTGGACTCAATTTGTGTTACTAGTTCTAGTGTATCTTTCCAAGGTACTTTTATCTGATACAAGCAGTGTACATATTCTTTCCCTATGTTCTTTTGCACAAATGATTTACACATTATTCTCTACTTTTTTCATTTAATATCCTAATGAGATTATTACGTAACAGTGTATAGAATTTCTTAATTTTTTTTTTTCTGGATGTGAAAAATGCCATGCGTGGATTAGTCAGTTTATTTTATCCAGTACCATATGTTGGGCATTTAGGTTGTTTCCAATATTTTACTATTATAAGTAGTTAAAATGTCCAGAGGACATTTCATCCAAATGGAATATATTTGTATTATATGATAATTTTGTGTAGCTGTAATTGATGGACCAAAAGATATATGTATTTATTATTTCATTAACTGTTGCCACATTGCCCTCCATAGAGGTCATATACATTTACATTCCCACTGGCGGTGTATGAATACTAGTTCTGCATACCCACAGTAGTGCAGTATTGTCAGACTTCTTCATCTTTGCCAATCTGAAAGATGAAAAATGGCGTCTCAGTGTAGTCTTAATTTGCATATCTCTTACTATTTGTGAGGCGGAACTTTTTTCTCACATCTAAGACTCATTTGTATTTCCTTTTCTGTCAGATCTTATGATCATTTTTTGATAATCTGTTTTTTTAGTGGTTTGTGGATACCTTTTATATCATAGAGAAAGTAGTCCTTTGTGATATAAAGTATGGATAGTTTCCCAGTTATTTTTTCCCACTACATAATGGTGTATATTTCTTATTTTGCTTGTAGTGGTTTTGTATAATTTATTGAAACCATCTTCATTTTGGTAATTTAGTTTGCTTTTTCTGACATAGCTAGATTACATTGTATATGAAAGCTTATATCTTTTTTCCCTCTGAACATTATAAAAGCAATAATATAATTATAAACTATAGATTATAATTTTAAAGAGTATTCTGTTTATGACTATACTGTTTTTTCTTGCTATTTCTGTACCAGGCTTTGATTTTTGGTTTTGTTTTACTGTTACTTTATTCATTTTATACTGTCGGTCTTATGTTATGATAAAGGTTCAAGAAATGTTAACTTTGAGGAGCTTCATAGAATAGAGAACATGATTTTTGACTTTTGTGTTTTAATAATTGTGTGTTTTTTTGACCAAGTCACTTAACCTCTTTGAATCTCAGTTTTACATCTATAAAATTGGAATAACAATTCCTATCTTTCTACAGTTACTTTAGTGATTAAAGGGAATTTGTGTAAAATGTCTACTATAATACTTAGGAGTTTGTAGGCACTGAACAACTGGTAGTTTTCTCTAAGGGATCAAAGGTTATCCATTGGGGGCATGCCTCTAGGAATCATTATTTCCTAGTAACCATCTCGTTCACATTCTGGAAAGATTGTTATCTGGGAAGAGAAGGCATTTTAATTAAAAAACTTTTTTTTTTCTGAAGGTTTAACAGCAAAGAGGCATTTTTAAGAAACAGTTCTTTTAGTGACTGGCTTCTTTTCCAAAGGAAAGTTAGATAATGCTTATGATAAATATTCTGTTTGTTGTTTCCAATTCAGAGATGCTGCTGCTTAAAGTAATAAATTAACTCCAAAGAGTGACACTTAATGATTTATTGTAATTCAAGTTGTTAGGTTGAAAGATCCCAGGGGCCAGAGCTCTAGATCATAGACTTGTGTCAAGTTTGAAAGCAGCGCCCTTGCAGTAGCCTGGAAGTAGTCGAATCTAGTGGCTGGTCTCAATTAGATTGAAGTTCTTTGACTCTTAACTTCAGGAGCAGGCTGCCAAATACTATCAGTTGATACTATTTGCTACAGTAAACTAAATTAAGTTAGCTTAATTAAAAAGAGGACTTGGCTGGGCATAATGACTAATGCCTATAATCCCAGCACTTTGGAAGACCAAGGCAGGAAATTCGTTTGAGCCTGGGAGTTTGAGACCAACCTAGGCAATATAGTGAGACCTCATCTCTACTAAAATGAATAAATAAATAAAGTAAAAAGAGGACTTTTTCATAAGGAAACCAGGTGTTTCAAATTTTAAAATAGAACTATAACGGCCAGGCGCAGTGGCTCATGTCTGTAATCCCAGCACTTTGGGAGCCGAGGTGGGCAAATCACCTGAGGTTGGAAGTTCAAGATCAGCCTGACCAACACGGAGAAACTTGCATGCGTGTAATCCCAGCTACTTGGGAGGCTGAGGCAGGAGAATCACTTGAACCCAGGAGGCAGAGGTTGCGGTGAGCTGAGATTGTGCCATTGCACTTTAGCCTGGGCAACAAGAGGGAAATTTTGTCTCAAAAAATAAATAAAATAAAATAAGACTATAACCAGGCCCAAAGAAGGTACTTGGCGTCTGTAATTTTTCTGTATCTTATGGTTATATTGTATCTGCTTAATTTATCTCCCTGCAGACTTGCATTGTTTGCTTTTGTTTTTCAGGTGTAGGTTGAAAACACTGATCTTACAGCTCTCAAACTTATTATAGGTTACAGGAGACTTACTCTCTCCCAATTCCAATTTTAAATTTTCAGGAAAGGATTTATGGCCCATTTGATATCAGTAGCCCAGTCAACTGTGGCCTGAAGGAGGTTACTTGTCAAATTGGCTGTGAACCCACTGCTAATGGGATGGGAGGGGGTGAGGGACAGTCCTCAGTAAAAGGAGACAAGGCAGACAACCTAGTAAGTATCCAGCACAGGCATTAACTTTAATTTTAGAAATCACTTGGAGATGTTAAAAAATGCTGAAAAGTTTAGAGTCAAGTTAAAAGCATATACCATCCAGTGATGTATTCCTTCATCTTTTTATCTTTACCTATTTTTTGTTTGGTTAAGATCATATATTTTTTGTATCTTTAACTTAACGTTATGTAAACATTTTCTCATGATGTTAAAATTATCTGTATATTTCACTTTATTTAGAGGTGGAGTTTTGTTCTTTTTGTCCTGGCTGGAGTGCAATGGCATGATCTCAGCTCAACACAACCTCCACCTCCTGCGTTCAAGCTGTTCTCCTGCCTCAGCCTCCTAAGTAGCTGGCATGCGCCATCAAGCCCGGATAATTTTTTTAATATTTTTAGTAGAGACGAGTTTCTCCATGTTGGTCAGGCTACTCTCAAACTCCCGACCTCAGGTGATCCGCCCGCCTTGGCCTTCCAAAGTGCTGGGATTACAAGTGTTAGCCACTGCGCCCAGCCATATTTCACTTTTAATGGCTGTATTATATTCTAGCTTATGAATTTACCATAATATTTTAAACGGTTTTCTATTGCTGGATATTTCAGTTTTGATATCTTTCTACATGAAAGTTTTCTTTATTCCTGATCAGTGCACTTAAGCATAAGAGCCATAAAAATGATGGGTTAAAGACTTATGAACATAGAGACTTGGTATTTATTGCCAAATTGCTTGTCAGAAAGGCTGTTAAAATTTGTATTCTCTCCATTTGGCAATATGAGAATATCTAGTTCACTGCAGCCTTGCCAACAAAGAATTGTACCTTTCAAAAACAAACTTACTAATTTTGTAGGCAAATATTGAAAGCCTTATGATTGTAATTTTACCTCTTGATCTTTTGCTTTCAGGAAATGTAGGTAAGAAAGAATTTGTTAAACATTCTCTATGGAACACAGCTTTGCTGGAGCTGCCTGTATTTGAGACCTCTTGGTTGATGAGATAGCAAGAAAGTCTCAGAAATAGGGACTCAGAAAAACTTTCACTTTGGGGCACATGGCTTAGTTTATATTAAGGTTATTAAAGCTTTAGAATCAGATGATAACTGGTTTTTGTCATCACTGATACAAGATAAAGTTGCTAATGAAGGCCTACAGATCACCTTGAAAGCATCATTTCAAGGAGTTGGAAGTAGTAGTATGTTGATGTGGTTACTGCTTTTCAGAATCTGATTCTTAATTTTTGAGTCTGGATATTGGATTTTTTTTCTCAGAAATGATCAGATTGTGTGGGGTTGTGAGAACTGACTTTGATTTGCCAAACTTCAAGCTGATGTATGTGTACAAAATGACAGTTTATTAATTTATTATGGAATAGAGACATTTTCAATGACCAGAATATTCAGATCTGCTATCTTCTGTTTTCTAGAATGAAGTTATCTGGAGGGTTGAAATAATAATCAAAAAATGGAAATTTTAAGGGATGGTTCAACTCATCTGTGGAAAAACCTAATAAACTACCACTGTCACACAATCGAGGACATTTCTGTGATGACCAGATGATGCGTCTATTCATTCTTACTTTTTTTTTTTTTTTTTTTTTAAAGATGGAGTTTCATTCTGTCACCCAGTTTGGAGTACAAGTGACACGATCTTGGCTCACTGCATCCTCTGCCTCCTGGGTTCAAGCGATTCTCCTGCCTCAGCCTCCCAAGTAGCTGGGAATCACAGGCACACACCATCATGCCCAGCTACTTTTTGTATTGTTTGTAGAGACAGGGTTTCACTATGTTGGCTAGGTTGGTCTTGAACTCCTGGCCTAAAGTCATCTGCCCACCTTGGCCTCCCAAAGTTCTGGGATTACAGACATGGCCACTGTGCCCGGCCCCATTTTCACTTTTAAGTGTTAAAAATACCCTTTGATAATGGATCTTCAAATTTTTTTTTTAAAGATTCATTGTAAGCCATTCCTTCCTTATTAACATATTATTTCTTAAGGAAGAGAATGTTTTCGAATTAGGCTATAGCTTCCTTAAATTTTTATTTCTGCCATGTTTTTCTGTTCACCTTAATTAGATTTGGTACTCTAAATTTTATTTGCTGATTTTGCTATCCTATGTTCATACTCTGGAAGAACCTCACTTTATGTTCAGATTACTGCCTTTGAGGTGTAAATTTAGAAATGAAAATAATGTATTGAAATGAAGACATTCTTCGGATTCTACATTGAAATGATTAGGAAGAGGATCATTTGAGTAAACAATATAATAGTAATTTTTAGTGCATGGATTTTAGAGTCAGGCAAGTCTTGGTTCTACGATTTTGACCAACTGTATGACTTGGGGCAAATTATTTAACCTCTTGAAGTTTCACTTATTTTAAAAATAATTTAGTGGGTTTTTGTTTCTTAAGTTTCTTGTGAGAATTAAAGGAGATAATGAATGTAAAGTGATTAGCACAGGCCTGGCATTGAATAGAAGCACAATAATTTTTTTAAACAGTTACACTGAGGAGGTTTGAGATATGCTTTAGCCTAAGGCAGAGATGGAGGTGCCTTATAACTAACTTACTAGTGCCTTGGTTACATCCGAGGCTAGTTTATTATAAGATAAAATTCTGTTAAATGGACACTAGGTGTCAGCATTCTCTCTCTCTCTCTCTCTCTCATTCTCTTTTTCCTCCCTCTCTCTCTCTCTATCCTCTCTCTTCTCTCTCTCCTTCTCTTTTGAGATTTCAATAAAAACCTCGTCACCCCTGAGTTCAAAGGAAGAGACAGGTTAAGTATGTATTGCTGTTGTACTTTAGTCCTCTGGTAGTTTTGTTAAGTCTTATTTTTCATAATGACTACATTCCCTATTATTGCACAACTTTCCTTTTGACTGAAAACTCAGCTATTCCTGATTTTTGAATGTATTTCATCATTTAACTGAACAGTAGCGAGATTCCTAGAGAGTTGCCTAACTTGTTTAGGTTATTTATATCCCATTAGGAAACCTTGAAAACTTCAGCTAGTAGCTTTACATCTAGTGGAAGAAGCCTCACAGCCCAGGCATTTCCTTAGAAGTCTGCCTAAGGTAGCAGTAGCTACCTTTTCATAGCTGCTTTTCTGTGATCTTCTGTGCATGTATGTTTAATGAGTTGGTATTTGTACCAACTCTACCATTAATCAATGAAAATAATTTTTGAATCAATGAAAATAATCTTTCCTTACATAGTCCTTATTCATTTTCTGAAAAGATAATCCTGTAGCCAGATATAAAAGCCACAGTGGCAGATTTGTAGCTAAGAGAATCTTTATGACCTTCCCTTTGGATGTACTGGTTTTTCTCAGAGAGATCATAGATTGCAGTGTTCATCTCAACTCAGTGTTTCCTTTGAAAATTGGAATTTTCTGTATATTTTCCTTTCCCCTACATAAACTTTATGATTGTTTTTCTGAAATCAAAATTCATTTAACTTACCAATTAATGTTGATATAGGTCTTGCATTTTATGAAGTGCATTGCATACATTATCTTGTTTGATTTTCATAATAACACTCTGTGAGGCAATTGTTAATACCCATTTTAAAATGGGGAAAGAGATTCAGATGCCGTTTACCCAGTCACAAAGTTGGTAGGTGATTTAGTTCTGCTTTAAATGCCAGTCTTCTGACTTTACAGGATGTGCTTGTTTTACTGAAACTTACTGGCTTATGGAAAATATTTTCTTCTCATTGCTAATTGTTGAGAGATAACGTGGAATGATTAAAATTTTTTTTTTAAAGGAAGAGAAGGCAGTTCACCTGTGCCTGTATATTTAAGATATTACGTATTTCTTTGCAGTCTTCCCAAGGGATTGTTGAAGAAACTTCTGAAGAGGGAAACTCTGTACCTGCTTCACAAAGGTGAGAGATTATGTGTTGCTATGAATTCTCGTCTGATTGTGCTAAGTATAAGGGAGATGAACGACATGAGTGAGACTGTTACATGAATAGCTTGCCAGAGAACTTTAAGCTCTTTTGTAAGTGAAGACTAGGAGATATTTTATTATTATCTGTAAGCTCTCAGATGTGCATCTCATAGAAGCCCAGAATATTAGAGCTGGAAGAGATCCTAGAGGTCATCTGTCCAAGCCAGCTATCTTGGCATAAATCTCATTTACATTATTCCTGAAAAGTGGTCACACCTATTCTCTTAACTAATTACCCCAGTTTTCTATGTCAATTTGAAGGCTCTAGACTGATTTCTTATCATCCTTCTGTTCTTACCCCTTTTCCCAAACTCTGCTTATGCTTATTTTGTCTGTATATCTAAACCTTATACATCTTTTAAATTTACTCTTGAGACTTACATCCTCTTTAAAGTCTTCATATTATTCAGGCTACACAGGACCTGTGTCACTCTCAGTGTCTGTCCTGTGCTACTTTTAATCTGTTTGTGCCTCCTCTGTCCTGTAAAGGGTTGTTTTTGCATTGCCTCCTCCACTGTTGTTGCTGATTGATTGATGGGCTTACCTTCTAAGTCTTCTTTCTTTAATAATAGATAGCAGTTGATTGATTATAAACTGCACCACTAAGTGGATCATGCTTCCAGTTACTTTCACTTGCCCTTTTTATCTGGTAGTTGAGTTTTGAGAACTTCTCAAGAACTGAATTTTGAACTGCATGACTGTGTTCTCCCATATAGGAGTTGAAGCCCAATTGCCATTTGCTGTAGTCAAGGTGATAATCTTTCTTAGGCTTCTGGTTACTTCTGATAGTACTTGGTATTCCTTCCTGGGCTAAAGAATATGGCTTTGGTTTGATTTTCCTGCTGTTAAGACATTTTTGGAAGTGGTTTTAACAGAGAAGGCTTCTACTCCCTGTAGGCCTCTGCTTTATTGTGGTGAGCCTTGTGCAGAGCAGATGTAGGTTTCAATAAATGATTATACACTTTGTCACCAGGAGAGAGTTGGAATTGCAGGCAATGCGGTTTGACTTCAAATTGATTAGCTCATTTTATAAATGTCAGAAAATTGTTTTGTGATGGACCCTTTGAATAGAGCACTAATGTTACATGCAGAGTAAACTATGTCTGGCTTGGGTTTATAACAAATGGTATGGGATGTTTTATTTGGAGAGAGAAATCACTTGTGATTTTCTTTCAGGATTTAGTTATTTATGAGTTCAGTCATAGCTATTCTCTCTTCTCTGTGGTTCTTGGTTGATGTGAGGATTTCTGTTTTTAAGCATCCTCTTGCAGACTTGATCAAACTAATCGTAAATATCTGTGAAGCATGAGGGGGCTAGCTCAAATGCTCAGATCTTCAGCCATGTGTTCCTATGTCAGGAAGAGATTGTACTCCATGAGCAGGCAGCGAAAACCAGAAGGTTGGATGAGGGAAGCCATTCATAATTAAGTTTTTCTTAGAAGAGAGATTCAATTTATGTGGGCAGATTTTTGCTGCAGGGCAGTTTGGAATTGTGTTTTATTTTTGTTGCTTGGAAAGCTACATCTTGAGATAAAGAGGGAATTTAATTGCAAAACTAGGAGAAAGTTAGTTTGTTGTCAGAAAAATCTCTGTGTCTTCTCTTGTGAGTTTACACATCTCCAGCCTTCAGAAGGCTGAGATGGAGGCTATAAAACACATTTGACATTCTTAAACTGGAGTGGAGTTTTTACCTTCTGTGATATTCACAGACAGTTCTTACCCTTTGACCTTCTTTTGTGGGAACTCCAAAAGGGAATTTGTTTTCATTCAGTGATTTCACTGGAACTGAAGTTGTAAGTGTGTTTATTTTCCATATTTCTGGCCTAGAGTTTTCAGTACTGATTCCTTGCTTTCCTGTTGTGCTTTTGTGGTATTAGGCAGCAAGAATCATATTACCTGTGGCTTTGTGAGTGACTCACCATTGCTTTTGGCCCTATGTTTTGATTTATTTTACTGGGAATTCATTTGGGATTTGGTTCTCTTTCAGTGTTGCTGCTTTGACCAGTAAGAGAAGCTCAGTCCTTCTGCCAGAGAGTTCTGCAGAAGAAATCATTGTTTGTCCTGGTAAGTACCCCACTGTGATTTTACTGAATTTCTGATACCTGTCTACCTTTTCATGCTTATTAATTTTCCACTGACTCTTCAAACCCGCTCTCTGGAGGTTTATATGTAATTGATACATGTTTGTACCTATCTCCACACATGTATACATATACACATATAGGTATTTTTAATAGACATTGGCTTTTATTCTCAACCTTTTCTCTCCTTCGGGGTAATTTAGTTTTGAAATTAACATTACCTTTTTGTCTCCTTGATTGTTTACCAGACTCATCAGAGATGGTAGCAAAGCATCAGGAGTAGCACTTACTTAACTGTACATTCAGAGCCTTTTGTTATTTAATTTGTTTAAATTACTTTAGAGACAGGGTCTTGCTTTGTCACCCAGCCTGGTGTGTGTTACTGTGATCATAGCTCACTGCAGCCTTGAATTTCTGGGCTTAAGTGATTCTCCCTCCTTGGCCTCCCAAAGTGCTGGGATTATAGATGTGAGCCATTGTGCCTGGACTTCAGAGCCTTTTAGTAGTTAGTTTTTATATTGCCATTTGTTGGGGTCTTATTGCATAGGAGGTCCAGAGTTTGGGTTTTGTGCATGTTCTGTCATTGTTTTTTTTTTTTTGAGAGAGTTTCGCTCTTGTTGCCCAGGCTGGAGTGTAATGGCACGATCTTGGCTCACTGTAAACTCCGCCTCCTGGGTTCAAGTGATTCTCCTGCCTCAGCCTCCCAAGTAGCTGGGATTACAGGTGCCCGCCACCATGCCCAGCTAATTTTTTGTATTTTTAGTAGAGACAGGGTTTCACTATGTTGGCCAGGCTGGTCTCAAACTCCTGACCTCATGATACGCCCGCCTCGGCCTTCTGAAGTGCTGGGATTACAGGCGTGATCCACCGCACCCGGCCATCACTGTTATTTTTCATCTTAGACAAGATGCTTAACCTGGTTAAGTACTTTAGTTTGCTTTTTGGTTAATTATAAAAATTAAAAGATACTTACTTTGTTTTAGGCAGAAGAGATGCTCATTCAGTGTTGCACATGGATAGATTTAGATGTACAAAATAATTTAAAATGAACTAAGATACTTACCATCTAAGGAAACTCCTGAATCATTGTGTAATATGAAGCATTATTTTGTGATATGAACTACTACTTTGTAAGGAATTTGTTTTAGACCATATTTTCCTTTCTGACTTCTGAAAAGCATAGCCCACTGTATTTATCATTAGCCTCATTCATGTGAGATTGAGGGACCTCCTGCTGATGTTTAACTTTGAACAGCAAGTATACAGATGTTACCATAAGTCACATCTGGTTTTCCCTCAGGTCTCATATAGCCTATAAGGGTTAGAGATACTCACAGTTTTCTTATTTTGGTTTCCTCAATGTTTTTCCACAGAGACTCAAACTTAGTTTGCATATAATCTAGGAAAGTTTTATAAATATTTTTAAACATCTGGTAGTCTATCATAAAGGTCTTTATTTAATTTAAAAATTGAACTATGTTGACAGTTTTTTTTTTTGTTTTTTTTTTTTTTGAGATGGGGGTCTTGCCCAGGCTGGAGTGCAATGGCTCACTAACTACAACCTCAAACTCCTTGGCTTAAATGATCCTCCCACCTCAGCCTCCTGAGTAGCTAGGACTACAGGCATGTGCCACCGCACCTAATTTTTAAAACTAAGACTTTTTTTTTTTTTTTAAGTAAAGACAGGGTCTTGATGTGTTTCGCAGGCTGGCCTTAAATGCCTGGGCTCAAGTGATCCTCCCACTTTGGCTTCCTAAAGTGCTGGGGTTATAGGCATCAACCATCGTGCTCAGCCTATGTTGGTTTTTATTGAAAGTGGCTCCTTAATTCATTTGAAATGTATTTGGATTACTGCCTAACAATACCCACTAAGAGACTACACTACCAAGTGCTCAGATTTTGGCAGGAGCACTCAAGAATGCTGTGCTACCTTTGTGAAAAGAAAGCTTTCCCTGTCTCTGTCTAGGACACCTGACTTCCTGGAAGGAAATCACTCAGTCTGTTTAGGATGATGGTGTGTGATATCATGGGATCTTGCAGGAGGAACCTGCAAATATATTGATCTTGAAAGGCCTAGTTAATGAGAGGGAAAAGCAAGCCCTTCATACTGAGGTTAGATAGCATTTATGATCATGACTTGCTGTCATTAGCCTACTAATTAAGTCCAACTGTTTGCTGACATAAACCACTTCCAAATGAGATTGCAAAAGGTATTCATTACATTAATGTTCCTTTTGCTAAGAAAGTATAACTATTTCACCATGAAGCCAAACTCCTGGATTTCTTTTTAAATATATAATTTAGAAATTATATATATAAATTGTCTGAAAAAATTTGTTCCAAATGGATGAAACACAAGTTTAGTGTAGTCTGTTACCTGTTTCCTTTTGTTTCATATTTCTGACAGTTCAGGGGTCTAATATTTAAGATTTCAGTATCTTTTTAGTGTTACTTAGTTGAAGACACAAAATTATAGCCTATGCCCACATTTTGCATGCTTCTAGTATTGCTTATTTCTGAGAAGTAATGCCCTCTTAGTTGGACATTTTAGCCATTCACGGAAAGCTTAATTGAAGACTTTATTATTGCAGTCATCTAAGCAGTGAATGTTCTTATTTTTAAATATACTGAAGGTCTTTTTGAATATACCTTTCAGGGTAAGTTAACAGAGAGGATTTTTAAGTTTATGTACTGTCAGCCTTTTTCCAACAAGGTGGTATGTGTGTGTGTGTCCAGTTTTCAAAAAAATTAATTATACATACAGTTATAATAATACAGTTAATTCTAATAAAAATTATAATAATACAGTTAATTCTAGAAATGTATTTAATTCTTCCTTAACGATTCAGAAGATACGTTGTAAACTTGTAAGTTGCTCTATTTGCCTAACATTGGCCATTTATTGTATTTGTGAAGCACAAAAGTGCCAGTTAGAGGTACAGTAGGTACAGTGTCAGATAACAGGTAACTTACTGGATTTGCATTCTGCGTCTGAGTTTGGATTCCTATAACAAAATAGTCTAGACTGAGTGGCTTATAAGCAATATAAATTTATTTCTCACAGTTATGGGGGCTGGAGAGTCCAAGATTAAGAAGTTGGCAGATTTGGTGTCTGGTGAGAGCCATAGATGGCACTTCCCTCCGTGTCCTCACATGGTGGAAAGAGGGTGGTGAGAGAGCTCTCTGGGGTCCCTTATAAAAGGGCACTAATCCCAGTCTTTTGAGGGAGGACTCTATGCTGATGACCTAATTACCTTCCAAAGGTCCCATTTCCTAATATCACATTGGGGTTGGGATTTCAACATACGAAGTTTGGGAAGTACACAAACATTCAGTCTGTAATGTTTCTTTTCCAGATATATTGGTGGTTTTTAAAGATAATTACTATTTTTTTGTTGTTGTTATATTAAGTGATCTGTGTCTACAGCAGAGGTTGGCAAACTTTTTTTTTTTTTTTTTTGAGACAAGGTCTCACTCTGTAACTTAGGCTGGAGTGCAGTGGTGTGATCATAGCTTATTGCAACCTTGAACTCCTGGCCTCAAGTGATTCTCCCGCTTTGTCTTTCCAAAGCATTGGGATTGCAGGCATCAGCCACTGTGCCCAGCAAAACTTTTTAAAAAGAAAAGACTAGGTAATAAATATTTTAGGACCTGTGGGCAATGTAGTCTGTTGAGACTATTTGGTTCTGCCATTTTAGTGCAAAAACAGCCATAGACAGTATATAGATGAATGAGTATGGCTGTGTTCCAATAAAACCTTGCTTAGAAAAATAGGCAGCTGGACCCCAGCTTACATTTCCATATTACTGGTTGCTAGTACAATGCTTGGGACTTGATTTTCAATTAATATTTGTTGAATTAATAGATGCTGCTTAAGAATATATTAAAGAAAGGCATATATTTGTCTAGAATGTGTATTCTATTTCTGGTCCCAATTTCTGTTTTTGCTAATCCTCTTTTACCTCAGCACTAACATTGACAGGTTCTTGTTTTCTGTCAAATCAATATACTTTAGAATTACAGTGGAAATAAGCCAGTTGGTCAATGAATATACAAATTGTGATGTGTCTGTACAATGGAATGCTACTCAGCAGTAAAAAGTACAAACTATTGATATTATACGACAACATGGTCCATCTTAGACACACTATACTAAGTGAAAGAAGCTGGACACAAAAGACATGTGATTCTATTTGTATGACATTCTAGAAAAGACAGAATTAAAGGACCATAAAGTAAACTGGTCATTGTAAAGAGTCTGTTGGAGTGACCAAAGTGGTAGAAGATTGACTGCAGAAGGGTACAGAGAACTTTTTGGGGGTGTTGGAAATGTTTTATATCTTGATTATGGTAGTGGTTACATGGCATAAATGCTACAGTGTATAAATGGTTTATATTTGTCAAAATGCATTAAACTGTATGCTGAAAATTTGTGAATTCTGTTATTTGTAAATTATGCCTCAGTAAAGCTTTAAGAAGAAACAAATTAGATCTATTAATATATTACCACCACCATATTATAATATCCTAAACTTTAGGGAAAATCGGCATGTTTGTTTTTTTAACTGTGAAAACACAAAATGAAAATTAATGGGATTTTAATTTTTTTAAATTACAGAGACACAGCTAAGTTCTTCTGAAACTTTTGACCTTGAAAGAGAAGTCTCTCCAGGTAGCAGAGATATCTCGGATGGAGTAAGAATAATAGTGGCAGATAAGGAGGTGAGTATTTTCCTTTATATTTTTTCTCAGTGGTTTCTTTCTGCTGGCAGTCCTCTCTGATGCAACATTGACATTGGCCTGAAAGATTTAGGTGGCAGGGGGTTTTAGTTTTGGGGGCACTTATGTCAGGGAGAGATTTTTATAGTTAAGATTAGTTCAGCACTGTTTCTAAAAATAACAGTAGTTACTATTTCTGGAGTACTTTTGTATGCATTATTTCTATTACAGATGGGGAAACAGAGGCTTAGGATGTTTAATTTGCTGTAAGTCGTACTACCGATAATGGTAGAAATAGAACACAGGTTTGAACCTGAAGTTTTAGGGCATTTTTTATTATGTACCAATAAGTAACAGAGACAGTCTTGGAAAAAATTACTGTATTTATATTATGATGTATACATAACTTTCAGCCCTAATTTCTGTATGTGATCAGAAATGCAAAGTCAAGATAGCTGCATGATAAAACAAATTGCTGTTTGCATCATTACCTTTCCTAACTTGATGTATCTGGCAGTAAACATAAAGCTGATTGATACAAGTTCATACTTCTGATTAAGATTCTCAGTGTATATATTTTTCTTCTTTTTCTTGGGCGGGGGTGGAGTTTCACTCTGTTGCTCAGGCTGTAGTGCAGTGGCACGATCTTGGCTCACTGCAGCCTCTGCCTCCCAGGTTCAAGTGGTTCTTCTGCCTCAGCCTCCTGAGTAGCTGGGATTACAGGCATGCACTACTACACCTGGCTAATTTTTGGTTTTTTTTGGTAGAGACAGAGTTTCACTATGTTGGTCAGGCTGGCATTGAACTCCTGACCTTAAGCAACCCGCCCACCTCAGCCTCCAAGAGTTAGAAACAGAGCCAGACTTTGTCTCAAAAAAAAAGAAAGGTACCTTTTTATACTCTGGGATTTTTTTTTTTTTTTTTTTTTTTTTTGAGACAAAGTCTTGCTCTGTCTGCCAGGCTGGAGTGCAGTGGCACGATCTTAGCTCACTGCAGCCTCCACCTCCCAGGTTCAAGTGGTTGTCGTGTCTCTACCTCCCAAGTAGCTAGGATTACAGGCACCCACCACCACGCCTGGCTAGTTTTTGTATTTTAGTAGAGACAGGGTTTCACCATGTCAGTTAGGCTGGTCTCAAACTCCTGACCTCATGATCTGCCCACCTTGGCCTCCCAAAGTGCTGGGATTATAGGCATGAGCCACTGTGCGCGGCCTGAGATTTTTAATAAACAGTTTTTACAATAGAAGTTAGATCCTCTCCCTGGTCTCTGCACTGCAGGTAACTTGGGTAAAAATTCTGCCTTCATGAATCATGCACACTGCCTGGTTCTCTGGAACCTGATCTGTCACAACTGACAGACTGAGATTCCCTGATGCCAGTGGTGGTAGGAAAGACGATGACACTCCCTGCTGCAGAATGACAGAACAGATCCTGCTCCATAATGCCATAATGGCCTCTGGATTGTTTTCCCAGGAGGAAACAGAATTTTCTAAGTGGGGGATGGGGGGAGACAGAGTATTTTTACCATAGTCATCCTAACGTACAGAAGAAGCCCTTAGTTAAGTGATTTCATACCCATCCACGACTGCAAAAGAGACCATTCTTTGTTTGGATCAAAGAGTGTGAACCTGTTTAGAATTTGTAGTGTACATGTCTGTGCTACTACACATCAAATAGATGGACTCGTACAGCCTTTCTCACATTGAATGTCCTCTTTTCGGTGTTGCTGTTTACTGATATCTGTGGATGTCTCTAAATAGTCTTAGAAGTTTCCATTAAAAGAAGTTAGAGATACTGTAGTTTTCAAATCATTGAATAATTACTAGTTACAAGTCACTTATTAGACAGAATGGAACACTTTACCTGCACAAAGATAGTATAAAGGGTGTGGACTCTTGCCATTGGAATCTGTGTAGGTCATCTGTCCTAAAATCTCCTCTTTACTGGAAGGTGATATGGTGTATTACAAGGAGCTTGAGCATTGCAATTAGAAGACGTGGCTTTAAATCCCAGCTCCACCATGTTTTGAATGTTGGGCAAATTAATCGTTTTATTCATTCACTAGGCAGCTATTTATAGTTTGTATACTTTGTGCCAGTCATTGTTTTAGACTCTTGGGATACAAAGATAAATAAAAATAGTTCCTGCACTCAGAGGGTTCTCGTAAGGGAGGAGACAGACATATAAACAGATAATTGTAATTATAATGTGGTCTGACAAAGGTAATGATAGATTCCCAGGGCGTTAGGGAAGCACAGAAGAGAAAGGCTTTTCTGAATTTCAGTTTTTCATATGTAGAATGGAGGCAGAAATATCTGTTTTACTCGGTTGCTCTGCAGATGAAATTAGAAAAAGAATATAAAACACATAGCAGAGATTTGCCACAGTAGAAGTATCATGTGGAAAGTCATATTATTTTACTGCTTTGTAATATATTGTGGCTGTTTAGTTATATTAGTTTACTAATGACAGAGAATTGCTCAATAGTATTTGAGGTATTTGGAAATACCCATGGCAGAACTGTATGTAGTCCCCTCTTGATTTCTGACAATAGTCAGCTTTCTTCAGAAATAGTATTTTCTGAATATCTTGCCTGAGAGTTTCCCTTAGTTGGAGTCTTAGATAAATATTCTATTCTCAGAAGAGCTAATAGAAGTTGTTCAGAGTCCTCCAGAGCTAGCTGAGTCAGTAAGTTTTTAAGTAAACTGTGTTAAGAGTCATGTGGTAAGAAGGGAAGATCCAAAATAAGGAGGTTTCTAAGCTACACATAATTAGGTTGGGAAGGGATGGAGAGTTTGGTGATTTGCAGGACATGCTTTTGTTTTCATTGAGTTCATTTCTTGAAGTGAGGTATGTATATATTTTTTGTAGTCTTAAGTTAAGGACCAACAACCTGTAAGATGTCAAGACTGAGTATCCAAGTACCTCTTTTGAAAAATAGTTGTATAATATTTTAAAAGAAATAGAAGCAACTCTACAAAGACAAAATCCCTGACTGTGTGGTCCTAATAAAAGCTGCTTTGCTTGCCTTTTTCCCCTTGAGGTTCTTCCATAGTAGTTAATAGTTAAATAGACTTTTTAAATGATGCTGGGAAAAATAATTTATTTTAACATCAAAATGTTGAGAAATCTTCAGGGTTGCCTATGAACAGTAGTTCGAAGTGGTCTCATATTCACAATAAGACAATGGACAGACTACTCCTTCTTGAATACATTAATAGTTAAAGGTACATTCTCTGCATTATATAGAACTGTGATGAATACAAAGGAGTATAGTGCTGAATGTGAGCACCAGTGACGTGTTTGTGTCATATAACATTTCTGTGCTTAGTGAACTTTAGAATGCCAAGTAACTGCTCATTTACCACTAACTTTCAGTAATTCAAGACTACTTGCAAATTTTAGGGTACATTGATCCCCCCTCCCCCCGCCATCCTTCTGCTCAAGTAGCTTTGCTATTTTTCTTTTCTTTATATATATATATATATATATTTTTTTTTTTTTTTTTTTTTTTTTAATAAATACGGGGTTTCACCATGTTGGTCAGGCTGGTCTTGAACTCCCGACCTCAGGTGATTCGCCCGCCTTGGCCTCCAAAGTGCTTGGATTACAGGTGTGAGCCTCCACGCCTGGTCTTCTTTTTTTTTTTTTTTTTTTTTTTTTTTTGAGACAGAGTCTCCCTCTGTCACCCAGACTGGAGTGCAGTGGTATGATCTCAGCTCACTGCAACCTCTGCCTCCTGGGTTCAAGCGATTCTCCTGCCTCAGCCACCCAAGTAACTGGGACTATACAGACACACACCACCATCCCTGGCTAATTCTTGTATTTTTAGTAGAGACAGGGTTTCACCATGTTGGCCAGACTGGTCTCGAACTCTTGATCTGAAGTGATCCACTCGTCTTGGCCTTTCAAAGTACTGGGATTATAAGCGTGACCCACCATGCCTGGTTATTTTTTTTTTCTTTTTTTGAGACAGAATTTTGCTCTGTTACCTGGGCTGGAGTGCAGTGGCGCAATCTCGGCTCACTGCAGTCTCTGCCTGCCAGGTTCAAGCGATTCTTCTGTCTCAACCTCCCAAGTAGCTGGGATTACAGGCATGCACCACCACGCCTGGCTAATTTTTGTATTTTCAGTAGAGATGGGGTTTCACCATGTTGGCCAGGCTGGTCTTGAACTCCTGGCCTCATGTGATCCGCCCGCCTTGGCCTCCAAAGTGCTGGGATTAAAGGTGCGAGCCACCACATCTGGCCAGTTCAGTTTTTAAGATTTATGAATAGAGGAACCTGGATTTGTGAGAAGATTAGTGATGAAATTTGGAAAACATAGTACCTAGAACTTCTAGACCCACTTGACTTTCCCCATCTTCTAGAGAAGAATAATAAATAGAACCTGATAGTTTCTTAATACCTGGCAGGATACACTTCCAGAAACAAGGTGGAATGGGAGGGAGGCTTTTTGTTTCTGCCACCACATGATAGAGTGGAATTACTGAAGGTTTTGATGCCAGATGGGCCTGGATTTGAGCCTGGATTGTCCAGCTTTGTGCCCAGCCGGCTACTTGGCTTTTCCAAGGCTCAGTTTTCCCTTCTGTAATACCAGAGCTAGTGATAACCTCTGTCCAGTTGGTTGTTGGGAGGGATGGATATGGAAAATGACTGGTGAGGCCTGCATAGTGTAAGAACTCAAGCAGTGTTAGTTCCTTTCTCATCTTTTAAGTTTTACCCCTTTAGAGTATGTCTTTTAATAAAAGGCAGGTGTGTTGAAAACAGGACATCCGCTGGCAGTTTGACTTGGTATTTAGATGGCTTGTTTTCCTCTCTGCTGGATCACATCGCAAGCAATAGGTTTTAGAGATAGCCCCAACCTCTGACCCCAAAAGACTCGACTGACTCAGAGGTCAAATTATCTATGCATTGAAGTTTTGGTCATGTTTTGTTCTTGTATCAGAAGATATTTTATTTGTTTTCCCCATGTAGTAAGGTGTAATGACAGCCCAGGTATTCCTTGCTTTAAATGTAAGCAGTAGCTATGCAGGACATTTTCACATTGATTGGATAGGACATACTGTCCTTTGAAGCAAGTGTTAGGCAGTAGTGGTGCAGTGCTCACGCACACTGTTGAATTAATCACTGCAGAGTTCTTGGCTCTGATCAACCTGCACAGGTAAAATAAAACTGCCTCTAAGAGACACCAGCAACTGTAGGAGAAATGATGACTACAAAACAGAGAGGAATAAGAGAGATAAGGTTTAAGAGTGGCTTTGGCAGAATTAATCGTTTTAACTAATGACTTTGGTGCTTCTTAAGTATATGGATCTTAGTTTCTTTTTTTACCCCAAAAAGTCACAAATAAAACACAGGTCTTAGGTCTTAAGTCTTATGGGTCTAGGCACAGACTTACGTTCTTAACTTAAATCCTAGTTGTGCTATTTTTGGCTTAGAGCTCTTTTGTTTTCTAACTCCTTATATCTTAAAAAGTCACTTACAATAATAATGGTCCTTTTGTAAGATTGAAAATGTGTCCTTAAGGTGCTGTTCATATACGAAATGTGAAACCCAGCAGACACAGCACACTGATGCAGTGAGGATTGTACCTTACAGTGTGGTAGAGATCAGTGCCCTTAAGTTTCAGAGCCAGATAGTAGTCCTTGGTTTGAATTTCAACTCTCCCACTTACTTGTTCTGTGACTTTGCAAGTTGCTTTACTGTATTACACGAGTCCTTTTCTCTTGTGTAAAAATAAAAGAGTATGCTAATACTTTCCTAAGATTATAAGGATTAAACAAGTAATACATATAGAGTGTTTAATACATAGTTGGCAGGCACTGAGTTAAGTATTAATTCTATCAGTAGTATCTCTCAATCTTTACTCCTGAATTTGATAAGCTGTTGTTCTCTCTTTGAAAGTAAGTGAAATATGGGGTGGAGTCTCTTGCGGTTCTTTGGGGGGGAAAGACATGAACTAAAGCTATTATAATTGCTGTTTGTCATGTTCTTCAGGTTGGTAACAAGGAAGATGCTGAGAAGGAAATAGGTATTTCTACCTTCTCATCCAGTATCCAGGTATCCTGCCCACTATGTGACCAAAGCTTTCCACCCACAAAGATCGAACGACATGCCATGTACTGCAATGGTCTGATGGGGGAAGATACAGGTAAAGACCCATCAGGACAGCCAAACTCTTACTTTTTTGTGTGGTGATTTTGTAATCCTATACAGTACATTGCAGGGAAAAAACAGATAGCTATTCTTCAAAGTTAAAGTTGTTGTTTTGTTTTTTTCTGTCTAGTTATTTTTCTGGTACTTTTATGTTTATCTTTACTTTTAGGAGGTATATTGTCTTGTTACACATACCTCAGGAGAAGGGGAAGGGAAAAGTCTTTCATCTTTTAATTTTGTTTGTTTGTTTGTTTGTTCTGGTTTTTTTTTATTCTTCATCACCTGAGAATTTTTTTTTTTTTTTTTTTTTTAAATGGAGTTTCTCTGTTGCCCAGACTGGAGTGCAGTGGCGTGATCTTGGCTCTCTGAAACCTCCGCCTCCCGGGTTCAAGTGATTCTCCTGCTTCAGCTTCGCAAGTAGCTGGGACTATATGCGTGTGCCACCACACCTGGCTAATTTGTTTTTTTTGTGTGTGTTTTTTTCCTAGTAGAAATGGGGTTTTGCCATGTTGGCCAGCCTGGTCTGGAATTGTGATCTTAAGTAATCCGTGATCCTCCTGCCTTGGCCTTTCAAAGTACTGCGATTACAGGTGTGAGCTACTGCACCCGGCCCATCTTTTAATGTTTTAACTTACTGTTTTACATAGATAGGCTAAAAATCAGTGCACTTCGGGCTGGGCGCAGTGGCTCACGCCTATAATCCCAGCACTTTGGGAGGCCAAGGCGGGTGGATCACGAGGTCAAGAGATCGAGACCATCCTGTTCAACATGGTGAAACCCCGTCTCTACTAAAAATACAAAAATTAGCTGGGCATGGTGGCGTGCGCCTGTAGTCCCAGCTACTCGGGAGGCTGAGGCAGGAGAACTGCTTGAACCCAGGAGGCGGAGGTTGCGGTGAGCCGAGATCGCGCCATTGCACTCCAGCCTGGGTAACGAGCAAAACTCTGACTAAAAAAAAAAAAAAAAAAAAAAATCAGTGCATTGCAATGGACCTTGGATTTCATCTTCATGTATTCAAATATTGAGATTCCTGTGGAACTTGAGGAACTATGTTCTAGAGTTGCCCATTTTTCATTCAAAATAAATCCCTTGTAGGCTTTTGTTCTCTTTCTGTAGTTTGTTTTAATAGAAATTCTACAGCAGCTGAAAAATATCCCTAATTTACATTCATGTTCTACATATCTCTGCTGAGTTACCCAGGAGCTGTTGATTTACCTCTTTAAGAGTATATCAAAGACTGGGTGCGGTGGCTCATGCCTGTAATCCCAGCAATTTGGGAGGCTGAGATGGGTGGATCACGAGGTCAGGAGTTTGAGACCAGCCTTGCCAACATGCTGAAACCCTGTTTCTACTAAGAATACAAAAAATTTAGCCGGGCGTGGTGATGGGCTCTTGTAATCCCAGCTACTCAGGAGGCTGAGGCAGGAGAATGTCTTGAACCTGGGAGGTGGCGGTTGCTGTGAGCCGAGATCGCACTGTTGTACTCCTACCTGGGCAACAAGAGTGAAACTTTATTGTAAAAAAAAAAAGAGAGTGTATCAACATCTCTAGTTTTCGGACAGCATGAGGAGACATTGATCAAGAAAATCTTAATTATAGCCCTTGAAATACCACCTCTGATTTGGCCTTTCTGTTTATGATTTTAAACTCTAAATATGATCATGTCAGCACAGCTTTCTATGGTCTAAGATGCTGAATGTAAACCTGGGTAATTAGAAGTATTTCAGTGTTCTTCTCAGTGCTACTTGATTCCTGTAACTTAGGTGTATTTAAATATGAACATTGTATAATTGTGAAGTGTTTTTTAAATTAAGATTGCCAGAGAGGCAAGGCACATGTTGTTTACTTTTATTTTTTTTTTTTTTGAGACAGAGTCTTGTTCTTGTCACCCAGGCTGGAGTGCAGTGGCACAATCTTGGCTCACTGCAGCCTCCACCTCCTGGGTCCAAGCAATTCTCCTGCCTTCTTAGCCTCTCGAGTAGCTGGGATTACAGGTGCCCGCCACCATGCCCGGCTAATTTTTGTATTTTTAGTAAGACGGGGTTTCACCATGTTGGCCAGACTGGTCTCGAACTCCTGACCTCATGATCCACCTTCCTTGGCCTCCCAAAGTGCTGGGATTACAGGCTTGAGCCACTGTGCCCGGCTGTTGTTTACTCTTCTTGAAGTAATATACTTTTTATTTATTAAATAAGGAAGTACATAAGCAGTTTAATAAATTTGTTGATTTTTCTGATTGAAAAGTGGTACATGTTAATTGTAATAACAGTGGCTTACATTTATTGAATACTTAAAATTAGACACTATTTACACAACTGGGGCCATGCTATATATAGCTCTCTCTGTATATATTATTCTGCAACTTGTCCTTTTTATTTAGCAGTAAATTTAGATCTTTCGATGTACAGATAAATTTTTGGCATAGCTGAGGTTTGACTGTTTATAAAATTTTATATTCTGCTTTTTCTATTTATAGCATAAATATTTCACCCTGTCACAAAGTTACTTATAAAAATATTTTTAATGCTTACATAATATTTGGTAACCTGGATTGCTTTCATTTGCTTAATTATTACATATTTGAAATGCTTCAAGTTACTGTATTATAATCACACAGTACTGAGCCTCTTAGCCTAAAGTTGTCACTGAATTTTGGAATTATTTCCCAAGGATATATTCCCATATAGGGTGGTAGTAAGAAAAGATAGGCTCTGGAGGGCCAGTCCCACCTCTGTTACTCACTTACTAGTGTGTGACCTTGTGCTAATTTCCAAGCTTCCCTTTATGCAACTGTGAAATAAGAATAATTACCCTGTTCAGTTTTTGTGAGGTTAAATGAGATATTTTAAGGAAAGTGCTTAACATAGTACCTAGCACATATTAAGTACATAGGAACTATTAGCTGTTGTTAATGTGTTCCCAGTAGTGAAATTACTATGTCAGAGATTTTTTTTTTAAAGGTCTCTATGCATAGCATATTGTAGTTTTTTAAAAAGAATGAAAGTGTGGTTGATGGCCATATTTAGGTCCTCATCAACCACTTTTAGTGGGAGAGCACTGAAGGACTGGAATTTAGATGCAGTTTTAATTCGACAAAGCTCTTTAGTCTGATTTTTTTAGCTGAGTGTTCCAGTGACTAAAAGAATTCTCGGGCTGAGCATTTGGAAGGGAAGAGACTATCTTTTCTGTCTTACTAAGCAAATACACTTACACAGCTGGAATTGGGTATCTGAGTCAATGACTTACTCAACACAACATGAAGGTCCAGAAATAAATGAGTTTGAGAAACTAAATGTCCCTTGGAGCTCTAGGAATAGATGACCTCCTTCAGGTCAGAATGATCAGGTAAGGGTTGGTATAGGATAGCTTCTACTGACATCTCCCATACTGAATTCCACTAGTTTGTGCTAAAACAGGAAGCTTTGGCATTCATAACTGTCAGATATCTTTTAACTACATATTTGTTGTTAAGCCTGTTCTTCCTTACTGGAATGTGGTAAGAGAACTCAGACTCACATCCCCCGAATTTTTTTGGTTGAAATTGATTCAGGCTTGCTCCTGAATTTTCTCAAACCAATTTTCAGATTTATGCCACTAGAACCAGGCCATTTAGGTGGACGAAGTAGACTGAGTCTTATTATCATCGTCAATCCATTCAGGGAGGACATTTCAGGTTCTTCTTGTTCTGTTGGATACAAGCAGTGACCTTGTCTAATGCTGTTCAATTGGATTTACACTCTGGGTCTCATAGACTTTCAGACACGATAGATGTAAATGTATTTTTTGATATAATAGAAAGTCCCTATATTTTTGGCATCATATGTCCTTATAGCTTTCATACAAACATCCCAGACCTCCATGTGAAGATGTCTGCTATATCCTGAATGACAGTCACACTTTCTTTTTCATAGGGAAATTTTTTATAAAAACTGGTTTAGAAGACACATCTAGAATATAGTAATGTGTTGCTCAGTGATAGGGATGTGTTCTGAGAAGTATGTCATTAAGTGATTTTTGTTGTGCAGATATCACAGAATGAGTGTACTTACACAAACCTCAGTGGTATAGCCTACTACACACCTAGGCTATAAGGCATAGCCTATTTGCTCTTGGGCTACAAACCTGTACAGTATGTGACTGTACTGAACACTGTAGTCACTTGTAACACAATGGTATTCGTTTATCTAAACATATAAACACAGAAATGGTACAGTAAAAATATGGTATATAATTTTATGGCACCACCATCATATAGGTGGTCCGTTGTTGGCTGAAATGTCTTTTTGTGGTGCATGACTGAACTACATCCTTCTTTCCAATGCCAGTGTGTCTACCTAGAGCCAGAAGTTTGATTCTTTTCTATCACCTATTACTTCATATTTATTTATCTTTAATTCATCTAGAGATTATGGGGCTTTTTTTTTTTGGAGACAGGGTCTCACTGTGTCACCCAGGCTGGATTATGTGGTGCAGTTATGGCTCACTGCAACCTCTGCCTCCTGGGCTCCAGTGATTCTCCCACCTCAGCCTCATGAGTAGCTGGGACTACAGGTGCACACCACCGGCCTGGCTAGTTTTTTGTGTCTTTTTTTGTAGAGGTGGGGTCTCACCATGTTGCCCTGGGTGATCTTGAACTCCTGGGCTCAAGCAGGCATCCTGCTTTGGCTTCCTAAAGTGCTGGGATTACAGGCATGAGCCACCTTGCCTGGCCTTGCACTTTTCTTTTCTTTTTTTTTTTGTGGTACCAGGTCTTTTGAAGTTTACTAAAGAAGTTTTAAGATTTCTGCCATCAAGGAGCTTGCATTATCAGTGGTGAAATAAGCATTTCCTCAAGAAATTAATTATAAGATGACACAAGTGAATAATTGTGTATCCAAGTAAATGTCCCTGCCAGTGGGAGAGAGGAGAGCTGCAGTGAATAAGGATGAGATCCCAGAAAGAGTAGGCTTAGCCATGGCTTTGCAGGCTGGTTAGTTAGGTCTGGATAAACCCATAGCAAGGTAGAGGGCCCTTTCCCCTCCCATGGGTTTAGATAAGATAAGAAACAAGGGAAGGGGCTACTAAACAATAGTTTCCTCTTAATGTTCCTAAAAGAGCTCTCTGTTGATTTTTCAGACCCTATGAGAGGGAGCAGGGAGCCCTCACTGGAACCTTTGCACTCTGCATATTCCTCTACTTTCCTAGGAACAGATTTTGGGGTGTAGGTGGGTTGGGAAAGTAGAGGAATTACGCAAAGTACCTGCTAGTGTACTTGGTGTACAATAGGTACTCAGTATGTTTGGTCTCTTTACTTGGTTTCCCCACCAGCTCGCCTGCCCCGTCACCAGAGACAGAAGTTAATGATTGTTCTGGTTACTCTTAGCTTTATATGGCTGGAGACAGAGACCAGGCTTCCAATCTAGTTTTTTAATCTTTCGTAAAAGGAAGGCTTTTTTTTAACTGTGAAAGGAAAGGAGTAAATCTCCCCCCCACTTTTTTTTTTTTTTTTTTTTGAGACAGACAGGGTCTTACTCTGTAGCCTAGGCTGGAGTGCAGTGGTGCAATCATGGCTCGCTGCACCCTCGACCTCCCAGGTTCAAGTGAACCTTCTGCCTCAGCTTCCCAAGTAGCTGGGAACACAGGTGCATGCCACCATGGCTGGCTAATTTTTTATTTTTTGTAGAGATGGAGTCTTTCTGTGCTGCCTAGGCTGGTCTTGAACTCCTGGGTTCAAGTGATCCTCCTGCATTGGCCTCCCAAAGTGCTGAGATTATAGGCCTGAGCCACCATGCCTGGCAGGTTACTTTTCTTGAAGACACATAAATCAGACTGGGAGACCATTGGCCCAATGCCTACGGGTGGAATAAGAGAGGACTTACCCCTCCCAGTATTAAGTATCTAGCTTTTCACTCCTTCCTGTCTTCCCCTGAAGGGGATCCTAGATGGGCTTGGTTTGGCTGTGTAAATGAAATAGCAATTCGAGTCATTTACATAAAGTGTCTACTATTTATGCCTACTTACCTTGTGGCACAATAACAATTATGCATATCATTAAATATATGTCTGACTAACTTTGCTGTAAGTTTTGTTTGCTTATAATATTACGCACTGTTTAAGTTGGCTCAGTCTACTCAGTTTTTTGCTCATGACATTGTTGTCTATTGAGAACTATGAAAAATTAGAGGGAATGCTCTTTAAGGTACTGTCTGAGGGGAGATTGACTAAGTTGATCTGGACTAGAACAAATGCACATTGCTTTTGCTTTACCTTCTGGAAAATGTATCTGAGGCCATTATTGTTTTAAACAGCTAGGGAGAATAAAACTCCCCATTTACTCATTTAATACGTATTTATTATATATCTACTATACAACAGATACAGTGAGCAGAATATACAGTTAACAGAATATAAGTCCCTGTTCTCATGGAGCTTATATTCTAGTAGTGGGAGACAGACAAGAAAACAATAAATATACAACATGTCAAGTGGTGATAAGTATTTTAGAGAAAAAAAGTAAAGCAGAGGGATAGGGGAATAGGGAAGATTGAGGTCATAAGGTAGCAATATAAAATAGGTGGTCAGGGAAGGTCTCCTTGAGAAGATGACATTTGAACAGGGACATAGAGTAAGTGAGGAAATAAACTAAGAAGATTGTGAGGTGGGGGAGAGTGCTGCAGATAGAAGGAACAATAAATGCAAAAACCCTGAGGTGTGAACAGGTTGAGTGTGGCTGGATTAGAGTAAGTGAGGGAGAGAGAAACAGTGAAACCAAAGATGTAATGTGGGAGGGGTACAGATGGACAGATCACAGGGTTCTTAGGCCATAATAAGGACTTTAGCTTTTCCCTGAGTAAGGGAGGAACCATTGGAGGGACTTGAGCAAATAATTAATCAATATTTAAGCAAAAGGTCACTCCACTCTGGCTGTTACTATGCGGATAGTAGATTATTGGACTGTGGGATATTGGGCTCTATTTTCCCAGCTTCCACCTGGGAAAATAGAGTCAGCATTTCGTTTTTGGCACTATGATAAAGTAGAAGAAATGTAGGTTTTGGAACTAGGAGCTCAGCTTTAATATTTCCTAATTGGCTAATATTTGACAAGTTACCTCTTTCAGGATCAGATCCCTCATTTGTAAAATTAGTATCAGGATTGTCATGAGAATCATAGACACTTTGTAAAGTACCAGGCATTGTGATTAGCATGTAATAGGTATGTAATAAATGGTGGCTGCTGTTACTATTGACTGTGCTTTCCTGTCTCTGTAGTATCTCTGAGGTCTATGTTTGTGTGTGCTGATGAGACAAAGGATAAGCCACTAGTTGGGTAGAACTAAGGGAAAGGAGACAGGCAAGGCATAGAGTCAAAGGGGTAAGGATAAGTTAAGGAGAAATAGATTATAGGAGAGTTAGGGAAGCTGAAGGCATTAACTATGTACACTTTGGGTCTAGATAGAGGATGTGGCTTAGAGTCAGGATACTGCAAGGAGTGGACTTTCTTTTTCAGGGATGTCTCCTGGAAAAATAATGTCTCCTGGATGGGTGGGTAGGTAGGAGGAGGTAGGAATTCTTATAGATATGCCTGAAAGCTAACAGAGAAGGACCAAGGCCTAAAATAGGCTTGACTTGGGTGACTAGCAAAAATGTATAAGACCTCAGTATCTCTAAGTAAAAATTATTTCTAAATTAGACAAAGTTGGACTTTTTCTGTTCTCTATATGCCTACCTAAATGTAATTTGTACCCTGTCCAGTCTTCTCACTTGTATTAATGTGTCCTTTGTGATACCCAGGATGATTAGATTAAGTATATTGCTATATTGCCACTGGCACCTAGCTACTGAGGTGTTGACAATTGTGAAATAGCCTGGGTTTTATAGAAGTAATATGGATTTTGGGAACAGACTGACCTGTGGGGATATATACAAATGAAATATGGGCCCTGATCTTACTAACATTACAGTTCAGTCAGGTAGATAAGACATGCACATATGCATAACTGTAATGCAAGGTCGGAACTAAGGGACATACACATAAAAAAACTGTGGTGTTTCAGAAGAAATACAGTTAGACATTGAGAGGGAAGGGTATTAATGTCAGAGAACAGTAGGCTAAAATCACATAAATAGAAAAATGTGAAGAGTGTATAGGAAAGAACAAACAATTCAATGTGATTATAGTATGGGCATTATGAAAGGAAATGGTAGGCAATTGGAGAATGACAAATGTAACTTGAATCTTGTGGGTTAACATTTATATGAATTATGTGGGTTAACATGTAGCAGCATTTTTTTCAACTCTAAAATAATTATTGGTGTTACTAAAATAATTATGTGTGTGTTTACCGCCATTGTAGTATGTAGGACTCTTTTGAATGCAGGTGTTGGAAATATGATTTCAGTAACCTTAAGCAAAAAAAGCAGTTAATTTGTATAATAATTGGTAAGTCTGGTTAGGGGTTAGGCTAAGCTGGATCTGGGAGCTCAGATAGTGTCTCTCTCCGTTTTTGAATCCGTGGTCTCCATTCAACAGATGGGCTCTTTTTAAGGGACAAGCAAAATGGCTGACAGCAGCCATAGCTTTTAATGGAAAGAAAGAATTTTTTTTTTCCTGCAGACCATAGGTTACTCTAGAGGAAGACTCTGATAGGCCTTTCTTGATTCAAGTGTCGACTTATGGTGTGGTCACTATAACCAAGTAGATGAGTATATGTGTATTATTATTATTATTATTTTGAGACTGAGTCTCACTCTGTCGCCAGGTTGGAGTGCAGTGGTGCGATCTTGGCTCACTGCAACCTCCGCCTCCCGGGTTCAAGCGATTCTTCTGCGTCTGCCTCCCGAGTAGCTGAGATCACAGGTGTGTGCCACCATGCCCAGCTAATTTTTGTATTTTTAGTAGAGACGGTGTCTCACCGTGTTGGCCAGGATGGTCTCGGATCTTTTGACCTTGTGATCCGTCTGCCTTGGCCTCCCAAAGTGCTGGGATTACAGGCATGACCCACCGTGCCCGGCTGATGGGTATATATTATTTACAAGTCAGAACAAGTAAAGGAAAACTCTTTTACTAACTATGAGAAATTCCATTAGTATCTGTCAGAAAATTCTGTCAGTCACAATAACGGAAAACATCATTAATAGTGGGTTTAACATGTGGGATTTCTTTTTCCTCACATCACAGATCTAGAGTGAGGCAGTGGCTCATTGATGTAATTGAGGATCAGGCTTTTGCCTTTGGCACTGCAGTCATAAACCTGTGGCTTGATTCACCATTTCAAGATGGCCATTACATCTCTAGGCTTCACATGTATGTTTGAGGCAGGAAGATGGAGAAAAGGGTAAAGGGACATGACTGCTGATTCTGACTCCCTTGATCCAATACTCATTCCTGCATTCTCATGGAATTTGAGCTTAAATTATGGTTGAATTAAGGCAGTTCTAAATTTAGTGTTTGTTCATACCTTTTATGTGTTTGTCTTTTTGTGTATAAAATTATTTTATCTCTGAAGTCATTGATTAATTGCTTTTTATAGTGGTTCAGCTTAAGATTTTTTCATACCCTGCTGTTAGTGAAATAATGCGCTGGATGCTGAGGGTAAGGAGGAGGGGCCCAAAAGACCCAAAAGATGGTAAGGGATATGATACAGAGCTGAATAGGACATCAAATCTGTACCCAGAGAGTTTATAGTCCAGCAAGGGAAACAGACTTGGGTATGACTATGTATAATACAACTCAGTCGAAGTGCTAAAGTAGAGGCACTAACCACCCACAAAGGAAGGTATGAATTATGATTGGTGGAATAAGGGAGGGCTTCTTACTTAATTGTTCCCCTAATATTGGACATGGCTTTTTTTTAACCTGTTTTTTTTCTATTAAAGATAAGCATCTAGGGCCAGTCATGGTAGCTCATGCCTGTAATCCAAGCATGTTGGGATGCCAAGCTGGGAGGATCAGTTAAAGCCAGGAGTTCAAGACCAGCCTGAGCAACATAGGGAGACACCATGTCTGTAAAAAATAAAAAGATGGCTTTGTGTGGTGGTACCTGCCTGTAGTCCCAGCTACTTGGGAGGCTAAGGTGGGAAGACCGCTTGAGCCCAGGAGTTCGGAGGATTGCTTGAGCCCAGGAGTTGGAGGCTGCAGTGAGCTATGATGGCACCACTACACTCCAGCTTGAGTGACTGAGCAAGACCCTGTCTCAAAAAAGAAAATATATATATAATATATAACATTTATATAAACTAGCAATGAGACTTGTGATGTAGTTCTTTAATCTGGATTACTAAAAGTGGAATTACTAGATTATATGTATAAAGTTATCAGTAGCTTATGAGAGCATTCCTTTTGCCTCCAAATACTAAGGGATATTCTTTAAAAAAATATATGGCATAGTAATAGATAGTAACGAATGGCATTTCATTGTACTTTATATTTCTTTGATTAGTAGTGAAGTTGACTTTTTTGTTTTTTAAAAAGTCAATTTATATTTCTTCTTGGAAGAATTATTCTCTGAAGTTTGCCTCAGCATCTCTTGGGATCTCAGTGTGGTTCTTACCAGTTTATGCAAGTTCTTTATAAATGATTTACTTTTTGCCTCAAAGGTGCTTTCCAGGGTTTGTTTCACTCACCCATCAGTTCTCACAGAATTTCCAGATTTATGCAGCTTGGGACAGCAGCCCCCTTCTTGTATGAACACTGCCAAAGCTTTTATTTCTTGAAGTAGAAGCAGTGCTGATCCTGCAGAAAGATCTAATCAGTGTGAAAAGAAGTGGCACTGATGTAGGGAAAAGAGTATTCAAATCCATGCAGAATTAAGAGGGTGGGTGGGCAGCAAGTAGAAAGGATAAAGAATTCATTGCCTCCATGCTGTTCCATTTCTGTTAAAAGAGAAAAAAGAATTCATTGTTACTGCTAACTGGATGAAGAAGCTAAAGAGGTAGAAGGAAGAGGAGGCGGGGCCTCTCTGGTCTCCAGGGGTCAGCAGGGGTTGGATGCCCAAAGTGTTACATTTAAAGGAACTGGGATGTATCTCCAGAGCAACTGGGAATTTAAAAACCTACCTTCTTCCACTGAATATAAAAGTAATAGAAATAAAACCAACTAGTGAAATACATATATTTTGCTATATTTATTCTTTTTGGTAGGTTGCAAGAGCAAACACTTTCCCTCCTAATATTGGGATTCTGCTGATATGTATCTGGGATTCTGCTGATATCTATCTATCTATCTGTCTGTCTATCTATCTATCTCTCTATCTATCTATCTCTGTCTCCTGTTTTTATATTTGTCCACCCGCCCAGTATTATAAGCATTATCTGATATGCTGTTACAAATTATTTATATTCATGACATTGCTTATAGTTTTTAACTTTCACAGATAACACAAAATGTACTTAATTATTTTTCCTTGTTGTGGAAATATTTTTTGACAGAGGAAACCAAAGTGACATGAGCAGCTTATAAAACAAAATGCAAAGACATTTAAGAAAAGGATGTTTTGTAACAGAGCCTGGGCACTAGGTCTTATTAGCTGTAAAGTAGATTCTTCTTTAATGGGCTTCACTCTAGAACTGTTCAGTGTGTTTTGGAGGGGCCATCTTATTTGAATGCCCACAGTACTGACATATACGTACTCTTAGCACAGGATGAACTTGTAGACCAGTATTTACACCCCAGACTTACGTTACACTGCATGTTACTCCTCTTGGATTAATAACGTAGAAGCTCCTCCCCCGCAACCGCCATGGTCTCGGTTGTCTTCTAATAACTTCTGTTCAACTTTTCTGTGGAACGTTTCCTCATATCAGCCTCACTATGCTACATTAATAAAGTTGCTGTATGATGTGGCATATGAAATGGCAGCCTGACTGCAGTGTAGGTCTGCGTGAATTCACAGTGCCTTTACTCTTCCCATCTTGTTCCTCTCAACATTGACTTTGCCTTCACTTTGTTATCCCTATTCGTTGTACCTTGATGCTAAAGAGCCCCGCCTTAGGAGTTCTCTTAGCAGTTTTCTTCTGCCAGATGTGCTTATTCCTTCCTTGAAAAATAAAATAACTCTTTTTAACACCTGAGTTAATACCCAAAGCATTATGTGTTAAAGGAATATCAACAGCAAAAACCATTTTAGAGAAGTTCTTCACTTCATGCCCTAGTCACACTTTTAAATTCAGGCATCTAGAGCATTTTGAGAAAGATAAAAGTTCAAAGAATTAATATTAGATCATTGATCTCCATTACAACTGTCTTAGAGCCACAGCCAGGCCTATAATTATCTATTAATATAAGGATAAGTTTTTGTTATCTCTGTTTTACTGATGGTGAAACTAATATTAGAGAGCTTTAGTACTTGCATTGTCTGGCAGTAAGTAAGCAGCAGAGCCAGGCCCCAGAGCTAGCATTCTTCATTACTGTGTTCTTTCTGCCTTCCATGTGTAGAGCTGGGACACACAGGGGAATGTTTGAGGAGATCATGGAAGTCTCAGTTTCAGGAAAGCAGAGTGCTATAGTCTTTTACCTCTTGTAGCAGGACAACCCGCGAACAAAGCCACTTAGACACTGGAGTGAGGAAGGAAAAGACCTTTAATTGGCCATGGAGTCTCGGTGGGCTTACGTCACAAGTAGAGTTCCCTGTAAAGTAACTTCTTTCCCTTTTTATAGGCTTACAACTCTAAAGGAGAAACTGAGGTGAAACTGTGTTATTGTCCATTGGCTGGACAATTTACCTCTCTGGCTTCATTGATTTGCTAGTTCATATGCGGTGTGCATGGGAATGGTCAGGGGATGGGGCTTACAGAGACAAGACAAAGGCAGTAAATTATTAGTTGGCAGAGGTATTTCCAGTTGTAAATGTGGAGGATGTGACCCAGCACTGGGCTGTGGTCGGTAGAGATAACATTTTTGCAGCACTTTCAAGGTTTCTAGATAGCATAGATGCTGGGAACCAAAAAGGAAGTTATCTTCCCAGTTCCTGGGCGTTACTATGGCCTGCTCAGTGGTGTCAGCAAGTCGCCTGACTGCTGATTCCAACTTCTTGGTATTTCATCTCTCTTCCCTCCCTTCCATCAGGAGGGTGCAAGGCTGAGAAATGGGGGCCTCCTTTCTCACCCCCGCCTTTGAGACTCTCACCATTCTTAGTGAGAGTTCTTAGTCTTACCTTCAGCTTCACTGTCGGGGTTTTCTGGCGAGACTGATTGGTAGTGGTTCTTCGGAAAGTTTTTTCCTGAACCATGGTGATAATAAACCCTCTTACCACCTGAAGAAACAAGGACATCAAACAAAGCAGTATGCAGGCCCCTATTATTAATAGTACACCTATGACAATGGTTTTGAATTCCCCTATCGCAGGAAACCAATTCTCAAATATTGACCCAGGGTCGAACGCATGCCAGACCTGCACGGGTACATGTGCTAGTTTTGTCATATCCCTTACAATGTTCTTAACCACCTGACTCTGGTTATTTATTTGTAGGCAGCAGTTGGTTAAGTTGAATTTTCCACATACGCCTCCTTTAGCTGCCAATAAGTAATTTAAAGCCAGTCTATTCTGATAGATGGCATTTCTTATTTGATTTTCCTGTTGGGCTAGGAAAGTTAGTGCCTGGCCAGTCTTCTTAGTTAGTATTTCCAAGACAGCTTGTGACCGGATAATCCAATTAAGTATATGGATAAGGGTACGATATCACCATGAGCCATTCTTTGCCCATGTGGCAGGCCCGTAATAATGGATTATTCTCTTTGGGGACCATTCATCATCCTTCCAGTTGCCTATGACCCGGCCATGCTTATTCCAAGAAGTATAGACAGGAAATTCCAGTAATTCCCCCAGTTTTTATGGGCAGCAGGAAGAAACAAGCTTAACAGTACTAATGACACAGCTATTTGTCAGCTGACTCGGTTATTTGGTGTAGGCTCTGTGCCCACATATCCAGTATAAGCCAGGAGGTGCCACGCAGTCCCAGTGGAGCTCTGGATGAGTCTAAGCGGCCCATAAGGTAGGAAATCTTTGGAAAGTGTTGATCTCAGTCCAGTTCAGACTCCACCAAGTGGTTGTTTTACTTGTTCCATTGTACAGTTTCTGTCCCAAGCAGTCTAGTTTGCCCACCAGGACCGTTATGCCCTTTTCTATCCTTGCTAAGCAGTACTGTCTGATAATTGAAGTTTTTAGGGCCCAAAAGTTGCCACTTTGAGCTCTTTGCCCAAAGGTTATCTTGGTGATGGGATCGGTGGGCATGAGTTTTCATGCTTCCCGAGGCCAGCGATCCCCCATAGTAGTTCCCCAACATACATAGCGAGAGGTCACATTTAGGGACTTAGCTACATGTTCAGCCAACTGGAAGAACAGGTTCTTACTACTTTTGGGAATCGAGGAAATGGATTGTTCGAGCTCATCATAGAAGGTTTGGTACACTGGCTGGGCTAAGTGGAGTACTAATTTTCCCGTTATTACTATGGTTATTACTATGATGCCCCAGGGGTCCATGCCTTTTCTGTTGATTCCCAGTGACATAGTTATTTCCTGATTCCACGTAGGATCCCCTGGGTTTCTTATGAGGAGGGTTATAGGATTACAATTTCCAAAGGAACAGTTTGCTGGCCTGGTTCCCTTGACTAAGCATACCTTAGGCTTTGAGGTCCCTGGTCGGCATGCTGGAGACCAGGTAGCCCACTTGACACATGTTTAGAGGTCGAGTGAATCTTCACAATGGTAACGAAAGGTACAGAGATACTTGTGATTTTGTCGGTAGGCTCTTTACCATTCAAGTGAACCACATTCACTGTGGGGACCTCCTCTCCCAGTTTTGGCCTTAATGGCTGTGCATGCATTAAAGCTGAGGGAGATTTCGTGGAGCTTTTTATAGGTCTTTACGCTAGCCAGCAGGTGTCCTTTCTCCCAGCCCCAGTTATTATTAAATCCTCCCAGGTGCTTTCCTGCCTTTATCGTGAACTTAGGAGGTTTAGAGGGATTATAGCAAACATCAGGTTACCCGTTTTTTGGGCTGCATACCTTATACTGGGTAGCATTATATATACATGTTCCCTTAAGGGTTTTCTTACACTCATAGTAACTATAAAATAGCAAGACTGTAGTAATTTTGTGCTCTGCCCTGGTGACTTGATGTACACACTGGTAACAGCCCTTAAGCTGTGGATTTACATTCGTTAGGGCAATTAGGATGCAAATCCGTAGTCCAAAGAAAGGGATTACCTGTCTCATGGGGGCAGCTCTCATGCTTTAGCTATGTGTAGACTAGTTAGCTTCCAGGGTGTGCTGGAGCAGGGCTTGTTGTTTTAGCTTTCCTTAAGGTGATCTTGGAAGGGTTATGGGAGTCCGTTTTTACTTCCCAGGTGTCTGGTGCTGCAGGTTTTACACAGCTGTGATGGATTCACATGGGAACTCCCACAACCTTCACGGTAGTTGGAGTGGTCAAGATGACAGTCTGTGGTCCTTTCCATTTCGGTCATAGGGGAGCCACATTCCAGTCCTTAATCTAGACTTGGTTACCTGGTGAAAAGGGGTGAACTGGGGAGAATAAGCTAACAGGGCACCTTTTATTAACCCATACTACAGACACCTTCTTTGCCACCTTTTCCAAAGCCTGTAACTGTCGGTACAGTTCAGTCTCCCCTAATTCCCGGGGAGTCCCTGGGAGTCCCCGAAGGATGGGGGGAGGCCTGTGATAGAGGATCTCATATGGGGAATACCCAGTTTTCTTAGAAGGTGTACATTTAATCTTAAAACCATAGGAAGGGCCTGTACCCATTTTAACCCTGTCTCCTGACGTATTTTCCCTAAGCTATTTTTAATAGTCTGGTTCATTCACTCCACTTTGCGTGAACTCTGAGGCTGGTATGCGGCATTTAACTTCCAGCTGATTCCTAGCATTCTCACTGTGCTTTGTACCAAGTCGGCTACAAATGCAGGCCTATTGTCTGAGCCCACTCGCAGAGGCAGTCCAAATCTAGGGATGATGTCCCTTAAGATAACACAAGTCACTTCATGGGCCTTTTTAGTCCGTGTCAGGTAGGCTTCTACCCAGAGTAAGTACATACCAGAATCAGTAGATACCGATTACCTTCGCATTTGGGCATCTCAGTGAAGTCCACTTGCAAGTTTTCAAAGGGAGCACTTCCATAAGCCTGGATTCCTGGTGAGACTGTAGGTCCTTGTCTGTCATTGTGCTGTTTGCATGTTTACCGCTGCGTTACTGTTTTGGCTAGTGCAGATAAATGAGAGGTGTAAAAATATTGGCCCAACAACTTTTCAAGGGATTCTTGATCGATGTGGGAGGTCTTGTGGATAGCTAATACCACCGCAGGTCCTAGCAGTTGTGGCACTGCTACCCGTCCATCTGGCAGGCGTATCCATCCTCCCTCCACCTCCTTTCTGCCTTTAGTTTGGAGAAAGCCTCTTTCTTCCTCTGATTAAACCGGCACCATATCCGGAACCTGGGGCAGGAGCGGGGCCACGACTGATGCCTGATATGGGATGGATGTGGCCCTCCGGGCCTCCACATCTGCACAGGCATTTCCCTGGACTACTGTGGTGGAGGTTCGCTGATGTCCTTGGCAGTACACGACTGCCACCTTTTGGGGCTTCCATACTGATTCCAGTAGCTGCAAAATTTCCTGTTGGTACTTTATTTTCTTGCCCCCAGAGTTAAGTAGGCCCTTCTCCCTGTGCAATGCCCCATGTACTTGGAGAATGAGGAATGCATACCGAGAGTCAGTAAAGATGTTAACAGTTTTTCCCCTCACTTAATTCTAAGGCACTAGTTAGGGCTATTAACTTGGCTCTCTGTGCTGAGGTGCCTTGAGGTAATGGTTTGGCTTCTAGGGTTGAGTCCAGAGTAACCACTGCATACACAGTGCACCTCTTCCCTAGAGGGTTGACAAAGCTGCTTCCATCCTTGTACAGTTTCCAGTCAGCCTGAGACCATGGCTGGTCCTGCAGATTCAGCTGACTGGAGTAAACTGAGTCCAGTACCTCCAGGCAATCATCTGTCACCAGCTCCTCTGACACTGGGAGTAAGTTGGCCGGGTTTAAGGTGTCGTAGACTTCTATGGTTATGTGCGGATTCTCACACAGCAAGCCCTGGTACTTAGTTAAGCGGGCATTGGTGAGCCAGAGATGGCCCCTCATATTCATTAAGGTGACCACAGCATGAGGGGCTTTTATCTTTAAATTATTTCCCAAAGTTAGCTTGTCTGCCTCTTGTACCAGTAGGGCAGTGGCTGCTAAGGCTCATAGACATGGGGGCCATCCGTCTAACTGTTTGGACAAATACGCCGCAGATTGAGGCCATGGGCCCACAGTTTGAGTCAGGACCCCCACTGCCATTTTCTCTCTTAGTCACATATAGGGTAAAGGGTCTTGTCAAGTCCGGCAACGCCAGAGCCGGGGCAGACATCAGTTTTTCTTTCAACTGTGAGAAGGCCCGCTGCTGCTTCAAGCCCCATTAGAACGGTTCTCCATTTCCCCGCTTTGTGGCTTGATACAGAGGTTTAGCCAGGACCACAAAGTTAGGAATCCACAGCCTGCAGAATCCCACAGCCCCTAAGAACTCTCATACCTGCCTCCGAGTTTTTGGCATCGGCAGATTAGTGATAACCTGTTTCCTCTCTATTCCTAGGCTTTGCTGTCCCACTAGATAGTAAATCGCAGATAGTGCACCTGTCATTGGCAAATCTGGGCCTTTTTCTTAGAGACCTTGTATTCACAGGTCTCCAAGTGTCTGAGTAACAAGTCAGGTCCCTGGGCACATCCAACTGCCACCAGGTGTCCCAGCAAAAGATTATCCATGTACTAAAGCAGCACACAACCTAGGTCCTTGGTGGGAAACCTCTGGAGGTCCTGGGCCAGTGCCTCTTAGAAGATGGTTGGGGAGTTCTTAAATCCCTGTGGAAGCCGAATGCAGGTGTACCGTGTTGTTATGCCTGACTCTAGATTTTCCCACTGGAAGGCAAACAGTTTCTGGCCCTCAGGGGCTAACCAGATACTGAAGAAAGCATCTTTTAAGTCTAAGCAAGTGAATAGCTGGCCTCAGCGGGTAGTAGTCCTAACAACATATAAGGATTGGGCACCGTGGGGGTGCAAAGCCACAGTTGCTTGGTTGACCAAGTGCAGGTCCTGCACTGGTCAGTAGTCTTTAGCTCCCGGCTTGGGGACAGGCAGGAGAGGTGTGTTCCAAGGAGACCGGCAGGGGACTATGATTTAAAGGCCTTCAGCCATTGTAGGTGGATCTGGATTCCCTCCAACACCTTTCTCAGGATCGCGTATTGTCTTTGTCTGACTGGTGGTGCCCCTGGCTTTACTTCAGTAACCACTGGGGCCTGGTTTACTGCCATCCCTGGGGGGGGTTGTCCTCTGCCCAGACTGATGGCCATCACTTGGCTACCCTAGGGGTTAATTCTTGGCCTGGCTCAGTTAGGAAGAGTCTCCACTCCTCCTCCTTCGGGACTGTGAGAGCCATGATAATCCCTGCTTGAGGCAATTTGAGCTGTAGAGAGCCCTTATTAGTGAATGTGATAGTAGCTCTTAGTTTGCTTAACAAGTCTTTCCCCAAGAGGGGTAGGGGGCAGTCCGGCATGTACAAGAACTGATTATAACCTCATGGCCTTCCACCAAACAGGTCCCTGGTAGGCAAAAAGCCTGTTTCTCTGAAACTCCAGTTGCTCCAGTTATGTCTGTTGTTTTACTGGACAAAGGGGCTATGGGTTGGGTCACCACTGAGTGTTCTGCCCTGGTGTTGACTAGGAAATTAATGTTTCTGCCCCCCCCACCGTCGTCCTGACCATAGGCTCTCTAGGGGTGGACAAGCCCAGTCCCCCCACTTCAGTCCAGTATCCCTTTGGCTAGGTTGCATAGGGTTCCTTCTGACCCCTCACTTTCCAGTCTCTTCTTTAACTGTGGGCCTTTGTTTTTCCAATGCCCCATTTCCTTAGAATAGGCACATTGGTTCCTCAGTAGGGGCTAACTTCCAGGCTGGATTTGTTTATTGGACCCCCCCTTCCCCACCGTTGGAGGGGGGTTTTCCCTATGGCTGCAGCTATTACGTCAGCATTTGCTGCAGCTAGCAAGTTAGCATTCTGCTTGGCCTGTCAGTCATCCTCTCTGTGAGCCTCTCTGTGGTTTATTACATCTTTGTTAGTGAAAACCTGATGTGCTAATTCCAGCAGCTGAGCAGTACTTACAGTTGCCAACGCAACCTGTTTCTGGAGGTTTTTCCTAATACCCTCAGCACTTTGCATAACTAGGGTCATATTGACCATTGTATGGTGTTCAGGGCTCTCTGGGTCAAATGGGGTATACATCTGAAAAGCCTCACCTAGCCTTTCATAGAACCGCTCAGGGCTCTCATCCTTTTCCTGCTTGACTTCTGACACCTTGTAAAGGTTGGTTGTCTTTTGAGCCCCTCTCTTTGGTCCCTCCATGAGGACCTTTCCATGTTGGAGTATGTTCTCCATACCCTCACACTCGTTGGGGTCCCAATGGAGGTCTGTGGCGGGCAAATGTATCTTAGCATATTCCTGAGGATTCTGAAAATTGCTTGGGGCATTCTCCAGCCACTTGATGGCTGCCTGGAGCAGCCTGTGCCTGTTGTCTGTGTTGAAGAGGTTCATAAGCAGTTGATGACAATCAGCCCAAGTGGGATTATGTGTTTGGATAATAGTTTGCATTAAATTGAGTATGGCTTGTGGCCTCTCTGTATATGTGGGAGTATCCTGTTTCTAATTAAACAGATCAGTAGTGGTAAAGAGCTGGTACACATACGACTGTCTCTCCCTCATGTGCCCCTCCTCGTCCACTGCTGTGTAACGCTGCTCTGTCAAGGGCATCTGTACTCCACGTTTTGGCCGTAGGTGGGCCGCCAGTGGAAGGGTTTCTTCTGGTGGGGGAACTACCTTTCTCCTCCCTTTTGGGCTGCCTAGGAGTTCTGGGACTCGGTGGTTGTTCTGGTGCTGTGGGCTCTAGCCCCTCTTCCCTATAAGGGAGAGGTTCCAGGGGAGCTGGATGGGGGCTGGAGGCACCCGAGGGACAGGTGTTGCTTCTTCTGGCCAATTAATTCTTTGATTCTGGGTCCACTAAAACCTTGGGCTTCTGCTTCTTTTGGCAAGTGGAGCATGACTCTCCTTTCCCTAACTGTCCCTTTGCTACAAGCACCGCTGCAGCCTGTGCTCTTAACCACTGCGGGGGAGTTCAGCACTAGTTGAAGCTAGCTATATATATAGGGAAACTGGTCTGGGTGTCCCTGCTCGCTTATAACCTGATGCCATACTTTGGAAACCAAAGATTTGTCTAGGCTGCCCTCTGCTGGCCATCCTACTTCTAAGGCTAGCCAATCTATTTCGCACAGAGTAGGCAATTGCCCTGGTGTCATAGAGACCCCGTAATCTCCATTATACCCTTTCTTGAAATTTTTCAACATGGTTCCCAATGGGGTTGGTTTCCCCTGCGCATTTCCCATCTCCCTCCCTTGACAAAACACGACTCATGCCACAAGAAGGGAAAAGGGAATGAGGTCGCACACTTGCTCTGTCCGTTGCCGGCCGTCCCCCTCGCGGGAGTGTTGGACCCTCTTGGCTTAAGGCAGGTTGGTACAAAGCGCCAACACAGTCTGCCACTTAGTTGTACGAGGCGTCCAACGGAACCGCGGCTCAAGGCGCACTCTCGCTTCAGACTGTGAGGGGGAGTCGGGGCTCCCCACTCGATGCCTGTCTCAATCTCGCACTTGCACACTCTTCCCCACCAGCCAAATTAGAAACAGAAACAAACTTAAGTTGCCAGAACTGGCTTACAAAGAAAGAAAATCGAATAAGAACCAAAGTATCAAAGTCAGCACGCCAGGGGTGATCAGGCCACGCTTCCACTAAGAGGGAGTGGGCAAAGTTTCAAGCAAGCTTTCAGGGTCGACTCTACATGTTTCAGTTGTCCTAGTGTCAGTTTCTTCCCGGTGTTCAGCCGCTGCGCCGATTGCTGCGGGGGGTCTGCCAGGTCTCACCTCAGCAAGCGGTCCACTGAGAAAGCGAAAAATGCTCTGTCAGAGGCGCCTTTAGGACCCGTATCGACTGAGCTAACCAGAGCCCCCTTGCGGATGCTCCGCAGGGCAGGCCAAAACCTCCTAAGAGGCTGTTCAGGTTGTCCGCCAAAGCAGAATTCGCTTCCCGGTCAGGGAACCGGAAATGTAGCAACCCGTGAGCAAAGCCACTTAGACATCCGAGTGAGGAAGGAGGAGACCTTTAATCAGCCATGGAGTCTTGGTGGGCTTGCCTCCCAAGTACCGAGCTCCCCGAAAAGCAGCTTCTTCCCTTTTTATAGGCTTACAGCTCTAAAGGAGAAACTGTGTTACTGTCCGTTGGCTGGACAATTGACCTCACAGTCTTTGGCTTCATTGACTTGCTAGTTCATATGCGGTGTGCGCAGGAATGGTCAGGGGATGGGGCTTACAGAGACAAGACAAAGGCAGTGAATCATTAGTTGGCAGAGGTATTTCCAGGAGGGGGTCTGGATCATGTAAACATGGAGGACGTGACCCAGCACCAGGCTCTGGCCAGTAGAGATAACATTTTGCAACACTTTCAAGGTTTCTAGATAGCATAGACGCTGGGAACCAAAAAGGGAGTTATCTTCCCAGTTCCTAGGCCTTATTATGGCCTGGTCAGTGGTGTCTGCAAGTTGCCTGACTGCTGATTTCAACTTCTTGGTATTTTCTTTCTCTTCCCTCCCTTCCATCAGGAAGGTGCAAGGCTGAGAAATGGAGGCCTCCTTTCTCACTCTGAGTGCAAACATGAATTCTCATCTCATCAGAATTGACCTTGTCAGCTTTTCAATTACCTAGAATAAATGGTTTGATGGATTAGACTCTTCCTGGTGAACAGAGTCCATGTGACATAGTTATCTCCGCAAAACCATGAGTGCAAAATCACAATATCAGGTGAACATTGATTGCCTCTTTCTGGTGGTAGCTGTGGAGATTGACCATGCACAGACTGATCTGTTACTAAGGAGTTTTCTAATGGCCTAATAGAAAGGAAATGCTTGATAACAAGATAATATTTTCTGTTAAGTAAAAGGATTTAATTTGCCGAGTCTTTATAAGCCATGCTTAACAGTAACCAACATTAGCTACCATTTATGAGCACCTGCTATATACCAGGAACTGTGCTCTTTGTATTATTAGTTTTAATCCTCATAAGTCTTTTGAGGCAGGTATTATTTCACTTATAATAGAGGAAACTAAACTTGATAGGGAAATAATTTCCCCAAGATCACATACCTAGAAAGTGGCAAGAGCTGGGAAACACCAAGTTTAACTCAAAAGCTAGTAGTCTGTGCTCTATAGAATCTTCCATGAATGTTCAGATTTTTTTTAAAAAGTAAGTTTCAGAATACTAAATCCAATATGATGGTCAGTATATTGTTTGAGAATTTGTGAGGGCCAGGCGTGGTGGCTCACGCCTGTCATTCTAGCACTTTGGGAGGCTGAGGTGGACAGATCACCAGGTCAGGAGTTTGAGACCAACCAGCCTGGCCAACATGATGAAACCCCATCTCTACTAAACATACAAAAAGTCAGGTGTGGTGGCATGTGCCTGTAATCCTAGCTACTGGGGAAGCTGAGGCAGGAGAATCGTCTGAACCAGGAGGCAGAAGCTGCAGTAAGTTGAGATCACACAACTGCACTCCAGCCTGGGCAAGAGAGTGAGACTCTGTCTTAAAAAAAAAAAAAAAAAAAAAAAATTCGTGGTAAAACTGTATGATAAAAAGAAAGTAAAGGTAATATAATTTTGAGGATAAAGGCCACCTCTGGGGTGGGGGATAGTGTGGAGGCAGAGAAATGAAATCTGGAAGAAACATACAGTTGGCTAATTCGTTTTGGCAGTATTCTAGTTCTTAAGTTGGGGAATGGGTTCACATATATATTCTTTTATACATGCTACATTATAAAACCTTTTAAAGAATTGTATGTTTCTGTTATGCACCACTGTTATCCATTACGTTTTCAGAGGAACCTTGGTAAACATTTATTAGTAAAATTCAGATAAATTCAGAGTCTTTTCTCCATAAGAAACTTATCTTTATTTAGGCTCTGTTGACAGTATTCAGTGTGATTTGACTGCCATTGATGATTCTTTAGAAGGCAGGCTCTTGGAGTGTTTCCCTAGATCCTTAGCTTTATTACCTGATTTTCATACTAGTTTCTTCAGAAGACAGTGGCTAGTTTATTTTTGATATTTGTCTTGCAAAAGGACTGTGTGTGTCTTTTACTTTTAATTGCCAAAAATTTCAAACATAAAAATTGAGAGGGTGGTAGTACCCTGAACACCCATATTCTACCTAGTCATTCATCAACTCGTGGCCACTGTTGTTTCATATGTATTCTATCTGTAAACCCCCTCCTGGATTATTTTAGATTATATCCCAGATGTCATTTTATAATTTTGCTGTGAATTGCTAAAGGATCTCTTTTTTTAGAAAATAAAAAACCTAACCATGATACTGTCACTATACCTAAAGAATTAATGATAATTTTTAATACCACCAAATATCTGGTCTATTCAACGCTCCTTGAGTCCCATAATTTTTTTTTTTTTAACAGTTGGTTTGTTGAAAACAGGATCCAAACAAGTTTTACACATAGCAAAAAGTTTTTGTTGCTAATATTTTAGGCTCTCTTAATTTACAGAAGAGTCAAACCCCAAGAAATTCTTTTTAAAGACTTAATCAAAAGAGAGCCCGCATAGCCAAGTCAATTCTAAGCAAAAAGAACAAAGCTGGAGGCATCACACTCCCGGACTTCAAATTATACTACAAAGCTACAGTAATCAAAACAGCATGGTACTGGTACCAAAACAGAGATATAGACCAATGGAACAGGACAGAGACCTCCGACGCAACACAACACATCTACAACCACCTGATCTTTGACAAACCTGACAAAAACAAACAATGTGGAAGCCGAGTCCCCTGTTTAATAAATGGTGTTGGGAAAACTGGCTAGTCATGTGCAGAAAGCAGAAGCTGACCCCTTCCTGACACCTTACACTAAAATTAACTCCAGATGGATTAAAGACTTAAACATAAGACCTAACACCATAAAAACCCTAGAAGAAAATCTAGGCAAAACCATTCAGGACATAGGTGTAGGCAAGGACTTCATGACCAAAACACCAAAAGCAGTGGCAACAAAAGCCAAAATAGACAAATGGGACCTAATCAAACTCCATAGCTTCTGCACAGCAAAAGAAACAGTCATTAGAGTGAATCGGCAACCAACAGAATGGGAAAAAATTTTTGCAGTCTACCCATCTGACAAAGGGCTGATAACCAGAATCTACAAAGAACTGAAACACATTTACAAGAAAAAACAAACAAGCCCATTCAAAAGTGGGCGAAGGATATGAACAGACACTTTACAAAAGAAGACATACATGAAGCCAACAAACATATGAAAAAATGCTCATCATCACTGGTCATTAGAGAAATGCAAATCAAAACTACATTGAGATACCATCTCACGCCAGTTACAATGGCAATCATTAAAAAATCTGGAGACAACAGATGCTGGAGAGGATGTGGAGAAATAGGAACGCTTTTACACTGTTGGTGGGAGTGTAAATTAGTTCAACCATTGTGGAAGACGGTGTGGCGATTCCTCAAGGACCTAGAAATAGAAATTCCATTTGATCCAGCAATCCCATTACTGGGTATATATCCAAAAGACTATAAATCGTTCTACTATAAGGACACATGCACACGAATGTTCATTGCAGCACAGTTTACAATAGCAAAGACCTGGAACCAACCCAAATGCCCATCGATGATAGACTGGACAGGGAAAATGGGGCACATATACACCATGGAATATTATGCAGCCATCAAAAACGATGAGTTCGTGTCCTTTGTAGGGACATGGATGAACCTGGAAACCATCATTCTCAGCAAACTGACACAAGAACAGAAAATCAAACACCGCATGTTCTCACTCATAGGCGGGTGTTGAACAACGAGAACACATGGACACAGGGAGGGGAGTATCACACACTGGGGTCTGTCGGGGGGGAAAAGGGGAGGGATAGTGGGGGGGTGGGGAGTTGGGGAGGGATAGCATGGGGAGAAATGCCAGATATAGGTGATGGGGAGGAAGGCAGCAAATCACACTGCCATGTGTGTACCTATGCAACAATCTTCCATGTTCTTCACATGTACCCCCAAACCTAAAATGCAATAAAAAAAAATAAAATTAAATTAAATTAAAAAAAAAGACTTAATCATTCATGAATTACACATAAGCTTAATACTGTTATTTTTCTTTTTTTTTTTTTTTTTGCAGATGGAGTTTCGCTCTTGTTGCCCAGGCTGGAGATCTTGGCTAACCGCAACCTCCACATCCTGGGTTCAAGCGATTTTCTGCCTCAGCCTCCTGAGTAACTGGGATTACAGGCATGTCACCATGCCCGGCTAATTTTTTAGTTTTAGTAGAGACCGGGTTTCTCCATGTTGGTCAGGCTGGTCTTGAACTCCCAACCTCAGGTGATTCATCTGCCTTGGCTTCCCAAAGTGCTGGGATTTCAGGCGTGAGTCACTGCGCCCAGCCAAGCTTAATATTGTTAACAGTAACTGTGTCATAGTCCTTTTTATTCCCTCTGTAGTATCTAAGATAGTACTGTGCAGGTAGGCCCTCAGAAAATGTACTCTTAAAAGCAAAGTCTAGCAAACTTTTCCCAAAAGGAACAGATAGTAAATATTTTAGGCCTTGCAGGCCATATGGTCTCTGTCACAACTACTCAAGTCTTTGTTACTGCTACTCAACTCTGCTGTTAAAGCACTAAAGCAGCCGTAGACAATTTGTAAATGAGTCAGGTGGCTGTGTTCCAATTAAAGTTTATTTATAAAAAAGCTAGGCAGGGCACAGTGGCTCAGGCCTGTAATCCTAGCACTTTGGGAGACCAAGGCATGCGTATCACTTGAGGTCAAGAGTTCAAGACCAGCCTGGCCAACATGGTGAAACCTCATCTCTACTAAAAATACACAAATTAGCCGGGCATAATGGCGCCTGCCTGTAATCCCAGCTACTAGGAGGCTGAGGCAGGAGAATCGTGTGAACCTGGAAGGCAGAGGTTGCAGTGAACTGAGCAAGATCCCACCATTGCACTCCAGCCTGGGCGACGAGCGAAACTCTGTCTCAAAAAAAACAAAAAAAGCTGGCTGGCCATCCCATGATTTGCTCATCCCTGTCCTAGAGAACTGGTTTTTCTTTTCTTTTTTTTGAAATAGGCCACACCCGGCTGAGAACTGGTTTTTCAAAATGTCTTCTGCAGTTAATTAGGGTTCTGTAAAGGTGTGGGAAGGGCAGAATGAGTACTGGTAACACCCTACTACCCACCTCAAGATCTCTTCTACATTTATTTATTTTACATATTGGGTTTGATGAAATTTTATTTAAAAACAGGATTCTCATTTTTTTAAATTGAAATTTGGCTGGGTGTGGTGGCTCAGGCCTGTAATCCCAGCACTTTGGGAAGTTGAGGTGGGTGAATCACTTGAGGTCAGGAGTTCAAGACAAGCCTGGCCAACATGGTGAAACCCTGTTTCTACTAAAAATACAAAAATTAGCTGGGCGTGGTGGAGACACGCCTGTAATCTCAGCTACTTGGGAGGCTGAGGCAGGAGAATTGCTTTAACTCGGGAGACGGAGGTTGCAGTTAGCTGAGATTGCATCACTGCACTCCAGCCTGGCCAACAGAGTGAGACTCCATCTCCTTAAAAAAAAAAAAAAAAGAAAAAGAAATTCATGGGTCTGTGACACACTACTGGTCTTTTTTTTTTTTTTTAAATAAAAGAAATGGTGTCTCAATATGTTGTCCAGGCTGTTCTTGAACTCCTGGGATCAAGTAATCCTCCCGCTTTGGCCTCCCAAAGTGTTGGGATTATAGGCATGAGCCACCATACCTGGCCACTACTGGTCTTTATAATAACAGTGACTGCTATCACTACTATTTTGTGCAAGGCACTATGCACTTAACTCTTATTTTACCTGATCTTTGCAGTAACCTTACAAGTTAGACTCTGTCATCCTTAGGGAGAAGTAACTTGCTCAAAATCATTAAGCCAGTAATTGGTAGTATGGGAATTGAGAACTTAGACCTGTTTATTTCAGGGCCTATACTTTTTTCCTATTTTGAAAAAAAAAAATTTTTTTTTATTGCATTTTAGGTTTTGGGGTACATGTGAAGAACATTCAAGATTGTTGCATAGGTACACACATGGCAGTGTGATTTGCTGGCTTTCTCCCCCATCACCTATATTTGGCATTTCTCCCCCATGCTATCTCTCCCCAACTCCCCACCCCACACTGTCCCTCCCCCTATTTCCCCCCGACAGACCCCAGTGTGTGATGCTCCCTTCCCTGTGTCCATGTGTTCTCGTTGTTCAACACCCGCCTATGAGTGAGAACATGCGGTGTTTGATTTTCTGTTCTTGTGTCAGTTTGCTGAGAATGATGGTTTCCAGGTTCATCCATGTCCCTGCAAAGGACACGAACTCATCGTTTTTGATGGCTGCATAATATTCCATGGTGTATATATGCCACATTTTCTCTGTCCAGTCTATCATCGATGGGCATTTGGGTTGGTTCCAGGTCTTTGCTATTGTAAACTGTGCTGCAATGAACATTCGTGTGCATGTGTCGTTATAGTAGAACGATTTATAATCCTTTGGATATATACCCAGTAATGGGATTGCTGGGTCAAATGGAATTTCTATTTCTAGGTCCTTGAGGAATCGCCACACCGTCTTCCACAATGGTTGAACTAATTTACACTCCCCACCAACAGTATAAAAGTGTTCCTATTTCTCCACAACCTCTCTAGCATCTGTTGTCTCCAGATTTTTTAATGATTGCCATTGTAACTGGCGTGAGGTGGTATCTCAATGTAGTTTTGATTTGCATTTCTCTAATGACTAGCGATGATGAGCATTTTTTCATGTTTGTTGACCTCATGTATGTCTTCTTTTGTAAAGTGTCTGTTCATATCCTTTGCCCACTTTTGAATGGGCTTGTTTGTTTTTTTCTTGTAAATCTGTTTTAGTTCTTTGTAGATTCTGGATATCAGCCCTTCGTCAGATGGGTAGACTGCACAAATTTTTTCCCATTCTGTTGGTTGCCGATTCACTCTAATGACGTTTCTTTTGCCGTGCAGAAGCTGTGGAGTTTGATTTTGGCTTTTGGAGTCTATTTTGGCTTTTGTTGCCAATGCTTTTGGTGTTATTTTGAAATTTTTAAATTTCAAAAGTATGAGATACAAAAATAGTGTACTTTCTTTATTTCTTCTTCTCTTTCTCTTCTTTTTCTTTCTCCTATGTATTTTTTTTACATATATGCGCTTTTCCCTGACCATGTGAGAGTTAATTGCATAAATGACATTTTACCTCTACATACTTTAATTAATACGCATCTCTTTTTTTTTTTTTTTTGAGACAAAGTTTTGCTTTGTCACCCAGGCTAAAGTGCAGTGGCATGGTGGCATGATCATAGCTCACTATAACCTTGAACTCTTGGGCTCCAGCAATCCTCCCACCTCAGCCTCCGGAGTAGGTAGGAAGGACTGCAGGCACTCATCACCACACCCAGCTAATTTAAATTTAAATTTTGTAGTGATGGGGGTCTCTCTGTGTTGCCCAAGCTGGTCTCAAACTCTTGGCCTCAAGAGATCCTCCTCTCTTGGCCTTCTCAAGTGTTGGAATTGAGCCAGTGAGCCCGATCAGTGTGTATCTCTTAAAAACAAGATCATATTCCTAGAAAATTGTAACACCATTATTAAACTCAAGAAATTTAACGTTAATGCCAATACTATTATCTAGTATACAGTTCACATTCTATTTCCTCAGTTGTCCCAATAGTATCCTTTGTATCTCTTTTTTGGGTCAAGGATCCAATTAAGTATCATACATTGCATCTAATCATATCTCTTTATTAATCTTTATTTTACAGGATTCCTCCAGTCTTTTTCCCTCTGGTATTTTATTATGAAAATTATGAATACACAACAAAGTTAGAAGAATTTTACTACTTAGATTCCGTTAATATCTTACTATGTTTTATTACAAATCTGTCTATTTATATCTCTAGTCGTCCTTTAATCCATGTTATTTTTTTGATGCTTTGCAAAGTAAGTTGCACATATTGGTTCATTTCCCCTGAAATACTTAAGCATTCAAATCATGAACTAAGTTGCAATATTTGTGTGAAATGCACAGATATTAAGTGTAAATTTGCTGAGTTTTGGGCAAATGCATATACCTATTAACACATGAAGCATTAATATCATCCCAGAAGAGTCCCTCATCTCTCTTCTTGACCCCCTCCCACTAAAGGCAACCACTGTTTATTTCTGTGAAATTCTAGTATGATGTTCTAGAATTTGATATTAGCAGAATCATTCCAGTATGCTTTTGTGTAATCTTTCACTCAGCGTAATGTTTTTGAGATTGATCTATGTTGTATTACTTTTTATTACAGAGTAGTATTCTAGCATATCAATATACCAGTTTCTTCATAGAATTCTTCTTGGTGAATTTTTCACTATTATAAAGAAAGCTGCTGTGAACATTCTTGTACAGGTTGTTTAGTGAACATAGGATTTCACATCTTTTGAATAAATAGCTAAGAATGGAATTGCTAGGTTATAAAGAAACTGCCAAACCTTTTTCAAAGTAGTTGTACCATTTTAATTCTCACTAGCAGCTTATGAACATTCTAGTTGTTTTACATTTTTGCTACCATTTGATATTCTGTTTTACCCCCTTAACTTTAGTCATTCTGGTAATCATGTAATGATCTAATTGCATTCCCCTGATGGCTAATGATGTTTTTCACATGATTGTTGTCTAATTTTGTATCTTCTGTAAAGTGTTCAGATGTTTTAACCATTTTAAAATTGGATTGTGTGGCTTTTTATTATTGAGACAGGAGTTCTTTTTATGTCCTGAATACCAGTTGTTTGTCAAATATGTGTTATGCAAATATTTTCTTCTAGCGTGTACTTGCCTATTCATTTTCTTAATGGTGTCTTGATGTGTAGAAGATTTAAGATGCTCTGATTTTCAATTTTTTCCTTTATGGTTCTTATTTTCTGTTTAGGTTTATGGTACATCTTGAATTGATTTTTGTGTATGGTGTGAGTTAGGGAATGAGGTTTATTTTTTCTAAATGGTTATCTAGTTATTCTAGCTCAGTTCATTGAAAAGACTTCTTTTTCTCAATGGATTGCTTTGGTGCCTTTGAAAATCAACTGACTGTATAAGTGAGAGTTTATGTCTGGGTTCTCTTTTTTATTTAATTGATCTGTTGTCTTTATGCCAGTATAAGTGTCTTGATTGTAGTAACTTCATAGCGAATCTTAAAGTCAGGTAGCATCAGTTCTCATTTGTTCCTTTTCAAGATTGTGGTAGATATTCTAGTCTTTCACATTTTCATATAAATTATTGAGCCAATATGTAAATATACTATGTAGTTTCCAGTTTTATCTCTGATAGTATTCTTTTTCTTTTCTTTTCTCTTCGATTTCTTTCTTTCTTTCTTTCTTTTTTTTTTTTGAGACAGAGTCTCACTCTGTTGCCCAGGCTGGAATGCAGTGGTGCCATCTCAGCTCACTGCAATCTTAGCCTCCCAGGTTCAAGCCATTCCTCTGCCTCAGCCCTGAGTAGCTGGGATTACAGGTGCTTGCCACCACGCCCAGGTAATTTTCATATTTTTAGTATAGATGGGGTTTCACCATGTTGGCCAGGCTGGTCTCGAACTCCTGACCTCAAAGTGATCCACTTACCTTGGCCTCCCAAAGTGCTGGGATTACAGGTGTGAGCCACTGTGCCCGGCCTTCTTTTTGTTGTTGTTGTTTTTCACTGTGTTGCCCAGGCTTTAGTGCAGTGGTGCTGTCTCAGCTCACTGCCACCTCTGCCTCCCAGGTTCAAGGGATTCTTGTGCCTCAGCCTTCCAAGTAGCTCGGATTACAGGCATGTGCCACCACGCCCAGCTAATTATTTCTTGAAGGGTATTTTATCTGATGGAACAACTAGAAATAGTTTAGTCATTTTAGTCTTGTTCCTACTGTTTCCCTGATATATCTTTTTCCATTCATTTACCTTTAACTGATCTGTGTTTTTATTTTTAAAGTGTGTCTCCTGTAGACAGCATATCATCATTGGGTCACACTTTTTAGCCATTCTGACAAACTCTCATTTTTAATTGGAAAATTTAATTAATGTCTAATGTAATTATTGAAGTGGTTGGATTTAGGTTGACCATTTTATGTCTCTTTTCCCCAGTTTTTCTTTTTTTGTCTTTTTTTGTTGTTGTTATTTAAACATATTATATAATTTCATTTTAATTTATTTTTCTAAGCAATATCTTTTTTTTTAAAGTAGTTTCTCTAGGAAAAGTATTTTCACAGTCTACCTAGAACTAGTACTATTTCACAAAAAGTGTCTAACAGCTATTTCACAAAAAGCGTCTAACAGCTTGTAACTGTAAAGGTCCATTTACTCTTTCCTTCTTTCTTTATGCTATAGTTGTCATGTCACACACACACACACACACACACACACACACACACGTGCACACACACATACATGTATTATAAATACCAGAAAACAATGTTACAGATTTTGCTTTAAACTGTCCTGTGTATTTATTTTATTTATTTTTTGAGACAGGGTCTCACTCTGTCTCTCAGTCTGGAGCACAGTGGCATGATTATGGCTCACTGCAGCCTCAGACTCCTGGGCTCAAGCTATCCTCCCACCTCAGCTTCCTGAGTAGCTGGCACTACAATTAAAATTAACCATGCCTGGTTAATTTTTGTATTCTTGAAGAGACAGGGACTTGCTGTGTTGCTCAGGATGGTCTCAAACTCCTGGGCCCAAGCAATCCTCCTGTCTCAGCCTCCCAAAGTTCTGGGATTACAGGCATAAGCCACCATGCCTGGTGATTCCTGTGTGTTCAAAGAAATCAAGAGGATTATAGTCTTTCATATTTACTAGGTATTTACCATTTCCTCATGATGATGTGAGTATCCATCCATATAGTGTGTTCTTCCTTCAGCTTGAAGAATTGCCTTAGCATTTCTTGTAGTATAGGTTTGCTGGTAACAAACTTCCGTAGGATTTTATTATTTGAAAATATCTTGATTTATTCTTGAATGATATTTTCACTGTAGAATTTTGAGTTGCCTCCCTCCCTCCCTTCCTTCTTCCTCTTCTTCCTTCTTCCCTCTCCTCCCCTTTCCCTCCTCCTCCCTCTCCCCCTCTTCTCTCCTTCCCCCTCCTCTTCCCCTTCTCTCTTTCTTCCTTTCCATTTTCCTTTTTCTTTTCCTCACTTTAAAGATTTTGTTTCACCCTCATCTGTCCTCCATAATTTCTGATAAGAAATCTTTGGAAACAGGTCACATTTCCCAGTCTCTGAATGTTATTTTGGATTACATTCTGGACATTGTGAATGTTATATTGCATTCTAGAGTCTGTTTTATTCTTCTAAGAGTTTTTTTGTTTGCTCGCTGGTTTTATCAGACACTTAGCTGGGTTGCATTTAAACTGTGAACTTTTGTTTGGGGAGGCAGTTTGGATCTCTCAGTTTAGTTTTTTCATCTTTAACTAGAATCCATCTAGTGCGTGAATGGTTCTCAAATCAGCCAGTGGCTTGAGCAGGGTGCTTCATAGGTACATGGTATACTTTATATTGCATCAGATTGGGAGGTGGATACTATCTGGTTATCTTTCTTTTTTATGAGTTTAAGATTGTTCTGCACTTTTACACTGTTGGTGGGAGTGTAAATTAGTTCAACCATTGTGGAAGACAGTGTGGCGATTCCTCAAGGACCTAGAAATAGAAATTCCATTTGACCCAGCAATCCCATTACTGGGTATATATCCAAAGGATTATAAATCGTTCTACTATAAGGACATATGCACACGAATGTTCATTGCAGCACAGTTTACAATAGCAAAGACCTGGAAGCAACCCAAATGCCCATCGATGATAGACTGGACAGGGAAAATGGGGCACATATACACCATGGAATATTATGCAGCCATCAAAAACGATGAGTTCGTGTCCTTTGTAGGGACATGGATGAACCTGGAAACCATCATTCTCAGCAAACTGACACAAGAACAGAAAATCAAACACCGCATGTTCTCACTCATAGGCGGGTGTTGAACAACGAGAACACATGGACACAGGGAGGGGGAGCATTACACACTGGGGTCTGTCAGGGGGAAATAGGGGAGGGACAGTGTGGGGTGGGGAGTTGGGGAGAGATAGCATGGGGAGAAATGCCAGATATAGGTGATGGGGAGGAAGGCAGCAAATCACACTGCCATGTGTGTACCTATGCAACAATCTTGAATGTTCTTCACATGTACCCCAAAACCTAAAATACAATAAAAAATATATATATATTAAAAAAAAAATTGTTCTGTGGGGTCAGCTTGATCCATCCATTAGAAAGTCCCTACCAGCATTTACCTACCGTTTATCTACACTCATTGCCTACATTCCTTATTTTATTAGAGATGTCTCTTGATATTTAAACAGTTGTTTTAAATTATAAAAGTGGTCCATGCTCATTGAAAACAATCTGGCAATATAGAAAAGTATAAAGAAGAAAACAATACCCAATTTCTGCTCCTCCAAATTATGGTTAATATTTCAGTATACTCTATTTTCTTTCAGTCTTCTTTATGTAGTACTTCATCTTGTTTTTGAACATTGGGTTAAGTTGTTTATTGTTATAAATAATGCTTTGAGTTATCTTTGTTTATATAATTTCATCTAAATTCAGATTTTTTTAGAGTAGTTTTTTTAAACTTTAATTCGCGGGGTCAGAAGATATGAATTACTTTGAAGTTCTACATATATATTATCAAATTGCTTAAATAAAAATCTCAGGTGTTAAAAAGATTAAGTTATAAATATTATAGACAAGTAGTAGTAGGAAGTAGATCAGTGAAAGTGCACCTCTTAAGAAAGCAGGCTTATCTCTAAACTTGAAAGAAAATTGCTACAATTTGAGTAGGGATGGGGCCCTCTGTGGCTTTTTTTGCAGCCAAGAAGGCAGTTTGGCATTGCAGTATTATCTTTGGAGTCTAATAGCCTTTGAATCCTATCCCAGAGAAGGTATTCATAGGCTTGAAGCCAGTAAGCCTTTGTTTGCTCATCTGTAAATGGACCCAGCAATGCTTTTTTTTTAGGCTTGTAAAGCTTTCTATTTAGGAACTATCAACATAATCACATAAGATGTTTGAGTTAGCAGCTGTCTATTAGAGTAAGTTTATCAAGTCTAATACCTGAAAGAACAAGAATTTATTTATTGAATGGAATGAGGCAGATAGGGCCTTTCTGTTTCAAGAGTTATTTCAGACTGGGCTCTAAAAACATTTTGATCTAAGTTCTAAAAATATTCTGTCACTCTTAAAACCAGGAGAATATTCCATCAAACTTATAAGAAATGACTTTGCCAAATTGATTGATTATATTTATACTGAGTGTCAGTTTTATGCTCAGAATGTGAAATACTGATTAAGAGTCTGCTGGGGGAGATAAACAGGTAAAGCAATAATTAATATATCATGTGAGAGATGCTATGATAGATAAACACATAGGGTCCCTGTGAGAGACTGGGGCCTTCTCGGGGCAGGGAAGGCTTCCTGGGTACTGCCATTGGTAATGCTGGACCCAGGTTATTCATCAAGCAGTGTGGAAGACTGATTGGAGGATTGAGACTAAAAGCAGAGAGACAGTAAAGCAGTGTTAGTTGAAGTAGACAGACTTGAAGATCTTTTGGTAAGATAAACAAACCTTGTGACTGGTCACGATGAGAGAAGGCAACCTTAACTCAGGCTTCTGGCTAAGCCAGTTGTAGGATACTCAACTTAGAAAGCCCTTCTGAGTAATTCAGAAGATAACTGTGTTGTGTTTAACTGTATTATTTGTACTTCTTTACTGACAACCCAGCCGGTATTTACTTAGCAGCAGCTATAACCCAGATACTGTTCTGCAAGCTGAGGGTACAGTACTAAACACAAGAGAAGTCAGTGTTCTCATAAAGCTTACCTTTTTGTGAGGGAAATAGATAATACATACAATTTAAGAAAAGCAAGGCAAGAAGAGGAGATGGAGAATGACTAGAACAGAGGAAAAAGGGGGCTCTATTAAACGGAAAGATCAAGGGAGACTTCTTGAGGTGATACTTGAATAGAGGCATTCTGCGTCAGAGAATATAAAGGTTCTAAAGCAAGAGTGTGTTTGGCATGTTTCTTAATGCTGCAGGAAAGTCATAATGACTGAGGGTGAGTGACGGGGGAAAGCAGAGAAGAAATAAGTAGTGATCAGATCATGTGAGGTAAAGTTTCTGTACTTCATTCTAAATATTATGAAAAGCCATAGTGGGATTGAGAATGAGGGAATGATGTAATCTAACTCTGGCTACTATGTGGAAAATAGTCTGTACAGGGACAGGAGCAAAAATGGAATTGAGACTAAGCAGGAGTGGAGGGGGAATGGCTGTTGCATTATTCCAGGCAAGATCTGTTGTTTGCTTTGACCATAGATATAGCTGTGAGGTAAATAAGTTGTCAGATTTGGGAACATTTTGAAGGTTGAACCTACAGGATTTGTTGGAGTGTGAGAGAAAGAGAAAGACTAAAGTAAAATCAAGGTTTTGCCCCAGGCAACTGGGTTAATGATGACTTCATTTTTTGAGAGCAAGAACACTGGGGCAGGAACAGATTCGGAGGAAGAAACTAAGAATTTAGTTTTGTAAATAATTTTAAGATGTCCAGTGAATAACCAAATGAAGATGTTGAGCACACAGTAGGATATACAAGTCTAGAAATAACCTATGGGAAATATTACTGCATGTTTGTATGCTGATGGAATGATCTAAAAGAGAGGGAAAAATTGATGTTTCAGGAGAGATGATGGCAGGTGGGGAAACCTTAAGCAAGAGGCATTCGGATTCAGGGTCAAGTGGAAAAGTTGGCTTTAGGTATCTGTGGGCAATTCATTCTGTGCAATAGGAGGGAAGGCAGAGGATATGGGTAGATTTGCAGATAGAATATTACTTTTGGTGGTGGAACAATGTAGAAGGTCTCTCAAGTACTAGTTTTTTTCTCATCAAAAATGTCTGGAAGGTTGATTTAACATTAGAAAATCAATGATATAATAAACTGTATCATAGAACAAAGGGCAAAACCACACGATACCTACATGGACACAGAAAAAGCATTTGACAAAATTCAGTACTCCTTCATGACAATAAAATACTCGAAAACTAGAAGTAGACAGGAACTTCCTAGCCTGATAGGGGGCATCTGTGAAAAACTCATAGCTAATATCATACTTAATGGTGAAAGACTGAAAGCTTTCCCCCAAATAAAGAAACAAGACAAGGGTGTTCATTCTTACCACTTCCATTCAACATGGTAAAGGAGGTTCTAGCCAGGACAGTTAGGAACGAAATGAAATAAAAACCATTCAGGTTGGAAAGGAAGAAGTAAACTACTCTATTAGATGACATTTTTTATATAGAAAATCCGAGAGAATTCATTGAAATAAAACAAGCCTTTAGAACTGATAAATTCAGCAAGTTTGCAGGATACAAGGTCAATATAGAAAATCAGTTGTATTTTTGTACATTATCAGTAAACAATCTCAAAACAAATTTAAGAAAAGTTACATTTAATATAGTATCAAAAATAATAAAATGCTTAGGAATACATTTGACAAAAGAAATGAAAAGTTTCTCTGAGAACTATAAAACATTGCTGAAAGAAATTAAACAAGACCTAAGTAAATGCAATGATATTTCATGTTCATGGTTTAGAATACTTAATATTGTTAAGATGGCAGTATTCACAAGTTGATCTACAGATTTCAAATCCCTTTCAAAATGCCAGCTAACATTTTTGTATACATGGACAAGTTGGTCCCAAAATTCATACCAAAATACAAGGGACACAGAATAGAACAGTCTTGAAAAAGAACGAAGCTAAGGGTTTATACTTTGCAATTTTATGACTTACTAATTAAGACCATGTGGTTCTGGCATAAAGGTAGTCATTATAGTTCAGTGAAATAGAATTGAGGGGTCCGAGAAGTAAAACCATACATTTGCGGGCAATTGATTTTTGAGAAGGATGTCAAGACAATTTAGTGGGGAAAACAATCCAGCCTTTTCAATACGTAGTGCTGGGACAACTGAATATCCACATGCAAAACAATGAATTTGGACCACTTCTTTATATTACATATGAAAATAGATCAAAGACCTAAATGTAACTCGTAAAGGTTTTATAGGCAGCTATAGTGGTACACGCTGGTAAGTTTAAGTCTCATCTACTTGGGAGGCTAAGGCAGGACAATCATCTGATTCCAACCTGGGCAACATAGTTGAGACCTTGTCTCAGCGAGTCAGGGGAAGTATCTTAGGGATAAAACTTCACAACCTTCAGTTTGGCAGTGGATTCCTAGATATAATACCACAAGCATAAGCAACAAAAGGAAAAAGATAAATTGGACTTTAGCAAAATTTAAAACTTCTGTGCATTGAAGGACACTATCAAGAAAGTGAAAAGACAACCTACAGAATAGGAGAAATACTTGCAAATCATATGTATGTTAAGGGTTTAGTATCAGAATATATAAAGAACTCTCTGTCGCCCAGGCTGCAGAGCAGTGGTACAATCTTGGCTCACTGCAACCTCTGCCTCCCTAGCCCAAGCGATCCTCCCACAGCCTCCCAAGTAGCTGGGACTACAGGCATGTGCCACCACACCCAGCTAATTTTTGTATTTTTTGTAGACATGGGGTTTCACCATGTTGCCCCCTGGTCTCGAACATCTAGGCTCAAGCAATCCACCTGCCATGGCCTTCCAAGGTGCTGGGATTACAGGTGTGAGCCACCACGCCCACTCTGTAAAGAAAGCTTACCACTCAACAACAAAAAGACAAACAGCCCAATTAAAACATGGGCAAAGGACTTGAATAGACATTTGTCCAAGAAGATAACAAATAGCCAACAAGCACATAAAAAGATATTCAACCTCATTAGTTGTCAGGAAATGCAAGTCGAAACCGTAATGAGATACCACTTCATACCCGCTAAGATCACTGTTTAAAAAAATAAAAAAAGAAGGAAAATATAAATTGATGAGAATGTGGAGAATTTGGAACCCTAAAATGTTGGTGGGCACATAAAATGGTGTGGCCACTGTGGAAGAGAGGAATGAAGTACATCCATGCTGCAACATGGATGCACCTTGAAAACATATGTTAAGTGAAAGAAGTCAGACATGAAAGCCTGCATACTGTCTGATTCCATTTGTGGCATGCCCAGATCTGGCAAATCCACGGAGACACAAAGCGGATTAGTGGGTGCCTAGGGCTGGGAGCTTGGGTGAAACTGGAGAATGACTGCTAATCAGAACAGGTTTCCTTTGGGGTGATGAAAATGTTCTAAAATTGATTCTGGTGATGTTGTACAAGTCTGTGAATATACCAAAAATCATTGAATCATAGACTTTAAATGGGTGGATTATGTGATACATGAATGTATATCAATAAAGTTATATTTAAATAAAAAAGAATGGTAATACAGGAATCAGAATGGATATTAGAGGTTTGAGAATAGCAGAGAAGATGTGAAATAGGATCTGGGAGGTTGGAAGAATGAACTGACTAGGAAAATATATTAGGATTGCTAGGAAGTACTAAGAGACCACTTAAGATTTTGATCTTAAATAAAAAGTGAGCCCAGTCAGCACTGTTGTATGTGTTTTTGTTCCTGTCACATTCAGCAGATAGGACGTATAATAAGTAGAGGGCTTTATTTAACCAAAGTTGGATTTTGCAAGAAAGTACAGTAGAAAGAAATTGAGAGAATATTCAAGGAAATTGTTAATATGATACCTCTGCACACTAAGGTAAGAAGGAATTCGAGGATATGGCAGGGTAATAGACAGTGAAAAGATGATAGTAGTATAGGATCAGATGTTCTAGTGGGGCTGAAGGGTGATTGGCATAAGAACATTAGAGAGGATGAGTTGGACAAGTTAGGTGATGGTGATCAGAGAATGGACACCTGAAATTGAACTTGTCATTAATGATAGGCTCAGCTAGAGTTCTTCATAGGAACCATAGAAGTAGGAAGATGAAGCCGGGTATGGTGGCTTACACCTATAATCCCAGCACTTTGGGAGGCTGAGGCAGATGGGTCACCTGAGGTCTGGAGTTCGGGACCAGCCTGACCAACATGGAGAAACCCCGTCTCTACTAAAAATACAAAAAAAAAAAAAAAAAAAAAAAAAAAGTAGCTGGGCATGGTGGCACATGCCTATAATCCCAACTACTTGGGAGGATGAGGCAGGGGAAACACTTGAACTTGGAAGGCAGAGATTGCGGTGAGCCGAGAGCTTGCCATTGTACTCCAGCCTGGGCAGTAAGAGCAAAACTCTGTCTCCAAAAAAAAAAAAAAAAAAAAAGTCAAGATGAATTGACCGCTAACTTCTCCCTATGTAAGTATGATACATAGCTGGTATCATTTTAGATGCAGGGGACAGAAATTGATTCATAACATTTGGTGGATGCCTTAGGGCATTAGGCTTACTCCTCTCTTGGAACCCCACTGCCGAAAGGCCGAGATGGTAGGAGCCATAGGAGTTAATAAACAAGAGGTCAGGGAACTGAGAGGCCAGAGTACTAGATGGATCATATCTTGGGTTGAACTTACAAAAACTGCAGCTTCATATGGTTCAATCTAATATGTAGATATTGAAATCACCAAGAATGGTGGCAAGAGTGGTGAAGAGAAAGACAGTAAGCGATAAAACTTTCACTCAGTGGGTGGGATGCAGTGGCTAACGCCTGTAATCCCAGCACTTTGGGAGGCTGAGGCAGGCAGATTACGAGGTCAGGAGTTTGAGAACAGCCTGACCAACATGGTGAAATCCCATCTCTACTAAAAATACAAAAATTAGCTGGGCGTGGTGGCAGGTGCCTGTAATCCCAGCTACTTGGGAGGCTGAGGCAGGAGAATTGCTTGAACCCAGGAGGCAGAGGTTGCAGTGAGCCAAGATCACACCATTGCACTCCAGCCTGGGTTGCAGAGCAAGATTCTGTCTCAAAAACAACAACAACAGCAAAAACTTTCCCTCAGTGCCCAGGCATTGCTGTGGGGAAGGGGTGACTAGGATGATAGTAGATTACTACCTTAGGTTGAAGTAGGTGAGTGGTATAATAGTTTGTGCTTCAAACTAGGTTTTTCCAATAATCTGGAAGCAGCGATGGAAGGATACTTGCCCGAGGTCTGGTAGTATTGTGGTCTATAGAAGAAGAAACATTTAATACTTGAGAAAGTACAATGAGAAGCAGTATCCTCATGAAAGCCTTCTTTCAGTTAGAGCGAGAAGAGGGAACTTTCACAGGAGGTTGAGAACAGGGATTTTGCTGATCACTGACACAAATTCTAGAGGTCAAAGTTACTAATATTTCAAGGTTGGGAATGGGAGATTGAGTTGGATTAGAGAAGTCCCCCAGATGACAGTCATATGTGGATGAGAATCCAGGTGAAGAGGTGTGCCAGAGGAGGCTTGGATTTCTTTTGGTACCCAAGATAAAGAGAATTAAGGCATAATAAGATTGGTCCTGGTTATCTCTTGAAGGAACAGTGCTATCCAGTGGGACCTTGTGCAATGATGGAAATGTTCTATATTTGTGCCATCAAATATGGTAGCCACATGTGGCTATTGAGTGTTTGAAATGTGGCTCATGGGACTAAGGAATTCAATTTTTTGATTATTAGTTTTTGAGATGGAGTTTTGCTCTTGTTGCCCAGACTGGAGTGCAGTGACGTGATCTCGGTTTACTACAACCTACAACCTCCACCTTCCAGGTTCAAGTGATTCTCCTGCCTCAGCCTCCCAAGTAGCTGAGATTACAGGCATGCGCCACCACGCCCAGCTAATTTTGTATTTTTAGTAGAGACAGCATTTCACCATGTTGGCCATGCTGGCCTTGAACTCCTGACTTCAGTTGATCCACCTGCCTTAGCCTCCCAAAGTGCTGAGATTACAGACGTGAACCACTGTGCCTGGCCCAATTTTAAATTATATTTAATTCTAATGAAGATTTAAATTTAAGTAGCCACATGTGTCAGAGAGTCATAGATAATTTGTTCTTTTTTTTTTTTTTGGGCAGAGTCTCACTCTGTCGCCCAGGCTGGAGTGCAGTGGTGCAGTCTTGGCTCACTGCAACCTCCGCCTCCCAGGTTCAAGCAGTTCTCCTGTCTCAGCCTCTCGAGTAGCTGGGATTACAGGCACTTGCTACCATGCCCAGCTAAATTTTCTATTTTCAGTAGAGACGGGATTTTGTCGTGTTCGCCAGGCTTGTCTCGAACTCCTGACCTCAAGTGATCCACCTGCCTTGGCCTCCCAAAGTGCTGGGATTACAGGCGTGAGCCACCACACCTAACCAATAATTTGTTCTAATAATAACCTTTGATTGAGACTAGTCTCTGAGGTCATTGGTTGTAGGGAGGCAGACAGCATGACTGCCTCACTGTGTGCAGGTACAGCTCACCTTCCCTTGTTTTCCTTATATCGCACTGAAGAAGTGCTAGGCTGAAAGAGGGGTGGTCTTAGCAGGAAGAGATGCAACTCTGAGTTCCCATTATTTTCTTCTGAGGTGGTTTTGAGGTTGAGGGAGACAAACAGAGAAGACTTTAACCACTTGTCATTCTGTCAAAACTGCCTTCTTTGTATGTACAATTTCCACTGTCCTCAAAGAACTGTTGTCTTTATTATTTACAGTACTAGGCCATATGTTTTTTTATTTTTTATAGCTTGTCTTCTTTGAATTTTGGAAACAAATGTGTTGATGTTTCTATAGTATTGATAATTGTTCTATAATGCCTAGGCTATTTACTTGTCCATTTGGTTTGTAAAATTTAGTATGGAAACCTCTCAAGACTAAGATCTAACCCAAATTTTAGGCTGGCTAGTGGTCCCTGGTTCCATGGATGAGTTTATGTCTTTAGATAAGGCTAAGAAATACATCTGGAAGAAGAATAATGAAAATTATATAAACACTTAGTAAATAAATGAAACTAATGTTTACTGAGTGCTTTCTTTGGGCTGGATACTCTTACAGTATTTGATATGATTGTTACCAAAACTCATTAGGTTAAATCCAATTATCTCATTCAACAGGTAAGGAAATTGTTACTCAGTTTAGGGAACTTGTCTAAGGCCACACAGCTAGTAGAGGCCCAACTTAGACACCTCCTGTCCAACTCTAAAGCCAGTGAGTGCCCTTCACTACAAGGCAGTACTGATTATTTGTATCTTAACAGTGCCAAGCCACAGTTTTAGGTACAACGCCTTAGAACATTTCACATACAGTGGAATATAAGCAGCTGAGGTAATGGTCGTATGTTTATTGTCATCTCTCTCAGCTTTCAGTGATACCTGTCCTCTTCTGCCTTTCCCTGATAGCTGTACTCAGACACCATTGTTCCCTTTTGAAATCTGTGGCTGCTGTCGTCAGCAGTTTGGTTTTTGGATATGTTTCCCAGTGAATTCTCTGCCTGCAGCTAGTTTAAATAGCTATCTCAACCCTCAGAAACCACAAGTGCTCCTTCAGAGCAACCTACACTTCTCTGCTCTTTTGTAGGGGCAGTAGGTTTCAAAGGAAAAACAGTGGCAAGCCCCAGTCCTGTCTGTTGTGATCATAACATTTAATAAAATTACCATATAGTCCTAACTATAAAGTTTCTCCCTTCAGATTCTCTTCTGCCTGCCCACTCATTTACTACTTAACCACCTCTTCTCTTCCCATTCTTTAGCTTCTTATCTTCCAGGAGAGGCAGCCTGCTCTTGTAGAAGAACATATGCTTCTGTAAAGTCAGATTTGTATTGCATTTCTTGTGCAATTTTTTTTTTTTTTTGGCTTTGTGACCTTGATCACGTTACTTAATATTTCATTTACTATAAAATAGAAATAATGACATATTCTTCATAGGGTTGTTGTAAAGATAGAAATTCTGTTTATAAAGTCTCTGGCACAGAGTAGGTCCTCATAAAACAAGAGTTCTTTTTTCCTCTAGAATCTATTGATACAGTTTGATTCAGCAAATATTTATTAGCATGTAATCTGTACTAGACTCTGCTGAGGATGCTGAAGAGAAAAAAATGAAACAGAATAAAACCCAGAGTCTCTGAATTCAGAAAGTTGCATGATGTGGAAGGGAGACTGACATATAAATGAATAGAAACAGAAATGTGCTAAATGCAGTAGTGGTATATATACAGTGCTAGAATCAATTCTTTTTCCAACCCTCTCTGGAGTGGTTTCCAGGTATTTCTTTTGGGAAAATACGTGGTAGTCAAGATGGGGGACATACAGAGAGAGAAAAATGAAAAATACAACTCCTAAAGGATTCTGTAATCTTCGAGGTGCCAGCCTTTTAAGGATTTCAGCAAGGCACTTGATAAAATCTCTCACGAAGTGCTTGCATGTAAGATAGAGAAGTATGGGCTGGTTGATAGAATTGGAGGTGGATTTGAAGCTGGTTCTGTCCTGGATGTTTTTTCTCCTGGAGTACTTTAATTTTACTTACAAAATCTCTGGGTTGGAAGGAACCTTAGATCATTTAATCTGTGCCTGACTATATATAATTTGATTCCCCCCCCTTCTAATTTTTAATTCGACTTACAGGAAAGTGTACAGTGGAAAGTATGCCTTCTTCCTCTTCCAGTCTTCAGGTATCCCTGTCATCCTCCCCCAGAGGCAAACACTATTATTAATTGCTTGTGTGTATGATCTTGTTTTATTATACAGACCTCTTTACACCTTGCATTGTAGTTATTTGAATGTGTCTGTTGTCTCCATTAGTAAACTGTACTCTAGTTAAGAGCAAGGACATTGCCTCATAATTTCACGTATCTCCCCAAAGTACTTGCACATTGAAGATTGTCAATAAATGTTTGATTGGTTAATTATTTATTAATTATTTAAAGGAAAGTTGGACAAGGGAGAAGACAGGCTTCTCTGGTAACATGCCACAGTTTTGTGCTTGACCGTATCCTTTATAACCATTTTTCCCTAGTGACTTAGATGAAGATGTAGAAAGCATGGTTGTCATATATGCAGATGACACACAGCTGAGAAAGATAGCTAATAACATCAGGTGACATTGTCAAGACTGTAGATGATCTCAATGGACAGGAATATTCAGCTGAAAAGATCAGGGACAAATACAAAATCCTGTGTCTAAGGAGAGAAAAAAAATACCCAGCAACTTAGTTACCCAAGTACAGAATTAAGAGACTTGTCTTGGTAACATTGTATTGTAGTGTAGTGTAGATTTTTTTTTTTGAGATGCTCTAGCTCTGTCACCTTGGCTGGAGTGCAGTGGCGCAATCTCAGCTCATGGCAGCCTTGACCCTCTCCCCTGGCTCAAGTGATCCTCCCTCCTCAGCCTCCTGAGTAGCTGGGACTACAGGCATGCACCCTCATGTCAGCTATTATATTTTTTGTGTAGAGTTTGGGGTTTTACCCTATTGCCCAGGCTGGTCTGGAACTCCTGGTCTCATGTGATCCGCCCACCTCAGCCTCCTTAAAGTGTTGGGATTACAGGCATGAGCCACTACGCACAGTAATAATATTTTATTTGAAGATAATTTGGGAAGGTAGGGGATGGATCTTAATTTCCTTTAAGTTCAATTTAAGCCAGTAGTATACCAGGATTGTCAATAAAGCAAATACAGCCTTGACTGAATCAGTAGAATATGAGTCCACATGGGGTAGCCTGTGGTTCTTCTGTTCTCTTTACTAGTTGGATTGTTTGTTGAATATTGTGTTCTGTTTGGTGTGCTACGCATATTAAGGAAAACTGACAAATTGGATTGTATAATATCTCAAAGAGGTTAATTAGGAAGGTAAAACATAAATATAGGAATTAGATCTAGATTCTATCCTGGGTTTTACTATTTAGCAGTTTTTGATAGCAAGATGAAGTCCATTCCTCTCAGTTTATTTCCATACCATTAAAATGGGGGAAAAGTAATACCAATCTGGAGGGTCATCATAAGGATTAGAGGCAACCTAGGCACTCAAAGGTTTGGTAATCCAAATCTTAATAGAATAGCTTTAGTAACTAGGTTCAGTTCTTCCTTTGATGATGGTTGCATTTTAGTGGGGCAGAAACTGAGTAAATTTAGGATTTTATAATGCAGCTTGTTAAGTGTTCAAAGAGCTGACCTCTGGAAAGGTGGGTAAACGTATTCATATGGTCCCCAGTAAATGCAGATTGAGCCAGATTGCAAATGGAATGGGTTTCCCTAGGAGGAAGTGAATTTCCCTCATTGAAAAGATACAGTCAAATTAGCCAGCGCGGTGGCTCATGCCTGCAATCCAGCACTTTGGGAGGCCAAGATGGGTGGATCACCTGAGGTCAGGAGTTTGAGACCAGCCTGGCCAACATGGTGAAACCCCATCTCTACTAAAAATACAAAAAATTAGCTGGGTGTGGTGGCGGGTGCCTGTAATCCCAGCTACTTGGGAGGCTGAGGCAGGAGAATCTCTTGAACTTGGGAGGCAGAGATTGCAGTGAGCCGAGATTGCACCATTGTACTCTAGCTTGAGTAACAAGAGTGAGACTCCATCTCAAAAAAAAAAAAAAAAAAAAAGATGCAGTCAAAACCATATGATTACTTGATTACTTGTCAGAGATGTTTATAGAAGGCATTTTTGTATGAGTAGGAGGTTGATCTAGAAGGTTAGGCAAATGATGGCCAGCCATGGGCCAAATCTAGCCAGATCTTGTTACTATAGATAAGTTTATTAGAATGTGCCCATTTGTTTATATATAGTTTGTGACTGTTTTCCTGCTACAGTGCAGAGTTGAGTCGTTGTGACAGAGACTATATGGCCTGCCAGGCCTAAAATACTTACTCTCTGTCTCCCACAGATAAAGTTTGCTGACTCCTGGACTAGATAAATGCTTCACAACCTAAGTTACTCGTAACCTTTCTAAATTACCTGTTGTGGGGTTTTCAGGTGTTAGGAGGAAAAATGCAGGGTTTCAAGTGAAATTGTCATTGTTTTTCTTGTTATTGCAAGAAATGAACTGGAAAACACTTGATTAAATAACCTCCAAGATCCTTTAAGAGACTGATTTATAGACACTGTCTTTTGGTATGAGAGACAGTGTATTTGTATATCATTTGGGCTAAAGCCGTTTATACTCACTAGAATTGGAAGGTGGTACTAGTGTAGTGAGAAAAGACTGGTTGTATTCACCGTTCTGAGCCGCAGTTTTCTCACTGCAGCACTTTGCAGAGTTTTGTGAAGATTGGAGCTTATGTAGGCACTCAGATGTACCTGTCATTACTGTATTTCATAGAGGACCTCACTGGAGTGTTATACCAGATAGAGTTTTGCTTGGAAAAGTATAAATCCCTCCCTTGAGTGCTGCAAGCTGGGATAGTACACAGAAACCTTTGTTGGCGTGGAGTAGATCTTTAGATCTCATGGCTTAGCAGATAGCAGAATATCTTGGGGCAGACAGAATGTTGTCAAAACATTTGTCTTGGTGCAAATGTTACAATTGCTATTCTCAATGCTAGAAAGATTGAGACTTCCCAAACAATGTACTTTTCCCAGTGGGATAAGGTTTTAAACTTTGCTTCTTCATATACATTTTGTCTTTCCTATTCAGAGTCTACTGCCAGCTAACTATGTGTGTGTGTGTGTGTGTGTGTGTGTGTGTGTGTGTGTGTGTGTGTGTGTATATATATATATATTTATTTTTTTTTTTTTTTATTAAAAGTATTGACTCGGAGGCAAAAAGAGGCCAAGACCAAGAGTGATGGTGGACGGCTGCCCAGACTTCTCTAGACATTGACAAGTAAGTAGGTATGGTGTGTTCACAGAGCTCTTGTATAATATGCCGTCGTTTGGACTGACTAAAAAGACCAGTTTCTATATTACCCTGTGTTTCTTTGGCCTGCCAATCACTTCATTGCTTGGATGCCTGAATTTATTTTTCTTATTCCTAGTCTCTGTCAGTGTAGTTGGCCTTTGTATCCCTTTTTAATACACTAAAAACAATCCTGCCACCCACTCCACTTCCACATTACTCTTAGGTTTCTGGTTTTTTTAATTTGCATATTGATGTTTGGTGCCCTTTGGGAAGCATTGAGCATTTTATTATGTAATAGTACAGAAGTTGAATTGCAAAAGGTTGGGCAACATAGAAGACTTTTTTTTTTTAGGTTGTGTGTTGCAGCTTGACTAAGAAAGCTCATTCTGAGGAAGGCATCAGGGTAGGTGCCACCTCCTGAAAGTAAAGTCGTTACCAACAGTAGATTAGAGCAGTTACTAAGCAGAAACTTTTATCTTTGAAACACAGATCTTAGACCCTGATCTGTCTTCCCTAATTTAGTTGAGCAGAGCTGATCCTTTGGAATCTTACTGTCATGTAGACATTCCTCTAGGAATTCCTCACGTTGTATTGTAGTAATTTTTTTTTTTTTAAAAGAACATTTCTGTGTTCCTGGCTAGTCTAGTTTTTTGAAGACAGATACGTGTCTTCATTCATGTTTATATCCCCAGCTTCTAATAAAATGTGTCTGAGACAGCAATAAGAGCTGTTTGTTTAGTGCCTAATATTATGTGCCAATCGTTGTGCTAGGTGCTTTGTAACTCTCACTGTAGTTGGCTTAAGGTAGTTATTCCTTCTTTTTTGAAATAAGGAAGCTAATGAGAAATTATATGTAACTGGTTAAGCTCACTGCAGCTAGAGGTGACAAAGTCTGTCTGACTCTAAAACTCCTGTCGCTAATCGAAGTCTCCCTTGCTGTAGGTACTGAATAAAAATGGCCAGAAGGAGATGTCCAAGGTAGCATTCTTTGGAAAATTTTCTTTAACTTCTTAAAACCAAGGTGATCTTATGAGTCAGGCAGATCTAGTGTCTGACAATTATTAGCTATAAGACCATAGTGAGACTAGCTCCTTCTTAATGGGGCTGAATAATTAATTGAGAAGTGTGTTTAAAAGGCCTTGCCCAGGTTCTCACCACAGAGAAAATACTTAATAAATATTCATTTTTTTCGTTTACCCCAATGATTCCATTTTTATTGATGCCCAGTAAATTTTACCTCAAGGACCTACTTTTCCTCTCTTCTCCAAACTCTACTCTTTTAAAAAGATAAAAATAGCTATGTATATAAAATTACACAAAAGCCTCTGGCAGAACCACATGGTTTTTAGTAATTTCTTAGTTGATGTTGCAGACTGTAGAATTAAGGAAGTCAGCATATAGACAGACTTGACTTATTAATCAGACAAGTTCATCCACCCTGGTAAAAATGTCAACTTAATTTAATGCTCTTGGTGCTCCCTTATCTGTTGAAATTTTAAGTCCCCTTTGAAAAAACTATTACACTTAATTTCAGAAGAGTTTGACAGAATATTTTATGTCTGAAGAGCAATCAGCATTGTTTGAGATAGTTTGAAGAGCTGATTCCATTATCATCCCACTGCTGCAACAGCAGGGTACAGAGAAACAGCCAGGGAAAACTGCTAATCACTCAGTCCTTTTGATTGGCATTGCGTTAGTTTTATTGGTCATCCTGCTGAGTAAATCTGCATTGGTTGATACCTCTCCTCCACAGAATAACTTTGGGACGTAAAAACACAATTTGAGATGTATCCAGGGGCCCAGAGGCAAAAGCACATCTTAAAACTGTGTTTTCTTCCTTTTTTCTTATTGACTAGGAATGAGAAGTGTTATCTCTGTAAATCCCTGGTCCCATTTAGAGAGTATCAGTGTCATGTGGACTCCTGTCTCCAGCTTGCGAAGGCTGACCAAGGAGATGGGCCTGAAGGGAGTGAAAGAGCATGTTCAACTCTGGAGGGGAAGCAACAGCAGCGGCTGAGGAACCCAAAGGTATGCATAGAGTGTTTTGGAAAAGGCTACCTAACCCTCCTGATTGTCACTTGTTAGAGGCCACAGTTCTGTTCTGGCTTTTTCCCTTTTCTCCTTTCCCTCTTCCCTCTGTATCTTGAAACAAGATTTGTGCTTTTTAAAATTATTTTTTGTTTTAATTTAAAAAGTAATACATGTTCATTGTAGAAAATATGGAAAGTTCAAAAAATATAAATAATCGGGAAATCATCACCCGTAATTTAGCTACTCAAAGATGATAACTTTTAATGTATTGGCCTATTTTATTCCAGTCTTTTTTTCTATGCATTGTTAATGTAATTGACACTATTCTCCCTCTCCCCCTCTTCTATTTCTCAATATATATACAATAAGCACACACACACACTACATACTATATATCAGATAGTATATATATAACTATATATAGTACTCGATATACAGTAGTATTCAATTTATGAAAACTTAAGATGTAGCATAAACATCATTTTGGGTTTTATTTTTAAAAATTACTGTTAATGTTTATATTACACAGATGGTTATTTAACCATTCACCTATTATTGGACATTTCACTGCTTTGGTATTATAAGATTGTATTTAAAACATTAATCAGTCTTTGTACTACTGATTATTTCCTTAGAATACATTTCCTGACATGGAACTATTAGGTCAATGGATATACACATTTTAAAGTCTCTTGAAACCTTCCAGATTGCTTTCCAGAAAGGATATCCAATTCATAATCCCACTGCCAAGAATATATGAGAGATCAACTCTGTTGAACTCCTTGTGTACCCCGCCTTAGGAAGCTGCCAGGTCTAGGCCCTGGTCACTGGGAAGGATGGATGTACTTACTTTCTGGGCCTTGTAATTCAAGAAGACCAAGTTTTGGCTTAGAGATGAAAAATAAAGCAGCAGCTCCATATGCTAGGGTTACTGACAAAGGAGTTACTATACACACTAAAATGAGGAAGCTATTGTCTGTCATGCCAGAAGAAAGAGACCTCTCTATGGATGGGGTGATTTTGAGGTGGAGATTTGGAGTGATTTAAAGATGGAGATTATGGTTTATAGGTAAGCACTTACTTATACAGCCAGTTTATTCTTCTGGCATCACTGCCTGTAGACGCCACCTTAAAATTTATTTTCTCTTTTAAATGTATGGTAATCTTGACATAGCAGTGTATTCTCTTCATTACAGTTTGTTTTTTCACTTGTGTACCCTCATTTATTAGAAAGCAAGGCCGGGCGTGGTGACTTACGCCTGTAATCCCAGCACTTTGGGAGGCCGAGGCGGGCAGATCATGAGGTCAGGAGATTGAGACCATCCTGGCCAACATGGTGAAACCCCATCTCTACTAAAATACAAAAAATTATCTGGGCGTGGTGGTGCGTGCCTGTAGTCCCAGGTACTCGGGAGGCTGAGGCAGGAGAATCACTTGAACCCAGGATGCAGAGGTTGCAGTGAGCTGAGATTGTGCCACTGCACTCCAGCCTGGCGACAGAGCAAGACTTCATCTCAAAAAAAAAAACAAAACAAAACAAAAAAACCTTCCCTAGAGCTGTCGCCCCACATCTTTTCTATAAACATATGTGATCTGGGCCATGGAAGTTGTATTTTAGACTCTCTGCCATGAAGTTTTGTCTATTTTTCTCTGTTACAGAAAAAAGGCTACAGTGAAGGCCGACTCCTTAGTTTCTTGGAACAGTCTGAGCACAAGACTTCAGGTGAGGACCCCAGGACCAGTTTTTTGGGCTTCTGCCTAAGGCCTTTCAGTGAAGATAGCCATCGCCAGCCCCCTATTTGCTGGGGTTATCTGGGTACACACGTGACCCAATCAGCCAGCCTTTGAGACTCAGTCTAGGTCATCTCTCTCTAAGGAAGATGGGGCAATATGCTGTCTTTTTCATCTTGTGTTTCATTTCAGGCTTTACAAAGCCTTGGATCAGGACTGCCTGTTGAATTCGGAAAAAACTCTATCAAAACACAGGGGAATATGACAAGCCCCAAGTATACCTTCTAAAGGAACAGGCACAGAAAACTAGATATGGAGACATTATTGCTTCCTCCTATTGTTTTGTGCATCATTCATATGTTACCTTTAGCTTAGTGTCCCAACCTGCGATCTTGAGGGTTTGTGCCTAGCATTTCAGGAGCGGTAGAGTGTATTGGTTAAGACCATTGCAGGGAGTTAGTAATACCAAACCTCATAGATTGTAAGAATTACATCTGGTAAAGCTCCAAACATATTCCCTGGCCTAAGTGGGCTCTTGATAAATGTTAACTGCTATTACTACTGTTGTTATTCGTTGCTATTGTTAAAATTCACCAGATGCAGATGGAAGAGAAGCTTTTGCTTAAGCCTGGTGAGATTTGCTTACCATCTACTTCTAATAGTTCATTTCCACCAAGCAAATCTGTTGTGCCTTCTGATGACTATAAAAAGGCAGCCTCTCTCAACCTCATATCCTACTGTCTCTAGATCACCAGTTTGTGAATCTCTGCAGGTTGCAGATTTCCCTTGGCAACTCCTTGTTCCTCAAGTCCAGATTTGAAGTAGATTTATTCAGAGGTTGTTCATTCAAAAGTGTTCATCTGAGTGCTCCTGCAGCTGAGTCTGTTGGACACTAATGCTCACATTCGTGGGTTTAGGGGATTAGGGGTCTGAGCTGCCTGGATAGGCCTGATGAGTAGCAGTGTCTAGAACACAGGAAGCAAAAGATCAGTGAAAAGTGATATGATTACTAACACTACTACCAACATTACTATTTTTTCTTTCATATCACAGATGGAGAGATTAAGTCTTCAGAAACAGGAGCCTTCAGGTGAATTGGGTTGTGCACTGAATTGTGGCTGTCAGCAGTTCTGAAAAGTGCAGGCCTGGTCCTGTGTTCTGTGTGTAGTGTGATACTCAAACTGTTGCAGTAGAAATCACCGTGGAACTATTATGACCTCTTTGTCGGTATGACTCTGTGCTCCGCATTTATCTGAGCTAAGGATTGGATAGCTCGATTCATTCATTATGTTAAAACAAACAGAGCTAAAGTTACGTCTTATTCTTCTCTACCTCTCTATCCCCATCCAACCCTAGTTTTCTGACCTGGATTCTCAAGCAGCTTGGGAATTTGGATCTGACTTCTCATTCTCTCAGTGACCAACTTTAAGTATATGATTTACCCAGTGACTTCATCTGTGAAAACAGTGATGATATGTGGTGGGATTATTACAAAGAATATTTTTACTAATAATCCCCTGATATGTAAAAATCTCCTGATACAGTGTATAGCATATCCTTGATGCTTAATAGGTTTATATTGAATCTGAATTTTTTCCTTCTCTCTAGGGTGCCCTCACCAGGGATAGAAGAGGCAGGCTGCAGCAGAGAGATGCAGAGTTCCTTCACACATCATGACTTAAATGAATCTCCCATCAAGTCTTTTGTTTCCATTTCAGAAGCCACAGATTGCTTAGTGGACTTTAAAAAGCAAGTTACTATCCAACCAGGTAGTCGGACACGGACCAAAGCTGGCAGAGGAAGGAGGAGAAAATTCTGAATTTCTAGAGTCCAGTGGTTGACAAAACCATTAGTAGGAGGGGTGGACCATGTTCTGGTTCATTGTTGAGCAAGTTTTAGCCCTGCAGTTTTCACCACCAGCACCCACTCAGCATTTTGGTTTTTATGTTTTTTATGATCTATGCAGATAACTGTGTATAGTATTCTGTTTTATAACAGTTTGTTTAAATTTACTTACAGTTAAAAGAAAATTTAAATATATTTATGTTTGTATGAAATCTTATTTCAATAGATGGAAATTTTAATTTTTTTTCCTTCATATTGCAGGGTTTGGGGTGGGGATATTTTCATCATAGAGGTAGTTTATTAGACTCATAAATCACATGCTGAATGAATTCCATTATTGATTCTTGACATACCATGTATATATTTATTTATTTAACACTGTGGTTACTTCCTTGACTGTTTCTGACATAATTCTGGGAGGTGCCAGGGGCATTGACTCCCACTATCTATTCTGCTATCCCTACCACTCAGTGACCTGTCCCTTCATCTTGTACTCACAGTGGAATTCTCAGGCTGAGCATAGAACCTTTGAGGGATGTGTCCTGCATTCTTCCCAGGAGTGTGTAAGTGAACACTTGGTTATTAGGTCCCTATGCAATTATTTTTTCTAAATAGATTAACCAGTGGGGATGCCAGGCATATTCATCTGTTCAAATCAGGATTGGTTCTCTTGATGCCAAAGGCTAGCAGCAACAGGAAGTAGCTTCTATTTCGGTAACATTACTAACATAGTGCACATTCCTTACCACGTTGCCTAGGAGCTTCCAGTGCAGAACAGAGATGTGGTCTATTCTCAGCGCATGCACAGACTCCAAGGATGAGAGGATGTCATTTGGCAGAAGCAGCTACCTGAGGGAGATGACCAAACAAGGATGTGAAGAACGCTAGCTTTGGCCAAAGCTGATTTGAAGATGTAATGAAAAACTGGGGGAGGTGGCTGTTGACCAGGAAAGGATCTTCGGACAGGATAAACAGGCACACTCAAAAAGACTCTCCTAACTTCTGATTATGTCCAAAGTTTTCTTTTAACATGAAAATGAAGTATGTATTAGACTGGGGAGTTTACACATGACTGGGATGGAAGACAGCACAAACATTAAGACCTTGTTCCTGCTTAGAGGTCCTTTTGCACACAAGCTTTTGAGTTAGAAGAAGGCAAGATGGCAGTGTCACTGGCTTTTCCTTCCATAGATAATGTCTTTGTGTTGGATGGCACTGATCTTGTGGCTAGCATCACTTAAGAAATAGCTATTATTTTTTGAGCAACTACTACGCTCCAGGCAGTGTATATGGCCTTCATTTAATCCTCATAGCAGCCCTCTGGGGTAGGTATTATCTCAGTTTCCAGATGAGGAAACAAAGGCTTAGAGGAACAAATAAGCCACTTTTTGTCCATGGCAGTAAGACCGCAGTGCCCCTACTCTTCATTCCTAAAGAAAATGCTGTATTTTGACTCCAGTATTATTTTCCTGTTTTCCTTCTAGTGAAAAGTAGTTTATCAGTTATGTCTCATAGGCTTAACTCTCGCTTGTTTTCTGTCTCATTAAATGGCAATTTATTGGAGGTAGAGCTCTGTAAACGGGATAGTGTGTGTATCTGTTTGCCTGAAGATAAGAAAAGGGAAAGGGCTACTTCTGGAAAGTGAATTATTTAGCTTAAAATTGAGCAGTCTCCCTAAAACATGAGTCAACGGCAGGAGGGTATGGATCAGCCAGACCAGGAACCACAGGCTTAATTATTAGCTAATGGGGAGTCAAGGGAAGAACAGCCACCTGCTGCCCCTGTCACCTCCCCACAGCAGTCTTATTTGCCCACAATTTTATTCTCCCCATCCTGTGATCCTGTGAGAGGAGCATTAGTGAAAGCGTGAAGAGACAAAGTGGAAAATGTGTGAGATCAGCCTGCATGCGCACCCTGCTTCTGATAAGTCAGCCTCTTTGAGATCTGGTAAAGCATACCAACAGGGTTCGAAGGATTACCATAATGTGGGTAAAGATTCTAGCACAGTGTCTTCACCTGGAAGAATGAGTTAGTGGCAGCAGTTGTTATTAATGCGATGCTAGTCTGTGTGTCACAAATGACGTTGCACTAAGGGGTGGAAGGATGGGGGCGGGGTGCAGGTGCAGGAGGAGACAGTTTCCAGAGGAGTGTGTACTCAGGAGGGACTACTCTGGCTCCACCAACCTTCAGGCTTCCACAGGAAACTTGGGTCCTGGGCATCTAGAGCTCTCCTAGGGCCCCTGGATTTCTTTTACTTCTGAAAGTTGACAAACAGCTGTTCTGCTGGTGCTGCCAACTCATGGAGAGCTGGGAAGCTCCATGAACTTCATGAGCTATTGCCATAAATTAGAAGAGAGAGGAGGACTTCTCTTTGTTAGGCACTATAGTTGTGTTTTTCATTCAGTCCTTATAGCAGCCCCAGCAGAGGTTGCGCCTGGCCCATTTCCCCCAGGCACTCACCATTCTGCTGTATACCCCACAGAATCCTATTGCAAGAACCTGAGACTCTTCTCCTGAGGACTTCTCTTGGTTTGTGTTGATACAAGCTGAGAGTGCCAGAGAATTAGTGCCCCTGGGGCAGCTCTCAGCCAGTGGAAGTGGTAGGATAAATACCCCAGCTTCCTCACTTAATGAGAGACAACTCTAAGGCACATTCTACCTGTCAGTGTTCCCTGTGGGAGTGAACCTCTGTAAGCTCCTAGTAACAATGACATACACTTTGTTGACTTCTTTCTCTTCCTACCTGGCTTCCAGCTCCTCTTCTGTGTTTTCTGGATCAGGACTGGAACTAGGGTGAGGAGCCTTTATTCTTGGGTTCATCTAAGTGCAAGGTTGGCTCCTGTGTGAACCTGAGAGAGTCTCTTTACTTTCTGTACCCTAGGCATGTCACTTGTATTGCCCTAATCCTGGCCCTGTCCTGGATCACTTCCCGAATAAAGTTATTTGCATTCAAATTAGGTCTGCTTCTAGGGGGACGTAATGTAAAGCAAATCCTATGAAGAAATTAGTCTCCATGTTTTATACAAGGAAAACCGAGGCTCAGAGAAGTGAAGAGATTTGCCTAAGGTCATTCAGTTGGTAATGGGATGGTATTTTGAACCCAGGTCTGCCCGACCCCAGAGCTGAAACTCTCTGTACTATACCACACTACTTCCTACTTTCCATTTTAGTCACAAAATGAATGACTCAAGGGAAATTTCAGGTTTGGATCAGCTCATTTTTGCCTGTGAGGCAGGGTAGCTGTGGCCTAAAGTTGTTATCGGATGGGAATTTGGGGAGGGGGAAGGCGGGTAGTAAGTGGATGAGAGGGTCGCTAGTTGTCAGTGGAAAGATGGACGAGTGAAAGAAAGACTGCCGAAACCATATGCACTAGGAAGACAGTACTTACTTCCCCTCTGTTTCAAAAGCCCTGGACTTTTTTTTTTCTTTTTCTTTTTTTTTTTTTTTTTTTGAGAGTCTTGCTCTTGTCACCCAGGCTGGAGTGCAGTGGCGTGATCTTGGCTCACTGCCACCCCTACCTCCCAGATTCAAACGATTCTCCTGCCTCAGCCTCCCAAGTAGCTGGGATTACAGGTGCACACCACCACGCCCAGCTAATTTTTGTATTTATGAAGAGATGGGGTTTCACCATGTTGCCCAGGCTGGTCTTGAACTCCTGACCTCAAGTGATTCGCCTGCCTCGACCTCCCAAGTGTTGGGATTACAGGATTGAGCCACCGCACCCGGCCAGCCCTGGACTGTTGAAGTTGTGGGAAGGCTCTTCAATTTAACAAAAACTAACTGAGATTTGTTCCTTACCAGATATAGACCTGAGCTCTGAGGCTGCACAGGTGAATAAGAAACATTCTCTGGGAGCCCACAGTACAATAGGGAAGATGGACACATAAGCAGATGCCTTTAATAAACGGATATAAATGCAGTGATAGAAGAACATACAAGATAATACAGAATCAATAAGCAGACCACTCTCAAATGGGGGACAGGGCCAGGAGAAGCTTTTCAGGGAGGGCTCCCCATTGACTATAATTTAAGGGATGAGGAAAAATTAGGTGAAAAGGTGGGAGAGGCCAAAGCAAGGGCCCTTCCAGACATGTCATCACAAAGACACGGTAGTTAGAAGTAGCTTGATGTGTGTAGGAGAGCTGCAAGGCACATCCACGGTATAAAGGGTGTGGAGCAAATTGTGGGGGGAGCTTATTGAGGATCTGTGTGCCTGGCTGTGGGCACTGTGGGTGGTGAGAAGCAAGCCTGTGAGCAAGCTCAGAGGGAAGGCCTGACCTCCCAGCCCGTCGGCAGTGCTCTGGTTGTGCCCACCTCTCCCCCAGTGACCTGCCTTTCCTCACTCCTTAGCTCCATCTGTACAGTTGGAGATTGGCACTAAGGGGCTATGAGGGAACCTCGTCAGGACTTGTCCTTACCTTTGTTGGTCAGTGGCCATCTGGTTTCTGAAGAGAACCACGGGCAGCTGCAGTGCCTCTGCTACAGCCAGGCTGTCCCAGTTGCTCACAGAACTCAAGCTCAGCCGTCCTCCCTCCACTGACCTTGACCCAGACTTTCCCTGGCATTCTGACTAGGGGACAGGACCTCTGCTCCTGGGGTCTGGATACAGACCTTCCAGAAACACAGATGAAGAGCCCTGGCAATGCTTGTTAGGGGCATATCCTCACCCTGGCTCAAGAAATGGCAGGCTGTCAGCATGAATCACAGCTGGGCCTTTCATATTCAGTTCCAAATTCTCCTCTCCCCAACTGAACAAAGTTGAGAGGGACTGGGATCCCAGGCTAGGCAGGATGCTATGTTGTGGGTGACAGGCACTCTCCCCTCCCACCGCCCCATCCCCCACTTCCCTGTCTTTCACAGCCTGTATGCCTGGTTGGTACCCAGTAAACTGCACAGCAGGACCGACGTTTGGCATGTTTCCAGGCCTCATCATGCCACAACTGATGGAGGAGCTACTGTCCCTGGTCTCCATCCTGATGTGGAGGCCTTATACTATCTGTGGATAATGATGAGGCAGCCTGAAGCTTTAAAGTGTGTATCCACCAATTTGCCTTCAACAAAGATTGTTGCAGGCCGTCTAGTATCCTACATTGGTGCTCCAACTTTCTGTGCCTTTGAGGAGAAATTTCTGCAGAAAAAGAGCTTGTTGGCCAATAGCTCCCACAACAGCCTAAGATTCCCCTTCTCCTTCAGTAGAGAAGACCTGCTGCGTGAACTGCTCTCTCTGCTTGGCCTACAGACTAAAGGCTAGACTCCACAGTCTGTCACCTCCTTGTCTGTCACCTCTCCCACCATGTATCCCCACCTTCATGTATCCTCTTCAGGCGCCTGGAGCTGCACCTCATTCCATGAAGGCACCTGTGTGTGTGTGTGATTCATGGTTTTGTATGTGCTCTCCACTTTGTCAAGGACCAGTTCTGTCAGCATACTGCTGTTCTTTCTTCAAGGCTCAGCTTCCTCAGCTAGCCCTGCCCACTCTTGGGCAGATTCAGCTGCTTTCTGTTGTGCTCCCACATTGCCTTCTTGCTCAAAAGTGCTTACCATAACTTTCCCAGGCGAGGCGCCTCCAACTTCTTCCAGGGGTGAGCCACCACCTCAAAACTAATTTTATCTGCAAAATAAGCAGAGCCCTCAGCATTGTAGAGGGAACGTCCCACAATCTTAAACCCAGACCAAGGCTCCACTTTGCTGTGGTCATCTTGCAAGTTTTCACCACAGCCTTGCCTCGCCTGGGCTACTCTTAGGGCAGGCTTGGAAGGAAGTGCAGCTTCCTGAATTAACTGATGTTTGGTAAGTGGTGGTGGAGGAAAAGGGTGGAGTTTGAGGATGTTATAACTCAGGTCACTCCTGAGTGTCACTTTTTGGTACAGAGTCACTTTTGGGTACATTGGGGTGCCTCACATTGCCAGACAAGAGCTCAGACCTGAGGAGAGTGACCAGATTCTGTGTGTTCCAGGTAAGCACCTCGGCCTAATTACTGCCTGCTCCTTCCACAGCTGTCTTGTCCTCATCCCTCCTGTTTGGCTCACACTAGGGGAAATGGACACTGGAAAGATTAAGCCAGCTGGTTCTCTTTCTTTGTTTTTGAGACAGACTCTCTTGTCATCCAGACTGGAGTGCAGTGGCACAGTCAGGGCTCACTGCAGCCTCGACCTCCTGGGCTCAAGTGATCCTCCTGTCTCAGTCTCCCAGTTGCTGAGACTACAGGTGTACACCACCACACCCAGCTAATTTTTAAATTTTTTTTGTAGAGATGGGGTTTTGCCATGTTGCACAGGCTAGTCTCAAATTCCTGGGCTCAAATAATCTGCCTGCCTCAGCCTCCCAAAGTGCTGGGATTACAGGTGTGAGCCACCGCACCCAGCTTGCCAGCTGGTTCTTGATGGCAGCTCTCAACATCAGCAGAGGTCCCTGGGGTACTTTTCAGAAGGAAAACTCACTTCAGGTAGCCCATTCAGCTAAAGGAAGCCAAGGGGCCCTTAGTCAAACATGTGCAGACCCTGGGCTGGGCTCTGGGGATACTGCAGTGAAGGAGACACGTCCCTCCCTACAAGGAATCCCAGTTGGAAGAGACAGAGCTGAATACATGTACCTAGCATGTACATATTAAGGCTACTTGGGGGTTACTTCACAGATTCTGTCATGTAAAAATGCTGAATAAATATCCAATGGATGAGGGAATGAATGAGTGAGTGAATGAATGAATGAGCTAGCTAGGCCTTGAAAGGAGAAGGCCAAGTGTGTAGCCCTTCTTCCTTTTCAAAGGTAATTGTCCCAGTTACTTCATTTTATCCTTGAAATAGACCCGCAGCATAGAACAAGCATTTCACATCTCTGTCTGATGGATTTGGAAAGAGCATAGGTATGTGTGGTTTGGGGGAGATTTATCAGAAGCTGATTTGTTGCTTTATTAAATAAGGGAAAACTTTCCACTCCCCTTGCTTCCAGTTTTAGAAAGATACCTTAGCACATATGCCAGACTCTGTACTGGCCACGAATGCAGAGGTGATCAGTTTAGGTGGGGTAAGGAGGTGAAGAAACTGGAAGCAGAGGTATCAGGAAGCTGTTGTAATAATCAGGCCGGACGATCTGGTTCAGTGGCTGTGGGAATGGGGGAGGAGGGGATGCAAAGGAGACTCTTAGCCTGAGATCCAATTGCATAGAGGAGGCGAGGGTCAGGATGCGCACAGGCAACCTCAATGGCCGTGTGAGTGAGCACACTGCGATGCCTCCAGTCAAGGTGGAGAACAGAAGAGCTTTGCGGGGAAAACTGATGGAAAAATGAATGTGGCTTTGCTGAATTTGAGGAGTTCTCCACCATCCAGTTAGTGATGTCTAACAGACCATTGGGATTAGGATTTGGCTCGAGCCAAAGGTAGATTTGGGAGCCCTAACACAGCTATTAATGAAACCTTGGGAATGGGTGAGGTAAAGGGAGTGTAGAGGGAGGGTGTGACCAGAAACTTGGCAACCCCATTGTCTAAAGGAAGATAAGTTACTGATGAAGACTATGAGAGACTCAGGAAGGATACCTAGGAAAGACTGGCTGTGAAAGCTAAGGACGGAGAATTTTGCAGCAAAGAGAATGACGAGTAGATTTGCATGTCTAGAGAGGGCAGTAAAGGTGGGGACTGAGGAAAAGGCTTGGGATTGGGCAGTTAGGAGTCCAGTGGAGGGCAAATTAGTGAGAATAACGGGAGAAGGCGAGGAGGGGATTGCAGGGGTGGAAAGGTACTATATTTCCAGAAGTTTTGCTGTTGGAAGGAAGAGATGAAGTGATTCCGTGGACAGATGTCTCTTCCCATATTGGGCCCTCTGCTGTTTCCCTTTTCCTCTACCCCAAAGAGCACCTGAATCACAGAGGGCTCCCTTGGGACTACTGGAACAGCAATACCACATCCTGCTCAGATGAGCAAAATATCTGACATTTCTACAGTTCTTTGCAGTGTGCAAAGGACCATTAACTCCTTTAATCCTCACAAGAACTTAGCTTGCCATGTTAGAAGAGGAAATTGAGACTCACAGCGTTTCGGTTCAGATTCAGCTACATAAATCTGAATGCACATCTAAGCAAGTTTTTTTTTTTTTGAGATGGAATCTTGCTCTGTCACCCAGGCTGGAGTGTAGTGGCTCCCTATCTCTACGCACTGCAACCTCTGCCTCCTGGGTTCAAGTGAGTCTTCTGTCTCAGCCTCCTAAGGAGCTAGGATTACAGGCGCCCACCACCACGCCCGAATAATTTTTGTATTTTTAGTAGAGATGGGGTTTTGTCATGTTGGCCAGGCTGGTCTTGAACGCCTGACCTCAGGTGATCCACCCGTCTCGGCCTCCCAAAGTACTGGAATTACAGGCGTGAGCCATGGTGCCCGGCCAAGTTCTTTTGCTTTCATTATCTCATATACACCACAAAGCCCTTTGATATATGTTGGTTCCATTTCGTAGGTAAAGATTGAACCTCAAGGTTGAGGGTTTCGGTCCGGCTGCCTTGTGAGGAGCCGGGTCCCACCTCTGAGCACCAGCCTGTTTCTGCTCCGCATCACTGCACCGTCGACGCCCACCTGATGTTTATGTTGTACATCACATTTCATAAAGCACTTCCCCAGGTGTCGCTCCATTTAGTGCTCACAACAACCTTGTGAGGATGGATATTATTTCTGCCTGTTTTACAGATGGAAGCTGAAATTCAAAGAAGTCATAAATGATCTGCCCAAGGTCATGTCACTAGTGGAACCCCCACCCCTGTCCATGACCCCTGTCCTAGCCTGGGATAATGGCTGTCCCTATCCAGCCTGCCTGCTTCTCTGTCAGATCTTTTGTTCTTTCTTTGTTCCAAGCCGCTAGCATGTCCCTGACTGCCCAGCCACAGCAGCATGTCCATCAATTGCCCGTGGCCATCTCTCCCACTGCCTGTGCTAATCATGCTGTGATTGTTGATGAGACTATGAGGTCCCTGAGGGCAGGGCCTAGGTCTGCTTCGTCTGTATCGCAACGTCCAGCAGAGCAGGCATCAGGAACTAGTGAATGTGAATGAACTGAGAGAATTAATGAATGGCATTTGGTCTGAAATCAGCCTTTCCGGTGCTCTCTCGTTATGCATGCTTCTGAAAAACAAGGGCTTTCTGGTTGACTGCTACGGGATCTTTGATGGTCGGAGGTTCTGAATTCTGCTCCCAACTTCCTCCCTGGTCCCCCTTCAGAAGAAAGGAAATTGGTCTGGGTTACAGACTCCTAGGACCTATAGCGTAAGTGGTTGACCCAGGTTGTCCCTTTCTCCCATAGGTGGCCAGCCTCCACTGTGGAAGCTCATGGACTCCATTGGGTCTGAAGGGTTGCAGCAGGGGAAGAAGCCCTGAGTTGCCCTGAGGAGGGCTTGCCCCGGCCCTCAGACAGCTCAGAGCTGGTAAGTTCAGCACTGGGTCCCTGTTTCATGCTTGTTCAAGGCTGTCAAGAGCAGCGTGACTGAAGCTGCCACAGGGCCCTGGGCTCTCGCCCATGCAACCCCTTTCCACTTTACAAAGCTTTTCATATCTGAGGTGGTAACAATCTCCTTTCAGGCTCCAAACAACTGCAAGGTTGAGATGATCATGTTACTAATAGTGATGAAAAGGGGCAGAAAGAAGTGATATGACTTGAGTTTAAGACATGACAGGAGTTTGAGCTGAGGTGTTTCAGCTCCAAACGTATCACTTTTGCCACCTTGACACTCAGGTGCCGCTCCTGCCCCAAGTGGGTTGACATAGTCTAGAGTGGACCTTCCCAGGGTTATCTGGTCAAAACCTGTGTTCTTGAGACCTTTTCTTTCCCACTTCAGTTCCTCCTGCATGTCTTCCTCAATGTAGCCACTACAGTCAGGCACACAGATGATTTTAGTGCCAAACTCATGCCTAAGCCTTGCTCAGATAAGAGTTTCTCCTTTTCTGTCATCTTGACCAAGATTTAGAAGCTGTCACATACCACACCCTTTTGCAGGAAACCCTTGTGTAAGCCATTTCATATCTCTTTTTCTCTGTTTCCTAATCAGTAAAATGGAGGAAAATAAAGTCTAACACTCCCACCCACGAAGGCTAATGGAGATAAAGGACTTTCATGTGGCTGGGCGCAGTGGCTCACGCCTGCAATCCCAGCACTTTGGGAGGCCAAGGCAGATGCATCACCTGAGGTCAGGAGTTCAAGACCAGCCTGGCCAACATGGTGAAACCCCGTCCCTACTAAAAATACACAAATTAGCCAGACGTGGTGGCAGGTGTCTGTAATATCAGCTACTCGGGAGGCTGAGGCAGGAGAATCGCTTGAACCCAGGAGGCAGAGGTTGCAGTGAGTCGAGATTGTGCCACTGCACTTCAGCCTGGGCAACAAGAGCGAAACTCCATTTCAAAAAAAAAAAAAAAGAACTTGCATAGAGGAGGTGCCCACTGAAGTGTTTTTGAGTCATTCTTTGCAGTTTCTTTAATTTTCTGGCATGTTCTGTCATCCACTTGACTAGGCTTGTTGCCCAGATTGTGGCGGCATTACCCCTTCCTGCATTTCATGTCTCCCCCTTCCCCCTTGTCCAACTGGTACCCCAGATCCTGCTGCAGACCGACAGCCACAGCCGTGCCTCAAAAGCGACTGGTGACCGCACCATAGTGCCTGCCTGGCCAGTACTTGCTCTAGGGCCTGCCGCCATCTCCTCCCTCACTTCTTGCCCCTCCCCGAGGACACTCCTGTGCAGACCCACATCTACCCTGCTGGGTCCATCACATATACCTGCAGTTGAAGAATTCCCTTCGGCTTTGGGGAACTTCACAGGGACACCAAATTTCCCTCGGTCCCGGGCTCCCCCACTTAGCACCACAGGCCTTACCCTGTTCTCCCCTTACCACAGCCTTAGGTTGAGAAAAGGTTAGTTAACCACGTGTGGTCGGTCCAGCCCTATCTCAGAGGCCCTTCCCCACGCCTTCCCCCAGGTTTCTCTTCGTCATCAGAGAGGGTATGGAGTCAGGCTGTCCAGGCTGGTTGTGCTTCGTGCTCTGAGGAAAGGGAACCCGTGTTCCACGGAGCATCTCCTACTTGTGACACTATTCCTCCATTTCAGGGTTGCTGTCTTCTCAGTCCTCACGGCATCTCTGAGAAGTGGGTACTATTGTTCCCCGCTAGATAGAGGGGTCACTTGCTTAGAGAGGTGAGGTGATGGGCCTAGGCCAGCAAGTTGGTGACAAGAGCCAGTGCTGAAACCACACTGGACTTCACACGCTCTCCAATGCCGCTCTCCTCGCTCTTCTGCTGAGGTCTCTCCCAGCTCTTCCTGGGGTGTCAGGAGTGGCTCCAATAGCTTCTCCTGGCTTGTGTGCGCCTCACCAGGATCTGCCAGGGAGGTTCTTCTGTCTTTCCTGCAGTTCTGCTGTCTCCTAGTCTCTCCTCCTCAACATCTCAATGGGCCCAAGAGGAAAAGGAAGAAAACAACAATTTACCCAGGCCGTTGACTTCTCCATGACTCTACTGTTTCCATTAAGCAATACTAAAACACCCCTCCCATCCTAACGGCACTTTGCACTTTCACATACATTATAGCTTTTAATTCTTATGCCACCACAACCACCCAGTCAACAAATCCTGCTTCCCCGCTGGTGCTCCTCGTGCCCTGAGATAGAGCCTTGAGCAAGACATAGTCCCTGGCATTGGGGGACTTCCAAGTACTATTATTTTCTCAGTTTTCCACAAAGAGGTGACTGAGGCTCAGAGAGAGGTATGACTTTCCTGACCGCAGAGCCAGAAAACGGGAGTGCGAGGGTTTAGGTGTAAGTAAGTTTTCTCAAGCTAGATCGTCTGGGGTTTCTTTCCAGCAACTTTCATCAGCCTTGGGTTCTCTTCAAGGGAACTTGCTAGTTTGTATAAAGCTTCACATTGATGTGGAAACATCTCTGCAGTCTGACAGATCTGGGTTCAAATTCTGCCCTGCCCCTTCAGAGCTGCTTGGCCAGGCAGACGACCCGCCCTCTCTGAGCCTCCATCTCCACGTTTCTAACATTTGGGTGGCTGGCGCTCAGAGGGGCAAGGCTGAGACTCCGCCTGTCCTGCAGCTCCTTGACTTTGCTGCCCACTGCCTGAGTTCCTGGATGTGCAGCCTGTGAGCAAACAGGGTCTGAAGCTTGGCTTCAGCTTCTCTTTCCCTTGTCACCAGATAGTCTCAGGGTGAGATAGAGTGGGCACGGGCACTCCTAGCATGCACGGCTGCTGGAAGCGTGTGCTGTAAGCTGAACATGGAACTGGACATCTGGCACCCCAGTTAGGACTATTTGCCTCCTTAGGGATCTGTTTCCCATTCTTTTCCTAAAGCAGGAGATGGGACTGGGTTGTCCTTATCTCCCTCAGCTGGCAGACTCTCCTCCCAGCCTCTCCTCCCTGGAGGGGCCTCATGATCCAGGTGCCTGAGTTGTTATTTCACAGATAAAGGTCCAGTTGGGGGGCAATAGGTCATTGAAATGGAACTCCTGTGTGACAGGATGTGGGGGCTTTGGAAAGTCTGAGCCTGAGGAGGATGGAGTTGCTGGGCTGTGACCCTCTAATGAATCCAGGGAGGCTGTTGGGGCTTCTTTGAAGGATGGGCAAGAGGGTCGTCCAGGGGAGGTTTTCGGCACACAGGGGTGAGGTCCCTGGGGCTCTGAAGCTACTGGGCTTCTGGTGGAGTGAGAGCCTGGAGTGTCCCGGCCTCTGTCTTCCCTGCCTTCTCCCCTGCCCCTTCAGACTGATCCACTCCCGGATCTGTCTTCCCCAAATCCATCCCCTTGCTCTTCCCCTGGATCTTCAAATGGCTTGTTCCCTTTCTACATTTAGGTCACCTCGTCAGAGAAACCCTCTTTGAGTCTAAAAATACCTCTTCTCTACCCTGGTCACTCTCTAATTTCCTACCTATTCCCCCCCTTTAATAGTCACCGTCACTACTGTAACCAAATCGTGTGCTCCTGTGCTTAATTTCTGTCTTCCACCCTGGAATCCGAGCAGGACTTGGTTGGTTAAGCGTGTACAGTGCTTAGAATAGAGCTGAGTGTGGAGTGAGGGCCTGAGCAATATTTCAGGAAGGATGACCGACTGAAGAAAGGACCATCCTCTGCAGTGTGGTCTCCAGATGCTTCTGAACTGGGCTTTTGCAGAGTCTGAGAGTGGGTTAGGAGAGGGAAGCACTTGAGGTTTGTTTGTGCATTTGTTTATTCTCTTGTTCACTCAACAACTCACCGAGAGACTCTTGCTGTGGGTCCTGGGGAACCAGAGAGCAATCATTTGTGGTACGGCAGGAAGAAGGTCTTGCCAAACCCTGAATTCGAAGAAGAGGGGGTGGGGTAGAGGATGTAGGGAGTTGAGAAGGAGCCGTGAGGTTATGGGGCAGGAGGAAGGAGGTGGGTTTTCTTTCCAGGACAGAGCCTTCTGAGGATGCCAGAGCTGGATGCAGGCTGTCGGCAAGAGAGCCAGGGTGTATGAAGAGACAAGGAGTGGGCTGGGCAGGGCAGGCCTCTGCCTCAGTTGGAGCTGGGGAGTCTGGCCAGCCCAGCAGTGCTTCTCCCCAGATGTTGGCCTGTTTCTCCCCCAGGTGCAGGAGTGTCTGCAGCAGTTCAAGGTGACGGTGGCACAGCTGCAGCAGATCCAAGCCAGCCTCTTGGGTTCCATGGAGCAGGCACTGAGGGGGACAGGCCAGCCCTGTCCCTGCAGTCCAGATGCTGCCTACATATGTGGGGTCCACCCCACATGGCACTGGTGGGTAGCACAGACTGAGATGTGTGGCCGGGTCTTGAAGAGGGTACTGATCTAAGGGAGGGAAATGTTCCTTATCCCTGTTCCCCATCTCTGTGGCCCCTTGACCAGACTTTGCAGGCCTTAGGAATTTGGGGAGTGGGCAGAGGGCTCTGATCTTGCCAGCTGCATGCCTTTCTGTGACCTGTTTGCCCTCCAGAGCAAGGAGACTTCGTGGTGCTGGAGTTGGGGGCCACAGGGGCCTCACTGCGTGTTTTGTGGGTGACTCTAACTGGCATTGAGGGGCACAGGGTGGAGCCCAGGAGCCAGGAGTTTGTGATTCCCCAAGACGTGATGCTGGGTGCTGGCCAGCAGGTAAGCACTCACTGCCCAGCCTCAGGGGTCTGGGGCCTGGCTAGGTGGCTGGGGCTCAGATGGGCAAGGCTGAGCCCCTCACCTGTCTCCACAGCTCTTTGACTTTGCTGCCCACTGCCTGTCTGAGTTCCTGGATGCCCAGCCTGTGAGCAAACAAGGTCTGCAGCTTGGCTTCAGCTTCTCTTCCCTTGTCACCAGACAGGCTTGGACAGGGTGAGGTGGAGTGGGCATGCGGATCACGGATGGAGGGTGGCTGTAGTCCCATGAAGGCCATCAGAGGAGTAACCCAGCTTCTCTGCCTCCAGAGCACCCTCATTTCCTGGACCAAAGGTTTTAGGTGCAGTGGTGTGGAAGGCCAGGATGTGGTCCAGCTGCTGAGAGATGCCATTCAGAGGCAGGGGGTGAGTGGAGGGAGGGGGTGACAGGAGGGGCTGCCCATGTTGGCCTGGGCCTGGCACACATGTGTTGGGTCTGGGCTTCTGGGAGAGCTGGTTTCCTTTCCTCTTCACATCCTTCATCCAGTTTAACCTCAGGTACATGACGCTACCATTCCCATTGTATAGGTTAAAAAACACCAAGGCTAAGAAAGGACAAATAAATGCTCAGGACCCTTAGCAAACAAACATGAATAGACTGACCTTCTCCTCAAGGTTTTCTTCTTTTTTTTTTTCTTTTTTTTTTTTGAGACGGAGTTTCGCTCTTGTTACCCAGGCTGGAGTGCAATGGCATGATCTCGGCTCCCCGCAACCTCAGCCTCCTGGGTTCAAGCAATTCTCCTGCCTTAGCCTCCCGAGTAGCTGGGACTATAGGCATGCGCCACCATGCCCAGCTAATTTTTGTGTTTTTAGTAGAGACGGGGTTTCACCATGTTGACCAGGATGGTCTCAATCTCTTGACCTCGTGATCCACCTGCCTCGGCCTCCCAAAGTGCTGGGATTATAGGCATGAGCCACCGCGCCTGGCCTCTCCTCAAGGTTTTCAGTCTAGAGGGGGAGGCGTTCTAATAAAAGATTGTCCTTGTGGATGAGGTGTGCGTGGACAGCTCTGGGAGCACTAAGGAGGAAGTGCCGACTGTTTGATCAGGGACTTAAAGGAGGAGTTTGCCTGGTGCTTAGGCTGGGACTGGGGTGGAAGATCTTGTCTCAGAGAAGGCCACACACAAGAGTCTGAGTGCTGGAGATAGGCTGATCCGTCTGGACTAAGCCCCTGTGGCGAGAAGCCAGTGCTGGGAGGAATGGACTTGGGGAGCCAGGCAGGATGACGGTGAGGCTGGCAAGGTGCAGCCTTCAAGGAGGCGCTCCCTCAGGAAACTCATCCTGGTCCTGGGAGCTGCTGAGGTGGACATCACTGTGACCTGGGGCCCAAGGTGGGGGTTAGGGAGAGACTGAGGGTGGGAGTGAAGGAAAAGCTCCTATAAGGTGGGAGCCCAGAGCATCTGTGGCACAAGTGTGTGGGGCATGCAGACATATGTTTCATGAACTCTATGTGTCTCCTTCAAAGCCAGGGCCCCAGCCCTGCCCATCCCCCCGGGTTCTCTGCTCTGCCCACTCAGGCCAGCCTTGACCTCTGCCCTCTCCGTCATCCAGGCCTACAACATCGACGTGGTTGCCGTGGTGAACGACACAGTGGGCACCATGATGGGCTGTGAGCTGGGGGCCAGGCCGTGTGAGGTTGGGCTCGTTGTAGGTGAGCCACAGACCATTTGTGATGATGGGTGGAGGGTGCACTGCCTGTTGGGCAGGCCCTGACAGGGTTGTCCCTGCCAGACACGGGCACCAACGTGTGTTACATGGAGGAGGCGCGGCACGTGGCAGTGCTGGATGAAGACCGGGGCCGTGTCTGCGTCAGCGTCGAGTGGGGCTCCTTCAGCGATGACAGGGCACTGGGACCAGTGCTGACCACCTTCGACCACACCCTGGACCATGAGTCCCTGAATCCTGGTGCTCAGAGGTGGCCTGGCAGGGGGCCCTGACCTTTGGTTCCAGGCCCTGTCTATGACTGCTCTGCTCCCCAACCTCTTCTGTCCCCTGTTCTCAGGCCCTTAGGCCCCTCCCTGTCACTCTGAGGGTCTCCAGGGAGCAACCTGGGGGCCCTGGCCAGATACAAAGAAGGAAGGGTACAAAATTCTAGAACCCAGAATTGTCAACCCTTGGCCTTCCCCATTCCTGACTCCGGCCTGCCCTGACAGGTCGGGGGTCGAGGGTTGGAGGTGGCTGAGCGAAGCGCTCTCTGCCTTCCTTTGGATCCTGCCTCCTCTCCAGGAGGCCTCTGAATGTAACCTACGTCACGGGGCAGTGGCGTCCGGGCATACACCCACCTGTCCTCTGGGAGACCATTTGTTGCTTCTGGAGCCTCTAGTTTGGGGGCTTCCAAGGAAATAATCCTCCTTTGGGAACTCGGAGGTAGAGCCAGGTAGACTGAGGGCTTAGAAAAGGCTTCGTCTAGCTGCCCTTCCCACCTGCAGGTTTGAGAAGATGATTGGGGGCCTGTACCTGGGTGAGCTGGTGCGGCTGCTGCTGGCTCACTTGACCCGACATGGGGTCCTCTTCCGTGGCTGCCCCTCCCCTGCCCTGCTGAGCCAAGGCAGCATCCTCCTGGAGCACGTGGCTGAGATGGAGGAGTGAGTGGGGGAGCCAGCGGCTTAGTGGGGTATTCTTGGCTTGGTGGAAGGGGAGGATTCTCTGTCCCCCAAGGTAGCCATGGGGGCTTTAGTGGGATGGAGAGCTTCTGGGCTGAGCCCCAAACCAGCTCCCTGTCCTTTCCAGCCCCTCTGCTGGGGCAGCCCATGTCCACGCTATCCTGCAGGACTTGGGCCTGAGCCCTGAGGCTTCGGATGTTGAGCTCGTGCAGCGCGTGTGTGCGGCCGTGTGCACGCGGGCTGCCCAGCTCTGTGCTGCTGCCCTGGCCGCTGTTCTCTCCCGCCTCCAGCACAGCCGTGAGCAACAAACACTCCAGGTCGCTGTGGCCACTGGAGGCCGAGTGTGTGAGCGGCACCCCAGGTATTGTGGAAACATGGTCCATATGAACAGTGGCATGAACACGTGAGTGTGTGATACACACCCAGAGGGCACTCTGGGATCACATGAGCAAGCCAGTGGACGTCAAGGGCACTCAGGGAGAGAGAGGGCCAGACTGAGCTATGGAAGGCCAGAAGACATTCAAGAAGAGAAAAGATGCTTCCCTTTGTATGTGCAAGGGTGGAGGTCATGGGGACGTTGGGGCATATTGTTGGTGCGCAGAACAGATTTAGAATTGAAGTGAAGTGAGGGGGAGGCTGGTCATGGTGGTGCATGCCTGTAATTCCATTTTGGGAGGCTGAGGTGGGAGAATCATTTGAGCCTGGGAGTTTGAGGTTGCAGTGAGCCATGTTCACACTGTGGCACTCTAGCCTGGGTGACAGAGCGAGACCTGGTATCTAAAAAGATTAAAAAAAAAAAAAAAGTGATGGGCCTTGGGCTTTAGCAGGCCCCAGGGGTCCTGGGCCAAGCTGGGTGCACCTGTGTGTATCTAGGGGTCCAGGGCCAAGCCATGTGCACCTGTGTGTATCTGTAGGTTTTGCAACATTCTGCAGGGGACAGTGATGCTCCTGGCCCCGGAGTGCGATGTCTCTTCATCCCCCTCTGCGGACGGGGGTGGCCAGGGAGTAGCAATGGTGACTGCTGTGGCTGCTCGCCTGGCCGCCCACCGGCGCCTGCTGGAAGAGACCCTGGCCCCATTCCGACTGAACCGTGATCAACTAGCAGCAGTTCAGGCACAGATGCGGGAGGCCATGGCCAAGGGGCTCCGAGGGGAGGCCTCCTCCCCTCCACATGCTGCCCACTTACGTCCGGGCCACGCCTGATGGCAGCGGTAAGGACCTGGCCTGAGTAGTGTGGGACAGAAATATGGGCTCCTGGGGGTCACAGTGTGTGCTGGGGCTGCAGCCACAAGGCCTGTCCTAGCACTGAGGGTCTCTGCTCCACAGAGCGAGGGGGATTTCCTGGCTCTGGACCTCGGGGGGCACAAACTTCCGTGTCCTCCTTGTACGTGTGACCACACGTGTGCAGATCACCAGTCAGATCTACTCCATCCCTGAGAGTGTGGCCCAGGGCTCTGGACAGCAGGTACCCACAGCCTGAGCCTTGATGTCAGAGGTGGGGAGGGCTGAGCAGTGCCTACCCCTGACCTGTCCTTCCCCCACAGCTCTTTGACCACATTGTGGACTGCATCGTGGACTTCCAGCAGAAGCAGGGCCTGAGTGGGCAGAGCCTCCCCCCTGGGTTTTACCTTCTCCTTCCCATGTAGGCAGCTTGGCTTGGATCAGGTGAGGGCGGCCAAGAAAAGTGATTGCCAAGGGCCTCCTGTCCACATACCCTTCATGGAGTGGGCAGGAGGCAGGGGAAAGGCCGGGTGGGGGACAGTACTGTTGGGCTGGGCCTGCACACAACCTCAGTTTCCCCAGACATGGTATGGCCAGAGTTAGGGCCTAAGGCATTTGGGAGCAGGTCTGGCCTAGATTGGGGCTGATCAGAGGACAGATTGTCCATTTAGCCATAGCACTGGTATATGGGCTTCGGGGTCCTGCAGGAACCAGCGTTTGTTCCTGTCTAGTAGGGGCTTGAGGTTGCCTGGGAGTTTTTTGGCCTCTCTCCTTTGTTTCCTTCCTCAGTGCCCGGCTTGGTGTTGGGTGCCTGACTGGGGGTGGCAGAATGCCAGGCACAGGCCGAGACATGCAGCCCTACTCAGCACACGCTTTAGCTTGTCCTTACACAAGGATGAGGGACTTCTGAACGCACACAGCTGAAGCCTCACAGAAACAATACCTCCCAGGCCTCTGTTCCAAACCCCCAGGAATGTCCCTCTCAATATACCCAACTTCTGCTTGAAAGCCTCTTGCCGAAGAGCTCACTGCCCCTGAAGGCAACGGTTGCATTCTTAGACACCTGTGGTCACTGAAAACTTCATCTCACCTACTCCAGCCAGCCTCCATATGATTTTCACCCCCTACTCCTGCTCTGACCTCTCTCTGATATGCAACTCTTCTTGTTTTTTTCTTTTTGAGATGGAGTCTTGCTCTGTTGCCCAGGCTGGACTGCAGCGGTGTGATCTTGGCTCACTCACTGTAGCCTCCACTTCCCAGGTTCAAGCAATCCTCCTGCCTCAGCCTCCCAAGTAGCTGGGACTACAGGCACATGCCACCATGCCTGGCTAATTTTTGTATTTTTAGTAGAGACGGGGTTTCACCATGTTGGTCAGGCTGATCTCGAAATCCTGACCTCAGGTGATCCGCTCACCTCAGCCTCCCAAAGTGCTGGGATAACAGGTGTGAGCCACTGTGCCCAGCCTGATATGCAACTCTTTCTCTGCTTTCTTTTACATGGTGGTCCTTTGGATGGTGCAGTGGGCCACATTCTTGCTGCTGGGCTCCTCCGCTCCAGGCTAAGCCCGCTCAGTCCTTTTGATTATTCCTTGTAGGGTGTGTGAAGCAGGCGTGATTCAGTGTGCGAATCCAGAGGCGGCAAGAAACATAGTCTTATTACTTTTCTGTAACCGAACTTAATTTTCTGTGTTAGGTCCACATTCTTTTCAGGGGTGAAAACTTAACCAATGTGGGGGATTGCCTTCCCCAGGGGCCCCCTTGGCTCTGCAGCAGCCTTTGCTGTGCAGAATTTGCAGATGTATGGGGAACTAGGGAGATGCCCCAGCCCCCTGTTCTCTGGGTACTTCCCTCTGCCACTTCCTCTCTTGTCTTGACACCTTCCTGGGCATTACCTGGGGAAGGAGGGCAGAGGCCTCCTCTGTTCTCAGATCTCTTCTGATTAGGATTTAGCCCAGAGGGGAGGGCACAGGACACCTGTCTCAGAAAGTCATCCACAACCTGGGTCTGACATCCCCCTTCGCCTCCCCTTCCCCATGCTAGGAAGAACAGCCCACACAGGGGCTATTACTCATCATCTGGTCTCTCTCAAATGGGTTCTTTCTCTCATTCTATCACATTCTTTGCTTTCTGTTTTTGAGACGATGAGCCTGGAACAATGAAAAAAAGGATAAAGGACATATTATTGGAGGGAAATATTGGTTACTATTTCTTCTTTTTTTTTTTTTTTTTGAGACGGCGTCTCGCACTGTTGCCCGGGGTGGAGTGCAGAGGCATGATCTTGGCTCACTGCAACCTCTGCCTCGTGGGTTCAAGCAATTCTCCTGCCTCAGCCTCCCGAGAAGCTGGGATTATAGGCACCCGCCACCATGTCCAGCTAATTTTTGTATTTTTAGTAGAGACGGAGTTTCACCATGTTGACCAGGCTGGTCTCGAATTCCTGACCTCATGATTCTCCTGCCTCGGCCTCCTAAAGTGCTGGGATTACAGGCGTAAGCCTCTGCATCTGGCCGTTGGTTACTATTTCTAAAATCTGCTGCCCCAAAGATTTCCAGATCTACCCTCCGTGCTTCTCCTCTGAGCAGAGCAGTAACTTTCTTCCAACAGCTGTAGATGAATTCCTGCTCCCCCGCCCACCCCCTCACAGGACACACACTGAAAAAAGAGCACTCCTTTCCAGGTACAGTCCAGCCTATGCCACTAAGTTCTAAGTCCATTTTCTCACAATACAGGCACTCCACCTCCATCCTGCCCAGGACCCTGGGTTCTGACTTCTCCATTCCACTCCACATAAGAGTGACTTGCCCATTGACAGGGCTCTATCCCTAAAGCCGAGAATTCTTTCCTCTCGAGTAACTTGGAGTTCTTTCTGAAAGAGCGGGATCTGCTGCCATCTGGACCTCTGAGCCTTCTCTGTCCTCCCCGTCTCACACACAGCACTCCCTTTATCAGCTCTGTTCATTCCTAACCCAATTACAAAGGGCCATTCCTTCTGGGCAAATGTCTTAAAATGGCCAGACTCTCTGACCGTCTGGGCATTCTGGAACTAATAATGGAAAATGTAGGTTAGATGGTTATTAATAGGTTTTTTCACACCGAAAGCCTCCTGGGGAGTAGGGAGCAGGCAGAGGGCAAGGCCTTCAACCATACAGCAAAGTAGGCAAGGAATCGTGCTTGGGAGGGGGGAAGTCATAGGCTTGTGATGGCTGCAGGCTTTGGGGAGGCAGAGTGAGCTTGAAAGGGCCTCCAGCTTCCTACCACTTCTTCTCTGTCCCACCCCAGGGCATCCTGCTGAACTGGACCAAGGGTTTCAACGCATCAGACTGCGAGGGCCAAGATGTCGTGAGTCTGTTGCGGGAAGCCATCACGCGCAGACAGGTAGAAGCCTGTTCTAGGAGTGCTTTGCGGGGTGTGGCAGGCCTTGAGGGGGAGCAAAGAGTCTCCTACTTTGAGGGGGGGGAGCCCTCTGCAGTAGAGACCTCTTGGTCCAGTACTGGTTGCTGTGACAACTGTGTTGCCCAGCAACTAGCAGCATCCTTTTGTGTGCAGGCAGTGGAGCTGAATGTGGTTGCTATTGTCAATGACACGGTGGGGACCATGATGTCCTGTGGCTATGAGGACCCCCGTTGCGAGATAGGCCTCATTGTCGGTGAGGAGGGCCCTGCCCTTCGTGCCCCTACTGCTTGGCAATTTGCTGCCTTCTGTTGATTCCTCTGGTTAGATGTTTCCTTGGCGTTGGGGATGTGGGATTGCTCCTGTCTGACCCAATGGGGCTCTGGAACAATCTCTTGGGCTGGCAGTCTGGAGCTTGGGTGTTTAGTCCAGCTCAGTGACTGACTCATGGTCACTTAAGCTCTTTGGACCTCAGTTTGCCCATCTAATAAATGAATCTGAGCTTTGGAGTTGTACAGATTTGGGGGAAATACTAGCTTTGTGTGTTTCCACCTGTATGACCTTGGGCAAGTCATCAGAGCCTCAGTTTCCAATCTCTAAGATAGAGATAAGAATAGCAATGCCTGTTTCAAGGCATCATGAAGATGAAATGGGAGGGGGACAAAGTTTAGCATGGTCCCTGGATCATGGTACACACCTGGTGTTTGGAGCTGGGTGGCGGCAGGGAACAAATGAGCAATGAGGGTTCTTCAGACAGTCCAAGATTCTGTCCTTATTAAGCACCTACTCTGTAGCGACAGACACATTAAACAAGAGGAAATCTCTGCCTTCTCAGAACTGACCACTCAGCAAGGGTTAAGCCCAGAACAACACGTGGCAGTCAGAGAGGGACTTGATTTTACATGTGGGCAGCAGCAAGGCCAAGATCAGAAAGGAATGGGTCCCAGGATGAGTGGAATTTGAAAAGAAAGCCCCGAAAGAAAGGATTTGGTTCTGTGGGGGAGGAGGGATCCCACAGCTCCTTGGGCACTGGTCTCTCAACACGAGGCATGTGGCGGCCTCTCCTGGGGGGGAGCTTTTTGAACTCCAGGACCTGGCACGGTTAGGCACTTGGGAGAGGTGTGCCCAGGTTACTGTGTGCATACACAGCTGGACAGAGGAACTTCAGGTGTGGCCAGCAAGGAGCCCACCTGCCTGGAGCCGAAGCTGTGTCGGGAGAAGAAGGAGACGCCCTTATCCAGGGTGCGCCCTCTGCCTGAATGCCTTTTCCTTTCTGTGCTTCTTGGCTTCAGTCACTTCCTCTCTGCAGCTTTCCTGACCCTGTTAGCAGAGACTCGCCCCATGATCTAGGCTCCCATCATGCTCTCCTTGGTGCTTCCACAGGGGGACAGACTCCATCACAGCTGGCTGTTCATTGCCTGACCTCTGGCCAGACAGTGGGGCTCCTCATCTTTGATTTCTCTCTGTGTGCCCCGCTCCTGGCCTAGTACTTCTTAGTTGGATTAAGGGACTGGCCCGGGAGCTACCACCTCTCATCTGAAGAGAGATAGGGGTGAGGGCAGAGGGCATCACATGTCTCCCAGGGGAATGACAAGACAGCTGGGCAATGTAGGAGCACTTGGGGGTGGTATGGTGGCTGCACTGATGGTGACGTTGGTGGGAAAGGAAGTGAAGGTCCCCAGGGCTTGGAGCTAGCCGGGTCTGCATGAGGGATGTCGGGAAGGAAGGAGGACCAGGACTAGGGACAGGCTGTGAGCATGAGGAGACAGAGACGTAGAGAATGAGCCCAGATTTTCCATCTCGGTATGGGAAGTGCTCAGAGGGTCCATGTCCGCATCCACAAATGGCTTCCACATTGTCTGGCCTCTCTGCAGGAACTGGCACCAATGCCTGCTACATGGAGGAGCTCCGGAATGTGGCGGGCGTGCCCGGGGACTCAGGCCACATGTGCATCAACATGGAGTGGGGTGCCTTTGGGGATGATGGCTCTCTGGACACGCTCAGCACCTGCTTTGACGCAAGTGTGGACCAGGCGTCCATCAACCCTGGCAAGCAGAGGTGTGGGCTGGGCCCAGACGGTGGTGGCTGACTGTGACCAGTGCTGGGGTCAGTGGCCAGTGGGGCCTTCTGCCTTGTGTGCACACACATGTTCACGCAGGTTTGAAAAGATGATCAGCGGCATGTACCTGGGGGAGATCGTCCGCCACATCCTTTTACATTTAACCAGCCTTGGCGTTCTTTCCGGGGCCAGCAGACCCAGCGCCTTCAGACCAGGGACATCTTCAAGACCAAGTTCCTCTCTGAGATCGAAAGGTGCCTGAGGCCTACGTTGCCTCCCCCTACTCCAGGGAGTCTTTCTGTCCGCTGTTGGGGACTGCTGGCCTGGGTGGTGTTGAGGTCCGCTCTGGAGGATGAGGTGGGAGAAGTCATGACCCGCCTCTGTGCTCTCTTCCTTCCTGGCCCCCAGCGACAGCCTGGCCCTGCGGCAGGTCAGAGCCATCCTAGAGGACCTTGGGCTGCCCCTGACCTCAGATGATGCCCTGATGGTGCTAGAGGTCTGCCAGGCCGTATCCCAGCGGGCTGCCCAGCTCTGCGGGGCGGGTGTAGCTGCTGTGGTGGAGAAAATCCGGGAGAACCGGGGCCTGGAAGAGCTGGCGGTGTCCGGTGGGGGTGGATGGAACACTCTACAAGCTGCACCCGCAGTGAGTCTGGGTGCGCGGGCTGGGGAGGGAGGTGTGGCCAGGTGGGGCTGGCGGCCTGGGCTCACCTCAGCCCTCCCCTCACAGCTTCTCCAGCCTGGTGGCAGCCACGGTGCGGGAGCTGGCCCCTCGCTGTGCGGTCACGTTCTTGCAGTCAGAGGATGGGTCTGGCAAAGGTGCAGCTTTGGTCACTGCCGTTGCCTGCCGCCTAGCACAGTCGACTCGTGTCTGAGGAAGTCTTCAGGCTGAGGAGGTCTCAGCCCTAGCCTTGCTGGACCCGGGCTGGAATCCGCCGGGGCCAGCCAGGGCCAGCCACCCAGGACTCCCGGGACATCCCACGTGTGACCCCTCTGTGGCCATTTGGCCTTGCTCCCTGGCTTTCCCTGAGAGAAGTAGCACTCAGGTTAGCAATATATATATATAATTTATTTACATTCACGTCCGATAAAATCCCTATGCGCCCCGGCGGCCGGGCAAGGCTGTGTACATAAGGCCAAGTGTAAGTGCATGAATGCACTTAAGACAAAGTCAGGACACGATTCGCACGACAGGCCCCACGTGGGGCACTAGCCAGCCCTAGGGACGGGCACGCCACGCCACACACACTCGCCATTGTACAGCCCGGGACTCCCATTGCATATTCACAGGCCCCGCCGGGCAGGGCACCTCGAGGCTGGGGGAGGGGCAGGGGGCAGGGGCAGGGAGGAGCCGTGGGGTGTCCCTGGGTGGGTGGAGAGGGCAGCACGTGAGAGGCAAATGTGCACTGACACCGGGCGTGAGACGTGAGCAGCCTCAGGTGTACAGCATGAGATGTGTGTGGTGGGGGGGGGGGGGGGGTGTCTGCATGACCCAGGAGGGGGATGCGTGTGAGATGAGCACACGAGGCATGCGTGGCATGTGCTCGTGTGGTGGTCGGGTGCCTGAATCCAGGGGCTACCCCCTGTCCAGCTGTGGCCCTCAGTCCTGGAGGCTTGGAGCTGGGCCCCTCAGACGTGCTCCTGCCCAGCAGGCACAGAAATGTTTGCATAAGGTCCGGCTCAGGCAGGAGCTCCGGGGCCCTGGCTCAGGCCCAGTGTGTGCGTGCATGGCCGTGTGTATGCGGGGCCCCTGGAGAGGGACGGGGAGGAGAGGTAGCATCACACGCACATACACACACACACAGATGGGCTGGGCCCGGCCCAGGCTCTAGGCACTGCCCACCATGGGCCCTGAGGCCGAGTGTGAGCAGGTGGCAGTGCCAGCCTGGCCAGGCAGGCCATGGAGAGGTGGGAGTTCAGGCAGGGTCTGAAGGACCAGCGTTAAGGGACAACTTTGGCCAGGAGGGGGCCTGTCCAAGCAGCTCTCCCCGGTGTGGGGAAGGGCCCCTGTCCGGCTTCTGCCTGTCCCGGGTGGGTGCCAAAGCTGGTGAGAGTGTAGGCGTTGGGCCTGGCCGGCCTCAGCACTCGGCCTCCGACACTGTGAAGAGGCCAGCGTCTGGCTGGCCCAGTCCAGCCACTGCTGCAGCCAGCTGGCTGAGGTTGCCGTTGGGGAAGTGCCGCGCCTCCCACAGGTTGAGGATCATGGCTGTGGGGCTGGGCTTGGAGGCAAAGAAGCTGAGATGGCTGCGGAGAGGAGGGGGGCCATCAGCAGCCTGGCCTGGCCCCAGCCAATACCTCCTGCCCCCCAGGCCCACCCCAGGGCAGGGCCTCCCCCAAGTCAAACACACTGACTGCCCCAGCCCCTAGTAGATATGGCACAGGCCCCACAGGTCCTCCTGTCCACCCCAACCCCAACCTGGGCAGCACTGTCGGTGGCCTGCGCAGGCCCTCTCTGCGCCCCCGCCCGCCCACCTGTCCAGGTGGAGTTTCTGGGCCAGAGTCCTCCAAGTCGGCACCCCCGGCTACAGGGTGGGTCCAGGCTGGAAATGATCTTCTGCCGAATGAGGAAGGGGATCTTGAAGGCACTGGGGCCCACCAGGGCTGGGACCCCCCCTTCACTCTCCAGAGCCAGCAGCTCAGCAAACCTTGTGTCCTGGGGATGGGAGGGACAGAGGCACCTGTTAAACTTTCCCCAAGTCTGGGGCCACTGCCACCTCCTGCTGTGGAGCTCCCCAAGCCCCCCAGAGCATGGGGGCGGCATGAGCACTGGCACTTCCTGGGCACCTCTCATGTGCCAAGGCTCTGCTTACTGGGGCTCAGAGGTGTGGTAACCTGCCCAAAGCTACATAGTCAGTGAGTAGAAGAGCCCTCTGGGGCCCCCCTCCCTCTCCGCCCTTCTCCCTTCCACGTCACTCTCCCCCAGCCTCTGCTGACACTTGGCACACACAGCTCTCCTCCCAGCCTGCATCCTCCCTGCCCAGCTCCCCACTGCCAGAAATGCTCTTCCCCTTAATGCTGCAGCCAAACTGGCTCATTCTTGGGGCCCAGGACAAAGCCCCTCCTCAGGGAAGACCTCCAGGGTTCCCCCTCTTGCTGCTCCCCACGTCCCCTTCACTCCCCTCCCCCAAGTCCCATTTGCACCTGTGCCTCCCTCCCTCTGAGACTGGGAGGAAGCTGCCAAGGGGTTTCTAGGAGGAGGGGGCTTGGGGACAGGTGGGAGGGAGAGTGAGGGGCAGGGTGGGCAGGGCGGGAGTGTTTTGGGGCTGGTGGGGAGTTGGTAGTGGGAGCACATCACGGCAGTGCTGCAGCCCCTCCCGGCCACCTTGGTGATGTTGAAGTTGATGCTGAAGCTCTGCCCATCGCCCTCCACCTGCCACACCCACAGCTTGCAGGCCAGGTCGCTAGTGCTGGGGCTGACACGCTCCAGGGTGAAGGTGCAGTGCAGGTACTGCTGCGTGCCATTCCAGATGTGATAAAGGGGATCTCCTGATGGCGGTGCAGAGAGGAGGCGTCAGGTGAGCCCAAACTCCAGGCCCCTTGTGCTCTGGCCATAGCCCTGGCCCTCACCTGGTAGCTGACGAGAAGCTTGCTCTTCCACAGGGAGCTGGGCACATCGTGGATGGACAGTCGCAGGTTGTGGTAACTGTCCTTGAAGTGCAGGACCCGAGGCTCCTGGATCAGCTGTCCCCCAGCTGCTTCTCCAGCTGCACCACCTCCTGCAGTGCCCCAGGTGGTCAGCCCGGGCCCCTCCCCCACTGCCCCCAGGCAGTCACGCCACAGGGCCAGGCACAGCTAGGCCTCCCAGGGGCAGGGGCGAGGGATGGGCAATACCTTGAGTGCGTCATGGGTGTCATGCAGGCAGTAGACCCGGATGTTGTACTCGAGGGAGGTGCAGGCCACCGGCGCAAACAGAAGCAGCTTGAGGCGCTTGGCGGCAGCCACACTGAGGGCCTCTCCCACCAGGGCAAAGCGGCCCAGCTGCTCAGTGAAGACGTAGCAGGCGCTGGCCTCCAGTTGGCAGTAGTAGAGGTGGGAGGGCGCCTCCTCGCCCAGGTGCAGCACATCCTGCGGGCAGGGGTCAGTGGGTCAGTTCTGCCCAGCTTTAGAGCCCTGGGGCCAGCCATGGCTGCAGGAAGTAGCCGGAGACTGGGCAGAGGTGAGGGCGTGGCTCAGGGCCACCCAGCGGCAGAGGGCCAGGCTGAGCATGCAGTTAGCCCACGTTCCCTTCTGGAGCATGGGTAGGTTCCCCACTCACCTCCCAGCTGCCCTCGCATGACTGCTTTTTGAGGCGCAGGCTCCAGCTGTCGGGGCTGGGCTCCCCCACAGTGGTCCATAGCCAAGATGACTGGCCGGGTGAGCAGGACACCGGGGGGTCCGCAGCTAACGATGGGACTCAGCAGGGTCTGACAGCCAGCTAGGGGCAACCTCAAGTGGGGAATACAGGTGGGGAGGGAAGGTGTCAGTGACCCACACCAAGCCAAGGGCAGGGGCAGAGCATCCCAGGGGCCAGGGGCTTGGGCTGCAGAGCCAGATGGGGCTTAGGCGCAGCTCTTCCCAGCCACAACCCCCGCTCAGGCCAGGCACAACGGTGGGTGGGCAGGGGCCTTTCCGGGGACCGAAGGCAGCAGGCAGGTCCCTCCCACCCCCAGCCACAGGGCCCTAGGCCACACCTCACGTCTTCCGGCTTGTGCAGTGTCAGGTAGATCTCATAGATCTTCCCTCGGGGTATGGCGTCTGGGGGGGATGAGGAGGCTTATTCCTGGAACGGCAGGAAGAGGGCCAGGGCTCACCCACTGCCAAAGCACCCAACACCCCATCACACAGCCCCTCCAGGAGCCTCCCTGTGAGGACTGACTGGTGCCAGCCTGGCCTGGGGGACAGAGGGGCCTCAAGACTGCCATGCTGACTAGCCACCCCGACAGGCACGAAACTGAGTCAGGGGCACCCCATGAGCAACTGAGGGAACCCGGGTGGGGAAAGCATGGCTCACTAGCCCAGGCACAGAAAACTCGGGGACAGAAGGGTATGTTGTACCTACCTTCCTTGTCACCTGAAAGGCACTGGGTGGGACCAGGATATTCCTTGCTTAAAACCTTCCCTGCCTCCGGGGTAATTCCAGCTCCCCTGGCCTGGCGTTTAAGGCCCTTTGCCTCTGGACCCCACTGCGTCTCTAGCCCAGGCAGTGCTACATACTTGGTGGTTCTGGAACCACTGCCTGAGCCCCCCACTGCCCTCCTGTCCTCCTTCAGCTCCCCCCTCTCCACTGCCCCTGCTACTCTCTGCCACACCATGGTCCCGGCAGGTGGGTGGGTCTTGAACAACCTATCTCCCGGGCTGCATGCCCTCCCGGCTGACTCGCCTCTGCTTCCGCGTCTTGGAGGAGCAGTGTGAGTGTGTGCCGACAGGGGAGGGGTTCAACGGGAGGCGGTGGGGCAGGATCTCGCAGAGACGGGCCAGAGAGTCACTCCAGAGGTGGTGAGCAGGGACTACCCCAGGCAGGGAGCCCTTACATCAGGAGGGGCTCCCAGCTCAGGACAGCAGGAGGGAGAGGAATTCCATGACTTTACTCCACCAAGTCCAAAAGCAAACGCACACTCCCCCGTGGCCAGCTCAGAGTGGGGGCTGGGCTGGATATCACTGTTTCACGGGGAGATCGCAGATTCACAGCCACTGCTCCCTTCACTGCCCCCAACTGCCCCTCGGTACTGGCTGTGGTGGTGACAATCCCAGACATCCTCGCGGGAATGCTCTCCGTGGGGAAGGTACAGACACGTGCATACTCATTCATGAAATCCTAATGCTGGGTACTCAGGGCGGCGAAGGAAAACGACAGACCCCTCTCTCATGAAGCTCTCAGCCCAGCAGGGAGAAGGACAAGTCAACCACAGCACTGGATGCGGGAGCAGCAGCAGCCGGCCCACCCTGCCTGGGGAGCAAAGGGCGAGGGGCGCGGGCCGCACTGTTTGCCTGTGTCTCTGTAAGAGCTGACAGATGCTGTCTCACCTTGTCATCCTAACAGCCCCATAAGGGGTTTGTTATCATCCGTGTGGACGTGAGGCACAGACGGCAAGAGCTGTCAGGCCAGGACCCAAAAGCGAAGTCGCAGCTGAGCCAGTGGGAGGGGCAGGGGGGTCAGTGCGTGAAAGGGCAGCACCATGCGTCCGGGAGGCTGAAAGTCCATGGAGACTGCCGTGTGTGGAAGGATGCGTGTGAGGGAAGAGGCCGAGCAGCTGGCCTGCAAGGGACAGGACTTCTCTGCCGTGTCATGGGGGCTTTGCAGGGGGCAGATGGGAGCCTAGAAGGGGTTCCAGCACGAGAGGGTCATGATCAACTCTGGCTTCATTTGGTGAAGGTTTAGAGCGAGGAAGCAGGTAAGGGGTTTGGTGGCCTGTGTCAGGAGTGGCAGCAAGGGAGGACGAGAGCAGGAGGAGGCAGGAGCTATTGAGGAGGGACTGACAAGGGACTAAAGCTGGCGGGGGGGCAGGTGAGGAAGAGCAGGAGGTCAAGGTGACCCCAAGTTTCTGGCTTGAGCAACTAGAAGATCTGTGAACTGGGGAAAGCCAGGAGCGGAGAGGCTCTGGGGGAGGGTGGGAGACAGGTTCTGTTTTAGGCACCAGGAGTCTGAGGTGCTGTGAGACATCCAGATGGAGCTGCCCAGGAGGCAGCTGGGTGTACAGTTCTGTTGCCCGGGAGAACCGAGGGCTGGGGATGGAGGAGTGGGAGTTATCTGCACAGACACGGTGATTAAAGCCATGGAGTGGGTGAGGCCGCTCGGGGAGAAGGGCGCCAGGAGGGAGCTCAGGCACACCTACATTTAGAGAATGGGCAGCTGGAGCGGACAAGCGAACCAGGAGCACATGGGGTCATCTAAGCTGAGGGACTTGAGAGTTTTAGGTGGGAGTGGCCAGCCATGCCAGAGGCTGCAGCCACTTCCTGCAAGGCAGCCATGGAAAGGGTTCGTCAGGGAAGTTTCTGTTCGGGGGTGCAGGGAAGCCAGGATGCAGTGGGGACTCCAAGATGCCCTCTGCCCAGGCCTGTGCTGATCTGTTTCCCCTTGGTTGTCTCCCTGCTCAGCTGCAAGTTCCCTGGGGCCAGGCTCGCTCCACCTCTGGGCCCCAGGCCCCCATGGAGACGGGCTCAAGTAGGCTGGCTGGCTGTGTAAGTGAATGGACAGTTCTCTTGCGGCCACAGGCAACAGGAGGAAGACAGCTCTGGCCTTGGCCTCGGTGCCAGCCAAAACTGGGTTCTCCCCAAACTCCACCTGCTTTCACTGCTCATCTGTCGCAGGAGCCCGAGGGGCCCATGAGGAACATCTAGCTGTCCTGTCCTCCGCCAGGAGGGAAGTGGAGCTCTCGGGGCACCCTGGGGTGCTTCCTACCTGTATTAGGGATCATCAGCCGGCCCCCGAGGAAGTTGAAGGTCCCATAGGTCATGTTGCTGGTGCCTCGGGGTAGGGAGCGGAAGTAGTTCTGGGTGGAGAGGCGGGAGACAAACTCCTCGGCCTCAGAGGTGGGAGAGCTGTGGTGCAGTGTGTGGCGGCCACCACCCAGGGGGCTGAGCAGGTGCCCATTGGTGAGCTGGAACTTGGGGCTGGGACCATCCTGCCGGGGACACAGACTGCCCTGGTAGGTGGTGGTGGTGGTGCTGAGGTCCGGCTGGATGGTGAGCAGATGGGGGGTTGTCTGCAGGATAAAGACAGACTCAGGCAGTGGCTCTGAGGGCCTCCCTGTCACAGGAGCCCTTGGGGTGGGAGCTGGGACAGGAATGCTGGGGGCAGGGGACCTCTTACCTGCTTTGCTGGGCTTGATGCTGACGGGCTGGAAGCCTGAGGTGAGAATGGACGAGTCAGCAACGTCCGAATCCAGCCCCTCCTTCTTCCGGCAATACACGAGGATGAGGACGAGCAGCAGCAGGACGAGGCAGACGGCCACGGCGATGAGGCCCACATAGAGGGCCACATCCTCAGGGCCAGAAGCAGCTGCGGGAGACAGCGCGGCCTTGGTGGGGGCAGGGGTGTAGGAGGCTGGGGAGGAGAGGTCAGCAGTCTGCACCCCAGGAGGATGAGGTCTTCACCCGAGGCATCTGCACTAGCTAGGCAGAGGATGCCTGAGACAGGGAGCACGGAGTCTCTGCGTGTGCATCCCAGCTCTGTATTTGCCATTACTGGGCTATGTGACTCTGAGCAAATCACATCCCTCAGGGGCTGGAGATCCCAGCTGAATCTGCTGCCTGGAGGATGGAGGAGGGGGAAGAGCTACTTTCCCAGGGCAGGTGATCTGGTGCCTGGCTGCTAGGCTGAGCTTGCTGCCTGCTCTTCTGGGACAAGGGCAGCTTGGGCTGGGGGTGAACTCCTGGGATCCCCAGAGCAGGGGCTCTGTCTCCTGCATGGTTCCAGGTCAGTGCCTAGACCAGGAGCAGAGCTTGGGGGGCCCTTCTCTCTGTCTGCCTCTGCACGGCCTGGGGCAGGTCTGGGGAGGGGGTGATTGACTGCTTGGAGGAAGCTATATTGATTTTAGAAGGGTTTTGCATAAATGGAAGAAATGTCCATCAGAAAGGAATTGACACAGATAATTAGGTTTTTAATTGAAAGAATGGGGGAGGGTATGTTCTAGAGGAAAAAAATCCAACAGAGATCCTTAATTGTTAGTTATGGCCTTGTAATTAACAGCCCTCACAAGCCTGGTGTCCCCCACAGGACCTGTGTGTGCACTTGGGGGACGAGGCGGATGTGAAGCTGTGGTGTTGGGTGAGTGTGGGCAGATGGGTGTGCATGAGTCAAGGTTCAAATCTGCGCATGTCTCAGGAGGCATTCGAGGTGTGGAGCGTGCCTGGGCCCATGTGCAGGTATATTAGGGATGAAGGGGATCCCAGAGGGTCCTGAGCTTGGAGAGGCTGCAGTCTTTGGCAGGAGAATAGCTCCCTCATCCCCGACCTCCCCAGAAACAAACAGAAGAGGACCCCAGGGCAGAGAGGACTCACTGTGTACGCAGAGGTCGCTGGTACAGTTGCGGCTGTCCAGGTCAGCGCCCTGGCACTCCTCACCTCCGTTGCGGGGCGCTGGGTCAGAGCACTCACGGCTCCGCCAGTGGGTGCAGTCCAGTCCACAGGCCGACCACTTGCTCCATGGGCTCCAGCTGCCGTCCACTAGACGAGAGACAGACAGGCAGAGAGGAGATGGTGTGGTCAGCCTGGGAGCCCGCCCAGGCAGTCTGCCAGTGTGGCCCCTCTGGGCATCCAGACCAGGCAGAGCAAGGCAGCATGGATATGGGTGCAAAGCCAGGGCCAGGCCCGTGACGCACACCCCCTAGTGTCCAGCTGGCCTTGATGACGCATGCTAATGACAGGGAGGCGTGGATGACGCCAGGGGCTGCTTGGCTCTCTCCACACCAGGGAGGCTGTCCTGGTCCTGGGGCAGCGAGGGCTCTCGTCATACATTGAGCCTTCTGAACCCAGGCACACGTGGACTCTGCAGCCCCAGGCTGAGCCCCACCCTGTCCTCAAACTGCACCTCACACCCTGTGACTTACATCCTATGTTGAGTCCTGAGCCTGGACACCAATCGAGCCCTGACTCCAAGCAGACACTGCACCCCGATCCCCGCCTCAGATTGAGCCTGGCCCTGCATGGCGGGCGGGTGGGATGGAGCCATGGGGGGGACAGGCTGGTGGGCGCGATGGAGCCGGGGCACGGAGATGGCGTGGTGAGGAACGATGCGGGAGGCAGCGGCCGCTGGTACCTGGGCACAGGGTGGCGCAGGCTGTTTTCTGGACATTCTGCCCCCTCACAGAAAGCGCCCCCGTTGAGAGGCGCCGGGTTGGTGCAGCTCCGGCTCCGTTTCTGCCAGCCGCGCCCACAGCTGGCACTGCAGACGGACCACTCGGTCCACGTCGACCACCCACCGTTCACTGGCCGGACAGAGAAGGACTGGGGTCAGGGAGCGGGGGGCGTCCTCAGATACACTGGCCCAGGGGACAGGGTGTGAGTGCAGAGGGGCTGTGAGCTGGACATGGGTGGGTTGTGGCTGAGCTGAGAGAGAAGGCCTGGGGGAGCCCATGTGTGTGCTGCTGGTCCCTGGGCCCTGCAGCCCTCGCTTCAGTCTTCCCTTCTCCCAGTGGGCACTCAGGGCAGCCAGGCTGAACCGTGGCTCATGTGCTCCTGCAGCCCAGACCCCAGCCTCTCCCAGGGTGACTCCCGAACCTTCCCTCTGCCTGCTCCTGGGAATGCACGGACTTTGCGGCTTCTGATTCCCACCCTGGAGACTCAGGAGCAGGGATGGCCTGTTGCCTTTCCTAGATTCCCATCCTGTCCCTCATCTCCTTCTGCACAGTGCCCGCTGCTCACAGAGGACCTCCAACCGGTCCCACTCCTTTGCCCAGACATGCCTCTGGGCTCCCCAGCAGCCACAGCGAGCCCTTTGCTTATCTTTCCTGGTCAGGCTGCGATCTGGTCTGTCTGGCCTTGGCCTCCTGGCTTCTCTTCACCCCACCAGCCACACATCACTGCCCAGGAGCACCTCTGTGCCTCTCCCTGTGACCGGGTAGCCCCGGGGCCCACCATAGACGATGACAGCAGCGGAGGCGCTTCGGCGACGTGCCACGATGTTCTTGGCCACGCAGGTGTAGTTGGCTGTGTCAGCAAGGCGTGCCTGTCGCACCACCAGGCTGTGCTCCCGCGTGATGTATACATTGGGGTCCAAGGATGGGTCCACCAGGTCCTCATTCCGGAGCCACTCCACCTGGGGGGAGGGAGACCTGCCATGTACTTCCAGCCCATGCTGGCCCTGCCCAGAGTGGCCCCTGCCAGAGTGACCAGGCAGGACCCATGGTCTAGAAGTGAGCACTAGGGGACCCCTCACCTCGGCTGGAGGGATACCCTCCGGCGGGCGGCAGGGCAGCACGATGCCCTGCTCCAGGGACACCTCCTTGGCCAGCGGCTCCTGCTCAAAGTTCTTGCGCAAATCTGGAAGAGGAATGAGAGTGTCCTCCTGCCCGAGGGCCTCACACAGGCTCAGCCTGGCTGGCTGTGTCCCTTGTCCTGCAGGCGCCATGGTACATCGCAGAGGAAGTGCCAGGTGCCGGGGGAACACGGGGTGGCTGGACCGTGTCCACAGGCACTTTCTCCACCCATCCAGGCAGGGCTGTGAGGTTTTCTGACTGGACCCCTCCTCCAGGAAGCCTGCTGTCACCTCTCCTGGTGACATCCTCCAGCCATGCACCCTCCCCCAGGGCCCAGCCCTAGACTCACAGGCTATGCGGATGTAGGCCTTCTGACTCTTGGTGGTGCCTGAGGAGCTCCACGCCACGCACTGGCACCAGTATTCCTCCAGACCGAACACCTTCTCCACCTGTTGCCTTGAGACGTTAATGCGGACCTCCATGGTGGGCAGCCCTGGGGGCAGGAGGGCAGATAGTCAGAGCCCCAGGGCCACCCCAAGCCTCCACATGTGGGTCCCTGTGCCACCCTCAGCCACTCTTGCTGCCCAGCAAGGGAGTGGACTTTGAAGGCAACCCCCAGCCTGGAGGAAACTCTAGGGGTCTGAGGGCCGCTTGATTTCTATCTTCTGAAGGCCAGGAGCAAGCTGGGTAGACATCCTCAGGTACTTCGTTACCTGAGGCCTGAGAGAGAGGATCTGGCCCCCTCCCTCAGGGGCTAGCAGATAGATCCCCCACGTGAGACTATAATAACAGTCATTAACGATAGAATCGCAGCGATGATACAGTTTGATGCTGGAGCCTGGACTTAGGGTTTCCCCACATGCCGGGATGGGGATGTTGTCTCCATCCACTCCCTTGGACAGAGGCACAGAGGGAAGTGACTTGGCGTGGGGGACCCGGGGCTCATCCGAAGGGTGAGCTAGGGTGCCTATTCGCTAGGGAGAAACTTTGGAAGAGGGTGAGAGGGCAGCCAGCAGAGGGGGGAGCTGGGGCTCCAGAACCTGCTCTGCCTAACTAGGGTGCGCTGGGGGGGGACTCCTCTCCAGGCTGGACTCAGCCTCCCGCCCCGCCCGCCTTCTGCCATACCTGGACCTAAGGCAGGCGGGACCCTCTGACAATTCAGGAAGGGGGCAGCAACTGTCCTCCTGCCCCATCTGCAGCCAAAAGCAGCGTCCCCAGCAGTGAGAAGACTGTTTCTTTACAATTTCTCCTCCTCCTGACCCCAATTTCCCTCGGGTCATTGGCTTATCAGAAAGGGAGAGAGAGGCCGGCAGCCAATGTGTTTCCATTGTTAACAGCGAAATTCAATTAGGGCTGCATTGCGGAAAGAGGGGCCGCCCAGCTGAGCCGGCGGCTGGGAGGCTGTTTCCCTTTTAATTTCTCTAACATGTTTTTCTCTGACCGCTTCCCAGACCCCTTCTCATAAGGCTCTGGGTTCTCACAGTGGGTGTCCAGATCTTTCTATCACTTGTTCCTGTCCCCACCAGCTCGCACAGGAGATGGCCAGGCTATTACCTCTGGTGGGGATCACGGTAGCTGGGCTGCCTCCCTCTGTTCTGGGCACCACCTGCCCCGTTCTCTAAGACACCCAATGTGCGTACTCTCAGGGGGTGAGGTGGGGCAGGCTGAGAACCAGGGTGTGGCTCACAGGGTCCTTGTATAGGAGAGGGGCCTTGAGCAGCAGCTGTCTTTCAAGATGACTTAGGGCATCTGATAAGGACATTTAGGGATGGGTCCTCCATCCCCTTCCTCCTCTCTGCCTTAGGGGTTAGGGGTGGGAGACCTCCAGAACATTCTGAACTGGGTACTTTTTCTCCCCTGGGTGGACAGGTCTGTTAATGGTTCCTCCAGCCCCCGTGGTGCTGCGGGGGAGGCCGGCCTTCCTGTAGGAGCCTCTCCAGTGGCCCAGGCGGCTCAGCTGGGGAGAACAGTACAACATTGAAGCCCTCCCTTGCCTCCGCTGTCTTCCCCACCTTCTATCCTGCCACGTCCTCTCCTCCCTCTTGCTTACACGAGTAAGGGCCAAGTTGTCCTTGGTGTGCCAGCTCCAGGCAGTGCCTTGGCGAGGGGTGCCCTTCAGCCTCACAAGCTCCCAGAGGGCAGTGCCTGAGGCAGGGGCTGCAGACCCCGCCCTACCCATCTTTGACCCGTGCGCTCCCCTCCTGCTTCTCATCAGGCAGCCTGGTTCCTGGGAGTAGTGTCTGGGTACAGCTGTGTCTGCACCTGCCCGGTAAGTGTGAGCAGGTGCCAGCCTTGCGGAGGGACCCCGGGCCAGTGGGCCTGGGCGGGTATGTATGTGAACCTGGGCTGCCCAGGGTTTCTGGCTGGGGCTCTGAGGCCAAGCTGGCACGTCAGTTCTCATCTTCTCAGTAATCTGCTTCTAAGCAATCTAATAACCAATCAGTTTGCTTAATACAAAATAAATTATACTCCCAGACCGGACTCCTATGCTTGGTTTTGCAAATTTCAGCCTTTTCTAATGTCAGCACTTCAGGCCTTGGTCCCTGCCCCTGGCATTCTGGATGAGGAATGAGGGCAAATGAGAGGGAAGTCCGTGCTCTCCTGGGTGTCCTCCTGGCCACCCCCAGCCCCATACACGAATGAGCGGGCTGCAGATCTGGGTGGACCTCCGACCCCTGCCATACCTGTCTGACCACAGAATGTTTCTGGTTTGGGGTCTTTGGTCTGTGTCGCTGTGTGGCGCCACCATCGTGGCATCTGTCTGTGGGTAAGGAAAGTCTTTCTCTTCACCTCAAAGCACTCGAGGGCTTTGGGCTGAGAAATCGATAAGATCAATGAACATTCAGATGTTCCGGCCATGGGGAGCCTGAGGTTGGACTCTCAGGGCAGAAGAGGACCCTGGCGGTTATGGGTGGGACGTGTCCAAGCTCTGCTTCTCTGCCCAGCAGGAACAGAACAGGGCCACGGGAGCCTGCTTGGGAGTGTGGGTTGGGGGCTCCTGGTGTGGGTGCCCGGGCCTATGACTGCTCATTCAGGCAAGGGCCTAGGTTCCTGCCAAACCAAGGATCCGAGCCCTCGTGATGGCAGGGGCGTTTCAGATAGAAGGATGTGCCGGGGGAGCACAGAAGGGGGTGCTGGGAGCAGTATCGGGCTGGAGCACCCCAGGCTGCATCAGAATAGGTCTCTGGCTGTGCCTTCCCTGGAGGACCTGCCACAGCAGTGGGAGAACTTATGCTGAAAGGGATGCTGGGCCCCGGTGTGGGGTGGGGGGAGAAGGGAAGGCCCCGTGCTGGGTCCTGACTGGGCATGTGAGATCTCATGGCTTCCCCCAACCAATCTGCAAGGGGTGGGGGGTGGGGTCTCCTCATTCCCATTTTACAGATGAGGAAACTGAGCCCAGGGAGGGGGAGAGACTTGCTTACGGTTCTCCTGCAGACCCTCCCACCAACACAAGGTGGGCCCTACTGCTGGGCAGGGAGGCCTCTGACACCTCCGCTGGGCCAGGAGAGGCTCTGGCCCTGGGAGAGCCTCTGGTCCTGGGAGGTGCTGGTGTCCAGAGTTCTGTTGGGCTACACTGGCCGGCAACCCTCTCCATCTCCCTCCTGAGGGTAGGAGGCAGAGCTGGGTCGCCTGCCCTGACAGTGGAGCGCCTAGTCCCTAGCTTGAGCCCTGGCATACAGCAGGTGCTCAGCGAACACTTGAGGACCGAAGGTGAGAAGCTGCAGTCAGGCCAGGGCACCGAGATGACACTTAGGGGAAGAGGCAGCCCCCGCCGACCCTCACAGGGAGGGTGGGGGTGACTGCTGCAGACATGAAGGCCTGGTTGGAGCCGCAGCGGGGCTCTGGACGAGTAAGAGCCAAGGCCTCAGTTGAAACTGTAAAATGACACGTTGGTTCTGGGGCTAAATGGAGCTGCCTAAATCCGGGGCTCTTCAGCTCACATCAGATCACTGCCAGAGCTTCTAAACTGTTCTCCCTGGCGGGGCCTCACCCTCCTCCAGTCTCCCTGTGCCCAGCATGGACTTCCTACAGTGCAAGTCGCACCACAGCCGCTCTGGTGTCTCAGCCTCCAGGGACCCCTTAGGGCACTCTCCTGGCCACCGCTGCCTGCGCCGGGTCTGGCCCTCGCCCCATGTCCGAGCTACCCAAGGCTGTTCTGTGCCTCCGCACCTTCCATTCCACGGGCCTGGGAGATGCTCTTTCCAGGTGGTTTTGAGACCTGAGCTTGGATGTTCCTCCTCCTGTGGGAATCCCTCCTGGGCCACCTCTCTAGGCCCAAGGTCCCCGGCCTGCCTTTGGCATCAGTGTGAGTCCTGGGTGACACCTGCCTGTCCCAGCTGCACTGTGGCTTGAGCCTCATGGCAGTGGCCTGTGTGTCCCACTCGGGCTGTACCCCAGCAGGGTGTGTGTGCTGTGTGTCTCAGGATGGCTGAGGCCTTGGTGGGAGGGGGCTCAGGACTACCCCCCAGGTGTCACTATGCATGGGGTGTTCCACAAAGCACCAAGGGAGAGGAAACTGAAATGGCGGAGGAGGAAGAAAGGTAGGAGAGTGGGGGAGGGGAGAAGAAGGGGAGGTGGAGAGGAAGGAGGGAGAGAGGGGGAGGAGGAGAGAGAGGAGGAGAAGTGGGAGGATGGGGAAAGGTAGTAGAGGAGGAGGTGGGGAGAAGGAGGAGAAGGGGGGAGGAGGAAAACGGGGAGGATGAGGAAAGGTAGTAGAGGGGGGAGGAGGGGGGGGAGAAGGGGGGGGGAGATGGAGGGGGGAGGAGGAAAACGGGAGGATGAGGAAAGGTAGTGGGGGAGGGGGGGGGAAGGTGGGGGAGAAGGAGGGGGAGGGGGAGGGAGGAGGAGAAGCTGTTGTCAGCTCCTGCCTCTCTCTCTCTCCTGCTGGGCCTATCTAGGGGAATGGTGGACCGAGACAAGGGCTGTCTGCCCATATCCCCAGTGCCCACTTAAGGCCAGGGCTGGGGGTGGGGAATGTGGTGTCTCACGGAAGAAGTACTTCCTGGGTCTGCTCGCTGCCCTTAGAACCCCTCTCCCTGCACCCCCAGCTGAGTCAGACTGGCTCCCTCTGCTCAGTGTCTCTGGGCCTGCCCCTCCCATCAGCCCCCACCCTGGTCCCTCAGTCACATATAGCTCTGGCCATGCCACTCTGCAGCTTGAGATCCCAGAAGACAGCAGCATCACTTTGGACCCCTGCACACCCTAACCCTCACTGCTGACCCCACTGGCATGCCGGCATCTGCCTCCAGGCTTCCCTGGGCTGTGTTCCCTGCCTGGGACGCTCTAACCCCGCTCCTCTCCCTAACCAGTTCTCATGCCTCTCTCCGTTTACACATCACCTCCCCTGAGGGGCTTCTCCTCCTGCTGAGAGGTCACCCACTGTCTGCCTCTCTGTGGGGGCTTGGGCTCCGAGGTGGCAGGGCTGTGTCCCCAGCATGGGAGGAGGTAATTATGGAAGGTGTGAGTGAATGCATGAATGATCCAATGAACGGATGCACAAAGAAAACAATCACTGAATGTGAGGTCTAGGAGTTCCTTGGTCATCAGGGACTTACTCTCTCACCCTATGTCTCCCCAGACTGCCGAGGGGCGTGGCCTGTGGGGAAGGCCTCCCAGGTCCCAGGTGGGGAATCCTGGGGCAGCTGCAGGCCCCTCTGGGCCGGCCAAGACTCGATTCCCCCTGGATTGGCCCTGCCCACTGCCCGGCTGCTCACCGCTGCTTCCATCCATGCTGCGCTCGATCACGTGGTCCACCTGGCGCACCCACTCCCCGTTGCACTTGAAGAGATCTGCGTGGCGGGCACGGCTTTGCACACCAGCAGCACCGGCTTGTTCTTGACGATGTACACGTCCTCCGGCTCAACCAGGAAGTGGGGGGAGCAGGTCCGGGTTGGCACCAGGCACTGGGTTGGCCACAGTGGCACTCTGCTGGGCACCTGCGGCAGGGCAGAGGGGGAAGGTGAGCTGGGCCCTGCCACAGGGCAGGCTGGGCAGGGCAGAGGCAGTTGCTCATCTAACGTCACCACTGTGGGTTGCGGGGGATGGGAGGAGAATGAGTCCAGGTTCTGCCACGTCCCAGCTGGGCAATCTCAGGCCACTGAACGTCCCCCACCGGGGCCTCCATGTTCTCCTCTGTAAAACGGGGGAAGGGCAGCTCATGCCCCTCTGAAGACCGCGGTGAGGTGAAATGAGACCCAGGCAGAGTCCCAGCACTGAGGAGGCCTGGCAGCCACTGAGGCTAGTTACTGCCTTCCTAGAAGTCCAGGGATCTGGCCAGGCAGGCCTCTGCCCGGGAGGTCCAGGGCAAGGCTGGCCGAAACGGGAAGGTCACTGGCCAGGCAGGTGGGAGGGAGGAGCCCTGGTTGGTGGCCGCCTCCGGGACCTTGCTTCCTGGCTGGTCCCATCCCTGACCTGTGCTCAGAAATTATGTGTGGGTGGGCATGGGCAGGGTGAGAGCCGGGAGTCTGTCTGGGAATCTGGGGTACCTGGGCCACCTCCTGTTCCTTCAAGGAGACCTGAATATGGGTTTCCTTCTAATTTTAACTGAAAACCACAACCATCCCACAAGTCATTTGTTGCTAATTACACAGGTAATTGGCTCTGAGGCATTGGCAGAGGTAAAACCCCCAGAGTAGTCTCACCCCTGCCCAACCAGCAGGCCCCCTGAGAGGGCGGGGCGGGGGTCACCCTTAGCTCCCACACCCCCAGGCCCTCGGCCAGCCTGGCCTCCCTGGGGCTGTGGTGATCCCCCATCAATGTGCCCTCACAATAGCAGTCCCTGGCCATAAAAAGGGAACCTCTGGGTTTCCAGACCAGCTATTCTGCCCCTCTAAGTGGTCACCCTGGGGGAGCCAGCAGCTTTGCCTCTGTGAAATGGAGATGACATCTGCCTGTGGGGGGAGTCTGCAGGCCCCTCACATGGTTGGCCTCTGGGCTCCTCTATCCTCCCCCACTGGTGGTCCAAAACCTGCCCAAGGCTTCAGACTCTACCCGCTGAGGGGCACATACACCTGGCCCCTTTCATTGCTGCTGGCACAGGGAGCCTCCCCCCTACGGTGGGAGTCTGTCCTCCACCAGGACCCCGGTTTCACGGGGTGGAGGCCTGTGCACTGGCTCCTGCAGGTGCCCTGGAGAGGGGCTTGGGCCGAGGGGCTGAGGGGCCTCTGTGTCTTCAGTCAGGTCCACCCTGCCCTGAACCTGTTCGTCATCTGCAAAATGGGGGATGGCACCCAGTTCTTAAGGTTGTTGTGCGGATAAAATGAAACAGGGCGAGGCACTCAGCACAGGGCTCAGGGAACACTGGCTGCCATCGGTGCCCCGAGGTTCTGCTCGTTCCACAGCAAAGGGCTGCACCCCCTGGGCTCGGCCATCCTCACAGCAATCTCATCGGGGGTGAGAGCCAATAGGAAACTGAGGCACGGAGCTGGCAGGTGCCTTGCCTTAGGGATGACAGAGGGAGGCTGGCTGAGCTGAGGGGTGCAACAGCTGTGTCTTTGTGAGCTCAGGGCAAATGGGTGCAGAGGGCATTTGGGACACAGCGGGCAGTTGGCTTCGGGGTCACTGGTCCTCCCTGTCGCCTGCCTCTCCTCTCATCCTCTGGCCTCCCTGCTCGCTGCCAGACTCCAGCCTCTCCCCAGCTTGGCCTTCTCCCTTGTGTGCCCTCCCACTGGCACCTGCCCCCCCCACATGTTCCCACAGCTCCATCTTGGAGCCAAGCCCTCATTCGTAAGCGGAGTGACACTCAACAGTTCATACTTGGCGAAAATTAAGATCACCCAGACCCACCCCCACCCTGAACCACCTCTGCTGGGGTCTGTCGTAGGCTCGGGAAGTGGGGGGAATGCAAGCAGTTCCAGGGAGTGGGATCTAGACATCTTATAGATGGGGAACCCGAGGCCCAAGGGGGGTCCCTCACCCCAGAGCCTCCAGCTCAGACACTGGGCTCATCAAGTGTCCAGTCACCCGTGGGCTTGCCATGGTCATGCGGTAGCCACTGGCCAGCCCTGACCGGGGGTGGGGTCAGGGAGAGCAGGGCTGAGTCGGGGTCCCACATGGGCCTCCCATGGTCTGGAGAATGAATGGAAGGAGGTGGTCTTGGGAGGCTGGGTGGTGTGAGCCATGGGGTGGGGATGTGGGGTGGGTGCTGCTGGCCCGAGGGCTGCTCTAGACATGCACCCAGGCAAACCGCGGCATTTGGGAGAACCCCAGGCTGTGCAGAGGACAGACCACGCTTGATGCCAGAGCAAGGTCTTGCAGGTGTTGGGGGGGTGGGCAGGTGTCACCAAGACCCCCCAGTGGCAGGTTCCAGGCCCACCTGTGCCATGTCCCTTAACAGGCCGACAATGCGATGGCCTGTGCCTGCCTCTTGGCGGGGTCCCTGGCTGGGCGTGTTGGGGCAGGGAGGGGGTGCACAGCCCTCCAGCTTCCCTATCTATCAGCACGCCAAGCACTGCTTGCGTCAGCCGCCCGGTGAACCCAGCACAATCCCTCATGTCTGCATTTAACTGCTAATGAAAAATAAATGTACTGTGACCAATAAGGGGCATAGCTCACTTCTCCAGGGCCTCCGCCACGCCACGCTGGCCCCGGGGGCACTTACCTGGTGGACCCAGGGGGCACCCTCCAGGCTGCAGCTATGCCCTCTAGCAAGGACACTCTAAGGCCATGGGTGGAGTAAATTCAGGTGCTACAGGAAGCTGCCTGGGCAGGCAGGGTTGGCTTTCCCTCCCTCTGGCCCCCAAGCCCACCGTGTGACCTCTGTCTTTGCCGTCAGTATCTGAGCTCTGTCAGTCCCCCTTGGTGTCCCAGTCAGGCCTCTCACCTGAATGAAGGCACAGCTGAGCCTCCGGGCTCCCCCACGGTACATCCCGGGCTACTAGCATGAGCTTTCTTTCCCTTTGGATGTACTTGTCCATCAAAGACAACGCCAGGCAGTGCTTGCTCAGTCCAAAGGACCTAGGATCCTTTCAACAGGGCACAAGAGCTGGCTAGTTTGCCACAGTCTCCACCACTCCCTGTTGCCTCACCCCAGGTCTGTTTCTCCCATTTCCATTGTCCATCTGGCTCCCATGGGTGTTTCAGAGGAGGGGGTATAGCTCAGGGGTAGAGCACTGGACTGCAGACCATGGGTGTTTCAGAATGGGGCCAGGTGCCTTTGGCTGATGTCACCGAGCCTCACGTTCTGGTCCCAGTCAGCACTCCAGCCCTGCTCTGCAGAGACACCCACAAATCCCTACAAGGCAGGAGCTTCCCACCTCCAGGTCTCTGTCTGAAACTCCCTTCCTTCCTCCTTGGCCAGCACTTTCCTACCTTCTCTCCAGGGCTCAGCTCCAATGTCACCTCCTCTGAAAGAGGGCTCCCCGACCTCAACTCTCCCAGGAAACCACACATGCCGGCTCACCCTCTCTAGGGCCCATCCTCACTGGTGCTGGAGCTGTTCTTACAGGAGAAGCAGGCATGTGGCCCAGGCTTTGTCCCCACCCCCCAGACTGTGCATCCTTGGTACAAGGCTGCTTAATGCAGGTGTTAGCAACTCGGGGTGGGGTGCCTATCACTGCTGCCTCCAGGGCCGCTGAGGGATGGGCGTGCAAGAACACTGCCAGGGCAGACGCGCCTGGGTTGCAGTGGCTCATGGGCCTGCAGGGGGAGCAGGTAGGTATGGGGCCACCAGCTTCACGGGCCCTGCCACACCCTGAACCCCACTCACCCCTAGTCTCCCAGAGGCCGCTTCCACCATGTCAAAGCTTTCCCACTAGCACAGGACGTGACCTGGCCTGGCTGCCCGCTTGGAATTCAGTTAGAAGACCTCATCACTGACTAGCAGATTCCTGATGGGTGCTTGGTCACCAGGAACTATGGGACTTGGTCAGACAGGGCTGGGTGGATGGCTCAAGCCCTGAAGTGGGAACCCCATTTCTAGTGAGCTCCAGGGCCCAACGGCTGGCCCTGCCTATCTCAGGAGGGCACTGGCTGCCAATGTCAGCTGGAGCTGGTGCCCCTGCTTGGCAAGAGTGGGAGCAGCAACCCAGGCAACCCCCCATAACCTGCATCTTCTCAGGAACAGCAAGGAGGAGGGGGGGAGGCATGCATGTGTGTGTGTGCGCACGTGTGTGTCTGTGTGTGCGCACATGTGTGTGTGTGTATGTGTGTGTGTGTGTAGGGAGGCTGGGGGCCAACGGGGTGGCAGCTGCAAAAAGGAAGGGAAGCAGATGAGGCCCCAGGGCTGGTGGCAATGGGAGGCAAGAGACCCCTGGGCAAGGAGCCTTGGACTGAGCTGAGCCTGGGATAGATGCCACCTTCTCCCATGACCTGAAACATATTCATTGATTTGACAAATACTTATTGAGTGCCTGCCATGTGCCAGGAACTGTTCCGGAAACCAGGAGACGGAGTGAGCAAGGCAACACAGGCGCCCCTCTCTGAAGCTTGCCTTCAAGTTGGGGAAACAAAGCAAAACAAAACTCCAGTGCTGCAGACGTGGATGAGGTGATGAAGACGGTAGAGGCGCAGACTCAGAAACGGGCGGATGAGAGGGCTCTAGAGGGAGCAGGGCTCAGGCAGGTGCCATCTGAGCAGCGCCCTGAATGCCAAGGCCAGGCTGCAGCGTGTGCTTGGAAAAGGGAACAGGGGGAGGCCCTAAGGCGGGGGGCACCTGGGCTTGAGGACAGCAGGGAGGCCAGTGTGGCCTGGGCGGAGGGAGTGAGGACGAGACTCATTTGGTCAGAGAGGAAGCAGGGGCCGGACCCCAGGGCCCTTTAGGGTCAAGTCAGGAGTATTGCAAGGGCCACAGGAAGCCTTTGGGGGTGGTGTGCAGGGGTGCGGTGAGCTCTCCCTGCGTGAAGAATGGGGGAGGGGTGGCACTGGGCAGAGGGGAGGTGGGGGAGGCTGCTGTGGGCATCCAGTGGCTGGATTATGGTGGATCTGCTCCACCTGGTCCACCAGGGGAAATGTCAGCAAAGCTGTTGCCTCCTCCTGGAGGCCTTCCTGGATCCACACTCTTTGTCACTCACCCAAGTACCTGCTCCATCCTCTGAGCCTCCATCTGGGTTAATCCACATTCAGGACCAGGTGAGTTTGTATGTGGCCTCCCTTGTTAGACCATAAACTCCCTTGGGGAGGAGCCCAGGTCTGACCCGGATGCTGATGGAGTGTTCGTTGAGTGACTGAATGATCACCACTTCTCCCCCCTAGAATTTCAGATCTGCCAGTGGGGCCCCTTCACTCCTGGTCTGTGGTGAGACCCAGAGAGAGGGCAGAGCAGCCCACAGGCGCAGTGGTGGGCAGGGAGAAGCCCCTCGCTCCAGGCTGCCCCAGCCACCCCCTTGCATGCCCTGCTCTTGGAGGCTGAGCCCCTTTCCTCACCCGCAGTCTGGGAGATAAGACTCGCCTGGAACTCTGAGGCCCAAGGTGGGTGTGAAAGTGCTTTCGAATGTTTTATTTTTAAAAGCGGCAGAAAATATGAGGTGTGATTAATCAAGCTATTAACGAACGCTTATATACTGAGCAAGGCCTCTGCCCCTAGGGGCAGGGTGGGGCAGGGCGGGGCATCACTCACTCACAGCTGGGAGAGGTGGGTGCTGCTTCCCTAGGGTGGCCACTGTTACTTCTTCCATCCTCCCAGCGGCCTGGTGGTGGGTGCCATCCGCCCCGAAGCCCACCTGGCGCAGTTGAGGAGCACAGCAAGGGGGCAGGGCGGCAGTTCCCTTCCTCTACTTCCCTCAGAGCTATTCTGGATGTGAAACTGGGCAGAGGAGGAGACTGGGTCACAACAGCCTGGCATTGCAATCCTCAGCTCCGGGCGCTGGCACCCAGCCCGCCTTGGGGAGCCCCTGGGCAGCCTCCCTACAGAGGTTTGCTCCCAGTAGGTCCAGCGGGGCCTGGAGTACCTGCTTTACAGGCACACGGATATCTGGGCATGCGGAGTGCCACAGGCTGACATGCCACTCGTGCCTCTGGCTGGCATTTGAGGCGCTGCTGGTCTCGCCTCTGGGGACCCCTCCACACCCGGCAGCATCTTCACCATGTGCAGTTCTCAGCGCCTCAGCGCACTCTGTCCCAGCTTCTGCCTCCCTCCCACTTTCTGACTCACGGTGCCTGAGTTTCTTTAAAGAATGCCTTCCCCTTACCTCCTCCCACCATGCAGGCCATGTGGTCCAGGGGGCTGACCCCATCTCTGGCCCCAGAGGTGGGCACCCTCTCCCTCCCCCATACCCACCAATGGTTCCCAGAAGGACCTGCAGGCCACCCCATCCCAACAGACCAGATTCTAGCATCCTGGCTGGGCTGTTGGGAAGGGAGACCCTCTCCCTGTGCTGAGCCTGGAGCTGTGGGCATGGAGCCCTGGAGCTGCCAGGGGCCCCAACGGGGAAGGGCCAGTCCTGCAGGCATTGTAGGCCTTGGTGGGGCTGAGTGCAAAGGGAGGCTGTTCGTGGGTCTGAAGCAAGAGCTTGAAGGGCAGAGACAACCAGTGCAAGGGAGAGGCCACTCCTCCCCGCTGGCATCAGAGGCCTGGGGTTCCACAGGCCTGCAGGCAGACCTAGCTCTGGATCCCCAGAGCATGAGCCAATACATTCTTTTTCGGCTGAAGGGAGTTGGAGTCAGGACCTTTCCATCTCATTGGTCCACTGCCCATTTGCCATCTGCCTGGGTGAGCACTACTCATCATCCTTCAAGGCCTGCTCAAACAACCCCTCCTCCAGGAAGCCTGCCCTGACCCCAGTCTGGGCTCCCACAGTCCCTGACTGAAGTCACCCCAGCGCCTTGAATATCATATTGTCACCATTTATACGTGTGTCTTCCCATATAAACTGTCAGGGCCTTGAGGGCAGGGACCACCCATCCCCACAGCCTAGCCAGGGCCTGACACACAGCCAGAGAGTTTTTGTGGAATAAATGTTGAACATCAATCCCAGTCATGGGACAGGAGCCCAGGAATGAAGGGCTAGACGTGGAGGACAAACTCAAATCTGGCCGGGAGCCAGCTCTGCTCACCTTCCAATCAACCAATGACTCCACCAATTCAATGGGAAGGGAACCAGTTCTTCCAGTGCTAGTGCTGGACCCTGGGGAAGCAGAGGGGTCAGGGAGCCACCGGCACAGCAGCAGGGGCCCGGAGGCCCACGTGGCTCTGCAGGGCTCGCAGACACGCAAGGGAACGGGTGGTGCACCGCTTGCCACCTGCATCCTGGCGGCCTGAGTTATTATTTTTTAAACATACACAATTCTGTGAAGAGGGAGCTTCACTAGGAGGCTCTGATACACAGAGACACATTCCACGCTTGCTGTTAGAGAGGAGAGAGAGAGAGAGAGAGAGAGAGACTCAGAGAGAGAGAGACGGCACCTGTGGTGAGGAGCGCAAGATGGGGAGTGGGAGGACCCATGAGCTGGGTTTCAGTCCCTACCGGAGACTACAGATCTGGGTGGCACAGTAAGAGCCATGAGGGTCCCGGCGGAAATGCAGGTATGAACCTGCCTGGAGGTAATGATGGGGTGCCTTGCAGCCAGCAGCAAGCTGGGGTGCACGCCCCAGAATTCTTTCAAAGCCAAAACGTGAAAAATCTCTGCGTGGCCTGCCAGCTGCTTCCCAGGCCTTATTTGACCCCACTGTGGCCCCTTGTGCAAACCGCCTATTTCTACAGCCTCATCGGCCTCATTTGTGAAACAGGCAAATAGTGAATGAGGTGGGTCGGGAACACAGTCCAGCCCAGGACTTGCTTCTCTTCTTCCCCTTCCAGTCCCCTTGGTCCGTCCCTCCGTCCAGTCCATCCTCTGTCTCCCCGGGCAGTCACCTCCAATAGCACAGGACTCCCTGGGGGGCAGGGACAGGTCTGAGCCCTGGCTCCTGGTCCACGCCCAGTGTGTGGTGAATGCACGAAGGTGGGGAGAGGGCGGTGTCTCCTGTCTAGGAGCATGCAGATGTGGAGGTGACTGGATGGGGGTGACAGCCCCTCTCAGCCCTCCTTGGAAGGGAGGGCTGCTCCCCCGACCTGTGCTCACACACAGGCATGCTCGGCACTCTGGTTTCCATAGTAACGTGCGCATGAAGGTGTCACTGAAGCGGCAGCCACCTCCCCCGAGATCGGAGGAAAGTCACCCTCTTCCCCAGTGGACTCCAGGGGCCTAGTCACAAGGACAGACACAGGCGTCACGAGGAGGACATGCAGGCAGGCTGAACCGCACAGAAAAAAGTGGGGTAGGGCAGGGGTGGCCCCGCTCCCAGCTCAGAGAACGACTGTGCTGAGCAGGGGGCATGGCTGGCCCCTTGCCCAGCAGCTACTACAGACCAGGCCTGTCCTGCGCTCCGGCCGCCGCATGCAGGTTCCTTCTTCCTACCTCTGGTTGTACAGATGAGGAACGTGAGGCCTTGCCTAAGGTCATACAACCCACCAAGGACTTTAGCCAAATGGCAGGGGCCAGGAGTGGGGCAGGGCTCCTGTATCTGTTCTCAGACCCTCTGCACTGATCCCACCACAGGACCTTTGCACTTGCCCTGCCTGCCCACTCTGCCCCCAATCTTCCCACAGCTGCCGCTCTAACCCCTACTGCCTCTGCTCCGGCATCACCATCCCCGAGGACCGGCCAGCGCGAAGGAACCCCTCCTCCCCCTCCCCCTCTCCCAGTCTGTTTTCCTCCTCACATCTGCCACCATCTGAAGTCATCTTGTCTGTGTACTTGGTTACTCTTCCCCCAAAGCGTGTCACGACAGCAGAGACCTCATCTGTCTTGCCACCAGTCACACCACCAGGTGCAGGGCAGAGCACGGGGCAGGAGCTGAACCAAGACGTCCCGAACGCCGAGCCAGTCGGCTTGGGCCTTCCAACACTTAGTGTGACGCTGTTGCCATCGCTAAGTCCCTGAACCCACTAGCAAAGGGGACACAGAAGCTCCCGAGGGGAGTGCTCTGATGGGGGGGGTAGGGCTCCTGGGACCCCACCGAGGGGCCCCTTCCTGCCGAGGGGGCCTCGCCTCAGGCCAGAGAAATAGTTAATAAAGCTGAGGTCTAAATAAGCATTTGATTAACAAACGATAAAATAGCTATTGTGTCCCCCGAATTAAGCTGTAATTGTGGCTGATAATTGGCTGGTTAGAATTTAATAAGCTGCAATTAAATAGAATGGAATCCAGGATAATTATGTGGTCACACGGCCCAGGGAAAACTGGGAAAGGAAGGCGTTTCCCTGCCTTGGGGATCCGTGGCCATGCCTGTGCTTTGGTGTGTGCGTGTGTGTTCCTGTGTGGCGTGTGTGTTTCTGTGTGTAGTGTGTGTTTCTGTGTGTGTGCTTCTCTGTGTGGGGGTGTATTTCTGTGAGTATGTGTATGTGTGTCTGTGTGTGGGGTGTGTGTATTTCTGTGTGTGGTGTGTGTTTCTGTGTGTGTGCTGTGTGTGGGGTGTGTGTATTTCTGTGTGGTGTGTGTGTGTTTCTGTGTGTGGTGTGTGTTTCTGTGTGTGTGCTTCTGTGTGTGGGGTGTGTGTGTTTCTGTGTGTGGTGTGTGTTTCTGTGTGTGTGCTTCTGTGTGTGGGGTATGTGTATTTCTGTGTGTGGTATGTGTGTGTGTTTCTGTGTGTGGTGTGTGTTTCTGTGTGTGAGGTGTGTGTATTTCTGTGTGTGGTGTGTGTGTTTCTGTGTGGTGTGTGTATCTGCGTGTGTTATGTGGTGTTTTTGTGTGGTGTATTTGTGTGTGTGTTATGTGGTGTTTCTGTGCGGTGTATTTCTGTGTGTGGTATGTAGTGCTTCTGTGTGTGGTGTGTGTGTGTTTCTGTGTGGTGTGTGTGTATTTCTGTGTGTGGTGTGTGTGTTTCTGTGTGGTGTGTGTATCTGCGTGTAGTATGTGATGTTTCTGTGTGGTATATTTCTGTGTGGTGTATTTCTGTGTGTGGTATGTGGTGCTTCTGTGTGCGGTGTGTGTGTGTTTCTGTGTGTGGGGTGTGTGTATTTCTGTGTGTGGTGTGTGTGTTTCCGTGGTGTGTGTATCTGCGTGTGGTATGTGATGTTTCTGTGTGGTGTATTTCTGTGTGTGGTATGTGGTGTTTCTGTGTGTGTGGTGTGTGTGTGTTTCTGTGTGGTGTGTGTGTGAGTTTCTGTGTGTGATGTTTCTGTGTGTGTTGTGTGCAAGTGTGTATGAGCCTCCCTGACCTCTTACCTGGCAGAGGCGGGTGGCCGGCCCAGCTGCCTCACAAGCAGTAGGGGCTGCAGGCAGGCTCTGAGCCCTGCCAAGGCCTGTGGCAGCCCCCGGCTGAGAGAGACATTAGGAATTCCTGGCACAGCTTCCCAAAAGGCCAGAGGCCAAGGGAGGGTGGCTGGCAGAGCGCTGGGAGCGTGACAGAGTCAGTCAGGCAGGTAGGGTCTTCCTGTCTTCCTAACGAGGAAATGGGCTGAGAGAGGGGGAAGGACTTGCTCAAGAACCCACAGCGGCCGTGGCAGAGCCGGGTCAGACTGCCAGACTGCCCACGGATGGAGGTAACTCTAAGTGGCCAGGAGGCTGGAGGACGCCCCCCCCACCAGCTCTGGAAGCACCTTCCGCATGTCCATCTGGGTCCTTCCCCAGGCACACAGGCAGGCTGAGTTAGGACAGGGCACCCGTTCTGCAGATGCCCCTCAAGACAGGCCAAGCAGAAAGTAAGGAGCTGCCCAACTAGGAGTGCCACTGTGCAGCCCCTCCCGAGAGCACATTCCCCCCCTGCCTCCCGCCCCCATGCTCCCCTCCCCTCTCCTGGGCCCACCTGAGCGGGGTGCACAGAGCTCCTTCAGAGGCTGCAGCCCGCCATGGCCAGCCCCGCCCCCAGCCCAGGTGTGGCCCCGGCACGGGGATGATGAACAGCGTTGCCTACACCGTTTACGACCCCATCAGCATTTTTACAATGTTGCCGGCAATTAATTTAATTAAAGACCCTGTCCCAGATACGGCGGCATTTCATATGTCACTGGTTTAATGTGCGCCCAGCCAGAGCTGGGGCCGGGTGGTCCAGGAGTGGCAGCAGCTCGGGTTGTGCAAGGTGGGGACCAGAACGCAGGGGCACTTGGGAGGTCACACGCTCGCCTGACCTTGGCTGATGGGAGACACTGCCCGCAACCTCAGCATTATAGAACCCACACAGTCACAGCAATGACAAGCAGGGCGGATTTGACAGGATTTTCTCATTGAATCCTCATAACAATTCCAAGAGGCAAGGAACTAGTTTGAACTACCAATGAGCGAACTGAGACACAGAGAGGCACAGTAAGTCGAGAGCGATGGATTCCTGCCCAGCAGGCTGGCTACAGTGCCCCGGCCTCTCAACCAGGGGCATTCATCTGGCAACGTGTGCTGGCACTGGCCAATGCAGCCCAAGAGGGACCCACGTCCACATGCCCCCGTGGGAGGCCCAGGGACCCCAACCCCACTGGGAAGTCCTGGGTGCACAGCCTCCAGAATCATGCCGGCTGTGGCCCTGTCTGTTAACATTCGTGGACACATACACCACTGCCCACACCAGGACGGTGACTGCGGCCACAGGTCACCAGCCAATCTTCGATTCCCATTCTCAGCAGATGAGCCTGCCTGGACCCCTCCTCCTCCAAGGGCCCACAGGAAAACCCACTCACCCAGGCACAGACCCAGCTCCCACTCATGGGTCCCGCCGGCCCCTGGCAATGGCAGAGGCCTGTATGCGCAGCCGCTCCCTGGAGTTGTAAACGGTCCTTCAGGCTTGGCTCTCCTGAGGCCCTGCTTCTGTGGCCCCAGCAGCTCCTGCCCCGGGCTCCCCGTAGGCTCCCCACCCACCCTTGCTGCCTGCTCCATCCCGACTCTTCCTCTGCCTGTCGCAGTCAGCAGGTCCCCTGCCTCTCAGGGAGCCTCCCTCTTCTCCTGCTTTGTGGCCACCTAACTCATCCAGCCCCCATCCCTGGCCCCACCACTTGAAGTGTGCCTTCCCTTGGCTCAGTGCCATCCTCAACTTCACTATTTCTAGAAGAGAATCCGATCCCACACTTCAAACCCCGGCAATAGTTCACAGTGGCTGCAGGGAAAGGTGGCCCTCTCGACGCCCCCACACAATTGACACAGCAGTCCTATCCCTGGCCACCAATCCACACCCTGCAGCCAGCTCAGCCAGGTGCACGTACTGAAGTTAGGGCTCACACCCCGATTTCCTCCTAAATCTGCAAGGCACCCTGCCTGCTACCAAAGCACTCAGCCCCGTTCATTCAAAATTAAAGATGTTGCCTCCTCTGGGCCGGTGTAGCGGGGACTGGGGGACGTGGGGCTGCATGGCTCGCTCTTCAGCCTCCCATGATCCTGCTGACACAGGGCTGGCTGTGCCGGCACCTGCCTTTGCCCTCAGCCTGTGCCCCCCTCCAGCGCACGCAGCAGGTCGGAGCCAACTCTTCTCAGCAGTGTCCAGCTCAAGGGCTGGCAAGACGGGGGCCAGTGATGGCGGCGGAGTTGAAATGTCTCCCCCACTTGCCACAAGCTCTGAGAGCGGGCAGTAGGGTGTCATCTCTGTCCCTGCTGGCAACTGGCCCAGGGCATGTACTTGCTCAGGAGATGGGGGACTGAGTGAGAGTGGCAAGCTCAGTGCCTTCAGGGGCTGGGCGGGGCCGGGAGAAGTGGACAGTGACAGTGACCACCCAAGGGGGCAGGCCAGACAAGAGGTGCACCATTTCTTTATTTTTTATTTTTTGAGACAGACTTTCGCTCGTTGCCCAGGCTGGAGAGCAATCGTACGATCTTGGCTCACTGCAACTTCCACCTCCCAGGTTCAAGGGATTCTCTGGCCTCAGCCTCCCAAGTAGCTGGGATTATAGGTACATGCCACTATTCCCAGCTATTTTTTATATTTTTAGTAGAGATGGGGTTTCACCATGTTGCCCAGGCTGGTCTTGAACACCTGACCTTAGGTGACCAACCTGTCTTGGCCTCCTGAAGTGCTGGGATTACAGGTGTGAGCCACTTCGCCTGGCCTGCACTGATATTTTCTTTCAAGGGAAGCTGGAAATCCATTTTTATGTGAAACCTCCCAATTTAAAATGTTGACAACTAATTTAAACACTCTGTGGGCCAACAAGTCGGCAGGGCAAAGCCAGACTGGACAGTGCCCAAGGCCTCTTCCGACCTTACCAGTCAGGGTTACAGCAGGGCAAGGGGAACCCCCCTGCCCCCACACTCCAGTCCTGTCCCTGCTCTGTCCCCTCCCAGTCTCTGCCCTGATCTTCCTGCCCTCGCCAGCACCCCACCATTCCCGGGAACTCTCCTCATCACAGCCCCCGAAGGAAGGCCCCTGGGCCCAGACAGAGGCAGAGGGGTCAGCTATCCACCACTTCGGGTGGCCAGGACATACCTGTCAGCACCAGGTGTCTTCTCAGCTGAGGCCTGAGGGGACTATCCCTTCCGGAGGCTAGGCGGGCAGCAGCTGCAATCCCGAGAAGGGCAGGACCCAGGCTGCAGCTGCCCGCCTGTGTGGCCATGGTCTGTGCCTCAGCTCCTGCCCCTGGAGCCAGCTGAAGCCTCCTGCAGCCAGCAGCACAGGCAGGTCCAGGTGGGGAACTCCAGAGAGGAGACTCCTGAGACCCCCATCTTTCTGCTCCAAATTTGGGCGGGAAGGAGCCTGGGCCCGGCTGCGACCTTCCATCTGGGAATAGGGTGTCTGGCCGCTCCCATCACACCCCTGATGAGACAGTAATGAGCCCTCGCCCCGTTTTAATTACCCACTGTCCAAATAATTACCAGCTTGTTTACTTCACTTAATGGCAGCCGTACTTTTTTCTCCTGGTATTGATTTCATGTTTTCCTCGTTTGTTCATTATCTTTCCTGCCCCTTTAATGGGCTCTGAGGTCTGGGAAGAACATGGAGGAAAGAGAGAGGGGTGGCTCCAGCGTCATTGTGCAGCCTCAGATGAGCCGCTGCCCTGTCTGGGCCCCGAGTCCCAGTGCCTCAGATCCCTGCACAACCTCTTGTGCTTTCGGGTAGCAGGAGAGAGAGAAGCTGGGGTACCCAAGGGCCCCTAAAGGATGTCAGATCAGGCTGAGGGGCGGAGGGATCTGGGTGGGGGTGGGGTAGCGCTAATGCCAAAATGAGACAGGGAGGGGCGCTCTAGGAAACCAGCCTGGAGGAGGCCGCAGCGTGGAGGCTGCTGGTTAGCTGGTCAGTAGGGGCCTGGAGGGGCCGCTGGGTGCCCCCTCTTCCTCTTGCCCCCGAGGTCTGGTAGGGGGGAGACAGCAGGAGCCTCCACCCTCAAGAAGCCCAGCCTCTCCCTGCGCCTGATCTCCATCCTGGGCCTCCGCCTCACCTGCCTGCTGTTACCATGGAAACGCAGGTGCTGCTGCCATGTCTTCTGGGCGGTGGAAGGGCAGCCATTTCTCTGGTTTTGGTGGGGGAGGGTAAAGGGGGAGGGGATGGCTAGGGCCTCTTTGGGTGAAGATTTAGAGTCTCTTGAGGGGGTCATTAGCTCTTAATAAATCACTAATAATTGCATGAATATTTAAATCTTAATAAAAAAATACCGTGGGCCCAGTGAGTCTCTCTGTGTGGGTATTTATGGCGATCGGACTGGAATATATAAAAGTTGGGATTGGTCTGATTGAACTGCTGTTATCGCTGCAGCTAAATGGGTAATTGGGAGTGAGAGACGCTATCAGTGGATATAAATTACATACAGTAAACCAAGCGCATTAACTGAGGGTTTATTATCAATTATCTCTGCGCTTGTTCCCCTTAAAACGAACTTTAAGTATATTAATGAGAAAATTTACAGGTCTTAATGAATTGAGGGAAGCCAGAGGATGCTGAGGGCCCCCCACCTCAGCAGCCTGTTCCCAGGAGAGGTCCCCACAGAAGGGAGGCCCTGGAAAGAGGGACGGGATCAGCCAGCCAGGCCAAACGTGTGCACAACGCCAAGCCCGGCTCTCCCATCAGTCCCTGAGGCCAGCTCTGTCTCTCCCCAAACACCCATCCCGGAGTCATGAGCTGGGTGGGAATGGGGCATTTTCATCCAAGCATCCTTTCATCAGCGAGGACCACCAGGGTCTGGCTACAGCCAGAGCCCGACTTCAATGAACGAGGCCGGGGTGTGGGGGTGGCACCCTTCATCTGCCTCCACACTGGAGTGGGGCACCCACCTGAGTGGCACAAATGGAATGAGGGTGGCAAGGGGCTGTGCGGCTCTCTCCTTCTAGGCTTGGTGGGGGCACTCCCTGTGGAAGTTCTGGGAGGGCAAAGCATGTGTGCGGCTCTGTCCTGCTCCCAAGCACGTCCGCCCCTGCTGAGATGGGCTCCAGCCGCTCGGAGCAGCCCACAGGCTGGCTGGCTTCAAGGTCGGCATGACCTCCTTCTGGGCCAATTCACCACCCAGCAGCCCTGGCTCCCTCTGGGCCTCCGAGCTAGGACCGTGCCTGCTCTCACTGCTGTCCTCAGGCTTTCCTACCACCGGCTGTGGGCCGGGTCCTGGGCAACAGCTTAGATTCACCAAGCAGCACAAAACCAGGCCTGGCCCCTCTCTGGAGCCTGCCCACTTGTGGGAGACAGACACTAGTGAGATCATCCAAGTGGTAAGTCCACGGTTACCACCCAAAATCAAAGTCTAGTCACAATAGCGCTGGTGGCATGAGCACATAACTGGGGGGCCTGATCTGGGGCATCCAGGAGGGCTTCCTGGAGGAGATATCACCAAGATGTGTAAGATGCCTCTAATAGCCCAGGGGTCTCCAAGGATGCTCACCTGTCCTCCATCATGGACAAGAAAATCATTCTTTGCTCTCTTGTCCCTGCTGGTCTGGGTCCCTTTCCTCTTTCTCCCTCCCTGCTCAGCTCCCCCAGCCCACCTTAATCCCATTCCTGGCTCCACCTCCTACAATCTGGCTCCCACCTCTGCCTAGCCATTTGCCGAAAGACCCCTCTGTCTCCAGTTCCAGTGCTCCTTTCGGCCCGGCCTCCAGGGCTCGTCCCTCCTCTGTGTCTGTTCTGCTCTCCCCTCTCTACTGGAGAGGGCCAGGCTCCAGTGAGGACCTCAGGGGCGAAAGTGCCCCCATCCTCATCAGGACCTCCAGGCTCGCCACCGCAGAACGTTTCTCCTCGGCCATCCTGTATGGCTACCCCAAATGACCAGCTCCCTGTGCAAACAGCATGGCCACCAACCTGGCCAGAAGCCTGCTGAATGTGGCCCGTCCTCCTTTTCTCCTGTCACTTCAGACGTCACAGGCCATTGTCCCTTTAACTCACCATGCAGCACCTAGCCCTTCATTGGGTCTCCCAGCACTCCGAGCTCAGTCCTGCCTCAGGGTCTTTGCATGTGCTGTTCCCTCTGCCCAGAATGCTGTTCCCACTGATACCACAGCACACTCCTGGATCTCAGCATACATGCCTGGATCTCAGCTCATGGCACCTCCCGAGGAGGCCCTCTCTGTCTCCCCCATCTAAATAGTGCCCAGTCACTCTGGTAGCTTCCCCGCTGCAGTTGTCTCTTTGTTATCTGTCAGACTGGAACTGGAGGGGAGCTCCAGGAGCAGAGGGCCTGTCTGTCTGTCCACCTGGACCAGGGCCTGGCTCTCCAAGGTATGGATTTCGGAATTTGGGGGAATGCAGACATTTCTGGAAGGCTTGCTCTGTGCCAGGCCCCAAGCCCTGGGCTGCAGAGGGTCTGCGGGGCACTCACCGTCCGACAGGGGGAAGCCAGCAGGCACAGGTACAGTGCATATGCCCTGCCTCAGGGCCTCGGGGGAACGGACAAGGGCTGAGAGGAGATGGTAGGGAAGGGCATTCCAGGCCGACGAGCAGCATAAGCAAAGCATATGAGGCAGGACCTATCTGGTGGCAACATGGGCTGGATTAGATAGGCTTTGGATCCGTGCCAGGACACTGAGCGTGGGGGAAGCAGCGGCGGCAGAGGACTGGAGCAGGGCCGAGGGGGATCAGAGAGCTCTGGGGCGAGGGCTGTCGTGGGGCTGGGGGAGGCTATCGTCACAGGAGGACAGGGGCTGCCTGACCTGGAACCGGCTGCTGGAGAGGGGGAAATGGACATGAAAACACCCCCCGAGGCAGGGCATGGAGGGTGACTCTCTTGGTGGGGGAGGAGGGAGGCGGGATGGGAGCAGAAGATGCCTCTGTCATTTCCTGCCTGCTTGCGTGAGTGGATGGCAGTGCAGCCGGGCAGAAATAACTGGAGAAGCCTTGGCCTACTGCTCACTCTCAGGGGAGGGCAAGACCACTGCCCTCTGATAAGGTGGGGCTCTCCCGGCAAGCTGCGTGCCACCAACCCACCCTGCTGCAGACCCAAGTGTGGGACTGCTGCCCTCTGTCTCGAGCACTGGGCAGGGAGTCTGTGGCTGGTACCGAGGACCGACTGCCATGACCCACTGCAGGCAGTGCTAGTGGGTGCAGAGGGGTCTCGGGGTGAGTGGCTGGACCACAGCCCCGCTTGGCCTCTGTTCCAAGTGGAACAATCGGAGGACAGACTGGCTTTCGGAGGCTGTGAACTGTGGTCTGCAGGCCCCTAGGTGTGAGGCAGGACGTTTAAGGCAGCGTTTAAAGACTAGGAAGTTGCACAGAAACACTGGTTTTCCACTTCCTGTTGAAGAATCAGAAGCCAGGGTCACATCAGCCCAGGCTCCCCTGAGCCACGGCAGGGGCTGTGCATTTTGGGTGTGGCACAGTTCGGACCTTCCCTCACCAACCTGCTGTACGCAGTGGGCGCCCACGGTCAGCTCTGATCGTCCTGTGTCCCTTCTTGCCCAGCCGGGACACTATGGGTGGACATAAACCTCCCCTGGCCTCTCATTCCCTGGCACAAGGAGGGCCCGGGAGAACAGAGCGAGGCTGAGCCCTGCACAGATCTGGGCCACCTCACCCTGGGACTCCAGCGGAGGGGCTTCCCTGGCTGTGCCACACCCCACCAAGAGAACCCTGGTGGCCCACGGGATCCCAGGACCCAGCGTCCTCTCCAGCTCTGTCCTGAGGATCAGGCAAAGCCTGGGGCCTCTGATCTGTCCCCCGAGACGCTTCAATTAGCGCGGACCTGAGTTTAGTCACAGCTTTTATTCAAAAAGCCCCATTTGCTGAACTCTCTCCAGTCCTCCACTCGCTTCCCACGTCTCAGGGTCCCTCCTCCTCCCGCTGCCCCTCCCCTGCCTCCTGTCTCTGTAAATAATCCTCTCCTCTGTGCCTATAATTAGCCCCAAGTAGAATAATTCATAACAAACTTTATTTCTTGTGGCATCTTTCTTGCTAACGTGTCGCTGAGCACCTCACAGGATCAGCGGGAGGAAACCAGACTCTGGGAAGCAGCTGAGAGCCCTCCCCGTGTGCTCACGCGGCATATCCATCAGGACACTGGGGGAGCCTGGAGGCACGGTTGCGCCCAGCTGCCACGTGGGAGGAGAGGTACCCTCCTCGGCCAGCCTGAGCAGGGGGTGCTCCAGGGCACAACCCTGTGGGTCATGAATGCAAGCGATAAGTGACCAGTCCAGAGAATCTTCCTCGAATAATAATAATGGTTACAGCAATAATAATAAGAGCAGTGAGTGCTTACATACTTACTACACCCCGGCTCCAGTTTTCAAAAATCTGGGTTTTTAAAAAGTATCAAATAAAATTTATCCCCATTAAATCTACAGCCTGATGAATTTGGACAAATGTATCCACCACCAGCATCAAGACACAGAAGAGTTTCATCCCCTAAAGTTCCTGCCAGCCCCTTTGCATCAATCCCTTCTCCCAACCCCCAGCAACCCCCATCTGCTTTCTGTCACTAGAATTTCTAGAATGTCACTGCAATGGAATCATGCAGAATGGAGTCTCTCGTGTCTACTTCTTTCACAGAGCACAGTGCTTCAGAGTCCATCTGCATGGCTTGAACCCGAGGCTGCGTCCTTCCCCTGCTGGGCAGCATCCCACTGTGTGGACGCACCACAGTATCCATCTCCTCATCTGGGCTGTTGCCAGATTTTGATGATTTTCTTTTCTTTCTTTCTTTTTTTTTTTTGAGACTTTGTTTTTCTTGTTGCCCAGGCTGAAGTGCAAAGACGTGATCTTGGCTCACTGTAACTTCCACTTCCTGGGTTCAAACGATTCTCTTGCCTCAGCCTCCCGAGTAGCTGGGATTACAGGCGCCCACCACTACGCCCAGCTAACTTTTATACTTTTAGTAGACATGGGGTTTGCCATGCTGGCCAGGCTGGTCTTGAACTCCTGACCTCAGGTGATCCACCTGCCTCGGCCTCCCAAAGTGCTAGGATTACAGGCATGAGCCACAGCGCCTGGCCCTTTAAAAATTTTTAAATTTTTCCTTAAGTTATTGGGGTACAGGTGGCATTTGGCTACATGGGTAAGTACTTTAGTGGTGATTTGTAAGATTTTGGTGCACCCATCACCCGAGCAGTACACACTGCACCTATTTGTAGTTTTCCATCCCTCAACCCCCTCAGTCTTCCCCCCAAGTCCCCAAAGTGCATTGTATCATTCCTACGCCTTTGCCTCCTCATAGCTTAGCTCTCACACATCAGTGAGAACATACAATGTTTGGTTTTCCATTCTTGAGTTACTTCACTTAGAATAATAGTCTCCAATCTCATCCAGGTAATTGTGAATGCTGTTAATTCATTCCTTTTTACGGCTGAGTCATATTCCATCATATATACACGTATCACAGTTTCTTTATCTGCTCATTGATTGATGGGCCTTTCAATTGGTTCCATGACTTTGCAATTGTGAATTGTGCTGCTATAAACATGTGTGTGTAAGTATGTTTTTTGTATAATGACTTCCTCTGGGTAGATAATCGGTAGTGGGATTGCTGCGTTAAAGGGTAGTTCTTTAAGGAATCCCCACACTGTTTTCCACAGTGGCTGCGCTGGTCTACAACCCCACCAGCAGTGTAGAAGTGTTCATCACCCCATCCACCCCAACATCTACTGTGTTTTGATTTTTTTGATGAAGGCCATTCTTGCAGGAGTGAGGTGGTATCGCACTGTGGTTTTGATTTGGAGTTCCCTGATCATTCATGATGCTGAGCATTTTTTCATTCGTTTGTTGGCCACTTGCATGTTTTCTTTTGAGAACTGAGATTTTGACGATTTTCAGTAAATCTGCTAAGAGCTTTCATAGACAGGTCTTCGGTGGACACATATCTTTACTTCTCTTAGGAGCTGGCCTTCTCTAGAGAGGGATTGCTGGGGCATACGGTAAGCACATGTTTAATTTGATAGGAACTTTTGTCTTTGTGGTTTGTGCTACGTACGTTTATAGAGAACTTCTCACTTCAGCCTCACAGCAACGTTATGAGTTAGGTGCTACCAAGATTCCCATTTTACAGGTGACAAACTGAGGCTCAGAGAGGTTCAATCAATAACATGCCCACAGCCACACTGCTGTACATAGGACAGCCAGGCAGCCTGGCTCCAGAATCTGTGCCCCAACCCCCCTGCTATGCTGTAGCTGGCAGCTCTTCTAGGCTCAGCCCTGGGTGAGGCTCTGGGGTGGTGGGCACAGCTCCGGTCTGGAAGCTGGGAGCTGAGTCTGAGTCCCTGCTCCACCTCTGGCACAGCTCTGTCTGCAAATGGCACCAGCAATCACCCATGTCACCAAGCAGCTCTGTGGCTCAAAGGAAATAAATCAGAACAGATATCTGGTGCCCCCTGCAACTTTAGCTCTTGATCATTACCATGTGGTCCTGACCCCCTGACCTTACAAGTTTAGCTGAAGAGATGAGAACAGTTTCTGACACTCCCATTGCCTGCCACAGCTTTTGATGCATGACTAAGTCATGCTGCCTCCATTCAGCACTGAGTGGTTCATCCCCCTTCTTGGGTGAAGGAGGTGGAAATGGGGAAACCCTTGCCCAGACACCCAGAGTTTGGGATCAAATGGAAGCCCCAGCCAGGCCACCTGGTTGCCAGCAGCTTAAGGGTTGTGGGGGCACCCATAAGAAAGGCGGAACGGGGTGGCACAGAGTCCTTTCCAGGGCTGTCAGCGTGGACTCATGGGGGCAGGTCTGGTCCCGTTTGTCCCACTGCAGAATGAGGCTTCTCTGAAGCTGGCCTGGACTTTGTAAGTCCCCTTGGTTGCTGAGTTAGAAGATGGGCACTGGGGACGCCTGGGCCAGGTCGGGGAGAGGCCCCCTTTTGTCCTGCCCGCTTGCTCCCTCTGGGAAGTGCATCTGCGATGGAGGGTCCCCAGCCCTCACATGAGCCCTCTGCCACCCTGAGCTCTGCTCTGGACCAGCGGCTCCTAGACACAGTGAGGGTTCCCTCATAAGGAGAAAGAGATAAAGAGATGTGGTCACCCCCTTGCGGAGCCCAACTTGTTATTATAACAGGAGCACAAAAGAGAAAAGTGCTGATGCAAATGTTATCTCATTTAGGAAGCTGCGGGCTGGTGGGAATGAATAATGGCTCTGGCACCCAGCCCCTCCCCCGACTCACAGCCCAGCCTGTCCCTGCACCCTCACAGCGGCCCCCATGCCTCCGACGTCCTTCCCTCCTCTCTCTGACACTCCACTCTAGTCTCCTCTCCCTCAGGCCCAGTGGGTTCCTTATAAGCCCCCGCTCTCCCCTGACCACATCCCAGTCCCCACAACCTGGGCCAACACCAGAGAGGCCTGAAGAAAGTTCACCCTTTAAGGAGGAAGAGGCCGGGCAGGGTGGCTCATGCCTGTAATCCCAGCACTTTCGGAGGCTGAGGTGTGCTGACTGCTTGAGTCCAGGAGTTCGAGACCAGCCTGGTCAACATGGTGAAACCTCGTCTCTACTAAAAATACAAAAATTAGCTGGGTGTGGTGGCACGTGCCTGTAGTCCCAGCTACTCAGGAGGCTGAGGCAGGAGAATCGCTGAACCCAAAAGGTGGAGGCTGCAGTGAGCTGAGATCTTGCCACTGCACCCCAGCCTGGGCGAGAGTGAGACTCTGTCTCAAAAAAAAAACAAGGGAGGTGATGATGAAGCCACAGTGGCTAGGTCACCCACTCCATGCACATCCTCAGCCTTCCTGCCACGGGCCCTGCCAAGGCAGTTTCAGGGCCAAGGATGCTGCCCACAAACCAGGGAAATCCAAGCCTTTACTAGGGGTGAGGGCAGGAGACAGCCTAGGCCACGTGACCTGGGCACGAGGGACAGTCCTGGGACTGTCCAGACAGCGGCCCTCCTGGCCGGCCTGGGCTCGGTGATGCTGTTATCCCACTCCACTGAGCCAGCGTGACAGCAGCCATCCATCACTAGGCTCCTGAACACGGGCCCTGGGAGGCACGTCCACTCTCCTCACTGCCTGCGGATCAGGGACCTTGCTGCCACAGAGCTCTGGGTTTTCTGGCTTCCGGTTCATCCTCTTCCAATGTGCTCGTGGCTAAGTGGCCTTGCCCGCCCCCCCGCTCCCCAGCTCATCCACTTATCCCCCTTCAGTATTTCCTCAGGACAAAGAGCATGTGCTAGGTGCTGTGAGGGGTCAGAGAAGGTGGATGTGATGGGAATGACAGGAGTGGGGTTAGGGAGGCAGTTGCCTTTGAAGGTGGCACAGGGCATCAGTAGGTGGGGATGACAGGAGAGGGCATGTCAGGCAGAGACCTGCAGGTACAGAAGCACAGAGGCAGAAAGCAAATAACACCCTTCATGACTGGACACCTGCTGACTGCTTTCCCCAGCTCCAGTTCCCCTTTCCCCAAAGTAACAGCCGCATTTTCTTTGGAGATCCACTCCTGTTCCATACTCAGCTAAGTGGTTTGAGTGGAAATGATCCCTACCAGCTTCAGGGATGGACCCTGATTGGCTTAAACCAATGCTATCTCCTGCCCTGGCGCAGGTGATTGGTTTGAAATGGGCAGCCATTGAGGTCCCAGGAGACATTCCCCATGGCTTTTCAAGAGAGGAGGCATCTTTCCCCTGAAAGGTATAGGGTGAGGACATGAGGATTGTGCTGCTGCAGTCATCCCAGTCCCAAGGCAGGGAGAGTGTGGAGATGTCAGGGGGATGCCCTGGGGAAGCCAAGGATACGGCCAGCACCAGGGAAGACAGAGCACACAATGAGCAGGGTAGTTCCAGAGTGGGATTGTCTGAGCCAGCGCATCAGGCTTTGCCCGAAGTCAGCTGTACCTTTGGGATTTTCAGTTGCAAGTCAATAACATCCACTTAGTAAATGTGTTTAAGTCTGTGTGAGTGGAGTTTCCTTTCATACTGCAACCAAACGATTCTTAACTGAGAATCCAGTTTGGCTGGAGTGAAGGAAACACGAGGAGAGAGGTAAGAAGACAAGACCGGCAAGATAGATCAGGAACATCTTACAGCGAGACTTGAATGACAGGTTGGGGAACCACTATTTATTTCTATAGGCATTGGGGAACCATCACAGGCTTTTTAGCAGGGGAGTGGCTTCCTAAAGTCCTAAAATACCATCTGAATTAGGCCTCACCAATCCCTACTTCCCACCTCTCCAGCTCCTCCCCCCCCCAGAGTTAAGCAGCAGAATCAGGTTTGCAAGAAATAATAAGTTATTCACACTTCATGGTCCTGCAGGGCCACTTTGCCTGGAACGAGTTCCGGGAATTTCAACGGAAGCCTACGGGGTGGGAGCCCCCACCACAAAGAATGGAGGCTCCAAAGGGCAAGTTTTTGACTATTCCATTCAGTAGTGTACTCTCGCACAACAGTGACTGGATGTATATGTGCTCAGTTAATCTTTGCAGATGGATAAAAGAATTCTCTAGATGTCTCCAGAGGTGGTGGTGGGGACCTCCACCAGGAGCTAGCAGAGATTAGGAAGCAGAGCTGGGAGGGGCGCAGCCTCTGTGGAGCGCGTGGGGCTGTCCACGGTGCTGAAAGTGCGCCACGTCCAGGACCGCTACCTGTGGTGCTAAACAGAGCTCCAAGCTAGCTACACAGCCCATCCGTGGCAACTTGGAAAGGGCCCAAGGCATCTTAGGAACAGCAGCGGGAAAGCATACTCCATAACCTTGCCTCCCTTGCTAATCCCATTCCCCGAAGACCTTCTGCACGAGTCAGATAACCTGGCACACACCCAAGCGTGCCTGTTTCCTGATAGTGACCCTGTCCCTAGTGTGGATATCAGTTTGGCCTTGGGCACCCAAGTTCTCCAGGGTGTGGGTCCCTGAAGGGCTCGCACGTCAGCCCCTATTCAACCAGCCTCTGCTAGGGACCCTAGGAGAAGCAGCCAGACAGAGATGGGCTCTGGGCAGTCAGCCGGAGAGAGAGGCTGCAAGCCAATAGCATTCACTGGAGAGCCTGGCAAGAAGCTCCTGTCCTCACCAGCTCCTGGGCACTGCCAGGCAAGGTGCCTGTGCTAGAAGACAGTACGCAGAGGGAGGGGGGCTGCCCTATGATGGCAGGTTAGATGGCAAGCTGGAGACAGAAGTTGGCACTGTGAGACTAAGGTCTGGGAGTGGCGCTGGGGAACCCCACGGCATGGAGTTTATGGGGGCTATGGGAGCAGCAATGGGGGTGAGAGACTGGGGAGGGAGGAAAGGCAGTTTCACAGCACAGTGGGGCTGGTGAGAGGGAAGGCACCCTCGTCTGACAGGGACAAGTTGTTCCTAAATGCAGACTCACACATACACAGAGACAGGGATATCAGGTTGTTCTGTCTGGCCTGGGCGCTGGCTCTGGTGGGGACTTCCTCTGACATCAGAGAGGAAGATGCCTCTTAACGTTCTAGGAGGCAGAGGCCTCCTAACATTCTAATTTTGCCAAAGAACTACTTTGGCTCTGCCATCCATGAACTTATCTAAACCTTTCTGGAAGCAATTTATATTTCCAGCCTGTATCACCTCCAGAGGAAATGATTTTCAAAGTTTATTCCCTGCTGAGTGCAGCAGGATTTCCTGTGATTGGTTTTAAACGTCCTTCTCCTGAGCTTTGCTGGGGGTGGGAGAGGGGCTCGATCTGTCAGGCTGGGGCGTAGTGAAGGAATCCAAGCTCCCTTCTCTGAGCCCTTTCTGATTTCCTAGATCTCCACCACACTCCCTCTCGGCCTCTCGCTGATTGAGGCTGTCCCAGGTGGGCCAGTCTGAGTTTCTATGGCAGCTCCCTTGTCATCGCAACTCCCTCCATAACCACCCACTGTGGCACTGAACTTTACAGGTGCCTACACACTGTTGTCTCTGTGAGATCTCAGCTGCCACCGCTCCCCTGTGGAGCAGGCCCCCAGGGATCGCTACTTCCATTTCACAGATGTGCAAATTGAGGGAAATGAATTATGGAGATATGTAAGTCTGTAGTAGAATCTGGTTCTGCTCCACCTTGGGCTGGGTCACAGCCTGAGGCATGACCGCAAGCACTCCAGATTGTTGGGTGCAGGTATCCCTCACTCACCTGTTGGGAGAAGGGGAACATCTGTGGCTTGGTGCATCCTTCCCTCCCCATCATGCCCAGCCTGCTGCTGCCCTCCTGGGTCCTGCCTTAGGAAAGCTGCCTTCCCCCAGACACCATCCACATTGTTCTCCCCCACACTAAAGCCCGCTGGCCATTCTCTGTCCAGCTCATTGCCTTTCAAGATCAAGATCTTCCTAAAGCTCATCCCTCACCAGTTTGGCATTTTACTACCACCCAGGAGAGTTTTGATTTAACTGCAAACTTGGTGATTTCACTATACACATCCTCTTCCAGATCTTTTATTTAAATGTTAAAAAAGGATTAGCTCCAATTCTTGCCTGAGCTCATATCTTCCACTTCTCTATCCAGAAGACTGTTTATTCATCCAGACCTTTTGTTTCCTTTCTTTGTCGGCTCCTTATCAATGAGAAAACAGGTGCTTCAGATTCCAGATGAATCCGTTAAGACACTTACACAGCAGACCCACACCCCAGAACACTTAGGACATGCACACAGTTGCAGGACACACACACACACACACACACACACACCCCTTTATCAAAAGCATCCATTTACACAGACACTGGTACCTCTACATTCATGCTCAGGTGCACAAGAATTCACACCCATGCCCACACTCCTTCCTCACTGGCACACCTGCATGCTGGGGGAGGGATTTGGAGCTGCCCTTTGAAGGGCCCATTGGTTTCATGTGTTTGACAGGCGGGAAGGGGCCGGAGCCAGGCAGGGAAATGCCAGCACAGGGAGCGATGAGTCGGAGGCTCTAGAGCATCTGGAACTGTTGGGAAGAAATCAGGGAATTTCCTGAAATTTGGACAGGATGGTTACAGAATCCTGGACGGGGACTTCTTCCAGCCACAGGCAGGCCCCCCTGGAGAGCATTCCTGGGAGACACAAACATTGGACTGGGTAGATGGCCTCTGTTCAGACTTAGACAGAGGCAGGCCTGGCAGGTGGCCCTGAGCCCCCAGGGCCTGCTTTCTGAGGCTGTAGCAAGGTCACCTTCACCCATGGGCACATACTTCCTCAGTCACACCAGCGCCAATGTTCACCTCCACGTGTACAAGCCAGTCCCTGGCCGAAGGCCCCATTCCCAGGCTCATGGGATGCATGAGAACACCTGGCACCTCAAGAAGCCAGCCTGAGACCACCTCTCCCTGGCCATGCTGCCTGCAGAGTGCAGGGGTTGCCCACAGTGCCAGGAATTTCTGCATACTTTCATGGGGCTTGTGGCTGCATGCAGGCATGGGTCTCCCCTAGCCACCTGGCACAGAGTGGGCCCAGCCTGCCAGCTCCTCTGGGCCAGCTATGGGGGATGAGAAGAGTGAGGCTGATCCCTGCAGGAGCCCGGACAGTGCACACATTGCCCCTCTAAGAACCAGGAGGGAAGGGAGAGGGACAGTGGCAGATTGAATTGTAATCAGGGACACCATCTCCCCAGCAGCAGGAGACAGCTTCTCCCTGGGAGGGTGGGGGCAGGCTCAGACTCCTGCACTCCTGCAGCGACACAAGGAGAGAGAGAGAGAGAGAGTGAGAGAGTGAGAGAGAGAGAGAGAGAGAGAGAGAGAGAGCGTGCGCGCGAGAGAGCGAGAAACAGAAGAGAGAGAGAGAGAGAGAGAGAGAAACGGGAGGCTGCAGAGAGTGGAGGGAGGTGGGAGGGCACTCACGATGCTAGGTAAATACATCTCTCAGCAAACAGGGCTCTGCTCCTTCTGCATCTGTCCTGCTGCCTGGGAGTTCTGAAACCAGATCCCTCTTGTTCTCTTTTTTGTCCTTTCCTGACATTTTTCTTCCCCTTAGGGTCCTCAGAGGAGAAGACTCCATAGAAAGCTCTTTAAATGAATGGCCGCTCCCAGGCCCTGGGGGAATAAATTAGAGTTCAGAAGTGATGGCCAAAAGGGGGAAGTAATCCCGGGAAGACAGGGAGACGTATCGGGCCGGCTGGGCGGCTAATGCCAGCCATGCATCTCGTCAGGGCTGGGGAGCTGGGAGCCACTTCTCCCGTGCAGACAGGACAGGGATGGGTGGGGGCCCAGTCTCAGCTCCTTCTTTGTTCTCTTCCATACTCCCTGCAGTGTGTAAATTATTTCATTTCTTCATTTGTTTGCTGGTGTGCCGAATTTCCTCCACCAGAGTATCAGCTGCACGAGGGCACACGCACAGCTCCACTGTGCTTCGCCTCCCCAGTGCCAGCTTAGAGCCGGCCGCACACACGGTGCTCCACAAACATTTGCTGAAGGCATAAGTTGACGAATGAGGGAATAAGAGGCTGTGTGACTGAACTAATGAGTGCAGCCACGAAGGGCGGGCTCACGGCTATGCTTGAGACTGTCAGGGAGAGGAAGCCGGGGCTCTGCGGGTGCCGGGGGGAGGCTCCACCTGAGTCCCAGGCCATGGCCTAAAGATTCTGAGCTAGGGTGGACTGGTTGAAGAACATGTGGTACATATACACCACGGAATATTACACAGCCATAAAAAAGAATGAAACCAAGTCCTTTGCAGCAGCATGGATGCAGCCGGAGGCCATTATCCTACGTGAATTAATGCAGGAAGAGAAAACCATGTTCTCACGTAAGTGGGAGCTAAATATCGAGTACACATGAACACAAAGAGGGGCACAACAGACACCAGGCTCACTTGGGTGGAGGGTGGGAGGAGGGCGAGGATGGAAAAACTATCCACTGAGTACTGTGCTCATTACCTAGGTGACTGAATCACTTGTACACCAAGTCCCAGCAACACGCAATGCACCCATGAAACAACCCTGCACATGTACCACCTTGAACCTAAAGTAAAAGTTGGAAGGAAAAAACAGATTCTGAGTTGGGTACCTCTGGACTCCAACTTGGCCTCGGCCTGAGAGGGCTTTGCTGTTTCCTGGCCGTGGCCAGCTACCTGCATCCTGGGTTTGAGCGTGGCTACCACACATGCCAGGCCTGTGTGTGGTACTGGGTAGGGAACTAGATTTAAGAAGGTACGAGCCTCCTGTTGTTCCTCCTCCGCCCAAGGGTGACCCAGCCCTGGCCGTCTAGTTCTGTCCCTGCCTCCACCTCTGCCTGTCACGGCCTTGTCAGTCCTTACCTGGATCACTCCGGTACCCACAGCTCCCTCTTGTCCAACCAGCTTCCACTTGCCACTGCCATCCTTCCAGAACCCAGATCTGAGTCCTCTGCTTTCCTGACTGAAAATCTTCAGCAGCTCCCCACCATCCCCAGAATGGCTCAACACTCCTCAGCGTGCCAGTGAGGGCCTTGTATAAGGCGGACCCCGATTTAGCTTCCCAGCCTGAGCTTCCCCCACCATTACATGGTCATAGCAGCAGCAGCAGCTGAGGGGTCCTGGGTTCTCACCACACACTACACAGGCCTTATCTGAACCTCTCATCCTAGGGGCTACGTGACTGCTCTCCCCCAACAGATGAGGAAAGGGAGGCATGATTCAAGCAGATAAGTGACTTGCTCCAGGGTGAACAGCAACAGAAGTGAAAAGAATTATTACAAGAGTTAACTTGGATCAGGCGTGGACTTTGCTCCTGGCTTTGTCCTAAGCTTTTCACAACTGTCACCCCATTGAGTCCTCACGCCAGCCCTTTGAAATCAGACTGTCAGCCAAACACCCAACTGCTCCGCAGCTCATTGACTGCATCTATAAAATGGGAGCATAATAACGGCACCTCTTCCAAACTCTGCATTGAGGCTTCAGTGAGAAAGTGCATGAGGCCAGGAATGGTGGCTCACGCCTGTAATTCCAGCACTTTGGGAGGCTGGGACAGGCGGATGACCTGAGGTCAGGAGTTCGAGACCCGACTGGCCAACATGGTGAAACCCTATCTCTACTAAAAATACAAAAATTAGCCAGGCATGGTGGCAGGCGCCTGTAATCCTAGCTACTCGGGAGGCTGAGGCAGGAGAATCGCTTGAGCCAGGGAGGTGGAGGTTGCAGCAAGCTGAGATCGCACCATTGTACTCCAGCCCGGGTGACAGAGTGAGACTCCATCTCAAAAAAAAAAAAAGAGAAAGTTGTGAAAGTGCTTAGGAGAAAATAAGGTTGGTAATGAGCAGGGACCAGCCAGAGTGGGCTTTGGGAAGATGGTGGGTACAGCTGTGGGGTTGGGTGGGTTGAAGGCAGGACAGATGAGGACTTCAGCCAGGAAGCAGCAGTCAGGGGTCAGCTCTGGGAGGTGGAGGTGGGCAGGAGATGAGGAGACAGGTGTGAAGCCACCGGGCTTATGGGGAAGCCCAGCTCTGGGCAGTGCAGAAGGGTCCAAGGTGGTGCGCAGCAGAGCTGAGTGGTGGCCAAAGGGTCTGTTAGTGAAAACCAGTCCAGCTCAAGGCTAGCACCCTTCCATGGAGCAGAAGAGAGGCCAGCCCAAGACTCGCCCCCACCACCCTGCCAAGGAATGGAGCCCCCAGGTCACACCTGGATTCGTGCTGGCCTTGAGCATTCCTGCACAGAGAAGGCCAGCGACTCTGCTGTGTTGGGTAAAATGTGATGAACAAAAGGGGTGCCAGGCCCTTGGCATTGGAGCCCTGGCCCCAGGGACAGGGAGAGGGGTCCTAGGGGCTCCATACAGCTGCCTGGAGTTACCAGCTGCAACCCCATAAATCGGGCCCTGGCCCAGGCTGGCAGTCCATTAACATGAAAGATTTTATCACACTTTACAACCTCCCTGTCTTGTATGGTGACAGCAGGTAATTAAAACAATAATTGTTTTCTGATGTTGCTTCTGCTGAACGATAAAGCCTTCTAGTTCTTTTCCTTTCACTGGAGTAGGTGAGGGAGGGGTCTAATCTGGGGCACGGAGGTGGGGTGCGGGGCAGCAGAAGTTTGGGAGGCACAGAAGGATGAGGAAGGGGCTTCCGTGTGGCCACCACAGAGTGAGGATGCAGGAACTGACTCTTGCTGGACAAAGGTCTGATCACCACCTAACCCCCACCCCCCCCCCCGCCTACACACACACACACACCTCAGCACACAAGCAGGCACACTCCGCACCCATGCCCCATGGAGGCACGTCTTCCAGCCCAGGCTTTAGTGCGCTGTGAGCTGCTCTGGAGGGGGCCACCCTCCTTGGGAGCCCCTAGGAAGGGAGTAGAGGGTTCCCAACCAAGAAGACTGGCAACAGCTGAGACCTGGCAGAGCTGGTCTGTCTGAAGGCCTAGGGAGCCCCTTATAAAGGCTCTCATGACACTCAGAGAGGGAGGTGACAGAGACAGGCTCTAAGAATAAAGGTTTCGTGACCAGCCTGTCCAACACAGCGAAACCCCATCTCTACTAAAAATACAAAAATTAGCTGGGTGTGGTGGTGTGCACCTGTAATCCCAGCTACTCAGGAGGCTGAGGCAGGAGAATTATTTGAACCTGAGAGGTGGAGGTTGCAGTGAGCCGAGACTGTGCCACTGCACTCCAGCATGGGAGACACAGCAAGACTCTTTCTCAAAAAAAAAAAAAAAAAAAAAAAAGCATAGCAGTGATATGGAAGTGAGAGGGTTGGAGGCCGGTGAGCACCAGCCCCATGGTAATAAACTTGTACTTCCCAGGTATAGAGAAGCCTGGTACACCCAAGGTGGCCTGCCCAGGAAGGACTTCAGGGACTGACTCAGGGATGATAGGATGCCTGGTATGGTGAGGGAGTCTTCTGTGCTCCCCTGAACAATCATCCACCTTCCCCTCCCACGGATCCACCCGCCCATCCCTCTATCTCACACCCATCTACCCACCCATCCATCCACCCATCCACCCACTTACCCATCCATCCATCCATCCATTTTTCATACATTCACCCATCCATCCACCATTTACCCATCCATCCATTCATCCATCCATCCTTCATCCATCCACCCATCCATCCACCCATTTATCCATGCATCCACCCATCCATCCATCCATCTTTCATACACTCACCCATCCACCCATCCAACCACTCATCCATCCATCCATCCATCTTTCATACACCCACCCATCCATCCATCCATGCATGCATGAGCAGTGAGCATGAGCAGGCCATAGTCCCTGCCCTCGAGAATCCTGTGTTTTAATTGGGGGTGGTGCAGAATATAAACAAGTAAGCAAGTCAAGAAAGTCATCTCCAAAGTTGATAAATGCCATGAAGAAGCTAAAGCAGAGAGTTACAGACTGCTACTTGAGGTTGGAGGTCCAGGGGGAACCTCCCCTGAGGAGGTAATATTTGAGTGAGGCCAAATAACCCAGGGATGCCAGGGGAAGATGGGGGCTGAGGCTTCTAAGCCTCAGTACTTTCAAGGGACTCTTGGGTCCCATGATCCCCACTCCTTGGTCCTGCCACCTCCAGCTCCATGCCCAGGAAGCACAGGATGGGCACAGGTGGGCGTGGAGTAGTGATTGCCTGCACTGGTGCCATGAATGACATCATACCTGGGGGCTCCCTCACCCCCACTGCCCTCCAGGTCTGCAGCAAATCACCCTGATGCTTTAAAACAAATACCTCTTAATCACTAAAAATCGAAATGATTTCATGTGAAAATGTTAATGTATTCGGAATCACAGCCGCGCACTGCGTCTGACAAATTAGCACCCAGCCCGCTGCATTGTTTGCAGCTACATTTATCCTGGTGACGAGACACACACACACAGAATGGCGGTGCAGAGGGGCGGAGAGGGCAGCCTCTGGCTGGGGGTGTATGTGGAGGAGGGGGAAGGAGGACGAAAGGGGGTTTGCAGAGGGAAACAGGGGTCCACAGGGGTCCAAGAGGGCTGAGAGAGGCCCAGACCCGCTCTCACCCTACTGCTCCCCGCACCTCTGGAGGCTCCCAGTTCCCTGGTCCCCTCTCTGGCCCTCTGTTGCCAATCTTGAACCCTGAGATCTGCACCAGGCTGGCCTGGTGGCCACACACAGATTCAGGTACAAGTAAAGCAAGAGCACCTAGAGTTGAGAAAAATTTTTGCAAGAATTTAACATCGCGAACATAAGAATCAGGATGTGGAGAAACTGGAAGCCTCATCGTTGCTGGTGAGAACGTTGCTGGTGTCGTTGTTAAGGAAAACAGTTTGGCAGTTCCTCAAGACGTTCAACACAGAGTTACTGACCCAGCAATTTACTCCTAGGCCTACACTCAAGAGAACTGAAAATAGGTCTTTAAACAGATACTTGTACTCAAATGTTCAAAACGGCATTATTCAGTCACTAAAAGGTACAAACGACCCAAAAGTCTATCTGGGTGAATGGATAAACCCAATGTGGTCCATCCGTACAATGAAATATTATTTAACTACAAAAGGAATGAAGGTCAGGCGTGGTGGCTCATGCCTGCAATCCCAGCACTTTGGGAGGCTGAGGCGGGTGGATCACCTGAGGTCAGGAGTTTGAGACCAGCCTGGCCAACATGGTGAAACCTCGTCTCTACTAAAAATACAAAAATTAGCCAGTCGTGGTGGTACATGCCTGTAATCCCGGCTACTCGGGAGGCTGAGGCAGGAGAATCACTTGAACCCGGGAGGCAGAGGTTGCAGTGAGCGGAGATCATGCCACTGTACTCCAGCCTGGGTGACAGAGCAAGGCTCCATCTCAAAAACAAACAAAAAAAGAATGAAGCACTGATGCAACATGGATGACCCTTGAGCACATTATACTAAGTGAAAGAAGCCAGGCACAGAGGACACAAATTATATGATTCCATTTACATGAAATATTGTAACAGACAAGTCCGTAGAGACAGAAAGCAAGCTGGTATTTGCCAGGGGCTGGGGAAAGGGGAGAATGGGGAGTGACTGCCTAATGAGGTCTCCTTCGGTCTGATGAAATTGTTTTGAAACTAGATAGAAGTGATGGTTGCACAACATGTGAATGTACTCAGTGCCAATGAATTGTGCTAATAATGGTTAATTTTATGTTACGTGAATTTCACCATGATTAAAAAATATATTACATGGCAAAGAAGTATTAAAAAAATAAAAACAAAAAATATATATGCATCAAAGTCTAACTCCATTGGGCTAAGCTCATTTTACCAGTTACTGTTTGATCCTGGGGGATGCTGAGGCCTGCAAAGGGCGGAAGTGGCCCGCCCGGCCTCCTCGCTGAACCATCCCACGGCCTCTATCCTAACCCCTGTCCCAGGCCTCAGGATCAGCTCCATGACAGCCCAGGCCTAGTCATTCCTCCCATTTCATAGATGGGGCAGAGGAGTGTGTCTGGCCTGGGGCTTATGCTGTAGCGGCAGAGTAGGTCTGGGACTCAGGCCCCCTAAAGTCCTCCAGTCAGCTAACCCTAGCAAATGCACTCTTGGCCCCTCCCACTGTGCGGCTCTGGAAGTGGAGGTGGCTTCTATGTATGTGTAAATGGACACAAACACAAGTCATCACACTTCTCGCCTAGCTCTACATTCCCGGTGTGCAGACCAGAGCAGGCCCTTTGCTGCACCCGCAGCCAGCTCCTTCCATCATTCAGGTCTCAGTTCAAGTGTCACCTCTTCAGAGAGGGCTTCCGGGACTGTCCTGTCTCACTGGCTACCCAGCATGCCCCTGCTTCCAGCTCCCTTGTGGTGACACGGCCCTCACGCTCATCTGCAGCACCTGACACTGGGCCTGGCCCCAGCAGGTGCTCAGTAAATGCTTATTTAATGGTCCAGGTGCCATCATCACCTAGCTCTGTCCCTCAGCCCATCCTCTCTGCTTCTCTTAAAAGCCTGCTGAGGCTCTGGGCCCTCTGCCCATTTTGCCTGCCATGGAGCTGGAGCTGGCACCTGGCTCTGCCGTGGCAGCCGTGGGATGTGAGCAAGTCACTCGCCTCTGAGCTACCCACCGAGAGCTGTCGTGCAAGTACACTGCCAGTGCTCAGCAAGTATGCTCAGCCTGCCCTCGCCCTGCTTTCCCAAGTTTCTCCCTGCATCCCGTGCCTTTTCTACCAGGTATCCTTCCATGCTCTGCAAATCCCAATGGCCTCTGTGTCCTGCCTGTCCACACTGTCCCAGCTCACCCCTGCTGCTTCTGAGCACAGCCTCCTCCAGCTGCTCTCCCTGCCTCCTCCCAGTGTGTTCTCTAGGTCTCATCAGCGCGGCTTCTCCAAAGCCTTCCTCAAGGCTGCCTCCCCCTCCTGCTCAAAACCTCACACACACTCCTAGGCCCCCACTGCTCTCTCCCTGGCCTCCTTTTGGCTTCCTCAAAATTGTACCCTGAAGCCTCCTTTCCACCCCAGCTGTCACCATTCCTTAATCATCCTCTTAGAATGGGATTCGAGCTCGCACGTGTCCGTGATCAGTTCCTCCTGAAAGGGTCTCTAGTCTCCACTTCCCACCCTGACTGCATCTCAAAGTGCCAGTCCCAGTTTCCAATTATCTTTTAGATGTTTCCACCTGATTATCCTCCTGCACTTCAAACTGAACAGGTGAAATCTCAGGCCCCAAACTCGGGCTCCGGGGGCTGGAAGGGAGGGAAGGAGAGGAATGGCCCTGCCCATGGCCTCAGTCCCAACACTTACCAAGGGTGGGGGATGCGGCCTTGGTGCACGTGGGAGGAGGTGAATGGGGCAGAGGGGGGCAGTGCACAGGCAGTGGGGGTGCACAGGGTAGTGGGGGAGGCATGGGATGGGGGACACAGAGTGGTGGAGTGCCCAGGACAGAGGGTACACAAGGCAGGGGTACACAGGGTAGGGCAGGTTGGTGCACGGGTGGTGGGGCTGCATGGGCATTGGGCTGTATAAATAGGGGGGTGCACAGGGCAGGGGGTACACAGGTGGTGGGGTGCACAGGGCAGGGAGTGTGTAGGCACTGGGGGTGCAAGGGCATGGGGGCACCTAGCGGGGGGTTCACATCTGCCAAAGTGGCATCCAGGCTCCAGCCCCAGCCCACCCAGGAAAATGGGCTTGCTGGGCCCAGCCCAGATCTTTTGCTTTCTCAAGAGAAGCCTGACATTTGGATTTGTATGTGAATTCTCTCTTTTTAAGAATGTTATATCTGCTGCGTGGGGGCTAAATGCCCTGCCTGCCGCCACCTGGCTACCTCTGGGTGGGTGCTTTACCCATATCATCATCTTCCTGCTAAGGTCCTGGGCTAGGCCCCTGTCAGGTGCAGGGCACAGAAACCCAACTCACACGGGCGTTAAAGCAGGAAGTTCTTGGATCTAGGGCCAGGAAGGCTGTCGGGGTCAGCTCACAGGACTGAGAAAAGCTGCAGGGAGCAGGGACCAGAGCCTCGGGGCTTTGGGGCCACCGGGACAGCCTACCCCTTCTATTTGTCCCTTGTCCCTGATCTCCCTGTATGCTGGCCTCACCCGCCTCCGGCCCATGGCCGATTTCCATACAAGGGGGAAGTAGTCCTGGGCCAGCTTTGGAACCTGCATCGTCACTGTTGCCAACCAGGCAGGCAGCAGGGCCGCACCTCTGCCTCCAGGTGGGAGAAGCTCTGGGAAGGATCCGGACTGGCTCAACCCACACCATGTGGCCAGCCTGGCCCAATCATGTGCCCAGGATCTCTGGGACCATTCGCCAGCTGGGACAGGTGCTTCCCCCCCGGGGAGGCTGGGCCCCCATAACTGTCAGTCCCACCAGGGCTCCATGGCAGAGGTCGTCAAAGGAAGGTGGAGGTGCTGTGCCCTGAGAAAGTATTTCAGCAGTCAAAACAATGGGCAGTGGAGAAACTACCAAACCCCATGAGATGAAGCCATCCCTCCAGAAAGCCCAGTTCCCAAAGGGTAAGAAACTTCTCAAGAGCAAGTAGGGTGCTGCTGAGTGCAATCCAAGTCAGTGCCCAACCATCCTTTCTCCTTTCCCACCGAGCCTCACGGAGGCCACTTGCCGCTGTACAATCTCCCTGACTATCCCACAGAGCCTGTTTCCAGCAGCACCCCCTGTGGAGGCTCTCATCCTGCCCAGACCTCTGTGCCTCTGCTTGCTGGGAGGGTGTCCCTCCGCCTCCCCATGACTCTGCTGTTCCAACCTACCCTGGAGGGCTTCACAGAACTGAGTAAATCCACCTTTCCCTGGATGGCTTTCAGTGCCCTAAAGGAAACAGGATGGCCCCAGTGCCACCAGGATATGTTGGACATCTCTCCTGGGCCACAGCTGGCTTTAAGTCTGCACTTTGCCCCCGTACCTGCCCGACCCCGACAACGCTGTTCTGGTCCCTTGGCTTCACATGGCCACAGCCAGTTTCTGTTGCTCATGACCCAAGCACCTTGTCCACACTCTCGACACAGCCTAGCAGAGTGGAGCTCCCTGGGCGGAGCCTCTTGCTCTTTCGGCTTCTCCCCCAACCCAGCTCCCCATCTATTTTCTGTTTCTGACATCACTTCCCCAGGCTCGAGAGCTCTGAATCATGTTTGCCTCCTCCCCCCTCCCTCGCCCCCCACATGCAGCATCCAGATGCAACATCTCCTCCTTTGCAGCGTCTCCCACATCCATCTCTCTTACTCCATCCCCCGCTGCCTGCCCGCCACCAGGGAGGGATGCCTTGTCATTTCTTGCCTGGATGACCGCCGCAGCCTCCGGGCTGGTCTCCTTGCCTCCAGCCTCTCCCTGCTCCCATCCATCCTCCATGGGCTGCCAGATTAATCTTCCTTAAATACCGATCACTGCCTGTCACTCCTCAGCTCAGAGATGTGGTCTCAGCCCTGTCGCTTGCCAGCCCCCAGCAGGCACTGTCTGCTCCATCGGGGCTGCCCGCCTCCCGGATGCCCTGTACACATGCTGTCACTGGGATTGCCCAGCCACTCCTCCTCCTCCCCTCACTGTCTGGCCAAATTCCACCACATGCCAAGGTCCCAGCCTGAGTCCCTCTCCTGTCCTGGCCTCAGGGCCCCCAGGACTCTGGGGCAGAGACAGGGGGTACCCAGGGACCAGCTCTGAAGTCACAGGTTGGCCAGAGGCCAGCAGGTGAGCTGTCCTTGCTGGGCCTGTCTGGCTTTCTAATGTTGCTGTGGCCTCTGCCACCTCTCTGCTCTGCATGTCCCAGGGACCCACCCTGGCTCTCAGGTGTCAGGAGTCCTACCCAGCCAAGTCACTCTGGTGACTCACCCTTCACTCCATCAACCTTCCTTCTCAGGCCCCCTCATGAATGATCATTACCCAGGAATGAGCACCCTCCCAATATTCCAGACCTGCAGGCCCTGCCCTTGACGCCAGTTTTATCAACCGAAGATCCTGCTCCCCAACCCCCAACACAAAACACTCCAAGGTCGTGTCACAGAGGGGGGGCCCAAAGTGACCATCCAGCCTGCGGGCCACACAGCTCACACCTGCAGAGCATTTACTGTGATGTGAGCTGGCATCAGGCTGCGTGCGCCACATGGGATGACTCGTTTAATCCTTGCAGCCCTATGAGGTAGGAACCTTTCATTGTCAGCATTTTCCAGGTGAGGAGACTGAGGCACAGAGAGCTTAAATAACCTACCCAAGTTCACCAGCTTTAGGATTCTAATCCACACCAGAGCCCTGGCTCTTAAGCACAGTCCTCCCAGGTCCTAGCCGACGCTCTATCTCTTGACCCACCAGAGTCTAGTGTCCAGGAGGGAAGCTGCCCCTCCCAGCCTGGGAAGTCAATGGGTACTGCAGGGGGAAGGCCTAAGAAGGCTTTGTCCACTCCCTGCCCATGGTCACTTAAGAGGGCTGGGAGTGACCTTGGTCAGGAGCAGTGATGTATGGAGCCAGCTCATCCTGGCTCAGGACGGCCAATCACTACAATTTCTAGAATTTTGCAAGCCAGTTGACATCACACTGATAGCTTGAAATAGGCCATGGTGGGAGTATTTACACCATGGAAATTGGCAAATCAGTCCCCCAGCCTGCCTAGAGAGCCAACTGTAACCATTCGCCAGGATACCACGCTGTTGGGGTGGGGGAGGAAGAACGCTGACCACTCTTAGAAGGCATCCTGGCATTTGCATGGTGGGCTTCAGGAATTCACACTAAAGACAGGTGCCCAGTGGAGCCAGGGGTCTGAAAGGAAAAGAGGTCTTGAGAAGACCAGGTGGTTCTCAAAGATGGACCTCTGACTGTGTGATCCTGAAGGAACTGGAGGAGGAAGGTCCCTAGAAAAGTGTCAGGGCAACTGCAGGATATCCAGGTAGGCTCAGACTCTGAGCAGACATGCCAGGATGGAAAGATGGCCGGAAACCAAGGAGAAGCCACAGGTGAGAGGCATGGATGGAGGAACCACGCTCAGAAGCAGAGCACACGTGTAGTGGCATGAGGCTTGTGGGCAATGCCAGAGAAACACAGGGCAGGAGCGGGGCTTGGGGGAGGGAGCCCAGAAGAGCCGAGCTCCGCTGCTGACCTCTGAGAAAGTGGCATGGGGGCGGCTGTGGGCAGGAGCTGTAGTCTAGTCGTCATGAGGAAGGAAGTTTGATTTGGCGAATGTATCACGTAGGGTTCTTTGAAGGCAAGCGAGAAAAAAACAATTCTCACAAATTTAGAAAGAACAAGTAGTGGCAGAAGACTGGGTTGTTGAGAGAAGGAACAGAGGCTTAAAGAGCAGGCTCTGTGCTGGAAAGAACCAGGCCAAGAGAAATACCTAGCTCACCTGGGCCCTGCTGCTGGGATGAAGGGATCCCCCAAACACCCCACTAAGATGGAAATGGAAGCTGGACCAGATACCTAACAAACATCCACTGGAGTAGCCATACCCCAGTGAGCCTTATGCCATCTCCAGGCACAGTTCTAGAAGAGCTTCTCAATCTGCTGCAGATGACCAAAGGAAGGAGGGACTGTGAGAGGCCTGCTGGGATCCCCATGGACCAGTCACGCCAGACCAGCTTCCCTTATTATGGGGTTACTGTCCCACGGTAGATGAAGGACAGACTAGAAACATAGCGTGTCTGGATTCCAGCCAGGCGCTTGATAAAATAAATATCTTAGATGGCCAAATGCAGATACATGAGCTGATGACAGCACAGTGAAGGGAAGGCAAAACCTGTTGAATGGCCAGCCTTGTTTCTAATGCTGCAGATAAAATAGCCTTGATCCGGCCGGGCGCAGTGGCCCATGCCTGTAATCCTAGCACTTTGGGAGGCTGAGTCGGGCAGATCCTGAGGTCAGGAGATCGAGACCATCCTGGCTAACATGGTGAAATCCTGTCTCTACTAAAAATACAAAAAACATTAGCCAGGCATGGTGGCATCCGCCTGTAGTCCCAGCTACTCGGGAGGTTTGAGCAGGAGAATCACTTGAACCTGGGAGGCAGAGGTTGCAGTGAGCTGAGACGATGCCACTGCCCTCCAGCCTGGTAACACAGCAAGACTCCACCTCAAAAAAAAAAAAAAAAAAAAAAAAAAAAAAATAGCGTTGATCCAGACCCTGCTTTACTTCTGAGTACTGTGTGCTTGGTGCTATTCAGCATGCTTATTTATTACCTGGCAAAATGTGTTGATGACATACTGGTTAAATCTGAGGATGATTGTGCCCACCCTTCTTAATGGACAAGAAGCTGAGAGGAGCAGCAAATAGCCTGGGTAACAACAGGACAATGGCCTCCGTGGCTCCAGCCCAACCTAATCTGCATAACCATAACCCCTGGCTGTGGTGATTGGCTCATACTGTGGGCAGGGCATTGGAGGTGGACCAATGATGGAAGACTTGGACATCTGTTGGATGGTGGAGGGAAGAGACGTGCTCTTCTCCCCCACCCCCTGCTGGGCCTGGGCCTGTAAGAATGTAGCCCTGGGAGCTCCTGGCAGTCACCTTGGGACAGAGGGAAGAGGCTGTTGGAGAGTGGCGCCAAATCCCCAAGAGCAGAGATGAAGGATCTTGGCCATGCTGTTCTCCCTGGATCCCCACCATGCCTGAAGCCACAGCTACCCCCGAGTTCAGTTCCATGTGCCCTTATATTCTCCCTCTTCTTATTTTTTTCTTAAGCCAGTGTAAATTAGATTCCAATATTTGCAACAGATATACTTAGTGTCCTCTGCCACTTCATGCTGGGGCATCGTGGCGCAGTGTGGTGAGCTCCCATGGCTGAGGAGGTGTGACAATTGGGTTGCCATCCAGAGGCAGGTAACAAGGATGTGGGGGTTGGGGGTTGGGATTTGGGCTGGGAACCATTCTCATGAGGAGCAGATGAGAGGGCTGGGGACGGCTGGCCAGGAAACGGGTGGATGTGGCCAGGCCTTTCTTAAATAACGGAAAGGGCTAACCCATCCTATGTGGCCCCACAAGGAAGGGCCCAGACCATTTCGGGAGCTTACTGGGACAGAGTCCCCCTCATTATAAGAAAGCGGTTTCGAACAGCCTGAAGATGTGTGGCCTGGGCACATTCTAAAGCTCGGGGCTACGGGTGAGGAAAGCCTCCGATGGCCTGGACAGCCCTTCTCAGGCTGGATGCATACTACGTGGGGTCAGGAGGTAGGATGGGGATGAGGAATGGGCTCCTGGCTGTGAGGCAGTTCACAGAAAATCAGGGTCTCCAGACTTTCTCCCATCAAGTCCATGGGCACAGAGAGGGCCCTGGCAGTAAATAGCTAAACGGGGAGAGCCTGCAGGGTGGGTGTAGTGTGTGGTGGGGGGGGTGGGGCGCAGCAGTAACTGCTCAGTAAGGTCCCAGCTCTGCCACTTCCTGCAGTGTGACCTCCTCTGATAGCGTCCTCATTTGATGCATGGGGCTAACCTCACCCACCTGTGGATTGTCCTGAGGTTTTGATTAGATGATGTAGGTGGAGCCCAGCACTGCGGGATTACTACCATCGCCAAGTTCATCAAGAATAAAAACGGTAACAGTCTCCAGCCCCCAGGGGCTCCTCCTCTTCCCCGCCACAAAGTCTCTCTTCTCAGATGAAGGAGAAGGCATTTGGGTGTCAGGGGCTGAAGTGGAGCCCCAGCCTGCCGAGGACAGCCAGGACTTGGGGCAAGTCGGTGCTGGGCCTCATCTGTAAAATGGGAATGGCTACACGGGTGCATCCGAAGCCCCGGCCTGCAGGAGGTGCTCGGGTTATGGGGGACGTTCTCCTCCCTTACACAGCGAGATAAGCCCGGGGTCTTTGCTAGCCACACGCACGAGATCGCTCGAGGAGCCCGCGCCCACCCACTTCCCAGGGGGCCCGGGAAGGGCGGGCAGGGGTGGGGGCTGCAGCTGGGCGGCAGCACGGAGGCTGGGCGGAGGCGGCCGCGCGGCGGCAGTGCCCGGAGGTTGGATGCCCGCTCCCCGGGCGGCAGCCGAGCACTCAGCCAGGAACTTGTTAACAGGCCCCGAACAAAGAGCCGCTAATCCGGCGGGCGGCCGCGGGCGGGCTGGCGGGCGGAGGGATGCCGCCCCTTCCCGGCTCGGCCGCCCGAGTTTGCTGAGCGTTAATTACCCCGCGCCCGGCGGTCCCGAGGCCGCCATCCCAGGCCTGGACGCCCCCGGGCGCGCCCCCTCCCGCAGCCCCGCCCGACGGGCGCCGCGGCGAATGGCGAAGCCCTTGGCTCCGGCTGCCGTGGGCTCAGGCACCCGCACCCCACGGCCGCTCACGTGCCCCGCAGATCCGCCGGCCTGAGGGCCCCAGCGCGTCAAGCTACCTAGACAGCGGGGCGGGGCTGAGGCCCGGGGCACTCGCTGAGGAGGTGCTGTTACCCGCCAGTGCCAGGCACATTTTTTGTGTGGGGGGGGGGGGGGTGGTGGGCGGTGCTGGAAAGATGCAGACCTGGGAAAAACCACTGGTCCCTCAGCTCCATTGGGTCCCTGACTCGATTAGGAGGGGTACAGTCTAATTCAGAGTGTACTCCACCAGTCTCTTCCCCCACGCCCCCCGCAGCCTCTCCACTGGACCTGCTGGCCTGCAGCACTGGAGTTCCACCTGCCTCCCTGGTTGGGGACGCGTAGGGGAGAGGTGGGATGCAAGGTCCGGAGCGCCCTCCCTAAGGCCCCTCTGGTGCTGTCAATCTAGACAGACTCCCCTGGCCTCCCCCCAACCCCCTCCCCATCTCAGCTACGTATTTGCCTGGAGCTCAAGGTGACCCTGAGCCTTCCAGAGGGACACAGCTCTGATATCCCAGCATGGGAGGGCCGGCTCTGGGTGCCCCACCAGTCAGGGTGACAGCTGGCCCTTGGTGCTCCCTCCCACCACAGCACAGAAGCAGGTGCTTCAGGGCCCCTCCCCCATCACAATGGTACCTAAAACTTCCCCTTCCCTAGATACTCTGGGGCTGAAAAGCTGCCACTCAGGCCTCCCAGAGCTCATGCAGCTCCCCCTCTCCACCTCAAACGGGGCTGGGAGGGCCAGTCAAGGACGATCTGGAGAGAGGCAGGAACTTCTATATGCCCTGTCCTCGAAGGAACAGAAAGGAAGCCAGGCCTGTCCTCCAGTCCAGAATGGGAAGCTCACCCCGGGGCCTTTTCCCTCCCACCTGGTTCCCCAGCCCCATGTCTTCCACAAAGACAGCCAAGGACTCCCCCACTTCCCGAAGGAGAGGACTGAACAGTGCCCTCTGCCATGTCCTCATCGATTGCTAACATGTGTCGAGTGCCCACCATGTGCCAGCATTGACATGCATCAGCCCACCAAATCTGCACAAAACCCTAGGAGGTGGGTTCTTTTATGAGTCCATCGTACAGACGAGGAAACTGAAGGTGTGCAGGAAGGAGCTGGATGCAGGGCCAGGAGGGGCTCTCCAGGGGCTGCCGCTACCTTTGTGCACCTGCCCAGCCTCACCGTAGTCCTGGTCCAAACCCAGTCACAGACTTGCCAACTCACCCCGTTCCACTACTCCACGTGCCTGGGGTTCTGGGCCCCTGGGGTCTGAAGCTGCCTGTGGCACCTGACATCAGTGCCCAGGAAGGGGTGGGCCTCAGGCACTGGCACCCTGACCTTCTGGGCACCCTGGGAAGGCCTGTTTCTGACATAGGAGGTATTTGCCAGTGGAAGCTATTCGCCTAGGCCCTTACTTCCTGGCCTAGGGGTTGGGACTCACAGTCCCCAGCTCTGCCTCACAACCACTTTTGGCTCTGCCCCAGCAGCCACCTGGCTCTCCAGCAATGCAGGCAGCCCCTGCCAGGAGAGCTAATGTCTGTGGCAGGTGCTGGGAAGGTGTGAGCAGTTCCTGGGGGAGCCTGCTGCTGAGTGTGGAGTCCACCCCAGGCTCCAATAGAGGCATCATTGGGTATACTACACCCTTTAGTATACAGAGAGGCAAACAGCCCAGAGAGGTTAAACGATTTGTCTAAGATTACACAGCAATCAAAAAGCAGAGCGAGGACGAGATATCGTTCTGTTCAGGGCTCCTGCCCCACTCTGCCATGTCCTGTGAGTCAGAGATGATCATCAACACACAGTGGCATGATGAGCTGAACCCAAATCTTCATCTTCAGAACCCCCAAACAACTGCCCCTCACACACTGGAAGAACGGATGTCTGAATCAGGCCCAAGTCCCTGCAGGGGGTGGTGGACATGCAGTTGGAAAGGGGGCTTCTTCTAACCACAAGACTCCCCTGCTTGGGCCTGGGGCAGTGGGAAACGAAGCAGCTGATCCTGAGACGCATTTTTCTCCTGTGTCTGGGCTTGGGCCCTGATGTGGCTTAAGTCCCCACCTCTGTCCTAACTCATGCCACCCCCCAGAAATGCCGGGGGACACAGAGGAAGGAGACAGACAAGCTGTGGCACCTCCTGGGTGTCAGGGTTCACCCTGAGTGCCCTCTCCACATTGCCCATCAATCTGTTACTATAACCCCAGAAAGCAAGCATGACCATTCTATCAATGTGGCAACAGGCTGGGGACTGAAAGTTGCTTGTCCAAGGACATGAGGCTCAGGTTGGAAGTTGGCCCTGGCTGCCTCCTAAGCCCCCGTCCTTTCTACTTCACCTGGCAGGAATACGGAGTGAGACTCCCCAGAAGGCAGGAGGACCCTTCAATGCCACTCCCACAGGAGCAGATGAGGAACGAAGGGGTGGGCTGGTGGATCTGACTGCAGGAAGCTGAGCTCTGGTCTGAGCGTGGTTGGGCCCTGGGGCTCAGCCTCAGGAACCAGAAGTCCCACCCCACATAGGAGCTGTGCAGAGGGGCCCAAATCTTCACGTGACTCTGTGAATGACACTATTTGCTCGAGAAAATATTCACTCTGGGAAAATCCATGCCAGGGTGAGGATGGGGGTTCCTATTCAACAGATGTGGGCATACAACTTGCGTGAGTGGCCCACAAGCACACACCAATGTGAGCTGGTTTGCTGTCCATATGTGTGGTGGGGGTACGGCACCCCCCACCCCATGAAGGGGCCTAGTTTTCCTGGTCCCCACCCTGGACAGGAGGCCGTTTCCAGCCTCCCTGGAGCATGGCAGTCTGCGTTCAGGGACAGGGATGGGGTGGTTGCTGACAGGGGGCAGAGCAAACATCTTTCCCTGTCCCCAGTAATACAGTCCTCCCTGTCTGGACAGAGAACCCAAACTCAAAACGAGGAAATGAAGAGAAACAGCACCTGGCTGCCAGTGACTTGGAGCATGCTGGGGTGGAGAACAGGGTCACTGCGCCATGGGCAGTGGCAATACCTGAGGGAGGCACTGGAGGAGGAGGAGGCTCAGGCCAGAGGCTTCTGGCAGCTGCCCCAGGGCTGAGGACTCAGGACCTCAGTATTTCTTCAGCCCACCCAAAGCACATCAGTATGCCAGGGCCCTCTGCAGGGGAGGAGGTGGGAGGCCTTTGTGGGGGGCTGCACTGAAGCTGCAGGCTTCACAGTGCAGGGATTGGCAGCAACAAAGGGGTGTGTCCAAGGTCTGGACAGAGCCAATGTTGGGGTGTTCAGTGGCGAGCATGCTGGTGGATCAGTGGCACTAGGTTTTGCAAGGCAAGGGAGTCTGGAAGCCAGAGCTTGCCTGGGGGTGCCCATCCCATCAGCAGTCAGAGCCAGGTAGGGCACCCAACCTACAGATAGACCAACCCAGTGCTGATGTGGGGTGATGAAGAGGGAGGCAGGTGTTTTCCTAAGGGCCTAAGGGGGCTCAAGGTTTGGACTGACCTGCAGGCACTGGGAGTCACCGAAAGCTTTCTAGCAGGTTTCCAGCCCGGAACCCGTGGCATGCCTTAGTATGAGTGGAGGAGGCCGGAAGGGGGTGGATGGTGGCGGCTGCTGCAGTGGTGGTCCAGGTGAGGGAGAAAGGGGTGGGGGATGGGGGAGACAAAGAAGTCAAGGGACATGAGCAATGTCACAAGTAGACCTGAGCTGGAGGACTTGGTGACAGATTAGATGTGAAGTGTGAAGGAGAAGGGAGAAGCAAGGGAGACTCTAAGGCTTCCAGCCCCAGGCTGTGGGAATAGGAGGAGGGGACGACAGGGCCCTCAGGAGGAAGGGGCATCGGGAGAGGGGACGGCCTAGGACAGGAGGCCCTGCATGCATGTGAGTGGACACACAGGTCCCAGGTGGCAGCTAGGCCCAGCACTGGGGCCTTCACCTAGAGCAGGGCCCCCCCACCCTAAACTCAGGGCAGGCTCCTGCCTTCTGAGGCTCCAGCCTGCAGGTCTGGACCCAGAGCAGCACTAGGCAGGAAGAAGGGTTGTGAGGACAGGGGTGCTCTGGCCCCTGGCTGAGGCCAAAGTTGGCTGCTCCTGGGAACCAGGCCTGTGCCTTTTGGCTGGGGACTTGGTACCTGGATCAATGCCTATCCCTGGTTCCTGAGAGAAGCCCCTCCCAACACAGGCAAGAGGTGAGCAGGCAGGCAGCGACAGGACCTGCTCTCCCCTGGGGGTACCTAGAGGCCCCAAAGCCTAGGCCACCCCACCCGAAAGGCAGGGTGAACAGAAACAGGGTATCTCCTAGGCCTGGAGGATTAGACCCCCCCTCAGCCAGCTGCATTCTCCCAGGTGGGGTGGACAGAGGGGTCCTAGGTCAGCCCTAAGGATAGGGATAGGGGTCTGAGAAGGAGGAGCAAGACTAGATGGTTGGGGTCAGGTTGGGCAGTGCAACAATGCCAGAGCATGGCACCCCTCAGCCCCAACTTCAGGGGAGCCAGATCCTTGCTCAGGACTGCAGAGGTGTGGGTGACAGGGAGACCACAGGGGCAGGGTAGGGGCGTGCATGCCAGCTTCGTGTGACGGGGTTTGAGAAAGAAAATCCTGTAAGACAGATGGGTGCTTGCGTGCGTGGATACAGAGAGGGCCTGCAGGTTCGAGCGTGCTGAAGGGACAGGCTTTTGTGTGATGTCCGGAGATAGAGGGTGGGCGCGTGGCCTGGGGAGCAGGCGGCTGCAGTTGGTCTCGCTGGCCCCCGGCGCCCCCTGCTGCCTGCTGGCTATCCCTCCCTCAGCGGCTCACAGACACATTTTTCACCGGAGGCTGTTGCTGCGGAGGCAAAAGGCAGCGCGGGAGGAGCCGGGGTCACCGCAAGGCCAGCCTGCCTGGGCATCCACATGTACCCAGTGCCTGTGGGGCACGGGGAAAGGGAGTCCCAAAGAAGTAGGGACCGTCCCTGCCCCACGGCCTTCAGCAGCTCCTTCCGCATGCCCAGGGGCAGAGCTGATGCCCGGGGGACAGGCTCTGTTTCAGACCCTGCAGCACCCGTGCCCACCTGCCAACTCTCTGGGCAACCTTGGGCCAGGCCTCAACAGATGCCCCGCCAACCAGGGATGCAGTTCCCCCACCCCACAGCCTCCTGAGGAGTCCATGTGGCAACGCTCCGCTCCAGGCTGCGGCACCCTGATTCACCAGTACCTGTGCCCTCTTATCTGTACATGCTCACCTGTGCAACTGCACACAGCCATCACACACGTGCGGCGTGCCGACCATCACACACATCCATCAGGCCACACACACACACCGATGCTGCCCACACCATGCCAACCCCCTTGTCACCCAGGCACACATGTCAACCCACAGCCTTCACACGTGCTCACATGGGCGACATGCAGCTATGACCACACAGCCCTCACGCGCATCAACTCAGAAAACATTTCCTAGGCATCTACTGGGTGTTGGGCAACACCTCATCTGTATGTGGGGCACTAATACCCCCACCTCACCATGGACGACATTGCAACCTGTACCCCGAGTGCTCATCTGGGGGGCTGCACATATGCCCCTAATACACACCTGTGTGGGACACAGACACACACCCAACAGCAGTTCAGCCTGTCAGCTTGGTCAGGATTAGGAGGAGAGGCCCTGGGGAAGAAGGGGGTGCTGATGGAGAAGGGACATAGAGTGGGTGGGATGGAGTAGAGAGGGGTACTGAGGAGGCAGGATGGGGCGGGCGGTCAAGCAGTGGTGGGTGCAGGATTCGCTGGGCAGAGACACCCTTTAAGGAAATAGCCATTAGCCTCAATCATCAGGCTGGTCCCTGAGCTCTCACTCATTGATCTCCAATCAGTCTGGCCTGGCAGCTCAGAAACCCCAATGCTCCCTTCCAACACCCCTGTTTAAGCAGCGGCCTGGCCAGGTTGGGGAGTAACCAACCAGGTTCTAGGGGCAGCAAGAATCGAGAATTGCCAGGGTAAGCCTCAAGCCCCCTTGATCACACGAATGGCAACCCCCGCCCCCGCCACACACCACCACGACCACAGACACATAAGCTCAGCTCAGCTAAGTGCATGGGGGGCAGAGATCAGGAGGCCCCCACAGCTCAGCCTAGGTGGAGGCTCAGGGAGAACAGACAAAGGATGGAGGGGGAACTTCCTCCCCTCAAGCCCCCTCCCAA